>OX940795.1:2500-1492500 GCA_954870985.1 Trifolium fragiferum
CTAAACCCTAAACCCTAAACCCTAAACCCTAAACCCTAAACCCTAAACCCTAAACCCTAAACCCTAAACCCTAAACCCTAAACCCTAAACCCTAAACCCTAAACCCTAAACCCTAAACCCTAAACCCTAAACCCTAAACCCTAAACCCTAAACCCTAAACCCTAAACCCTAAACCCTAAACCCTAAACCCTAAACCCTAAACCCTAAACCCTAAACCCTAAACCCTAAACCCTAAACCCTAAACCCTAAACCCTAAACCCTAAACCCTAAACCCTAAACCCTAAACCCTAAACCCTAAACCCTAAACCCTAAACCCTAAACCCTAAACCCTAAACCCTAAACCCTAAACCCTAAACCCTAAACCCTAAACCCTAAACCCTAAACCCTAAACCCTAAACCCTAAACCCTAAACCCTAAACCCTAAACCCTAAACCCTAAACCCTAAACCCTAAACCCTAAACCCTAAACCCTAAACCCTAAACCCTAAACCCTAAACCCTAAACCCTAAACCCTAAACCCTAAACCCTAAACCCTAAACCCTAAACCCTAAACCCTAAACCCTAAACCCTAAACCCTAAACCCTAAACCCTAAACCCTAAACCCTAAACCCTAAACCCTAAACCCTAAACCCTAAACCCTAAACCCTAAACCCTAAACCCTAAACCCTAAACCCTAAACCCTAAACCCTAAACCCTAAACCCTAAACCCTAAACCCTAAACCCTAAACCCTAAACCCTAAACCCTAAACCCTAAACCCTAAACCCTAAACCCTAAACCCTAAACCCTAAACCCTAAACCCTAAACCCTAAACCCTAAACCCTAAACCCTAAACCCTAAACCCTAAACCCTAAACCCTAAACCCTAAACCCTAAACCCTAAACCCTAAACCCTAAACCCTAAACCCTAAACCCTAAACCCTAAACCCTAAACCCTAAACCCTAAACCCTAAACCCTAAACCCTAAACCCTAAACCCTAAACCCTAAACCCTAAACCCTAAACCCTAAACCCTAAACCCTAAACCCTAAACCCTAAACCCTAAACCCTAAACCCTAAACCCTAAACCCTAAACCCTAAACCCTAAACCCTAAACCCTAAACCCTAAACCCTAAACCCTAAACCCTAAACCCTAAACCCTAAACCCTAAACCCTAAACCCTAAACCCTAAACCCTAAACCCTAAACCCTAAACCCTAAACCCTAAACCCTAAACCCTAAACCCTAAACCCTAAACCCTAAACCCTAAACCCTAAACCCTAAACCCTAAACCCTAAACCCTAAACCCTAAACCCTAAACCCTAAACCCTAAACCCTAAACCCTAAACCCTAAACCCTAAACCCTAAACCCTAAACCCTAAACCCTAAACCCTAAACCCTAAACCCTAAACCCTAAACCCTAAACCCTAAACCCTAAACCCTAAACCCTAAACCCTAAACCCTAAACCCTAAACCCTAAACCCTAAACCCTAAACCCTAAACCCTAAACCCTAAACCCTAAACCCTAAACCCTAAACCCTAAACCCTAAACCCTAAACCCTAAACCCTAAACCCTAAACCCTAAACCCTAAACCCTAAACCCTAAACCCTAAACCCTAAACCCTAAACCCTAAACCCTAAACCCTAAACCCTAAACCCTAAACCCTAAACCCTAAACCCTAAACCCTAAACCCTAAACCCTAAACCCTAAACCCTAAACCCTAAACCCTAAACCCTAAACCCTAAACCCTAAACCCTAAACCCTAAACCCTAAACCCTAAACCCTAAACCCTAAACCCTAAACCCTAAACCCTAAACCCTAAACCCTAAACCCTAAACCCTAAACCCTAAACCCTAAACCCTAAACCCTAAACCCTAAACCCTAAACCCTAAACCCTAAACCCTAAACCCTAAACCCTAAACCCTAAACCCTAAACCCTAAACCCTAAACCCTAAACCCTAAACCCTAAACCCTAAACCCTAAACCCTAAACCCTAAACCCTAAACCCTAAACCCTAAACCCTAAACCCTAAACCCTAAACCCTAAACCCTAAACCCTAAACCCTAAACCCTAAACCCTAAACCCTAAACCCTAAACCCTAAACCCTAAACCCTAAACCCTAAACCCTAAACCCTAAACCCTAAACCCTAAACCCTAAACCCTAAACCCTAAACCCTAAACCCTCAACCCTCAACCCTCAACCCTCAACCCTCAACCCTCAACCCTCAACCCTCAACCCTCAACCCTCAACCCTCAACCCTCAACCCTCAACCCTCAACCCTCAACCCTCAACCCTCAACCCTCAACCCTCAACCCTCAACCCTCAACCCTCAACCCTCAACCCTCAACCCTCAACCCTCAACCCTCAACCCTCAACCCTCAACCCTCAACCCTCAACCCTCAACCCTCAACCCTCAACCCTCAACCCTCAACCCTCAACCCTCAACCCTCAACCCTCAACCCTCAACCCTCAACCCTCAACCCTCAACCCTCAACCCTCAACCCTCAACCCTCAACCCTCAACCCTCAACCCTCAACCCTCAACCCTCAACCCTCAACCCTAAACCCTAAACCCTCAACCCTCAACCCTAAACCCTCAACCCTCAACCCTCAACCCTAAACCCTCAACCCTAAACCCTCAACCCTAAACCCTCAACCCTAAACCCTCAACCCTCAACCCTCAACCCTCAACCCTCAACCCTCAACCCTAAACCCTAAACCCTAAACCCTAAACCCTAAACCCTAAACCCTAAACCCTCAACCCTAAACCCTAAACCCTAAACCCTAAACCCTAAACCCTAAACCCTAAACCCTAAACCCTAAACCCTAAACCCTAAACCCTAAACCCCAGACCCCTAACCCTACACCCCAGACCCCAGACCCCGAACCCCTAAACCCCGAACCCTAAACCCCGAACCCCCGAACCCCGAACCCCGAACCCCGAACCCCCGAACCCCGAACCCCGAACCCCCGAACCCCGAACCCCCGAACCCCCGAACCCCGAACCCGGAACCCCGAACCCGGAACCCCGAACCCCGAACCCTAAACCCTACCGTTCATGCCAAATATGAAAAAGGGAGGGAGTCCAACCACCAAACCTATCCTCTATGTTTCTGAATCTGTTATATTTTATTTATTTATGTCTTTATTTATTTATGCAAGCATTGCGCTCTTTTTATAAAAACATTTTTCCAAAACCCAAAGCGAATGCAAACTATATGAACTTAAATAACGCTAACGAAGTCGCGACACGATCCCTGTGGATATGAACTCATTCTAGACACCTAGAGTGTGAATTATTACTTGACGACAGACCGGTACACTTGCCAGACCCCAGTCAATGAGCAACTGTTATAGGTAAGATTGTAGCGAAGTAAGTTATGAATTTTGATGATCTGAATTTCACGCCTTCACACAAATACCAAAGGTGATTGCTCCGAAGTGCGAAAGTTCGGGAGACAAAGAGACGAGTGATGAAGCTGGTGTCTTTGAGACAAGTGTTCACACCTTCAGATACCTAAGCCATGTGAGAATTTGAGCCAAATATTTCCAAACGGTATTACCAATTTCTTTCAATCTACTATGAGAGTACCGTACACTTGTTTATTTTCTAAAACTTGCTTTAATTCTCTGCTGACTGGTTAATTTAATTTATATGCATTGAGGCAATTGTTTGTTATAACCCAGAGCCTTTTCAAGTCACCCTTTATTATATTATATCCTTTGCTAGCCAATTTTGAGCCGTAAAAAATTATCCCTTTTGTTTCGGTGACAAACCATGTTATAAGCCTATAGACCAGAAAAACAATGAATTACCCTCTTTGGAGTTAAGGTAATAGTTCTCTAGTCTTGGCAACAACAAAATTTGGGATTGCTCATGGAACTAGCAACAACTTAAGTTTGGGGTGGGTATACAAAGCACTATCACTACAAAAACAAAAACAATGAAAAAGAGACGGGAAACATAAAAAAAACCCTACAAAAATAGTCTCTTCAAAAAAAAATGAATGGGAAAATAAAGAGCCAAAGGGAAAAATAGTGATAGAAAAGAACCACACAAAGACACATCCGATTCTTAATCTCTGATACCAACACAAAAAGGCACCCTAAGGAACAAGGTTGCTTACACAAAAAGGAAACAAAGTAGAACTTAACTCCAAGTTTAGCCTACTTATCCCAAAAATGTCCTACCTTGACTCTAGCCACGTTATAACCCTAAAAAGACCTCTAAAAATGCATGTTTATTAAATGCTTACTGGTTGCTTAGAACTCTTGCAAGCCTATGGTAAAATGGCAGGTTGTACGATGACTGAGCATGAACGCTGCAGTAAGAATCAGCGGTACCATTGCTGAAATAACATGCAAGGTGGTGAAATTTCTATCATCTTTATTTATCTCTTAACTCACTAACGATCTTGTCTGACAGCATGTTACTTGAGGACAAGCAACAGTTCAAGTTTGGGGTTGTGATGATAGGAATTTCTTAAATATTTTAGGTAGTATTATTTGTAATAAATTCACCAAGACAGGCCCATATACGAAGAATAACCTACAGATTCGAAGAAAAACATCAAGATAAAGCAAATAATACAAAAAGACAAGAAAAAGCCAAAAATTTGAAGATTTATGTTGTTCATCGTAGCACGATGCCAAAAATTTGAAGATTTATGTTGAAGATTTATGTTGTTCATCTTGCCATCGTGCTACGATGGACCCATCACAACACGATAGCTAGCTGAGGCCCATTGCGAAAACTATAAATAGAGCTCCCATTCCTCATTATTTTTCATTCGGAAAAAGTAGAACATTCTCTACTATAATAGAGGTGTTCAGAGGAGCTCTAAGGGCATAGCTTTCTCCCCTTACGGGAAAGTTATCTCAGCAAGGTATGTTTTCTTTAGGCTTTTGTATTTATATTATTCTTGTAATTTAATTATGTAAGTCTTTTGTAATAGATGCCTTAGGTTATGGTGGAGAAGATGAACTCCCCTATGAATATTTGGAGTCTGTGATTGAGTCAAAGTTATAATAAATTGTTATTCAATATTATGTTTGTTATTTACTTTCTCGCACTTTAATAACGCATTCTCGTAATCTGGCCGGATAAGCGGGAGCGCCCATAGAATAAATATTAGGGTTTAGTTTAATATTTGTCAGGAACTAGTAGTAAATATACTAGGTGAATAGAGACGGTAACATCCTGAACTAGTTGTGAACTGAGTAATTAGAGGAGGAATCATGAACTAGGTGTGAACTGAGCACTTAGAAGCTGAATAGACCGATACTAGGACCTAGAGGCATTGGATGGGTGAAGGGTATAATGCATGTATAATGAACAACTCACCTAGTAATTAAGGTATGTGACACATCGAGGTTAGGCTCTCATAGGTACCTTAGTTATTAACATAGGGAAATTTCATATACATAGGGTAATAGTAAGGTATTACCATAACAAGAATAAAGTCACCGCCGAATAATAATCTGAATAACTATGTTATACACCGATCATGCCAAATATGAAGAAGGGAGTAAGTTCAACCACCATACCTATCCTCTATATTTCTTGAATCATTTATCTTTATATTTCCTGCAAGCATTCCGCTTTACTTTTATAAACCTTTTTCCAAACCCTAAACCCTAAACCCTAAACCCTAAACCCCAGACCCCAGACCCTAAACCCCGAACCCCTAAACCCCGAACCCCGAACCCCCGAACCCCTGAACCCCGAACCCCCGAACCCCCGAACCCTGAACCCTACCGTTCATGCCAAATATGAAGAAGGGAGGGAGTCCAACCACCATACCTATCCTCTATGTTTTTGAATCTGTTATATTTTATTTATTTATGTCTTTATTTATTTATGCAAGCATTGCGCTCTTTTTATAAAAACATTTTTCCAAAACCCAAAGCGAATGCAAACTATATGAACTTAAATAACGCTAACGAAGTCGCGACACGATCCCTGTGGATACGAACTCATTCTAGACACCTAGAGTGTGAATTATTACTTGACGACAGACTGGTACACTTGCCAGACCCCAGTCAATGAGCAACTGTTATAGGTAAGATTGTAGCGAAGTAAGTTATGAATTTTGATGATCTGAATTTCACGCCTTCACACAAATACCAAAGGTGATTGCTCCGAAGTGCGAAAGTTCGGGAGACAAAGAGACGAGTGATGAAGCTGGTGTCTGTGAGACAAGTGTTCACACCTTCAGATACCTAAGCCATGTGAGAATTTGAGCCAAATATTTCCAAACGGTATTACCAATTTCTTTCAATCTACTATGAGAGTACCGTACACTTGTTTATTTTCTAGAACTTGCTTTAATTCTCTGCTGACTGGTTAATTTAATTTATATGCATTGAGGCAATTGTTTGTTATAACCCAGAGCCTTTTCAAGTCACCCTTTATTATATTATATCCTTTGCTAGCCAATTTTGAGCCGTAAAAAATTATCCCTTTTGTTTCGGTGACAAACCATGTTATAAGCCTATAGACCAGAAAAACAATGAATTACCCTCTTTGGAGTTAAGGTAATAGTTCTCTAGTCTTGGCAACAACAAAATTTGGGATTGCTCATGGAACTAGCAACAACTTAAGTTTGGGGTGGGTATACAAAGAACTATCACTACAAAAACAAAAACAATGAAAAAGAGACGGGAAACATAAAAAAAATCCCTACAAAAATAGTCTCTTCAAAAAAAAATGAATGGGAAAATAAAGAGCCAAAGGGAAAAATAGTGATAGAAAAGAACCACACAAAGACACATCCGATTCTTAATCTCTGATACCAACACAAAAAGGCACCCTAAGGAACAAGGTTGCTTACACAAAAAGGAAACAAAGTAGAACTTAACTCCAAGTTTAGCCTACTTATCCCAAAAATGTCCTACCTTGACTCTAGCCACGTTATAACCCTAAAAAGACCTCTAAAAATGCATGTTTATTAAATGCTTACTGGTTGCTTAGAACTCTTGCAAGCCTATGGTAAAATGGCAGGTTGTACGATGACTGAGCATGAACGCTGCAGTAAGAATCAGCGGTACCATTGCTGAAATAACATGCAAGGTGGTGAAATTTCTATCATCTTTATTTATCTCTTAACTCACTAACGATCTTGTCTGACAGCATGTTACTTGAGGACAAGCAACAGTTCAAGTTTGGGGTTGTGATGATAGGAATTTCTTAAATATTTTAGGTAGTATTATTTGTAATAAATTGACCAAGACAGGCCCATATACGAAGAATAACCTACAGATTCGAAGAAAAACATCAAGATAAAGCAAAGAATACAAAAAGACAAGAAAAAGCCAAAAATTTGAAGATTTATGTTGTTCATCGTAGCACGATGCCAAAAATTTGAAGATTTATGTTGAAGATTTATGTTGTTCATCTTGCCATCGTGCTACGATGGACCCATCACAACACGATAGCTAGCTGAGGCCCATTGCGAAAACTATAAATAGAGCTCCCATTCCTCATTATTTTTCATTCGGAAAAAGTAGAACATTCTCTACTATAATAGAGGTGTTCAGAGGAGCTCTAAGGGCATAGCTTTCTCCCCTTACGGGAAAGTTATCTCAGCAAGGTATGTTTTCTTTAGGCTTTTGTATTTATATTATTCTTGTAATTTAATTATGTAAGTCTTTTGTAATAGATGCCTTAGGTTATGGTGGAGAAGATGAACTCCCCTATGAATATTTGGAGTCTGTGATTGAGTCAAAGTTATAATAAATTGTTATTCAATATTATGTTTGTTATTTACTTTCTCGCACTTTAATAACGCATTCTCGTAATCTGGCCGGATAAGCGGGAGCGCCCATAGAATAAATATTAGGGTTTAGTTTAATATTTGTCAGGAACTAGTAGTAAATATACTAGGTGAATAGAGACGGTAACATCCTGAACTAGTTGTGAACTGAGTAATTAGAGGAGGAATCATGAACTAGGTGTGAACTGAGCACTTAGAAGCTGAATAGACCGATACTAGGACCTAGAGGCATTGGATGGGTGAAGGGTATAATGCATGTATAATGAACAACTCACCTAGTAATTAAGGTATGTGACACATCGAGGTTAGGCTCTCATAGGTACCTTAGTTATTAACATAGGGAAATTTCATATACATAGGGTAATAGTAAGGTATTACCATAACAAGAATAAAGTCACCGCCGAATAATAATCTGAATAACTATGTTATACACCGATCATGCCAAATATGAAGAAGGGAGTAAGTTCAACCACCATACCTATCCTCTATATTTCTTGAATCATTTATCTTTATATTTCCTGCAAGCATTCCGCTTTACTTTTATAAACCTTTTTCCAAACCCTAAACCCTAAACCCTAAACCCTAAACCCCAGACCCCAGACCCTAAACCCCGAACCCCTAAACCCCGAACCCCGAACCCCCGAACCCCGAACCCCTGAACCCCGAACCCCCGAACCCCCGAACCCTGAACCCTACCGTTCATGCCAAATATGAAGAAGGGAGGGAGTCCAACCACCATACCTATCCTCTATGTTTTTGAATCTGTTATATTTTATTTATTTATGTCTTTATTTATTTATGCAAGCATTGCGCTCTTTTTATAAAAACATTTTTCCAAAACCCAAAGCGAATGCAAACTATATGAACTTAAATAACGCTAACGAAGTCGCGACACGATCCCTGTGGATACGAACTCATTCTAGACACCTAGAGTGTGAATTATTACTTGACGACAGACTGGTACACTTGCCAGACCCCAGTCAATGAGCAACTGTTATAGGTAAGATTGTAGCGAAGTAAGTTATGAATTTTGATGATCTGAATTTCACGCCTTCACACAAATACCAAAGGTGATTGCTCCGAAGTGCGAAAGTTCGGGAGACAAAGAGACGAGTGATGAAGCTGGTGTTTGTGAGACAAGTGTTCACACCTTCAGATACCTAAGCCATGTGAGAATTTGAGCCAAATATTTCCAAACGGTATTACCAATTTCTTTCAATCTACTATGAGAGTACCGTACACTTGTTTATTTTCTAGAACTTGCTTTAATTCTCTGCTGACTGGTTAATTTAATTTATATGCATTGAGGCAATTGTTTGTTATAACCCAGAGCCTTTTCAAGTCACCCTTTATTATATTATATCCTTTGCTAGCCAATTTTGAGCCGTAAAAAATTATCCCTTTTGTTTCGGTGACAAACCATGTTATAAGCCTATAGACCAGAAAAACAATGAATTACCCTCTTTGGAGTTAAGGTAATAGTTCTCTAGTCTTGGCAACAACAAAATTTGGGATTGCTCATGGAACTAGCAACAACTTAAGTTTGGGGTGGGTATACAAAGAACTATCACTACAAAAACAAAAACAATGAAAAAGAGACGGGAAACATAAAAAAAATCCCTACAAAAATAGTCTCTTCAAAAAAAAATGAATGGGAAAATAAAGAGCCAAAGGGAAAAATAGTGATAGAAAAGAACCACACAAAGACACATCCGATTCTTAATCTCTGATACCAACACAAAAAGGCACCCTAAGGAACAAGGTTGCTTACACAAAAAGGAAACAAAGTAGAACTTAACTCCAAGTTTAGCCTACTTATCCCAAAAATGTCCTACCTTGACTCTAGCCACGTTATAACCCTAAAAAGACCTCTAAAAATGCATGTTTATTAAATGCTTACTGGTTGCTTAGAACTCTTGCAAGCCTATGGTAAAATGGCAGGTTGTACGATGATTGAGAGTAACCCTTTCAATTTTGAGCGAAAATGTGAAAGAGAGAGAGAGAGAGAGAGAAAAGTTGAACACGGACTCTGACAGGCATTTGTCTGACTCGCTATTATCAATGTCTCCTGAACCTAGCAGGACTGAGCATGAACGCTGCAGTAAGAATCAGTGGTACCATTGCTGAAATAACATGCAAGGTGGTGAAATTTCTATCATCTTTATTTATCTCTTAACTCACTAACGATCTTGTCTGACAGCATGTTACTTGAGGACAAGCAACAGTTCAAGTTTGGGGTTGTGATGATAGGAATTTCTTAAATATTTTAGGTAGTATTATTTGTAATAAATTGACCAAGACAGGCCCATATACGAAGAATAACCTACAGATTCGAAGAAAAACATCAAGATAAAGCAAAGAATACAAAAAGACAAGAAAAAGCCAAAAATTTGAAGATTTATGTTGTTCATCGTAGCACGATGCCAAAAATTTGAAGATTTATGTTGAAGATTTATGTTGTTCATCTTGCCATCGTGCTACGATGGACCCATCACAACACGATAGCTAGCTGAGGCCCATTACGAAAACTATAAATAGAGCTCCCATTCCTCATTATTTTTCATTCGGAAAAAGTAGAACATTCTCTACTATAATAGAGGTGTTCAGAGGAGCTCTAAGGGCATAGCTTTCTCCCCTTACGGGAAAGTTATCTCAGCAAGGTATGTTTTCTTTAGGCTTTTGTATTTATATTATTCTTGTAATTTAATTATGTATGTCTTTTGTAATAGATGTCTTAGGTTATGGTGGAGAAGATGAACTCCCCTATGAATATTTGGAGTCTGTGATTGAGTCAAAGTTATAATAAATTGTTATTCAATATTATGTTTGTTATTTACTTTCTCGCACTTTAATAACGCATTCTCGTAATCTGGCCGGATAAGCGGGAGCGCCCATAGAATAAATATTAGGGTTTAGTTTAATATTTGTCAGGAACTAGTAGTAAATTACTAGGTGAATAGAGACGGTAACATCCTGAACTAGTTGTGAACTGAGTAATTAGAGGAGGAATCATGAACTAGGTGTGAACTGAGCACTTAGAAGCTGAATAGACCGATACTAGGACCTAGAGGCATTGGATGGGTGAAGGGTATAATGCATGTATAATGAACAACTCACCTAGTAATTAAGGTATGTGACACATCGAGGTTAGGCTCTCATAGGTACTTTAGTTATTAACATAGGGAAATTTCATATACATAGGGTAATAGTAAGGTATTACAATAACAAGAATAAAGTCACCGCCGAATAATAATCTGAATAACTATGTTATACACCGATCATGCCAAATATGAAGAAGGGAGTAAGTTCAACCACCATACCTATCCTCTATATTTCTTGAATCATTTATCTTTATATTTCCTGCAAGCATTCCGCTTTACTTTTATAAACCTTTTTCCAAACCCTAAACCCTAAACCCCAGACCCCAGACCCCAGACCCTAAACCCCGAACCCCTAAACCCCGAACCCCGAACCCCGAACCCCCGAACCCCCGAACCCTGAACCCCGAACCCTGAACCCCGAACCCCCGAACCCTGAACCCTACCGTTCATGCCAAATATGAAGAAGGGAGGGAGTCCAACCACCATACCTATCCTCTATGTTTCTGAATCTGTTATATTTTATTTATTTATGTCTTTATTTATTTATGCAAGCATTGCGCTCTTTTTATAAAAACATTTTTCCAAAACCCAAAGCGAATGCAAACTATATGAACTTAAATAACGCTAACGAAGTCGCGACACGATCCCTGTGGATACGAACTCATTCTAGACACCTAGAGTGTGAATTATTACTTGACGACAGACTGGTACACTTGCCAGACCCCAGTCAATGAGCAACTGTTATAGGTAAGATTGTAGCGAAGTAAGTTATGAATTTTGATGATCTGAATTTCACGCCTTCACACAAATACCAAAGGTGATTGCTCCGAAGTGCGAAAGTTCGGGAGTCAAAGAGACGAGTGATGAAGCTGGTGTCTGTGAGACAAGTGTTCACACCTTCAGATACCTAAGCCATGTGAGAATTTGAGCCAAATATTTCCAAACGGTATTACCAATTTCTTTCAATCTACTATGAGAGTACCGTACACTTGTTTATTTTCTAGAACTTGCTTTAATTCTCTGCTGACTGGTTAATTTAATTTAAATGCATTGAGGCAATTGTTTGTTATAACCCAGAGCCTTTTCAAGTCACCCTTTATTATATTATATCCTTTGCTAGCCAATTTTGAGCCGTAAAAAATTATCCCTTTTGTTTCGGTGACAAACCATGTTATAAGCCTATAGACCAGAAAAACAATGAATTACCCTCTTTGGAGTTAAGGTAATAGTTCTCTAGTCTTGGCAACAACAAAATTTGGGATTGCTCATGGAACTAGCAACAACTTAAGTTTGGGGTGGGTATACAAAGAACTATCACTACAAAAACAAAAACAATGAAAAAGAGACGGGAAACATAAAAAAAATCCCTACAAAAATAGTCTCTTCAAAAAAAAATGAATGGGAAAATAAAGAGCCAAAGGGAAAAATAGTGATAGAAAAGAACCACACAAAGACACATCCGATTCTTAATCTCTGATACCAACACAAAAAGGCACCCTAAGGAACAAGGTTGCTTACACAAAAAGGAAACAAAGTAGAACTTAACTCCAAGTTTAGCCTACTTATCCCAAAAATGTCCTACCTTGACTCTAGCCACGTTATAACCCTAAAAAGACCTCTAAAAATGCATGTTTATTAAATGCTTACTGGTTGCTTAGAACTCTTGCAAGCCTATGGTAAAATGGCAGGTTGTACGATGATTGAGAGTAACCCTTTCAATTTTGAGCGAAAATGTGAAAGAGAGAGAGAGAGAGAGAAAAAAGTTGAACACGGACTCTGACAGGCATTTGTCTGACTCGCTATTATCAATGTCTCCTGAACCTAGCAGGACTGAGCATGAACGCTGCAGTAAGAATCAGCGGTACCATTGCTGAAATAACATGCAAGGTGGTGAAATTTCTATCATCTTTATTTATCTCTTAACTCACTAACGATCTTGTCTGACAGCATGTTACTTGAGGACAAGCAACAGTTCAAGTTTGGGGTTGTGATGATAGGAATTTCTTAAATATTTTAGGTAGTATTATTTGTAATAAATTGACCAAGACAGGCCCATATACGAAGAATAACCTACAGATTCGAAGAAAAACATCAAGATAAAGCAAAGAATACAAAAAGACAAGAAAAAGCCAAAAATTTGAAGATTTATGTTGTTCATCGTAGCACGATGCCAAAAATTTGAAGATTTATGTTGAAGATTTATGTTGTTCATCTTGCCATCGTGCTACGATGGACCCATCACAACACGATAGCTAGCTGAGGCCCATTACGAAAACTATAAATAGAGCTCCCATTCCTCATTATTTTTCATTCGGAAAAAGTAGAACATTCTCTACTATAATAGAGGTGTTCAGAGGAGCTCTAAGGGCATAGCTTTCTCCCCTTACGGGAAAGTTATCTCAGCAAGGTATGTTTTCTTTAGGCTTTTCTATTTATATTATTCTTGTAATTTAATTATGTAAGTCTTTTGTAATAGATGCCTTAGGTTATGGTGGAGAAGATGAACTCCCCTATGAATATTTGGAGTCTGTGATTGAGTCAAAGTTATAATAAATTGTTATTCAATATTATGTTTGTTATTTACTTTCTCGCACTTTAATAACGCATTCTCGTAATCTGGCCGGATAAGCGGGAGCGCCCATAGAATAAATATTAGGGTTTAGTTTAATATTTGTCAGGAACTAGTAGTAAATATACTAGGTGAATAGAGACGGTAACATCCTGAACTAGTTGTGAACTGAGTAATTAGAGGAGGAATCATGAACTAGGTGTGAACTGAGCACTTAGAAGCTGAATAGACCGATACTAGGACCTAGAGGCATTGGATGGGTGAAGGGTATAATGCATGTATAATGAACAACTCACCTAGTAATTAAGGTATGTGACACATCGAGTTTAGGCTCTCATAGGTACCTTAGTTATTAACATAGGGAAATTTCATATACATAGGGTAATAGTAAGGTATTACCATAACAAGAATAAATTCACCGCCGAATAATAATCTGAATAACTATGTTATACACCGATCATGCCAAATATGAAGAAAGGAGTAAGTTCAACCACCATACCTATCCTCTATATTTCTTGAATCATTTATCTTTATATTTCCTGCAAGCATTCCGCTTTACTTTTATAAACCTTTTTCCAAACCCTAAACCCTAAACCCTAAACCCCAGACCCCAGACCCTAAACCCCGAACCCCTAAACCCCGAACCCCGAACCCCGAACCCCCGAACCCCCGAACCCTGAACCCCGAACCCCCGAACCCTGAACCCTACCGTTCATGCCAAATATGAAGAAGGGAGGGAGTCCAACCACCATACCTATCCTCTATGTTTCTGAATCTGTTATATTTTATTTATTTATGTCTTTATTTATTTATGCAAGCATTGCGCTCTTTTTATAAAAACATTTTTCCAAAACCCAAAGCGAATGCAAACTATATGAACTTAAATAACGCTAACGAAGTCGCGACACGATCCCTGTGGATACGAACTCATTCTAGACACCTAGAGTGTGAATTATTACTTGACGACAGACTGGTACACTTGCCAGACCCCAGTCAATGAGCAACTGTTATAGGTAAGATTGTAGCGAAGTAAGTTATGAATTTTGATGATCTGAATTTCACGCCTTCACACAAATACCAAAGGTGATTACTCCGAAGTGCGAAAGTTCGGGAGTCAAAGAGACGAGTGATGAAGCTGGTGTCTGTGAGACAAGTGTTCACACCTTCAGATACCTAAGCCATGTGAGAATTTGAGCCAAATATTTCCAAACGGTATTACCAATTTCTTTCAATCTACTATGAGAGTACCGTACACTTGTTTATTTTCTAGAACTTGCTTTAATTCTCTGCTGACTGGTTAATTTAATTTATATGCATTGAGGCAATTGTTTGTTATAACCCAGAGCCTTTTCAAGTCACCCTTTATTATATTATATCCTTTGCTAGCCAATTTTGAGCCGTAAAAAATTATCCCTTTTGTTTCGGTGACAAACCATGTTATAAGCCTATAGACCAGAAAAACAATGAATTACCCTCTTTGGAGTTAAGGTAATAGTTCTCTAGTCTTGGCAACAACAAAATTTGGGATTGCTCATGGAACTAGCAACAACTTAAGTTTGGGGTGGGTATACAAAGAACTATCACTACAAAAACAAAAACAATGAAAAAGAGACGGGAAACATAAAAAAAATCCCTACAAAAATAGTCTCTTCAAAAAAAAATGAATGGGAAAATAAAGAGCCAAAGGGAAAAATAGTGATAGAAAAGAACCACACAAAGACACATCCGATTCTTAATCTCTGATACCAACACAAAAAGGCACCCTAAGGAATAAGGTTGCTTACACAAAAAGGAAACAAAGTAGAACTTAACTCCAAGTTTAGCCTACTTATCCCAAAAATGTCCTACCTTGACTCTAGCCACGTTATAACCCTAAAAAGACCTCTAAAAATGCATGTTTATTAAATGCTTACTGGTTGCTTAGAACTCTTGCAAGCCTATGGTAAAATGGCAGGTTGTACGATGATTGAGAGTAACCCTTTCAATTTTGAGCGAAAATGTGAAAGAGAGAGAGAGAGAGAGAAAAAAGTTGAACACGGACTCTGACAGGCATTTGTCTGACTCGCTATTATCAATGTCTCCTGAACCTAGCAGGACTGAGCATGAACGCTGCAGTAAGAATCAGCGGTACCATTGCTGAAATAACATGCAAGGTGGTGAAATTTCTATCATCTTTATTTATCTCTTAACTCACTAACGATCTTGTCTGACAGCATGTTACTTGAGGACAAGCAACAGTTCAAGTTTGGGGTTGTGATGATAGGAATTTCTTAAATATTTTAGGTAGTATTATTTGTAATAAATTGACCAAGACAGGCCCATATACGAAGAATAACCTACAGATTCGAAGAAAAACATCAAGATAAAGCAAAGAATACAAAAAGACAAGAAAAAGCCAAAAATTTGAAGATTTATGTTGTTCATCGTAGCACGATGCCAAAAATTTGAAGATTTATGTTGAAGATTTATGTTGTTCATCTTGCCATCGTGCTACGATGGACCCATCACAACACGATAGCTAGCTGAGGCCCATTACGAAAACTATAAATAGAGCTCCCATTCCTCATTATTTTTCATTCGGAAAAAGTAGAACATTCTCTACTATAATAGAGGTGTTCAGAGGAGCTCTAAGGGCATAGCTTTCTCCCCTTACGGGAAAGTTATCTCAGCAAGGTATGTTTTCTTTAGGCTTTTGTATTTATATTATTCTTGTAATTTAATTATGTAAGTCTTTTGTAATAGATGCCTTAGGTTATGGTGGACAAGATGAACTCCCCTATGAATATTTGGAGTCTGTGATTGAGTCAAAGTTATAATAAATTGTTATTCAATATTATGTTTGTTATTTACTTTCTCGCACTTTAATAACGCATTCTCGTAATCTGGCCGGATAAGCGGGAGCGCCCATAGAATAAATATTAGGGTTTAGTTTAATATTTGTCAGGAACTAGTAGTAAATATACTAGGTGAATAGAGACGGTAACATCCTGAACTAGTTGTGAACTGAGTAATTAGAGGAGGAATCATGAACTAGGTGTGAACTGAGCACTTAGAAGCTGAATAGACCGATACTAGGACCTAGAGGCATTGGATGGGTGAAGGGTATAATGCATGTATAATGAACAACTCACCTAGTAATTAAGGTATGTGACACATCGAGGTTAGGCTCTCATAGGTACCTTAGTTATTAACATAGGGAAATTTCATATACATAGGGTAATAGTAAGGTATTACCATAACAAGAATAAAGTCACCGCCGAATAATAATCTGAATAACTATGTTATACACCGATTATGCCAAATATGAAGAAGGGAGTAAGTTCAACCACCATACCTATCCTCTATATTTCTTGAATCATTTATCTTTATATTTCCTGCAAGCATTCCGCTTTACTTTTATAAACCTTTTTCCAAAACCCCAAAGCGAATGCAAACCAACGAACTTAAATAACGTTAATAACACTGCGGCACGATCCTTGTGGATACGAACTCATTCTAGACACCTAGAGTGTGAATTATTACTCGACGACAGACTGATGCACTTGCCAGAATGCAGTCACAGCCCAACCACGAATCAAGTGCCATAAAGATGTGAAGACAGGGCAGGACAAGAACATATGATGCGCTGTTTCCACGCCCCCGCAATCGCTCACCCAACGGAACTCCCCCCACCCAGGGATCCGACCAAAATAACGTCTCCCTCCAATTGCCCAACCGCATCAAGACTCCCTCCTCAAACCACCCCCATTACGCCGCCTCACGCACCCCATCCCGAATCCTCAATATATCCCTCCACCACGGAGAACCTCTGCCCCCTCCTCCCGCCACCCGACCCGCTTGCACTTCGTATCGAGCCTCCAACACCCGATGCCACAACCCCGTTCTATCGACTAACATCCTCCAACACCACTTCCCTTACAAAAGCAGTATTAAACTTCCTCTGTTGTCTCACCCCCCAACCCGCCATCTTCTTTGCTCAAGCAAACATCCCTCCAACTAACCCAATGATTCTTTCGTCGGTTCTTCCCCCCCCCCCCCCCCATAAAAACAAAGTTAGATAATAAAGTTTAAATGAAGAGATTATACTTGACAGAACTCTGAAAAAAGAAAGCGCGTAGACATGCAACGAAGACATGACAGACTTAAGAAAAACCAAACGACCACCAAACCGAAAAAATCGGCTCTTCCAGTTTGACAACCGAGACCGAATTCAATTGACAACCAGTTCCCAAAACCAAGATTGTCAGAATCGGACCAGTCATCGAACTGGTGACCTTACCGATTCAAGGTTCAAATGGTCGGACCGTTTTTAATTAAATATATATATTTTAATTAATATATAAATAAAAATAAATAAATAATAACTTCATATTCCTTAGTTTCAAATATTGAAAAGATGAAATGTCACAAAGTCAATATAAAATAAATTTTTTAATACATTAGACATAAATTTTTTAATTCAAACCAAATTAGAAATTACGGAATATTAGAAAAGAAATTGTGGTGAATAATGTTCATTCAAGTGGGAATATTTGCTATTCATTGTATTGATGATAATTGTAATATATTAGGAAGTTTTGCTACCTTAATTATAATATTGTTAGTCAAAATATTTGTTATTTATTGTATTGATGATAATTGTTATATATTAGAAAGTTTTGCTTATTTCCTTACCATCACACTAATTAGACTATTGACTCAATATTAGGTTTCCTACCTTCATATTAGGTTGCCCAAAACAATAAGCGGTAGGAATCACCTCCTATAGGGACACCGAGGTATAGGAAAGGAATCCTCCCCACCGAGCAACCCAAAATAGTCGCCGCCTCAGCTAACCACGTCTCAACCACATTAACCCCAACCAACATACTTTTGTAAAAATTAACCTTCAGTCCGGACACCTCCTCAAACATAACATGAACACTAGCTCGCAGAGCTCGGATATTGCTCTCACGTGGTTTAAACTATATATTCTCTCTTCTCAATAGTATATTTTTAAACTAAATGCATATATTAACAAATATCTAATTTGTTATTTTTGACTCATTTCCAGTTTATTTGGACATTAATAATGTATAATAAAAGCTTATTCAAAAAAATAATTTATAATAAAATATCTTGTAAAAAAATCATAATAAATATAAATCAAGTTAATATTTAAAATTTATTGATTTAAATTTATAATTTAATTTATCTTTTATATTATTTTTATTATATTAAATTAATTATTAGTTTTTTATAGAGGTTAAATTTTATTATTTGAAATTTCATTTTAAATATATTTTCATTTCAATTTTTATACTTTATTAAAAAGATTAAACATAATAAAGAGGTGACAATAGGTACAGATCTAGACTACAGTAACGGTGTACCAAAAACCGGATACAATATTGACTATAAGTTAGTTTATATGTCTTGCCAAACAAAGCCTTCTTAGTAAGTTTTAGTCTTTTTTCATGGGTACGGAATAGTAAGTCAATATTATAATATACCTAGTTTATTTTAAAGGGTAATAATGAATTTTTGTTAAAATAATAGAAGTAAAAGTCGAAGAAAAAATATAAGCTAAGCTGGTAAGCTTTTGAAATAGTGTCTGAAGAATAAGTTATAAGTCAGCAAAATAAATTAGTAGCTCTTGATGAAAAAATTGTAACGAAAAAATCTTTTAACTTATAAGTTATAAGTTAATTTTGTGGTCATGCCAAAAAAACCCTTAGAGTGTGTTTGGATGAGGGAATGTTTTGAGGTAATGTAATTTTTTTAAGGAATTCAAATGCTTTGATCCAAATTTCCTTGTTTGGATAATTAATTTGAAGAATTTTAAAAATGAAGGGAATTTGTGGAGTATTTTGTTTAAACTAAATTCAGGGAATTTCAAATGACACCTAAAAACTAAGAATTTGAAATTCTTTCTTCTCTCTATATACTTTTAAAGATTCCTAAATGATCAAAAATCTAAAATCGGTTTAAAAAACTAAAATCAACCGAAAATCCTAAAATCAGGCAAAAAACCTAAAAAATGGAAAATCGGCCGAAAAACCCTAAAAAATCTAAAATCGGCCGAAAAACCTAAAATCGACCGAAAAATCTAAAATTGGCCGAAAAACCTAAAAAATCAAAAATCGGACGAAAAACCTGAAATCGACCGAAAAATTTAAAATCGGCCGACTTTTTTAGGTCTTAAAAGCTATCTGAAAGCTAAAAATAAAAATAAGAGCTTTTAGAAAAAAGGTAAAATTGATTGGTAATTGTTTTATTTTTTAGCTTCAAAGATTTTTCATCTATGTATTTTACTCATAAACATTAAACAATACTCCATCCGTTTCTTTTTAATTGTCTTTTTAGAAAGATAACATCAAATTAAGGAAGTGTAATTTTGCACGTTATCTTTCTATTATACCCTCATTTTAATCCACCAATAAATTCCTATTTTTTTATACTTTTTCCAATAAATTTAATATATTACGTAAAACAAAAATATTATCTTTCTCTCGTAACAAACAATTGCTAATTACTATCTCTTTCACCGGTAACAAACCATTGTCACGAAACTCTACCATCGCAAATAACACAAATCACATTTTAGTCATATATGAGTATATTTATTTTTAATTTTGCTTTTATTAGTAAAATAAAAAGGTACTAACAACAGTTTTCCGACAATGAAAAACTCAATCACAAAGTTTTCCTTGGTACAAAAGAATATAGCTTGGGCAGATAAAAACAAAGGGTTTGAAGTTTTTTTTTTTATTTATGGATGTGAAGTCTTTTGTTTTTGTTATTTGAGTATGAAATTTTAGTTTCTCCTTAACTGTTTTTTCAAGAGATGCAATGATTTGTTTTCCACTAGCCTTGTGTTTTACCTATCGTAAAACGATTAATATATGTAACATACTTTGGTTACAATTTGAAATATACTCCCTCCGTTCCTTTTTACTTGTCTTTTTAGAATAGTAACATCAAATTAAGAAAGTGTATATTTGCACTTTATCTTCCTGTTATACCCTCATTTTAAACCACTAAGAAATTTCTATTTTTTGTCACACATTTTTTCTTTCCAATAAATTTAATATATTATGTTAAAAAAAAAATTAATATGTTATGTTCCAAAAAAAAAATAGTTTTCCAAATATATAGCATTAATTGGTTTTATTGAAAAAGATAAGAGCCACTGACAAAGGGTGTAATAGACAAATCATACCCATAAAATATCAAAAGGACAATTAAATAGAAACGTTAAATCTAGCCGTAAAAGACAAGTAAAAAGGAACGGAGGGAGTAATAGAGATAAACTTTGTTTTAATTTGTTTTTAAAAAAGAAACCTTGTTTTGATTTATTTTATTGAAAAAGATAAAAGCAATTGACAAAGGGTATAATTAACAAATCATATTCGTAAAACTTAAAAGGATAATTAAGTAGAAACGTTAAATCTGATAATAAAAGACAATTAAAAAGAAACGGAGGGATTATTTTTTTCTATCAAAAGTTCTTTGAAAATCAGTTTGGTCCAACTTATCCTTTTATTGACTAAAAAAATTAAGAAACAAAACAATTCTCAACTCAACTTGTTAAAAACTAATCATGTTCTTCTTGGGCGGGAAAGTTCATCCTATTAATCGCATCACATCACATAACCACATAATAACTCATATTTCTCTCTAATTAATCTCTCACTCGTTTGTTCCTTCGTTCACCGTGAAACCATTTAGTTACGGTTACGACGAAAGACGAACAATAACAATGCACGCCGTAGAAGAAGGTGGTGGTAGCGAAGACCAAAACGAACGCGTTCAGGAAGATATTTTGAACCTACGTCGACGCTGGGAACTCGCTTCCGTTCTCGATTTCATTCATGTAAGATATTCGATTTTTTATTTTATTTTTTTCGGTTATTGTTTCGTATAGCGTGAAATTTTGTTTCTATTAGGTTACGATTTGTAATCATGTTATTGATTGATTTTGTAATGATGTGATTCAGATGTTTAGTTCATTACTTGGTAAGGATTTAAAGGTTTCAGCTGAAGAAATTGAGATCGGTCTTGTTAAGCCTAATGCTTCACTTGCAAAGCTTCATATTCAACTTTTGAAGGTACTTTCTTCGAATGAGTATTTATTTACGTGTTTTTTGCTTCGTTTTGTTTGGTTAGGGTTAGTTTATTACTCTTGTTGGCTATTATTTATTGATTGATTGATATTCAAATATTTGCCTAATGTGGATTGAGCTTTAAATCTGTGTAAATGTAATGCCAAAAATGAAATATTTTCTGTGTACAATTTTTTTTACTTGTTGTAAAATGTTGTTGATTGAGATTTAGGTGAGTGTGATATGATTAAAGTCTATTAGATGTACAATATATGTTTTATTATTACTCTGTCTGTAATACATGGCACGCGAAGAAATGCTGGAGGGTAAAAATCACAATGTTGATCTAGTTGTTTCTGGGGAGTGTTTTGTTCAATTTATAACATTTGTTTATAGACAATGAGGAATGTTATCAAAACTCACTCTTTTAACAGATGGAAATTCATGTGGGTCCCACCGTTTTGGAAATAGCTCACATAAATTGGTGAAATCCGCATGAATTTCACATAATAAGAGAACGGGTGTTGTAAAGAAAGTGTCGCAGTGAGTGTCACTAGCACCACATATAGACAGTTTATAACTACTACAGTGTCAGTAGCACTATTCTAATGACTTTGTTTTCAGATCTTATTTGGAAGAAACACAGTTAGCTGTAAGTTAAAACTGTCATGAACTGCATTGTGTGATTCTTAACATTGAATTCCCCATAGTGCATATCATCTCACTGTAGAGGAGGAATTGTTTTTCTTTTGTACTTAAAGTTATTAAGAAAGCCCAAAATATGTAAAGCAGATGCAATTTTAGACCGGAGGTTGAATACATTGAGAAAATTGCTATATAGGACCCTCATGTTTGCTCCCAGGCCCCCCAAACTGACAAAAATACCCCTGGACGGAAATTTCGTTGCACAGCCAACGAAAAAAAAGTTGCTACGTTGAAAAAGTGACGAACGTGAATGGTAATGGTGGCCAAACGCGCGCCCTCAAGAACATGCCCATATTTTCGTTACTCTGGCAACAAAACCATATTTCGTTGTCTACAATACGAACACGCTGTGTTTCGTTGTATAGGCAACGAAATATGCCAAATATAGTATGCAGAGCAGCTGGATCATACGACAGGTACTATTAAAAATTTCAAAACCAAAACTAGATCTAGGGCGATTTGTTGTTGATGAGGCTTGGAATCAACTTGGAAGGATCAAATACAAGGTGCGCAAGGCTGATTAGAGGTCTACAACAGGTAATGAATGTTAATTTCGTTTGTTTTTGTGTTTTTGTTCAAGTTCTCTGTCGCACCTAATTTCGTCACTTTGACAACGAAAATAGGCTTTTCTTAACTTAGGCAACGAAATATATATTAGTTTGCTTCCCACGCCCCCTGTTTGCTATGTATTAGTGTGTGTGCATGATTTTTGTGTTTTGGTAGCATAGTCATTGATTGTTTTGCAATTATCGTTTTAAAGGTGTTGAAATGGAAGAACCGAGTGTTGGTAACGATGTCAACGTCGCACCCGTCAGTTCACAAGCTTTGGTAGTATACGACGCCGCCATTGCCGAGGCTAACATTGCCGATGGAGCTGGTCCATCCGCAATCCATGTTAACAACGGCAATTTTTTTTATCATGCCGCAAAGTATAAGGTTCGTGATGAATTTATCCAATGGTGTAAAGATGAGGCGTTAAAAGCCGGGTTTACAATGGTAATTGAAAAATCGAACAACGGGACGAATAGAAGGAAGGCTTATTTTATATTGGGATGCGAAAGAGGCGGAGAGTACAACGAGTCGAAAAGGAAAGGCAAGAGAGATGACACGGCGACTAGAAAGTGCCAGTGTCCGTTCAGGCTGCGAGGTTACTTTTTGGCATCTCAAGAATGGAAGCTAAGTGTTGTGTGTGGTGAGCATAACCATGAGATGACCAAGAATTTGGAAGGTCATATTCTTGCGGGACGTCTAAAACCCGAGGAAAAGGAGCATGTGCAGGAGCTTACTAGGAATTTGGTGCAGCCAAAGAATATTCTGAACAACTTGAAGGACAGGAATAAAGATAGCAAGACCAATATGAAGCAAATTTACAACATCCGGCAAAAATACAAAAGTGACCTTAGGGGTCAATTTTCTGAACTTCAACAACTTCTGAAGTGTCTTGAAGAGCACAGATACTTCCACAAAGTTAGAACTGTTGGTGAGACGTCGACCATACAAGATATTTTCTAGGCACATCCTGATAGTGTCAAATTGCTCAACACTTTTCCTACCGTATTGTTGATGGATTCTACATACAAGACCAACAAGTATAAAATGTCACTGTTTGAGATAGTCGGTGTGACTTCGACTGAGAAGAATTTCAATGTTGGTTTTGCTTTTCTGACAAATGAAAAAGAAGACAATTTCATTTGGGCTCTCGAGACTTGTAAGAGTCTTTTCAAGGATAAGGATGTGATGTCGAAAGTTATTGTAACTGACAGATATAAGTCACTGATGAATGCAGTTGAAACTATTTTTCCAAATTCAACTGCAATGGTGTGTCGTTATCATGTCTACAAGAATGTAAGGGCTAAGTTCAAGGCACTTTGCCGAGCAAAGGATCAGAAGATGGAGGAGTTGCTGGATACTTTGAAATATCAATGGGAGGCAGTTGTCGACTCTACTTCGGAAGAGGCATTTACAGATGCAGTTATGGAGTTTAGGAGAGTCTTTGCTAGATTTCCTAAGTTTTTGAAATATTTTCAGGAAACGGTCTTAGATCCGGTGAAGGAAAAACTTGTCAGAGCTTGGACTGATCGCGTTATGCACATTGGAAACACCACATCCAACAGAGTTGAGTCTCAACATGGTGTTTTTAAGCAATATATCCTTGATTGCAAGGGTGATTTTGTGAAGTGTTGGGATGCGATGAATCAAATGTTGTCCAACCAATTTACCGAAATAAAGACATCATTTGGTCAGAGTACTTCACAAGTTGAGCATCATTTCAAATATCATTTTTTGTACTCGAAGTTGGTGTATAACGTCTCAAGGGATGCGTTACGCTTTATTCGTAGTGAAGAAGAAAGATCAAGAGAATGTGGTAGGAATCGGAAGAAGTGTGGGTGTGTCATAAAGCTGACTTATGGATTGTCATGTGCTTGTCTCATTGCTTTGAAATGTGAAAAAAAAAACTACCAATTAGGCTCGACAAGATGAATGCTCATTGGAAGAGGTTACACTATGAAGATGAAGATGGCAAGGTCGCGGATGTTTCTATATTGGAAGAGCTTAACGCAATTCAGGTATAATAAACTTAAATTTGTTATCGATTGAATTTAAATTCGTCAATCAAAACATATCATTAGATTAGTAGCTTGATGCATTTAATATTTTTTTATTTTTGGAACGCTTCAAAGTAATGGATCATGATATGAAGTTGCAAATCAAAGAAACATTGCGCTTGATCGCATATCCACAAACAACTTCTTTGACTCCTTCGGTTAAGAAATACGACACAAAGGGTGCACCGAAGTGAAAAAAGGCTTCCGTAAGTGACAACTCTACCACTAGAGAGCCATCTCATTGGGAGCATATGGATTCCCAATTTCCCGACTCACAGGCGTCACAGTCAAAACCGTTAAGGCCTCGAAGGAAAAGTGCTCGCATCGGAAAGCTTTCGTCTCCTTCATCATCAATGAAGAGGATTCCGTTTATGCGGAATATGCCACATTTCATGCATCCATATATTGAAGACATTGTTGATGTTAAGTCGGACGGGCATTGTGGATTTCGGGTTTGAAGGTTGAAAAACACACAAGAAGGGGGGGGTTGAATTGTGTGTTGAGACTTTTTCTAAGTTAAAACAAATTGCAGCGGATAAGGTATAACACACACAATATAAGAGGATAGGGTTAGAGAGAGAGATGCTCAGAATTTTTATACTGGTTCCTCCCACTAACAGGAGTAGTCCAGTCCTCTTGTCCTTCACAAGAGATTTCACTATAATCACTCAGATTACAAATGCTCAAGCACTAAGCAAGAGACTTCAAACTGCTCAAGCACAAAGCAAGAGACTTCTAACTGCTCAAGCACAAAGCAAGAGACTTCCAATGCTCAAGCACAAAGCAAGAGACTTCAAATGGTTTTAATGTTAATAAAGATAAGAGATTAACACTTGATATACAATCAGAGGTGTTTACAAAATACAACGCAGTTACAAGACTAACTTAGAAAATTATCACAAAGTTTCTAAGTGTTTGATAGCTTCAGAATTTGACAGAGTTTCAGCACGTTCAGAAGCTTAAGTCTTGATTTTCATTTCTTCAAATATCTTCTTCCTTTTATAGATGATAAAATGAACGTTGAAGATTATAGCTGTTTGAAGAATTGAGACGCTCCTTTGTATAGATCAGTGAGCTTATTAGCTGTTCTGATTTGCAGTAGCTTAGGAGCTTAACGTTTACTACAAAATGAGAGATTCCTTTTGGCTTTTGATATTTGAACCTTGGTGAAAGCCAAATAAGGAAATAATCGTTTCTGAAGCCTGACTTGAAAAGGACCTTTCCATGGTCAAACCTTTTCATTCTTGGTTTCTGCGTTTGGACTTAGTCAGGCACAGTCTTCAATAAAATTGTACTCTCAAATGTAGCTTAACACTTATATCTGACGAGCCTTCAGATTTTGATAGGCTCAGAATTACTTGTTTCAGATCTGGTGAGCTCAGATGTTCTTCAGATTTTGATAGGCTCAGAATTACTTGTTTCAGATCTGGTGAGCTCAGATGTTCTTCAGATTTTGATAGGCTCAGAATTACTTGTTTCAGATCTGGTGAGCTCAGAAGTAATTCCTTCAGAAATTCTAAGGTTCAGATAATAACTTCAGAGTTTCACAGGCTCAGAATTACTTGCTTCAGATCTGGTGAGCTCAGAAGTAATTCCTTCAGAAATTCTAAGGTTCAGATAATAACTTCAGAGTTTCACAGGCTCAGAATTACTTGCTTCAGATCTGGTGAGCTCAGAAGTAATTCCTTCAGAAATTCTAAGGTTCAGATAATAACTTCAGAGTTTCACAGGCTCAGAATTACTTGCTTCAGATCTGGTGAGCTCAGAAGTAATTCCTTCAGAAATTCTAAGGTTCAGATAATAACTTCAGAGTTTCATAGGCTCAGAATTACTTGCTTCAGATCTGGTGAGCTCAGAAGTAATTCCTTCAGAAATTCTAAGGTTCTTTAGTACGCAAATTTTAACTTTTAATCCTGCACACTGAATTAAATTATTAGTACTCCAATTTAACCTTAAATACATTGTTATCATCAAAATCAATTAAGGAGATACAAAATCATAATTTTGTTCCAACAATCTCCCCCTTTTTGATGATGACAACTATTTGTATTTAAAATCAATTGTTGTTGTTTTTATTTAACATCTTGACTTCAGGTTCTGAGGTTTGCAAGCTCCCCCTGAGTCTGATAAGCTTCAAAAGTTTATCAATGATAAATATAAAACAGTCTAAGAGTAATATTTAATGTCAAATATAATTTCATATATTCTACCTTCAGAATTAGAGGTTTGCAAGCTCTATTTCTTCAGATTGACAAATATAAGATATGGTTTGCAAGCGTATCTTATATTATATGAATTTATGTTGGACAAAATTTATTACTCCCCCTCATTAAAAGTTTAAAAGACTTTAATATAACTTAACAAGAGTAGAGTTCAGAAAATGTGATCTTTAGAGCTTCAGAAATAATTTCACTGCCATAGGAAATGAAATAGTATTTTCTCCCCCTTTGTCATTATCAAAAACGGGTCAGTCAAAGCACACGTTACAGGGTAGTAAATGCACACAGCAAACAACCACCAGCAGTAAATGCATTCAACGGTAAAAGGGAATTGTTAAGTACCATGGTGAAACAGGGAATTGTTTCAGAATGAAGACGAGTTTCTTCAAGATCTGAATCAGTTCCAGGAAAAGGTGGAGTGGTTTGAATGAATGAGGGGTTTGGTTCAGAAGTGGTTGGCTTAGGAGATGAAGTCTGAAGGGGTTCAGTTTGGGATTCAGCAGGAACTTCAGAATTTTGAACATTTGAGGGTTCAGATTGGTCTACGTCCATTGCTATTGGGGTAGACTCAGAATCTTTAATAGGAGATTTCTGAGGGGATTTAGGGGTGTCAGAAATGGTTATAGTGGAAGTTTCAAAATATTGAAAACGTGAGAAGTGATAGTGACTAGTGTGTAGTTAAGTGATTATAGTGGAAGTTTCAAAATATTGGGGAAACAAGATAGTGACGTAATGGGGGCTTGGCAGTTACTTAAAATCATCATTAGCTCTCCTTCATTACCTAGCGGTTACTAGACATGATGGGAAGTTACACAGATAAGTAGTGTTTTCAGAAGCCAGCTGTCAGTTAGAGAAACTGAGTGGTCAACTAACACTTAGAGTAGGTATCTGAGTCACAAGAAATCATATTTAATAATAAATAATTCTGATTGCTTCAGATGAGAGAGTGCTTCAGAACCTATATAATAGTTTCTGAGCCGTCCAAACTTCTGAGGCCCTTCAGAACCAGTTTATTCATTCAGAGTTAACAGCATTCAGAGATATCATTCAGAAATAAAAACCATGTTCAGATTTTTCTTGATAAAATCGAAACGATCAATAGCAAGAGGTTTGGTAAAGATATCAGCCCATTGATGCTCAGTATCAATGAATTGAATCTTAATTACTCCCTTCTGAACATAGTCTCTAATGAAGTGATGTTTGATCTCAATGTGTTTAGCTCTTGAATGCAAAATAGGATTCTTAGACAAACAGATAGCAGCAGTATTATCACAGAGAAGTGGTATACTACTTATCCTTATCTGATAGTCCTCCAACTGATGTTTCATCCAGAGCAATTGCGTGCAACACTTAGCAGCTGAGATGTACTCTGCTTCTGCTGTAGATAGAGCAATAGTTGCTTGTCTCTTACTAGCCCATGATATAAGGTTTTCACCTAGAAATTGACAGTTTCCACTAGTGGACTTCCTTTCAATTTTATCACCAGCATAGTCAGCATCACAGAATCCAATAAGCTGATAATCTAAGGATTTCTTATAAAGTAATCCAAGATTAGTGGTTCCTTTCAGATATCTAAAGATTCTCTTAACAGCAGTTAGATGAGACTCTCTAGGATCTGATTGAAATCTAGCACACAAGCATACACTGAACAAGATATCTGGTCTAGATGCAGTGAGATAAAGGAGGGAACCAATCATACCTCTGTATAATTTCTGATCTACTTTGCCTTCAGATTCTTCCTTCAGAAGACAGCTAGAGGGATGCATAGGAGTTGACATTGGTTTACAATCTTCAAGACCAAATTTCTTCAGTAAATCCTTTGTGTATTTGGTTTGATGCACATAAACTCCTTCTTTTCTTTGATTGATTTGAATTCCCAAGAAGAATGTTAGTTCTCCCATCATACTCATTTCAAATTCATCCTGCATAAGCTTAGAGAAATTCTTGCAAAGAGAAGCATTAGTTGAACCAAAGATAATATCATCAACATAAATCTGAACAATTAAGATATCAGTTTTTAAGGTTTTTCTAAAAAGAGTGTTATCAACATGTCCTTTTTCAAAACCATTTTCTAGAAGAAATATACTTAACCTTTCATACCAAGCTCTTGGAGCTTGTTTCAAACCATACAGAGATTTCTTCAATTTGTAAACATGATCAGGACACTTTATATCTTCAAAGCCAGGAGGTTGTTTAACATAGACTTCTTCATAAATTACTCCATTCAGAAATGCACTCTTAACATCCATTTGAAATAGAGTGATGTCATGATTAACTGCATAGGACAAGAGAAGTCTAATTGCCTCAAGTCTTGCTACTGGTGCAAAGGTTTCAGTGAAATCTATGCCTTTTTGCTGACTATAACCTTGTGCAACCAGTCTAGCTTTATTTCTGACAACTTCTCCCTTTTCATTTGACTTGTTTCTGAATACCCATTTTGTTCCAATAATGTTCTTGTGTTTGGGTTTTGGTACCAGATCCCAAACATCATTTCTTTCAAATTGATTGAGTTCTTCTTGCATTGCAACAATCCACCCATCATCTGAGAGTGCTTCTTCTATGTTTGTGGGTTCAATTAATGAAATTAACCCAACTAGGGATTCATCTTCTTTGAAAGCAGATCTGGTCTTTCTTGGGCTATCCTTGTTACCAACAATTAGCTCTTCAGGATGAGATGATCTATACTTGAATTTACTCTTAGGTGGAGCAGGTGTCTGAGAGGGTTCAGTTTCTGAAGGGTCTTCAGTTTCAAGGCCTTCAGAGATATCTTCATTTTGAGTCTCAGATGGATATACAGCAATGGAGAGATCTTCACACTCAGAATTTGAGGAAACTTGAAATTCTGCAAAAGTCTCAGCTTGCTCTGACATTTTATCGTCAGGCTCTTTATCATCAAATCTAACATGTATAGATTCTTCAACTGTGTGAGTTTCAGAATTATACAATCTGTATGCTTTTGAGCGTTCAGAGTAGCCTATAAAGATACCCTTATAAGCTCTAGCATCAAATTTCTTTCGATAGACCTTGTTGTCTAGAATATAACAAGTACATCCAAACTGATGAAAATAAGAAATATTTGGTTTTCTTCCTTTGAACAGTTCATAAGCAGTTTTGTTCAGAATAGGTCGGATGTAGATTCTATTCTGAACATAGCAAGCAGTACTCACGGCTTCTGCCCACAAGAACTTAGCTAGGTTAGACTCAAGCATCATGGTACGAGCCATTTCTTGCAAAGATCTATTCTTTCTTTCTACAACACCATTCTGCTGTGGTGTTCTAGGAGAAGAGAATTCATGGATTACTCCATGCTCTGAGCAGAAAGATTCGAAAGAGTCATTTTCGAACTCTCCCCCATGGTCGCTTCTAACCTTCAGAATCCGAAGATCCTTTTCACTTTGTATTTGTGTGCAGAAGTCACTGAACACCACAAGTGCTTCACTCTTAGAACGTAGGAATTTCACCCAAGTCCATCTACTGAAATCATCAACCATGACCAATCCATATTTTTTACCATTGATAGAGGCTGTCGAAACAGGACCAAACAGATCAATGTGAAGCAATTCTAAGGGTCTGGAAGTAGAGACAATGTTTTTAGACTTGAATGAAGTCTTAGCAAATTTTCCTTTTTGACATGAGCCACAAAGTGCATCTGAGTGATAATCAATGTCAGGCAAACCACTAACAAGCTTTTGTTTGCTAAGCTTAGAGATCAACCTCCAGTTAGCATGACCAAGACGCTTGTGCCATAGCCATTTCTCATCACTCAGAGACAAAAGACATATAATCTTTTGGTCAACCAAATCAGAAAAGTTTACTTTATAAACATTGCCAACTCTCATTCCCTTGAATACTACAGATTTGTCAGAGTCTTTTGATACAGTACATGATTCCTTATTAAATGTAACAACACACCCATTGTCACAAAATTGACTAATGCTCAATAGATTGTGTTTAAGTCCATCAACTAACCAAACATCTTTAATGGAAAGAGAAGAATTACCAACTGTACCTGTACCAATGATCTTCCCTTTTTGTTTTCCTCCAAATCCCACAGAGCCTCCCTCTTTCAGAGTTAGGGTTTGGAACATATGCTTTTCTCCCGTCATATGTCGTGAGCAACCACTGTCCAGGTACCAGGGCTGCTGTTTTACCTTTCCTTGCATGAGCATCTGAAGCAAACATTATTTCAGATTTTGGTACCCATATTCTGATGGGTCCTTTAGAGTTAGTCTTCTGAATAGTATTCCTTCTTTGTTTTCTATGATCAACACAAGATCTAGAATTAATTAAGCTTTGACAAGAATGTTTAGGCTTAATTTGATTCTTGGATTTTGATCTGGAGTATATCACAGTTCCAAAGGTCAAGCAAGGATCTGAAGTAACTTTACCTTGATTTCTCAGAGGTTCAGATGACTTCTGAGCCTTAACTTGAGAACTTTTGGACTCAGAAATTTTAGGTTCAGAAGAACTTGGAACTTCTGAGTCTTTGGGTTCAGGTTCAGAACCTCCTTCAGAGTTGGATGCCTTCAGATCAAGTGTACCACTTTTAACAAAGGTAGAGAATAATTCAGGTGGAGTATCATCCTCACTATATGATTTCAGAGGTTTATCCCAGTTCTAAAACCGAGAATAACCAATGCCTTCACCATAGTTACGAGTCATATGATAAATCATGGAAGCCATTTTACTCCTATTGAAGGTACAACGAATAAATTCGTGAAGAGCATCTTCATGATCATCATTGAGCTTGTCTGCCAAGACATAGTTAGATTCAACATGACAAATACGAATGTTTAACGATTCATTTTCATCATAAAGAATCTTGGCATCCTTTTTCAATGATTCATGAACATTCTTCAGAATTTTGTGTTGACTTACTATACGAGAGTAATGTTTCACGGCAATCTTAAGAGAATCAATTAATTCAGATTTAGTCATGTTAGAGTATACCTCATTTTCATCATCTGAGTCAACTTCGGAATCTCTATCAGAGTTGTTACCTTCAGAAGTTCTTGCCATTAAAGCCAGATTGCCTTCTTCATCATCTTCTCCTTCAGAGTCATTCTCAATGGTCTCCCAAGTGGCTAACAAACTCTTCCTTACCTTTTCTTTGTACTTTTCTTTCCCAAAGCTCTTATTCTTTCCTTTGTCCTTGGATGACATTTCTGGACAGTCCGCAATGAAGTGTCCAGATTTCTTGCAGTTATAGCAGTTGTTCAGTTCTTCCTTTTTGTCCTTTGAAAAGGAACTTCTTGAGTTGTTTCCTTTGTTTGGAAACCTTTTGTATTTCTTGTTCCATTTCTGAAACCTTCTAACCATTAGTGCCATTTCTTCATTCTCAGAATTTTCATCCATCATATCATCAGAAGTTTCTTCCTCTTGTTCAGACACTTTGATCTTTGCAGCTTTTGAGGAAGTCTGAACAGAGCTTAGAGCCAAGGACTTCATCTTCTTGACAGGTTCATCTGACATAAGTTCTAGCTCATGACTTCTGAGTGAGCTTATTAAATCTTCAAGAGTCACATTGTCCAAATCCTTGGATTCCTGAAAAGCTGTAACTTTTGGTCTCCATTTGGAAGGTAAGCTCCTCAGAATTTTCTTCACGTGATCAGATGCAGTGTAGCTTTTCTTCAGAACTTGAAGACCAGAGACAAGGGTTTGAAACCTTGAATACATGGTTTCAATATCTTCATCTTCCTTCATTCTGAACAGCTCATATTGATGAACTAATAAGTTTGCCTTAGCTTCTTTGACTTGCTTATTTCCTTCATAGGTGGAACATAGAGAGTCCCAGATAGTTTTGGCACATGACTTGTTGGATATTTTTAAATACTCAGCATGAGATATTGCACCAATAAGCATATTCTTAACAGTATGATGCTTCTTATACTGTTTCTTCTTTTCAGCATCAAAGAACTTTCTGTAGGTATTTCTTACAACACCTTCATCATCCATGTGTTCAAAATGTATACCATCTTCAATGATATCCCATAACTCATCATCGGTCCCAATGATGTAACTATACATCTTGGTTTTCCAGAAAGGAAAAGTAGTAGGATCACTGTTGAAGTAAGGTGGTTTGTCTCTGTGATTATCACTGTTCCTTTCCCTATCATAGTTGTGAGGAGGTGGAACAGCAGAGTGATCAGGTCCAGAGGAAGCAGAAGGAGAGGTAACACCAGACATGTTTTTCAACTAAGTACCCCTAGATCTTTTATTGTTTCACTGTTAAGTGAAGAGCAACAAACCGGGCTCTGATACCAATTGAAGGTTGAAAAACACACAAGAAGGGGGGGGGGGTTGAATTGTGTGTTGAGACTTTTTCTAAGTTAAAACAAATTGCAGCGGATAAGGTATAACACACACAATATAAGAGGATAGGGTTAGAGAGAGAGATGCTCAGAATTTTTATACTGGTTCCTCCCACTAACAGGAGTAGTCCAGTCCTCTTGTCCTTCACAAGAGATTTCACTATAATCACTCAGATTACAAATGCTCAAGCACTAAGCAAGAGACTTCAAACTGCTCAAGCACAAAGCAAGAGACTTCTAACTGCTCAAGCACAAAGCAAGAGACTTCCAATGCTCAAGCACAAAGCAAGAGACTTCAAATGGTTTTAATGTTAATAAAGATAAGAGATTAACACTTGATATACAATCAGAGGTGTTTACAAAATACAACGCAGTTACAAGACTAACTTAGAAAATTATCACAAAGTTTCTAAGTGTTTGATAGCTTCAGAATTTGACAGAGTTTCAGCACGTTCAGAAGCTTAAGTCTTGATTTTCATTTCTTCACAAATCTTCTTCCTTTTATAGATGATAAAATGAACGTTGAAGATTATAGCCGTTTGAAGAATTGAGACGCTCCTTTGTATAGATCAGTGAGCTTATTAGCTGTTCTGATTTGCAGTAGCTTAGGAGCTTAACGTTTACTACAAAATGAGAGATTCCTTTTGGCTTTTGATATTTGAACCTTGGTGAAAGCCAAATAAGGAAATAATCGTTTCTGAAGCCTGACTTGAAAAGGACCTTTCCATGGTCAAACCTTTTCATTCTTGGTTTCTGCGTTTGGACTTAGTCAGGCACAGTCTTCAATAAAATTGTACTCTCAAATGTAGCTTAACACTTATATCTGACGAGCCTTCAGATTTTGATAGGCTCAGAATTACTTGTTTCAGATCTGGTGAGCTCAGATGTTCTTCAGATTTTGATAGGCTCAGAATTACTTGTTTCAGATCTGGTGAGCTCAGATGTTCTTCAGATTTTGATAGGCTCAGAATTACTTGTTTCAGATCTGGTGAGCTCAGAAGTAATTCCTTCAGAAATTCTAAGGTTCAGATAATAACTTCAGAGTTTCACAGGCTCAGAATTACTTGCTTCAGATCTGGTGAGCTCAGAAGTAATTCCTTCAGAAATTCTAAGGTTCAGATAATAACTTCAGAGTTTCACAGGCTCAGAATTACTTGCTTCAGATCTGGTGAGCTCAGAAGTAATTCCTTCAGAAATTCTAAGGTTCAGATAATAACTTCAGAGTTTCACAGGCTCAGAATTACTTGCTTCAGATCTGGTGAGCTCAGAAGTAATTCCTTCAGAAATTCTAAGGTTCAGATAATAACTTCAGAGTTTCATAGGCTCAGAATTACTTGCTTCAGATCTGGTGAGCTCAGAAGTAATTCCTTCAGAAATTCTAAGGTTCTTTAGTACGCAAATTTTAACTTTTAATCCTGCACACTGAATTAAATTATTAGTACTCCAATTTAACCTTAAATACATTGTTATCATCAAAATCAATTAAGGAGATACAAAATCATAATTTTGTTCCAACAGGGTTGTGGCTCAACATCTTGGTAAGGGTGAAGATAGTCAAGGGTTGATACGTTTGGCTATGGTTAGGGAGTTAACCATGTTTAGAAGTGTCTACATGGGGGTTTATGAATCTGAGGAGCGTCTGCAGTACATACTTGAAGGGTTGTACCCTCCGAAGATAATGCCTAAGAGTGGGGTTGCATTGAAAGATTAATGGTTTACATTTCTTGATATGGGCCATATCGTTGCAACCTCATACAACCGGGTCGTGGTTGAGTTGACATCCCCCACTATTGGTCACTCTGAGACTTTCTTACCATTGCGTGGTCATCCACCAAGCGATCCTGCTACACGCATTTTGTGTATGGGTTTAATGCCGAATCATTTTGTGGAGGTTAAACTAAAGCCAGGGTGTGCACTACCTCCTACAAACAAGCAATGGAAAAAACATCATGCCGGAGATGCCGAGGGGTGGGAGGAAAAATTTATGGATCGGATGATTGAGTTTGAAGAGTTGCTCGAGAATGAGAAAGTTAACATGCCAAAGATGAAGTCAAATGTAGATGAGCCCATCATTATAGGATGAGTAGTTTCATGCATACTTTAGTTTTTATTTGTGCTTGTAATGTGTCACACTTTTTGTGGGTGTAACTTGAATGACATTTTGGGTATGTAAATCGAATGACACTTTTTGTGCGACACATTTTGTGATTGATAACTATATATATATATATATATATATATATATTATTGATCTTTTGAATGATAAGGATATATATGTATTATTGAAATCATAACTCTTAAGGTGTACTTTCGAATTATTTATTATCGTAGGTATGGAAAAAATAAGTGAAGCGGAAAAAAAAAAAAGTGATGCGGATCGTTATGTGTCGAATCATACTTCAAAAAGTTTTGATTTTGCTATAAGGTTGACTGGTATTCCAGAGTTTTATCTTCACCTGAAAAACAACATTACGACTCTGGAAGGGTTGAAAAATAGGATTGAATTCATGTATGCCTTCATGAAGGGGAAGGAAATTCAAATTGATAGAATTAAGTATTATGAATCGTACACCGATATTACGGGTCACAGTATTGGATTTGATGATACTGAGACAAAATATCATTGGAAAGAGTTAATATCTGACAACTGTGTTCAAATGATGTTTGACAGTGTTGAAGGTGACTCAGCTCCACATCGTTTGGCCGCTCGTTTATTATAATTAATTAGTTATTAATATGTAATAGTTATGTAATGAAGAAACATGAATTATTAGTATGTAATGACAACACATCAATTATTATGGTGTATTACTTTATAATGAATCAAAGGCCAGGATCACACCGACAGTTTCAACGGTTTTGATTTTCATATGAAATTGGTCTATAAATAGAGTGGTGTAGTTTGTTTAGGTTGTCACACATTACCTAAAAAAATGGATATCGATTACAAAGTTAACACACATCTCGCCGCCGTTTACTTCAACAAAGAAACCATAAATCTGTTTCGGATCCATATCCATGTCACTCTAAGCGAGCTTAAGCAACAGTTGGATGAATTGAATGGTCGGCTTACCGGCCATCGTGACAATAGAAGGGTAGCCACTATTGAGTATCGACGTCCGTCAATCATATCTAACGGTCGTGTTGTTAGATTCACAAATATGGTACTTGACACGGATGACGATGTGAAAAGCATGTTCGACATTTTCTCCGAACACAGCACAAAGGGTCCGATAGAACTAGATGCAAAGTTGTTCAGATTTGTACCGCAGATTTTATCGAGTTTGCGTCACCCAAGGACCTATGAAGAAATTTAGCCGATCCGTAATCGTAGGTTTAAATGTGTTTTGCAAATGTATTTTATGTATGTTTTCGATGTTATGTTTGTTCTTTTTTAATGTTAGTTATGTTGTTTAAATTAAAGCAGGACTACATGTGTGTTTGTCGTACTTATTTTCAAAAAAATGCAGGTTCTGTCAACTAGTTTTTTAAAAGAGTTTAAATATGATAAGCAGACAGTGTAATGAAAGTTTACACAGACAACCAATCAAAATCCATAATTTTACTATGTCATTATTTTTAAATTAAAATATTAAAAAACATAATTTTCCACTTAATAACCACTTCCCATGTTTTCTTCTTCCAAACTCTCATTCCCTCAACATCTTTCTCTCCTTCATCAAAGTAAGAAAACAGTGGGATCGAAACAGTTGTACATTACCCAATCATTCATGAGGGAAGAGATAAAAATTATGGAAAGTTGAAGTGGGTGTTTTGTGAGGGGTGGCCAACACAGAATTCAGGGGGGCAGGGGTTTATGAATGTAGTTGCAAAGAAGATGCATGCATAGGGAGCACCAAGCACTACAATGATGGATGTTTGGAATTGCAGTATTTATACGCAGGAGAAAATGACTAATGGGAGTAAATAGAACAGTCACCAAGAGAGAAAAAAACAACAACCCACCTTAATTAATATGGGGCTGTTTTTATGTTTTTAAATTTAATTAATATGATGTGGCAAAAATATGAATTTTGATTGGTTGAGTGTGTAAAGATTATATATTACACCGTCTGCTTATATTCTTTAAATCCTTTTTAAAAACTTCTGCATAACCTGTGTTCGTTGCCAAGGTCACGAAATCTGGAACCCAAACAACATTTTGTTGGCAAACCAACGAAACCTGGAAATTTTTTCCAGATTTCGTTACCTATTCAACGAAAACATGTTTATCAGACCCAGTCTGCATTGTTTAGGCAAAATCCAACGGTTTTCAAAACCACGCAAACATGTCCAGACAAGTTCATCCATTCAACGAAACTACACGCGTTTGTGAGATAGACAACGAAAACATGCTTTTCGTTACTTAAGCGACAATCAGGCTTCTTTCGTAGCATAGGCAACGAATGTCAACTTATTTTGGCCAGGAACGCGCCTTCGTCCTATAGTCAACAATTTATTTGAATTTCGTTGCCTAGACAACGAAATTTTTGATCATGTCCTCAGGGGTATTTTGGGATTTCAGGGGGGCTTGGGAGCAAGTAGGGGAGCCTCAATAGCAAATTTCATACATTGATCCTGTAAATTGGCTAACTTCGTCAAATAAAACTAAACATCATCCTCATTCATATATTTTGTATCTTTTTGTTGATGGCTTCATATCCATTATTGTTTAGATAGTGGTATATCCTAAGTTTCTTAGTAAGTTTAATACACCACCTATGAGTAGAACACTGGACGATCCTGATAAATGGGTGACTGCTCTTTCTAAGAAACTGACTACGTGGTGGCCATGTGTGAGTCACTAGGGATGGCAAAACGGGTCAAGCCCGTCGGGTCAGCCCTGTTGAAATATCTCACCACATGTAGCTTAGATCACAAGTTTCATGTTGTAACTACTTTTCCCTCCATGTAACAAACTTTGAGTAGTTATATTGTATAGTTAGTACACATTAGCTTAGCATAGAGCTTCACTACAACTTGTATATAAGGATCCATAACTGACTTTGTAACTAACTTTTCATTATTCATTCAATGAAGTTCATTTCCTTCACTTTCTTCTTTTACTCTAACATGGTATCAACCGCCTTTAAGACCCTCTTCCGCCGCCGTAACTGAATTTTCCGGCGACACTATGCCTCCTCGTGTTGCTCCGACGGAGCCTTCTCTTGATCAATCTTCTCCTTACTTCGTTCATCCCGGTGATGGTCCATCTTCTGTCACCGTTACTCCCATTCTTACCGGTGCAAACTATCATGCTTGGTCGCGCTCCATGAATCGCGCTCTTGGCGCCAAAATGAAGCTTGAGTTCATCAATGGCGTCATTCCTGTTCCTGAAGACGATTTCGATCCTTCGTTCCGAGCTTGGAATCATTGTAACCAACTCGTATCTTCTTGGATTCTCAATTCCGTCACTGAATCAATTGCTCAATTCGTTGTTTTCCTTGAAAACGCCATTGACATTTGGAATGAGCTTCGTGAACGTTTCTCCCAAGGTGATCTCATTCGCATCTCTGAATTACAGCAGGAAATCTATGCATTGAGGCAAGATTCACGTTCTGTTACCGATTTCTACTCCGATCTCAAGATGTTATGGGAGGAATTAGAATTGTATCTCCCTATACCAACTTGCACTTGCCGGCAGCGTTGTTCGTGTGCTGCGATGCGCACTGCCAGGCTCAACCACGTGCTTCTTCACACTATTCGTTTTCTTACCGGTCTCAATGAGAATTTTGCTACTGTACGCTCTCAGATCCTTCTAATGGATCCTCTTCCACCTATCAATAAGGTGTTTTCCATGGTTTTACAACATGAACGTCAAAGTAACCTTGCTCCTAATGATGATTCGAAAGCCTTGATCAATGCTGCACGTCTGGCCAAGAATTCATCCTCTGCAGGGAAAATTGATCGTTCTTGTTCTTTTTGTGGTAAGAGTAATCATAGTGTTAAAAATTGCTTCAAGAAAAATGGTCTTCCTCCTCACTTGAAGAAGCCTCAACCTCATAGTGTTGCCTCTGAGGGAGGAAATGAATCTTCAAATGCAACTCATATGCCTACCTTCTCTTCTTCAGAATTCAAACCTCACTCAAAGTGCTGAAATTGCAAGCTCAAATCAGGTTGGTTCTTCCATGGTTCTTGATCATTCATCAGGAATCAACAAAGGTATAAGTTGTTTCTCTAATAATACATATAGTCTTGGCAAATGGATATTAGATTCAGGAGCTAGTCATCATATATGTATGTCCTTACAATGGTTTCAATCATATATTGAAATCACTCCTATGAACATTAAACTTCCAAATGGAAATTTTGCAATTGCAAAATTCTCTGGCACTGTCAGATTTTCATCAAACTTGATCCTAAAAGATGTACTATATATGCCTGATTTTTCTGTCAATTTAATTGTTGTATCTAAACTATGTCACTCACTTAATTGTTTGATAAAATTCATTGGCTCAAAATGTTATATTCAGGATCAGAAGACCCTGAAGATGATTGGTTTTGCTGATGAGCAGGAAGGATTGTATCTTTTGAACCTCTCAAATAACTTGGCACATGTGGCTTCCATTGAAGGTTCAAGCTTACCTACTATACCTATGTCTGCCCTTTGGCATTTTCGACTTGGCCACCTATGCCATAATAGATTAGTTAGCTTACAATCCCAATTCCCTTTTGTTACAGTAGATCATAATGGAGTTTGTGACATTTGTCACCTTGCTAGGCAGAAAAAGCTCCCTTACAATAATAGTTTTAGCAAAGCTAGCTCAGCTTGTGATGTAATTCACTTGGATATTTGGGGTCCATTTTCAATAAAATCCTTTCATAATCATTCTTACTTTCTAACTGCAGTAGATGATTATAGCAGATTTACATGGATTGTTTTAATGAAATCTAAAGCTGAAACTAGACAACATGTAATGAATTTAATCAAAATGATAAAGACTCAGTTTAATCATAATGTCAAGATTGTTAGGTCTGATAATGGCCCAGAGTTTTTAATGCATGATTTTTATTCATCAAATGGAATTTTACATCAAACTAGTTGTGTTGAGTCACCACAACAAAATGGCAAAGTTGAAAGAAAGCACCAGCACATTTTAAATATTGCAAGGGCATTACTTTTTCAGTCAAATCTTCCTAAACAATTCTGGTCATATGCTGTGCTTCATGCTACTTACATAATGAATAAAATCAACACTCCTGTACTTGGTGGAAAATCACCACATGAAATGCTATATAAAACATTACCTGATTTGAAAGATTTAAAAGTTTTTGGCTCACTTGCATATGCTTCAACATTACTTGTGCACAGAACAAAATTTTCCCCTAGAGCTAGAAAATGTGTTTACTTAGGGCATAAGCAAGGTGTTAAAGGTGCAATTCTTTATGATATGTAGACAAAGGAAATCATCATTTCTAGGAATGTAACTTATCATGATCATATCCTTCCTTACATAACTCAAAACACTAAGTCTCATTGGCAGTATTTTTGCACTTCCCCAACTTCTACTATCCATCAATCACCTGAAACCCTTACTAATGACACTGTTAACACTCACTCTGAGCCTATCAATCTCACACCAGACACTCCTATAACACAACCTGAAACTTCTTCCCAAATTGAGCCTACTATGTCTGTTTCTAACACATTGTCACTTGTCCCTGATACTCCACCTAATCCTTCACCTACACAACATGCTAGGCCTGAAAGGATAAAACATAAGCCATCTTATTTGCAGGATTACTTGTGCAATGATTCAGGTTCATCATCACAGCTTTCATCATCAGGTACTCTCTATCCCATATCTTCCTATCATTCTTTGGCTCAATTGTCTAATTCACATAGTGTCTTCACATTGTCTCTCACACAACACACAGAACCTAAATCTTATATTGAAGCTTGTAAGTCAGGACATTGGGTGCAGGCTATGAAAACTGAACTAGAGGCTTTGGCTAAAACAGGTACTTGGAAATTGGTAGACTTGCCCCCTAATGTGAAACCTGTAGGTTGTAAGTGGGTCTATAAGGTTAAACACAAAGCTGATGGTAGCATTGAAAGGTACAAAGCTAGATTAGTTGCCAAGGGTTACACACAAATTGAAGGCCTTGATTTCTTTGATACTTTTTCTCCTGTAGCCAAGCTCACTACATTGAGAATTGTTTGCACTAGCTTCTGTGAAAGGGTGGTACTTACACCAATTGGATGTTAACAATGCTTTCCTTCATGGGGATTTACAGGAAGATGTATATATGAGTGTGCCAGATGGAGTTACAACTCATAAACCAAATCAAGTTTGTAAGTTACTCAAGAGCTTGTATGGCCTCAAGCAAGCAAGCAGAAAATGGTATGAAAAACTTACATCCTTGTTGGTTAGAGAGGGATATAAACAATCCAATTCTGATTATTCTCTCTTCACTCTCAGTCATCACAATAATTTCACTGTTTTACTTATCTATGTTGATGATATTGTATTGACTGGCACTAGTCTAGATGAAATTCAGAGAATCAAAACTATACTTGACAACAACTTCAAAATCAAAGACCTTGGCAATGTAAAATACTTTCTTGGCCTAGAAATTGCACAGTCCAAAGAAGGTATATGCATATCACAGAGGAAGTATTGCCTTGACCTGCTGACAGATTCAGGCTTGCTTGGCTCCAAGCCTGCCTCCACTCCTTTGGATCCCTCTATCAAATTGCACAATGATGAGGGCAAACCATTTGAAGATATTAGTCTGTACAGGAGATTAGTTGGGAAACTACTATACCTTACAAATACTAGGCCTGATATAGCTTATGATACTCAACAGCTAAGCCAATTCCTGCACAAGCCAACTATGACACATTACAAGGCAGCTTGTAGAGTCATCAGATATCTCAAACATAATCCTGGCAGAGGACTCATGTATTACAGCAATTCAGAACTTCAATTATTGGGATACTCTGATGCTGATTGGGCAGGATGCCTTGACACAAGGAGATCAACTACAGGCTACTGTTTCTTTTTGGGATCCTCTCTTATTTCATGGAAGGCTAAAAAGCAATTGACTATCTCCAAGTCATCTTCAGAGGCTGAATACAGGGCTCTATCTAGTGCAACTTGTGAATTAATATGGTTACAGTATTTGCTTAAGGATTTGCAAGTTGAATGTTCAAAATTCCCAATCATTTTCTGTGATAATCAAAGTGCATTGCACATAGCCTCCAACCCTGTGTTTCATGAGCGCACTAAACACCTTGAGATAGATTGCCATTTGGTTAGGGAAAAGGTGCAGTTAGGCTTATTAAGACTCCTACCTATCTCTACACAAGATCAGGTAGCTGACTTCCTCACCAAGTCATTACCTGCTCCCAAGTTTCAAGGTTTTCTGTCCAAGCTTGGTATGCTTGATATCTATCAAGCCTCAGCTTGAGGGAGGATGTTGAAATATCTCACCACATGTAGCTTAGATCACAAGTTTCATGTTGTAACTACTTTTCCCTCCATGTAACAAACTTTGAGTAGTTATATTGTATAGTTAGTACACATTAGCTTAGCATAGAGCTTCACTACAACTTGTATATAAGGATCCATAACTGACTTTGTAACTAACTTTTCATTATTCATTCAATGAAGTTCATTTCCTTCACTTTCTTCTTTTACTCTAACAGGCCCGCTTAACCGGCCATTTTTGGCGGGGTGGGTTGAGATTTTCAATTCGCAAAAAGAGCGGGGCCAGTCCCACCTAACCCGTAAAAACACGGGACGACGACGGGCCGGGTTGGCCCGTCGGGTTTAACCAATTTTTTTATTTTTTTAAAAAAAAAATCATAGCCCATTATTAATGAGTTCTCTTTTGTGTTGATGGACTACTAAACCTTAGCATTTTTGTGGATTTAAATGGAATCCAAGTTTTGTTTGTTTTGGATTTAAACTAAGCACTTCTTCAAGTTTTATTATAAGTACGGTTTGTTTAGTTTTATAATCATGGATGTTTTGAATGATAATTTTATTTTTTTTATCGCCTTGTTAGTTTATATTTTGAATTTTGATTTCCTCGAGTGGTTTTTTATTTTATTTTTTTATAATTTCTTAAGATATTTTTGGGAATTTATAAAAAAAAATTAAAATTTTATTGACGGGGCACTCTTGCCAACCCGCCATCCGCCATGAAACGGGGCGATTTAAGTTTTTCAACCCACCATCACTAGTTAGCCCGCTCCGCCCCTTTTTAGACGGGTTAATGACGAGACGGGGCGGGGCGGGTTGGCCCACTTTGCCATCCCAAAGTCACTATTTTTTTATTGCTTAAGTTTGGTTTTTTTCTTCTTCCAGCTGCTGATAGGCGTTGTTCAGTTGGTTGGATCTTTGCTTTAGGTTGCCGAGGGGAAGAATCCACTTGTACCATCTAAAGGATACCAAGATCAGAATATTAATGATTTTGTAGGTTATGATTAGAGCTGTCAAAAGGGGCCGGCCCGACCTGGCCCGCCTCGGCCCAGGAGCCATGACATATAAAGGGGCTTTAGCGGGCCGGCCCGTTAAGCCCAGCCCGATAAGCAAAGGCCTACATGGTCCGATGGGCCGGCCCGACAAGCTTTCTTTTTTTTTTTAACAAATTTTTTTTTACAAAATAAACTTAATGGTAACAATTATAATTTGATTAATTTCTTTTTTATACTTTTCTATTTATAATGATTGATTAAGTTGTTATTATTTCTTTTTTATACTTTTCTATTTATAACAATTATACTTCTTCACACTATTCGTTTTCTTACCGGTCTCAATGAGAATTTTGCTACAGTACGCTCTCAGATCCTTCTAATGGATCCTCTTCCACCTATCAATAAGGTGTTTTCCATGGTTTTACAACATGAACGTCAAAGTAACCTTGCTCCTAATGATGATTCGAAAGCCTTGATCAATGCTGCACGTCTGGCCAAGAATTCATCCTCTGCAGGGAAAATTGATCGTTCTTGCTCTTTTTGTGGTAAGAGTAATCATAGTGTTAAAAATTGCTTCAAGAAAAATGGTCTTCCTCCTCACTTGAAGAAGCCTCAACCTCATAGTGTTGCCTCTGAGGGAGGAAATGAATCTTCAAATGCAACTCCTATGCCTACCTTCTCTTCTTCAGAATTCAAACCTCACTCAAAGTGCTGAAATTGCAAGCTCAAATCAGGTTGGTTCTTCCATGGTTCTTGATCATTCATCAGGAATCAACAAAGGTATAAGTTGTTTCTCTAATAATACATATAGTCTTGGCAAATGGATATTAGATTCAGGAGCTAGTCATCATATATGTATGTCCTTACAATGGTTTCAATCATATATTGAAATCACTCCTATGAACATTAAACTTCCAAATGGAAATTTTGCAATTGCAAAATTCTCTGGCACTGTCAGATTTTCATCAAACTTGATCCTAAAAGATGTACTATATATGCCTGATTTTTCTGTCAATTTAATTGTTGTATCTAAACTATGTCACTCACTTAATTGTTTGATAAAATTCATTGGCTCAAAATGTTATATTCAGGATCAGAAGACCCTGAAGATGATTGGTTTTGCTGATGAGCAGGAAGGATTGTATCTTTTGAACCTCTCAAATAACTTGGCACATGTGGCTTCCATTGAAGGTTCAAGCTTACCTACTATACCTATGTCTGCCCTTTGGCATTTTCGACTTGGCCACCTATGCCATAATAGATTAGTTAGCTTACAATCCCAATTCCCTTTTGTTACAGTAGATCATAATGGAGTTTGTGACATTTGTCACCTTGCTAGGCAGAAAAAGCTCCCTTACAATAATAGTTTTAGCAAAGCTAGCTCAGCTTGTGATGTAATTCACTTGGATATTTGGGGTCCATTTTCAATAAAATCCTTTCATAATCATTCTTACTTTCTAACTGCAGTAGATGATTATAGCAGATTTACATGGATTGTTTTAATGAAATCTAAAGCTGAAACTAGACAACATGTAATGAATTTAATCAAAATGATAAAGACTCAGTTTAATCATAATGTCAAGATTGTTAGGTCTGATAATGGCCCAGAGTTTTTAATGCATGATTTTTATTCATCAAATGGAATTTTACATCAAACTAGTTGTGTTGAGTCACCACAGCAAAATGGCAAAGTTGAAAGAAAGCACCAGCACATTTTAAATATTGCAAGGGCATTACTTTTTCAGTCAAATCTTCCTAAACAATTCTGGTCATATGCTGTGCTTCATGCTACTTACATAATGAATAAAATCAACACTCCTGTACTTGGTGGAAAATCACCACATGAAATGCTATATAAAATATTACCTGATTTGAAAGATTTAAAAGTTTTTGGCTCACTTGCATATGCTTCAACATTACTTGTGCACAGAACAAAATTTTCCCCTAGAGCTAGAAAATGTGTTTACTTAGGGCATAAGCAAGGTGTTAAAGGTGCAATTCTTTATGATATGTAGACAAAGGAAATCATCATTTCTAGGAATGTAACTTATCATGATCATATCCTTCCTTACATAACTCAAAACACTAAGTCTCATTGGCAGTATTTTTGCACTTCCCCAACTTCTACTATCCATCAATCACCTGAAACCCTTACTAATGACACTGTTAACACTCACTCTGAGCCTATCAATCTCACACCAGACACTCCTATAACACAACCTGAAACTTCTTCCCAAATTGAGCCTACTATGTCTGTTTCTAACACATTGTCACTTGTCCCTGATACTCCACCTAATCCTTCACCTACACAACATGCTAGGCCTGAAAGGATAAAACATAAGCCATCTTATTTGCAGGATTACTTGTGCAATGATTCAGGTTCATCATCACAGCTTTCATCATCAGGTACTCTCTATCCCATATCTTCCTATCATTCTTTGGCTCAATTGTCTAATTCACATAGTGTCTTCACATTGTCTCTCACACAACACACAGAACCTAAATCTTATATTGAAGCTTGTAAGTCAGGACATTGGGTGCAGGCTATGAAAACTGAACTAGAGGCTTTGGCTAAAACAGGTACTTGGAAATTGGTAGACTTGCCCCCTAATGTGAAACCTGTAGGTTGTAAGTGGGTCTATAAGGTTAAACACAAAGCTGATGGTAGCATTGAAAGGTACAAAGCTAGATTAGTTGCCAAGGGTTACACACAAATTGAAGGCCTTGATTTCTTTGATACTTTTTCTCCTGTAGCCAAGCTCACTACATTGAGAATTGTTTGCACTAGCTTCTGTGAAAGGGTGGTACTTACACCAATTGGATGTTAACAATGCTTTCCTTCATGGGGATTTACAGGAAGATGTATATATGAGTGTGCCAGATGGAGTTACAACTCATAAACCAAATCAAGTTTGTAAGTTACTCAAGAGCTTGTATGGCCTCAAGCAAGCAAGCAGAAAATGGTATGAAAAACTTACATCCTTGTTGGTTAGAGAGGGATATAAACAATCCAATTCTGATTATTCTCTCTTCACTCTCAGTCATCACAATAATTTCACTGTTTTACTTATCTATGTTGATGATATTGTATTGACTGGCACTAGTCTAGATGAAATTCAGAGAATCAAAACTATACTTGACAACAACTTCAAAATCAAAGACCTTGGCAATGTAAAATACTTTCTTGGCCTAGAAATTGCACAGTCCAAAGAAGGTATATGCATATCACAGAGGAAGTATTGCCTTGACCTGCTGACAGATTCAGGCTTGCTTGGCTCCAAGCCTGCCTCCACTCCTTTGGATCCCTCTATCAAATTGCACAATGATGAGGGCAAACCATTTGAAGATATTAGTCTGTACAGGAGATTAGTTGGGAAACTACTATACCTTACAAATACTAGGCCTGATATAGCTTATGCTACTCAACAGCTAAGCCAATTCCTGCACAAGCCAACTATGACACATTACAAGGCAGCTTGTAGAGTCATCAGATATCTCAAACATAATCCTGGCAGAGGACTCATGTATTACAGCAATTCAGAACTTCAATTATTGGGATACTCTGATGCTGATTGGGCAGGATGCCTTGATACAAGGAGATCAACTACAGGCTACTGTTTCTTTTTGGGATCCTCTCTTATTTCATGGAAGGCTAAAAAGCAATTGACTATCTCCAAGTGATCTTCAAAGGCTGAATACAGGGCTCTATCTAGTGCAACTTGTGAATTAATATGGTTACAGTATTTGCTTAAGGATTTGCAAGTTGAATGTTCAAAATTCCCAATCATTTTCTGTGATAATCAAAGTGCATTGCACATAGCCTCCAACCCTGTGTTTCATGAGCGCACTAAACACCTTGAGATAGATTGCCATTTGGTTAGGGAAAAGGTGCAGTTAGGCTTATTAAGACTCCTACCTATCTCTACACAAGATCAGGTAGCTGACTTCCTCACCAAGTCATTACCTGCTCCCAAGTTTCAAGGTTTTCTGTCCAAGCTTGGTATGCTTGATATCTATCAAGCCTCAGCTTGAGGGAGGATGTTGAAATATCTCACCACATGTAGCTTAGATCACAAGTTTCATGTTGTAACTACTTTTCCCTCCATGTAACAAACTTTGAGTAGTTATATTGTATAGTTAGTACACATTAGCTTAGCATAGAGCTTCACTACAACTTGTATATAAGGATCCATAACTGACTTTGTAACTAACTTTTCATTATTCATTCAATGAAGTTCATTTCCTTCACTTTCTTCTTTTACTCTAACAGGCCCGCTTAACCGGCCATTTTTGGCGGGGTGGGTTGAGATTTTCAATTCGCAAAAAGAGCGGGGCCAGTCCCACCTAACCCGTAAAAACACGGGACGACGACGGGCCGGGTTGGCCCGTCGGGTTTAACCAATTTTTTTATTTTTTTAAAAAAAAAATCATAGCCCATTATTAATGAGTTCTCTTTTGTGTTGATGGACTACTAAACCTTAGCATTTTTGTGGATTTAAATGGAATCCAAGTTTTGTTTGTTTTGGATTTAAACTAAGCACTTCTTCAAGTTTTATTATAAGTACGGTTTGTTTAGTTTTATAATCATGGATGTTTTGAATGATAATTTTATTTTTTTTATCGCCTTGTTAGTTTATATTTTGAATTTTGATTTCCTCGAGTGGTTTTTTATTTTATTTTTTTATAATTTCTTAAGATATTTTTGGGAATTTATAAAAAAAAATTAAAATTTTATTGACGGGGCACTCTTGCCAACCCGCCATCCGCCATGAAACGGGGCGATTTAAGTTTTTCAACCCACCATCACTAGTTAGCCCGCTCCGCCCCTTTTTAGACGGGTTAATGACGAGACGGGGCGGGGCGGGTTGGCCCACTTTGCCATCCCAAAGTCACTATTTTTTTATTGCTTAAGTTTGGTTTTTTTCTTCTTCCAGCTGCTGATAGGCGTTGTTCAGTTGGTTGGATCTTTGCTTTAGGTTGCCGAGGGGAAGAATCCACTTGTACCATCTAAAGGATACCAAGATCAGAATATTAATGATTTTGTAGGTTATGATTAGAGCTGTCAAAAGGGGCCGGCCCGACCTGGCCCGCCTCGGCCCAGGAGCCATGACATATAAAGGGGCTTTAGCGGGCCGGCCCGTTAAGCCCAGCCCGATAAGCAAAGGCCTACATGGTCCAATGGGCCGGCCCGACAAGCTTTCTTTTTTTTGTTAACAAATTTTTTTTTACAAAATAAACTTAATGGTAACAATTATAATTTGATTAATTTCTTTTTTATACTTTTCTATTTATAATGATTGATTAAGTTGTTATTATTTTTTTTTTCAAATAAAGATAATCATAACAAACTTAAAAGAAAGAAAAAAAATGTTAAACAATAGTTACATTTTAGCACCGGACTACATGAACTGCCAGATTCGTAGTAATCAAAATGTTGTCCAAGAACCACAGATAACAGATTGAATGGAACAAAGGTATTGCCATCAACATGAATGTAACACACCGTTTAATATTTATTTTTTTTAAAAAAAAAAATAATATTATCTATAAGTAAACAAACAATAATTATTAAAAAAAATATTAAACAATAATAAAATAAAATAAAATAAGAAGAAGAAGGGTCCGGAAGAGGGAAGCATAACCCAAAATATCCCACCCATTACTTCTCACTCTTTCTCTCACACGACCTCACATCCCTCTCACAAACAAATCAATTGCTCACCTTCAATAATCATAGAAACAATTATTTTCTTAATTTCAATCCAAACCCCACCTCTTATAAACTATGAGGAAGTGATGTAAACTATCAATTTATCCTTCCTCTTAGAAGAATGGCGTGACCATTTTCCCATAGTCAAGATCATATTTTTCTATCTATTTTCTTAATCAAACCTTGTATGAGCCAATTGGAGTTCAGCCATCATCTTATTTTGTTGAGAAAACTTAGGTATTTCAAGTTGAAGAGCGAGATTGAGGTTGGATGTTTTGAAGTGAAGGAATAAACAAGTTCAAGCTCTCTTGGAATATAAAGATATGATGCTGGAAGCTTCACATGCTTCTCAGGATTGATTGAAGAGCAAACTTAGTTGATCCGTCATAACTGTGAGTTGATAATGATCATTGCTACTTGTTTTAACTACTATTATCAATTTTATCACTACTACAAAAATAGGCTTTTGATAGCGTTTATTTTGATTTTTGATAGCGCTTTAAAGCGCTATTACTGAATGCGCTATTATAGGTCTGAATGCCTATAATAGCGTTTTAAAAACGCTATCAAATGTCACTTTTAATAGCGGGTTTTGCAAAAACCGCTGTCATATATGCTTAGGCGCGACCAAAATTCCTTCTGGAACCAGGTTGTAATAGCGTTTTTGCATGTGACCGCTATTATAAGTTCTCTATAATAGCGCCCGTGTTTCAGAAAACGCTATCAAATCCTCTGTTCTAACCAACCTTTAATAGCGTTTTTTCAAAAAACGCTATTGTATATCCTTTCGTTTTTTTTTTTTTTTTTTAAATCCTGTCCTTTTTTTTTTAATAGATTTGTCCCTTTTTTTTTTTTAAGAACTTCTTTTAATAAGTGAACATATAGTAATAATTTAGACTTTCAAAACATATATTAATATTATTATTATTATTGTTTTAAACCAATTAAGGGTGTTGTACCACACAAGACAAACTCTATTAAAAACAAAAACTTTTGTAATACATTAATTTTCATAATCAAACCAATCCGACTACAAAACAAATCCGAATTGAATAGTACAAACACAAAGACCACTACAAAAGAGTTAAACTATGGTCATACTTATAATGACAAAATTAACGACAAATTTTAATTCAAACACAAAGACCACTACAAAAAAATTTGTCAAACTTCACTGATATGCGACCTGCCCCTTGACGAGAACCACCAACTTCATTGAAAATGAATGCCTCAAAACTACCTGTATAATAAAACATAGTATATTTTAATTCAAAAGTAATAAACCTCTAAACTTTTGCCAAAATCATGTTAAAGTAGATTGAAATGGACAATATTAATTGAATTGAATGTACAATTGTAACTATAATTTACGGTGTGAGATAGTTAACACATATCAATAAGTTGCCATGAGTTTAGAGCAAATATATATAGATGATAAACCCACAAAGTGTATTCACAGTTATCTAATAATTTTGGGGACATTGATTATCTCCATTACTCTAAAATTTTAGTGTCACATGTCTCAATTCCTAAGTAGACAAAATTTTTGGCAATGAATGTGTAAATCCAAGAATACCAACTACATTTTCTACCAAGCACAACATCCATATCTCAATATATTTGGATTATTAAATATTTATAAGATACAACTTACCAATTAATGATAAACTATTATTTTTGCTGTCTTTTTGCATTGTTGATAACATCTTCAACCATATAGGCAGCCCACTCCTCCTTCACCTCATCTAGCTTCTCTTTAAAGTATGTAGGATGTCTATGTCGATGAAAATACTTCAAATATAAAAGCAACACAAAATTGAGTCAGGATTTTTTTTTTGAACTGCAAAACTTTATTGATTAGCACTATAATGCACAAGCCGTACATCATAGGCAAGGGAACAAGCAAAACAAGGCCTATCCACAATAAGCAGACAAGCCAAATAACAAAAATACAAAACAAAACAATAACCGCTGACAGCAGTAAAAACGCAGCAGGCCGAAACTAACAACAACACCTAAACATACAGCCTGCCCAAAACAGCAAAACACCCATGCCTGCTCAGTCGACAACACCCCCAAAACAATAAAACAGGCCGGAATCAACGTAACATGCAATCGCTCGGATCCCACACTGAAAACAAAATCTTGTTTGGATATTATTGTTTGGAAATTCTTGTCAGAATTGAATTACACTACATAACATATAATACCTATATGTTTGAATACAAATTAATAATAATTAAAATATCTTACATCTTCAGGAATCTTGTTTGGGTATTCCATGATAACCTCTTTCATAAATCGCATGACAAAATATCCGCAGTCAATATTGTTTCTTTGACGAGGACACTGAAAAAAAAACATTTACAATGATCAATTTTAATTTACTCTACACAATTATGATTTACAATTAACAATAATTATAAAATACCTTTATTTTATTCCATTTGATTTTATCATTCTTTGACTTGGGGATTTTATTGTCACCATGAGCACGGTACATTAGCAATGCACTAATAAAATTAAATTAACGTCAAATGAGTAATTATTATAAATAATCATACTTATCTAACTGTTGAATTAAAAGAAATATGATACTCACGTTTCAAACTTTGTTTTTACACTTAGATGATCTGAAGGTTCGCCACCGAGTGGATCCAAAAAATATATAACCTCAGCATCGGGATTCATGACAAGCAAAATCCAATGAATCCTGCACCAAACATTTAAATATTGCAATAAATAATTCACTTTTAACACATTCACGCATATATTAAAAATGCAATTTAAATATAAATTTTACCCAAGATTATAAGGTGCAAGAATTATCTTATCATCCTTCGACACCTTAGTTTTGTTCAATACATTAGCTATATCTATTCCTTCCATATCACGAAATGATACATGTGGGGATAAAAATGATATCTTGTATGTTAATCCACGAGGACCTATGAACTTGTCATAGAGATACCTTGAAATGAAAAAGAACAATTTGAGTTATTAATACTTTTACCTTCCAAACATAATAACATGAATACTAATTGTATGTGAAATTAAAGAATATTGGTGATGATAGCGGTACCTAGCAAACACATAGATAACAGAGGCACTTAACCAACCGTGATCAACAACCTCTTTTATATTCTCTAAGTGCCCAGAAATTAACATAGTTAGCATCACAAACTTGCGCTTCATGCATAACCATGGAGGTAGGTTATAAATCAACATAATCACCGGCCAAGTACTGTGAGAACTACTTTGAATGCCATGAGGGTTTATTCCGTCAGTCGATAAGGCGAGGCGTATGTTTCTTGGTTCTTTCCCAAAATCTGGATAATCAGCATCAATCTTAGCCCATTGAGGAGAATCTGCAGGGTGTCGAAGCATTCCATCAACAACTCTTTCATCAGCATGCCACGTTAAATGCTTTGCATCTTCCTCATTACGATACATGCGCCTAAATCTTGATATTATCGGAAAATACCATAGCACTTTGGCTGGAGCTGTTTCTTTCTTATATCGTGGGGCACTACATTTAGGACAGATATCTAATGATGCATACTCATTTCGAAATAAAACGCAATCATTAGGACAAGCATGTATCTTCTCATAACTCATGCCAATTGAGCATAACATTCGTTTAGCCTCATAGGTTCGACTAGGGAGCACATTATTCTCAGGCAACATATCTTTCAGGAGAATTAGCAAATCTGTGAAGCTCTTATCGGTCCATGCGTTTAATGCTTTTAATTTATACAATTTTAAGACCGCGGACAATCTTGAGAATTTAGTACATCCCTCGTACAACGGTTCCTCTGAATCACTTACTAGTGTCTCATACATCTTAGGACAATCACGAAGATCTTCTTCAACTACTTTCACAAACTCTTCAACTCGATCAAACTCATATGTATCTCTTTCAAAATCATTTGATGTATCTCTCACACTGCTTCTCAAATTAGTGGACTTAGTTTTTTTTTCGCCGTGCAAAGTCCAACATGTATAGCTTTTATCAATTCCATTCCATACTAAATGATCTTCCAATTTATCTGCGCTAACATCTTTATAACAACATTTTAAGCAAGGGCATATGATTATGCTACTGTCTATTGATTTGTTTTTTGCATGAGCAACGGCTACTCTAACAAACTCTTTCACTCCATCTCGGTATTCTTTTGACATTCGATTGGCAGACATCCATGTCCGATCCATTGCTCCTACAAATGATATGCCCAAGTTTAGTATCCTAATACATCCCTTCTACTATGCTACCACCTACCCACACCTTATTTTTCAAAGACCGACAAAATGAAAACCAGAATTTAGTTGTCCTAAATAAACAAGAAACCAAGTTAAATTAAGAGGTGTGAATTACTTAGTATTCCTAATTAGTAACAAAGGTATGAATTAAATTACTAACTTAGAATTTCAAATTTAGTAGTCCTAAATCATAATCACATTACACAAATCATAAACCACAAAAACCAAACAACATAGAAAATTAAGATATAAAAAATTGGTAATGGTGAATAGAAGTATGAATTTGATACCTTACAAAAGGCACGCAATTCAGCAAAATCAAAGAAGAGTGGGCTAAATTCAGACCAATTTTAGACCTGAAAAAATGCAAATGTTAAACAAAAATGGAATGTAGAAAATTAGGAAGACACAAGCAAATACAATAAATTCATATATAATAATCATACATTACATATGCTTGATCAATTTATTCATATATAATAATCATACATTCAGGTAGTATCATGAACATCTAGATGTTACCATATTTCATTATACATATGGGCACTTTCTGTTAGTTCTAAGTTAGCAACTACTTAAACAATTTCTATCTTGTTCTAGTCCTAACTCCATCCCATGTCTAAGTTCCAAATTGATGAAAAAACATTTTCTGATGTTTTACTAATAATTCTGGACAACTACAGTGCAGAAAATCATTCAAATTGCAAGATAAAGCGAACTTGAGGCTGCTGCCTTGTGCGCACCACAGCCCCGCGCAATGGGCAACACTGAACCTGCATAATTATGCATAAAATCACGGCAAACCAGTCCCATTTTATGCAGTAAATACAGCAATTTAATCCCATTTTTATCCAGAAAAAAGATAGCAAATCAGTACAACTTTGTGCAGAAAAAACATAGCAAAGCAGTCCCATTTTATGCAGAAAAAGACTTAGCAAATCAGTCCAACTTTATGCAGTAAAAACATAGCAAATCAGTCCCATTTTATGCAATTTTCCCCGGATTCAAAACTAATGCATATGTCCAAAAATTCTAACTATAATAACATAGAAAAATTTACAATAAAGAGAAGTGGTTCATCACTACACTAATAACATGATGAGTTTTGCTAAATTAATAAAAGAAGCAGCTCATGAATTAGCCATAACATGACAGTTTTTTTAAATATAAAAAAAAAATATAGCTAGTGACATGGGAAAATTCAAGAAGTTATTTTTTTGGAGCAGCAAAAAAAATTTATTAATAGTGCTCTACGCACAAGATGTGCTAGAACACTTGACAAAAAGAACACTTACAAATACCAGTTCAGAAGCAATATATAACTCCAAAAATGAGAGTCATTCCTTTTGTAAATTTTGCCTACCTTATGATATTGTAAATAACTTGTGCTTTTAAGATATATACCCAAATAGTCCATATTGTATGAAACTAACCTGTGTACATATTTTTTATGATTTTGGACCTTAGGTGCAAGAATAAAGTATATTAATTTACTAATAAAACAACTAGTGTAGCTATGCAGGTGTGGTCTTGACTCTCATTCCCCTAACCTTCCTAAATAAAGGGTAAAAGTAAAAGGAACTTGTTATGATCTTAAAACTTTGGATAAGCAATTGATAATCTTTCCAATACACACCATACAGGCTTTAGTTCTTTTCTTAAATACCAAACCCATTAGCAGGAACATAGTAAAATGAAAGCAATTGTTTACAGCCAAGACAGAAGGAGAAATAAGTTATCTCATACCCAATGTCATAGAAAGAAGATAGAACCTGAATTTGACATAATTCAAAAACTAGTTGATGAATTTCACTCAAATAAGTTAAAATCTCAAAAGCATTTATTCAATATAACAAAACATGATTTTTAGAACAACAAGAACATAATTTCACAACTTTTGTCATGCCCAAAATAAGCACAATAACTGGAGCACAAAAACTTATAAGTCATGTAACTGCATGGTAGAGAACTTTTCAGAACACATTCCAAAGGCACAAAAACAGGAAGCCCTACTCCCCAAAATTACAAAACACAAATAAGAAGCGAAAAAAGAAACAGTGAAAAGAGGTAAAAATACAAAGCAAGGGGAGAGGCACCAAACAGAAACAGCAAAAACTAAGACAGAATTATGATCCACTCCTTTCTAAACAAAGCAGAGGTTCAGACACCCATTCATAGAGACATCAATATTCATTCTAACTTATTTGATCAAAAGTTTAATCTTCTACATTAACACTTATAATCTTAATCTACTAATTATGTCTATAGATACTGATTTTGGTAAATTTCTTGCTCATGAAGTTGGTTTTGAATTATATATTACCTTTTTTGTCTACAGATATTGATTAATTAAATGTGACATTTAGAGCAAACATATGAAATTATGAATCCAACTGAACCATGTGAGGTACAACTTTCACTTAACAAGAGGGGTTTAGGAAAAATATTTGAGACTGTTATCCATTATTAAACCTAATCAAACACAAGTACACAAGAATAAAATTATAAAAAGGCATGGTTAAGTAAATTGAAGCAGCAGGGGACAAATTGAAGCAGCAGTAATAAACATACCTAGCTGTGAGAGACTAACCACCAGAGTTTGATAAGGATTCGAGTAGGACTAGGATTCGATTGCAGTAAGTTGAAGGAAAACAATATGGTTAGGGTTCACTTTGCTCTCTGAGTTTGATAACAGAGAAAATCGATTTTGTTAGAGTGTGATTGGAATCGATTTCTGGGTTTGATTGAAGATAGTGGTTTGATTGAAAATCGATTTCGTGGGTTGAAGATCGTGGGTTGGATTACAACTGATGAGAAGAATTTAGTGCGGGAAAGGAAAGGAATTCAAGCGCTAATTCATCTCTATTTTTTACTTTTAATTTTTATTATTATATTAATTATTAAAATTATTAATTATTATTTCATAATTGCCACAACAAGGGGTCAAGGGTTCGACACCTGCCAACCACAGTTTTTGATTTATTAATTTTGTTTACTATAGCGGGTAACGTAAAACACGCTATTATAAGTCATCCGCTTTAATAGCGCTTTTCAAAAGCGCTATCATATTGTTCAGGTATTATGGATTTAATAGCGTTTTTCTTAAAAAGGCTATTGTAGAGTGCATGGGTTCATAGATTTAATAACGCTTTTTTCAAAACCGCTATTAAAAGCTTCCGTTTTTAATTTTTAATAACATTTTTTAAATAATCGCTATTAAATAGGGGCTATTAAAACTCAATTTTGTAGTAGTGTATGTTACTCAGTTTCTATGTTAAAATATTTATAAAAATCGGGAAACACAACCTTTGAACATTTTCTCATCATCGTTATTTAGTTTTTAAAAGTTATGGATATTAAAACGGTCTCTATTTGGATTCACTCATGATATATTGCGCATAAGATATGAGATTGGGATTTTTATTATATAATTTGACGTAAGTGTGATTATGTTGTGAGATGTTGTTTTGAGATATATGATTTTGGAAAGCGATGATATTCACCTTTTGGATTTGATTTTACTTACGGTTTGTAAAGTGGAATATTTTCAATTCCCTTTGGATTGTATGTGTTTCGACAAGTGTTTTGGAAATGTGGTAAAACATAATTTTGAGATATTTGTTTTTAGAATCACAGTTATAACGATGACAACCTAGGTGCACCTAGTAATGTGATTTTGGTTAGGGAGTATTACCCGTTAGATGGAGCCACCCCTATGGAAAGGCCGCCATTAGGAGGAGAGGGCTATCAGCGAGATGTAGACTCCCTAATCGATAAATTTGATATTTTTCCGAGTCGAGAGAAAAGAGCTATCCGTTAGATGAAGCTATCACTAAGGGAGGCCACTCTTAGGAGGAAAGAGCTATCAACGAGATGGAGCTAGCTCTCGGTTTTAGTATTGAAATGATCGATAGATTTTGATGATTTTTTTCGAATCTATGAGAAAAGGGCTATCCGTTAGATGGAGCCGCCACTAAGTGAGAGGCCGCTCTTAGTAGGAAAAGGCTATCAACGAGATGAACCCACCTCTCGATTCTCTTGCAACAAATTTTTATTTTAATTTATACTATTGGATTTCTATATTTTCTTCAAAGTTGATTATTTTGATTCTTTTAATTAAACCCGATTTCTATATTTTCTATAAAGTTGTTGATTTGATTTTCACCTCTTTATTTCATTGTATTTTTGAATTGTCTTCTTTATGGATAAATTTATAAGTTTACTTGATTATAGATTAATTATATTTTGCACGGTTACTACCTTGGTAAATTGAAATTGATTTGAGAAAAATAATTATTCGTGCCCTTGTGTGTTTCGCTTCTAGTTGGTGGTGGTTGTTGTCTCTCACTAAGTCCTCGTGGCTTACCCCTTCATATTCTATTTTTTTTTTAGATTCAGATGAGTAGCAAGCTTCTAATAGATTCAAAGTTCCAGATTATAGCTCTTTCGGTAGGTTTCCTTTGGTTGAAGACTCTTTTGTTTATGTTTATGTTGAGTCAGTGTATCTGCAGCTATTTTGAGTCTGGGAATACTTTATTTTGGGATGTATGAATATTAAATATGTAAACCTTGAACTGCTGACCGATAATGTATGTAGTAGAAATATTAAACGGAATTTATTTTGATATTGGAAACGTTGAAAATACAGAGGATATTATGTCGAAATTTTGGTAAATATTATTTTTGAAGTAAAAGTCCTTTTTGGAAATATTTTGTTTATCATTTGATACGTTTTGTAATAAGGCTTGCCGGACTAGTGTGTTAGTTCGTGCGCCGTTCACGATGCGGATTCGGGTCGTGACAAAGTTGGTATCAGAGCTCCGGTTGTAGGTCCTAATAGCTGCAGACATAGAATGAGAATAGGTTTTTGCTAGTAAATTGTGAACCGCGGCACCATTTACTTGCAAGAAGCTATTAGCATTCTATGGTAGTCTCACTTGTTGTCCAATCCTATGATCTCTTTTGGTCTCTGATTTATATCGCTCTGTTTGTCGTTTTGTCTAATATTCGGTCAATTTTTTTTCTCTTGGTGAGGGTGCCACCCAACACTAGAATCTTCACTAGAAGGGGACATTGTTCCTTATCGGTTTACTTCCCAGCCTTAAGATCCTAGACAAAGAGGTCGTGATCCAGTCATATTCGTTGTCGACTTAAAGCAAATGATGGAGCTGCGGCGTTCATGTCGATGAACATGGCTTGGTTGCAATAGTAGTTAGTGTTAAGGTTCCTAGAGGAAGATGAAGATTCCTACATGTATTTGAACAACTTGTTGCGATTGTTGTTGAGAAGTAGCATGATAGTCTAAGACAAACACTTCTTGACGTATCATAAGAAGTTAGCCAGGGTGGATACCATGTGAAAACTTCATCTAGAGAGATTGATGTTGACATAGAGAAATTTTTGAAACTTAAACCTTTACCTTTTTTTACGTCTAGTGTGAGTGAGGACCATTTAAGTCATTGACTGTCTAAAGAAATTATAAAAGGCATTAAGATGCTCGCATATAAGAGCGGTAAAGTTGACATCATTTAAGTTGGAAGGGTTGGTATATGACTTGGTTGATACACTTGTTGAAAACAATCAGGATCACCGACGTTGGCATAGAGTGAGACCTCTTGATTGTTCGTGGTTCGTTTTCTTTAGAAATTGTTAGAGATAGGTTAGCCTGCGATTATTAGCAATCGAAACAATGTTCCTTTTCACATAGCTTTCAAGCCACACCCCTCACCCTATTTCCAGAAGGATGTATGTCCAGTGGTTCATTAATGGATTATGAGAATACTTATTTAGGTTTGTGGTTGGTCTAATTGTATTACTTTACTGAGGTTTCAAGATTTACACTTGTGATTAAGCCACAACAAAAGGTTAAGTAAAGTAGTAAACAAGATTCTTGCAAGAAGCAAGTGGAATGATCATATTGTAATTATTCTTATCGTGGTGGTGGAGTAATATTTGGTCATTAGGGACAACAAATATCGGTATCACAAGAGGAATAGTTCTGGAAGACAAACTTTTTTGGCACAATGTAGAGTCGTAGATTAGATCATGGGGGCATATATATAATTAACTTTTCCTTAGAGTAATTTTGATTCTATACTAGTTGGTTTCAATCTGAAATCTTTCAAAGATGGTAAAATGTGCCTTCCCTGTGGTCGGGTATCATATAATATGAGGGATCATCCTTGGTAGCTAGGACACAATTATTGTCTAGTCATGAATTAACACTAGTAGCTTTAGTATAGATTATGACAGGATGTTGAGTATGTATTGGTTCTTCTTCCATCATGTCGCCCAAGTCTATTATAACAAGGTAGTGAGAATGGCGATACTGGGTAATAATTTTCTCCGGGCTTTCGAGGAAAATGTCATTGGGTACCATATAATTTAATCTCATGTTTAGGAGTTAACAATTTATTTAAAGAGGTTGTCAAGGATAATTGTTTTGATTATGGATAAACGAGTGAAAAAAAAAAACTATAAATAGTTCCAAAAACGTGTGAGTTTATTGATGTTTTTTTTTAGAAGAGTTTCCTAGATTGCAACCTGAAATGGATATTAAATTCTCTATATACTTGGTTTCTAACCTTCAACTCCAATTTGTACCTCTTCATAGAGTAGCCTGGCCGAACTTTAGACGTTAAGAAAACAGTTATAAGGTTTTCTCAATAAGAGTTTTACTCGCCCAAATTCTTTTCCTTCAAAAGCACTAGTATTGTTTGAAAGAAAAGAAATGAACTCATGTGCTTATGTGAAGTATAGAGAATCAAATAGGATGATAGTAATGAATGGATATAGTTTACTCTGAATTGACGAGTTGTCTGATCAACTTCAAGTAACTAAGTGTTTTTGTATAAGATTGATTTGCGGTCTAGGCATCACCGGTTGAAGGTTAAGAAGAGGGATCTTATTTCAATGAAAACTCTTTGCTCATTTTACGAGCATTACAAAAATTCGGGTTATGTCTTTTAGGTTTACTAATGCTCCAATATCTTTATGAATTTGACGAGCTGGGTTTTAAACCATCCGTAGATTAGTATGCTAAAATTTATTTAAACGTGATTGTTTCTCTACATGTGTCAATATCTAATATCTATGGCAACATAGCTAAGCTAACTGCCCCCTTTTGAAAGTCTATCTGAATTGGGAACCCGTTTGATCCTTAGTATAATCATTATCCTAGGACTGATGGTCAATCTATCAAAATTATACAAAACATAGAGGATATGTTTCATGCTTGTGTTCTTAATATTGAAGGAAGTTGACCAATGTTTTTCTATCGTGGAATTTTCATATAAATAGCTACCAATCTAGTATTAAAGATGTGCCTTTTGAGGCATTGTATATAGACAAGGTATGTTTTCGATAAGATGGTTTGAAGTTGGCTAGTCTAAACTAGCGGTCTAGAGTTGATTTAAGATATCGTTGAAAAGGTTAAGATCGAGGTGTCGCCCTTATAGATCACAGTAGGGGACTATATATTTTTATGTGTTTCATCGATGAAAGGAGTTTTGCGGTTTGATAAGAAGTACAAGCTAATTACTTGGTTCATTGGGCCGTTTGAGATCTTGGAGAGTTAGACCTGTAGCCTATCGCTTAGCACTTCCACCAGATCTGTCATGAGTTCATTTAGTCGTTCGTATTTCAATACTTTGAAAGTACCTTTATGATCTTTTTCATGTTATTAGTCCTGAAGATGTTCAATTAGATGAGAATTTGTCATTATTAAACGGGTATTGTTTAGTGAAGTTTCTTTGGAAAAGACCAATAGGTGAAGAAGCGACTTTAGGGTTGAAAAAGATCGTGCGAGTAAAGTATCCACTCTTATTTGAAAATCACGTTTAGTAGTATAAATTCGAGGACGAATTTTTTTTTAAGGGGGGAAGAATGTAACACACCGTTTAATATTTATTTTTTTAAAAAAAATAATATTATCTATAAGTAAACAAACAATAATTATTAAAAAAAATATTAAACAATAATAAAATAAAATAAGAAGAAGGGCCTGGAAGAGGGAAGCATAACCCAAAATATCCCACCCATTACTTCTCACTCTTTCTCTCACACGACCTCACATCCCTCTCACAAACAAATCAATTGCTCACCTTCAATCATCATAGAAACAATTATTTTCTTAATTTCAATCCAAACCCCACCTCTTATAAACTATGAGGAAGTGATGTAAACTATCAATTTATCCTTCCTCTTAGAAGAATGGCGTGACCATTTTCCCATAGTCAAGATCATATTTTTCTATCTATTTTCTTAATCAAACCTTGTATGAGCCAATTGGAGTTCAGCCATCATCTTATTTTGTTGAGAAAACTTAGGTATTTCAAGTTGAAGAGCGAGATTGAGGTTGGATGTTTTGAAGTGGAGGAATAAACAAGTTCAAGCTCTCTTGGAATATAAAGATATATGACGCTGGAAGCTTCACATGCTTCTCAGGATTGATTGAAGAGCAAACTTAGTTGATCCGTCATAACTGTGAGTTGATAATGATCATTGCTACTTGTTTTAACTACTATTATCAATTTTATGTTACTCAGTTTCTATGTTAAAATATTTATAAAAATCGGGAAACACAACCTTTGAACATTTTCTCATCATCGTTATTTAGTTTTTAAAAGTTATGGATATTAAAACAGTCTCTATTTGGATTCACTCATGATATATTGCGCATAAGATATGAGATTGGGATTTTTATTATATACTTTGACGTAAGTGTGATTATGTTGTGAGATGTTGTTTTGAGATATATGATTTTGGAAAGAGATGATATTCACCTTTTGGATTTGATTTTACTTACGGTTTGTAAAGTGGAATATTTTCAATTCCCTTTGGATTGTATGTGTTTCGACAAGTGTTTTGGAAATGTGGTAAAACATAATTTTGAGATATTTGTTTTTAGAATCACAGTTATAACGATGACAACCTAGGTGCACCTAGTAATGTGATTTTGGTTAGGGAGTATTACCCGTTAGATGGAGCCACCCCAATGGAAAGGCCGCCATTAGGAGGAGAGGGCTATCAGCGAGATGTAGACTCCCTAATCGATAAATTTGATATTTTTCCGAGTCGAGAGAAAAGAGCTATCCGTTAGATGAAGCTACCACTAAGGGAGGCCACTCTTAGGAGGAAAGAGCTATCAACGAGATGGAGCTAGCTCTCGGTTTTAGTATTGAAATGATCGATAGATTTTGATGATGTTTTTTTTCGAATCAATGAGAAAAGGGCTATCCGTTAGATGGAGCCGCCACTAAGTGAGAGGCCGCTCTTAGTAGGAAAAGGCTATCAACGAGATGAAGCCATCTCTCGATTCTCTCGCAACAAATTTTTATTTTAATTTATACTATTGGATTTCTATATTTTCTTCAAAGTTGATTATTTTGACTCTTTTAATTATACCCGATTTCTATATTTTCTATAAAGTTGTTGATTTGGTTTTCACCTCTTTATTTCATTGTATTTTTGAATTGTCTTCTTTATGGATAAATTTATAAGTTTACTTGATTATAGATTAATTATATTTTGCACGGTTACTACCTTGGTAAATTGAAATTGATTTGAGAAAAATAATTATTCGTGCCCTTGTGTGTTTCCCTTTTAGTTGGTGGTGGTTGTTGTCTCTCACTAAGTCCTCGTGGCTTACCCCTTCATATTCTATTTTTTTTTTTAGATTCAGATGAGTAGCAAGCTTCTAATAGATTCAAAGTTCCAGATTATAGCTCTTTCGGTAGGTTTCCTTTGGTTGAAGACTCTTTTGTTTATGTTTATGTTGAGTCAATGTATCTGCAGCTATTTTGAGTCTGGGAATACTTTATTTTGGGATGTATGAATATTAAATATGTAAATCTTGAACTGCTGACCGATAATGTATGTAGTAGAAATATTAAACGGAATTTATTTTGATATTGGAAACGTTGAAAATACAGAGGATATTATGTCGAAATTTTGGTAAATATTATTTTTGAAGTAAAAGTCCTTTTTGGAAATATTTTGTTTATCGTTTGATACGTTTCGTAATAAGGCTTGCCGGACTAGTGTGTTAGTTCGTGCGCCGGTCACAATGCGGATTCGGGTCGTGACAATGAATGCCTTAAAGGGAAAACATTAAGCAGTTTGTTTGCTAATCATAATCATTAAGCAATTTTTAGAGGACCATTCAGCAATAACTTGAATAATAACCAAATGGGAAAAGGGAAAACATGAAGTTCCAACAAAGAGTAAAACCATGAATCAGTCTCTTTGTGTGATAAAACTTGATTCCACAGACAACTGGAATAGGAAGAACTAGCTCTAATTTTAATAAAGATACATGAAGTGGAAGCGTTTTTACTAATGTCTATAAATTTAAATATGAAAACAAAAGTAATGGGTAGAAAAGAGTGACGACCGCCAGGTCTAATAACAAATATAACAGCCATAATACATGAAAACCCAAGCTCTACAGTGAAATATTCAAACCCTGCATGAAATAAATATGTAGCCCCAATGTGCCAGCCATCTGCAAGATAGAGAATTTTTCAGACACTATATATTGAGAACTATGATCAGCCATCTGCAAAAAATTAGTGTGTAGTTTACTCGGTCCACTATGTCCCACTGAGGAGACAGTTACTTAACGGATCCTGATTTTCCTCCACTTTAGCCTACCCTCCCCTCTACCAATAAGATGCTCACTCAGAGAATGTCACCAACTCTTCTATTTTTTGGCCCTCAATCAATTCTTCATGTCAAATATCTCTTGAAGATTTCTTTTCCCACCCCCCGCTTTCTTTTTCACCCCCTGGGTTTCCGTTTTTGACCTTTGACAATCTGGGAAAAAAGGTTCGGTAGACGCGTACCGAACTATCATATTGATTTACACCCCTTTTGCACCCGTCATATGTAACTAAAGTTCGGTGGATGCGTACTGAATTTTTCCATCTTCTTTACCCCCTACTTCGGTAGACGCGTCCCGAACTCTTTTTTAAAGTAGTTCGGTGGACGCGTACCGAACTGTTTCTGTATAGAAACAGAGCTCTCTGCTCTCATTCATGCAGAAGTTGTTTTTTAGAAAGGGGGAAGGGGAAATACGAACCTAGGGGAGAAATCATCATCAATCTTTCGTTTTTGAGTTAATGTTCCACAAAGTTCATCAATTTCTACTCCATCAAGTAAGATTATGTTGATTTAAGTTCATTATTTTCATTCATATTTCTTCATATCTCTCAATTTCGTTTTTGATTAGTTTATGTCAATGTTAATCTCTAATTCGTGATTTTGTATTGATTATGTTGTTGAAATTGTTGATTAGAGGTTTATTGTTGATTTTGGATGATTGCATGTTAGGTTTGATGTTAAATTTCATTAGGTTAAGGTTTTGGTTAAATTTTGAACTTTGAGTTGGTTTGAATGATGAATGCTTAGTTATTATGTTGTTGATTATTGGTTATTATGGTCAATGTTTAATGTTAAATTTGGATATAGTTAAATTTTGGTTGAATTTTGAATATTAAGTTGGTTAGACATAGGTTTTGGTTAAATTTGAATACGGTTAAATTTTACAAAGGACTGATGTTTGAATATGTGTTATTGTTTTGTGTAGATATGGATGAAGAAGTTGCAAGAGGGCGACACGGCAGGGAGAGCAGAGCTCATGGCTCGGCACGTAGAGAAGTGCCGCCTGCACCTAAAAGAGGTCGTCGCAAGAAAGGACAACCTCTTGTTGTGGAAGGAACTCATGATGCTGAAGCGGGTGGATCACGCTCCCGCACACGCCCATCATAGGTTCAGACACCTGATGTCGATCAATACCTAGACGACAATGCAAATTGGGCCGAGCAACACCCACCGCAAGAGTCAGAACCACAGCATCAGCAACCACCTGAGGCAGAAGAGGTAGTTGTCTACGGAGGAGGGCCATCAGATTTGTCCCTATTATCGCTTTACTATAAGCATAGGGCAAATTCGATTTGGCTTGCACCACCCGGTTCGGAGGTATAATACTAAATCATTACAAATTATTAACTTAATTTTTTTTTAACTATAAACGACTAACACATTTTAATCCGTTTTTTACAGGTTTTGACTGATGTTATGCGTTTGATTGCCAATGGAAGAAGGTTGATAGATATCCCAAAACCTAATGCTAGTATGTTGTGGTTTTGGGATACTTTGAGGGGGACTGGTTTGACAGGGCTATGCGAAACCAATTTTGGCAAGCTAAATCAAGGAGTGCTCACTGGCATTTGCGAAAAGATGGCATCCGGAAACCAGTACATTCCATCTTCCCGTTGGAGAGCTTGGCATCACACTTGACGATGTGCAGTGCCTACTGCATATCCCTATTCAAGGGAAGTTTCTTAACCATCACAGGCTGAGCAGAAGTGACGTGGCTGACATTGTTAGTGGCTGTTTGGGTGTTGAGAAGGAAGATATAATGGCGGAATTTGCTAAGAATAAGGGGCCACATCTGAGGTTTAACTACCTACAGGGTATATATAATGAGTTGAAGGAGACTTGTGAGAAGATGGAGAATGAGGAAGCACCGTTAGAGGATATGATGCCTTACAGGGAGAGGTGTGTGAAAGCTTTTTTGTTGTTTGTGGTGAGCTGTACACTTTTCACCAACAAAAGTACTTTCTACATGGATGTCTCATACATGCAGTACTTTCAAGATTTGTCTACCGTCCATGAGTGGAATTGGGGTGCTGCATGTCTGGTTTATTTGCAAGATTATCTGGACGATGCGTCTGAGGAGGGCACTGGTCAGATTCCTGGATACTTATCGTTTGTTATGGTATATAAATTTATCAATTAATTCATTTATTTGTACTTCAATTTTTCAATTAATTCGTAACTTATGTTTATGTCTTTTACGATTTATATTAATGGGATCATTAAATATGAAATGTATTTTTTTTTCAGGGATGGATAATTGAGCATTTCCCAAGTCTGACACAGTGGAGGATAGCTGAAAACTGGAATGAGAGTCTGCCACGGTGCAGAAAGTTTTTACCCGGACAAGGCCATAAGGATCCACCGTCATACAGACAAAGTTTGGATAACCTGCAGATGTCCGATGTTTTTTTCTCCCCATACGATGCGCATCGACCCTTCAGACCGTTGATTGATGAATGTTTCTTTTCTGGGTGGTTAAGGTGTGGAAAAGAGCTTGGAAAGCATTTGCCTGAACGGGTGCTCCGTCAATTTAAGCATGTGCAAGGAATTCCGAGAGACTCAGCTTTGTCAGCTACACCAGGCATGACGGTAGCTCATATTGATCGAGTGTGGATGGAGGAATTGCAGATGAGGATGATTGATGAAGACTTGAGGGGCCGAGTGGTGGTGAATCTGAGGGATTGCGAAGCTGGCTACATATCATGGTACTACAAAGTGTCGCATCCTATTATGCGTCCGGTAGAGGCTGAGCAACAACCACCTAGGCCACCTATGCTGGAGGTGTTGATCGAGGAGCAGCCTAGAAATGAGGTGGTTGATACTTGGGAGATTTGTCAGAACGTAAGAAGAGAGGTGCGTAGGGCTCTTGACGATGGTGAGGCGCCTGAGGGAACGCCTATCAATACTACTATGCATCGTCTTCTTGGTTGGGTTGAGCCAGGATTCTTGTATTCAACCAGGCGTCGTCGGGCAGGATCCCACCAGCAAGGATGGAGAGCGACTCAGTAGACTTACTCGCATTTTCTTTAGTTTGTTTTGTATTAGCGCGTATGATTTGAACTTGTGACTTTGACTTGAGCGCGCCATTATGTAACTTGAACTAGTATTTTATCTTTTGGCATCGAGCGCAAAATTTTGTAACTTAAACTTTACTATTGTGGTTGGATTAACGCAACATGTGAGTAGCCAAAATGTGTCTCATATCCGGAAATGTCAACCATTTATCCATCGGTGCAACATGACCCGGAAGGACTCGTCTTTTTGGAGGGTGCAATGCATCTTTGATGAAATTAAAACGCCTCTCATGTACAAAGACTCTCTTGTACAACTCCTTGTGCGAATTCAACTCCTTAAGCATGTGGCATTTGATCAACTCATAATCCTCCTGATTACCACAATAATCCAACGCAACACAACGATATCCACAAAATCCGTCACCAACCACATCAACAATGTCATCTATATAAGGGCGCATAAACTTTGGCATTTCATCAATGCGTGGTATGTTACGCGTAGGAGGAATGTCGCTTACCGTATGCTTAGATTTTGCAATTGACCTCTTCTTTGACGACGACGGTTTTGTTTGCGATTCTTGAGTAGCCTCAAAGTGTTTATCGACATGCTCCCAACGAGACGGTTCTCGGGTCGTGGACCTAGTGGTGCGAGAACTCGCCTTCCCTTTTTTCTTTTTAGCACCTTTAGATATTGCGTTGTGTTCCGGAGCTTTTAAAGACGTCGATTCCGGAAAAGCAATTTCACGAAGTTGATTTCTTATCTCATCCTTCATGCAAACGTCAACTCGCTTCAAACGTTTCTACAAAATATTAAAAAAAAAAAAAAAAACAATTTAATTGTTAATGACCGGAAAATGAAATTACGAGTGCAAAAAATAACGTGAGTGCGTAAATTAAATATAATGTGAGTAGCGCAAAAAAATATAATGTGAGTGCATAACTTCTTGTGAGCGTGTAAATTAAATCATCATCATTAATTAAATGTACCTGAATAGCTTCCCATTCGGCCAAGCAAGAATAATCGTCGTCGTCGGACGAACCACCATCATCCTCCAAAAAGCATAACTTCTTCCAATGTGCATTAACCTCATCCAGTCGAATAGGCAACTTGTGAAGCATCTTTTTAGCAATCAAGCATGCACATGGCAACCCATAAGTAAACCTCATCACACAACCACATTTTTTGCTATCTGTACCGCACTCTTCAACTCTTTTTTCTTCTCTGTGTATATGATTCAAGGCAGGTCTTGAAATTTTGAAAATCAATAAAGAGTACAAGTAATGATCCTTGAACGTATGCTCCACAACCGACAAATTCCTACCAAAAGTTCCTTGTATTTCATTGAACCTATTAATCAACATTTTGTCGATTGCTTCCCAACCCGTGGCTAAGTCACCGTGACCGTCCTTCAAGTAACCCTTCAACACACCGTGAGCACCTTCCACTCTGTTTGTGGTAGTGTTGCCGAGATGCAAAAATTTGTCAGTCCAAGCACTAACACACCTCTCTTTATCGGTATCCAAAATAGTGGTCTCGACATATTTCAAGAATCTTGGCCACCTTCCACATAGCTTCCTAAATTGTAAAACAGCTTCGACAAAAGCATCCTCAGTAGTCGAGTACAATATGTCATCAAATGCTTTCGACACATCCGTCCACACATCTCTTTGCTTCACATTTTCACCGTCTTTAATTTTGCAAAGTGTCTTGCACTTCTCGGACATATTTTTCTTCACATGAAAAGTACAAACCATATGAGCGGAGTCCGGAAATACGGTGGCAACTGCACTCATTAGTGCCGCATCCCTGTCAGTCACAACAACATTCGGCCTCAACTTCTTCCTTAACAGACAAACACATTGTTGAAGGACCCATGTGAAATTTTCTTCCTTCTCATTACTCATAAATGCAAACCCAATATTAAAGGTTTCCTCAGTCGAGGTCTTACCAACTAACTCAAACAAAGGCATTCCATATTTGTTCGTTTTATACGTAGAATCCATAATCAAAAATGTGGAAAAAGTGTTGAACAAACATACGGATTTCGGATGTGCAAAGAAAATGTCTTGAACAAACTCAGACTCACCATCGGTTCGAGCTTTAAAAAAGTAGTTGTTTTCGTCAAGACACTTGTGCAAATGTTGGATTTCCGTCCTTGTCGCCCTCGCTCTTTGTTTTAATCTATAACGTGCGTTGTAAACTTGCTTCACAACCGTCACATTCTTCGGATCCCTCTCTTTCAACGTAGAAATGATATTCTTCGGCGGGACCAAATTCTTTGTCATTTCCGATAGAAGTTGCTTTTCTACCGGTTTCAAACGACCCACCACGAGATGACCTTGCAACGCTTTGTCGAGCACATGGTTGTGCATGCCATCAACAACAGTAACATGTCATTCTCCCGTTGCATGGAAATATCCTCGTAGTCTAAATGGACATTCACATTTTCTCGTTCCCGTCTCTTCAAATTTCACCTTCTTTCCCGTTGGTTTGTATGTACCGCCTATTTCGCAACCCAACACAATGAACGGCTTCCTACTACCTTTGCCGTTATCGGATCTTGTAATGACAATTGAAAATCGTAACGGAAGAGCTATGTCGCGAGCCCAATCAACCAAAGCCTCTTTGTTTTCGAAAGTTCTATCCGTCACAAAATGAGACCTTGTATCCACTCTTATTGGCGATACTTGAGGCTCCGCCGCTACTATTTCTCTACACTCTTCCGGAGGTTTAGTTTCATCGGCCATAACTAAAACAAATGCCAAAACAAATATAATAAGTAACTTGATAACATATAATAGCTCCATCAATAATGCAATCCATAATTTAAACAATTATAAATCATAATATGATCACTAATTAAGGCAATAACTATTAATATGATTCAATACCTAATCAAACCAAGCATACAATGCATAAACCATATTTTAAATCCATTTTCTACAAGTTACAGAGAGCAGTGCAACTTGATTTATGTTTCGCAAAAGTTCGGTACGCATCCACCGAACTTTTGCTCTTCATTTTCCAGAAAAGTTCGGTACGCGTCTACCGTGATTTTCGAATAGTTCGGTAGACGTATACCGAACAATACGGTGTCAGAAACCTACGAATGCATTCAAGAGCCTCAATGATCTTAAAAGGCATGTGAAAATTTAATAGGTATGACCTGCAACCATGCATTAATTTTTTTTTCTCTCTAGTTTTCAACGGCTAAAATTATCAAGTAGGCCTATCAAATGAAAGCTTTGTTGTACAACCTCTTCTTTGATGCCGAAAATTACCAAGTCCAGACTGTCAAAATGAAAGCTTACTTGAGAGGCAGGTCGGCTCATCCTACAGTAGTATTATAATTTTGAAAATTTAATAAATGGTATAAAGAATTTACTTTTATTATTTTTAAAATTCATATATTATGTCCTTATAAGTTAAATATTGGGAATGAAATATTTTATCTTAGTTATTCTAGTCGTGTGTTTTTTGTATTTGTTGTCTTAAATCTCCAATTTGTGTAATTTCTATTTGTAATCATAGTACTGCTACTTCTATAAACCTTTTTATTTTAACATTAGAATTTTTTTTTAAGTAGTATTTGTATATGTTTAGATATAGAAAGGAGTATACGAATAATTTGTAAAATATATATGAATTATAAATATTTTCTATTTAAAAAAAAATTAGAAAATTGCTTAAAACAATGCATATATAATATCTACAAGATTAAACATTATTATTACTTTCATTACTTAAAAGGGTTATAGATTTTATGTTTGCATCACAAATAGGCTAGATGGGATGATCCTAACAATTTTATAATCATATATTGAGAAACATACCATTGCCGTCAGCGGTGAGGTACATCATAGCTTCATCCCTAGACGCAAAAGTATGACAACCAACGGATTCAAAGGATTTCTCGAAGCTTTTGATATACTTCTCGGTTTCTACATAATTTCTCTCAACTTTATATACATCATGAGCTCGGAAGAGAACATATCCGCATGACGATTCAAACAACATATATACGGGTGGGTTCTTCAAAAAAGAAGAGAATCTAATGGTTAAAATTTAGGAAAAAGACAAGAAATAATGATGAAGAGACGAAAAATTATAAAGTGAATGAAGTACATAAAATTCAGTTAACCTTTTGTTGTTCATAAAGACCACCAATATGCCTCCCATCATCCCTACAATCATAAATTCAAGAAATCAAATAAGCCAAATTTCAGTTAACTCACTTTTCATTTCGAACCAAAAGTTGGATTAGCGGAAAAAACAAAGAAAAAAAAAAGGTACCTATGTGAAACTTCTGATGTCCTAGACAACGTTGATCAATCTCGGCAATCTGAAGTTGGATAAATAACGATATAAGACTACTTTTATTTCAATGATGATTAAACAAAGGTGACATTGGACAAAGGGTTTGGAGAACCACGTATTTCTTAACAATCAAATCAATTCAAGTTCTCTTCCTGCCAAACAACAAAACGTTCTCATTGCTCAACCATTGAACTACAGATAATTAGTTGACTAGAACAACATAAAACTGATCTTTGTCAAACAGTTGTATAAACACTTTCCTCAAACTTACAAAAAATTTAGGTTTAGGTTCATTCAATTTTGACAATTTAGGCTCCATTTGGATTGATGAAATATAATGTAACGGAGCGGAACGGAATAGAATATAATAATGTTTCATTGTTTGGATTTAAAAAATAATAATGGAATGGAGCGGAATGGAATGAAATATGATGGAATGAATTTAATATCATACCACCACTTACCTTCAATTTTGTTCCTCTCCTTTTTAAAATATTCAAACAATGGAACAGAATATTTATTTCATTCCACTCCACTGTATTCCGCTCCGCTTCATTCCATCAATCCAAACGGAGCCTAGGGAAACAATGGGATGGAGCGGAATGGAATAAATATTCTGTTCCATTGTTTGGATATTTTAAAAAGGAGAGGAACAAAATTGAAGGTAAGTGGTGGTATGATATTAAATTCATTCCATTCTATTTCATTCCATTCCGCTCCATTCCATTATTATTTTTTAAATCCAAACAATGGAACATTATTATATTCTATTATGTTCCGCTTCATTCCATTACATTCCATCAATCAAAACGGAGCCTTAGGGAAACAATGGCATGTATATCATATATGTACCTAAAAAACGATGGTTGTTGGTGTGCATATTTCTTATAAAATATGCTTGCTTCCCCCGTTACTCAGATTAACAAGATAAACACTACATCGCGACTTAAAATAGAAGTATGACCACTTATATGAAAGTTTAAAACTTCAACCACTTTTTTAAAGTTTGGCCATAGAAATGCAATAGACTAAAATATATTCTTAGACTAATGTTGGCACTAAACCAGCCTTGGCAAATTGAGTCACAGATCAAACACTCACCTCCAACGTGCGAAAAACACCACTAACATACGCACGGTCTCTATCAAAAGGTTCCAAAGTGACTCGCTCCATCCGCTTGAACTGAACCTGATCCCTATGGTTTGACAGGGAACTAAACACACCATCACCTCGGTTTGTTGATTCAATGCAATTGCCCTGTCATTTACACTGGTTTGCAACATGGTTCACAAAAACTTCATGAATAAAATATCATCAAAACAATACATCAAGATATAATAAGAAGAAAAAAACCTGGACATAAAGCATATAATGTCCTCCAGTTTTAAGAAAATACATAGCATTCAAAAATGCACTCTGGACCTGACAAATGAAGACAACAACAGATGTAAAAATGAATCAAACTTTAATGGGTATCAAATGCACTATATATACAGGCAAAAATACAGTAAGACTAGTGAATTGTGTCATATCCTCCGTGTTGTCAATTGTTGGGTTCTATACTATCTCTTATTATTTGGCTCCAAAATGATTTCTAAAAATTTAAGAGACACGTCTCTTTCATTTTAAGGAGTCTCTCCTCCATCCTTCTTTCAATAAAATTTTAATTTTGCACCAATGTTTCTGTGAGTTTTTCCTCTTTAATTTCAATCAAATTAAAAAGTCTGAAGATATATTTATAAAACACCATCGACTACTTTTTAAGGCTAATCATTGACTTGTTTATTATACTGGTAACACATAAAACTGATAGATAATATATATAAGTAACTCTAACTTTAAATTAAAAATTACATAAACATTCATTCACAATAATTTTAACTTATAGTTTAACTAATAATCAATATTTTATTGACTTGCACTATTTGAATTTGATTCTTTGCGATACTTGGAACTGGAAATAGGGAACTAGTATACGGAGTATTGTTGGAATTGACAAGGACCCTAGTGTAATAACTTACTAGGAGCCCCTTTCAGATGACTAATTAAAGTTAGCCGTTTAGTTCATTAAATGATAGAAGCGAAACAATGCTGCTACTATTCTCTGATTTAAGGAAAAGATGACCAAGACAAAACTTTGTAATATAGAAAATAGGAATGATAAGATTCAAAACACAAGATTAAAAGAGAGGGGGAAAGTAACCTCTTCTGGACGATCAAGAGCAGCAAACAGTACATCCACAATATTAATGAGCATGCGGTATTGGTATGGACTCCTACCATAAACAATTGGTACAATATTGAACCGTTTGTCTGCCATGTCTAGAAGAGAGTTGCAACTGGAATGCTCTACTACATACACCATGCCTTCCTGTGGCATACAAAACATAGAACAATAATAATTGTAGAGGGCATATATAATAATAATAATAATAATAATAATAATAATAATAATAATAATAATAATAATAATAATAATAATAATAATAATAATAATAATAATATCCAGAAAAATGAAGGGAAATATGTAAAATAGAAAGAAAGAAAGAAGACTGACAGGGCCAACAATATCAGAGATATGTGATATTGTGATTCCAAAATGTGCATCATCTCGTGAGTAGACTACGAGTACACGTGAACCGGGTTTCTGCAAAACAAATCACAGAAATGAGCAGCGGAAAGGAAGTCCCTTGAAATTAGAAACAGTACTGATACTGATAACAGCAACTAAACTGTGAACTTACAATCCATATATTTTGTGCACCAGAAAGAATAGCAGCAGCCAATCTGGATTTAAATGGATCCCATTCTCTGTACTCTACCGTACCCTCATTCTCATCCTGAACACAATTGCATTATTATTATTAATATCTATCTATAAAAAAAAAGTAATTGCATTAACTAATTGATTATTATACCTGAACAGAGAAAACGACGTCTTGGTTGAGAGATTGAACACCTGGTACGAGATTTCTAGTATAAAGGAGGGATGATTCATCATCATCATCGTGATCGCCAGAAACATAAACGCCTGGAAAGCGTGGATGTGGGAGTATGATACAAGGTTGAGGCTTAGAGGGTCTTTGGGGCATGATGTTAAAAGAGGATGTGGGCGTTGAAGGAGGAGGTGGACGAAGAGCCGCAGCAAGATCATGGTAATGTATCCCGTGAATGCTGTAAAATTGTTCTTCGATTGACGTCGACGAAGATGATGACATGATCATGATAGAATATGAAAAATTATTAGTAACAAGTATTTCAATTCGAGAAGGAACGGGTCTCCATAAAAATAGGGGAAAAGACTAGAATTCTTTGATTAATCTTTTTTTCTTATTGTTTACACATACAATACAAATATATATAGATGAATACAATATAACTACTTATAACTACTAATAACTTCTTAAAACTCTTAATAACTACCTATACACATAATTATTACTTTATATTATAATATTACAAATAAAATACATATATTAAATAATAATAATAATAATAATAATAATAATAATAAAAAATAATAATAATAGTTTATTGATATACGTATCATTACTCTATTCGTTCACGACAACCTTGTCCTCAAGGTTGTAATTAAAATGAATTAAACTTCCGCCAGGATCATATGTTGTTGTGTCCCATAAATTTGGTGTCACCGATTGCTCAAGCCATTGATCGAATTTGCAAATCAATAGTAATTCAACAAAATAAGGAATGATAATTTTATGGTCTTGTTGTTGTTGAATTGTGCCCTCCGCAATGATGTTTTTCTCAACAAATTGGTCCATTATTAATGGAATGTTGACCAACAACACTGTTGAACATGGTAGTATTTTCACCGACATTTGATTTCCTTTCATGTGGACCGGTGTTTCAGTTACCTTCAACATTGGATTGACTTCGATTGATTTTTGTAGAACAATCAATTTATCATTTAGATCACTTGATGGCATGGTTTGTTGAATTTCTGAAACATACGGTTGACACAGGACAATCATTTTTTCTTCTATAGTGGTAGACGCTTTTGATGCATCAATTGATGATTCAGAAACAACAATTTGCTCTTTGTCATGCATCCTTTGCACTATGTCTTGCATCTTGTGTGCTATGTCACACATTCTTGTAAGCGTCTCACCCATTTTATTGTATGATTCATTGATCTGTTGATCAATTTCTCTGAATGATTCACGTATGGGACAAAGGGAATTCATGGAAGATATAGAGTTCGAAAATGAAAGCACCAATGATAGAATATGAAAAATTATTAGTAACAAGTATTCCAATTCGAGAAGGAACGGGTCTCCATAGAAATGGGGGAAAAGACTAGAATTCTTTGATTAATCTTTTTTTCTTATTGTTTACACATAAAATACAAATATATATAGATGAATACAATATAACTACTTATAACTACTAATAACTTCTTAAAACTCTTAATAACTACCTATACACATAATTATTACTTTATATTATAATATTACAAATAAAATACATATATTAAATAATAATAATAATAATAATAATAATAATAAATAATAATAATAATAATAGTTTATTGATATACGTATCAGATCACTACTGATTAAATGTTCTTCCGCGCATAGGGTTCCGACCCCTCTTTTCCTCTTATATTTGGGACCAGACGAACTGGTCTATCCGTCTATGTACTATCAATTAAATGTAAATTTATTTTAAGTTAATAAATGTATGGTGTTATGTTAGTCAATATAATAACAATTTACGATTAGAAATATGTTTGTTATATAAAGTAAATACTTTATTGATTAAGATCGGCATGAAACATAAAATAACAAAATAAAACTAAATATTGATTAACCATCAAGAACGAAATATCGTCCATGTTGTAAGATTTCAAAAGACTTTACGAATTTTTTATTGAAAAAAAAAGTTTTTTTCACTCAATGTTTATCTTTGTGGTTTTCTACGTTTTTCTTTTTCTCCAATTCATTGTACAATCTATTAACGAATTTGTCTATCGTTTGAGCAAATTTGTGACCAATTTCATGTCACATCGTGGAATTCAATGTAAATTGTATAATATCATATGATTAAAATAATATCAATGCACAGGAATGCAAGTCTTCATTCCTTGTTATTTTCTATAAATGCAATTTAATGGATGATTCAAGAACCATGTATCAGTTTTTTTTTTCTTTATATAATATTTTTTTGTTATAATACTTTGATCGACCACATATGAACCAAACGCACTTTCAGCTTGAAGTTAATTCTACCACCTACAATAGCAGACACTCGAGTGATAATAGCGACCATTGATGAAAACTTATCAAGAATTCACACTTAAAAGAAATATAGAAATTTGCAAGTATTTTATCAGAACTCGTGGTGGTGAAAAGGGCAACACATCACTGTCTTTATTTATTCCGATAAAGATAGAGGTGTAATTGGACCGGTTTGGATCGGTTTTTGATGAATCCAAAGTCCGAACCAATGTGTACTCAATTGGTTCGGTTTGGATCGGTTTGTCCTGTTTTTAAAAAATAAAACCAAACCAAACTAATCGGTTTGGTTCGGTTTGGTTCGGATACTTTAGTCGGTTTTGTAATGCTTTTTTTTGCAATATTTTTCCTACTATTATTATTGTCTACTATTATTTTTTCGACGATACGTAATCAAATATCATCATCATACACAATAAAAAAATGAATCGCAGTTCATAACAATAACATAATATTGAAACTCAAAGTTTTCAAATAGAGTACAAAATACAATCTAGAAACTTAATTCAAACTCATATTAGGAAATAATATAAAATCATTGATGTGACTCTATCATAACAACTTAAGCTTTTGGAGTAATCGGTTATTTGACAATGTGAATCACTTAACACACTTTCTCAAGTTTAACATTATTGAGTTTGATGCGTTTGAAACACAAAATTTTCAAAACCTTATATTTATAAAAACTTATATTCACATAGTTAAAAAGATCAAAACTTAAATTTACAAAAACTTAAATTCACATGGTTATAAGCTTAAATTTAAGGCACGTCAGATCAAGAAACCTACATAAACAAGAAAAAAGTGTGTTCTCTTTTTAAAAATTTAAAAACACAATACTTGTTGTTGACATTATGTTTATATAACTTGAAAACCCAAAATCAAAACTAAATCAGGGCATGTTTGGTTGCAATTTTAATCAACCGTGTTCTCTTTTTAAATAAAATTAAAAACTCAAAATTATTTGAAAACATGTTTTGAAAACCTAAAATCAAAACTAAATCAAAAGCATACAATGTGTTTTTGGATTCAATGTTAAGGTTGTTGCGTGTTTTTGAATTCAGGATCCTAACAAATATTAAGGTTGGGCCGGTTAAATGTTGACATGGACTTATCACATATGGGCAAAAATTGATTCTATTATAGGTATCGGTTTGGTTCGGTTCAATCCAATGGATTTGAAAACGGAACCGAGAACCGAACCAAACCACATCGGTTTTCAATTGGTTCGGTTCGGTTTTTGATCCGAACCAAAAAAAATTGGTTTTTTTTCGGTTTGGATTGGATTGGATCATCGGTTCAATTGGATTTTTCTGATCCGCTTTCACCCTATATAAAGATACATAGAGAATAGAATGGAAAAGATTCATATTCTGATGATAATAAATTTTCACATGATCAAAATACACGGTGGGAAACACATAGTAAATAAATCAAACATGCCGACTACTTCTCTACAATTTCATAATTTGATGATATTTACTCTTAAACCAATGAGAACAAAGCCAAATAAATAGATTTGTATGTAATCCCACAATTAATTGTAACAAACTTATGGAGACCACATACAAATGGTTTGTTCTCATTAGTTGAAAGGTAAATATCCTGCCCAATTTCCATGCGTGCAGTTAATCCCTTGGAACTGATTGCAAAATAAATTTAGCATCATGAGTCGACGTCGTGTGCTATTTCATAATCTTATGGATAATAATAATAATGAGGCCGCATTAAATCTCTTACTTGAGAATGACGATCCTATGAACAAACATTTAATTGATACATCAATATCTTCTTGAAAAAATGAGTAGTGCACAACATTTGTTTAGAATAACAAAATTTTCCTCTGAACCATAAACAAACATCTGCGCTTTTAAGATCCAAATTTTTATTTAATAAAAAAAAAATCCAAATATTTTTGGAATAATTAAAAATTTCAATTATTTTTTTTCTATTTGTTGGTGTGGTGATGCATGTGATATTTTATATAGTCATATTCATTCTTGACAACATGTGAATTTGTTGCAAATAAACATGAGATATATTTGCTATTGTTTTGCTACACGAAATCAATCCTTTCTATTTTTTAGTGTGCTTAAAATTGATTTTGTAACAGTCAAATAAATATTTTTTCTTCTAATTATCACTTAAATAAATACTGTTGAACAGGTTATTAAATGTAGACGGGAATATCTTCTTGAAAAATTGAGTAGTTCACAATATTTGTGTAGAATATCAAAGTTTTTCTTTAATAAAATATACATAAGTTTTTTTGTTACAAAAACATACATAAATTGAGACTATTGCACTCTTCAACTATATCCTTTAAGATTCTTTAAAAAAAAAAAAAACTATCCTTTAAGATGCAAAATTTTTAGGGATTAATTAAAAAGATTTGTTCAAGATTTTATTTTTCATAATAGAATTATTTCTATAACTAGTATGGACATCTGTGCCAAGCACGGGCTATAAATTCATTTTTTATATAAATTTTAAAAATGCTTGTCATATATATATAATTTTATTTTGAAATTAATTAATATTTTAGAGGTGGAAAATTGTCCGCGTTATATGTGAGTTAGCTTTCATTCGTAAAAATATATTAATTTGGATTATTTTTTGTTAGAATTAATGATTTTAGACTTTAATGTGCACATATATGCATCTTTATTTTATTCTTGTTTTGGTAGGAAATTCAATTAATCTATCAAGAGGATTTTGTCCTAATGGAAGAGGATAATTTCTTATGGGATGAAGAACTCCTTCAAGAGCAACTAACCTTAAGCCTTGTATTTTGACCATTAGGTAAAAAAATTTCGATTAAATATCAAAATGTATTTGATCTAACGGAAAGAACTAAATCAAGACGGTGTAAAAAGTAAAACATAATTGAAATCAAAATCTTAAACCTTGCATCTTTATTATTTTTCGTAAAAAGTTCAATTAAAATATTCAAAGAGATATCAGGTCAAAAGGAAGAGGCGTAAAGTGTGAAGAACTAAATTAAGCTCACGTAAAAAATTAAGAAATTGAGACGATACCCTTAGACCTCGAATCTTAGTTATTTTTATAAAATGTTCAATTAAAATATTAAAAGAAATTTGATATAACAAATGACGGTTAATTTCTTACGGTAGGAAGAACAAAATCAGGCCCGTGTATAAAAATAAAGCAATTGAGACCATAATCTTAAGTCTCACTTCTTAATTATTTTTGTAAAGAGTTCAATTAAAATTTTAAGAGTGATTCCATCTAGCTAACAGAAGAAAGTAATTTCTTACAGTGTGAAGAACTAAATTAAGCCTCTGTAAAAAGTAAAGCTCGTAATCGTTTACATCTCAGATATTCTTGTAAAATGTTAAATTAAAATTTCAAAAGAGATCTGAACTAACGGAAGAATGTAATCTCTTACAGCGTGAAAAACTAAATAAAGTCCGTGTAAAAAGTAAAGCAATTGATATCATAACCTTAGGTCTCGCATCTTAATTATTTTTATAAAACTTCAATTAAAATACCAAGAGAAATTATTCTAACGGAATATTGTAATCTCTTAAGGTGTGAAGAAATAAATAAAGACTGTGTAAAAAGTAAAGCAATTGAGATATTGTTCTTAGGTCTTGTGTCTTAAATTTTTATTTTTTAAAAGTTCAATTAAAATTTCAAGAGGGATTTTATGTAATAGAAGAGACTAATTTTTTACGGTGTGAAGAACTGAATCAAATATGTGTATAAAGTAAACAATTGAGATCATAACCGTATGTCTCACATATTAATTATTTTTGTAATTTTTTTTTATTAAGATATCAAAATGGATTTCATATAACAGAAGAGGATAATCTCTTGGAGGTGTGAAGAACTTATTCAAGCTCGTGTAAAAAGTAAACCAATTGACACTATAATCTTAGGTCTCACATTTTTTTAATACTTGTAAAAAGTTCAATTAAAATTTCAAGAGAGATTTGCTCTAACAAAAAAAAGTTATTTATTACGTTGTGAATAACTAATCAGTCTCGTGTAATAAGTAAAACAGCTTGGACCATAACTTTAGTCCTCATAACATATTTATTTTTATAAAATGTTCAAGTAAAATATTCAAAGAGATATGATCCAATGGAAGATGGTAATCGCTTTTACGACTTGAAGAACTAAATGAAGGCCGTGTAAAAAGTAAAGTAATTGATATCATAATCTAAGGTCTCAATTCTTAATTATTTTTGTAAAAACTTCATTTCAAATATCCAAAGAAATTTGTTCTAACGGAAGATGATAATCTCTTACGGCGTAAAGAAATAAATAAAGCCGTCAAAAGTAAAACATTTGAGACAATATTCTTAGGCATTACGCCTTAATTATTTTTTGTAAAAAGTTCAATTAAAATTTTAAGATGAATTTGATCAAATAAAAGAGAGTAATTTCTCGCGGTGTGAAAAAAAAATCAAGCCCAAGTAAAATATTCAAAGAGATATGATCCAATGGAAGAGGGTAATCGCTCTTATGACTTGAAGAACTAAATGAAGCCCGTGTAAAAAGTAAAGTAATTGATATCATATTCTAAGGTCTCAATTCTTAATTATTTTTGTAAAAACTTCAATTCAAATATCCAAAGAAATTTGTTCTAACGGAAGATGATAATCTCTTACGGCGTAAAGAAATAAATAAAGCCGTCAAAAGTAAAACATTTGAGACAATATTTTTAGGCATTACGCCTTAATTATTTTTTTGTAAAAAGTTCAATTAAAGTTTTAAGATGAATTTGATCAAATAGAAGAGAGTAATTTCTTGCGGTATGAAAAACAAAATCAAGCCCGTGTAAAAAGAAAAACAATTGAAACTATAACCTTAGGCCTTACATCTTAACTATTTTTTCAAAATTTTCAATTAAAATATCAAAAAGGATTTAATCTAACAGAAGAGGGTACTCTATTACGATGTGAAGAACTAAATAAAATAGGAGAGAGTAATTTCATATAGTATGAAGAACTAAATCAAACCATGTAATATACAAAACAACATGAACCATAGCTTTAGGTCTCTCACATCTTAATTATTTTTAGGGTTAATAGGTTTTTACCCCCCTGCAAAGTGGGCGAGTTTTGGGTTACCCACCTATAATTATTTTTTTGATATTACCCCCTGCAATGTGTTTTTATTTTTTTTCGCAGTTCATTTTACCCCCCGGGGATAAAACAAAACAACATTAAGGGGGCTGAAATGAATTGCGATAAAAATATAAACATATTGCTGGGGTAATATAAAAAAAAAATATATATATAGGGGGTAATGCAAAATTCGCCTACTTTGCAGGGGGTAAAAACATATTAACCCTTATTTTTATAAAAGGTTCAATTAAAATATTCAAAGATATATGAACTAACGGAAGAGAGTTATTTCTAATTGCGTAAAGAATTAATAAAGCTCGAGTTAAAATGAACTTTGATTAAAAAAGGAATATGTATGTTTTAATATTAGGGGGAAGGGGTATGAAATTAAAGTTTCTTTCGAGGGAGAGGAGAGTAATTTTCTCTTATATATTTTGTTTAAGAGAGAATGAAAGTGTATATTTTAATATAAAAGAGGAGAGTAATATAATTTAAACACATCTTAAGAGATGGTAGTGTAATTTACTATAATATATTGTTTTTTAATTAATTTATATTTGTTTTTTATTTTGTAAGGTTCGTTATTATTTTTTTAACAATACATTGAATAATTGGTAAAAAAAAATAAAAAATCAAGGCAATTCTATTTTTTTGTTTGACAATAGATTATTTTTTTGGTACTTATCCTATACAATTCGTGGCAATCTTATTATCTATATTTTTTTTGTTTCATAGTAGATTCAATAATCGGTAAAATAAAATAAAAAAGCACGGCAAAATAAGAAAGACAAAAAAAATCATAAAATTAATATTTTGTTGTCTGTGGGAATTGAACCGTGTCCCTTTAGGTCGTAGGCGCCACATAATTAAAATAATGCCACATATGAATTTGCTCCTTGAGAAGCAACGTGAGGACGCCAAGTGTACTTTTTACTTTGAGGAAGGCAAATAATAATAGTATAGATTTCGAGGGAGAGGAGAGTAATTTTCTCTTATATATTTTGTTTAAGAGAGAATGAAAGTGTATATTTTAATATAAAAGAGGAGAGTAATATAATTTAAACACATCTTAAGAGATGGTAGTGTAATTTACTATAATATATTGTTTTTTAATTAATTTATATTTGTTTTTTATTTTGTAAGTTTCGTTATTATTTTTTTAACAATACATTGAATAATTGGTAAAAAAAAAAATCAAGGCAATTCTATTTTTTTTTTTTGACAATAGATTCTTTTTTTGGTACTTATCCTATACAATTCGTGGCAATCTTATTATCTATATTTTTTTTGTTTCATAGTAGATTCAATAATCGGTAAAATAAAATATAAAAGCAAGGCAAAATAAGAAAGACAAAAAAAAAATCATAAAATTAATATTTTGTTGTCTGTGGAAATTGAACCGTGTCCCTTTATGTCGTAAAAAGAAGACACGTAGGCGCCACATAATTAAAATAATGCAACGTGAGAACGTCAAGTGTACTTTTTACTTTGAGGAAGGCAAATAATAATAGTATAGATTAAGCATAAATTGAGACTATTGCACTCTTCAACTGTATCCTTTAAGATGCAAATTTTTAGAGGTTAATTAAAAATAGTTGTTCAACATATTGACTATTATTTTTTCTTTTAACATGTGAATATTCGGTAAAAGAGTCGTGATATAATATGAGATATATGAATGTGCTTGAATTTTTTTTTCTAAGGAAACAGAGCAAAAAAGGCAACAAATTGTATGTGTAGTATATCATAGCGACAGTGATAGATTGAGACGATTTTTATTTTTATTGACAGAGATTGAAATTATTTTTTGTATAGGTACATTGTTACATTGTCGTTTATTTTATCCACTAAGACCTCAAAGTTATTTCCGATTGGATCAATCAATATTGTAATACGCCGAACATTGTGAAGAAAGTCAGCGGAGAATATCTTCAGCATCAGTAGCATAATTGCAACTAAGTAAAATTAAAACAACAAAAACTTAGAATAAAGTAAGGGGAAAAATTAATATACAAAAATAGCATTAAAACAATAAAACTTAATTCGTTAATGTCAAATTCAACATAATAAGTGGGATACTTTAGTTGCAAACTTTTTATGAACTTCTCTCGTTCCGTTGTAGGAGTAGCATTCAAAGGACCTATATGAACCAATGATAACAGCAATCAAAATATCCTTCAAAAAATAAGATTAAACATAAGCTTCAGCTTAACTTATAAACTCTCATAATTCGTGAAAAACCTCTCAAGAAACACACTTCAAAAATAATATTAATAAAAAAGAACAGTAATAAAAAAAACCTGCAAATCTTTCATAACTTAATATTTTTTCAACAAACACCCTTGAAAATAGTTTCATAAAAATTTTCAACAAACAATCTTGAAAATATTTTGATAGAGGAAACACAAAGAACAACAATCTTTAAATAAGTAAAATATTTCCCAACCTCTTAACAAATTAAGGGCAAAACTTGTCAAGGTATTGAGATTTGCCATTGAAAGAAGAAAAAGTGAACCTGATGCAAAATATAAAGAGTCGTTATATAGAGAGGGGAGAGGAATTTCGCTGGAGTGAATAAGAGAAGGGTTTAGGGTTTAATCAACATTTAATGGGGTGGTTTATAGGCAAATGAAAGAAAATCAATGAATTTGATTGCAGCCTTACAACAAATGAAAAGAATGACTAAGCAATACATATATATATATATATAGAGGGCTGATATGTGTAATCCTATAGACCATATATCTGGCGTTTTTTTGTTAAGAGTGGAAGGGAAACAAAAATTATTGTGTTTGCATTGGTAAATAAAGAGCATTTATGTGTTAGCCACATCAGATTCCCGCCCATTAGCAAGGAAAAGTAGGGTTAAGTGGTTTTTTTAAGTAGTAGCATGTTAATCCTACTTAATATAATAAAGATAAAAATAAAGATAAAGATTGGCCTCATTTGCCTTTTATTTGATTTGACAGTGGAGGGCAAAATCATAAACCAAACCAAAATGCTAGACCGAACCGAATCAAACCGAAAATAATTGATCTAAACTATAAATTTTTGAACCGAACAATTAATTCTGGACAATTTATTAACTATGAACCGATTAACCGAACCATTAATAATCGAACCAGACCATTTAAAAAAATTAAAAAACCCCAAAACACAAAACACTTGTTTTTTGTTGGTTTTATGAAATTAAAAGACCAAAAAAATGTTGTGCTTAACAGTTCGGTTTGGTTAACCATTTAGTTGGACCATTAGCACAGTTTAATTCGGTTTTACTATTATCCATAACGGTTCGGTTCGATTTCTCGAACCATTGTTATGGTTCAGTTTGATTCGGTTCAATTTCTTGTCCGAACTGAACCATGAACAATCCTACTAGAGATAAACATGTGCGATTTGATTAGTTCTATTACAAATATTACATTTTGATCACATTATTTTTAGTTTTTCGATAGTAAATGAATAAATAAAGGTCAAATGTACTATCATATATTCTCTCAAAAAAATTCAATGACAAATTTGTTCAACTTATATGCATATGTATGTATTTTGATTCTCAATAGATTTTTTATAAATATGTAGTGTTGCCGGTGTTATATATTTTTTTATATTAGCAGTGTCAGACTATCTGTGTCACGATGTCCGTGTCATAGTTTGTGTTTCATAGGTTTTCTTTATATGGTTGCAATTGTTTAGTCACAAGTTACATTGATTTTTATTTTTTATGTATCTCTTATTCTTTTTAATAAGAGTCGGAGACATACATACTTAGGTATTGTTTAACCTAACTTATTTTCAATTTTTTTACTCAATAAAAAAAGAAGTTAGGTCAAACAGATTTTCAAAAAACTCTTGATAAAAAAAATTGTTTAACTTTTGCGAGTAAAATATATAGATAAAAAACTTTTGAAATTAAAAAAACAACAATTATCAACGGTTAAAAGTGTGTTTCACCACTTATATATATTAAAAAAAAAAAGTGTATTTAACCATTATATTTGTTCAGATGATTAAATATTTAGCATGCATAAGATTTCAAATTCAAAGTCCCACATAAAAAATTAGGCTTAAATATGAAAACAGTCCATACAAATATGACTCGTTTTGATTTTAGCCACTGTAAAAAATAAGTTTGATTTACTTTTAAAATAGTCCTTGAGCTAAATTTTTTGATGACATGTCCCATTTTTTAGTAGGCTAAACTACACATTTAGTCCCTTACATTTATTTTAGGTTTCAATTTAGTCCATTACGAAAGTGAATGTTTACATAACATATTTTTTATTTTTACTTGTGTTTTTTTACTCAATAATTTACAATTGTTTAAATTATATATTGTTGAAAGACTTATATTATTCAAAAACTGACCTCATTCATAATAATTTTATGTTTCTCTCAGGTTTACTTGTTGAAGCAAGAGACTAATGAGGTTTTCATTTACTATAATAATACATAATGTTTGGCACAGATGTTGTTAGATGCAATAAGAACTATAGAGAAAGCAAGTAACAGTTATGGGAATGACTAATTTATTCAACATGAAAGTGCAGCAAAATAAATAGAAGCAAAATATATGTGCTGTAACAAGCTACAGCCCACGTTCTAGCTAAAAATAAGGAAACAACTTGACTAACAAACTTGACTAAAATCAGCTAACAAACAATGCGAAAGACTAGGACTCTTTTGACTAAGCCTTATCATTCCCTCCCTTGAACTAGACTGCATTTGCAGCTAGTTAACTCCTGAAAAATCACAGACTCCAAGCTTCAATCTCAGCTCCCGAAATGACTCCAATTTTAGCGGTTTGGTGAGGATGTCTGCTAACTGATGCCTTATACCGCAAAACTGAAGCTGTACAACTCCATCATTCACAAGCTCCCTTAAGAAATGATAATGCACATCAATGTGCTTGCTCTTGCCATGCATCACCGGGTTCCTTGACAACTTAATTGTTGAGCTGTTGTCACAAAAGATGACAGTATTTTCATTGCCCTTGTAGCCTATCTTCTTCAGCACCCTTTGCATCCATATTGCTTGACAACTACTTCCAGCAGCTGCTACAAATTCAGCTTCTGTCGTGCTCAACATTACTATCGGTTGCTTTCGAGAAGACCAAGCTACTGCAGCTCCACTTAACATAAAAACATAACCTGAAGTACTTCTTCTATCCTCCACCGATCCAGCATAATCACTATCAGTAAATCCAATCAATTCACAATTTCCTTCCTGTTTGTAAAGAATGCCAAACTTCGTTGTACCTTGCAAGTAACGTAAAATTCTCTTTGCCGCCGAATAATGAACTTCTGTAGGTCTTGACATATACCTGCTCAATAAGCTAACCGCATACATTATGTTTGGCCTCGTAGCAGTCAAGTACATCAAGCTTCCAATCAGCTGCTTGAAAAATGAACCATCCATCTCAACACCATTTTCATCTTTGGAGATTTTAAATCCTGGCACCATTGGATTTTCAACAGGATTGCTATGCTCCATTCCAAATCTTCTCAATACTTCTGTCACATACTTCGTTTGACTGATGAAAACACCACCATCAAATTGGACTACCTCAATACCAAGATAATACCTCATCTTACCCAAGTCTGACATATCAAATTCCTTCATCATGGACTCTTTGAATTCAGACATCATTTTTTCATCATCTCTGGTATAAATTAAATCATCAACATATAAGCTAATGATCAAATGTTTACCTTGTTTGACTTTGGTAAACAAAGTTTGCTCACTATCCTCCTTCTCAAAGCCTTCCTTTCTAAAGTATGATTCAATTCGGCTGAACCATGCTCGCGGTGCTTGCTTAAGTCCGTACAAAGCTTTATTAAGCTTATATACCTTATGCTCCTCATTCTTTATTTCATAACCCCTTAGTTGCTCCACGTATACATTCTCAGCTAACTTCCCATGAAGAAAGGCTGACTTCACGTCCAACTGAAATACACACCAACCTCTTTGTGCAGCAAGTTCCAAAATCATTCGAACCGTGTCCATACGAGCTACAGGAGCATACACTTCTTCATAATCAACTCCATATTCCTGAGCATACCCTTTGGCGACCAATCGAGCCTTGTATTTTTCTACTTCTCCCAGCTCATTCAACTTTGTTTTGTACACCCATTTGACTCCTATTTTTCTCGCTTCTTTCGGCAGCTCTGTGAGATCCCATGTTCTATTCTTCTCAATTGATTTCATTTCTGCATCCATCGCTGCCCTCCATTTCACTTCCTTTACTGCTTCGTCAAATGAAGTAGGATCAGAATGAACGGCATGAGCAAACAAGACTAACTGAGTTTGTACCTCTTCATCGGAAAGACCTTCACCGGAGACATAATCATTCATCCACCCTGGTGCTCTTCTATTACGGTGTTCTGTCACGGGAGAAGCTGCATTTTCATCTTCATTTTCTTCTTCATTACCTTCAGCTTCATTTTCTTCTTCATTAACATCACTTGATTCCTCCCTTTCTTCACTTTTCTCATCTTCCCATTCCGTATCAAACGTGTTATCTTCTTCAGATCTCTTCTCCCAATTCCATTGCCCGTCTTCTTCAAAGACGACATCCCGGCTGATAATAATCCTCTTGGAGGTAGGATCATAAAGTCGGTATGCCTTTGATTCTTCACTTACACCAAAAAGAACACAACAACGACTTTTATCTTCAAGCTTTGTTCGTCGAGCATCTGGTACATGTGCATATGCTATACAACCAAAGACTCTCAAGTGCCCGACTGAAGGCTTCACCCCACACCAAGCTTCCACTGGTGTCATTTCCTTCACTGATGATGTTGGACATCTATTAAGAACATAGAATGCCCAGTTTACCGCTTCTGCCCAGAATTTTCTTGGAATATTTTTCTCAACCAATAAGCTCCTCACCATATTCATTACGGTTCTATTCTTCCGCTCGGCGACTCCATTTTGCTGCGGTGTATATGCAGCAGTTAATTGCCTCTTGATTCCATTCATTTTACAATATTCCTTGAATTCATTTGATGTGAATTCACCTCCACGATCAGTTCTTAGACATTTAATCGACAAGTCGGTTTCTTTTTCAACAAGAGCTTTAAATAACTTAAAGGTAGTGAATGCATCTAACTTATAAGAAAGAAAATACACCCATGCCTTCCTACTATAGTCATCAATAAAGCAAATGAAGTACCTTTTGTTACCCTCCGAAAACGGAGAAATTGGACCGCAAATATCAGCATGAACAAGTTCCAACTTTTCTGATGCTCTCCATGTGCTTCTCCTTGAGATTACATCACGATGTTGCTTCCCTTTCAAGCAATTTGTGCACACAATTTCACCTTCAGAGAAACTTGGCAAGCCTCTCACCATCCCCTTTGTTTGCAAAGTCTTCAACCCTTTGTAGCTGAGATGACCGAATCTTCGGTGCCAAAGGTGAGCCACGTCTTTAGTGGTTAATTGGAATCACTCTTCCTTGTTTTCTTTTTTGATTGATTGAGTGCTTGATAACAGCACAAACATTCGATTTGCTGTCATGTTGGTTTGGAATACCAAACCTTTTGTGTGGTGATAAATCCGACATTCATTTGACTGCATTAGTACAGCCAAACCCCTTTCTTGCAGCTGCCCAACACTGAGAAGATTATTCTTCAGCACATAATATACATCCCGTACAAGGTAATTTACTCATTTTACATTCAATCGAACACTTCCTTTTCCAACAACGTTCATGCTTGCATAATTCCCCAATCTAACGACCTTGTTGAACCCTTCTTCTAAATCACAAAAGAGTGATGAATCACCACACATGTGATTGCTGCACCCAGAGTCAATATACCACACAACATCTCGATCACCTCCAAACGTGTCTACATACGCCATTAGCACCATCTCTTCAGATTCCTCCAAATCAGCATAATTTGCTTCGCACTCGTACTGGTAGTGTCCAAGCTTATGACACTTGTAACATTCAACTGTTTCCTTACTCCTTGGTTGGCTACTCCTGCCTCTGCCTTGTCCCCGGCCTCCTCGGAAAGCAGTTCTTCCTCGTCCTCTTCCACCATAGCTCTGGTCGTGAGTTACCTTCAAAGCATGTTCATCTTCTCCACTTACTTTGAACTTTTGCTCATGAACGAGCCGAGAACTTTGCAAGGCATCCACCGATAGCTCATCTACATCCTTGGATTCCTCAATGGAACAAACAATGTAGTTCCACTTATCAGTGAGGGTTCTCAAAATCTTCTCAAGGATCTTGACATCATCCACAACTTCCCCATAATTCCTCATGTCATTTGCAACCGTCATTACTCGACCAAAATACTCAGTGATCGATTCACCCTGCTTCATTGCTAAGACCTCAAAGTCTCGGCGTAGACGATTGAGCTGTGCTCTCTTCACTCGAGCATTGCCGCTACACTTCAACTTCATGGAATCCCATAGCTGTTTAGATGTCTCCTTCTGCGTGATCGTCTTCAGAATTGACTTGTCAATTGACTTAAACAAGTAATTCTTAGCCTTCAAATCCTTCAGCTTCATCTCATCCAGATTCTTTATTTGCACTGCGGTCATCCCATCTCTACTTGTTGGCTCCGAGTAGCCTGATTCGATAGCAACCCAATACTCTATGGATCGAAGGAGATTCTCCATGACCATGCTCCAATGATCGTAGTCGCCGTCGAACTTTGGTATGGAGGCTGCGGCAAAATTTGCTTCTGAATTCATCTCTCAGGTCACTGCTCTAGATACCAGAATGTTAGATACAATAAGAACTATAGAGAAAGCAAGTAACAGTTATGGGAATGACTAATTTATTCAACATGAAAGTGCAGCAAAATAAATAGAAGCAAAATATATGTGCTGTAACAAGCTACAGCCCACGTTCTAGCTAAAAATAAGGAAACAACTTGACTAACAAACTTGACTAAAATCAGCTAACAAACAATGCTAAAGACTAGGACTCTTTTGACTAAGCCTTATCAGATGTGACAAGTTTATTAAATTTTAATGAAAACATATGTAGCTACCACATGCTCACATTGATTAAGAGAGGTTGGTTGTATGTGCTGCATTATTTTTTTCGAATGTAGCATGAGTTGTTTGTTATTATATATAGAGTGTCAAGGACTTGGCAAGAATTAGTAAGTATCATATTCGTTCAAAGCGCATATTAAGTTTAAGTTGGAATTGATAGAAATTATTTGAGATGACAATTCTTGGATTTATGACATATTTTCTTGGAATGGAAATCAAGCCAACAATGCAGAGAAGTAAACACTCCAATGAACTCATGAGGAGAAGCTTTGCAAAGGAGATGGAACCAAAAAGATTAAGAATATTTTAGATGTCCGATTTGTCATTTGAAGTACTACCATTGTCTTTTAACGAATGTATAGAAAACTCCACTTGAAGCCTGCAAAATTCTGCAGATGCCAAATCAATAACCAGACTACAAATAACCATGAGAAAACAAAGAGACATTAACTTACACTTTAAAACATTTGAAATTAGATTTGGGAGGGGCCGCGCGAACGCAGGCCCCCACGGCAACAAATTATGATGTATGATCCACCACTTGGGTAGACCTTAGGCTAGCACCCCTCCTAAGTGCAATGGAGGTCACTTGCCTAGGCCATGGGCCTTCTTGATCACCCATTGACCCCATCCAGGTAAGTAATTTTTAATGTATCAAACTTCTCTTTTATAACACATGCTGCATTCTATTCACTCTAATATTAGCGATGTGGGACTCAAACAACATTAAAGTGTTTCATTCTATGTAAGAAAAAAAAAGACCAGAACTGTCTCTTTTTAAAGCAGATATAAGATGTGATGGAGTCTTATTAGTAACTATGCAATCTTGTTGGATATATATTTTCGGATATTGATTGTCTCTTATTGCTATAGTTGTATTGTTTAAATTTGAAGAATGCAGAGAATTGAACACTCCAATGAACTCAAAGGAGAAGCTTTGCAAAGAATATGGAGCCAAAAAGATTGTTTGAGCATACTTTTGATGTCCGATTGATTGTTTGATGTATCTAACTGCCGCTCTACCCGATATTTTGAATGGTGCTAGTGTTTTGTCTTGATTTATGCGTTCTGCTAGTGAGTGGCATCTCAAGGCTTCAAAGATGGTGCTTAGATGTGGGAAAGGAACATGTGATTTTACCATTAAATTACCAAGATCTAATAATTCAAGTTGATTGGTTTTTCAAACAGCGATTAGTGTTTCTTTGAATTTTTACCGAAGGCAAAGATTGCGGTGATTTTATTAGAGGCAATAGTGGAGTTTGGTATTGAAAGGAATGCTAGAAGAGAGAGGAAGAAGAATGAAGAGGTTGTTTTGGAAGCCATGACTTGGTGATTTTGGCTTCAAAAATTATGGAATGCTGTGTGTTGAGTGCTGTGAATATATAGTTTGTGTGACATAAATAAGAGTCCCACATGAATTCAAGTTTTTGTTAATGATTGGCTATCTAATAAATATCTAATGGTTCATTTAATGAAGTGCTATCAAAAGGATCTCTAGATAATATCAACTAATAATTTTCAAAATAAATGTTATATATATGTTCCATACTGCATAGGTCACTTTTTTGCATAGGTCAATTTTTTGCATTGGTTTTTGCATTTTGTACTATTATGTGATATTAACTAATATTCGACTCAAACTGAACCGCGGCCACCACACTAGCCGAGTTTCACATTTTGGTATACGGATGATATGTTTTTGAGAGGTGAGACTTATGTGAATAATTTATGAGTCATTAGTCAATTCTGGTGTATTTTAAGTTGATGTCTAGGGTAAAAGTTAATTTTGCAGAGATATTGGCCTCCCAACACGCAAAAATTCGAAGATATTGGCGGTAGGCTCTTGGCAAACCAAGTGTGAGTCTTGATGTTCAATATTAGTTTTTGGTTTCAATCATATTCTCTTGTTTTAGTTGAAGTACCGCTTATATTTATCTAATTATACAACTCTTTTGCTATTAAACATAAAGACACAGACAAAAAAATAATTCAAAAGCTTTTGAACCTTAAAAATAATCTACAACAACAAAAGAACACAAATTTTTCATGTATAAGATTCACAAAATATACAACTTTGTATCTCACAAAGAATGTTGAGGTTGAGAACAACACCTATTAAGCAACCTAAGCAATGCATCAGCTTTTCTTCTTGCTCTCAAAGAACCATCAGCAGCCAAACTTTGAAGAGATGGAATACTCCTTGGATTTGCCAACAACTTCCTTGCAACCATTTCTCCTTCTTCTTTACACAATCCAAGTAAAACAATTATTGAATTTTCTTTCCCTTTAACAGAACCAAATCTCAAAAGATCAATAAGAATAGGCACCAAACTTTTACTATTCTTTATCTCTTCTAGTGTAGAAATCATGCAAAAAAAATTGTGAGAGTTCAGAGATCTTTGAGTGTTCACTTGGAAGGATCCCATGAGAGACCTAAGAGCTAAGGTAATGAAAAATTCTTGGCTAAACTGTTCATTTGGTCCCTTACGTTTATTTTAGGTTTGAATTAGGTCCCTTACGTTTTAAAAGTTCCATTTTGGTCCCTCACGTTTCCACCGTTTGCATTAGTTAGTCCCCTCCGTCAATTTTTTCACTGACACCGTTGGAACAGTCCACGTGGATGACGGAATTTAACAACTGTACGTGAATAGGAACAAGTGGAGCTTCAAAGTGTTTAAAAGGAAAAAAAGTAAATGAAAATTAAAAAAGAATTATTTTGTTTCTGAGTTCATAAGAACTCAAGAACACCAACCGTTGTTCATGGCCTTTACCAGATTCCGGTGACATGGCCGTCGCACCGGCCCGATTCCGGTGGCGGCGCCACCGCGCCGGTGCCCGAAAATTCTCAAAATTTAATTTTTTAAACCCAGAATCATTCTTTTAACCCTTCTAAACCCAAATCTACCTTCAAAAATTCCTAAAAACTCAACACAACTCCTAGATCGGAAAAAAAAAATAAAAAAGGTTAAACTTTTTTGCTTCTGTTCTTACTTTTTCCTCTTCTGTCTTTTTTTATCTTTCTTTCTTTTTTGTTTCTTTTTGGTGTGTGGTTGTGTGAGTGAGTGTTTTTTACTTTGTTTCTTTTGTTGTTTGTGAGATGTGAGCGATTCTTTTGTTGTTTCTTTTGTTGTTTGTGAGTGGTTGTGTGAGTGTGAGATGTGTGGTTGTAGTGGTCGGTGATGGAGGAGGTGATTGGTGGTGGTAGAGTTTTGTTAGATTTGAGAAGATGAAAGAGGGAAGAACAAGAATGGTGATAGTTTTGTTGTTTCTCTCACCTGCGTTTTTTATTAAAGAGAGATAACTTTTATGGCTTTGTTCATGTTCATATGAGTTCTCCTCACCCAATCTATTTTCTATTTCTTTTTTTATCATTTTTTTATGATCTTAATTTATTTTAAATTAAAATATGTGTTAATGAAATGACTGCCACATCACCCATTTAGCCACATCATATCCAAAGTCAGCATTTCTGTTTGCCACGTGTACGTTTTTTACATTGTTAAGTGAATTTTTAACGGAAATGACTAACTTACTATGACGTCAATAACGTGAGGACCAAAATGGAACTTTTAAAACGTAAGGGACCAAATGAACAGTTTAGCCAAAATTCTTCCCTCCTTTTCAAATAGTTGGCCGTGAGGCCCATATAGTGAAATTGTAATTATTTTTCATTTTTGTGCTTAGTTCTTTCATTTATTGTTGTAGATCTATACTAGTTAGTATTAGATTCAAAAGAAAATTGACATTTAGAATAGTTTGATAAATTTTAAATTGTGTTGGAAACCTATGTTAATTTTTGTTGCTTGAATAGCTTATGATTAAAGTGTTGTAGTGTTAGATCTTTTACAAATTTGGTGTGTTGTTGAAAGATCAAAAATTTCATGAGAAAAGATTTAAGTTGTGATTTTTGAAAATGTTTGGAAATGAAATTCTATTATTTTTTTCTTGCAATTAAAGTCATCACAAGTTATTTGGTGAATCAATTTTTGAAAGAAGCTGTGAGAAAACAAAAGCCCCAATTTTATGAGTTATGAATCTAGGGTTTGAAGAAATTTTTCTAAAGTGTTGAACTTAATCAGATTGAGTTTGTTTATGTGAAATTAGCAATTTTATAAGTGTTTTAACTAAGTTAGATTTCTAGAAAAATGATTTTTGGTGTGATTTAGATTCTGGCTGAAATCCTTAAGGGTATTTTCGTCATTTTAAAATTGTTGTTGTGTCCTAGAAACCTAACTATTAAATTCGTCCTTTCGAGACGATGAATTCGGCGTATGGCTCGTCTCGATCCGATAAAGATAGAATAAGTTATGGCCGTTTTAATTCGTAACTATTTTACCGTCGTTTTTGAATTTAAAGTATAGTAGTAGAAAATTAATAGAGATTGTTTTTCTATGAAAAGAGAAAATGTTAAGACATCAATTTGTGAATTAAAATGAAAATTCTTTTGGTAAGAATTGTGTTTTAAAAGGTTTAAACATTTATGAACTTGTTTTATTTTGAAAGATAAGTGTGGAACTTATTCGAATAAGTATTTTGTTATAAGTCGAATGAGAAAAGTTTTAGTTCGGACTTGTCTAGTCTAAATGGATTTGAACTTGGGTTTTAAAAGTATAAGTTGTTTGAAAACATATTATCTTTGGAAATTTTTTAAGATAGTTGGTTTTTACTTAATGACGTTTTTGCGACCAGAAACTATTCTTTAAAGTGTTGTATTTTCAAGAGTTGTTTTGAAGGAAAGATTTGGTTTTTAAAGTGTTTTAAAATAGCCGAGATTTATTTAAATGACATTTTCGTAATGAGGAACTATCTTTTCAAAGTGTTAATGTTTTCAAGATTTGTGTTCAAAGTGACTTGAACCTAGTTAGTTGTGAGAGAACAACCATAGGTCTTGAATCCATAAGTAGCCGAGCTAGGACTTATTTGAGTAACCAATTAGAATGTGGTATTAACTTAGATAAGTTGTATGTTTTAAAAGGTTAAGAGGATTAGCCGAATATGGGACTTCGTCGAGAGAGACGGATATTGCTTGCGTAGTGTAAGTTGTGCGTGTTGGAATGCTTACCGAGGTAAGGACACCTTTATTTCTATCTTACTTTTCGTTAATGGCATGTGTGTATGCTTGTTGTTGTGGTGTGTTTTGAATGCTAGGCATGTATGAATTATGTATTCTCGAGACGAGAAGTTGTTTAAAATACATGTGTATGCTTTACATATGATTTGCGAATATATGTATTGACATGTGGTGGTGATTACATGTGTGTATGTATGTTAGTTGTTGCATGAGCATGTATGGAACGTGTATGTTAGATGGAGACTACACGGGTGTTTGTCTGTGTGACTTCACCGGGGATTTTTCTGTGTGACTGCCCTATATATGCTGAAATAGAAAGTATGCTCATGCATTTCATAGTTGCGTGTAGGGGTGTGGATTTCCTGTGTGGGCCCACCTAAGCACCAGGTGTTTGTCTGTGTGACTCACCTAATCCTGCGGGATTTTATTGAGTTGGTGATTTGTCTGTGTGACTTCACCGGTGATTTGTCTGTGTGACTTCATCAGTGATTTGTCTGTGTGACTTCACCTGCCCTGCGGGGTTTATTAGGTGTGCGACAGCCAGTGATTGGTGTCCACATGAAGCCTACGACTCTCTGTGGAGAGGTTAAATTCTGGAATTCATGCATGTGAAAAAGTCCCAAGGAGGGTGATCACAATCATTGTAGAGTCTGCATTGATAGGCTATGTGCGCATTTTATTTATAATGCTTGTGGCGAAGAAAATGCCAAATGTTTATTTGCTTTTTATATTTGGAATGTGTATATTATATATGTGTGTGTGTGTGTGTGTGTGTGTGTGTGTGTGTGTGTGTGTGTGTGTGTGTGTGTGTGTGTGTGGCGAAGAAAATGCCAAATGTTTATTTGCTGTGTGTGTGTGTGTGTGTGTGTGTGTGTGTGTGTGTGTGTGTGTGTGTGTGTGTGTGTGTGTGTGTGTGTGTGTGTGTGTGTGTGTGTGTGTGTGTGTGTGTGTGTGTGTGTGTGTGTGTGTGTGTGTGTGTGTGTGTGTGTGTGTGTGTGTGTGTGTGTGTGTGTGTGTGAAAATGCCAAATGTTTATTTGCTTTTTATATTTGGAATGTGTATATTATATATATGTGTGGTGACCCTTACAATGAAACATGAACGGGTTACCCCTATCCTAGACGATGGATTCCCGTCCGAGACTGTGGGTCGTGAGGACGACGGTGGCTTATTAGGCCTCAGTGATCGAGTGGCATGGCGGATCTAGTTAGGTTGTGTGTCGGTGTGTCTTGTACACCGTGCTTTTGGTTTAGACTGCTGTCTTTTGGATTGTAAGTATTCAGGTACCACACTTTGCTTCTTTGAGAAGCACTATGATGCATACAATACTATTTCTGTTATCGTGTACGGCTGTACTATTGTATGCTTTAGTTCCAATATATGTTCATCTCAATTATTCTTGTAAAATGTTCAATTAAAATTTTAAGGGAGATTTACAGCGTGAAGAATTAAATAAAATTTGTGTAAAAAGTAAAGGAACTTATATCATAACCTTTGGTCTCGCATCTTAATTATTTTTATAAAAACTCCAATTAAAATATCAGGCGAAATATTCTAACAGAAGATGATAATCTAATTTGCGAAAATAAATAAAGTCTGTGTAAAAAGCAAAACATTTGAGACCATATTCGCTGTTCTCGCGTCTTAATTATTATTTTTAAAGTTCAATTAAATTTCAAGAGGGATTTGATGTAATAGAAGAGAGTAATTTCTTACGGTGTAGAACTAAATCAAACCCGTGTAATATACAAAACAACTTGGACTATAAATTTAGGTCTCACATTTTAATTATTTGTATAAAATATTCAAAAATATCTGATCTAACGAAAGAGAGTATTTTCTACTTGCATGAAGAATTAAATCAAGCCCGTGTAAAATGTAAAGCAATTCATATCATAATCTGATGACCTGTTACGGTGTGAAGAAATAAATAAAGCTTGCGTTAAAAGTAAAGCAATTGAAACCATATTCTTAAGTCTCACGTTTTAATTACTTTTTGTAAAAAGTTCAATTAAAACTTCAAAAGTGTTTTCTTTTTAAACAATTTCAAGAGGGATTTGATTTGATAAAGAAGAGTTACGATGCGAAAAACTATATAAAGTCTGTGTAAAAAGTTAAACAATTGAGATCATAACCTTAGACCTAACATCTTATTTATTTTTGTAAAAAATTTAATTAAAATATAAAAAATAATTTTATCTAACAAAAGAGGGTAATTTGTTATAGTGTGAAAAACTAAATCAGGTCCGTGTAAAAAGTAAAACTATTGAGACTGTAATCTAGTCTCAAGTCTTAATTATCTTTGATCTTAGATCTCAAGTGTCAATTATTCAAATTAAAATATTTTGCTAGTAAAATGACAATCGAACCGTGTCTCTTTAGGTCGTAAAAAAAAGACACGTAAACGCCACGTTAAATTAAAATATTTTAAAAAAATGTCACTTATTTATTTACTCTTTGAGAAGTAACATGAGGATATCAAACGTATATTTTACTTTGAGTAAGACAAATAATAATAATAATAATAATAATAATAATAATAATAATAATAATAATAATAATAATAATAATAATAATAATAATAATGGCTAATGCTACGGTGGACCACCTTTCACAAGTGGTCCACCGTGGACAAGTGATCTACCGAATACAAATTTTACAAAATTTATTGGTAGATTGAAAGTTTATATCATATAGAGCATCCATAAAAAAAATTAAAAAATTGAAAATCATTTGATATTTTATTGGGATTTATCAAGATTTACAATATTTAATAAACCGTTAATCTTGATGGATCTCAATAACATATCAAATGATTTTCAATTTTTCTAAAATTTTCTATAGATGATCTATATGATATAAACTTTCAATCCAACGGTGAATTTTGTAAAATTCGTATTCGTTATAGAATTTTTCATTAATGGTCCACCATAAACCACTTGAAGAAGTGGTGCATGTTAGAATTTTTCTAATATAATAATAATAATAATAATAAACTTCCTTAAAACGCAAAAATGAAAACAAAGAGAGGTATTTGAGTTATCCACCCAATCGATCTTATCGCTGAGTAGTTGAAGTGCGGTCGGTGCTGCTGTTGTCTGTGTTAATCATCCTCTCAATTCCAAATGGCTCTTTCTTTAGCCTCTTGCTCTTTGTTCATCATCCGCGATAACCTGCCGCTGCGACCCCAACAACCTCTTGCTCCTCAATTCCAATTCCGCCCCAACAATCCAGTCAAATTCCCGATACCCTCCTCCACCCGAATTCGATGTTCTTTCAATGACATTACCCTCCCCAAAACTACCAACAACAACACTTTCGCTTGTCGCTTTCACGCTGCCCAGTTCGGAGGTGTTTCTTTTACTCTCTTTATTATTATTATTATTATTGAATATTTGAATCAAACTTAGATTAATTAATTCCCCCATTAGACGATAGATAGATGACCTGAATATGGATGGGTTTATAAGTGAGTTCAAACCTCACTTTACTAACCGATTTTTTAGAGTTGATTAGGTCCAAATCAAAACTTTTGAGGGGGTGATACTTGACCTTTTTCAAGGGTATATATATATATATATATATATATATATGACACACACTTCAAATATATTTCATCATGTATTTGGTGTTGATGTAGTCATTGATCTGCTTAGTTAGAAGGATATGACAAAGCAATTAACATACATTTGAATGCATTGCAGTACAGGAGAGCAACAAATCATACGCAGAAGCCTATGCTGTAGGGAGACACATTCGTATGTCTGCTGACAAAGCTCGTAGAGTAATTGATCAGATTCGTGGACGTCCATACGAGGAAACACTTATGATATTGGAACTCATGCCTTATCGAGCCTGTGAAACCATTATAAAGATAGTGTTTTCTGCTGGAGCAAATGCAAGCAATAACTTGGGTCTAAGCAAATCAAGTTTAGTTATTAGTAAAGCAGAGGTTAACGAAGGGAAAACTTTGAAAAGAGTAAGAGCACGAGCTCAAGGGCGAGCTAACCAAATTCTAAAGCGCACTTGTCATATTACTATCACAGTAAAAGGTTTACCTACTGAGTCTGTTGTGGAAGCAAATCCCTCTTGATTATCCCTATTATGAATCTCCTCCAATCATTACATTTTATGGAAATTTCTGCATTTTGATATTATGTAGCTCAATTAATATTGTGACTTCTGCATCAGTGTTGAGAATGTGTACTACTATGTAGAGCTATAATGAAATGTTTTAGCATTGATATTTGAAATTAATTTACTTTGTTATAGAGTACTTAAGTGTGCAAAACTTGGTTTTTAGTTAAAAATCTTGTTATGTGTGGAGACTTTATGTGACGCAAGGTTTTGTTACTGAATCCAGATATATCTTTATACACACAAAAACACCCTATCGAAGCTCTGACATATTTAAAATATTGTTATTGTCAGAAGTTGAGAAAAATGTTCACAAAACAAATTTCGTATGAAAGCAAGACAAATATAAGAAATAGTGGCGACATATTGTTCTCGCAAATAACTTAGAAAGCAGTCATGGTTTGGATAGGAAAATTCTATTTTCCAGGACACAATGCAACCCTTTCTTAATGGTACTTGTTACTGAAAATGTAAGTTGTCGTATATGCAGTTAATCCTTTTGTAGGTATGTTAAAACTTAATGAGAAGGCGAAAAGTTGTTTGAGTTTCTTAATCTCTATAGTAAATATCCCTATAAGGGGCCTTATCCTTTGAATCTAGTTCCCAGCATTATTGATCCTGCTGTTCCCATCAAAGGTACTCTGCACTAACTGTCTAGTTCACTAATCACAATCTTCTGATTCTAAGCACAATGGAAACTTTGGATTAACAACAAATCTTTGCATCCTTTAGTTACTGATTCAATCTGTTGCTTCCAGACAACGAATTTTTTTCATCTTAGCTAAACAGTGAGAGAAGGTAAATGGTACTGATGTAGGTACCAAGAGAGTTGTTTCTTGTGCAATGTAAAAAAAATACTAAAAAGAAACCAATGGTTCAGGCCCAAGAAACAGCTCAATACCATAGCAGGAAATCTTTTCCAGGGAACTGGGGAAAAATTAAGTGAAACTAGGAAATGGATAAAAAATATCAGCAGAGTAATCATAGATGAATAACTGAGAAAATGCTCTACTATGAAAAATGTTTCTGAATTTTCTGAGAAGTTCTAGTATATATACACAATATCTGTTAGCTTAGCTCTAATCTAATCTAATCTAACAGAACTGTAATCGACCGTCTCAGTCTATAACAGACTCTAAATAACTCTTAACAGCTGACTGCATCATGTTACTGCATTCTACTTATTGTTCAAAAAGTCAGGAAAAACTCAAATGGTGATTTTTTAAGTTTTAATGAGTTGAGGCACAATCACAGGCCTTGTTTCGTGCTTCATTTCCATTTATAAAGCAGGAAGGCATGGGCTAGTATACTGTCTTCATTGTGAATTGTATAATGTTAGTGTACATACCGAACTGTCTGAGAACTTATACAGAACAGCTTCTTCATGTATAATATGAATGAGCTTAATCACATGGTGACGTGTTTATGATATTCTTGGATTACTCTTCTGTTCATTACTTGATTATTTCTCAACATTTGTGTTGGACAGGGGACCTTCACTCGTTTCATCTCTGAAAGACTCCTCGCTTCACAGTTCTTTGAGGCAACCTGCTTTTGACCTTATACAGACAATCATAGTATCAGATACTACTGCTTTAATATATTCAGTACTGAATTACTGCACAATTAGTAGCATTGATAGCAGCGTGTCATGTGATATCTTTAAGTTGGATGATGAAAGTGATGATATTTCGCTGCCTTCTATTCCATATGGTGAAGAGCAGGATTGTAGAAGTTCTTGGAGTGAATTCATTATGCATTCTCAAGAGTGCCGAGAGTGGATGTGCATTCCAATGTTATGGGTTGATGTTTTAGTTGATACTAGATTACCAGTCCCTCAATTCTTCCACTTTCATTTTCCAAGGCCGTTTTTTGGGCACGATCTCGTTTTCCGATGGTAGAACTTGAGAGCAGTGCTGAAATGATGCTTCCAGTCAGATCCTGCCATATTCATCTTTTGCTGCAGAAATATCATCTTCATTTGTGTGGAAAGTTCCAACTGATGTAGAGATGGATACATTTAACAGGTTGAACACCAACTTGATTCCATATTCATTGTATGCTATATTGAAGTTCGAGGGCCTTGTGCTTTTAAGTTAGAAGTAGGTTTTTAATTTATTGACTAGATAATTTGGATTTGCACCTCAGGTTCACTACACATTTTCGAGTTCAGATGAGACAAGGAGAACTTCCAAGTCGGTGGATTTGGGAACCAGTGATGAGTCAAAGCTTGACCCTTTTGCTATTTGTTGGTGGTATTCTAGAGGTGGTATGTGATAAAGTATATTGTAGCAGAATTTAGAGTAAGAACATATTTTGGGGGCTGAATATTCTTGTATTTTTCTTATCTCAAAATGCATCTCATACACAAAATATATATAGCATGAGTAGTGATGGTTACAACTATCAAAGAGTCACCACTACTAGGTGCTTAATTCATAATTAAACACTCCACTAAGCACTAAGTGCTTCCACTAACAACAATGACAATTTACTCATGTAACTCTTCACTTACACTAGATAATTTCCACTAACTTAACATATTCAATCAGCACATTAACTAACATACTCCCCCTTAATGTGCTGCTCTTTAACTCCCATTGCTTCTCTAAGTTGTTGAAATCTTCCTCTTGGTAGTGCCTTAGTAAAAATATCAGCAAGCTGCTCTTGCGAACTGCAGAAAATCAATTGCACATCTCCTTCTTCAATCACACTTCGAATGAAGTGATGCTTTATGTTAATGTGTCTGGTACGGCTATGAAAAACGGGATTCTTTGCCATAGCAATAGCTGATTTGTTGTCACAATAAAGCTGTAGACTTCCCTCTTGCTTCTCTCCAATGTCTTCTAATATTCTTCTCAACCAAAGTGATTGTTGTGTAGCCAAACCAGCTGCTAAATACTCAGCTTCAGCTGAAGATTGCGCCACGGTATCTTGCTTCTTTGAGCACCAAGAGATCACGCCTGAACCAAGATTGAATACATAACCTGAAGTACTCTTCATATCATCAATACTTCCGGCCCAATCACTATCACAATAGCCTTTAGTTTCAAGTTTAGAATTCTTCTCAAATCTGATTCCATACTCTATGGTTCCCATGACACACCTTATAACTCTTTTTTCTGCCCCAAGATGTAAATGACTTGGTTTACTCATGAATCTTGAGAGTAAACTAGCGGCAAACATTAAATCGGGCCTTGAAGCTGTAAGATAAAACAAGCTTCCAACTTAACTTCTATACATGCTTGCATCAACTAATCTTCCACCATCTTCCTTCTTTAATTTTTCATTCACCACTAAAGGAATATCAACAGGTTTGCAGCCATACATGCCAAACTTTTTCAAAATATTTTCAGCATATCTCTTTTGACAAATAAAAACTCCATATTCATCTTGGTAAACCTCAATACCAAGAAAATGATGCAGCAAGCCAAGATCACTCATCTCATATTTTTTCATCATTTCTATTTTAAAATTTTCAACCATTTTCTTGTTGTTACCCGTATACACCAAATCATCAACATAAAGGGCAACAAGAAGGATATCATCTTTACCTTGACGTTTCACATACAAGGTAGGCTCACTTTGACTTCTTTGAAATCCTTGCTGAATGAAGTAGCTGTCAATTTCACTATACCACGCTCTAGGGGCTTATTTCAACCCATAGAGAGCTTTCTTCAACTTGTAAACTTTTTCCTCTTGGCCTTTAGTCACAAAGCCTTGAGGTTGCTGCACATACCCCTCTTCTTTTAACTCTCCATTCAAAAAAGCTGACTTCACATCAAGTTGGTACAAATTCCAACCTTTTTGAGCTGCTACCGCAATGATTGTTCTCACGGTGTCTAAACGTGCAACCGGAGCAAAAGTCTCACTATAGTCAATTTCAGGTTGTTGTGCATAGCCTTTGACTACTAATCTAGCCTTGGCTCTTTGGATTGAACCATCTGGATTATGTTTCAATTTGTACACCCACTTTACTCCAATAGCTTCTTTGTCATTTGGCTTTTCAACAAGCTGCCATGTTTTGTTCTTCTCAATTGCATTTATTTCTTCTTGCATCGCATTCCTCCAAACATCTTCTTTGATTGCTTCATCAAAATTTTCTGGTTCCACAACACAATAGTTGCACCTTGCATAAATATCACTTAAGTCCTTCAATTTTATTGGAGTTGAGCTAGGAGATATGATGAACTTGAAATTGGTGAACTTGGAGAGGATGAAGAACTTGGTGTACATGGGGCTGGTTGCTCACTTTCAACTGTTGAATCTTGTTGTAATAAAATTGCAGGGACTGTTTTCTCCTTCATTTTGTCTTCTTCCCAATTCCAAGAAGCCTTCTCATCAAATACAACATTCCGGCTAATGATCACCTTGTTTGTCTTCAAGTTGTAAAGTCTATAGCCCTTTGACATGGAACTATAGTCAATAAAGACACATCTATCACTTGTTTCTTCAAGCTTTGTCCTCTTTTGTTTAGGAATTTGAGCATAGCAAACACACCCAAAAACTTTAAGGTGGTTCACTGAAGGTGTTCTTCCACTCCAAGCTTCAAATGGAGTCTTATTCCATACAGCCTTTGTTGGACATCTATTCAGTAGATACACAACAGTATTAACAGCCTCGAGCCAAAAGGTTTTAGGCAAACCTTTCTATAGACTTCGCCATCTCCATCACAGTTTGGTTCTTTCTTTCAGATACACCATTCTGTTGAGGTGTATAGCCAGCGGTTAGCTGTCTTTCAACACCTTCATCTTCATAAAATTTGTGAAATTCATTTGAGGTGTACTCCTTCCCCCTGTCACTTCTCAACATTTTTATAAACTTACCACTTTGTTTCTCAACAAAAGCTTTAAACTTCTTAAAAATTACAAAAACTTCAGATTTTTGTCTCATAAAGTATACCCATGTCATGCGGGTAAAATCATCAATAAACAAGATAAAGTACCTGTTTTTGCCATGAGACAAAGTATTCATAGGGCCACACACATCTGTGTGTACAAGTTCCAACACTTGTTTGGCTCTCCATGCTCCTCCCTTTGGAAATGGTTGGCGGTGGTGTTTGCCAAGCATACATCCTTCACACACACAAGATTTTTCTTCAATCATTGGCAGCCCATACACCATCTTCTTTTGGTAAAGCAACTTGAGACTATTGTAGTTCAAGTGCCCAAGTCTCTTGTGCCACAAACAAGAGTCATTATCTTCTCTAGCCATCATGCTGAAATTTTTCTCATAATTAAGAGAAAGTGGAAAGCTTCTATTGTTGGTCATTTTTACAACAGCAACATTTCTTCTCTTTGAATCAAAAATTATGCACTCATGATTCTCAAAATTTAGAGAATAGCCATGCTCCAAAAGCTGACCAATGCTTAGCAAGTTCTCATCTAAGTCTGGCACATAAAGAGTGTCATGAATGACTTTGCTTCCTTGCTTTGTTGTAACTCCAATGCTGCCTTTGCCTTTTACTTCAACATGTTCTCCATTACCCAATTTAACTTTTGAGGTAAATGAAGAATCAATGTTGATAAAAGCTTCTTTCTTTCCGGTCATATGATTGCTACAACCGCTATCCAAATACCACACATTTTTATCTTCTTGAAATGCTTTTTGACAAGCAAAGAACAAATTACCTTCATCATTTTCTCCTGCTGCAAATGAAGCATGTTGTTGATTGCCAAAATGACAATCTTTTTTAATGTGCCCGAATCTCTTGAAATTGTGACATTGTTGTTTGCCCTTGTTCCATCAATCCTTCTCATTATGAGTGTTACTCTTACAAATATTGCACCACTTATTTGATGCTCCGTCATGCCATCTTCCGCCATTTGCGCCTCTTCCTCGTGAGTTTCTTCCTCTGCCTCTTCCAAATCTGCCACCTCTAGAAGACTCACCTCTATTTTGTGTTTGGGGCTTATTTTCACCATTGTTGGGCTGAATGTTGAGTTTAGATTGAAAGACACTCTCAACTGATTTTTCAGAGCGTCGTAACAACCTTTGTTCGTAGGATCTTAAAGACCCCATCAACCCTTGAACAGACGTAGTTGATAGGTCTTTAGTTTCTTCTATAACAGCCACCATAGGATCAAATTTTTCCGTCAAACTAATCAGAATTTTATTGACAATTCTGCGATCATCTATTGTATCTCCATGTGACTTCATTTGATTCACCAATTCAGAGAGTCTATTAAAGTATTCATTCAAACTCTCATTCTCTTTCATTCTTTCATTTTCATAGTCTCTCTTAAGAGATTGAAGTTTCACAGTTCTCACCTTTGAGTCTCCTTCAAACTCTTGTTGTAGAATATTCAATGCTTCCTTTGATGTTTTTGCTCTCATAATCCTTGGGAAAATGGATAGAGAGACTCCTCTTTGAATCATCCTGAGAACTCCAGCATCTGTGACCTTCTTCTTCTTAAATTCTTCAAGTTGTTGGCTTGATGCTTCAGCCTTTTCATTTGTTTTAGGTGCTGGTTCTTCATACCCATCTTTGACGAACTCCAAGACATCTAAAGAGGTGAATAGAGTCTCCATTTTAACAGCCCAAAAATCATAATTCTCTCCTTCAAACAAAGGAACTTTAACATTGCTATAAACTGCGGAAGGGTTGTTTGTGGAAGTCGTATTTTTTGTTGTTTTTGCTGCAGCTGCAAGGATCTACAGCTCTGATACCACTCTGTTGGTGGTATTCTAGAGGTGGTATGTGATAAAATATATTGTAGCAAAATTTAGAGTAAGAACATATTTTGGGGGCTGAATATTCTTGTATTTTTCTTATCTCAAAATGCATCTCATACACAAAATATATATAGCATGAGTAATGATGGTTACAACTATCAAAGAGTCACCACTACTAGGTGCTTAATTCATAATTAAACACTCCACTAAGCACTAAGTGCTTCCACTAGCCAGAACATCCACAGATTAAGATCTATAGTCATCAACAATTTTTTGATTTTTAATTTTTTTTTTTTTTGAAATTTTATGACAAACTTAAATAAATTTAGTTGCGCATTGTAAACACAATCCCCTACAACGGCACCAAAAACTTGACTATTTTCTGGCAAGTGGGCCAATCATTCGTCGAGTAATAATTCACACTCTAGGTGTCTAGAATGAGTCCGTATCCACAGGGATCGTGCCAATACGCTACCGGCGTTATTTAAGTTTGTTTTGGTTTGCATTCGTTGTGGCTTTTAAAAAGATTTTTAGTTGAAAATAGTGATATGATATGCAAAAAAGTAAAGATAGTTGATTCAGAAATATGAGGATAGGTAAGATATATAGATTCCCTCCCCTACTTCTACTTGGCATTATTGGTTTATAACATAACTATTAAGTCTATTGTTCGGCGGATTAATTGATATCTTCTATGGTGATACAACGACCTCACCCTAATACATTGTAAGTTCTTCAACCAACTTATCTAGTGCACCCTACAAGAGTCTACCTCGACTTGTCAAGTACCCTAGCTATGACGTGAGTAAACATACATGCAGTCATTACGTTCAATTAACCCTATTACCACTATGTGCTAGTATCGGACTATTCAGTTTCTAATAGCTGTGTCACTACCAGTGTCTGATTCCGTCTCTACTCGTCTATATCGATGGTAGTGTCGGATGTTACCGTCTCTAATACTTAAGACTATTTATTTATCGTTCTGGAGTAATATTAAAGTCGAAACCCATACTATCCTAAAAGCGTTCCCGTTCATCCGGCCAGATTACGAATTACGTCGTTAATGCATATAATAAATTGAAAACAGAGATACTGGATAATTGAATATTATAACTTTGACCAATCACATAGCCCAAATATTCATAGGGAAGTTCATCTTCTCCACCTAAACCTAAAGAAATCTAAGCAAATGATCTACATAATTTAAATTACAAGAATAAAAATCATGCCTACCAATGACGAAGATGTCGTGCTGAGTAGGTCTACAAAGCGTTCTCCTTCTTTAGTTGAGCATGTGGAGTACCAATGTTCCGATGCAGCACAAAAAAGTGCAAGAAAAACAAGCAAGTCTGAGAATCTGGCACCAAAAGTCTATTGGCCCAACTTGAACGAGTTGCCTCTCTTCATGCACATGTACATTGAAAATATAATCAACGTGGCAGGTGACGGACACTGCGGATTTCGTAATGTTAGTGGTCTACTCAGAGATTCCGTTGATTCCTATAATTTGGTCCGCCTTGATTTGTCCATTGAATTGAAGCATAACAAAGAAAGATATTTAGAGGTGTTTGCTAGTGAAGAAAGATTCAAGCAAATTCAAGACGCTTTGGTTCCGGGACCAGCCGGTGGGGCACCTAAGGACAAATGGATGGTGATGCCGGACATGACTCTTTTAGTGGCCCAAAAGTACAACACTGAAGTTGTCTTATTAACTCGTCGTGGGTATTTAGAAACATTTTTATCATTAGAGGGTGAGCCTCCGAATATAGACAAACTAATGTGCCTCGGGTGAGTGAACAAAGACCATTTCATGCAGATACACTTGAAGTCGGGCAATCCGATACCTCAAACTAGTCGGATGTGGGATCAACACCATTTGAAATGCACTGAACATTGGTCCAATAGATATGCATCTCGAATGGAACTCTACAACAATTTAGACCATGCTCACGGTGGAATTGTGGTTGAAGATGAAAAAAAATCTCAACGTTCTAAAGTGGTTGTAGACGTTGAAGATAGTTTTGTGGTTGAACCGGTGGATCTATCTAAGGATGATTAGATTTAGTTTAATTTAAAAGTCTAAAGCGTCAAAGTAAACACTCTAACCACTTTTTGCTTTATTTTTTGAAGTAAAATGGTTAGAGTACAATTTGTACTTAATCACTCAAATTATATTATATACGAAGTAATATTTTGATATTATCTATTTATTTGTTTTATATTAATTCAACTTTGCTAAAAATTTAAAAAAAATTAAAAACTGTCAAACTGAAAATATGTGTTATGTCTCTGTTACTGATGGAGTTCGTTTACTGGAATGTAAACTTTTTGGGGGGGGGGGGGGGGGGGGGGGGGTTTGCTAAAAGAAGAGAATGATGAAAAAGCATGGCACATATGATGCCTATTTATAGAATTCACCATGAATTCTGATTGGCTGATGCATTGTCACAGTCTTCCACGTGGTCACGTGACATCCACTTTTGACTGTCCGGGAGGCTTATTTTTTACTATTGACCAGTTCGATCTTTAGGTAGTGAACTAGTGCCATCTAGATTTCGCAGCGTAACCAGCGAACGGTGTTTTGCAAAAATTAGCCAATTAACACGCGCGGGGGACAAGTAGGAGGGGTAAAAATGGGAAGTTGGGGGTGAAAATGAATATTGAGGGTGCGAAAAGTAATTCTCTTAATATTATTAGGCTGGATATCGCTCAAAAGTTCATATTGGGCTAAAATGAAAAGGAAAAGTTCGTATTGGGCTTAAACCAAATAAAGGAAAGAGTCCAGTAGTTATATAACTCGTTCATTCTTACTTTATCATAAAACCCTAATTAACCTCGGAGAAGAAACCAAGCCGCCGGGAAGAGCGAAAATGGTGTCCGGATCGGGAGTTTGCGCAAAGAGAGTCGTTGTCGACGCCCGTCACCACATGCTCGGCCGCCTTGCATCGATTGTAGCAAAGGAGCTTCTCAATGGTCAGAAAGTCGTTCTTGTTAGATGTGAAGAAATTTGCGTCTCCGGTGGACTAGTTAGACAGAAGATGAAATACATGCGTTTCCGTCGTAAGCGTATGAACACTCAACCTTCTCATGGTCCTATTCACTTCCGTGCTCCTTCCAAAATCTTTTGGCGCACTGTTCGTGGGTTAGTTACTCGCGTAATCACTCTTTTTTTTTTTATCATTGATTAATCTCATTTTGTATATTTGATTTTGTTAGGTTTTTGTTTTTTGTTTAATTCAATAAGAACTGTGAAATTTGTTATAAATTAGCGTTCTTAATTGTTATTGTAAATAAATCACATTTTCCCTTTATCTTATTTGGTGTTTGTAATTGTCTTGGCTATGTTCGATACTGATGTAATTTTGACTGTGTAGTTTTGTAATTGATGTCTCTTTATTTGATAGAAATGATGACATTGGTATTAAGTGTATGTTTGATTCTACTTTTGGAGGAGCCAAAATTTATTATAGAGGTTGTAGAATAGATTATTTGGTTTCACTCAATTGTATTGATTTTGTCTCCATAGTTGATTCTAACTTGAAGCTAGAAGTTGGAGTTTTTGTTCTAGAATTTTATCCAAGCATGAATCACTTTGACATGAATGTATCTATGCATTAATCACTTTAACTCACTTTTAACTGGAATCCATTTTTGGAATCAATTTATTCAAAATCAAGTTCTTGTCACCACAAAATCAAAAACAAAAGTGTTGTTGTTGATTGGCTTGTTATTTTTTGGAAGGTTTTTGAAAAGTGTTGTGTTTATGTAGAATGATTCCACACAAGACAAAGCGTGGAGAAGCTGCACTTGCTCGATTGAAGGTTTATGAGGGTATTCCTCCTCCATATGACAAGATCAAGAGGATGGTTGTTCCTGATGCACTTAAGTAAGATCCATTTTATGTTTTTTGGTTGCTGAATTAAAATGTTTTTATTGAATTTTGATACTGAAAGATTGAATGAAATTAGGGTGTTGAGACTTCAAAAGGGTCACAAATACTGCTTGCTTGGACAATTGTCATCAGAGGTTGGATGGAACTACTATGACACTATCAAGGTGGGTTTTTATTTATTTGTATTTAAAAAAGTTCTCTGTATTTTGTAAATAATTGTGTGGTTCTTATGTTTGTAATTGTTTTCTTGTTGATAGGAGCTGGAGAAGAAGAGGAAGGAACGTGCACATTTGGCTTATGAGAAGAAGAAGCTGCTAACTAAATTGAGGGCTAAAGCTGTAAAGAATGTAGACGAGAGACTTGCTCCACAACTTGAAATCCTTGCACCCGTCAAATACTAAGCATTTTAAATTTTGATTTTGTAGCGTATTGAACTCTTTCCATTTTGTTTGTTATTCTATGTTTATTGGAGCTTAGATATGACAAATATTGGACGATGTTATTTTTGTCATTCAAACTTTGAAATTTGTTACCCTTTGGTGTGTAACATCAAATATTGCTTGTTTGTGGTAAGAACATAGTATACTATGAACCTCTGTCTTAGTTGTTTGACTGGTGCTGCCAATAGGTGACTGAATGTCGTGCATTTGAGCTGGATACTTTTGTTGTGCTCGTTTAAAGTTCATGTGGCACGGTCAAATTCTACTGATTTTCAACACCATCAAGTATAATTCTACCGATTGTCTTTTTACCTCACCAACGTAAGAAGTATTATTGATTTTCAGCACCATGAAGTTAAATCAATTGAGCAGCTAATATAAATGTTGTGTCCTGTTTTAAATTTAGAAATATTACTGCCAAAGATGAATCATAACTTGAATACAGGTTGCAAGAGAGTGCATTGATTTTTTGAAACTAGGACCGTATCTTATGTGGTGAAAATTTCACTATCTGAACACGGTTTTGTTATACTACAACATAACTTTGGTATTTTGACAATTTTTGGTTCTTATGTTCTTATATTCAAATTTCATTTTGATTCTTGAATCGTTGAATTAAATAAGATTCTCAGAGTTCGAATGAAATTAGTTAAACAATTCGTATAACATTATTTAGACTGTTCCAAATCACTTGATGCATGGAGTTATGATTGAGTTGACTCGCATTCAACTACTTTTAAACGTTTAATCTCAACCGTATACTCCCTCTGTTTTCATTTGCCGTTTTAATTTGAGTCAATTTGATTATATGTATTTTTTATATACTGAGTATTTTTAGAATATCAAATTTATATAATAGTTATTTGTTGTTCTACTAATTTATAAAAACAAATTGATTTTTGCTAACCACATCCAAAAAAACTTAGTTACACCCCAAAACGATTAATATACCCTTAAACATAGTTAGTATGCATGCAACGTAAACTAAGTTTACAAAATGTTTATGTAAAATCAGTTTACAAAATCTTGTGTAAACTGAGTTAACGTGAGTTTACAAAAGGCTATGTAAACTGAGTTTACATATAATTTGAAGTCTATTATAAAAGTACGTAATCTTATGTTACATTAGGAGTTCACGTAAACATTTAATTTAGATTAGATCTGCTAACGATTGAAATCACATGGAAACATGAAATCACATGAAAAAAAGAATGCCTAAAATTGAAAAAGTATAAATTCACTAACCTATGCAATAAAGTCTTAATGGTATATCTTCAAAATTCAAAATCTTATTGTGAATTTGTGATTAATTACACATTAATGGAGTTTGTGAGTTTTGAGAGATAACACATTAATGGGGTTCGTGAGAAAGAGAGAGAAGCGTGAAACAAAAACATAAAAAAATGAGAAACAGTTTTTAAAAAATTTATACAAAGAAGGACATTTTTGGTATTATGATTAAATTTTATTGAAAATTGGGTGTAACTAGATTTTTTTGGGGTGTGACTAGCAAAAATCTACCAATTTTAGCATATAAACTTTTTAAGATGTTGGATTCATTTCGATTAATATTTTCATAATATCAAATTTTTATAATTGTTATTATTATACAATTAAAAATATTAACCGTCAAAGTTATACATTGACATACGTACTGCAATCAACTGACTCACTCGGGACGAAAAGAATATGTCACATGAATAGGTGTCGGAGAGTTGTTGCATTTGATAAACATAAATTTGACAAATATTAATGATATAGCTACACATAAATAAATGATATTGTGGCCGGTGAAGAGAGAAAAAAAAAACTATACACAAGATAACAATCCTAAATAATATATAAGCAAATCCCTACAAACAATAACTCAATAAGAACATAATGCATAGTGAACCTTCTCCATTCCTTATCTACTCTTTGAGAAGAATGAATCTTCTCAAGTCACTTTAGATACATTTTTTCTTTTAAATAGTTGATTTGGAAGAAAAGAGAGAAAATAAAAAGCGAAAAGATAAATTCAATGGTAATGATTAAACAATTGAGAGAAAATAAATTTGAGAGTATTCATTCTCCTAACCTTATATCTAAGTAAAAATTATCACTTTTAAGTAAAAAATCAGTTTGGTAAAATATTTATATAAAAGTTTGTCATAAATAATAGGCTTATGAGAAATATTTATGAAATTCATGTTTTCTTAAATAATAGGATTATAAAATGTGTATCTCGATTAAATATTCTAGACAAATTAGATTGGGCATTATATATTTTTTTTTACTGTAGTATATTATCAAATTTAAACATAAAGAAAAAAAATTAATGGACATGTGCATTAAAAAAAAATTATTTTACGTAATAAATATAAATAACACGGGAATTTTTTAACACTAGTGCATTAAAAAATTGGATACATTTTTCATTTTTTTAAAATATAAATATTTGTCATTGGTAATTATAATTCATTATAAATATAATACACGGAACATCTATTTATCACAAATTAACAATTTAAATTTATTAACTTTTTGAAATCATCTAAATAAAAGTTCGAATAATTAGAACATATTAATTATAATTTATTTAAAAAATACACGCGGACAAATTTATTAATTTAATAAGTTTTTTAAAAAATCACATAATAGTTTCATTTATATTTTATAACAAATTTTAATTATTATTTTTTTGTTTTCACCACCAGTATCCGGGCCACTTGACCGCCTAATGTGACCGGAGTCATTTCTGACATCAAGTGGTTATAGCGCATTTTCAATCGCAGTTTGTTTGGATCTAACCGCAGTATTTCATACTAAATCCAACGTCAATCATCCACTAGATTAACGAACGACGGATTAACTATTTTTTATCAACAATCAATTGGTCCAAATTGTAAGAATCTTGGACTCCTTAAGCATGTGGTTAGGAGTTCGAGTTTTTGCTCATGCATAAGATTCGGTTGAGAGAGGAAAACCCACCTTACATGCGCCATGGGTTTTCCGATAAAAATTAATCATAGCTAACAATGATGGAAACTTCGTATATATTATGATAATCCAAAGAAATTTTGTTTATTTTAAAGAGTCATACTAACTAATAAACCTAAAACTTTAGTTAAGAAACTAAAAAAAATTATTTTTACATTGAAATTAACATTATTCATATTTTAAACATGTTAATTGAGAAAGGGTTATCTCAATTTAAAAAACAAATTGAGGAAATAAAGTGTGCTTTTAGACCATTGGATTATAAATGTAGAGTAATATTTAAATTGAAAAGAAATGAGGAAAAGATGATTGATGGTTGAGATGTGAAAATTGAGGAAAATTGAGGAAAATCGGATAATGAAGGAAAATCTGCAGAAAAGAATTCAGGACAGGTCTCATCAACTAACTCAGAAACCAAGTCCATACAAAAAACAGAATGTTTCTCCAAAGGCTGTTTCATGGCATCAAAAATGTTAAATTTGACGACAATGTCGCCAAACTCCATGGACATTGTGCCATCATAAACATCAACTTTTGTTCTTGCCGTCCTCATGAACGGTCTGCCTAGAATGATGGGTGCCCTGCTGGACTTGGTTTCTCCCTCCATGTCTAGAACGTAGAAATCTGCAGGGAAAATTAAGTAATTGACTTGGACCAGGACATCTTCTACCTTTCCAGCAGGGCGGGCATTGCTTCTATTCGCTAGTTGCACGATCAAACCTGTAGGATGCAAAGGACCAAGATTAAGTTTATTATAAATAGAAGTAGGTATAACATTAATACCTGCACCGAGATCAAGCATACAATTTTCAAATTTACTATCCCCAATGGAACAAGGGATAGCAAAAACTCCTAGATCATCGCATTTTTCTGGCAAGGCCTGACCCAGAACTGAGACATTAGCTGATGAGCTAGGATGAATGAAAGCGGAAACATGTCTCCCCAAACTGACTCTATCATTTTCGTTCACCTTCACTTTCCTCCTGTTGGTGCATAAATCCTTCAGGAACTTTGCATACTTGGGAATCTGCTTAATTGCATCAAGAAGAGGAATGTTGACTGCTACTTTTCTGAATGTATCCAGAATTTCTTTATCTTCCTCAGCTGACATCTTTTTATTTTTCTGCACCCTCTGAGGAAAAGGAATTGGTGGTACATAAACTCTTTCTTTTACTCTTTCTTTTTCAGTTTCAGGTTCAGGTTCAGCTACAACAGATTCAGGTTCAGGATCATGTGCATCGGCTTTCTTCTTCGTTTTCTCTGATGCTGGTTCTGCCACTCTTCCGGATCTCAAGGTAATTGCACTGACATTTGGATTGACGTTTGGATTAGGTACTGTTTGTGCATGAAGTTGACCGGAACCTTGAGCTTGCAATTGGCTTATTGCATTAGACATTTGTCCCATCTGTGTTGTCAGTTGTCCTATCTGTGTTGACATTTGTTTGATAAAGTCCTCTAGTGAAGATGTGGCATGTGGGGCAGAAGGGGCTGCAGCCTGCGATTGGTTCCCATATCGGAGGTTTGGATGATTCCTCCAACTAGGGTGATACTTGTTGGTGGAGAGGTCAGGACTGTTGTACTTGTTCTGGTTGTAAAGGGCTGCTACTGCTCCATATGCTTGAGGTAGCTCAATTATTGTCTCTTCTTGCAGGATAGGACATGCGTCGGTTGGATGCTCAGAAGAGGTACAGATGCCACACACCTTGGCTGTTTGAGATTTGTTAACTGCCAACTGTTTCACCAACGAGGTAAGCTCATGATTCTTGTTTCAATTCTGGTTTCGAAAGCCTTTGCGGAGGAGGAGGAAGCCTGAATTTCGTTGACACCCTTTGTTTGATTCACAGCATTGTTTCTAGTTGAGAATTGTTGAGAATTAAGTGCCATATTCTCAATCAAATTTCTGGCAGCAGCTGGGGTCTTGTCAACAAGCGCTCCACCACTTGCAGCATCTAACATGTTCCTGTCCATTGGTTGCAAGCCTTCATAGAAATACTGGATGAGGAGTTGTTCAGTGATTTGGTGTTGAGGGCAACTGGAAACTAGCTGTTTGAATCTCTCCCAATACTCAGCCAATGTCTCATTGCCCTGCCTAATACCACATATTTCTTTTTTGATTGAAGCAGCTCTGGAGGCAGGGAAATATTTTTCTAGAAAGACCTTCTTCAAATCAGCCCAGGTTGTAATAAAGTTTGGCTCAAGATTGTAGAGCCAGTCCTTGGCAGCACCCTGTAATGAGAACGGGAAGGCTCTCAGCTTGACATGATCTTCAGTGATACCTTCAGGTCTTAATGGTGTGGAACAGACAACCCAAAACTCCTTCAAATGCTTATGCGGATCCTCACCTGCAAGACCATTGAACTTTGGCAACAAGTGTATTAAACCAGATTTCAATTCAAAAGGAACAGTAACATCAGCATATTCAATACATAAACCATTGTAATTAACATCAGGGGAGGCAAGCTGCCTTAGTGTTTGTTCAGCTGCCGTCTTATGATTTTCAAGTTCAAATTCAGAATCAGAATTAAACAAGTTATGAAAATAGTCAGAATCAGAATCAGAGAAAATAGAGTTAGAATCAACGTCACCGAGGTGCACACTATTGGCTCTGTTGAGCCTATTGCGTGTGTGGAATGTTCTTTCTATCTCAAGGTAAGGAGGGACTAACTGGGAGTGTCCAGCAGACCTGGTCATGCAACAAGTGACAAACAACGATTACGGTAATTCCCACAATGTCCCTACAATGAAAATAGGTGTGGAAAATAGAAAACAGGTCAAATTGAATATAATAAAATCTAAAAATATCACTAAAAATCTAATTAAATCAAATAAAGATCACACAATTTTTTTTGGATTTTTTTTGAAAATATGAAAACAGTAAATAAATCATAAAAAATAGAAAAAAGATGAATTTGACGATTTGAGGCAAAAACCACGTAGTTTACTCGGTAAACAGGTGAGATTTGATCCTAGATTTTTTCTGATCGAATGCCAGAAGCAAAATTGGAATCAGACTCAATTTTTCAAAAAACTAGGTTTTTCAGCAAGCCTCTAGCGCGCAAGGCAACGACGCAGTTCTAATATCGGTTAAATTAATAGAGAGTCCCCGGCAGCGGCGCCAATTTGATCGCGGTCGTTTCGTGATCAAAATAAGTAATTTAAAAGTAGTAACAAGGTAAGATAACCTTGGTCGTTTCCCAAGGACTCTCGATCAATTAGCAATATTGGAACAAATTAAACTGTAAATTATGGGGTTTTCGATTGAGAAAAACAGTAACGAGATGATGAAATTAATTAATAGAGAAGCAATCAATCTGTTGGTTTTAGGTAAACTTCATTCAATCATCTATCATAGGTTTCTAGAAAATATACTTTTCAGTTTCTATTCTTGATTGATCGTGAAACTAACTAATCAAGCGTCAATTAGTTTTACAGAAATTCGGACTGAATTAACAAGCGTAAAACAGTTGTTCGATCAATCATGAAAGTAAACAAGCGTCACAGAACATGATCAAGGTCATTACGTGAATTTAATCAATCCTATAAACAAGCGTTATAGACTCTATCAATTTCTATTCGAATTAAATTAAACAAGCGATAATCAATCCGAATAACCTCGCTACAATTGCAATCCGAAATTAAACAAGCGATAAATACGAATTGCATTCAAATTAATCAAGAGGCAACGAAATTGAAAGAGAAAGAATTAGAACATGAACTGTAATTGCATTAATAACCAAACCTCAAGATTAAGAATGGAAATGCCTTAACCAACGAATCGACCTAGAGGTTTAGTTGCTCATGATTCGTTTGCACAAATCCTTATTTTTTCGTGAATGACTAACCCTAGGGCGAAATTTGGTTTTTATAAGCCAAGCAAAAACGGGCAACAAAACAATTGGGCCGAAAATCATAAGTTATGCTGAAAATAATTAAATCTTGTAAGTCTGGAACATTGACGAGTAAATATGACTCCTTTTCACTCTGAATTAGCTTTCGACTTCAACATGAAGATTGTAGCTCTTTGTCTTAGCTTTCCAACGCAACTGACCGCGTCTCAATCCGATATTCCTAGCTCCAGTTATGGTCTGCGCAATGAGAAGGTGTCAATTTATTATTTATTCAGAAAATAAGTGCGAAAATAAAATAAAGCTATAATTATACTTAAATATAAAAACACACTAAAATAGTAAAAATAGTAAAATAAACTATAGGAATACATGAGTACAATAGTAGAAGAACGTGCATTAAAATGCACTGATCATATTTCATATGATGTGTTAATCGAATTACGAAGTTAGTTTCAGTCAATTATCTTTTGTTCTTAATGCTTTATACAAAGTAGTTAATTGTGTGATGATTATAATTGTTTATTTACTAAGACATTAGAGGCAAATCAATTGACCTCGGGATAGTTGTTCAATTAACTTTCACTTACATATCGATTTGTTAATTGAGAATTCAAAGATTAAAGGGCATAAACCTCAATTGATTATAGATAGGTCATCCTAAGACATTAGGGATTGATAATCAATTGAGAGGATTCTGTACCAAGACATTGGACATAGTTATTTAATTTAATCGAATCGTGGAACTAAGTTTGTAATTTGTTAGCATGCATGGAATACCAAGACAATAGTAGTTAGATGAACCGAAAAGATCCAATCGCTTTCTCTTCTTGAATCAAAATCCTATTTCCTTGCCGTTATTTTCAAAGAAACCCTAATTTCAAACAAACCCCCCTTTTTATTTAATTGAAAATTTTACTCTCGTATACCAATTACCATTGTTTGATACACTATAATCTCTGTGGAACGATAATTTTAATACTTAATTTGACACTTCGTCACCATCTCTCATTGCTCTTCCTTGGGAGTCTTCTTTTGAGAATAGTGACTTCTTGCATGGTTATTTTGTTAACCTTTGTTCCCCTGTGCTCTGGTGTACCTGCTCTTATGCACAATGAACACATACCTTAGTAGCACTGGAATAAATAGTTTATATTTTTGGTTTGTCTCTTGTATCTTTATCGCTATGAAAATTCTCAGGTGGATCACGAGAATCGCTTAAATACCAAGAATTTGCCTTAGCCAGAACTTCCACAGATTAAGATCTATAGTCATCAACAATTTTTTGATTTTTAATTTTTTTTTTTTTTTGAAATTTTATGACAAACTTAAATAAATTTAGTTGCGCATTGTAAACACAATCCCCTACAACGGCGCCAAAAACTTGACTATTTTCTGGCAAGTGGGCCAATCATTCGTCGAGTAATAATTCACACTCTAGGTGTCTAGAATGAGTCCGTATCCACAGGGATCGTGCCAATACGCTACCGGCGTTATTTAAGTTTGTTTTGGTTTGCATTCGTTGTGGCTTTTAAAAAGATTTTTAGTTGAAAATAGTGATATGATATGCAAAAAAGTAAAGATAGTTGATTCAGAAATATGAGGATAGGTAAGATATATAGATTCCCTCCCCTACTTCTACTTGGCATTATTGGTTTATAACATAACTATTAAGTCTATTGTTCGGCGGATTAATTGATATCTTCTATGGTGATACAACGACCTCACCCTAATACATTGTAAGTTCTTCAACCAACTTATCTAGTGCACCCTACAAGAGTCTACCTCGACTTGTCAAGTACCCTAGCTATGACGTGAGTAAACATACATGCAGTCATTACGTTCAATTAACCTTATTACCACTATGTGCTAGTATCGGACTATTCAGTTTCTAATAGCTGTGTCACTACCAGTGTCTGATTCCGTCTCTACTCGTCTATATCGATGGTAGTGTCGGATGTTACCGTCTCTAATACTTAAGACTATTTATTTATCGTTCTGGAGTAATATTAAAGTCGAAACCCATACTATCCTAAAAGCGTTCCCGTTCATCCGGCCAGATTACGAATTATGTCGTTAATGCATATAATAAATTGAAAACAGAGATACTGGATAATTGAATATTATAACTTTGACCAATCACATAGCCCAAATATTCATAGGGGAGTTCATCTTCTCCACCTAAACCTAAAGAAATCTAAGCAAATGATCTACATAATTTAAATTACAAGAATAAAAATCATGCCTACCAATGACGAAGATGTCGTGCTGAGTAGGTCTACAAAGCGTTCTCCTTCTTTAGTTGAGCATGTGGAGTACCAATGTTCCGATGCAGCACAAAAAAGTGCAAGAAAAACAAGCAAGTCTGAGAATCTGGCACCAAAAGTCTATTGGCCCAACTTGAACGAGTTGCCTCTCTTCATGCACCTGTACATTGAAAATATAATCAACGTGGCAGGTGACGGACACTGCGGATTTCGTGATGTTAGTGGTCTACTCAGAGATTCCGTTGATTCCTATAATTTGGTCCGCCTTGATTTGTCCATTGAATTGAAGCATAACAAAGAAAGATATTTAGAGGTGTTTGCTAGTGAAGAAAGATTCAAGCAAATTCAAGACGCTTTGGTTCCGGGACCAGCCGGTGGGGCACCTAAGGACAAATGGATGGTGATGCCGGACATGACTCTTTTAGTGGCCCAAAAGTACAACACTGAAGTTGTCTTATTAACTCGTCGTGGGTATTCATAAACATTTTTCTCATTAGAGGGCGAGCCTCCGAATATAGACAAACTAATGTGCCTCGGGTGAGTGAACAAAGACCATTTCATGCAGATACACTTGAAGTCGGGCAATCCGATACCTCAAACTAGTCGGATGTGGGATCAACACCATTTGAAATGCACTGAACATTGGTCCAATAGATATGCATCTCGAATGGAACTCTACTACAATTTAGACCATGCTCACGGTGGAATTGTGGTTGAAGATGAAAAAAAATCTCAACGTTCTAAAGTGGTTGTAGACGTTGAAGATAGTTTTGTGGTTGAACCGGTGGATCTATCTAAGGATGATTAGATTTAGTATAATTTAAAAGTCAAAAGCGTCAAAGTAAACACTATAACCACTTTTTGCTTTATTTTTTGAAGTAAAATGGTTAGAGTACAATTTGTACTTAATCACTCAAATTATATTATATACGAAGTAATATTTTGATATTATCTATTTATTTGTTTTATATTAATTCAACTTTGCTAAAAATTTAAAAAAAAATTAAAAACTGTCAAACTGAAAATCTGTGTTATGTCTCTGTTACTGATGGAGTTCGTTTACTGGAATGTAAACTTTTGGGGGGGGTTTTGCTAAAAGAAGAGAATGATGAAAAAGCATGGCACATATAATGCCTATTTATAGAATTCACCATGAATTCTGATTGGCTGATGCATTGTCACAGTCTTCCACGTGGTCACGTGACATCCACTTTTGACTGTCCGGGAGGCTTATTTTTTACTATTGAACTAGTGCCATCTAGATTTCGCAGCGTAACCAGCGAACGGTGTTTTGCAAAAATTAGCCAATTAACACACGCGGGGGACAAGTAGGAGGGGTAAAAATGGGAAGTTGGGGGTGAAAATGAATATTGAGGGTGCGAAAAGTAATTCTCTTAATATTATTAGGCTGGATATCGCTCAAAAGTTCATATTGGGCTAAAATGAAAAGGAAAAGTTCGTATTGGGCTTAAACCAAATAAAGGAAAGAGTCCAGTAGTTATATAACTCGTTCATTCTTACTTTATCATAAAACCCTAATTAACCTCGGAGAAGAAACCAAGCCGCCGGGAAGAGCGAAAATGGTGTCCGGATCGGGAGTTTGCGCAAAGAGAGTCGTTGTCGACGCCCGTCACCACATGCTCGGCCGCCTTGCATCGATTGTAGCAAAGGAGCTTCTCAATGGTCAGAAAGTCGTTCTTGTTAGATGTGAAGAAATTTGCGTCTCCGGTGGACTAGTTAGACAGAAGATGAAATACATGCGTTTCCGTCGTAAGCGTATGAACACTCAACCTTCTCATGGTCCTATTCACTTCCGTGCTCCTTCCAAAATCTTTTGGCGCACTGTTCGTGGGTTAGTTACTCGCGTAATCACTCTTTTTTTTTTTATCATTGATTAATCTCATTTTGTATATTTGATTTTGTTAGGTTTTTGTTTTTTGTTTAATTCAATAAGAACTGTGAAATTTGTTATAAATTAGCGTTCTTAATTGTTATTGTAAATAAATCACATTTTCCCTTTATCTTATTTGGTGTTTGTAATTGTCTTGGCTATGTTCGATACTGATGTAATTTTGACTGTGTAGTTTTGTAATTGATGTCTCTTTATTTGATAGAAATGATGACATTGGTATTAAGTGTATGTTTGATTCTACTTTTGGAGGAGCCAAAATTTATTATAGAGGTTGTAGAATAGATTATTTGGTTTCACTCAATTGTATTGATTTTGTCTCCATAGTTGATTCTAACTTGAAGCTAGAAGTTGGAGTTTTTGTTCTAGAATTTTATCCAAGCATGAATCACTTTGACATGAATGTATCTATGCATTAATCACTTTAACTCACTTTTAACTGGAATCCATTTTTGGAATCAATTTATTCAAAATCAAGTTCTTGTCACCACAAAATCAAAAACAAAAGTGTTGTTGTTGATTGGCTTGTTATTTTTTGGAAGGTTTTTGAAAAGTGTTGTGTTTATGTAGAATGATTCCACACAAGACAAAGCGTGGAGAAGCTGCACTTGCTCGATTGAAGGTTTATGAGGGTATTCCTCCTCCATATGACAAGATCAAGAGGATGGTTGTTCCTGATGCACTTAAGTAAGATCCATTTTATGTTTTTTGGTTGCTGAATTAAAATGTTTTTATTGAATTTTGATACTGAAAGATTGAATGAAATTAGGGTGTTGAGACTTCAAAAGGGTCACAAATACTGCTTGCTTGGACAATTGTCATCAGAGGTTGGATGGAACTACTATGACACTATCAAGGTGGGTTTTTATTTATTTGTATTTAAAAAAGTTCTCTGTATTTTGTAAATAATTGTGTGGTTCTTATGTTTGTAATTGTTTTCTTGTTGATAGGAGCTGGAGAAGAAGAGGAAGGAACGTGCACATTTGGCTTATGAGAAGAAGAAGCTGCTAACTAAATTGAGGGCTAAAGCTGTAAAGAATGTAGACGAGAGACTTGCTCCACAACTTGAAATCCTTGCACCCGTCAAATACTAAGCATTTTAAATTTTGATTTTGTAGCGTATTGAACTCTTTCCATTTTGTTTGTTATTCTATGTTTATTGGAGCTTAGATATGACAAATATTGGACGATGTTATTTTTGTCATTCAAACTTTGAAATTTGTTACCCTTTGGTGTGTAACATCAAATATTGCTTGTTTGTGGTAAGAACATAGTATACTATGAACCTCTGTCTTAGTTGTTTGACTGGTGCTGCCAATAGGTGACTGAATGTCGTGCATTTGAGCTGGATACTTTTGTTGTGCTCGTTTAAAGTTCATGTGGCACGGTCAAATTCTACTGATTTTCAACACCATCAAGTATAATTCTACCGATTGTCTTTTTACCTCACCAACGTAAGAAGTATTATTGATTTTCAGCACCATGAAGTTAAATCAATTGAGCAGCTAATATAAATGTTGTGTCCTGTTTTAAATTTAGAAATATTACTGCCAAAGATGAATCATAACTTGAATACAGGTTGCAAGAGAGTGCATTGATTTTTTGAAACTAGGACCGTATCTTATGTGGTGAAAATTTCACTATCTGAACACGGTTTTGTTATACTACAACATAACTTTGGTATTTTGACAATTTTTGGTTCTTATGTTCTTATATTCAAATTTCATTTTGATTCTTGAATCGTTGAATTAAATAAGATTCTCAGAGTTCGAATGAAATTAGTTAAACAATTCGTATAACATTATTTAGACTGTTCCAAATCACTTGATGCATGGAGTTATGATTGAGTTGACTCGCATTCAACTACTTTTAAACGTTTAATCTCAACCGTATACTCCCTCTGTTTTCTTTTGCCGTTTTAATTTGAGTCAATTTGATTATATGTATTTTTTATATACTGAGTATTTTTAGAATATCAAATTTATATAATAGTTATTTGTTGTTCTACTAATTTATAAAAACAAATTGATTTTTGCTAACCACATCCAAAAAAACTTAGTTACACCCCAAAACGACTAATATACCCTTAAACATAGTTAGTATGCATGCAACGTAAACTAAGTTTACAAAATGTTTATGTAAAATCAGTTTACAAAATCTTGTGTAAACTGAGTTAACGTGAGTTTACAAAAGGCTATGTAAACTGAGTTTACATATAATTTGAAGTCTATTTTAAAAGTACGTGATCTTATGTTACATTAGGAGTTCACGTAAACATTTAATTTAGATTAGATCTGCTAACGATTGAAATCACATGGAAACATGAAATCACATGAAAAAAAGAATGCCTAAAATTGAAAAAGTATAAATTCACTAACCTATGCAATAAAGTCTTAATGGTATATCTTCAAAATTCAAAATCTTATTGTGAATTTGTGATTAATTACACATTAATGGAGTTTGTGAGTTTTGAGAGATAACACATTAATGGGGTTCGTGAGAAAGAGAGAGAAGCGTGAAACAAAAACATAAAAAAATGAGAAACAGTTTTTAAAAAATTTATACAAAGAAGGACATTTTTGGTATTATGATTAAGTTTTATTGAAAATTGGGTGTAACTAGATTTTTTTGGGGTGTGACTAGCAAAAATCTACCAATTTTAGCATATAAACTTTTTAAGATGTTGGATTCATTTCGATTAATATTTTCATAATATCAAATTTTTATAATTGTTATTATTATACAATTAAAAATATTAACCGTCAAAGTTATACATTGACATACGTACTGCAATCAACTGACTCACTCGGGACGAAAAGAATATGTCACATGAATAGGTGTCGGAGAGTTGTTGCATTTGATAAACATAAATTTGACAAATATTAATGATATAGCTACACATAAATAAATGATATTGTGGCCAGGGAAGAGAGAAAAAAAAAACTATACACAAGATAACAATCCTAAATAATATATAGGCAAATCCCTACAAACAATAACTCAATAAGAACATAATGCATAGTGAACCTTCTCCATTCCTTATCTACTCTTTGAGAAGAATGAATCTTCTCAAGTCACTTTAGATACATTTTTTCTTTTAAATCGTTGATTTGGAAGAAAAGAGAGAAAATAAAAAGCGAAAAGATAAATTCAATGGTAATGATTAAACAATTAAGAGAAAATAAATTTGAGAGTATTCATTCTCCTAACCTTATATCTAAGTAAAAATTATCACTTTTAAGTAAAAAATCAGTTTGGTAAAATATTTATATAAAAGTTTGTCATAAATAATAGGCTTATGAGAAATATTTATGAAATTCATGTTTTCTTAAATAATAGGATTATAAAATGTGTATCTCGATTAAATATTCTAGACAAATTAGATTGGGCATTATATATTTTTTTTACTGTAGTATATTATCAAATTTAAACATAAAGAAAAAAAATTAATGGACATGTGCATTAAAAAAAAATTATTTTACGTAATAAATATAAATAACACGGGAATTTTTTAACACTAGTGCATTAAAAAATTGGATACATTTTTCATTTTTTTAAAATATAAATATTTGTCATTGGTAATTATAATTCATTATAAATATAATACACGGAACATCTATTTATCACAAATTAACAATTTAAATTTATTAACTTTTTGAAATCATCTAAATAAAAGTTCGAATAATTAGAACATATTAATTATAATTTATTTAAAAAATACACGCGGACAAATTTATTAATTTAATAAGTTTTTTAAAAAATCACATAATAGTTTCATTTATATTTTATAACAAATTTTAATTATTATTTTTTTGTTTTCACCACCAGTATCCGGGCCACTTGACCGCCTAATGTGACCGGAGTCATTTCTGACATCAAGTGGTTATAGCGCATTTTCAATCGCAGTTTGTTTGGATCTAACCGCAGTATTTCATACTAAATCCAACGTCAATCATCCACTAGATTAACGAACGACGGATTAACTATTTTTTATCAACAATCAATTGGTCCAAATTGTAAGAATCTTGGACTCCTTAAGCATGTGGTTAGGAGTTCGAGTTTTTGCTCATGCATAAGTTTCGGTTGAGAGAGGAAAACCCACCTTACATGCGCCATGGGTTTTCCGATAAAAATTAATCATAGCTAACAATGATGGAAACTTCGTATATATTATGATAATCCAAAGAAATTTTGTTTATTTTAAAGAGTCATACTAACTAATAAACCTAAAACTTTAGTTAAGAAACTAAAAAAAATTATTTTTACATTGAAATTAACATTATTCATATTTTAAACATGTTAATTGAGAAAGGGTTATCTCAATTTGAAAAACAAATTGAGGAAATAAAGTCTGTTTTTAGACCATTGGATTATAAATGTAGAGTAATATTTAAATTGAAAAGAAATGAGGAAAAGATGATTGATGGTTGAGATGTGAAATTTGAGGAAAATTGAGGAAAATCGGATAATGAAGGAAAATCTGCAGAAAAGAATTCAGGACAGGTCTCATCAACTAACTCAGAAACCAAGTCCATACAAAAAACAGAATGTTTCTCCAAAGGCTGTTTCATGGCATCAAAAATGTTAAATTTGACGACAATGTCGCCAAACTCCATGGACATTGTGCCATCATAAACATCAACTTTTGTTCTTGCCGTCCTCATGAACGGTCTGCCTAGAATGATGGGTGCCCTGCTGGACTTGGTTTCTCCCTCCATGTCTAGAACGTAGAAATCTGCAGGGAAAATTAAGTAATTGACTTGGACCAGGACATCTTCTACCTTTCCAGCAGGGCGGGCATTGCTTCTATTCGCTAGTTGCACGATCAAACCTGTAGGATGCAAAGGACCAAGATTAAGTTTATTATAAATAGAAGTAGGTATAACATTAATACCTGCACCGAGATCAAGCATACAATTTTCAAATTTACTATCCCCAATGGAACAAGGGATAGCAAAAACTCCTAGATCATCGCATTTTTCTGGCAAGGCCTGACCCAGAACTGAGACATTAGCTGATGAGCTAGGATGAATGAAAGCGGAAACATGTCTCCCCAAACTGACTCTATCATTTTCGTTCACCTTCACTTTCCTCCTGTTGGTGCATAAATCCTTCAGGAACTTTGCATACTTGGGAATCTGCTTAATTGCATCAAGAAGAGGAATGTTGACTGCTACTTTTCTGAATGTATCCAGAATTTCTTTATCTTCCTCAGCTGACATCTTTTTATTTTTCTGCACCCTCTGAGGAAAAGGAATTGGTGGTACATAAACTCTTTCTTTTACTCTTTCTTTTTCAGTTTCAGGTTCAGGTTCAGCTACAACAGATTCAGGTTCAGGATCATGTGCATCGGCTTTCTTCTTCGTTTTCTCTGATGCTGGTTCTGCCACTCTTCCGGATCTCAAGGTAATTGCACTGACATTTGGATTGACGTTTGGATTGACGTTTGGATTAGGTACTGTTTGTGTAGGAAGTTGACCGGAACCTTGAGCTTGCAATTGGCTTATTGCATTAGACATTTGTCCCATCTGTGTTGTCAGTTGTCCTATCTGTGTTGACATTTGTTTGATAAAGTCCTCTAGTGAAGATGTGGCATGTGGGGCAGAAGGGGCTGCAGCCTGCGATTGGTTCCCATATCGGAGGTTTGGATGATTCCTCCAACTAGGGTGATACTTGTTGGTGGAGAGGTCAGGACTGTTGTACTTGTTCTGGTTGTAAAGGGCTGCTGCTGCTCCATATGCTTGAGGTAGCTCAGTTATTGTCTCTTCTTGCAGGATAGGACATGCGTCGGTTGGATGCTCAGAAGAGGTACAGATGCCACACACCTTGGTTGTTTGAGATTTGTTAACTGCCAACTGTTTCACCAACGAGGTAAGCTCATGATTCTTGTTTCAATTCTGGTTTCGAAAGCCTTTGCGGAGGAGGAGGAAGCCTGAATTTCGTTGACACCCTTTGTTTGATTCACAGCATTGTTTCTAGTTTAGAATTGTTGAGAATTAAGTGCCATATTCTCAATCAAATTTCTGGCAGCAGCTGGGGTCTTGTCAACAAGCGCTCCACCACTTGCAGCATCTAACATGTTCCTGTCCATTGGTTGCAAGCCTTCATAGAAATACTGGATGAGGAGTTGTTCAGTGATTTGGTGTTGAGGGCAACTGGAAACTAGCTGTTTGAATCTCTCCCAATACTCAGCCAATGTCTCATTGCCCTGCCTAATACCACATATTTCTTTTTTGATTGAAGCAGCTCTGGAGGCAGGGAAATATTTTTCTAGAAAGACCTTCTTCAAATCAGCCCAGGTTGTAATAGAGTTTGGCTCAAGATTGTAGAGCCAGTCCTTGGCAGCACCCTGTAATGAGAACGGGAAGGCTCTCAGCTTGACATGATCTTCAGTGATACCTTCAGGTCTTAATGGTGTGGAACAGACAACCCAAAACTCCTTCAAATGCTTATGTGGATCCTCACCTGCAAGACCATTGAACTTTGGCAACAAGTGTATTAAACCAGATTTCAATTCAAAAGGAACAGTAACATCAGCATATTCAATACATAAACCATTGTAATTAACATCAGGGGAGGCAAGCTGCCTTAGTGTTTGTTCAGCTGCCGTCTTATGATTTTCAAGTTCAAATTCAGAATCAGAATTAAACAAGTTATGAAAATAGTCAGAATCAGAATCAGAGAAAATAGAGTTAGAATCAACGTCACCGAGGTGCACACTATTGGCTCTGTTGAGCCTATTGCGTGTGTGGAATGTTCTTTCTATCTCAAGGTAAGGAGGGACTAACTGGGAGTGTCCAGCAGACCTGGTCATGCAACAAGTGACAAACAACGATTACGGTAATTCCCACAATGTCCCTACAATGAAAATAGGTGTGGAAAATAGAAAACAGGTCAAACTGAATATAATAAAATCTAAAAATATCACTAAAAATCTAATTAAATCAAATAAAGATCACACAATTTTTTTTGGATTTTTTTGAAAATATGAAAACAGTAAATAAATCATAAAAAATAGAAAAAAGATGAATTTGACGATTTGAGGCAAAAACCACGTAGTTTACTCGGTAAACAGGTGAGATTTGATCCTAGATTTTTTCTGATCGAATGCCAGAAGCAAAATTGGAATCAGACTCAATTTTTCAAAAAACTAGGTTTTTCAGCAAGCCTCTAGCGCGCAAGGCAACGACGCAGTTCTAATATCGGTTAAATTAATAGAGAGTCCCCGGCAGCGGCGCCAATTTGATCGCGGTCGTTTCGTGATCAAAATAAGTAATTTAAAAGTAGTAACAAGGTAAGATAACCTTGGTCGTTTCCCAAGGACTCTCGATCAATTAGCAATATTGGAACAAATTAAACTGTAAATTATGGGGTTTTCGATTGAGAAAAACAGTAACGAGATGATGAAATTAATTAATAGAGAAGCAATCAATCTGTTGGTTTTAGGTAAACTTCATTCAATCATCTATCATAGGTTTCTAGAAAATATACTTTTCAGTTTCTATTCTTGATTGATCGTGAAACTAACTAATCAAGCGTCAATTAGTTTTACAGAAATTCGGACTGAATTAACAAGCGTAAAACAGTTGTTCGATCAATCATGAAAGTAAACAAGCGTCACAGAACATGATCAAGGTCATTACGTGAATTTAATCAATCCTATAAACAAGCGTTATAGACTCTATCAATTTCTATTCGAATTAAATTAAACAAGCGATAATCAATCCGAATAACCTCGCTACAATTGCAATCCGAAATTAAACAAGCGATAAATACGAATTGCATTCAAATTAATCAAGAGGCAACGAAATTGAAAGAGAAAGAATTAGAACATGAACTGTAATTGCATTAATAACCAAACCTCAAGATTAAGAATGGAAATGCCTTAACCAACGAATCGACCTAGAGGTTTAGTTGCTCATGATTCGTTTGCACAAATCCTTATTTTTTCGTGAATGACTAACCCTAGGGCGAAATTTGGTTTTTATAAGCCAAGCAAAAACGGGCAACAAAACAATTGGGCCGAAAATCATAAGTTATGCTGAAAATAATTAAATCTTGTAAGTCTGGAACATTGACGAGTAAATATGACTCCTTTGCACTCTGAATTAGCTTTCGACTTCAACATGAAGATTGTAGCTCTTTGTCTTAGCTTTCCAACGCAACTGACCGCGTCTCAATCCGATATTCCTAGCTCCAGTTATGGTCTGCGCAATGAGAAGGTGTCAATTTATTATTTATTCAGAAAATAAGTGCGAAAATAAAATAAAGCTATAATTATACTTAAATATAAAAACACACTAAAATAGTAAAAATAGTAAAATAAACTATAGGAATACATGAGTACAATAGTAGAAGAACGTGCATTAAAATGCACTGATCATATTTCATATGATGTGTTAATCGAATTACGAAGTTAGTTTCAGTCAATTATCTTTTGTTCTTAATGCTTTATACAAAGTAGTTAATTGTGTGATGATTATAATTGTTTATTTACTAAGACATTAGAGGCAAATCAATTGACCTAGGGATAGTTGTTCAATTAACTTTCACTTACATATCGATTTGTTAATTGAGAATTCAAAGATTAAAGGGCATAAACCTCAATTGATTATAGATAGGTCATCCTAAGACATTAGGGATTGATAATCAATTGAGAGGATTCTGTACCAAGACATTGGACATAGTTATTTAATTTAATCGAATCGTGGAACTAAGTTTGTAATTTGTTAGCATGCATGGAATACCAAGACAATAGTAGTTAGATGAACCGAAAAGATCCAATCGCTTTCTCTTCTTGAATCAAAATCCTATTTCCTTGCCGTTATTTTCAAAGAAACCCTAATTTCAAACAAACCCCCCTTTTTATTTAATTGAAAATTTTACTCTCGTATACCAATTACCATTGTTTGATACACTATAATCTCTGTGGAACGATAATTTTAATACTTAATTTGACACTTCGTCACCATCTCTCATTGCTCTTCCTTGGGAGTCTTCTTTTGAGAATAGTGACTTCTTGCATGGTTATTTTGTTAACCTTTGTTCCCCTGTGCTCTGGTGTACCTGCTCTTATGCACAATGAACACATACCTTAGTAGCACTGGAATAAATAGTTTATATTTTTGGTTTGTCTCTTGTATCTTTATCGCTATGAAAATTCTCAGGTGGATCACGAGAATCGCTTAAATACCAAGAATTTGCCTTAGCCAGAACTTCCACAGATTAAGATCTATAGTCATCAACAATTTTTTGATTTTTAATTTTTTTTTTTTTTGAAATTTTATGACAAACTTAAATAAATTTAGTTGCGCATTGTAAACACAATCCCCTACAACGGCGCCAAAAACTTGACTATTTTCTGGCAAGTGGGCCAATCATTCGTCGAGTAATAATTCACACTCTAGGTGTCTAGAATGAGTCCGTATCCACAGGGATCGTGCCAATACGCTACCGGCGTTATTTAAGTTTGTTTTGGTTTGCATTCGTTGTGGCTTTTAAAAAGATTTTTAGTTGAAAATAGTGATATGATATGCAAAAAAGTAAAGATAGTTGATTCAGAAATATGAGGATAGGTAAGATATATAGATTCCCTCCCCTACTTCTACTTGGCATTATTGGTTTATAACATAACTATTAAGTCTATTGTTCGGCGGATTAATTGATATCTTCTATGGTGATACAACGACCTCACCCTAATACATTGTAAGTTCTTCAACCAACTTATCTAGTGCACCCTACAAGAGTCTACCTCGACTTGTCAAGTACCCTAGCTATGACGTGAGTAAACATACATGCAGTCATTACGTTCAATTAACCCTATTACCACTATGTGCTAGTATCGGACTATTCAGTTTCTAATAGCTGTGTCACTACCAGTGTCTGATTCCGTCTCTACTCGTCTATATCGATGGTAGTGTCGGATGTTACCGTCTCTAATACTTAAGACTATTTATTTATCGTTCTGGAGTAATATTAAAGTCGAAACCCATACTATCCTAAAAGTGTTCCCGTTCATCCGGCCAGATTACGAATTACGTCGTTAATGCATATAATAAATTGAAAACAGAGATACTGAATAATTGAATATTATAACTTTGACCAATCACATAGCCCAAATATTCATAGGGGAGTTCATCTTCTCCACCTAAACCTAAAGAAATCTAAGCAAATGACTACATAATTTAAATTACAAGAATAAAAATCATGCCTACCAATGACGAAGATGTCGTGCTGAGTAGGTCTACAAAGCGTTCTCCTTCTTTAGTTGAGCATGTGGAGTACCAATGTTCCAATGCAGCACAAAAAAGTGCAAGAAAAACAAGCAAGTCTGAGAATCTGGCACCAAAAGTCTATTGGCCCAACTTGAACGAGTTGCCTCTCTTCATGCACCTGTACATTGAAAATATAATCAACGTGGCAGGTGACGGACACTGCGGATTTCGTGATGTTAGTGGTCTACTCAGAGATTCCGTTGATTCCTATAATTTGGTCCGCCTTGATTTGTCCATTGAATTGAAGCATAACAAAGAAAGATATTTAGAGGTGTTTGCTAGTGAAGAAAGATTCAAGCAAATTCAAGACGCTTTGGTTCCGGGACCAGCCGGTGGGGCACCTAAGGACAAATGGATGGTGATGCCGGACATGACTCTTTTAGTGGCCCAAAAGTACAACACTGAAGTTGTCTTATTAACTCGTCGTGGGTATTCAGAAACATTTTTCTCATTAGAGGGTGAGCCTCCGAATATAGACAAACTAATGTGCCTCGGGTGAGTGAACAAAGACCATTTCATGCAGATACACTTGAAGTCGGGCAATCCGATACCTCAAACTAGTCGGATGTGGGATCAACACCATTTGAAATGCACTGAACATTGGTCCAATAGATATGCATCTCGAATGGAACTCTACAACAATTTAGACTATGCTCACGGTGGAATTGTGGTTGAAGATGAAAAAAAATCTCAACGTTCTAAAGTGGTTGTAGACGTTGAAGATAGTTTTGTGGTTGAACCGGTGGATCTATCTAAGGATGATTAGATTTAGTTTAATTTAAAAGTCTAAAGCGTCAAAGTAAACACTCTAACCACTTTTTGCTTTATTTTTTGATGTAAAATGGTTAGAGTACAATTTGTACTTAATCACTCAAATTATATTATATACGAAGTAATATTTTGATATTATCTATTTATTTGTTTTATATTAATTCAACTTTGCTAAAAATTTAAAAAAAATTAAAAACTGTCAAACTGAAAATCTGTGTTATGTCTCTGTTACTGATGGAGTTCGTTTACTGGAATGTAAACTTTTGGGGGGGGTTTTGCTAAAAGAAGATAATGATGAAAAAGCATGGCACATATGATGCCTATTTGTAGAATTCACCATGAATTCTGATTGACTGATGCATTGTCACAGTCTTCCACGTGGTCACGTGACATCCACTTTTGACTGTCCGAGAGGCTTAATTTTTACTATTGACCAGTTCGATCTTTAGGTAGTGAACTAATGCCATCTAGATTTCGCAGCGTAACCAGCGAACGGTGTTTTGCAAAAATTAGCCAATTAACACACGCGGGGGACAAGTAGGAGGGGTAAAAATGGGAAGTTGGGGGTGAAAATGAATATTGAGGGTGCGAAAAGTAATTCTCTTAATATTATTAGGCTGGATATCGCTCAAAAGTTCATATTGGGCTAAAATGAAAAGGAAAAGTTCGTATTGGGCTTAAACCAAATAAAGGAAAGAGTCCAATAGTTATATAACTCGTTCATTCTTACTTTATCATAAAACCCTAATTAACCTCGGAGAAGAAACCAAGCCGCCGGGAAGAGCGAAAATGGTGTCCGGATCGGGAGTTTGCGCAAAGAGAGTCGTTGTCGACGCCCGTCACCACATGCTCGGCCGCCTTGCATCGATTGTAGCAAAGGAGCTTCTCAATGGTCAGAAAGTCGTTCTTGTTAGATGTGAAGAAATTTGCGTCTCCGGTGGACTAGTTAGACAGAAGATGAAATACATGCGTTTCCGTCGTAAGCGTATGAACACTCAACCTTCTCATGGTCCTATTCACTTCCGTGCTCCTTCCAAAATCTTTTGGCGCACTGTTCGTGGGTTAGTTACTCGCGTAATCACTCTTTTTTTTTTTTTTATCATTGATTAATCTCATTTTGTATATTTGATTTTGTTAGGTTTTTGTTTTTTGTTTAATTCAATAAGAACTGTGAAATTTGTTATAAATTAGCGTTCTTAATTGTTATTGTAAATAAATCACATTTTCCCTTCATCTTATTTGGTGTTTGTAATTGTCTTGGCTATGTTCGATACTGATGTAATTTTGACTGTGTAGTTTTGTAATTGATGTCTCTTTATTTGATAGAAATGATGACATTGGTATTAAGTGTATGTTTGATTCTACTTTTGGAGGAGCCAAAATTTATTATAGAGGTTGTAGAATAGATTATTTGGTTTCACTCAATTGTATTGATTTTGCCTCCATAGTTGATTCTAACTTGAAGGTAGAAGTTGGAGGTTTTTGTTCTAGAATTTTATCCAAGCATGAATCACTTTGACATGAATGTATCTATGCATTAATCACTTTAACTCACTTTTAACTGGAATCCATTTTTGGAATCAATTTATTCAAAATCAAGTTCTTGTCACCACAAAATCAAAAACAAAAGTGTTGTTGTTGATTGGCTTGTTATTTTTTGGAAGGTTTTTGAAAAGTGTTGTGTTTATGTAGAATGATTCCACACAAGACAAAGCGTGGAGAAGCTGCACTTGCTCGATTGAAGGTTTATGAGGGTATTCCTCCTCCATATGACAAGATCAAGAGGATGGTTGTTCCTGATGCACTTAAGTAAGATCCATTTTATGTTTTTTGGTTGCTGAATTAAAATGTTTTTATTGAATTTTGATACTGAAAGATTGAATGAAATTAGGGTGTTGAGACTTCAAAAGGGTCACAAATACTGCTTGCTTGGACAATTGTCATCAGAGGTTGGATGGAACTACTATGACACTATCAAGGTGGGTTTTTATTTATTTGTATTTAAAAAAGTTCTCTGTATTTTGTAAATAATTGTGTGGTTCTTATGTTTGTAATTGTTTTCTTGTTGATAGGAGCTGGAGAAGAAGAGGAAGGAACGTGCACATTTGGCTTATGAGAAGAAGAAGCTGCTAACTAAATTGAGGGCTAAAGCTGTAAAGAATGTAGACGAGAGACTTGCTCCACAACTTGAAATCCTTGCACCCGTCAAATACTAAGCATTTTAAATTTTGATTTTGTAGCGTATTGAACTCTTTCCATTTTGTTTGTTATTCTATGTTTATTGGAGCTTAGATATGACAAATATTGGACGATGTTATTTTTGTCATTCAAACTTTGAAATTTGTTACCCTTTGGTGTGTAACATCAAATATTGCTTGTTTGTGGTAAGAACATAGTATACTATGAACCTCTGTCTTAGTTGTTTGACTGGTGCTGCAAATAGGTGACTGAATGTCGTGCATTTGAGCTGGATACTTTTGTTGTGCTCGTTTAAAGTTCATGTGGCACGGTCAAATTCTACTGATTTTCAACACCATCAAGTATAATTCTACCGATTGTCTTTTTACCTCACCAACGTAAGAAGTATTATTGATTTTCAGCACCATGAAGTTAAATCAATTGAGCAGCTAATATAAATGTTGTGTCCTGTTTTAAATTTAGAAATATTACTGCCAAAGATGAATCATAACTTGAATACAGGTTGCAAGAGAGTGCATTGATTTTTTGAAACTAGGACCGTATCTTATGTGGTGAAAATTTCACTATCTGAACATGGTTTTGTTATACTACAACATAACTTTGGTATTTTGACAATTTTTGGTTCTTATGTTCTTATATTCAAATTTCATTTTGATTCTTGAATCGTTGAATTAAATAAGATTCTCAGAGTTCGAATGAAATTAGTTAAACAATTCGTATAACATTATTTAGACTGTTCCAAATCACTTGATGCATGGAGTTATGATTGAGTTGACTCGCATTCAACTACTTTTAAACGTTTAATCTCAACTGTATACTCCCTCTGTTTTCATTTGCCGTTTTAATTTGAGTCAATTTGATTATATGTATTTTTTATATACCGAGTATTTTTAGAATATCAAATTTATATAATAGTTATTTGTTGTTCTACTAATTTATAAAAACAAATTGATTTTTGCTAACCACATCCAAAAAAACTTAGTTACACCCCAAAACGACTAATATACCCTTAAACATAGTTAGTATGCATGCAATGTAAACTAAGTTTACAAAATGTTTATGTAAACTCAGTGTACAAAATCTTGTGTAAACTGAGTTAACGTGAACCTCTTAAATCTAGTGTAAATGTGAACTGAGTTTACAACATATAATTTGAAGTCTATTTTAAAAGTACGTGATCTTATGTTACATTAGGAGTTCACGTAAACATTTAATTTAGATTAGATCTGCTAACGATTGAAATCACATGGAAACATGAAATCACATGAAAAAAAGAATGCCTAAAATTGAAAAAGTATAAATTCACTAACCTATGCAATAAAGTCTTAATGATATATCTTCAAAATTCAAAATTTTATTGTGAATTTGTGATTAATTACACATTAATGGAGTTTGTGAGTTTTGAGAGATAACACATTAATGGGGTTCGTGAGAAAGAGAGAGAAGCGTGAAACAAAAACATAAAAAAATGAGAAACAGTTTTTAAAAAATTTATACAAAGAAGGACATTTTTGGTATTATGATTAAATTTTATTGAAAATTGGGTGTAACTAGGTTTTTTTGGGGTGTGACTAGCAAAAATCTACCAATTTTAGCATATAAACTTTTTAAGATGTTGGATTCATTTCGATTAATATTTTCATAATATCAAATTTTTATAATTGTTATTATTATACAATTAAAAATATTAACCGTCAAAGTTATACATTGACATACGTACTGCAATCAACTGACTCACTCGGGACGAAAAGAATATGTCACATAAATAGGCGTCGGAGAGTTGTTGCATTTGATAAACATAAATTTGACAAATATTAATGATATATCTACACATAAATAAATGATATTGTGGCCAGTGAAGAGAGAAAGAAAAAAAAACTATACACAAGATAACAATACTAAATAATATATAAGCAAATCCCTACAAACAATAACTCAATAAGAACATAATGCATAGTGAACCTTCTCCATTCCTTATCTACTCTTTGAGAAGAATGAATCTTCTCAAGTCACTTTAGATACATTTTTTCTTTCAAATCGTTGATTTGGAAGAAAAGAGAGAAAATAAAAAGCGAAAAGATAAATTCAATGGTAATGATTAAACAATTGAGAGAAAATAAATTTGAGAGTATTCATTCTCCTAACCTTATATCTAAGTAAAAATTATCACTTTTAAGTAAAAAATCAGTTTGGTAAAATATTTATATAAAAGTTTGTCATAAATAATAGGCTTATGAGAAATATTTATGAAATTCATGTTTTCTTAAATAATAGGATTATAAAATGTGTATCTCGATTAAATATTCTAGACAAATTAGATTGGGCATTATATTTTTTTTTACTGTAGTATATTATCAAATTTAAACATAAAGAAAAAAAATTAATGGACATGTGCATTAAAAAAATAATTATTTTACGTAATAAATATAAATAACACGGGAATTTTTTAACACTAGTGCATTAAAAAATTGGATACATTTTTCATTTTTTTAAAATATAAATATTTGTCATTGGTAATTATAATTCATTATAAATATAATACACGGAACATCTATTTATCACAAATTAACAATTTAAATTTATTAACTTTTTGAAATCATCTAAATAAAAGTTCGAATAATTAGAACATATTAATTATAATCTATTTAAAAAATACACGCGGACAAATTTATTAATTTAATAAGTTTTTTAAAAAATACATAATAGTTTCATTTATATTTTATAACAAATTTTAATTATTATTTTTTTGTTTTCACCACCAGTATCCGGGCCATTTGACCGCCTAATGTGACCGGAGTCATTTCTGTCATCAAGTGGTTATAGCGCATTTTCAATCGCAGTTTGTTTGGATCTAACCGCAGTATTTCATACTAAATCCAATGTCAATCATCCACTAGATTAACGAACGACGGATTAACTATTTTTTATCAACAATCAATTGGTCCAAATTGTAAGAATCTTGGACTCCTTAAGCATGTGGTTAGGAGTTCGAGTTTTTGCTCATGCATAAGATTCGGTTGAGAGAGGAAAACCCACCTTACATGCGCCATGGGTTTTCCGATAAAAATTAATCATAGCTAACAATGATGGAAACTTCGTATATATTATGATAATCCAAAGAATTTTTGTTTATTTTAAAGAGTCATACTAACTAATAAACCTAAAACTTTAGTTAAGAAACTAAAAAAAATTATTTTTACATTGAAATTAACATTATTCATATTTAAAACATGTTAATTGAGAAAGGATTATCTCAATTTGAAAAACAAATTGAGGAAATAAATTGTGCTTTTAGACTATTGGATTATAAATGTAGAGTAATATTTAAATTGAAAAGAAATGAGAAAAAGATGATTGATGGTTGAGATGTGAAAATTGAGAAAAAATAAATTGAGAGAATCCATTCTCATGTTAATTAGACAAAAAATAATCCATCTTATTGCCAAAAAAAAAAAAAAAAAAAACTAAAATCCCATCTTCTCAGATCTACAGGAAGCTTCGAGAAGAGCAATCGGCAATTGCATCTTGCTGTTTGGTGACTGAGTTGAAAGAAGTAAAATGGAGTCGTCGACTCGGAGTGAGAAAGAAGAGCAGCAACAAAAACCATCGTACACTTATTGGGTTAGGAAAATCACCGAAGATGCAGCGCCTTTGCCTGTGCCCCAGAGGCTAGATGCAGCTCCACCTTCTCATTCTCAATCTTCTCAGCAGCAGCCTGGTTCTGCTTGGAATCGTGTATGAATCAATATTCTTTCATTGCTTTTTTGTTTTCTTTTTTGTTATAAGAATTCAATCAACCATTCTTTAATACAGGCTGGGACATGGGAAGAGAAAAGTCTTAACTATTGGGCAATTCCAAGAATTAAGGTTTGCTTGTTCTACTACAATCTCTTGTATATATATATATATATATATATATATATTCTATACATACATTTTTATTATTTTTCTTTCTCAGGAGCTGCTCATTTCAGTGGGCTCCATCTCATTCTCTTCTGGCAGAGCAGAAGTGGAAGATATAACAAAATGTGCTGGAGATGTGAGTTTGTTAGTACATGATTTATTTACATCTAGACTGATTCTTGTATTCATTCATTCTAGGACACTGCACCTTGAAATGATTCTGTAATGAATCTAATGTCCTCGTTGATTTTGTGGGTTTAAATTAATATGCTCTAAACCCACATTTTAAGATCAAGTCAAAACCTATCCTAGACTTGTTGTTTGGCCTCCCTTATCATCCATACTCTTGGATGGCCGTGTGTGTGTGTTGCAAATGTATTGGTAAAAAATGTAATCTATCTTTTCACAATGGATCTCTTGCTTCTCAAAGGCAATACACTTACACAACCAACAATGAATATTTACACCGTGGACAATTTTTATTGAAAATTATTAGTTTTTAACAAAATGAAAATCTTTCTTTCAGGACATTAAAAGTGTAATCTTTCCATTTTTTTGTTTTTCATTTTCCTATTGGTTTTTCTTTTACTTGTGTTCTTTTGACTAAAGTTATATATGGACTTCTTCAAAAATAGTTTAACTTTTGTGCTTAACCTAGTTGATGGTTAGTTGTGCAGTTCACATGAATTTATATGCCAAAAATGAAAGGATAATTTTGAACATCATCACCAAAAGAAGTGTGTGTGTGTTTTCGTATATTTGACAGATCGTTACTTAATGATTATACATTTATTATAGGCATTTATGGTGGTTGTTCGGAACAAGAAACGTGTCAGTTTCACATATGAGTTGTCCTTAAAAGTGAAAGGTGAGTCGTGTTGGCACTTCAATCCAATTGCTCTTTTTATTTTGCATTTCTGTATAACTACTTATAAGTCATGTTTTGCAATTGGATACAGGGGAATGGATTATACAAGGAAATAAGAAGCTGCTTGGGGGGCATATAGATGTTCCAGAGATCTCATTTGGTGAACTGGATGACTTGCAGGTACCTCTTATTATTGATTTTAACTTTTGAGACCCTGAAATTGGAAACAGCTTACCTAGATGTCTAGCTCTTGATTGGATTTTGGGTTTTTTGTTTGGTTCGTCCTTTTTTCATTTGGTTTTTTGCCATAATGGAATTCATTATGACACGATGCAAGTAGGAGGCCAGATGTTCTCCCAAATATGTGCATTGGTGCACATTTATTTTGTGATAGCTTAATAGCCAAGAATTATGTTTGGTAATTTGGCTTGTGTGAAGAAGTCTTGTAGAAGAGGTTAGACCAAATGGAGGATAATCTTGGTATTGGGAGATCAAGAAAAACCATAGGTAAAACCACCGGGAAGGATATGGATTTTAATGGTCTTTCATTAGACATTAAGAATAAAAAAAAAAGTATTTTTATTGATAATATGAGGTTGAGAGGGATGGTAGTTATTTTGTGAGCATTAGAATTGGGATTAGGGAGAGTCCTAGATCCCTTGATTATCAAGGAAATTTTTTATATACTTTATGCATATTCTTTCTGTAAATAATCCTTGTACTATATGTGGTTTGGCCCTACCAATTTTAAACACTGAATTAAATAATTTATTTTATATTTTATTTTGAATGACACATTTGTAACAAGGTTAAAGCTTAGAAGATATGAAAATATGTTACGTGTTATAATATCTTGATATCATCTTAGATTATCTCATAGGATTAATTTTATCTTGGAGTATCTTAGACTATTTCTTAAGGTTAGTTTCTGTATTTCTTTACCATCATCATGATTTGTTTCCCTATTTGATTTGAACTCCTGTATAACAAAATCAATAACAGATAGCATTTAGTATTTTGATGTGAAATTCCATTAATCAGTCATATTGAACAATATTCATAATTAAAAGTCATATTTGTTGGATTGAGGCTAAACTCGAGAGATGGGTTAATTAAGATTTAAAAGCTTTTTGCAAATTTTTGAACCTTCCCTTTATTGATATGATATGGTACTAAAGTGTTTTTGGACCTATGTGCAAAACAAGATTATATGAAATGCAATCATCCTATTCCCGTGATCAATCCAATATATAAAATACAGAATCTTGATGCACCTAACAATTCTTATTTTGAAAATGTTAATTCATGCAATTGATTTCCTATATGTGCTCATCGATTATTTCAATTCAAATCAGAAACATATTACTTAATGGAATCGATTATATCTATCCAAATAAGATAGAAAATTTTGCAAAACCATAATTGTAAGTGAGAATTTAAAAGAAAAAGATAGAGAAGAACACACAAAGCTTTATGTTGGTTAAGCCACAAACTACTTGTTGTGGCCTACTTATGTTGTTATTTTTGTACATGACATGTTTGGCTTGCTTAAACTGATTCAGTAAACACATGTGTTATTCCACCGTATATATTATGATCTTTCTGACAGAAGTTAGGTTTTGCCCATTAATTATTAGCTAGTGGGTGGATCTTGCACGTTATATATATATATATATATATATATATATATAGGACATATCTTATGAGAATGACTATTTAATATGAGAATGATAAGAATAGATAATAACCTTTAGATTAAAATGGATGGTTTAGATTTAAAAACTCATTTTAAATGTCATGTGTGCCTCTCCGTATCCTATGAGGTAAACTCATTCATCCCTTCATCTTCTCTGATGCATACCATCTCTGTTACTGTTCATCTAGACCAGAAATCTGCATCTTCCTCTATGGTTTTTTCTAGCGTGTTTCTTTCTTCTCTATGGTTGTTTGTTTGTTTGCTGGTTGTTAGTTTTTTCTAGCCATATTAGATCAATAATTTAATGTGTCATAGATGCAAAACAAACTGTTAACAGGCCATTGAAATCAAATGTGAAAGTTAAATGCCCAAATCCTAATCAAACAAAAGGGACATGGCCGGCGTGCAAAAGGTGTTGTCATTCGTCGGCGTTCCACTTTCTTCTCAGTTCCCGCCTCCGTCGCCGCAGTTCCGATCGATTTCCAAATTCCATTTCCTCCGTTGGTGTCTCTCTGCCTGCCACAGTTCTACCGACTTTTTAATTTCAGCCAACGTCCTTTGTGATCTCTCAACCTTCTCTTGCATCCATCTAACTTTTCTTGTTTTTTCTCGTTTGCAGCCAACCTCGATTGAACGTTTTATGAACTCTGTTTGCTGTTTTGTTGTTGAACCAGATTCATAATATTTTTACGGTGATAAATTGTGGATTGGAGGTCATTTTTAAAGATTAATCTAATTAAAATAATAAATAATGAATGTTTTATGTTATTGTGTGAAATTGGCCACCAATTTCTAATAATAATTTCAATTTTCATAGATGTTGTTGGGAGTGATGGAGTTTTGCTGCCTATTGTTTCTGGGAGCGAATACGTTGGCAGCGGTGGAAGAAATTGATGGATTGGGTGTAGCACAATGCCAATTAGTTTTTAATTAGTTATTTTAATCTTAGCCATCAATTCTGATCTAAAGGCTAAAATTGCATTCTCACTTTCTCATATAAAGATGTCATTCTCATATGAAACATCCTTATATATATATATATATATATATATATATATATATATATATATTCCAATCCATGTCCTATTCTTGGTGATTTTGAAGGATTGTCATTTTTCCTATGTATTATTGGCATTCTGTACAAATACTGCTCTCAGCACCTAAAATGACTCCATTGACCCTTTTGATCATTATATTGATTCCAAATCGCTTAGTCCACCAGCATTAATGTCAAATTTCAGCCCTTATTCTTATTTATGGAACCCTTCAATGTCCTACTTCGGTGTTCCCTGTCAAGATGTAATTTTCGAACCAAAGTTCAATAGTGCATAAGCAGTTAGCCTTTTGTCCTTGAGAGTTTTTCTTTTTTGCGTGTTTAGGGAAGTGACTTTCCAGTCCACAGGAAAAAAGCTTTGTTTTTAGTCTTGTTGTATTGATTTAGGTGTTTGCATGTATTCATAACTCTCCTCACTGCTTTATTTGCTTGATCATCTGTTTGGTCATTACGGCAAATTTTCATTATGCAGATGGAAGTGAGACTTAATGAAGCATCGGATATCTCGCATCAAGCTAAAGTTGAAATATGCAATGACTTGAAGCTTTTTTTACAGCCTGTTCGGGAAAAGTTGTTTCAATTTGAACAGGAACTCAAAGATAGATAGTGATTAGTGACAAAAGCATGTAGTTGTTGCTCTAAATTTGATTTGATTGTGGGTACTATTATTTCTGAAATAAAGTTTTGCATCACTATCCGGATCCATATTGAAAGCATGGAAATCCACTTATGCAGTATGATGTGGTTTTGCTATGAATCTCATTTCACCAAACTGTCTCTTTTGTGGTAACTGGTAACCCGCGTTGGACATTTTGGTATGTTTGATAATGTTGCTTTACATTTAAACGCATGTTGTTTTGTCCCAAGTGAGTGTGTTTGGATTGAATAATTAGAATTTTAGATGATTTGAAATTTTAAGCAATTCAAATATTTTATTTAAATTACCTTTATTTTTAAATTTGTGTTTGGATGGAGTAATAGAAATTTTTATATTGAGCATTTTTGGGTTAATTTGAAAATTTTGAAATATATGTGAAAAAAGAATTTAGCTTAGACAAAATACTTCACAAATTTCATTCATTTTAAAATTGCTTCAAATTAATTAGTTGTCTAAACAAGGAAATTTAGATAGATCCCTCAAAAAATTATTTTACCTCAAAATAGTTTTTAATCCAAGTGATAAACTCCAATTGTGTTGTAGGAAATCTTTGCAAAGAATGACGAGGGTGGGAAATACCTTGCTTTGAAAATCTTTGCTACCACCGTCTTCGATGTCGTCATGATTGTCCAACCTTTTTTCGCCACCATAGACATATTTAAAGCTTTAAAATCACAAAAGCCTACACCTCCAATGCTTTACCATATGCTAATCTCTTACATGACAACCAACAGATGCCCTTATTATTTTTTTCTTTTTAAGAAGCTAAACTAGCTCATCTAAATTGGCATCGGTAAGAATCGAACTTGAGACCTTAAGAGAAGTACACTCCCAAGCCTTTATTATTATTACCACCGCTCCACCAAAAGAATTTTGCATTTATTCTATGTCATTCACAATTGTGTCTGACATAATGTATACACTCATAACATATGACAGTATTGCCTGAAGAACTAATTTTATCATGACCTCCGTATCGACTTTAGAGAGTGGTCGACTCATTCAAGAGTTGATTTTCCTTCATATTCATAATGATTTATGCAAAAGTCGCTTTCTCACTCCTATCTACCATGTAAGGTATTCAAAGGTAGGTATGTGTGCCCAACTGATGTTGCGACCGAAGAATACTTTTAACTTTGAAAGGTTGATTCCTTGCCCGGATGCTTCCTCAAAAGTTTTAAGAATCTCCATTAATTTCCTGATTTCGGATAGGTTAGATCTGCATAAAATAAAGCAATCATCAGCAAAAAGTTGATGGGACACCACCGGTGCCTCTCTACATATTTTAACACCGTATAATTCTCCAATAGCCACCGCTTTGTGAATAAGCGATATAAGACCTTCAGCCACCATGGTGAAAAGGTAAGGAGACAAGGGATCTCCCTACCCGAGTCCTCTTCCTGGATGAATAGGGCAATTTATAATTTCACCAAGTCAAATAGTTTACCAAGCTTACACACAATATCATCTATATTAGAAAAACCCAACTTGATGAGTACTCATTCTAAGAACCCCCCATACCTTGTCATATGCCTTGCTGTGCTGATGTCTATTTTTAAAGCAAATTCCTCTTTCACACCTCTAGTTCTCCTCTTCATCGAGTAGATTATTTCAATCACTATAAGACTATTTTTAATAATGGATCTCCCTTCCACAAAGGCTAATTTCCCCTCTAATATGTACTTATCAATAAATTTTTTAACCGAATTGCAAGAAATTAAAACACCATTTTGTAAACAACATTGCATAACAATATCATACGAAAATCCTTCATTGCAAAAAGCAATATGAAAGTTGTTGTGGTCGCCTAAAATGATCTTAAAATCCTCATTTATATAATCATAAAATGATTATATCCCAAATTTTGTTTTTAGTTCTTATAAAACATTCAATGAAGTTTTTGTTCCTTAAATATTTGCTGTCATAATTTTTGGTCGCCATTTTTTAGTTAACTCGTGTATATCATTTGAAATTTTAAAAGTTTTTTCCTGCGGTCATATTTAGTACGTATATTATAGAAATCTCTATTGCAAAAGTTTAAATTTTTTTAACAAGAGATGAATTCAATATCATTTTTTTGTTTTTTGCGCCTAAAAATTCATAAATAATGTGAATACAAAAATTCATTTAAAAATATGAAAGTATACAAGAGTTTGATTAAAATTAGGGACCAAAAGTTATGACCAGAAATATTTGAGAGGCAAAAAATTGCTGAAATTTTGTATAGACTAAGAGCAAAATTCGAAATATTTATAAACACAAAAAACTTATTTAACCCTTAAATTTAACATTAAACATATAATTTTAAGATACAATTTTTCATTTTTGATATTTAAAATTCCCTTTATTTTACAGTATTTTTTCATACTTTTATTTATAATAAAGTCATAAAATAAAAAACAACATAGTATTTATTTTTGTAAAATCCAATAAGAAAAAAAAAAAAAAAGGAAAATGGCTGGAACATTTGATCTTAGAACGTGGCGGAACAATAGCCATGGCCATATGAGCACGCTGCTGGGTTGGAATGGATAATACTAATAGTATAAGTAGTGAGAGAGTATGAATGAATGCGGAAATGTTTTGGGTTTTGTTGGTAAACTGAAAAATGTTGGCATCTTATATTAATGTTCTTCATGAGCTCGTCAGTTGTATTATCTTCATCCAACAATTTCATCCAAATCTTTAAACACAAACAACAACAACACCAACTTTTATCATCCAACTCTTTCCTCTCCCTTCAAAGAACAAGACGCTTCAGCGGCTTCATTTCCAAAGCGGAAAAGCATAATAATAATAATAACAATAATAATTCAAGCCAAAGAAGCAAGACGAGGAGTTGGTGGCAGAATTTTTTTTCGGAGGACGATGGGAATTGGCTTGGTTTGAAGGAAGATGATATGGCTGATGAAGAACAACAAGAGTTGTCTGACTCTGAAGAATTGTCCGAGGATGAAAAGTTTGAGGCATGGAAGCAGAGAGCTGAAGCGATTATAGAATTGAGGGAAGCGCAAGAAGATAGAAGGAACCAAGACCATAGGAAATGGGAAGACTGGCTTTTGGAGGAGGAAGATAGCAGCAGCAGCAGCAGCAGCAGCTCTTCTTGGGAGAGGGGAATCAAGGATTACAGTGAGGAGGTTCGAGCTGATGATTCCTCCTCTGAAATGGGGGGGATTGTACAGTCAGTTAGGTATTTGATTTTTGGAAGAGAACAATTTGATGATGATGACATGCTTTATGAAGACCGTGTTTTTCAGTATGCTTCTTCAAACTCGGTATGTATGTGCTACTGCTTGCTTTAATACAACATTCTCTATTCACCAACTCAATTCCATACACCAATATTGTTATTACAGGCTAAATTTTTGGCTATCTTGATCATTATACCTTGGGCAATGGACTTTCTTGTTCATGACTATGTATTAATGCCATTTTTAGACAGGTAATTCTTCCAAATCAACTTTCTTCTACTCAGATCTTGTATTTTTCCTCTCAATTCATGCTTCGAATTGTTTTCTGTTTCAAAAGTTTTATTCTGCTTTGCAACTAGGAACCCCTAAGTACACTCAGATCTTGTATTAGGTTGCTCAATGCCCATACTGGGGAAACTCATGGTTTTTGGGATTATCATGTGTCACTAGATTGCAACCAACTAGGAACCCCTAAGCATACTCTCGCAATACAATACCAAAGAGTATAATACCATAAGTATTAGTGGTTGCCTGAAAATAATTATTTCATTTAAATATTGGGAAATTGAATAATAAACCATATCAGCATAGTGATAGGGACTTGGGTATTATCGGGTGCCCAAGTCCCACATCAAGTAGTATTTGATGGTTGGTTGAATGATTAAGTTGTTTGGTTCTTCCCCCCTTGTTAACTACTGTAGCATTTAAAGGAGGGTTCCCAAAGTGCTTGGATACTTATCACACAACAGCACATGATATAATATTGCTTCTACCATTTTGTTCTCAAAGTACTCGTGTCATCGACCAATTATCCTGATAGCTCAAGATGTTAGGTGCAGGCAAAGTAATGACTTTTATATCTCTAATAAAACACCCATATAGTCCTCCATGAAAGAGTCCTAAAAACTGTTGTCATGTAGGAAAGAGTTGGGTTAGGACCTGTCATGCCAAAGATGGTTGAGTATCGACTTAGGTGGTTTTGACAGGTGTGGAGGAGACCTGTAGATTCTGGAGTGAGGACACTAGATCAGATGGAGGGAAGCCCAATCGTTAAGAGGCTGTTAGAAGTCCCACATCGGATCGTGGAGAGGCTCTGATATCATCTTATAATTGAGTTTTGGGCCTAACTCATCCTCACAAAACCGACTTGTAAGGTGAGGATTGCCTCTACTTTATAAACACTTATTCAGGCCATCTCATATCCGATGTGGGACTTCTAACAGAGGCAAAGATAGCAAAAATACAAACTATAGGAGAATCTATTTAAAAAGACTTAAAGATCAATGGCTTGGCTAGACATATGATCTATGATTGAACATTGTGGCTTTGTTTGATCCATTTAGGCAACTCCATGTTTGATCCATGTAGAAAGCTCCACCTCGTGGAATAAGGCTTGGTTTTGTTGTTATAAAAAATTTAATTTTTGTAATATCAATTATTATCATTGATATTTGGCATACTTATCGTATTGGATCAAGATATAATTACTCATGAAATTAGAAGTAATTAATCAAATGTAGAACAAAAAAAAGCATAACTCCACTCCCTGGAGCTTCTACAAAAAAAAAAAGAGCATAAGTCCACTTCCCAGGGCTTGATCAAGTTACCCATAATTTTAATATGAGAGGTTTTATGGATAAGCTTATAGAACACAATACATGCACCAATCAGTTGATAAAATTGTAATAAATATTATATTAGTTTATCTTATTATGTCGAATAAGGCATACCAAACATCTCTAGCAAAGATGACGATAGATGAGAAGAAATGTTCACTCTGATTATCCAGTATTAGTGCCTATTAATTTTAATAATTCTCTATGCAGCTAAGTTTTTATTTTTTAAAGTAGAAACAAAGCTATTACTTTTACCATTTCTTTATTTGCATTCTTTGTTCTTGAGTAGAAGTTATTCATTATTGATCTTTTACTTGTGTGTTTGTTTAAACTTGTTGAATTTTTTTCTTCTAATTGGACAAGCAAATTTTTGCTTCGCCAGATATGTGAAGACTGTACCACTTGCCGCCCAAATGCTCGACGTGAGAAGAAATCAAAAACTGCAAATAATCGAGGAATTAAGAATTGAGAGAGGACGATTTGAGCTAGAGGTAGAGATTGGTAAATCTCCACCTCTTTCTGATGACGAGGTTTGGTGGGAATTGAGGAATAAAGCGTAAGATCAATACTTTGTTTTTCCTGACTATTTTTAAATTGGTCTGTCCCTCCGGCGAAATACTGTATCTGTTGGTAGGATGAGCATGAAGTGGTACTTTGAATTTAGGAAAGTCCAAAATGGAAATTATTTGATGATGTTAGCGATCATTCAAATTAGGTAGTAACAAAGCTTTGTTGTGTAAAACATATGGATTCACTCATGTGCTCTCTTGTTTCTTTTTTGCAAGAGAAGATGTCAAAAAACATCTTATTCTTATCCTTTTTTTTGGAAGCTAAATTAGCCCACCAAAATTGGCACCAGTTAGAATCTTATTCTTATCTTAGCTTATCTCTTAGGATTAGTTTCGTATCTTAGGTATTTTAGATTATCTCTTAGTAATAGTTTCAATGTTTCTTAATTGTTATCATTATTTGTTTCCCTATTGGATTTAAATTATCAGTCTAGTTTTAGTATACTTCAATATCATTGCTTAGTGTATATATTGTCTACCGAACCATATTCATAATAAGTCTTTGTTTTCTTTTTCTTTTTTCCTTCCTCATCATAAAATCCTAAACTTTAAGAACAATCATGCTAAAGAGTGTACACTGTCGTTCTTAATCTTCATTAATTCTTCTTTAACCTTTTGTTATTAAAGAACTTGTGAACTGGTAGAGGCTATGAGAAAAAAGAGAATAAATCTAGTCTTGGGCTTGTTGGTTTATTGTTATGCTATTCTCTAGTGTCATTTGGTTAAGATGACCTTGTTGATCTTAAATTGTTGTATAATTGTTGCCTTATTTCCCTTCTATTTTTTTGGTCTGACAGATTAGAGTTGAGGGGTGAGTGGAGACTGGAGAATCGCAGAGCATTTGCCAACATATGGTCAGATACTGTTTACGGGATCTCATTATTTATTCTTTTGTACTTCAATAAGAGTAAAGTAAGTTTACGTTTTTTCCTTCAGCTAAATGTTTTGATGCACTGCTAATTTTGTTGGATGTGTTTTCTACCATAAATATCACTTTTATTTTTAGATATATTATTACTCCATGTTGTCAGACCTGGATAACAGAGAGGGGTCAACTTCAAAACCGGGATAGCGGGGTGTGGGATCACTGCCATTTGATATATTTAGGAAATAGTTGGTCTGGATATGGCCAAATAAATGTTGTTTTAGGCGTGGGATGTCATGTTTATAACTAAACGTGTGAATTTTCAATATTCAGTATTTATGGGAAGGTTGATTTGCAATGCTAAGGGAGTTGATGGTCTCTATATCTTTGAGGATGGGTCTACCTTAAGGGGGGAAAAATTCAAAGTACTTGCCTCAATTATGTCTATAGGTCCAAGGACAATGAAATAATGCTATGACACTTTAGGTTAGGCCATCCTAGTTTTAATTATTTGCAGCACTCGTTCCCTAATTTTTGTTCAAAAATGAAAATCTCTCTTTGTTTAATTGCAATACTTGTCAACTTGCCAAACATCACCACACTGTTTATCAAGCTCAAACATATAAATCTTCTAATACTTTCACTATAATTCATAGTGATGTGGCTGGGACCAAGTCGTGCAATTACCCCTAAGGGCAAGTGATGGTTTGTGAGTTTTATTGACAACCGCACTTGTTTAACTTGAGTGTACTTGATGAAAGAAAAATCTAAAGTTGAAGTAATCTTTAAAACCTTTTTTTTACGGTCCAAACTTAATTCCAACAAACAACTCAGATTTCCAGAGTGACAACGGATGGGAAATTAACAAAATCTCAATCAAATTTTTTATCAAACTTCTTGTGTTGATATCCCTCAACAAAAAGGTCCACAGCTTTTATTGAGTTTCATCTTTTATGGTGAGAACCACAGAAGTCTCGACAAAATATCTTCAACTTGACGAGTCAAATGAGGGATCAAGTCTTGTAAATAATGAAAACTCTGATGGTTGCGTTGTATCAGATTTAAAAAATGCCAGAAGGTCCCAACAAGGTAATTAAACCTATTCTTGTCCCGACTAATTAGAACTAGTTTAAGCGGAATAAAATATGAATCATATTGGATTTTGTTAGGAGGTAGTTTTGATTACATTGATTTATTACCTTATTCCTTTCTCTCCTCATCTATGGGAGATTTGATTTCTATTTGGTCATTAATATCTTAGCAGATTTGATTTGCCTGAATACACCCATTGTTTCCCTTGCTGAATTCATTGAGAAATATAAAATTTTCTCTAATGCAAGAATATACTTAGGAACCAGGACTGCATGTAAGGAAGCATTGAAGCTGGTAAGCATTCATATGAATCAAATGAGGTAATAGAACACGAGCAAGATTATTTACTTTTGTTCAGAGCAATAAAGAGGACTACAAAACAGTCTAGCATGGGAGGACTATAACCTTTAAGTAAAATGGCCATGGATTCGAAGTGGTGAAACTCATGGTGTATCCGGTGCCATGGGGAACGACACACTGCTGCCTTCAGTGAGTGTCATATTGGATTAAGGGATTTAACTAGGTCTTTGTATGAGGAATGGTTTGTTGAGTTGAACTTGATGACTCAATAGCCTAGAAAGTAATCCTCAAAATCACCAGAAGAGTAGTAACCTGGACAGAAATGTGTAGATTAAAAGAAGGTAACCAGTTAAACCAAAAAGGAGAAATGCAACAGTACCCATTCTGTTTGGAACGGTTAGAACATAAGAAAGAATATTAGAATTTCTTAATCTTATATTAACTGGTAAGATAATATTAAGATATTGTAACATACTATCTTATAGTCATATAGAAACTATTCTATGAATTCAATTAAGAGATTGGGATTTCACTTGTCACCTAGGGCTAGGACCACACTTTTTGTAAAAAAATAATTAAACAAAATATCAAAAGTTCAAATCTCAGTATAAGATCAATTCTTTCTTTTGGACTTTCTTGATTCAATTAATGCTAATGAAATTGTTAGTTGTAGACGGAGACAAACAAAACCCATAGTCAAGCCCCCTCTAAGAGTTGTGTATGTTATTGCATAAATTTTTCTCCGCAGATTCTATAATTAGGAGATATTTGGTTTGTTCAGGTTTTGTTAGATACTATTCCCTTGTAATTCCTTAATTAGAAGATTAATAGCTCGTCTACATTGTTAATCTTGTGTATTTGATTAACCCAAAAATAATATTCAGACCTTTTCACCTTTTTTATTTTTTTCTCTTTTCAAGTAAAGAAAGGTTATGGTAGAAGTGTGTAAGGTAAATATTCATAGCTGCGTCACTATGTGCAATTAGTGCTACTATTTGGGCATCTGTAGGGGTCTTTTAGACTCTTATTTTGTAGGAGGCTTCTTTAATACGGTAGATGATCAGGGTTATGTTGCATTTGTCTTTTGAATATTTCTTGATTTGTTTTCCTATTTTGGTTGTTGATGTCTACTAATTATTTATTTTGTATTTTCATCTAAAATATACATATTAATTATCCTTTCTTTTGTTTCTTTTCTCATGCTGTGCAGGTAGCTTTGCTCAAATTTACTGGTTATAAAATAATAAACAATATTTCTGATACTGGGAAGGCATTTCTAATTATACTTATCACAGATATTTTCCTAGGGTAACCTCCTTTTCCAACTTTGTAATTATTATCTATTACATAGGATTGTTATCAAGAGCGACCCAGTGGGGTGTCGCTGAATAATGCCAAGATTAACTAAGAACTCACTGGTTTGATCAAACCTGCTGATACCATGCACAAATTCTGGCTTGATGACTTTCTTCATTGTATTGCCTCTATATATAATAGCATGAGCATTTGCAACTATTGATTACAATACAAATGTTTTATGCCTAACTCTCTAGTCTATTCTAGGAATTGAAATATATACAATCAAGGAGAGCCAAATCTTTCCCATATTAACACCCAAAGGTCTGCATGGACAGGATCTAAATACTCTTTGGCTCTCCAAGATGAAGTTGGATTCTTGGGAATGGTAATCTATGCTATGCATCTTGCCATAAATGCATCCTTCACAAACACTTTGATTGATGTTCATTGATGGAAGACCAATCACCATATTCTTTTGTTGTAGCTTTTTAAAACTTTGATAATTAAATGGCTACATCTATAATGCCACAACAAGGACTTGTTCTCCTTCTGCGCTTAGGAAAAAACCACTTTCTTGCTTCATGGGTTGTTAGAGGTCATTGGAACAGCAGCCACCAGCTGGCTCTGTTTCTTATAAACGATCATGCATGATGTATTATTTTTCATCAAATTTCGCTTCATATCTGTTTTGTACGAGGCCAACACTCAATATTTGAGATAACAGAGGAACATAAAGTAGATCATTCATAGGTTTTGGAGTACCTCTCTTGGTTTGGACAACAATTACTCCTTTAATTTAGTTGCAACTGCTTAACTCTTTTTTTTCCTCATCTGATGAGACAAAATTGTCCTTGATACCAGTCGTGTGACTGCTACAACCACTATCAATAATAAACCAGATCTCTTCATTATCTTCACAGTTAGATTAAAAAAACTGCTTCAACGTGTCTTCTATTTTTTCCTAAAAAAGGAGCTTCATTCTTCTCCTTCATAATTGGACAGTTTAGCACCATGTCATTTGAGTTTCTACACCTGGTAAATTGTATAAACCAGCATCAGTTGTTGCTTGTTGGTACTTCTTTCCCTTTGCCACTGACAAACATCAAGCCTGACCATGACCATTGAAGGTAGTTAGTTGTTCCCTTTCAATTTGGTCTCCAAGGTCACACCAGGATTGTTCTTGACATGTGATGAGGATCCATTTTCGCCCTCCTTATGCACGGTGATCTCCTTTGCCATGTCGTATTTGGTCATAGGGAAAGATGGAAGGATCGGTCTGTTGCTGATACCATGTAGAATTTCAGAGATTAGGGATATTGTATTCAGATTCACCATATGCTTCTCACATTCTCTCTCTCTCTCTCTCTCTCTCTCTCTCTCTCTCTCTCTCTCTCTCTCTCTCTCTCTCTCAGAAACAAATAACTCTAAATAAAAAGAAATTAGTGCATCAAATTTCCATACTCTCCCTCAAGCTAGGTTGTTGATGTTGAGAAATCCTACCTTGGTTGTAAGATTCTCAAATGTTATCAAATGCTTTGGTGAGAATATTTATTGTTTACTGACTTGTAGGAGTATACCGAAGGGATATAGTCTCAGTTTCAATATTTTCCGTGACAAAATGATGGTCCATCTATACATGTTTTGTCCTGTCGCAATGGATCAGATTCTTAGTAATTTTGACAGTAGACTTATTATCATCATACAACACCTTTATGGGTACTGAATTGAGGGCTCCAATTTCATGTAGCACCCATTTAAGCCATATTCCATCACAGATACCTTGAGAAAGGGCTCTAAATTCAACTTCTATTGAACTTTGAGACACAACAAGTTGCTTTTTACTCCTCCAAATGACTAAGTTTTTCCTGACAAAAGTACAGTAACCTGATGTTTAGTGTCTTTTAGTCACTGAGCACGCCCAAGCAACTTGAAGTAATATTTCAATTTCTCTATTAGCTACCTTCTGGAAAAATAATCCTTGACCTGGTGTCATTTTCTAATATTTGAGAATTTTGTACACTGCTTCCATATGTTCTTTTATGGAACTGTTCATGAATTGGCTCACTGTACTAACTGCATTTATCTAATATCTGGTCTGGTGTGAGGTAAACAAATGAGCTTTTCAATCAACCTATGATACATTCCTTTATCAACTTGTGTACCATTGTATAGATTTCCTAGCTTCACAGTTGCATCCATTGTTGTCTCAGATGGTTTACACCCAAGTGGTCATGTCTCCTTTAAGGGATCTAGGACGTAATTTTGTTGGGAAACTGAAATTCCTCTCTTGGACCATGCTACCGCCATCCCAAGAAAATATTTGAGATTATCCGAGTCTTTAATCTCAAACTCTTTATCTAGAAGTCTCTTTAATCTCTTGATCTCTTCGTTATTGTCTCCTATCAGTACATTATCATCAATATATACAATAAGAATAACCTTCTTTTCTGAGGGCAACTGTTTTGAGGAACATTGCATCATCTGTTTGACATTGAATGTAGCCAAACATCCTTACCACCTTTGTGAATCTATCAAACCAAGCTCTAGGTGATTGTTTCAAAGTTCAAACCATACAAAGATTTCTTGAGTTTGCTGATTTTATTTGCATTGACAGAGGTCTCAGTCAAGTGAAAGTAAAATCCGATTGAGCTGAGCTTTGTCAGACATGCAAATGTCCCTTGATAGTTGATAGTCAATTCCATTCGATTGTCTAAACCCCTTAACAACCTACAGTTCTTTGAATTTGTTAATGCTTCCATCCGATTTTTGTTTATTTTCCGCTCGCAGCCCTCTCGACGCTTTCTGGATGGTAGATCCGATATTTCCCAAGTTCCATTTCTTTCAAGTTCATGGATCTCTTTCAATATGGCTTCCTTTCATCCTTGTTTGAGAAGGGCTTCATGGACTGAATCAGGAACCTAGATTTTACCAAGATAGGTCTAGCATCAATCTCTTTCATCATTTTGATCACTAGGAATAGGATCACAATTCACATTTCCTTGTGTGTTTTTGTCCTGTAAATTTAGGATGGATTCGGGACAGTGGTGGATTTGTTGCTCGATCAAATAAAGGAATTGTGGTTTCACAATACAATCTGGATCTCATGGAAGAAAATAGAAAGGAAGTGCTCTTGTTGACACTGGGAGATACCAGAGACTGGTTGACAAGTTAATTTACTTGTCTCACACTAGACCTGACATCACCTTCTCAGTCAGTGTTGTGAGTCAATTTATGCACTCTTCTTATGAAAAGCATCTTGAGGCAGTTTATATAATCTTGAGATATTTGAAGACCAATCGTGGTTTTCTTAAGAAGACCAGTAAAGGAATGTTTCTATCTGTACTGATGCAGACCGGGCCGGGTCAGTCACAGCAGAAAGTCAATGTCTGGGTATTGTACCTATTTGGGGGGAAACTGTGACACGGAGAAGCAAGAAACAAGGCGTTGTAGTAAGAAGTAATGAAAAACTGAATTTAGAGTGACAACTCAAGGATTTGAGAAGGACTGTGGATTTCAATAGTCCTGGAGGAACTTTATATTAAAATTGAGCTTCTATTGAAATTGTACTCTGATAGTAAAGCCGTCATTAGTATAGTTCACAATGTAGTTCAAACACATTGTGATTGATTGTCATTTCATATAGGAGAAATTAGATGCTGGAAGTGTATGTCTGCCATTTGTGACTTCTAATCATCAAACAACTGATATTCTAACCAACAGTTTGGCAAGACCCATCTTTGAGCATTTGATAAATAAGTTGGGCATGCTAGGTATCTACTTACCAGCTCGAAAGGAGGGGAGGGGGGGTCTCTCCTTGATTTGTGGCTTCATAATCATAGGTAAGTAAGGTAAACCCTATGGAGAATAAAAAATAGTTAGACGTAGAGGGAGGCTAAGAAAAACTATAAAACTAACCATTAAGAATTATTATTTTATAGCAAATGATCTACCTTTGCACCTGATACATGACAAAGCATAATGACATTAAAATGATAGAAGGTACTCAAATATTCATTTTACCTAGAACAAGACTTACACTGCATGTGGTTACTACTTAATACATTTCTTATATGATAATTGTTGATGTTTTCATCTCTTTTCAATACCAATCTTTGATAGGATATTCTGTTTACCTTGTAAGATTTCCTACTTGAATTAACCTATTTTGTTTTAGCTTTTCTTTTTGAGTTGTTGACTCTTTTTTTTCTTCCCCATATTTGGGATGCCTACAGGTATCATTCTGAATCTGGTTGGGAAACTTTGATAGAGATAATTGTCGAACACTATGGGCTTGAAGTTGATCAGGCTGCTATTACTATTTTTGTTTGCTTGATCCCAGTCACCGTTGATGCATGCGTGAAACTTTGGGTATTTTCTTCTCTTTAGTTATTGCTAAATGACAATGATTTTACGATAAACTATCAATTTAGTCCTTAAACTATCATTCGCCCGATAATTTAGTCCTTAAACTATATAAATATAATAAGTAGTCCCTAAACTATGTGTTATCCGTCAATTTAGTCCCTACTCCCTAAAGTATATAAAATTTTGTCAATTTAGTGCCTAACATCCTAATAGCGAAGACTAAATTGAAATTAGGAAGTACACATTAAAAGCCCAGGGTGTACAATGAAATAAGGAAACTAAAACTAACTTATCCTTACAAAACTAGCTTGTAAGGTTACGGTTGCGCAAGCTATATAAACATTACACATGCCATATCGCTAAGAAATGTGGGATTAAATCCACCCCTTCACACCCAACACAATGAAGGTGTTGGAGGCTGCAATGAAGGCAACCCAAATGGCTCAATTAGGCTGCTAGGAGCGGACCGCAATAAAGGCAGAATAGCCAACAATTGTAAATGGAAAAATGTTGTAACTATGATACAGCTAATCAAAGACTATTTAATTGTCTCTTAATGCCTTGACTTTGATGAGCCTAGGGCGCAGATCTGCAACAAACAAACTTTCCAAGTGGAAGTAGGACAATTAATAATGTATGATTGGATTTCATAGTAGCTATCTCATCATTTTATTGGTAGTCACCATCTTGAATTGGATAGTGCGTACTAGAGGATATAGTAGAGATAAAAGTGCAATAGGATGAACTAAGCCATCATGTGGCCTTCAAGTTTTTTTTGTGTGTATTTTTCAAAATAGATTGTCAATATCATGATAAGGTCCGACTAGAAGTATTAGCAAAGTGCTGTCATTTCTATAGTGGGGCGAAAGCAAGCTTATCTTTCTTCTACTATATGATTTGTTGGCTGTGGGGGGTCTGACTCATGGCTTCGTCGTTAGATCTCAAGTAAAAGGATAGGGTTTTGTTTGGTTCTAGTTTGGTAAGGATAGGTGGGGTGACCAAGCAATCCTTCCAATATAGGAAGACAACCATGCACTTGGATGTGTATTAGTAATCCTTTCCATTCCAAAAAAGCTTATAAAGAGGTGGCCAACTTTGGGTTTGGACCTTGTGAGGGTGGGCTGGTGGCTATTCACTTGGTCAGCTGTTATACTTCAGTCATTTCAAGGCTTTTCATGTCAACGAAATCTTGACATTTGTCCAAGTTTGCCTTGATGCCGAGGTGGATTGGCATGAACCTCAAGAATTTGTTGGCTTGGACTTTGAAGGAGTGTATGAGAGGGTTTGATCTAGTAACCTAATTAGCGAGGCCAAATAGCTTGTAATATAGTGCACAACCTTGTTTGTGGTGCATTTTTGTTGTCTTTATTGTTGAGATACTCCAAGATTTGATTGGATTCCAAAATAGGCATTCCTGAAGAAGAGGATAGTTTTCAATGTTCGAAAAGGGGTGCAAGCTTTTTGGGCAGGTATTGTTAAGGTTAGTGGATGGAGTTGTTCACTTGATTGGTGAGGGTGGACTGCTTTATATAATTGTGGCCCCCCTTATCCTCCTCCATTGCATAAAATTAGGGCTGCTTTTATCGTAGGCTCCAATACCTTCATTTTGTTGGGTGTAAAGGAGTGGATTTAGTCTCTCATAGCCTTGAGATATGGAATTTGCAGTGCTTATATGGCTTGAGTAGTCCTCACCTTATAAGGCAATTTTGCAAGGATAAGTTTGATCCGAAGTCTAAAATCAAAGATGGTACCACTGTTGAGAGTCCCACATTGGATGTGATATGACTCAAAAAAGTATTTATAAGTGGTGGGCATCCCTTACCATACAAGTAAGATTTGTGAGCATCCCTTACCATACAAGTTTTGGATATGCCTTAAAATTTCAAGATTAGAAGTCAGAATATTTCAGATTTTGTGAAAATATATATTTTTGGAGAATATTTGACTTGAATTGTGTTTGGTTTTAAATTAGATATATTTAAAGACAATATTGAGAGATTTGGTTTTATTTTAAAAGATTATCTTTTAAAATAAGTAGGCATATATTTTTCTATAAATAGAGATTGCTTTATTCCTAGGAAAATTGAGTTGAGGGAACAAGGGTTTGTCGTCAAGGGCAAAATGTTGTTGTTTCTCCTTGGGTAGACTAGGTCAAGTGAGTCTCTTGCTCACGGGAAGAGATTCGGGATTTGGGTAGAATTAGGGTTGTTAATGCCTTTACCCAATTGTGGGAATTTCTTGTAAAGTGATACTCATTGATTCTAGTAGAACGGAGGGGCTGCTTTCTCCCCCATATTAGGTTCATTAACACCGAACTGGGTAAACAAAAATTGTGTCTCTCTCTTGCTTTTGATTTGTCTACTTGTTTACGGATTATTATTTTCATTGTCTCTATATATTCTTTGATTTGGTTGCTTGATTCAATTGCTCCACACATCAAGTTCTTTTATTGGTGTGAGTTTTCGTCGAATTCACAACAATTGGCGCCCACCGTGGGGCAAGGATCAATCGTGATAATCAAGTACCATGGGTTCGAAGTTTGATATTGAGAAGTTCACCGGAACTAACGACTTCGGGTTGTGGAAGGTGAAGATGAGGGTTGTTCTAGTTCATAACAAGTGTGTTGAGGCCTTGAAGGGTGCACGGATGCCGGCGAGTCTTTCCGATGAGGAGAAGACTGATTTGAATGGAAGAGCGGTTAGTGTTATTACCTTGTGTCTCGGAGACAATGTGTTGAGAGAAGTCGCAAAGGAGACCAACGCTGCGGCGATGTGGGCTAAGCTTGAATGATTGTATATGACCAAGTCGGCGGCACATCAGCAGTTTCTGAAACAGAAGCTCTACTTTTATCGAATGGTGGAGTCGAAGTACATGACGGAACAACTGGCGGAATTTAACAAGATCATTGATGATTTAGCCAACGTTGATGTGACTTTAGAAGACGGAGACAAAGCTTTACACCTCCTGTGTACGCTACCTAAGTCCTATGAAAGTTTCAAGGATACTATGCTCTACGGTAGGGAAAGCCCTATTACCTTAGAGGAAGTTCAATCGGCCTTACGGACGAAAGAGCTAACTAAGTTTAAAGACTCGAAGGTGGGAGATGGTGCGAATGCCTTAATCGTTTCAAGTGGAAGAGGTGGAGGTAGAGGTGGGAAGGCTAAGTCTATGGTCGGTGATAGGTGGGCTTGTTATCACTGTCAAAAGAGGGGTCACTACAAACGGGATTGTCCGGAGTTGAAGGGAAATGGTAATTCTGCGCATGTTGCTGAAGTCTCATCGGAGTATGAGGGTTATGAGCATGGAGAGGCACTAGTAGTGTCAGCTGGTGATGCTTGTGACGGTGGAGAGTCATGTGATTTCAGGTTGGGAGTTTCAGAGGGGTTGGTGGAGAGGTCTTGCTTATCACAAGGGGATGATTGGTGTACTTTGGTGGAATCTCAGTTTGAGGTGAAGGCTCCCAATAGTGGGAGATATTCAACATTGACTCTCGGGTATCTAATCGGAGATAGGGAGAGAGTGGTTGTGTTGAGCCAAAGGGGAACCATGGAAACCTTGTGGGATACGTTTCAATTGTGGCCGAAGAAGTGCAATACCTTGAGAGGATATTTAGGGAGGCAATTGAAAGCAACATTGATCAAACTGTGGAACTTGCAGGACTGCTGGAGGTAGTCGGGTGCAAGGGGAGTTTGATGTTGCAGCATGTGGGGCCACCTAAAATTCCAAGGTTGGTCCGGAGCCAAGCAATAATTCGAGAGAACGGAGGGCACTCCGGGGGTCGAAGGGTGGTGAAGCTTGTTGAGCTATCTAAAAAGCCGGTGATAGCGGGGCACAAGCGTTTCTTCAGGAGGACGGAACTGATCACTTCGGGGGCTGAAGAGGGGACGGTAAATCTTGTAGCTACCAAAAGTCCTATGGTAGTGGGAGGCAAGATCTTCATGAGGGTGGATGGCATTCTGAGGGATGAATGAAAGGAGGCAATGCTTGCGGGAAGCAAGTGGAGACTAAGGCCTAGGTCAAGGTTCAAGTGAGACTTGTACTTGGCCGGTGATCTTGAATAGAAAATTCAAGATGGAGAGAGCAGCGCGGTGGTTGAGTGGATCACCATCGATTTGAAGGCAAGGTGGAGAATTGTTGGATATGCCTTAAAATCTCAAGATTAGAAGTCAGAATATTTCAGATTTTGTGAAAAAATATATTTTTGGAGAATATTTGACTTGGATTGTGTTTGGTTTTAAATTGGATATATTTAAAGACAATATTGAGAGATTTGGTTTTATTTTAAAAGATAATTTAAAATAAGTAGACATATATTTTTCTATAAATAGAGATTGCTTTATTCATAGGAAAATTGAGTTGAGGGATCAAGGATTTGTCGTCAAGGGCAAAATGTTGTTGTTTCTCCTTGGGTAGTGAAATTCCGGCACGCAGGATTGGAATGTGCTATGTGATGTTCCAACACTTGTGATGTTGAATACGATGTTGGAACATTCACCAGAGAGAACGAACAATACAATAAATAACGTTAACAAAAGATAAAAGACACAGTTCAATTGTTAACTCAGTTCGGCGCTTAAACAAGCCCTAGTCTGGGGGATACCAATCCAGGAGAGGAGTCCACTATGATAGTTCTAATCCTAAGCTAAACACACCCGTTTACAACTTATGACTTAGACACTATCTCATGCAACTTCAACTTAAGAACTCCTAAGTTTGAGATCCCATCTCACCTCCTAATCAATCACTCAACCAGTGACAATAGATAAAGATATAATTGTTTGAGAACACACTCCAACACAAACTAACTCCGTACTTCAAAGCTTAGGAGTAGTTAACACAAATACAAGATCTTATGTCCTAGTCTTGCACAAAGAAAATGCAAGGTAGGCTCACAATCACAAGTATTCTAACACAAACCCTAGTACAAAAAATGAGACACTTTCAGAATACAACACACACATTCAAAACTAGGGTTACAAAGAAGCTTATATACTAAGAGTCTTCATGGGCTTCTTTGGAACTTGGGCTTCAATACTCCTTGCACACTTCAGCACGTGATTAATGATAGTAGTCAAATGTTTCCAAAAGCTATGCAGAGTTCTTTTGGAAATAATCACGTAGAGATACTCTAATAACTCAAGCATAATTAAAGCACAAACACAAGACGCGGATTTCATAATCAAAGGCGCGCGTTTCACTCAACCTGGAAAGGTATCCGGATGTTGAAACATTGCATCCAACATTGTAACATAAAGTTGTTATACCAAAATGAGCCAATCAACAAAACATTAACAAACTCCCCCTTTGGCGAAATTTTTGGCTAAAACAACCCAGAACCTTGTAGACAAACATCCATAGTACAGATGGCATGAATCTTCAGATCAACTCAAACACACAAATCAAGAAAGCATTCATACACTACTTTTGTACTTAAGATGAACATCAGAGGCAAAACACACAGTAGAAGCACACAACCTTTGCCTTACGATTCTTAAGAAAAATGTTAGGATGTTTCAACATCTTATGTAGCATTGAGGGATAAACATAGGCACACTCCCCCTCAATCACTGATCACCTGAAAGTATATTAAGAACAATCGCTCCCCCTCAAACCAATAGGGAGGATGCTTCAACATTGCATGGCACATCAGACATTCACAATGAAAAAACCAACAAAGATCATAGATCATTAGAACTTTACTCCCCCTTTTAGTCACAAAATTTGCCAAGTAAAGGCATACCATTAAGCAGGAAATAAACCAACAAAGTCAAAAGATCCACACATAAGTAGTCAGGGCCTAGCCCAATATTACAGACTAGCAAATATGGTGTCCACACATAATAAAAGAAACAAAAAAAACAATAAAAGCAAAAGATCCACAAGAGGTCATTCAATCTTCAGAGCTGCTATCAGTTCCTTCCTCACCATCAGAACCTGCAGCCTCAGACTCAGCTGACTGATCCTCTGCTACATCTTCCTCTTGATTCTGACTTCCCTCAGCTTCAGCACCCTGTTTTTCTTTCTCAAGTGCAGCAATCATTTTCTCAAACAAAGTCTTCTTCTCATCCAGCATAACACAGGTATCTTTCAGAGCAGCTACAATCTCTTTCCTTGACATGGTGGCCTCTGGAGCTTGGGTCCCAGATGTTCCAACAATGTCTGGAACATGGTGCTTGGCAAACAACTTGAAGTGAAAAGATAGTGGTGCCTCTCTAAGCTTGGCCACATCAGAAATATACTTGAGAGCGGGTTGTTGGTCAAGAATGATGTCACACAGCAAAGTAGGGAAAGCAATAGGAAGTTTGACAGCAGTGGTCTTGACATGTTTCATGGTCTGCTCAAAAATGAACTCACCTAGATTCAGCTTCTTGTGAGTACCAATAGCAAAAATCAATCTCCCCAGCCCTGTAGCTACATCAGATGAATGGGTAGTGGGAACCCAATTTGTTGCAGCTATTCTGTTCAACATAGCATACTTCACAGATAGCTTGACAGAGGGAATCTTACCCTTTTTGGGCCAAACTTTAACTTGGTTTGCAGTTATCACCTTGCAAACCTGAGAATCAGACACTTGCATTTCTTCACATTCTTCTTCTACTACACCTAGATAATTATTAATAACCTGAGGAGAAAACTTGATCTTTTCACCTCTTACAGAAACTGTTTGAAAGTCATCAGACTTGGGATCATCACAATCTTCAGGGACATTGACCAGAAATTCCTTTACCAGTTGTTCATAGCAGGGTCCCAGTTTAGAAACAGTCTTCATAAGCCCAGCCTCTCTAATTAGATCAACAATTTCTACCACTTTCATAGCTTCAACTCCTAGTTCTCTTTCCAAAGCCAACCTCCTATGATAAATGAACTTCCACCTATGTGCATACTCAGAATAGTGGAATGAAATCTTATCAGTTGGCACTAATTTGACAACAGGGGGAACCCTCTTAACCACAGACTTCTTCACTGCAGGACTAGTGGCTGGGATGTTTGGCACATCCGCTTCAACATTGTACTCTGTGTCACTAGAGGTAGCAGCCTTCCTCTTTCTTGTCTTCACAGCAGAAACCTTTGGAGTGACTTTACTCCACCCTTTCTTGGGTCCAATTGACACACCTTTTCCTGTATTTTTCTTCACAGGTTGAGGTGTTTCTTCCAAACCAGCTACACACTTTCCCTTGCTACTCCTAAGACGTTTGGAGATTCCAAAAGCTTGAGAGATAGGGACCTCATCAACATCATCATCAGCAGTATCAGCAACATTAATGACCTCATGTTCCTGATGAATAGAGGTTGCTCAGTAGCCTCAGGCATAGCCTGATCATTCTTAGACACGTTAGAAGCGCTAGGTGGCTTGCTAACTTCCTTCTCAGCACTTATTAAACTATTATCCTTACCAGCATCTACCTCTGTATTACCTTCAGAGTTATTGGCCTGTTGGTCCAAGGATGTTTCAACATCCGGTCCAACGTCCTGAGTCTTCTCTGGAATCTCAAGGGTTTGATGAACAGTATTACCCCCTTCTTCTTCAACTCTTACATCAGTGTTATCAACATCCATATTTTCTATAGCATCATTTAAAGCATCTAAACCTAGGTTTTTAGCAGATCCTAGGATTTCAGAAGTCTTACCTTATTCAGATATGGAAGATTCAGTAACAGCAGGGGCTTTAGATGATGTTTCAACATCTGCATCTCTGACGTGTTTCTCAGATGATTCAACATTACCCTTGGCCTTGAGATTAAATGGATCATCCTTTGTGAGGAGATCATCCATGTTCAAAGGGAATCTACATTCACCCCTTTTCAGCTTTCTTTCCTTCTTCTTAGGATCAGCGGTCGATTCAGATTCTTTGACTGCCTTGCTACTTTTCTTTGATTTCTTCTTTTTAGATTTTGCCTTGGGAGGCGTGATAGCAATTGTTTCATCAGGAAAGACTGTTGAGATAGGGTCAGCATTAAGAGGTACATCTTGAGTAACAGATGGGTTGATAGTGGGAGGAGCGGTGGTGGTTGATCGTGATTTTGTGGGAGTTTTGGTGGATGAAGACATGATTTGACCAATGGTGTGGAATCGTTGCAGAGAGGTGGGAGATTGTGAAGAGTTTGTGACGGCAACGAATATGAAATTAGGATTAATGACAAAAGAAGTTGAGTAGAGGGCTATATAACGTGTGTATAGCGGTTTAATAAGGAAAGTAATGATGTGTTTCAGATTTTCCTTGGATTGCGTGCAAAAATATATGAGAGAGGGAAAAGTGACAGTTGCACGCCGAAAGCCCATTAACTGCTATAACTCCTCATGCAAGCAAATACCCAACATACCCCTGAGCTTCTCAAATTGTTTCAAGTCCAATGCTTTGGTGAATATATCTGCGATTTGTTCTTCAGTATTCACATGTTCCAATGTAATAATATTATCCTCAACAAGATCCTTTATAAAGTGATGACGAATGTCAATATGTTTAGTTCTACTATGCTGAATAGGGTTCTTGGAGATGTTAATCGCACTCAGATTGTCACAATACAATGTTAGAACATCCTGCTCAACATTGTACTCTTGAATCATTTGTTTCATCCACATCATTTGAGAGCAAGAACTACCAGCTGCAATATACTCTGCCTCTGCAGTAGATAGGGCCACACTATTTTGCTTTTTACTAAACCAAGAGATCAGATTATTACCTAGGAAGAAACAACCACCAGAGGTACTCTTTCTATCATCAGCACTTCCTGCCCAATCTGCAACACAATATCCAATCAACTTGCAGCTTTCACTGTGGGAGTATAGAATGCCATAATCACAAGTTCCATTGACATACTTCAAAATTCTCTTCACTTGAGCAAGATGACTGACTTTTGGATCAGCTTGATATCTGGCACACACACCTACAACAAAAGTAATATCTGGCCTGCTTGCAGTAAGATAGAGCAAGCTTCCTATCATACTTCTATACTGACTTTGATCAACAGAAATGCCACTTTCATCCTTGGTCAACTTCAAATGAGTAGGTGCTGGTGTCTTCTTGTGACTGGCAGATTCTAGACCAAACTTCTTCACAATGTTTTTAGCATATTTGCTTTGAGAGATAAAAATTGTGTCTTCCATTTGCTTGACCTGTAGTCCTAGAAAGTAGGTTAATTCTCCTACCAAACTCATCTCAAACTCAGATTGCATCTGGGAAATGAAATGTTGGACCATCTGATCCGACATCCCACCAAACACTATATCATCAACATAAATCTGAGCTATCATCAACTTTCCTTCACTTTCTTTAACAAATAGAGTCTTGTCTGATCCTCCCTTCCTGCAGCCATGATTTACTAAAAATTGAGTAAGCCTTTCATACCAAGCTCTAGGAGCTTGCTTCAACCCATATAAAGCCTTCTTCAATATGTACACATAATCAGGAAACTTTGTATCTACAAACCCCTTAGGCTGCTCAACATATACTTCCTCCTGTAGGTACCCATTCAGGAAAGCACTTTTGACATCCATTTGGTACAGTTTAAACTTCAGTATGCATGCTACTCCTAATAATAGTCTGACAGCTTCCAACCTTGCTACTGGTGCAAAGGTTTCATCAAAGTCAAGACCTTCCACTTGAGTGTAGCCTTGAGCAACCAACCTTGCCTTGTTTCTAGTGACTACTCCCTTCTCATCAGACTTGTTCTTGTAGACCCATTTAGTGCCAATGACATTGACTCCACTAGGTCTAGGTACCAGGTCCCAAACTTCACTTCTTTTAAACTGATTGAGCTCTTCTTGCTTGGCCTCAATCCAGTATTCATATTTAAGAGTTTCCTTGACATTTTTTGGTTCAATCAGAGATACAAAACAAGAATTGCTAATTACCTCATTAGTTCTTCTAGTTGTGATTCCTTGTTGAGGATCACCAATAATGAGTTCTTGAGGGTGGTTCTTCTGAACTCTGACTGAGGGACCTTTGCTGACAATGTGAGGCTCTCTTATTTCTTCTACTTCTTGAGTCTCTGTCCTGACTTCAGAAGATGTTCCTGAAGTTGGTAATGCTTCAACATTTGATTCAACATCTGGCTCAGTTTCAGTGCTAAGATCATCAATCACAACATTAATGGATTCCATCATGGTCATAGTCCTGGAATTGTAGACCCTGTAGGCTCTACTATTGGTTGAGTATCCCAAGAAAATCCCTTCATCACTCTTTGGATCCATTTTTCTTCTCTGTTCTCTGTCTGCTAGAATGTAACACTTACTCCCAAAGACATGGAAGTATTTCACAGTGGGTTTCCTATCTTTCCAGAGTTCATAAATAGTGCAGTTTGTACCTTTTCTCATTGTTACTCTATTATGAACATAGCAGGCAGTGTTCATGGCTTCAGCCCAAAAGTGATATGGCTGCTTCTTAGCATGCAACACGGCTCTTGCAGATTCTTGTAAGGTCCTATTCTTCCTTTCCACTACTCCATTTTGTTGTGGGGTGATTGGAGAGGAAAACTCATGTTTTATTCCTTCAGCTTCACAAAATTCAGAAAACTTAGCATTCTCAAATTCCCTTCCATGGTCACTTCTGATCCTTACAATTGATGAGTCTTTCTCTCTTTGAAGTTGTAAGCAAAGAAGTTTGAGTGTATCAAAGCTATCTGATTTCTCTCTGATGAAGTTCACTCATGTAAATCTTGAGAAGTCATCAACAACTACCAGAGCATATCTTCTTCCACCTATGCTTTCCACCTGCATTGGCCCCATGAGATCAATGTGCAGTAGTTCTAGTGGTTTAGAGGTTACCTGATGTTCCAACTTCTGATGAGACATTCGAGTTTGCTTACCAATCTGACATTCACCACAGATTCTTCCCTCTTCAATGTTGAGTTTAGGTAAATCTCTTATAGCTCCAGTTGAGATGGCTTTCTTCATTCCTCTCAGATGTAGATGACCCAACTTTTGGTGCCACAACCAAACTTCTTCTTCCTTGCTAACTAGACAAGTATATATGTTTGCTTCTTCAACATCAATCCAGTGATAGCAGTTGTCCTTTGACCTCATTCCTGTCATCACAACTTTACCTTGTGTATTTTTAACCTCACATTTAGAGTCAGTGAAACTAACTTTCATACCTTGATCACATAGCTGACTGATACTGATCAGATTGGCAGTCAGACCTTTCACAAGCAAAACCTTTTCTAGCCTTGGCAGCCCTTTCTTGACAACTTTTCCAATGCCAACAATCTCACCTTTGGCTCCACCACCAAATGTCACATAGCTGGTAGCATAGGATTCTAGTTCATCTAGGTAACCATCTTCTCCAGTCATATGTCTTGAGCATCCACTGTCAAAATATCAACAGTTTCTAGAGGTAGCTTTGAGTGCAATGTGAGCAATCTGAGCTGTCTCTTTCTTTGGTTCAGTCTTTGGCTTCCATTCTCTCTCAGGCTGCTGTGTTGGTGTATTAACATGCTCACCTTCATTGTGGTGATACCACTGAGGGTATCCATATAATTTGAAGCAGTAAGGCCTTATGTGTCCTCTTTTGCCACAATGATGACAAACTCATCTTCTAGGTCTTCTGTTCGAACTGGATCCATGATGTTGAACAGGACGTTTCAACATTTGCTTCCCAGATGTAGGATCATATACACTTTCTGCAGGTATGAACTTTTCTGTATTCTTGTGCTGTTTCATCTTCCTGTAGTCAAATCCTATCCCAACACCTTTGTTCTTTTCTTGCCCATCCAGAATTTCATCTAGAACAGCTGTCACAGTATTCAACATCCTGATATGCTTCATTGTATTCTCCAGCTGAGAGTTAAGTTGAGCAACTTCATCAGTCAGCCCAGCTATTCTCTTCAATCCTTCATCTCTTTCAGTGGTGAGTTGAACAATTGTTTTCTTTTGTCTGTGTAGGACTTTGTTTATCTCCAAGTCCTTCTCATACAAGTCCCTATAAGATGCAAGAAGATCATCATATGATAGTCCTTCATCAACTGACTCCACATCTGATGCACACACTCCAGCAAGAGCAGTTACACATTTTGCTGATTCATTATCTTCCTCAGAGTCATCTTCATCAGACCAAGTAACAGTCATGCTCTTCTTTTGTTTCTTGAGGAAGGTAGCACACTCAATCCTTGTGTGACCATATCCTTCACATTCATGACATTGTACACCTTTTGATGGAGTTTGCTTTTCATCACTTTTACCTCTTTTGAACTTATCAGCCTGAGTGTTGATGTTGAATCGGATGTTTTGCCCATTTGGTTTTTGTCTCCAAGCCTGTCTGGGTTTTCTACCAACCATAGCAAGTGCTTCTGTGAATCCATCATCTTCATCAAAACCATCAGTAGACTCACAGTCATCAGTGTTGGAAGCAAAAGCTATACTCTTGCTCTTTTTATCTCCTCTTTCATTTATAGCCAATTCAAAGGTTTCAAGGGAACCAATTAGCTCATCAACCTTCATAGTGTTGATGTCATGTGCTTCTTCTATAGCTGTAACTTTCATATCAAACCTTTTTGGAAGAGATCTAAGTATTTTCCTGACCAACTTAGCATCACTCATCTTTTCACCAAGCACATCAAAGGAGTTGGCTATATCCAGAATGTTCATATAAAACTCATGAACGCTTTCATCCTCTTTCATTTTTAAACTTTCAAACTTTGTGGTAAGGAGTTGAAGTCTAGACATTTTTACCTTAGATGTTCCTTCATGAACTGTTTCCAAAATGTCCCAGGCTTCTTTGGCAACCACACATTTCTTTATCAGACGAAACATGCTTCTATCAACTCCATTGAAGAGAGCATTGATGGCTTTAGAATTGTAGGTAGACAGGTCTTGTTCTTCCTTTGTCCATTCTAGCTCTGCCTTTAGAACACTGGTTTTGTTTCCATCTTTATCAGTGACAACAGGAGCCTCCCATCCTGATAAGATTGCCCTCCAAACTTGAGAATCAATGGACTTGAGAAAGGCGGCCATGCGCGACTTCCAGTAATCATAGTTCGTCCCATCCAACAGAGGTGGTCTGTTGACAAATCCTCCTTCCTTTTCCATAGTGCCAGAAGATAACTTCCCTAGATCTCACCCAGGTACAGGCAGGGTACCTGCTCTGATGCCAATTGAAATTCCGGCACGCAGGATTGAAATGTGCTATGTGATGTTCCAACACTTGTGATGTTGAATACGATGTTGGAACATTCACCAGAGAGAACGAATAATACAATAAATAACGTTAACAAAAGATAAAAGACACAGTTCAATTGTTAACCCAGTTCGGCGCTTAAACAAGCCCTAGTCTGGGGGATACCAATCCAGGAGAGGAGTCCACTATGATAGTTCTAATCCTAAGCTAAACACACCCGTTTACAACTTATGACTTAGACACTATCTCATGCAACTTCAACTTAGGAACTCCTAAGTTTGAGATCTCATCTCACCTCATAATCAATCACCCAACCAGTGACAATAGATAAAGATATAATTGTTTGAGAACACACTCCAACACAAACTAACTCCGTACTTCAAAGCTTAGGAGTAGTTAACACAAATACAAGATCCTATGTCCTAGTCTTGCACAAAGAAAATGCAAGGTAGGCTCACAAGTATTCTAACACAAACCCTAGTACAAAAAATGAGACACTTTCAGAATACAACACACATTCAAAACTAGGGTTACAAAGAAGCTTATATACTAAGAGTCTTCATGGGCTTCTTTGGAACTTGGGTTTCAATACTCCTTGCACACTTCAGCACGTGATTAATGAGAGTAGTCAAATGTTTCCAAAAGCTATGCAGAGTTCTTTTGGAAATAATCACGTAGAGATACTCTAATAACTCAAGCATAATTAAAGCACAAACACAAGACGCGGATTCCATAATCAAAGGGTGGCGCATTAAATGAGGCGCGCGTTTCACTCAACCTGGAAAGGTATCCGGATGTTGAAACATTGTAACATAAAGTTGTTATACCAAAATGAGCCAATCAACAAAACATTAACAGGTAGACTATGTCAAGTGAGTCTCTTGGTCATGGGAAGAGATTCGGGATTTGGGTAGAATTAGGGTTGTTAATTCCTTGTACCAATTGTGAGAATTTTTGTAAAGTGATACTCATTGATTCTAGTAGAACGGAGGGGCTGCTCTCTCCCCCAGATTAGGTTCATTAACACCAAACTGGGTAAACAAAGATTGTGTCTCTCTCTTGCTTTTGATTTGTCTACTTGTTTATGGATTATTATTTTCATCGTCTCTATATATTCTTTGATTTGGTTGCTTGATTCAATTGCTCCACACATCAAGTTCTTTTATTGGTGTGGGTTTTCGTCGAATTCACAAGTCCATTGGACCACCCATTATCTGACCACTCGGATCATACTCTAGATGCTCAATATTTGGTGTGAGGATGGTGTGTTTGAGAGTCCCATATTAGCTATGATATGATCTGAAAATGCGTTTATAAGTGTATTATCTCTCACCTTTTAAATCGGTTTTGTAATATTGAGTTAAACCCAATCTATATTTTTTTAAGATATAATGTGGCAGTTGTCTAATAGTGAACTTTGGTTGCCTTATAAACTAGTGTGGGAAATCATCTTGATTTTACTTGGACATTATGCTATTCTTTTGTTCTAAGGTCCATTATCTAATATCAATGCCAAAATCCTTTTAAGATATGTGTGCCTTTACACCTTAAATCTGTGTGTGTTGTTACCGGAGTTAAAACCGATTAAAAATAAGTTTTCAGCCACCGAAAAGATTAATGGGTTGTTTTGACAAACCAGACATGCTTTTTGCTGGTGGAACAAATAAAAGGTTGTTGCTTTGGTGTCCCATTCCTATAGAGAAGCAGGAGTCCTCCGTACCAAGAGGAATCAGTCTGCGTGAGAGACTTCCGTTTTTCTCTTAATAAAAAGAAACGATATTCTTCATAAGAAATACTCACTTATTTCCCTAAAAATATGAGATCATGCTGATAACTAAAAAAAGTGTTAATTGTGGTCGTGAATATAGGGAAAGGAGGTTATAGCCCTATGGATATTTTTTTCTCCAAAATATACACACCAATATTACTTAATATTCGATGTGGGACTACATATTTTTATTCTCAAAATTCACACTAGTATGTTATAGTACCGATGTGGGACTCAATTTTTTTTTATTTTTTTATTTTCAATTCACACACTATTGTCCCTCTTTGTTCCGTTCCAACAGTGTGACTAACGTGAAATCTGGTTGTGGATCCACTTTTAGGTAATTTGTTAAGATTCAGATCCTGAATCTTAGTACCTCTCCAAAATATTACACCTCCATATTTCCATAGTTATAATCCATGACCACCATGCAACAAATTACAACCTTGCCATTGTCCCAAACCTCAATAAAATGAAGCCTGTAGTAGGATTACACTGTTTTGTTTGTCACATATTCTGCTACAAAACATGTTGCATTTGTCTTGAATAATATTACTAGGAATATGCAAATTTCTATTGTGTACTGCTATATAAAAAGTAGTCCTCTGTTAGTTATTTTTATACGTTGGTAATACCTACATCACCCTTTATTGTTTTTGTGATGCAGCTATTCAAATTCCTCCCACGATTATCCCCAAAAGTGATGAGTATATTTCAGGAAATGAAACGTCACTAGTTGAAAATATTATGGCTGGGAAAGTGGATTCAGCTGTATGTTATGGCTTTATCGGCTGGAATAGTTTCAATTTTTCACCATAACCTCATTCTTGTATGCATTTATTGAGATTTGCAATGTCCAGCATTGTGTAATAGTAACTGCTCCATGAGTTCAGCTACTGGTTCATGTTACTCTCTTTCGTGGATCCGTGCAAATGAACGGATATTCTACTAGTTATATACTAGTAGATGGCAGTTCAAGGTGCTTTATGCGCACAAAAAGAATGGTCACTCAAATCCGCGAATAAATAACCCCAGTATGCTATGAGCTAGAAATTCTCAGTTTTCCGTTTATATCCGTGGAATTATTTTTTGTCTGAAACCAATATTTGTATCCGGAGATTCAGTATGGGATGGTAAAAAACTTATGTAATAATTTTTGTTTGAAATCAATATTTGTATATGGCCGGATGCTTCTTTTTCTTTGCGAGGGATCTTTTTTTTTCACCTCCTCTATGTGACTATGTTCATTAAAAACCTGTTATATATATATATGACGATTCCGGTAAGAACAATTAGTTGTTGTGAGAAATGAGAACAACTAATAATTGTTGAATTAATAAGTCATGTTTTCGAGAAAACAGAGCTTCAGAAGTTGGAGAAGCTTCAGAAGCTACAGAGCTTCAGAAGCTGAGCAGAGCTTCAGAAGTTGCAGAGCTTCAGAAGCTACAGAGCTTCAGAAGCTGAGCAGAGCTTCAGAAGTTGAGCAGAGCTTCAGAAGTTACAGAGCTTCAGAAGTTGAGAAAGTTTCTGAAGCTAGTAATAGTTAGTTAGTTTGTTATAGTTTTTGTTTTGTCTTAGGTAGTTAATATACGATCGCTTGGCAGTGAAGCAAGCCCCCATTTATATATAAATACCTTTGCCCCATGTGGATGAATGCAATTAACTCTTTTTCTTAATTCTCGTCTCAATTCTCTCGTTCTATTCTCTCTAATTTCTCCCAAAATTATCACATTGTCCCAACAAATTGGTATAACAGAGCCCGGTTGTGATTCACGTTTTGCATTGATTCTTTGATCAAGAAACAATGGCGAACAATGGCACAACCTCATCACAATTTCCTGCAAATCTTCCAGTTTTCAAAGGTGAAAACTATGATCGTTGGTGTGCGCAGATGAAGGTCATTTTCAGGTTTCAAGATGTTCTTGAAACTGTTAATGATGGAGTACCAGACTTGGCTGCAAATGCTGATGAAGCAGCAAGAGCCTTGCATCGCGAGTTGAAGAAAAAGGATGCAAAAGGTCTGTTCATCATACATCAGTGTGTGGATCCTAATATCTTTGAGAAGATCATTGAGGAAGAGTCTTCTAAAGGTGCTTGGGATACATTGAAAAAGATTTATGGAGGTGATGAAAAACTGAAGGGTATCAAGCTGCAAGCTCTGAGGAGACAATATGAAATGTTGGTGATGAATGATCAAGAAACGATAGCTGAGTATCTTTCAAGAATGTTGAGTATCACTAATTTGATGAAGTCAAATGGTGAAGCTCTGTCAGAGAGGTCCAAGATTGAGAAGGTTTTGAGAACCTTGACTGAGAAATTTGATCACATAGTAGTAGCAATAGAAGAATCAAAGGATTTGGCCACTATGAAGATAGAGGAGCTCCAAGCTTCATTGGAGGCACATGAACTGAGAGTCAAGCAGAGGAGCTCAAATAAAGCTATTGATCAAGCTTTGCAGGCAAAGCTTCAGAAAGGTTCCAAAGGGAAAAACAAGAAAAAGAAAGAAGATTCAGAGAATGATGGCAAGAACCTTAAAGATTCAGAGTCTAGCAAAGGTAACAAGAAAGGTTCAAAGAAAAAGATTGATAAGAAGGATGTGAAGTGTTATAATTGTCAGAAGCTTGGCCATTATGCTAGAGAGTGTCACTCTAAGAAAGTTGAGAGAAGTGACAAGGATGAAGCTCAATTGGCAAAGGGAAATGGTAGTGACTCTGATGATTCCCTGCTCATGGCAATTACAAACACTGATGCTGATAAATCCAACTTGTGGTATCTTGACACTGGCTGTAGCAATCACATGACTGGCAACAAGAAGTGGTTCTTGAAGCTTGATTATTCAGTGAGACGGAATATCAAGTTTGCTAATAGCAGCCAGATCACTAGTGAAGGTATGGGGACAATTCTTGTGCAGAGAAAAGATGGTCAGGAATCCTTCATTAATGAGGTATTGTATGTTCCTTCTATAACAAGTAATTTGATTAGTCTTGGTCAATTGCTTGAAAAGGATTATACAGTGACAATGGCTAATAAAGAATTGAAGATTCATGATGCTAAAAGTAGGTTAATCCTAAGAGCTCCATTGTCAAGCAATAGAACCTTTAAGGTTGAAATCAATGTGATTGATTTCAAGTGCTTAGCCTCACTCACTAGTTCAGAAGAGAATTGGATATGGCACCACAGGTTTGGACATTTAAACTTCAAAAGTTTAAGCATGTTGAATTCCAAGAAGATGGTTCATGGCTTGCCTCAGATCAGAGCACCAAGGGAAATGTGTGAAGAGTGCTGTGCAGCAAAGCAGGCCAGAAATTCATTCAAGAATGAATTACCTATGAAATCAACTCAGAAGCTAGGAATGGTGTACTCAGATGTGTGTGGTCCATTTGAGGTGAAATCCATTGGAGGCAACAGCTATTTTCTGACATTCATAGATGATTGTACTAGGCATGTTTGGCTCTACCTTATCGAAAAGAAAAGTGATGTATTTACCAAGTTCAAGAAATTTAAGACACTAGTTGAAAATCAAAGTGGATTTAGTGTTAAGAAATTGAGAACTGATGGAGGTGGTGAATACACTTCACATGAATTTGCAAAATTCTGTGAAGATGAAGGTATAGAGCATGAAGTCACTGCACCCTACACCCCTCAACACAATGGTGTAGCTGAGAGGAAAAATAGAAGCATCATGAACATGGCCAGAAGTATGCTTAAAGCTAAGCATATGCCTCATAAGTTTTGGGGTGAAGCAGTCTCTACAGCAGTTTACATCATCAATAGAAGTCCTACAAAGAGGTTACAAGACAAGACTCCTCATGAAGCTTGGACAGGTTTGAAACCAAGTGTTAGTCACTTTAGAATATTTGGCTCACTTTGCTTCAAACATGTTCCTGATCAAGTTAGAAGAAAACTTGATGATAGAAGTCAGACAATGATATTGTTAGGTTATCATCCCACTGGTGCTTACAAATTGTACTCACCTAGAGATAACAAAGTTGTGATTAGCAGAGATATCAGGTTTGATGAATCAAAGGGTTGGGATTGGACTGAAGGCACAAGTGCTGAAGGCTCAATACTCAACAGAAGACTCATGCTTGAGGAAACAAATCAAGAGGAGATAGAAGTTGAAAATGATCAACCTAATGCTGCACCTAATCAACAGTTGAGAAGATCAACCAGAGAAAGGGTACAGTCAATAAGGTTGAATGAGTATGATGTGTTTCCTGATCAAGCAATCACTGAAGATGGAGAACTGGTCAATGAAGCAATGATTGCAGAGTTGGAACCAGTGACTCTAAGTGAAGCTTTGAAAGATTCAAATTGGTTGAATGCTATGAAAGAGGAGCTGAAGTCAATTGAGAAGAATAACACCTGGACATTGATGAACAAAGCTGTAAACAAGAGACCTATTGATGTGAAATGGGTTTTCAAGCTGAAGATGAAACCAAGTGGTGAAATTGCTAAGTACAAAGCAAGGCTAGTAGCTAAGGGTTTTCTTCAGAAGCCTGGACTTGACTTTAATGAAGTGTTTGCACCTGTGGCAAGGCTAGAGACAATTAGGATAGTTGTTGCAGTAGCTACCTACAAAGGATGGGCTATGCACCAGCTTGATGTGAAATCTGCCTTTTTGAATGGACCATTAGAGGAAGAGGTATATGTGAAGCAGCCACCAGGATTTGAGATTAAAGGTCAAGAACAGAAAGTGTACAAGTTGAACAAAGCTCTCTATGGTTTGAAACAAGCTCCAAGAGCTTGGAACAAGAGAATTGATAGCTTCCTGCTGAATTTGAGTTTCACTAGATGCACATCAGAACATGGAGTATATGTGAAAGGCTCAAGTCATGATGAGATTATAATACTGTGTCTGTATGTTGATGATTTGTTGATCACAGGATCAAACAAAGCTGTGCTAGAGAAATTCAAAGCAGACATAATGAAGGAGTTTGAGATGACTGATATGGGAGAGCTATCATATTTCCTTGGCATGGAATTTGTGAAAACAGATAGAGGCTATTTCTTGCATCAGAAGAAATATGTCATTGACATATTGAAGAGGTTTCACATGAGCAATTGCAACCCTGCAATTACTCCTATGGAAACAGGTGTGAAGCTGAGCAAGAATACTGAGGATGAGTTGGTTGATTCAACACTGTACAGACAGATCATAGGATCATTGAGGTACTTGTGCAATACTAGAATTGATTTATGTCATAGTATTGGTCTGCTGAGCAGATTTATGGATCAACCAAGGATGAATCACTTGACTGCTGCAAAGAGGGTCCTTAGATATGTGAAAGGAACCATTGATCATGGCATTTTAATTCCAAACCAAAGGAACAGTAGCAAGAAGCTAATGGCTTATGGTTACTCAGATTCAGATTGGGGAGGAGATCAAGATGACAGGAAGAGTACTGCAGGATACCTGTTCATGATAGGTAATGCACCAATCTCTTGGTGTTCTAAGAAGCAAGGGATGGTGGCATTGTCATCATGTGAAGCTGAGTATGTGGCAGCTTCATTTGCAGCTTGTCAAGCAAATTGGATTGAGATGTTGCTCACTGAATTGAAGGCAGTAGAGACAACAAGGATGAAGCTACTTGTTGACAACAAGTCAGCAATTGACTTGGCTAACAACCCAGTTAGTCATGGAAGAAGTAAGCACATTGAGAGGAGGTTTCACTTTTTGAGAGATCAAGTGAACAAAGATAAGCTTGAGATGGAATATTGCAATACTGAGATTCAACTTGCAGATATTCTAACCAAACCTATGGCAAAGGCAAGGTTTGACACTCTGAAGAAGCTTATAGGAATGAATGCTTTGGAAAACATGCCTTAGGAGGTGTGTTGAATTAATAAGTCATGTTTTCGAGAAAACAGAGCTTCAGAAGTTGGAGAAGCTTCAGAAGCTACAGAGCTTCAGAAGCTGAGCAGAGCTTCAGAAGTTGCAGAGCTTCAGAAGCTACAGAGCTTCAGAAGCTGAGCAGAGCTTCAGAAGTTGCAGAGCTTCAGAAGTTACAGAGCTTCAGAAGCTGAGCAGAGCTTCAGAAGTTACAGAGCTTCAGAAGTTGAGAAAGTTTCTGAAGCTAGTAATAGTTAGTTAGTTTGTTATAGTTTTTGTTTTGTCTTAGGTAGTTAATATACGATCGCTTGGCAGTGAAGCAAGCCCCCATTTGTATATAAATACCTTTGCCCCATGTGGATGAATGCAATTAACTCTTTTTCTTAATTCTCGTCTCAATTCTCTCGTTCTATTCTCTCTAATTTCTCCCAAAATTATCACATTGTCCCAACAATAATAACCGTTAGATACATATCTACGGTTTAGATTAAAAAACACAATTGTAGTCACTCTGCATACAACTATTTACTTTGTCTTCCTTGTATCTTCTCCGCCCATCTCAGTGTATTCACGCCCACGTCTTCAACACAATTGTTCAATTAATATATCTCTCCCAATTTAATTTCCTCCTTTTGTTTTTCCGTTTCACATAAGCAAATTTCTCTTATTCAATTTGATTACTTTTAATTTGTTAATATTCATGCACGCTTAAAAACATCAAAAAGGATATCTAAAATTAGATACAAATAATACAAGTTCTTATAAAAATGACTTAATACATCGTGACAGCTGCACAAATATCATATATACATTTTACAAAGCAACTCCCCCCGGGTCTGTTTGGTTCGGAGATTTTGGAGGGGATGTGAGGTGATATTTTAAACTTTTATGTTTGGTTCAATTTTTTGTGAGGGGAAGGGGAGGGAATATAGAGCAATTTTTACTTCCCCAAATTGGCGAGATTTGAAGGAGAGGGGAAGGGAAACTAAAATATAATCTATTATATTGACAAAATTACTCTCAATTTGTTAAAATCCTAAATTACTCTTATTGAAACATTAAAAGTTTAGGTTATTTTTTCATTGTTGTTACAACTTGTTGAACGTTGGTACTGTGTTCTTCTTTTCCATTCTGTCGTTGCCACTTCTCTATCTTCTTCCTATAGGTATGTCTCTTGTAAACAAATACTTTTTATTTATTCTGGATTTTGTATATTGATCGATTATATAATATGCTGCTTTGTGGAATACGTTTTTCAACTTTGCAATGTCTTGTTTCTATTATATAATATTCTTGATGATCATATATATGCTACGCAAGTGGCTTTGCTATGTCTTGTTTATATAACATCATAGTTTTCTAATTGCTCTCATGTGTGTTGTTTGTGTTGTGGTATCACGTTTTTTTTTTCTTTTTCCAATTGGTCTCATGTGTGTTGCTCTCATGTATGATTTGTTGGAACAAAATTATGATTTTGTATCTCCTTAATTGATTTTGATGATAACAATGTATTTAAGGTTAAATTGGAGTACTAATAATTTAATTCAGTGTGCAGGATTAAAGGTTAAAATTTGCGTACTAAAGAACCTTAGAATTTCTGAAGGAATTACTTCTGAGCTCACCAGATCTGAAGCAAGTAATTCTGAGCCTATGAAACTCTGAAGTTATTATCTGAACCTTAGAATTTCTGAAGGAATTACTTATGAGCTCACCAGATCTGAAGCAAGTAATTCTGAGCCTGTGAAACTCTGAAGTTATTATCTGAACCTTAGAATTTCTGAAGGAATTACTTCTGAGCTCACCAGATCTGAAGCAAGTAATTCTGAGCCTGTGAAACTCTGAAGTTATTATCTGAACCTTAGAATTTCTGAAGGAATTACTTCTGAGCTCACCAGATCTGAAACAAGTAATTCTGAGCCTATCAAAATCTGAAGAACATATGAGCTCACCAGATCTGAAACAAGTAATTCTGAGCCTATCAAAATCTGAAGAACATCTGAGCTCACCAGATCTGAAACAAGTAATTCTGAGCCTATCAAAATCTGAAGGCTCGTCAGATATAAGTGTTAAGCTACATTTGAGAGTACAATTTTATTGAAGACTGTGCCTGACTAAGTCCAAACGCAGAAACCAAGAATGAAAAGGTTTGACCATGGAAAGGTCCTTTTCAAGTCAGGCTTCAGAAACGATTATTTCCTTATTTGGCTTTCACCAAGGTTCAAATATCAAAAGCCAAAAGGAATCTCTCATTTTGTAGTAAACGTTAAGCTCCTAAGCTACTGCAAATCAGAACAGCTAATAAGCTCACTGATCTATACAAAGGAGCGTCTCAATTCTTCAAACGGCTATAATCTTCAACGTTCATTTTATCATCTATAAAAGGAAGAAGATTTGTGAAGAAATGAAAATCAAGACTTAAGCTTCTGAACGTGCTGAAACTCTGTCAAATTCTGAAGCTATCAAACACTTAGAAACTTTGTGATAATTTTCTAAGTTAGTCTTGTAACTGCGTTGTATTTTGTAAACACCTCTGATTGTATATCAAGTGTTAATCTCTTATCTTTATTAACATTAAAACCAGTTTGAAGTCTCTTGCTTTGTGCTTGAGCATTGGAAGTCTCTTGCTTTGTGCTTGAGCATTGGAAGTCTCTTGCTTTGTGCTTGAGCAGTTAGAAGTCTCTTGCTTTGTGCTTGAGCATTGGAAGTCTCTTGCTTTGTGCTTGAGCAGTTAGAAGTCTCTTGCTTTGTGCTTGAGCAGTTTGAAGTCTCTTGCTTAGTGCTTGAGCATTTGTAATCTGAGTGATTATAGTGAAATCTCTTGTGAAGGACAAGAGGACTGGACTACTCCTGTTAGTGGGAGGAACCAGTATAAAAATTCTGAGCATCTCTCTCTAACCCTATCCTCATATATTGTGTGTGTTATACCTTATCCGCTGCAATTTGTTTTAACTTAAAAAAAGTCTAAACACACAATTCAACCCCCCCCTTCTTGTGTGTTTTTCAACCTTCAATTGGCATCAGAGCTCCGGTCTGTTGCTCTTCACTTAACAGTGAAACAGTAAAAGATCTAGGGGTACTTAGTTGAAAAACATGTCTGGTGTTACCTCTCCTTCTGCTTCCTCTGGACCTGATCACTCTGCTGTTCCACCTCCTCACAACTATGATAGGGAAAGGAACAGTGATAATCACAGAGACAAACCACCTTACTTCAACAGTGATCCTACTACTTTTCCTTTCTGGAAAACCAAGATGTATAGTTACATCATTGGGACCGATGATGAGTTATGGGATATCATTGAAGATGGTATACATTTTGAACACATGGATGATGAAGGTGTTGTAAGAAATACCTACAGAAAGTTCTTTGATGCTGAAAAGAAGAAACAGTATAAGAAGCATCATACTGTTAAGAATATGCTTATTGGTGCAATATCTCATGCTGAGTATTTAAAAATATCCAACAAGTCATGTGCCAAAACTATCTGGGACTCTCTATGTTCCACCTATGAAGGAAATAAGCAAGTCAAAGAAGCTAAGGCAAACTTATTAGTTCATCAATATGAGCTGTTCAGAATGAAGGAAGATGAAGATATTGAAACCATGTATTCAAGGTTTCAAACCCTTGTCTCTGGTCTTCAAGTTCTGAAGAAAAGCTACACTGCATCTGATCACGTGAAGAAAATTCTGAGGAGCTTACCTTCCAAATGGAGACCAAAAGTTACAGCTTTTCAGGAATCCAAGGATTTGGACAATGTGACTCTTGAAGATTTAATAAGCTCACTCAGAAGTCATGAGCTAGAACTTATGTCAGATGAACCTGTCAAGAAGATGAAGTCCTTGGCTCTAAGCTCTGTTCAGACTTCCTCAAAAGCTGCAAAGATCAAAGTGTCTGAACAAGAGGAAGAAACTTCTGATGATATGATGGATGAAAATTCTGAGAATGAAGAAATGGCACTAATGGTTAGAAGGTTTCAGAAATAGAACAAGAAATACAAAAGGTTTCCAAACAAAGGAAACAACTCAAGAAGTTCCTTTTCAAAGGACAAAAAGGAAGAACTGAACAACTGCTATAACTGCAAGAAATCTGGACACTTCATTGCGGACTGTCCAGAAATGTCATCCAAGGACAAAGGAAAGAATAAGAGCTTTGGGAAAGAAAAGTACAAAGAAAAGGTAAGGAAGAGTTTGTTAGCCACTTGGGAGACCATTGAGAATGACTCTGAAGGAGAAGATGATGAAGAAGGCAATCTGGCTTTAATGGCAAGAACTTCTGAAGGTAACAACTCTGATAGAGATTCTGAAGATGACTCAGATGATGAAAATGAGGTATACTCTAACATGACTAAATCTGAATTAATTGATTCTCTTAAGATTGCCGTGAAACATTACTCTCGTATAGTAAGTCAACACAAAATTCTGAAGAATGTTCATGAATCATTGAAAAAGGATGCCAAGATTCTTTATGATGAAAATGAATCGTTAAACATTCGTATTTGTCATGTTGAATCTAACTATGTCTTGGCAGACAAGCTCAATGATGATCATGAAGATGCTCTTCACGAATTTATTCGTTGTACCTTCAATAGGAGTAAAATGGCTTCCATGATTTATCATATGACTCGTAACTATGGTGAAGGCATTGGTTATTCTCGGTTTAAGAACTGGGATAAACCTCTGAAATCATATAGTGAGGATGATACTCCACCTGAATTATTCTCTACCTTTGTTAAAAGTGGTACACTTGATCTGAAGGCATCCAACTCTGAAGGAGGTTCTGAACCTGAACCCAAAGACTCAGAAGTTCCAAGTTCTTCTGAACCTAAAATTTCTGAGTCCAAAAGTTCTCAAGTTAAGGCTCAGAAGTCATCTGAACCTCTGAGAAATCAAGGTAAAGTTACTTCAGATCCTTGCTTGACCTTTGGAACTGTGATATACTCCAGATCAAAATCCAAGAATCAAATTAAGCCTAAACATTCTTGTCAAAGCTTAATTAATTCTAGATCTTGTGTTGATCATAGAAAACAAAGAAGGAATACTATTCAGAAGACTAACTCTAAAGGACCCATCAGAATATGGGTACCAAAATCTGAAATAATGTTTGCTTCAGATGCTCATGCAAGGAAAGGTAAAACAGCAGCCCTGGTACCTGGACAGTGGTTGCTCACGACATATGACGGGAGAAAAGCATATGTTCCAAACCCTAACTCTGAAAGAGGGAGGCTCTGTGGGATTTGGAGGAAAACAAAAAGGGAAGATCATTGGTACAGGTACAGTTGGTAATTCTTCTCTTTCCATTAAAGATGTTTGGTTAGTTGATGGACTTAAACACAATCTATTGAGCATTAGTCAATTTTGTGACAATGGGTGTGTTGTTACATTTAATAAGGAATCATGTACTGTATCAAAAGACTCTGACAAATCTGTAGTATTCAAGGGAATGAGAGTTGGCAATGTTTATAAAGTAAACTTTTCTGATTTGGTTGACCAAAAGATTATATGTCTTTTGTCTCTGAGTGATGAGAAATGGCTATGGCACAAGCGTCTTGGTCATGCTAACTGGAGGTTGATCTCTAAGCTTAGCAAACAAAAGCTTGTTAGTGGTTTGCCTGACATTGATTATCACTCAGATGCACTTTGTGGCTCATGTCAAAAAGGAAAATTTGCTAAGACTTCATTCAAGTCTAAAAACATTGTCTCTACTTCCAGACCCTTAGAATTGCTTCACATTGATCTGTTTGGTCCTGTTTCGACAGCCTCTATCAATGGTAAAAAATATGGATTGGTCATGGTTGATGATTTCAGTAGATGGACTTGGGTGAAATTCCTACGTTCTAAGAGTGAAGCACTTGTGGTGTTCAGTGACTTCTGCACACAAATACAAAGTGAAAAGGATCTTCGGATTCTGAAGGTTAGAAACGACCATGGGGGAGAGTTCGAAAATGACTCTTTCGAATCTTTCTGCTCAGAGCATGGAGTAATCCATGAATTCTCTTCTCCTAGAACACCACAGCAGAATGGTGTTGTAGAAAGAAAGAATAGATCTTTGCAAGAAATGGCTCGTACCATGATGCTTGAGTCTAACCTAGCTAAGTTCTTGTGGGCAGAAGCCGTGAGTACTGCTTGCTATGTTCAGAATAGAATCTACATCAGACCTATTCTGAACAAAACTGCTTATGAACTGTTCAAAGGAAGAAAACCAAATATTTCTTATTTTCATCAGTTTGGATGTACTTGTTATATTCTAGACAACAAGGTCTATCGAAAGAAATTTGATGCTAGAGCTTATAAGGGTATCTTTATAGGCTACTCTGAACGCTCAAAAGCATACAGATTGTATAATTCTGAAACTCACACAGTTGAAGAATCTATACATGTTAGATTTGATGATAAAGAGCCTGACGATAAAATGTCAGAGCAAGCTGAGACTTTTGCAGAATTTCAAGTTTCCTCAAATTCTGAGTGTGAAGATCTCTCCATTGCTGTATATCCATCTGAGACTCAAAATGAAGATATCTCTGAAGGCCTTGAAACTGAAGACCCTTCAGAAACTGAACCCTCTCAGACACCTGCTCCACCTAAGAGTAAATTCAAGTATAGATCATCTCATCCTGAAGAGCTAATTGTTGGTAACAAGGATAGCCCAAGAAAGACCAGATCTGCTTTCAAAGAGGATGAATCCCTAGTTGGGTTAATTTCATTAATTGAACCCACAAACATAGAAGAAGCACTCTCAGATGATGGGTGGATTGTTGCAATGCAAGAAGAACTCAATCAATTTGAAAGAAATGATGTTTGGGATCTGGTACCAAAACCCAAACACAAGAACATTATTGGAACAAAATGGGTATTCAGAAACAAGTCAAATGAAAAGGGAGAAGTTGTCAGAAATAAAGCTAGACTGGTTGCACAAGGTTATAGTCAGCAAAAAGGCATAGATTTCACTGAAACCTTTGCACCAGTAGCAAGACTTGAGGCAATTAGACTTCTCTTGTCCTATGCAGTTAATCATGACATCACTCTATTTCAAATGGATGTTAAGAGTGCATTTCTGAATGGAGTAATTTATGAAGAAGTCTATGTTAAACAACCTCCTGGCTTTGAAGATATAAAGTGTCCTGATCATGTTTACAAATTGAAGAAATCTCTGTATGGTTTGAAACAAGCTCCAAGAGCTTGGTATGAAAGGTTAAGTATATTTCTTCTAGAAAATGGTTTTGAAAAAGGACATGTTGATAACACTCTCTTTAGAAAAACCTTAAAAACTGATATTTTGATTGTTCAGATTTATGTTGATGATATTATCTTTGGTTCAACTAATGTTTCTCTTTGCAAGAATTTCTCTAAGCTTATGCAGGATGAATTTGAAATGAGTATGATGGGAGAACTAACATTCTTCTTGGGAATTCAAATCAATCAAAGAAAAGAAGGAGTATATGTGCATCAAACCAAATACACAAAGGATTTACTGAAGAAATTTGGTCTTGAAGATTGTAAACCAATGTCAACTCCTATGCATCCCTCTAGCTGTCTTCTGAAGGAAGAATCTGAAGGCAAAGTAGATCAGAAATTATACAGAGGTATGATTGGTTCCCTCCTTTATCTCACTGCATCTAGACCAGATATCTTGTTCAGTGTATGCTTGTGTGCTAGATTTCAATCAGATCCTAGAGAGTCTCATCTAACTGCTGTTAAGAGAATCTTTAGATATCTGAAAGGAACCACTAATCTTGGATTACTTTATAAGAAATCCTTAGATTATCAGCTTATTGGATTCTGTGATGCTGACTATGCTGGTGATAAAATTGAAAGGAAGTCCACTAGTGGAAACTGTCAATTTCTAGGTGAAAACCTTATATCATGGGCTAGTAAGAGACAAGCAACTATTGCTCTATCTACAGCAGAAGCAGAGTACATCTCAGCTGCTAAGTGTTGCACGCAGTTGCTCTGGATGAAACATCAGTTGGAGGACTATCAGATAAGGATAAGTAGTATACCACTTCTCTGTGATAATACTGCTGCTATCTGTTTGTCTAAGAATCCTATTTTGCATTCAAGAGCTAAACACATTGAGATCAAACATCACTTCATTAGAGACTATGTTCAGAAGGGAGTAATTAAGATTCAATTCATTGATACTGAGCATCAATGGGCTGATATCTTTACCAAACCTCTTGCTATTGATCGTTTCGATTTTATCAAGAAAAATCTGAACATGGTTTTTATTTCTGAATGATATCTCTGAATGCTGTTAACTCTGAATGAATAAACTGGTTCTGAAGGGCCTCAGAAGTTTGGACGGCTCAGAAACTATTATATAGGTTCTGAAGCACTCTCTCATCTGAAGCAATCAGAATTATTTATTATTAAATATGATTTCTTGTGACTCAGATACCTACTCTAAGTGTTAGTTGACCACTCAGTTTCTCTAACTGACAGCTGGCTTCTGAAAACACTACTTATCTGTGTAACTTCCCATCATGTCTAGTAAACGCTGGGTAATGAAGGAGAGCTAATGATGATTTTATTAAAAGTAACTGCCAAGCCCCCATTACGTCACTATCTTGTTTCCCCAATATTTTGAAACTTCCACTATAACCATTTCTGACACCCCTAAATCCCCTCAGAAATCTCCTATTAAAGATTCTGAGTCTACCCCAATAGCAATGGACGTAGACCAATCTGAACCCTCAAATGTTCAAAATTCTGAAGTCCCTGCTGAATCCCAAACTGAACCCCTTCAGACTTCATCTCCTAAGCCAACCACTTCTGAACCAAACCCCTCATCCATTCAAACCACTCCACCTTTTCCTGGAACTGATTCAGATCTTGAAGAAACTCGTCTTCATTCTGAAACAATTCCCTGTTTCACCATGGTACTTAACAATTCCCTTTTACCGTTGAATGCATTTACTGCTGGTGGTTGTTTGCTGTGTGCATTTACTACCCTGTAACTTGTGCTTTGACTGACCCGTTTTTGATAATGACAAAGGGGGAGAAAATATTATTTCATTTCCTATGGCAGTGAAATTATTTCTGAAGCTCTAAAGATCACATTTTCTGAACTCTACTCTTGTTAAGTTATATTAAAGTCTTTTAAACTTTTAATGAGGGGGAGTAATAAATTTTGTCCAACATAAATTCATATAATATAAGATACGCTTGCAAACCATATCTTATATTTGTCAATCTGAAGAAATAGAGCTTGCAAACCTCTAATTCTGAAGGTAGAATATATGAAATTATATTTGACATTAAATATTATTCTTAGACTGTTTTATATTTATCATTGATAAACTTTTGAAGCTTATCAGACTCAGGGGGAGCTTGCAAACCTCAGAACCTGAAGTCAAGATGTTAAATAAAAAACAACAACAATTGATTTTAAATACATATAGTTGTCATCATCAAAAAGGGGGAGATTGTTGGAACAAAATTATGATTTTGTATCTCCTTAATTGATTTTGATGATAACAATGTATTTAAGGTTAAATTGGAGTACTAATAATTTAATTCAGTGTGCAGGATTAAAGGTTAAAATTTGCGTACTAAAGAACCTTAGAATTTCTGAAGGAATTACTTCTGAGCTCACCAGATCTGAAGCAAGTAATTCTGAGCCTATGAAACTCTGAAGTTATTATCTGAACCTTAGAATTTCTGAAGGAATTACTTCTGAGCTCACCAGATCTGAAGCAAGTAATTCTGAGCCTATGAAACTCTGAAGTTATTATCTGAACCTTAGAATTTCTGAAGGAATTACTTCTGAGCTCACCAGATCTGAAGCAAGTAATTCTGAGCCTGTGAAACTCTGAAGTTATTATCTGAACCTTAGAATTTCTGAAGGAATTACTTCTGAGCTCACCAGATCTGAAACAAGTAATTCTGAGCCTATCAAAATCTGAAGAACATATGAGCTCACCAGATCTGAAACAAGTAATTCTGAGCCTATCAAAATCTGAAGAACATCTGAGCTCACCAGATCTGAAACAAGTAATTCTGAGCCTATCAAAATCTGAAGGCTCGTCAGATATAAGTGTTAAGCTACATTTGAGAGTACAATTTTATTGAAGACTGTGCCTGACTAAGTCCAAACGCAGAAACCAAGAATGAAAAGGTTTGACCATGGAAAGGTCCTTTTCAATTCAGGCTTCAGAAACGATTATTTCCTTATTTGGCTTTCACCAAGGTTCAAATATCAAAAGCCAAAAGGAATCTCTCATTTTGTAGTAAACGTTAAGCTCCTAAGCTACTGCAAATCAGAACAGCTAATAAGCTCACTGATCTATACAAAGGAGCGTCTCAATTCTTCAAACGGCTATAATCTTCAACGTTCATTTTATCATCTATAAAAGGAAGAAGATTTGTGAAGAAATGAAAATCAAGACTTAAGCTTCTGAACGTGCTGAAACTCTGTCAAATTCTGAAGCTATCAAACACTTAGAAACTTTGTGATAATTTTCTAAGTTAGTCTTGTAACTGCGTTGTATTTTGTAAACACCTCTGATTGTATATCAAGTGTTAATCTCTTATCTTTATTAACATTAAAACCAGTTTGAAGTCTCTTGCTTTGTGCTTGAGCATTGGAAGTCTCTTGCTTTGTGCTTGAGCATTGGAAGTCTCTTGCTTTGTGCTTGAGCAGTTAGAAGTCTCTTGCTTTGTGCTTGAGCATTGGAAGTCTCTTGCTTTGTGCTTGAGCAGTTAGAAGTCTCTTGCTTTGTGCTTGAGCATTGGAAGTCTCTTGCTTTGTGCTTGAGCAGTTAGAAGTCTCTTGCTTTGTGCTTGAGCAGTTTGAAGTCTCTTGCTTAGTACTTGAGCATTTGTAATCTGAGTGATTATAGTGAAATCTCTTGTGAAGGACAAGAGGACTGGACTACTCCTGTTAGTGGGAGGAACCAGTATAAAAATTCTGAGCATCTCTCTCTAACCCTATCCTCATATATTGTGTGTGTTATACCTTATCCGCTGCAATTTGTTTTAACTTAAAAAAAGTCTAAACACACAATTCAACCCCCCCCTTCTTGTGTGTTTTTCAACCTTCATGATTAATTACTAAAATGTTATTAAGCATGTATTTATTTAGGAAAATGCTATTTAGTAAGAATTTGTTATGCAAGAAAGAGAATAATGTTATGTGTTAATTTTTTATTGGTCAAATTATAATCACCCTCTCTCTCATGTATGGTTAGTTAACATTTGATTGGTCAAATTCTCTTATTTTGTGGATTCTTCTCTTTATTGAATAAATATTTCTTACTAAATAGCATTACTCATTTATTTATTTGTGTGTTTTATAATTAAGTTGTTGTATTGTCTAGTATTTACTTGTTTTTTAGTAAACAAAAAAAGAGTAAGAGGAATTGTTTGGTTACACATAGGGTTGAGAATAGGCTAGGCCGAGGTAGGCTTTGCCAAGCCTGAGCCTGGCCTGTGAAAAAATTGAAGGCCTGAGCCTGGCCTATTTTTTAGGCCTGAGTCTGACCTTTTGAAAGCTTGACATGGCCTATTAGCCTACTAGGCCGGTCTATTTCTCATGAAAATATTTAAATAATTAATTATATTTATTTTTAAATATACTAATAAGCTAATAAACCAATGAAATTAAACTTCTTTTTTATTTTTAACATGATATTTTAAATAATTTGACTATATATGACATCATATTTTAATTTTAGTTTATAATGATACATTTATATATGTAAAAAATTAATTTACATTAATAAACTTAAATTACTGAAAAAGTTAATAGATTTATAATGTAATCAAAGTATAAATTTTAATATATAATAATAATAATAATAAATGTAAAAATATATTTATTTAAATAGGCCGGCCTAAAAGGCTTTTTTAATGGCCTGAAGCCTGACCTATTTAACTAAATAGGCTTATAAAAAAGTCTTGACCTACTCTGTTTAAAGAAATAGACTGGCCTGGCCTGGCCTGAGCCTATGTAGGCTAGGCCGTAGGCCCCTGTAGGTCAGCCTGGCCTATTCCCAGCCCTAAAGTCACACCTTAATTTTATAAATACTAGTCGTCGGCCCGTGCGATGCACGGGTTCGGCGGAACGACATATGTATGTCAATTATGGTTGTTGCTTTAGATTAGCGGTATGGTATAAGGTAATTATAGAAATGTTTGATGTGAGTTCAAAGACTAAATCATACAAAGGGATTAACCAAATTAAATCAATGAATACAATCTCTATCTAACTAACGCTGGCCCGTGGTGTTGCACGGCTTTTGTGAAACGTCATAACAAAGCGAATCAAGTGAAGCATCACACCAAATTTTATAGTGGACTTTTCAAGATCCGTGTCATGTATAAAATTTAATTTTTGCCTAAGAGTATACTTAATATAATCATTAATAATGGGATAATACAATACAAAAGTGAACCACTCTATTGTTGGATGGTTCAGTCACATCGAATTTCATAGTTGATTCTTCAAAGACCCGTGACATGTATAAAATTTAATTTTACCAACGTTAGAAACGTTGTCATGGGAAGGCGAGGACGACCGCCGAAGGTGGTGTCAACGCCGTCATCATCCTTCAGCAGCCAAGATGATGATTTGCCATCTAGAAACAACTCGAATTCACGCAAAGGACCCACTCAACCTGAAACAGAGGAACCAACGAAGGAGATTGTGGAAGAACACGACATCACTGAATCAGAAAACCTAATTTCACCAATTGGGGCGAAGGAACCTAGAAGACTCTGGGTTGACATTATAAGTGGTAATCGGAACCCTGGTAACGAATTAGCACTTGAATTCATCGCACCTAAGATTGTCAATGGTATTGCAGAGGTAGTAATTGAAGAAGCAGATACTGTGAATGAGATTAAATTCTGGGAGACTGCCTTAATCATGTATGTTATGGGAGGCGACCTAAGCATGAACATGGTCAAACAATTTATGATAAAACAGTGGAATTTCCTCAAATTGCCTGACATGTACTATAACAATGAAGGGTATTTTGTGCTGAGATTTCATTCACACAAGGAGAGGAATGATGTGCTATTGAAAGGTCCTTATACCATACGAAACATGCCGATGTTGTTAGCTGAATGGAAACCAAACTTCAACTTTTGCGTACCATCCCTGTTTGGGTTCAACTACCTCAATTGCCACTGCACCTATGGGGAGCAAAAAATTTGGGAAGATAGCGAGTGTGTTGGGAACTCCATTGATGACTGATGAATGTATTGCTAACAGGTATCGTATCTCATATGCTAGAATTCTCGTAGAGATCGATGTCACACAAGAGCTCATTACTGATATAACTATAACGGATGAGAAAGGGGAAAAGATGCAACAGCGAGTAGAGTATGAATGGCGGCCTCCATACTGCATTAAATGTCAGCGTATCGGACACAAATGTGAGGAGAAGCAACCAAAGAACCCAACAAAGAAGTGGATTCCCAAAGAGAAGATAAACCAAGATGATAGGGTGGCTGCAAAAGAAGATGAAAACCCGAAGACACCAATACAAAAATCAGCAGTAAAGGAACATCCTAAATCCAGAGCAATATTGCAAAGGACGACCAATAAACAGAGAGAAGAAGATGAAGATACGCCATGGACAGAGGTAAGGAAAAAAGATAAAGATAAGGCCAATGGTATTGATACTGGTAAGAGTCCACAGATCAAGCCTCCAATGAATAACTACGGGAACTTTTATGCAGCACTCGGGGATGGTTCAGCCTCGGTGTTCCTAGAAGATGTCCCATGATGGTCTCTTGGAATATTAAGGGGCTGAATAAAGCGAGCAAGGTTAGGGAGATCAGCTCCCGTCTTCATAAACTAACCCCTGCAATTTCTGTTTTAATCGAGACACGAGTGAAGGCGAAGAATGCAACACGTATTAGACAGAAACTGAAATTAAAAGGTAATTATATGGATAACTATTCAAACCATGAAAATGGCAGAATATGGATCCATTGGGATGATCATAGAAGACACCTGGAACTGATGGAAAGCACGGATCAGTTGGTACACTGTAAGGTAAATGATGTAAATGGCAATTTTTTGTTCTGGATGACAACCATTTATGCACAGAACCAGTTGAATCGCAGAAAAGAACTATGGTGTGACATAGAGAAGATAGCTGCACAACAAAATGGACCTTGGATACTATTAGGTGATTATAACAATGTTATGAAAACTGAAGATAGAATTGGCGGTAATGATGTTACAGAACATGAATACATAGATTTGATTGAGATGATGAGCACAACTGGACTATATGAAAAAGAAAGCGAGGGAGATTACTTCACGTGGTCGAATAAACAGGGAGAAAATGCTATTTACTCAAGAATTGATCATGTTCTATGCAATGTTGAGTGGCTGCAACAAAATGGAAATACAACATTAACTAATATGAATCCTAGCATATCTGATCATGCCATGCTCGTATTAGATGACCATGTTGCAGTGCAGCAGCCTAGCAAAGTATTCAGATTCATCAACTGCTGCGCAGACTTGGAAGAATTTCAGGAAGTTGTCAGGAACAGTTGGAATATTCCCTTAGAAGGAAGACCAATGTTTGTTGTATGGAAGAAATTGCAGAGACTACAACACCACATCAGAAAATTGAGTAGATCGTTGGCTGACCTTCACAGTAAAATTGCACAGGCTAGAGAAGATATGTACAAAGCGCAGGACGAATTAATGAATGATAGATTGGATAGAGACAAGATTACTATGGTTAAAAGCTGCTCGGAAAATCTTCTTAACTTGCAGGAATTGGATGACAGTATGGTGAGGCAACGAGCAAAAATTGACTGGTTACGATTAAGTGACGGGAACAACAAATATTTTCACGCCTCCATTAAGATGTGACAACAGTTCAAAAACATGAAGAGACTTCAGAAAGGAGATGGTACCTTTGTTACAGATCAGCAGGGGATGGAAAATGAAGTCCTAATTTTCTATAACAACCTGATGGGTACGAAATTGAACGAACTCGAAGGAATTGATATAGAGGCAATGCGAGCTGGCAGACAATTGAATGCAACACAGAGGGATATGTTGACTTGTTCTATAACTGAAGATGAAATTACTACAGCTCTAAAAGGCATTGGTAATGACAAGGCACCCAGAATTGATGGTTTTGGGGCTTATTTTTATAAGAATGCTTGGCAGGTCATTAAAGTGGATGTTATAGCAGATGTACATGACTTTTTCAATAATAACCGTATGTACAGGGCTGTAAATTGTTCTATTGTCACTCTAATTCCTAAGCATGATGGTGCGAAAGAGATAAAAGATTATCGACCTATTGCTTGCTGTAGTACCCTGTACAAAATCATATCCAAGATTTTGGCCAACCGTCTGAGCAAAGTGCTGGGAGAATCGTGGGCAAGATAAAACATTGGACTGCTCGGTTATTAACCTACGCAGGGAGACTTCAACTCATAAACTCTGTTACGTTTGCACTGACAAATTATTGGCTAACATGTTTCCCATTCCCCAAAGCTGTTATACATAAAATTGAATCGATTTGCCGCATATTCCTCTGGACAGGAGGTTTCGAAGGGAGTCGTAAAGCACCAGTGGCATGGAAACAGGTTTGTAGACCAATCAGTCATGGTGGTTTGAATGTCATCGACATTGATGTTTGGAATAAGACAACTTTGATGAAGTTACTATGGAATTTGAGCGAGAAAGAAGATTCGCTTTGGGTTAAATGGATACAAGCGTATTACATTAAAACCAACGAGCTGATGGAGATCCAGTGTAAAAAGAATGATTCCTGGATTATAAAAGGTGTGCTCAATCTCAGGGAAGAGTTTAATAACTTAGGAAATCTGGAAGAACTCATGGTGGGAGGAAAAATTAAAATGAGTAGAATGTATATGAGGCTACACGAGTGTGGTCAGCAGGTAGATTGGAAAACTTTGATTTATGGGAATAATGCGAGACCAAGAGCCAACTTCATTTTGTGGCTTGCTTGCCATGGACGATTAGCAACAAAGGACAGACTGCTTAAGTACGGTATGATTGATAATAATATGTGTTGTTTTTGTACGAAGGAAGAAACGATAAACCATTTATTTTTTGAATGTGAAAGTCTGAAGAGCATATGGAAAGAGATTCTAAGATGGACACAAATTAACCATAACCCTGGCAGTTGGCATAATGAGGTGCAGTGGCTTATTCAGCAAACCAAAGGAAAAGGAGTCCGAGCTGCCGTTATAAAAATGGCAGTTTCGGAGACAATCTATGAGATTTGGAAAGCTAGGAATAGCAAAATTTTTGGAGAGATGATTGAGATCAATACAATAGGAAGGAAAATCATAGATACACTGGTGTATAGAGGATGGAATAATAAGAAACTTAGGAAGTATATAGCTATCTTAATGATAGAGGGATGATAGGTCTGCTTTATTAGTTATTTGTTCTTCCCTTTGAGTCCTTTGATGTTTTGCTTTGTGGCTGGATCCAATGGGGTCGCTTGTATTTAGTGATATTTTTTTGATTAATAAAGTATTTTATTTTCAAAAAAAAATAATTTAATTTTACCCTTTTTGTGTGCAATCAATATGGTTCTAAAGGACAACTATCAATTGATTAAAATGAAAACTTCATTAAGACTTCAAACAAAATAGTTGACATTAATGATCAAATCAAGTAAAGATAACTACATAAATACAGAAAAATAATATTTGATAATGCCAATTATTTGAATGTTCGATTAGGATGAAGTGATTTAGTTGTAAGCATTAAATAATTTAGAGATAGCACTAAGTTATGATTACAAAGTCTAAATTTTGCGCCACAAAGTAGTGTTGGGGCATACAGAAAAATAATATTTGATAATGCCAATTATTTGAATGCTCGATTAGGATGAAGTGATTTAGTTGCAAACATTAAATAATTTAGAGATAGCACTAAGTTACGATTACAAAGTCTAAATTCATAAAAAAGAAAAATATATAGCATAAAAAGGATACATGCTTATAGCATTAATCGTGCGTTGCACATGTTTTGTGGAACGCCATAATAAAGCGAATCAAGTGAAGTATCACACCGAATTTTACAATGGAGCCTTCAAGACCCGTGATATGTATACAATTTAATTTTGACGTAACAACACACTTAATTTAATTTTCTCATGTTTAGGTGTGTGTATCTCAAATAATATAAACTAAGTTGGTCAAATTTTCTCATGAGTAACACGTTAAGATGATGAAATTAAAAATCATTCATATAATCATTGATAATAGGATCAAGAAGTACATTGCATATTATTGTTGGATAGCTCAGTCACATCAAATTTTATAGTGGAACCTTCAAAGACCCGTGACATGTATAAAAATTTAATTTTTACCTTTTTTTGCTGCTCAATTAATATGATTATAAAGAAATGCGTTAAGATAATGAAATTAAAAATCATTCATATTGTCATTGATAATAGGATCAAGAAGTACATTGCATACGATTGTTGGATAGCTCAGTCATATCAAATTTTATAGTGGAACCTTCAAAGACCCGTGACATGTATAAAAATTTAATTTTTACCCTTTTTTCTTGCGCAATTAATATATTTCTAAATGACAAACATCAATGAATTAAAAAGAAAACTTCATTAAGACAACAATCAAAATAGTTGAAACTAATCATGTGCCATAAAGTAGTGTTGCCGCATATAGAAAAATAATATCGGATAATGTCAATGCTTGGATGAAACAATGAACAAATAATTTTGATCGAGAAAGAGACAAAGTAGATGAACCAACCCCCACAATCAAAACCACTCTTATGCAATAAATGTCTCTTGGGAGGATTAGAGATAGGATACTTGACATAGTGCGCAAAAATTTTAAAACTTTATGTAAGTAGAGCGCAGAAATTACAAACCTATTTATATGTAGCGCGTAAAAGTTAGTTAAATTCGAAACATTAACATTTAATTAAGAGTTCAATCACCCGTTATAAATATTTATTTAGAAGAGTCATTAGATGTTATAGAAAGGTTTACGATACATCTTTATAGATTAAAATAAGATATTCTTAGTTCAAGAGAAGTAGTAGTGTTTTGTTAAACACACTACAAATCCCTACGGAGACCCATCAATTTTTATTAAGTTAGTACACTTGTACACCATAAAATTGACCATGTTATAGTGGTAATTGAACACTCTTAACTTAATAGATTCTTTCAAGTTGTGAGGTAGAAGAGATTTAGGGTGGTTAAAAGTCTATCATATTAGTGCTATATGTTAACTTTTGTTGTAAAAATGCAAATTGTTGGTCATTATTTTCATTCATCCAAGTTAACAATTTTTTTTTTTTACACATTGTGTTGCTTTCAAGCAAGAAAGTTCCACCGAGATTAAATTGCAATGTAGAGGTCATCTCTGCCTCAAGCAACTCAATTATTGTTGCTTCTTTTACTGCAAAACAGTTGTCACGTTCATCTCTCTTTGGATTGTTATTGATGTGAACCTAAATCGGTCATTAGCAAATAATAGGCAAAAACATATCAATATAAAAGATTTTATCCAATCATTCAATACTCAACATAAAGTCTAAAGTGACATTTGGAATATTATCTCTAGCAAAACAACCATACGGACTTAACTAAACATCAATCATAAAATTCCATTTAATGGGAAGTGTAAAAAACAAATAGGGTTTTAATTTTTTTGTTAAGGGTAAAACTATAAATTTTAAAAATATTGGGACAAAACTATAATTTTAAAAAAAATAGAAGCAAATTTGAAATTTTTAAAAAAATTAGGATTCAAAATGCAATTTATAAAAGTAAAGAGGTCAAAACGGAAATAATAAAAGTATGGGGTGTAAATGTAAATATATAAAGTACAGGGGCAAAATTGTAATTTTATAGTCTGTTGCTGATGTGGTTGGAGTGACCTGACGGATGATGTGGATGTTGAGGTGTAAACGGTGACGTGGCGATATGGTACACGTGGCGGACAATGAATGAATGACATGGGTTAGATGATGTCATGATGACATCATCGATGACATAAGGTAGTAGGGTTTTGGAAGGGACATTAGGGTTTACCCCATCCAACCTTTTTTATATTGTAAGATATATGTATGTAAATTTCAATTAATTTTGTTTTTAAACTAAAAGTCATCACTACCCTTTTTATAAGTTATTGCTATTTGGCTTCCTTAAAAAATTGGAACACAAGAAATGTATGATACAAAATTACTTTTGGTCATAGACCAATTGTCGTGAGTTAATTTCCTATACAATTCTAATTTCACATTATTTCTTTAATACAAAAATTTATACAAGTTGTCCAATTAACAATTTGGCATTTGAAGTTTCAATTGTGACATTATAATTTAACCATTTTGTTTAATGGCAACCAAAATCAATTTACAGATCCAACTTCAACCCTCTTGAGATATATTTCTTTCTCTTCAAAGTTTTCCTAATTAATAATGGATGCGTTTTTTATAGATTTTTCCAAAATAGATTCTTATAGTGTAATATAATTTTGTGTACAAAAATTTTATAAAGAAACTTTTTATAAAAGCTTTAAATAAAAATTTGGTTTGAATAGTTATTCTTAAAATGTCATTTTAGGTATTTCATCATTTTATTGAAACTTTCTTTAGATATCAAAATTTCAAAAAAATCACTTCTTTTTAAGCTATTTCAAATAGATTTTCATAAAAATCATTTTTGAATTACAACTTTTTGTAAAAATTGATATTTTGACTATGTTTTGATCTTCAATAATATACGTTTATGTTATATAATGTCAAAATTAGTGTTTGAATTTAGAAAAAATGAATATAAAAAAACTTATAATATTTTAAAAAACTATTTTATAAAATCTATTTTCGAAAATACAAAAAAAAATTATTTTTTTAAAGTTAAAACAAACGCGCGCAATATTATTGCGCGCCGTCCGTTTTGGGTCATTGAAGTCTGAATAGTGCTTTTAACAACTTCAATTCACACATGTGTGAGTGTGTAACTATATATACACGTAACAATTTGAGCTAGCCATGACAGAAACTAGGAAAGAGAGGTGTCGATCTAGGCATTTCATCAATTGTACAACGTGAGTGAGTAATTAAGAAAATAAGATAAGATAAGATGTGGAAGTTGAAGATAGCAGAAGGAGGAGAAGGGTTGGTTTCAGTGAATAACTTCATTGGACGTCAACACTGGGAATTTGATCCGAATGCAGGAACTCCACAAGAACATGCTGATATTGAAAGGATACGGAAACAATTCACCAAAAACAGATTCCAAATCAAACAAAGTGCTGATCTCTTCATGAGAATGCAGGTAAGCTAAGCTATTACATTACATACTAGAGTATCTCTTAACATTAATATATATAACCTCTCAAATTACAATGTTGTCCTTAAGATTTGTTGTCTCATGACTCACATCATACTCGAGACTACTTAGAGCATCTTTAGTGGGAGTATACTAAGTGAGTAAATTAAGTTATTTTTTGTGGGTCCAAAGTGATTTATAGGATTTAAGAAATTTATAATTGATTTGAGTAGTTTTTACTTTAGTGGTGGTTGATTATAAATAACCAAATCTTGATCCTACATATTTATATTTTTTTAATTTGTATTAATATAATATGGTGGTTGTATATATAAAATAATAGTATAATAAATGTGAGTTAATGTTAGCCAACGTTGGTTCTATACAGCACAGCAACTAAATTTTAGTGAATCAATTGCCACCTCATACCAAGTGCAAAGCAAGATTCTTTATTGCTAACGTCAATTATAAAGAATTTTGAGATAACCATCCTGCACTATTGTTGCTCTTATATATATAAAAGAGTCAAATTAATTATCTAATTAAAAAAAGTTCATGCTAAACAGTGTACCGGGTGCACTTGTTAAACATACTAAAAATATAAATAAAACATAAAATTAATGTTGATAAAAATAACTTTTTACAATTTCAATGCATTGAATGCGCGAATTTCAAAATAGAATTTCTTTATTTATGTTCTTAACTAGTGCAACAGGTGTACTATTTAGCATTTTACTAAAAAAAATATTGATTCTAAAAATAAATAAATTATAATATGCTTTTGATTTCAATAGAATAATACTTAATTAATATTAAAAAAGAAGGAAAATTAATGGAGGAAAAAAAATAATAATAATAATTGAACTCAATATGCAATATCGTGACAATGAAAAGTAATACTACAAATCAATTATCAATATAAATTTAAAAAGAGAAAAGAAAAGTAATCATACTTGCAAACGATCACAAGCAATGAAACACCAATAGCTCCACAAACTAAACCAATAAACTCAATGAAGCTTTTCAATTCTCTGTTTTGACAAATTAAAGATATTTTTTATTTTTGTTTTTATTTTTATCAAATAATCTAGTAAATATACTCATACACACCTTGCGTGCAAAAGAATGAGAAATCATGAATTCAATTTAGCTTTCAAGGCATCAATGTTCCAACAAACAACAACTATCAATTGAACTGTATGTATTTACTAGACAAAATCTTATTTTCTATTATAATAATAATAATAATAATAATAATAATAATAATAATAATAATAATTTTTTTTTTATGATTTTAAATTAGCTTGCCCGAAAAACACTTCAATGGATTATCAAATTGTGAAAGAAATAGAATTCATAATTATAATTATTAGGTAAAATTGCACCAGAGACCTTTTATTTTATTAATTATTTGTAACATATTTGTCCATGTATTTTTTATAAAATTCATCATTTATTTTCATAAACGTGCAAGAGTTAGTCTTTTCTTATTTTTTTCTCACGCAGTTTTTTTATCTTTATAAACATGCAAAAAATAATCTTTAATTTTTATTATTTTAACATAATTAAGGGTTTTTTTTTACACAACATAATGAAGGTTTGAAATAAGAATATATGTGAAGGGTTTGAATTATTTCATTAACCTCAATTATTTTTTTTTTAAAGTTTGGCATATTTAGAGTTTATTTATATTTTGGAGTTTAGAAGAAAATTGAAACAAACAAAATAATACAAAACACATCGATTAAAGAATTAAATATTTCAAACCCTTTATTATGATACAAATAAATAATATAAATGATTAACTTATGCACGTTTATAAAAATAAAGGACATGTGTGAAATAAGTAAGATAAATGACAAATATATTATAAATAAATAAATAAGATAAAAGATTAATAACTTGTTCATGTTTATGAAGATAAAAGACTCGTGTAGAAAAAAAAATGACATAAATATTACAAATGAATAAGATAAATAATTTTTAGTGTAATTTTATCTAATTATTATCATGTCCATAAAACTACTTTTATTTGGAAAATGACACTATCACAAAATTACAGTATGTTAAAGGGACAACCTAATATGGTCTTTAAATAATATTTAAATGTGAATCTTAATTACCTTTTAATTTTTTTACTAAAATAGTGGATTTTATAATAAAAAAGGAATGCGTAAAATAAATAAATAAATAAAGAAAAAAATATTTTATTAAAAGTTATTAATTGTTGACACTTCTTTAACATCCACACATAAGTTAATTCTCAAATATAACATATCGTTTTGTGCACATGATAAGAGATGGAATAAGATAACTATATCATATTTTGTTTATTCTTTTGCATTAGCCATTTTGTTTGCATTGTCGGTTAAATGTTTAGGCTGATTTAGTTTGCTTGTAATTTGAATTTAGGACTTCTAATTAAATTAAAAGAGGTTTTTACTAGGATATATGAAATTATTTTTTTAACGGTAAATATATTATTATTATTGATAATAAACAAATCTCTGCGCAAAACGAACAGACACCGCCTAATAGAGGTCCACTTCGAATTCCGTATATAATTTGTTAATAAAAAATATGCAGAAAAATAGCAAAAAGATTATATGAATGGATAATTTTTTTGACAGAATATATGAGTGAATAATTAAAATAGGAAACTTCCTTAAAATAAAATTAAAATAGGAAACTACCACAGTACCGTTAGCGTTAAGATTGGTAGTTGGTACATATATAATATAAGTGTGGTCTGTGTTTATTTTTTCCTACCATCTTCATATGATTTTATTAATCGAAGCGGACATAATTATGATGATTGCTTCAAAATTAATTTTTGACAAGTAACATATACTACCAAAATATCCAATCTATCTATAGTTACTTCACTTGGAAGAAATTACAATTAACCATATACGATCTAGTAAGATTGCTTCTTGTATTCAATCATCTATCTATAACTATGTATCTAAACAAAACAATATTAATGTTGCATTGCAGCTCGGTTTTCTCACCATTTTAGGCACTTATAATACGTACGGTTCATGTCCTTAAATTATGTCCACCACTTGAAAAGCTTAGTTAACTTCGTAAGTTCTTGGTGTCTAGAAGTATTTTTGGTCTTTTATTTTAGGGTTAATAGGTTTTTACCCCCTACAATATTGGCGAGTTTTGAGTTATCCCTATAATTTTTTTTTTTGATATTACCCCATGCAATGTGTTTTTATTTTTTTTCGTAGTTCATTTAACCCCAGGAGGGTAAAACAAAACAACATTACAGGGGTGCAATGAACTGCAAAAAAAATAAAAACACATTGCAGGGGGTAATATAAAAAAAAATTTATAGAGGAGTAACGCAAAACTCGCCAACATTGCAGGGGGTATAAGCATATTAACCCTTTATTTTAAACTGAATTGCACTTCGATTTATAATTTTCACAAACTTACGATTTTTTTTCTAATTTTTAAAATAGTACTTTCGACTTCTAACTTTTATAAACTTAATCTTATTATTTTATTTGAGCTCTATTAATAATACTTTTACTTATAAAAAAAAAATAATAATAATAGTAGTCTTAAAAAAAACTAATAATAGTAATTTAGACTTAGTACAAGTATCTATTGAATTCTGCAACTGATGTCTATTTATACTAGTTCAGCTCTGCTAAGCTCGCTGAGCAAGCTCTCCTTCGTTGGGCGAGATGTCCTTTCTTCAGTTGTGGGTTTGTTGACACGTGTTCCACTACCTCTTTAACCGCCTTCAGTCGCTAGCCGGGCGAGCTTGGGCGAGCCTATCTCGCTGAGTTTCGCCGGACCTCGCCCACTTTTCCATATTTCCCTGACTTGCTCTCGCCGGACCTCGCCGAGCAAGCTTGGGATAGCTTGCAAATTCTGAAATTTGTTTCTTTGTTCAAAAACTGATTTTTTACTTCATAAACCTACACAATTGAGTGGGATTTAGATATATTAAACAAAATTAAATTAAAACAACTATTTACATGATTTTTGGGGTTTTTCAAAAGAATATCTTACAAAACAAGTTAATAAGTGTCTTAATTCACTATATGATTTTACTACTTTTTTTTTGCACTTATCAACTCTTCACAACTTAAAACTTTGTTTGTCCTCAAATAAAAGTCCAAAATAAACTCTTCAAACATGGCTCAAATATCATTAGCGCATAATTCATTCAAGCTTTGCAATCAATCAAAAACTTTGGATGTAAATCATTTCAAGTTTGCATGATTCAATGTGTTCCAAGTTTAAAATCAATCATTCATAATCATCAAAGAATCAAAACATGTATGTGAAATAGTTTCAAAATTCAAGCAAGATTTCAAGCTTTCCAAATCAACATGATAATCAACTAGAATCACAATTCTCACTAGTGTTTCAACTCAAGGGTGTAGTGTTTCTCTCAATCCAAACAATGTGTTCACAACAAATCAATTCAAACATACATCTCAGCATAATCACAAAACATGTATCAGTCATGGATCACTAAGGACTTTTTTAAGCTTGTAATGGGGCTGTGCTACAAGAAATCATTGTTTTTCTTTGGATTCAAAGAGCCTTAAGGATAATAGAGCATTTTTCTTGAGTACTTTCATCTCATAAGTTGTTCACCCTCTTTCACTTTCCCCCCCTTTTTTTTTTCTTCACTTTTGGTGATTCTTTATGCCACAATCTTTTCTTTCTTTTTCTTTGCAATTTCATTGATTACTTTTGATGATGACATATTTTTCAAATTTCTTTTTCTTTTTCAAAATCACCATTTTCAAATATTTTATTTCTTTTTCAAACAAATAACATGTTTCTCCCCAACTTGTTTTCAACCCTACATAAACTCAATGCTTAATCATCCTAAGATAAGAGTCAAGTCATTGTTTTTATTTATTGTGGTTCAAGGGTTCAAAACAAACAAATTTTTAAATTTTTGGCTCAAAGGATCACACTCTTACAAGGTAGGTTATTTTTGGCTTAAGTAGTTGCACTCAAATAGAAATATGGCCTTGATCATTTCCATGACTTCAAACATATCAAGTAATAGCAAGATTCGGTTAAAATCAACAGAGTTAAATACAATTGCCGGCTCTCAAATATATAAACAATGGAAGGTTCACACAATCTCACCCGGTTAGGTTTAAGTGATTCATATCCAATTAATCATGTTAAGAAGGTATGGATGAAATCAAATTGAATCAAGCAACTTAGTTCAAATTCATCCTACCATTCAAAAATGATCACAAAATTTTGCCATCAACTAGCAATTGAAAAACAATTCATTCTAATCATGCATTCGCTTTTGATTAATCATAAACCTAGACATTTCAATTCATATGCACATTTAGCAATCACAAAGATTTAACCATGTTTGTTCAGTCAACATTTGCAATGAAATATAAAACATGAATTTAAATGATTGAAACAATAAAATGTCACTGTATATGGCGTGCTTTAGTACTCTGCTTCTGCTACTCTTCCTCCTCCTCCTCAAGAAGTGTGGACTGTCCTCAGGCCAAGAAAATGAAGTTATGCCTGCATTTACAAGGTAAAAATACAGCCCTATGCTTTTGTAAGACTTTTTAGAGGTGATGATATGCTTAGTGACAACGGCAAAAGCGAAACTTCAAGTGGAAATTCACACCAGTTCAAGGACTTTGTTCATAAAAGGCTAAACATGTTCAAAAACTTATTATAATATACGCGAAATTAAAAATGCGTTAAATAAAAGTTAAGTAAGGAAAATTGGGTTGCCTCACAACAAGCGCTTCTTTTACGTCATTAGCTTGACGCCTTTTTGGTTAGGGTGGCCAAAACGAGACGGAAAGCACATCATCCGTCTTTTTCCTTTGGTTTGGGAGGAACTCCATGAACTTGAGTAATAAATGTTGCGGAGTCCATATCCTCCCCAATTCCTTCTTGTTGAACAAGGCACAAATTTCGTCTATGACCCGATCAATCTCCACCTTGTTCTCCATTTCCTTCTTTTGCTCACATGATATTTCCTTGTCAAGCAATCCTTTAATTACCTCAGCATCCATCATCACTTCTTCACTATCAACGGTGTAGTCCTCCTTAGTAGATGAAAATTCTTGAGGAAGTTCTATTTCGTGCGGTGTTTCTATTTCCTCCACTATTTTCTCTACACCACATCCTTTGAACATTGTTTCTTCCTCGTGTGTTTCAACACATTCTTCCACAATCTCTCCACATTCCTCATTCTTTGTTAGAGTATCATCTCTCTCGTCATGAGTGGTTTGAGTGTTGGTTTGAACTTCCTTGATTTGATTTTCAGCTAAATGCTTAGCTATTTGACCGAGCTGAATTTCCAAATTTTTACTTCGTGCAAGGCTGTTTTTCAGATATTCATGGTGCTGTTCGTTCAGTTGTTGCTGCATTTCCATGAATTTAATCATGGTCTCCTTCAATCCAACCTCTGAAGTTTGCCTATAATCATTAACATGATATTGTTGATACGATTCATACTCATTCGGAGTATAGAAGTTGTTATAATCACGATCAGTCATAATTTTGTTTGTGATGGGAAATCTGAAAAAGGATTTAACAAACAAGAAAAATTTCTTTGTCTAACAAAGAAGGATTATTGCAAGTAACAACTATACAAATACTTAAAATAATACAAATTGTTGCAATGCTCCAATATCTAAACGCCGATCCCTGGCAGCGGCACCATTTTGTTGAAGTACAAAAGTAAGTATTTTGATTTTATCGTCTCCACAGGGACTGATGAGATATCGCTGTTGTTCAACAATTAATATAATTTTAAGTAAAGATGATTCAAGTGATTGTTTACGAAAAGTTGTAAAAACATAAAAGTATTAAAAGTGAGAAAATTGACAGAGAGATTAAATTGCTGGGATTAGACTCAATTGACTCGTTCATACATATTCCCTTGATCAATTACACATATTCAAACTACTCATCAATATCATCACGTATTTACTCATCGAACATTTCCGTCCCCAGATAACGTCGAGAAACCTATTATACCTATCAAACTCCGATCCCTCGAGTGATTAATTGATACAATAGCATTAAGATCAAATACTTTAAGTGAATATTAAACTCAAATCTATAGATATTATCCTAGTTCAATGATTCAAAACATATATCCTTATACTATTTCAAATCAAAAGAGTAAAACATTAATAACAAGGATAACATCAATATTGATTTGTAACTAGAATATATATAATACCATGATCAATAAGAATACATACTAATAGAGTAATTGATATCTCCCAAACAATTGAGAAATTAGTTACCCATAAACATGAGAACTTTACAAAGATGAAGAGAAATGAGATGAACAAATACCATAAGTTGATTCCTCAACAAAGATGAGCAATCCACCTTCAAACTCCCTTCAATCTATCTCCTAGGGCTCCCTCTGGTGTTTTCAGAACAAGAAAAACTAAGTATCTATTGAATTATGCAACTGATGTCTATTTATACTAGTTCAGCTTTGCTAAGCTCGCTGGGCGAGCTCTCCTTAGTTGGGCGAGATGTCCTTTCTTCAGTTGTGGGTTTGTTGACACGTGTCTCACTACCTGTTTAACCGCCTTCAGTCGCTAGACCTCGCCGAGTTTCGCCGGACCTCGCCCACTTTTCCATATTTCCCTGACTTGCTCTCGCCGGACCTCGCCGGGCGAGCTTGGGCTAGCTTGCAAATTCTGAAATTTGTTTCTTTGTTCAAAAACTGATTTTTTACTTCATAAACCTACACAATTGAGTGGGATTTAGATATATTAAACAAAATTAAATTAAAACAACTATTTACATGATTTTTAGGGTTTTTCAAAAGGATATCTTACAAAACAAGTTAATAAATGCCTTAATTCACTATATAATTTTACTACTTTTTTCGCACTTATCAAACATTCTCCACCTATTTAGCAATAGCCATTTGTAGTAGCATGTTTGTCCTTTTTTTGTTTTTCTTTTGAATGGTGTAGCTTTAATAAAGAGTAAATAATTTTTATTTGATTTGTTGTTAAATCCAGGAAAAGCTCAAAGCTTTATTAGTTTTAGTACGTTGTTTTTTTATACGAAAGATTACGTTTTTTAGTGTTTTGGTTTTGTATGTTGAGTCTCTTTTCTTGTTAGATTTCTAAGCGGTGTTTTTTCTCCAGAAAGACCAATGCAATGACTAAGAAATACTAAGAAGATTATGTTCATATAAAATAAAATTCAAAATAAAATAAAATTGTATATTGAACTTTTAGTTAAAGGACATTTTTGTCTTTTAAAAAATAAATACATTTCTCTCTGTTCTATTTCTCCTATCTTTGTCTTAAACAAAACAATACATCAAATCTATTATATTTCTCACTTATTTTTCTCTTCTGTTACTCTTTCACCTATTTCTCTTTTCAGAACTTTTCTTCCAAACCAAACACACCATTAAAGTAATTATCCATATTCAAATTTATGGATACTAGAATACTAGAAATGCACATTATAAAAATAAAGGTCTTACTAACTAGTGCACCAAGTTCATTAGTTAAGGAATATAAAAGTAGTAAATTTTACATTTAAGAAATCATAACTTATATTTTAAAAAAAAGTCTTGCTAACGAGTGTCTCTGGGGCACTCTTTAACCATTCCATTTAAAGAAATATTTTATTCAAAAAATGAACATTACAATTTTCAATGCGTTGACTTTACGCATTTCCATAAAAATCATATAAAAAACTTACTATTTAAGGCCTTAAAGAGTGCTCCGGGGGCACTGGTTAGCATTTGCCTTTAAAAAAATTGATTACACAACTTCCAAGATAATTTTATTACTTTTAATTACTTAACTAGTACAAGAAGTGCATCGTTTAGCATTTGTCTAAAAATAATAAAGAAAAGAATACTAGAAATGCAAGTTAAAATTACATTTGCATCTCCACGTGATAAATTGATGGATGGATGGTTGATTGATGGACCAGTCCAGCTGTTTTATTATTAACTCTAACTAGTAACTACCATTATTAACTCTAACTAGTAACTACCAACGACAAACCATAAGCACTCGATTGATCAGCTATAGCAATAACGATCAGAACTGGATTTCTTGCATGTGCATTATCCGATTTAAATACGGAGTAGATGGATTATTTAATAGTCTCTCCATTCCTTTTTACTTAATCAGATTTAAGATTTTTTTTATTTGTTTTTTCCTGTATTTTAAGAATACGATTTGTCAAAAAAAAGAATATGATTTATCAGTTATATTTTTTGTTAATTACTTTTTTTTTTTAATAAAATTAATTAATACTATATATTCGAAACACTAAATCTTTTTTAAAATTTATTTTTGTACATAACATATTAATTTATTTATTTTTTTGTAATGATATATTAAATTTATTGGAAAAATCAAGTGTGTGCAAAAAAATATAAATTTATTGATATATTAAAACGAGTAGAGCTGTCAAAATGGGTCGGGCTATTGGGCCGGCCCATTAGCCCTATAGTTTTTCACGGACCGGGCTTTTAAAAAAAGTTGACCGGGCCTTATCGGACCGGCCCCTCGGGCCTATATTTTTAATGGGCCGGCCCCACGGGCTTTTGGGCCGGCCCCTTGAAGAGTTAAAAAAAATATTTTTAAAAAATTCTAAAAATAATTTTAGCTAAAAATAAGGAGTTTTAGTTACCATTAAATCTTTAGATAATTAAGTAACAAAAGATGAGATTTGTTAGTTAGGAGATAATTATTAAACCAAATTTGTTGTTTTTTTAAGATTAAACCAAGTTTGTTATGATTATCTTTATTTGAAAAAAATAATAACAACTTAATCAATCATTATAAATAGTTTTATTGTCCATTGAATTTATTTTGTAAAAAAAAGAAAAGAAAGTTTGTCGGGCCGGCCCATCGGACCATGTAGGCCTTTGCTTATTGGGCTGGGCTTAACGGGCCGGGCCATGACGCTTAATGAACCGACCCACTAAAGCTCTAAAAACGAGGGTATAATAAAAAGAAAAAAGTGCAAAAATATATTTTCTTAATTTTGTGTTAATATTCAAAAAGGCTAAAAAAAAGCAACAGATGGATTAATATATTTTATCTGCACATCTAATTTAAATTGAATGATTGAGATAATTAATTATTGTGAAAATTTTTGACAGCAAATCCTAAGCCCACATACATACGAGTAGTATTATAAGCATTTACATGCATGGTGGTGACAGAAGCGGACCTACAATAAGGCATATTGAATTTTTCATTTTTAATAAGTATATATATATATATATATATATATATATATATATATATATATATATACATATTTTTTGTTAACTGTTATAGGATATATATAACAATCCAACTTAAGAGAAAACAATACAACTTAAATAAAAGTAAAGTTTGAGAAAGTAGGGGGCTAAAATCGAGCAATTGGTAAACTTCGAGGGCTAAATCCGAACATTTGAAAGTAGGGGGGCCAAAATCGAGCAATTGGTAAACTTTGGGGCTAAATCCGAGCATTTGAAAATAGGGGGGCCAAAATCGAGCATTTTGCAAACGTGGGGGGCCAAAACTGCATTTTAGCCTAAAACTTAAGTGAGGTTAGTGTTAAGTTAAAAAAATAGAGGGAATGTTAGTGTTATTTAAGAAGAACTCATGGGTGGTGAGTGTAATTTTCTCTTTTAATTTTTCTTCATCAATTTATATTAAAATTTTCGAGCTCGGTTCTCACTAACATCTAAAGACACTTTTCATTATGGGGATTATTTTCATCGTGCTAAATAAAATTTTGAATAAATGATCCTCATAAAAAAAAAATGAAATATGATTTGAATTTATAAAACAAATCAACATAGAAATATAACATGTAATTGAATGATTGGATTATAGATACATATCGAAACAAATTTTAGACGAAGTATTCACATAGGATTTATATAGAACATATATAATATTTAATCATGGATTAAATAAGTTTATTTTCATTAAAAATATATAATATTTGAATTATAAAAAATATATAATATTAGAAATTCTACAAAAAAAAAATAGAGTTTCTACAATAAAAAAATATTAGATAAGCTCTAATTGAATGACAAAAAATAAATATAAAAAAAGGTTAAAAAAATACAAAACACAAATAAGGAAAAAAAATGAAAAAATTTGCATTCGATTAGTTTACCGAACTCATGAGTTAATCCAAAAATCTGTTGATTTGGAATCGATAGATGTCAAAGATGATGAATTGATTTCTTCCCTATGTAACCAATTTTTTTTTTTGTTCGTACGTAATAATGGATTCATGAATCCATTATTTTCAATTGTATCTTTCAAGTGGTATTTTTTGCTTATTTTCCTAGTATAGTACTCCCTCCGTTCCTTTTTACTTGTCTTTTTAGAATAGTAACACCAAATTAAGGAAGTGTATATTTGCACTTTATCTTCCTGTTATACCCTCATTTTAAACCACTAAGAAATTTCTATTTTTTGTCACACACTTTTTCTTTCCAATAAATTTAATATATTATGTTAAAAAAACAAAACTTAATATGTTACGTTCCAAAAAAAAAAATTTAGTTTTCCAAATATATAGCATTAATTGGTTTTATTGAAAAAGATAAGAGTCATTGACAAATGGTGTAATTGACAAATCATACCCATAAAATACCAAAAGGACAATTAAATATAAACGTTAAATCTAGCCCTAAAAGACAAGTAAAAAGGAACGAAGGATGTATAATATTAGAAATTCTACAAAAAAATATACTATAATATTAAAGTTTCTAATTCTACGATAAAAAATATTTGAGACGTTTTAACAAAAAAAGATTAAAAAAAAACATAAAAGCTTTAATTTAGTTATATATATCCAACAAATTATTTTTTTTAATAACTAGTTTTGAGACCCGTGCGAATGCACGGGTCTATTGACTTTTATTTATAAAATATTATCAATATAAATAATGTAATTTTGCTATTTTTTGTAAAATTTATTAAATTAAGTAATAGTTTTTATTAAAGTAATTATCTCGTGTATGATTTTGTGTAATAAATTACGATTAATGATAACAAATATTTATTATTCAATTACTATTTTCTTATTAAAACAATTGTCCCGTGTATGATTAATTTTGTTTTTATTAAAATAATTGTCCCGTGTATGATTTTTTTATAATAAATTATAATTAATAATAAAAAAATATTTATTATTCAATTCCCTCTTTTTTTTTATTAAAACAATTGTCCCGTGTATAATTGAATTTTTTTTATTAAAACAATTGTCCCGTGTAAGAATTTTTTAATCAATTCCTTTTTATGTATCGGTGATAAATATTTTGTCTTGTTTTTTTCTATATTTATTATTGATGAGAGTTCATATTTCAGTTGTTTTTTTAAATAAAAAAAAAACTATTTGTGAAAACTATTTTTGGCGTGTATCTTTTATCGTGATTTTTTGTTCGTATTTTTATGTGTAAATTTATTTTAATTAAATGTTTTTGTTCCCTATTTTTGAAGTTAAAATAGATTGGATTAATATATTTTTTAGAGATGGTTTCGTTGTTGTTTTTATGGAAATATTTCTTTTATGCTTATCTTTTTTTTTGTTTAGAGATGTGGTTTCTGTTGCTATTTTTATGGAAAATTTCTTTGATGCTTATCTTATTTTCTTATTTTTGTTTTGTATTATTTTTAATATTAATTTAGAGTTAAAATTACTTTTAAGGGCATAAACGGTGAAATATTATGAAATGTGCTAAGGATAGGAAAGGTTTTTTAGTAGTAGTTTCTTTTAATATATTGTAAATATATGTTTTTTTTTTATAAAAAAAGATACAAATAAAGATACAAAAATTTCGCTATGTATATAATAGAAATAGAAATAATGGAAATTTAATTAATATTTTCCTTTTGTACAAAAAAACATTATTCTATTTAATTTAATATTTAGCCACACAATTATTAAATGTCAAGATCCATCAACAGCATTGACGTAACTATATACTGTATATCTACAGGATGTCGTACGTATTCTTAGGCTATCATGGTATGAGGGAATCATGAAACAAACACAAAATGACAAGGTTACAAATTCTAAATAAACATAAAAAATAAGAAAAAAAACAAAAATTTCAAATAAAATAAAAAATATAACATTTGATTTCAGCGAAGTTAAACCAAAATGATGAAGAAAGATAAGTTTTATGTAGGGGTGAGTATCGGTCGAGTTCAGTCGGATTCGGGCCGAAAATCGTCAAACCAATAAAAACCGCGACCTCTTAATTTGGATTCAAAGCTGACCGTTTACATCTTCGGTTTGTTCGGGGTTCGGGTCATACGGGTGCAACGGGTCGATTTTACTGGGTTAGATTTAAACGTTGTTGTTACATTTAAAACTTCATTGATCTAAATAAAAATTTAACAATTCGTTCAATGTTTCGTACACACTGCAACAAAAGATACAATAAAAATAATGAGATGCAGTTAATTTGTTTTAAATTTGTATATTTAACGACAATAATAGATAGCAGATGAAAAGTAAAAATTAAGATAAATCTAAAATATTATTTTTCACATCTTCTATATATATTACAAGCATAAGTTTGTAAAATACAACATTTTTCTCTTTTATCAAAGGTAGATAAAATTAACAAAGTGAAGATGATAAGATATTAAGAGAGAGAAGAGGTGCTCGAAACTAGAAAAAAAATTAATTTGTATTTTACGAATTGTTCGTTCGATTTCGTTTATGAAGAGACAAATTTTTAGAGACCCGCACCCGCCTATATACATTTGTTCATGATCGATTGTTCACAATTGTTGACCCGACACGTATCCGACCGAGTGCTTCCATATGTTGGCGGTTATGTCGGTTTCGAGTAGGGTTACAGATTCGTACTCACCCCTAGTTTTATGTTTCAAGATGTTTCAGGATTGTTTAAGTTTTTATGAATTTGAGGTGAAGTGATAAAGTGTGAAGATGAGACGGGAGAAGATATTAGAGTGTGTATATCACAAACGGAAAATGTTGAACGCAAAATTTAAATTTACTAATGCGGGCGGGTTTCAGGTCTCATCGGTCCGGTTCTCTCCACTCGGACCAGCTCGGACCAGCCTATGTCAACTCTATTCAAATCGAATTTCCAAACCCACTAACTTGTGGCCCAATCCAAACCGTTTGTTTTCCTCATTTTTTTTTTCCGATTTTCTTGAGTTAAATCGGACCGCGGTTTTTCTGCCCCCTCTAGTTAAGGACTGCTTTTATTTATCATAAATAAATAAAGTACAATGTTAACATGTGTCTTGACAATATAAAAATATTTTTTTATATTTGTGATATAATAAAATTTTTAAATTATTTAATGCTAAATTTCTTAATTTAGGTATCTTATTATATATCTTAAAGGTATATGTTAATATAAAAAAAATAAAAATAAAATAAAAAAAAATTTTAAAAAAAAAAGTAAAAAAAAAAAAAAAAGATATATGTTAATATGACCCATAAATAAATAATAAAAGTAAAAGAAAATATAATGACTTAAAAGTATATAATATGGAAAATGTTAAAGGTGTTCTAATGGCATATGTTAAGGAAATAAAAATGAAAATATTAAATTAGATTTTGTGTATTCAATATTTTAACAATTATTATTTTTTTTAATATTTTTATATACTAATTTTCTGTATTTAGATATCTTTAACATGACCCGTATAATAGCATTGTATTTAAACTGTACTGCATTTGGTTTCCAAATATAAGAGCTCTTTTATTTTATTTTTTTGACAAAATAAGAGCTCTTTTATAAAAGTACCAGAATTATTAAAAGTAGTTTTTTTTATTTAATTTGTCAATAATATATATATTCTTTCGAAAACTACCTTTTAATCATTAAAGAAAAGAAATGATGATATTTTATTTCTCTTTATTTAATTAAAAGTATTTTTGTGACAACATTATTGAAACACGAATCTTATAAAGCGTGACAACAAAAATTTTAAAAAAGGTCTTATATATTGAAACACATATACAAAGGTAGTACAATTAGAGTTGTTAAAATAGGTTAGTTCGAATGAGTTTGTCGTTGTTTTTTCTCTCGCTTATTGATTCTCGATTCCTATGTTCTTTTCTCATATTTGTAAGTTTTCTATTATGTTTCTCTGTCCGCTTGCTTGCCTCATATTCGTAACATTAATAATATGTTGTTGATTTGTTTACCTATGTGAATTATTTTTAAGTTCTTTTGTGTTGAATTTATTTATATGTGAATTTAAATGTGAGTAATTTTAATTCTTTGGTTTTTTATGTTTTTCCAACTTAAATATGTTGAGTTTATGAAATGAAAGAATAGCAACATCTTTTAATATTAAGCCCTAATGGTTAAAAAAGAAAAAAATAATTAAAAAGGAAAAACACGGGCCGTCCCAAAAACCCGACAACATGTACCGGACTGGATTCAAGCACTATTTTTTGCAGCCCATATTTTACCCGAACTTTCTGGCTCAGCCAGTTGTAGCCCGAAGCCCGTCCAAATTGGCCCAAAATAAGTTGGGCCATCCATTTTGACAGCACTAAGTACAATTGTAAAAAAGTGATTAATATTATTTTTAAAATTAAAAACGTCACATATACCACGCAGTTTGTAAGAAGTGCATAAGATTAATTTCCAATGTCATAATAAATATACTCCATCGGTCCTAAAATATAAGTAAAATTGGTCAATAAAAATATGAATGTATTTGATCCAAATTTTAAATCAAATACTTTAAATTATTTTGATTTACTTTTACTTATATTTTGAAACGGATGAAATATAGTATATGGTTGAAGTAGTATTGAGCAACTCCAGTTGACATGCATGCAGCTAAAAAAAGAGAACCAATTACGTGGCCCTATTAAAATTCCAGCAGGAGTTAAAGTGAGAGACGCAGAGATGATAACAAGGGAAGCATTGATTACTACAATTAGAAGGGCCGTCAGTTTCTATTCCTTAATTCAGGCCCATGATGGCCACTGGCCTGCCGAATCTGCTGGCCCGCTGTTTTTTGTTCAACCATTGGTGAGTGATGATCGATGAGATTTTTCTTTTGATTTTCTGATATTTGTAACTAATTACTATGAATGCTTTCAGGTAATGGCCCTCTATATTACAGGATCTCTTCATGAGGTTTTAGGACCTCAACATAAGAAGGAAATTGTTCGATATTTGTATAATCATCAGGTATATGTGTAAATCATGCTTTTTACTTCTATTCTATATAGTTTCTCCGTTCCATAATAAGTGACTCATTTTGAATAGAGCATTGTTATTTAGTAAGAATTTTTTACATAAGAAAGAGAAGAATCCATAAAAGTAAGTAATTTGACCAATCAAAAATGGGATAACCATACATGGGAGAGAGAGTGATTATAATTTAACCAATCAAATATTGCCACATATAATTATTCTTTTTCTTGCATATTAAAATTCTTACTAAATAGCATTTTCCTTTTGAATATATGCATTATTTATGTATTTTGCTTTGATCATATTTTTTTCTCAATAAATAAAAATAAATATTAGCATTATTTATGTATCTTGCTTTGACCAATTTTTTATAATTTTTACTAATATACATTAAAAAAATACTCCCTCCGGTCACATTTATAAGCAAAAAAACACTTAAAATCACAGGGGGGAACATTATAGGCGTGTTTTGTTTTTTCTCCCTGTAATTTTTTTTTTTTTGTGACTCGCGCCCATGTAATGTTGAATTTTTTGGACTCGCCATTTGGATGCACTTTTTAAATTGGTTATTTTGTTCAAACCGATTTAAAAAGTGATCTTTTTTAAATCGGTTAATCTGTTCAACCGATTTAAAAAGTGCAAATTCCTTGCACCCAAGGGGGAAAATAAAAAAATTTAGGCTAAATTAGTCATTTGGTCCCTTAACTAATTTATTGATTTCATTTTGGTCCCTTAACTTTTTATTGTTACATTTAGGTCCTTTAACTATACTTTGTTAGTCAATTTAGTCAACTTCCTTAATTTTTTAACCATAAATGTCTAAAATGGACCAACAATGTAAGTGGTCCACCAAAGACCTCTTCAATCTGAACCATTTGATCTTTCTTTCAAAAAGGAGACCATTAGATCCTTAAAATCTATTGTATGTAATAGTAAACTACCCACATCTAATTGTTTATACATTTCTTCATCTTCTTCCATCCCCTTCTTTATGATCTTCATTCATACATTCATCGTTCAAACAAACCCAGAAAATAAAAAATCCAAAATTTCTTCTAACCTAAATTGCTCACCACCACATCAAACCTCCTTCGTCAGATTCGTAGAAATTTTGAAAAGCAAAAACTGCAACAACAATGTTGAAAACATCACGAACCCTAAATTTCTTCTAACATCCCTTTTAAAAATCGTCCGGCGTTTTCCTTAATATCTATCGATTTCATATCCATGAAACTTAAATTTCTCCTCAATTTCACAAAGAATTTTATATTTTGTTGTTGGAGAAAAGGTATAGATGAATAAGTTTAGACTTGATTTTTTATCAGGTCAAGTCATGGATTAAAACAAGTAGCCATAGATTAAACAACTCTTGTTCCAGGCTCGAGGGTTGCACACCATTGTCTATGCTTGCACAACTTGTATTGGAAACTTAGAAAATGACGCACAGATTAAAAATATATATTTAATTTTCTATCCTAATCGGTAATTACCACCATCCCGGTTCAATCTTCTTTTTCCAAATCTCTGCAGACATTAATATTGCTTTTGTTCTTTCTGGAACTAAAATTTTGAAGGTTTTGTTTTTCTAAATTCTTTAAAAAAAAAATCTGGGTTCTTATTTTTTTTTCTTCTCAAACTGAGATTTTTTTGGATTTGTTTGAAAAATAAATTTACCAAGATGATGAAGAAGGGATGAAAGAAGATGCAGAAGAGTAAAAATAATTAGATGTTGGTGGTTTCACTATATGATACAATAGACTTCAAAGATCCAATGGTGTCTTTTTGTATAGAAGTATCAAATGGTTCACATTCAAAAAATTAAGAAGGTCTTTGGTGAACCTCTATAATGTTTGGCCACCACAAACATTTGTGGTTAAAATTAATAGGAGGGACTAACTTGACTAATAAAAATATAGTTAAAGGACCTAAATGTAACAATAAATAGTTAAGGGACTAAAATGAAACCAATAAATTAGTTAAGGGACCAAATAACTAATTTAGCCAAAAATTTACTTTGCAAGGGGCAAATCACAACAACAAAAATTACAGGGGAAAAAAACAAAACTTGCCTATATTACATGGGGTAAAGACCTATTTACCCAACTAATTAATACTATTATTCCTAATATACTCTTACTTTTCAAAAGATGCATGTGATTTTCAAGGAAAAATAAGGCTTAATCTAATAAATTTGTTCATGTTTTATTTTAAATCAAGAAAATTAATTACATCTAACTAAATTTCTTAAACACCGCGTAAGTAGTTTTTTTTCCCTATAAATGTGACTGGTTGGATTATTAATCATCAAAATTATGCATTGACATACGTGAAACAGTCAATTAGATCATTCATTATGTGTTAACTATAAATAAAGGGTCATGCTAAACAGTGCACCCGGTGCACTAGTTAAGCATACCTAAAAAGGAAATAAAATTAATGCTAGAGAGATAATTTTTTGCATTTTTAACACATTAAATACATAAGTTTCAAGAAAAAATTTATATATTAATATGCTTAACTAATACGATGTATTGTTTAGCATTTGGTGGTGATAAAATGAGGTCATGGACAAAATTGCAAACAAATAAATAAATAAAGGGATAAAAATGTTTGATTTTCAAATGGGGGACCAAAATTGTAGAACATAAAAATGAAGGATAAAATATGCAATTAAGTCTACATATTTTAACTCTAATGTCTTAAACAATGCTTTATTTTGCATTAAGCGTGAGCATAATTGGCATTAGAGTTAAACAAAACTTGGCAATCAAATATTTTTCTCCTTTAGTGAGTGCCACAACCCACCCTCGCTCTATTGAAGTATTTTTATGCAAAACTGTCTGAGAAACTAGTTTTCGGATTTAGTGTTATGAAACTCACATTGATAGTTGACTTGACCATGGAATTGGACTAACAAATCCATAGTTAAGTTGAACAAGTACTTCATTGATTGAAGTGAATAAACAGTCCATATTTAAAATTTTATGTATAAATATATATTCGTCATAGTAGTATATAAATAATTCTAACTATGCTACTTGCTATCATGCATCTGAATCCATACCCAGTCATTACCCTCATCAGTCAGCAACAACAAGCTCCAAGCTCTGTAACAAAGATACTATCTCTTCCATATAAATATATAACATGGTATCAATGCAGTTTTCATATGATTTCGACAGAGAACACAATAGATTTATCTTCATCATATATTTAAACACAAATGTAGATCAAAGATGATTCAATTAAACCGATACACATGTTCTTGTACAACCTATTGGTAAATAATTTCTTGTAGAATTTGTGTTCCAGTTTATTCCACAAAACCAAAGCTGCGTCTTCATCCAAAACCTGCACAATTTTATTGGTTTCTTAAGTATCTTCTTTTTATCATCTCCATCTATTGCTCCCGAAGAACTTGTATGAATCAGAATCACCTTCATCTTCAATTTCCATACTATTCAATCTATAACATAAAACTTGTGCGTAGATATTTCAAACTGAACGCCTTTTTTCCCTGTAAAAAATTTGAACTTTGATGTCACTAGTTGCCGAAATAGACGAAGATAAAACAAAACAAATGAAAGAGAATGCAACTATATCCGTGATTCTGCCAATGCGGCCTAGGTTCCATATAAGTTTAGGATTAAGCTTATCGTGAGAGGTTTGGATAGTCTATATGAGGTGAAAGAATAAATTTCTATTGTCGTCATTGTTCCCCAGGTAAAGAAAAAAAAAATTAAAAAAATTAAAAAATAATAATAATAGTGTCTATTTTATTCAGTAAATAACTAGTAACTTATATGTTAATTGTGGTTGGCGATTTGTGATGAGGTGACAGAATGAAGATGGTGGATGGGGATTCCATATAGAGGGACATAGCACAATGTTCGGATCTGCATTGAGCTATATTGCATTGAGGCTACTTGGAGAAGGACCTAAAGATGGTGAAGACAAGGCAATGGACAGATGCAGAAAATGGATCCTCGACCATGGTGGTTTAGTGGCTATTCCATCGTGGGGAAAGTTCTGGGTCACGGTAAATGAAAAATAATTCATTTTATATATAGTAGTTCATCCTATCCTACACAAGTGTACATCAAAATATACAATCACACTATATATATAGGTACTTGGAGTTTATGAGTGGCGAGGCTGCAATCCACTTCCACCAGAGTTCTGGTTTCTACCAAAATTCACCCCTATTCATCCAGGTGCATGTCTGAGTCCTACATTAATTTGGGGTTCCTTAATTTCTTCATGCAACAATTATCTTCTCTAATTCCTGTCCCGGGTCAAATTAAATTTGCATGCAGGGAAAATGTTGTGCTACTGTCGGTTAGTTTACATGCCCATGTCATATTTATATGGGAAGAAGTTTGTGGGCCCTATCACTGACCTAATCAGATCACTAAGAGAAGAATTGTACAACCAGCCTTATGATCAAATCAACTGGAACAAAGCCAGGAACACTATTGCTAAGGTTTGTACGTGTGTGGAACCAATCTACACATCCCTATCTTAAATTGATAGGCATAAAGTATTTGATTTGATGCACATAGATATGAAACTGACAATGGCATGCAATTTCAGGAGGATCTGTACTACCCACATCCTCTGATTCAAGATATGTTATGGGGATTTCTTTATCACATGGGAGAGCCTTTTCTGAACTGCTGGCCTTTTTCCAAGCTTAGACAGAAGGCGTTAGAAATCGCAATTAATCATGTGCGTTACGAGGATGAGAACAGTAGATACCTTTGCATTGGAAGTGTAGAAAAAGTATTATGTTTGATAGCACGCTGGGTTGAAGACCCGGACTCAGAGGCATACAAACTTCATTTAGCCCGAATCCCTGATTACTTCTGGCTTGCAGAAGATGGTTTGAAAATCCAGGTTAGTATTGTATTTTTTTCATTTAATTTAATATGAATTAATTATGGTAAAATATTATAGTATGTAGTTGAGGTAGCACTCCACTAAAATTAACATTTGTTAAATAATAATGGATGCAGAGCTTTGGTAGTCAAATGTGGGATGCAGCATTTGCTATACAAGCAATACTTGCTTGTAACGTGAGTGAGGAGTATGGTCCTACACTTCGGAAAGCACATGACTTCCTGAAAGCCTCGCAGGTAGTTGAAAATCCATCCGGCAACTTCAAAGAAATGTACAGACACATATGCAAAGGATCGTGGACATTCTCAATGCATGATCAAGGTTGGCAAGTCTCTGACTGCACAGCAGAAGGACTCAAGGTTCTATTAATTTTATCATCATATAAAAATAATAGCCCATTTTATTGGTTTTTCGAAATATACACAAACGCATGACATGATATTCATGGCAACACATCCAGGCCGCACTCATGTTGTCAAAAATGCCAAGTGATCTCGTTGGAGAAAAACTGGAAACAGAGCGATTCTACGATGCTGTTAATGTCATTCTCTCGCTACAGAGCAGTAATGGCGGGTTCCCTGCTTGGGAACCTCAAAATGCTTACAGTTGGTTAGAGGTAGGGTGTGAAGTTAATCTTAGTCGTCATAAAAATTAAGGGGCTGTTTACTTTGTGAAAACATTTTCTGTGTTTATTTTCTAAAATATGTGTTCATTTTAACTTGCTAATAAGAAGATATGAGACTTATAAAATGAACAATTATGATGAAAAGAAGAAGGCTAGTTAGAGATGATGCATTTTTAAAAATAATGAAAACAATATTTTGGCATTTCCATTGTTTCCTAAAAATGCACACAATTGTTCACTTCAAAAGTCTAGTATCTCCTTGTTAGCAAGTAAAATTAACACTAATTTTAAAAAATAAAAATAGAAAATATTTTCACAAAGTATTAATGGGCCTAATATATAAAAGAAAATTTTATAAGATTGACAACAACTAATTATACGCATGCATGTCTGCTGCAGAAATTCAATCCAACTGAATTCTTTGAAGACACGCTAATTGAGAGGGAGTAAGATATATAACAACATCATATATATATATATATATATATATATATATATATATATATATATATATATATATATATATATATATATATATATCTGTGTGTGTGTGTGTTAATTGTTGATGCATATATAAACTTCTCACTTACTGCATATATATGTTCCTTTTTGTGAAATTAATAGCTATGTTGAGTGCACCGGTTCTGCAATGCAAGCTCTTGCTCTCTTTACAAAACTACACCTGAATCATAGAACAAAGGAAATACATCACTGCCTTGCAAAAGCAATTCGTTACATTGAAAACACACAAAACCCCGATGGCTCCTGGTATTCTATCTTCTATTCTCTCTGTTTATTATATACCACCTAATGATATATTATGTGTTAATATAGAAAGATATAATTAGTACTTACACTGCTCAACAGGTACGGTTGTTGGGGAATTTGCTATACTTACGGTACCTGGTTTGCTGTAGAGGGACTAACGGCTTGTGGAATGAAATACCGGAATAGTCCTTCCTTGCGAAAAGCTTGTCAATTTTTGTTGTCAAAGCAGCTTCCGAATGGGGGCTGGGGCGAAAGTTACTTGTCAAGCCAACACAAGGTATATATATTATTATATGTTCATCTTTTACTTTGAATGAGAACTCACTTGTTTCTCCTTGTTAAATTAAATAGGTATATACAAACATAGAAAACAACCGTGCAAACTTAGTTCAAACTTCATGGGCTTTGTTGTCCCTTATCGGTGCAGGGCAGGTTAGTATAGTAAATAATAAAGCTAGCTTAGCTCCAGCCTCCAATAAATTAGAAATGATGTTAATTATTGTGCTTTTCTAATTATGAATGAATTAATGTTTTTGTTACAAAAAGGCTGATATAGATCCCACACCAATACACCGTGGAATGAAGTTAATAATCAATTCACAAATGGAAGACGGAGACTTCCCACAACAGGTAATTAGTGTATCACTTCTCTACTTCAATCAATTTTATATACTATTTTTACTCATTAATTAATGATAAGCTGATAACAAATTAAAAAAAAATGCAACAGGAGATAACCGGAGTATTTATGAGGAATTGTACCCTGAACTACTCATCATATCGAAACATCTTTCCCATATGGGCTCTGGGAGAGTATCGTCGCCGAGTCTTGTCTGCACAAACTCCAAATGCTGCGCCTTGAATTGTCACCGCTCACTACCTAAATGATAATAGGTTGTACACATCAAGTTGTGAAATTATAATTTGATTACTATTTTTCCTGCAGTATGTAAAAACATATGTCAATGTGGTTCATTTTACAATAAGTCTTTCTTCAAGAATCTCATCTGTAACTGTAAGCATATTCATTTAAGATATTTATTATGTAATTTGTTCCTTTTCACTTTTCAGTTCAAAATGGCATTTATATTTTTAGTTCTATATGCCTTTTGATATCTTGGACTTGGAATATATATCCCATCCCAATGGCGTTTATATGTATACCCCATTGGAAAAGTCTGTGGACTGATTAGTCACCATATTGAGAGTGGCAGTTTTATCAGCAACAGAAGAAAAAAAAATCTAAGCTAATTGAACACTCCAAACTTATTTCTACTTTATTTTCTTTAATTCGATATATGTCAGACTTCTTATTCTCCGATATGACCAACAAGAAGCTACCATTTATTTAACCAATTTGATGACGAGATACTCTCGCTGCCCAACTTCCTATTGTGAGGGGAGAGGATGTTTATAGTTTATAGGAGACTACAACTATATTTGGTAAAAGCGGCATATTAGTTTAGCTAACTGACAAATGACAAGTTCACTAATAGTGGATGAATTGATAACTAATAGGCAATAGCAGATAATATATATGATTAAATTCAAGTGTTTGGTAATATCAATGGTTGAACTAATTCATAATGTTACATGTAAAAAAAGGGATCCAACCCATCTCCAAAATCTATCCAGGTCTTCCTCTCCCAACATCTCACTATCCTTACAGTAAACTAAGTATATAAATGGGGCAAGCCAGGTGTTTGTCAAATGAATATCCTACCTGTACCTTCCTTATGTCTTTGAGGAATTTAATACAAATTACAGTTGAAAGAACTTACTAGGCAAGTGAGCTGCACCACCAGCAGAAGCGTAACATCTTGTATGCCTCGCTCACAGCATACAAGGCATAAAAGAACATCACTTCTGGAGTTCAGGGCGCTGAAAGTATTCTCACCTAAAGTTTACATTTACGTCAGGATAAACAGTACATAACCTCTACTAGGGAAATTAAAACAACATCACCTCATGATGCACACCAGATGGCCCTTGACTATTGCTATTTAAAAATCAATTGTTGCATATCAATATATCGTCAGTGAGGCATACATGCATATATGAACCATCTGGTCCTTTACTAGGGAAATTTCATCAATTGTAAGCCTCGCTGACCAGCGTAAAAACTTGTATGTCTCGCTCACAGCACACAAGTCATAAGAGAACAAAAACAAAATCAAATTTCATTGGAATTGATCATGCATATATATATGAACAATTGATGACCAGATGGTCCTCTACGCTATTGAATATACTTTACATCTCAAACATAAATGTTATGGGTCATGTATATCATATTTGACTGAAATCCATACAACCAAGTTTTTAAATTAAATTATATCTTCAAGAGAAATAATTCATCAAAAAAGGAAATAAAATTATTCTAATTGCGACTAAATTTGATCCTCGGCTAGTTATTTAAGATCCATTAAGTTGTCCTATTCATGCATACCCATTAGAGGACACGACAAAGATGAGGAAAAGATATCTTACATGCTATTGAAACAACATGTTATCTGCATGTAGTAGAGTTTGAATGTGATAGTGACAACGAACCAAGGATGTGATATTCCGAGTTCGTGATCTTATATTTAGAGATAAGCATCATCCAATGCAAGAAGAGTAAAGTATAAATCAATAGAAGTTGGTGTTCAGATCTGGCACTTTCGTCTATAGAATCAAATTCTCGTAGAAGTAGGACATTACATTAGATAATATTTGAGTTCTCTTCTACTCACCCAACTTCCCACCATTCAGGAGTTGCAAGCAAAGTTTAAAAACTTAATGATTCAGATTTTTAAAGGTTACCAGTCAATTGCTGATACCATCTCATGTAGACAGACCAAATTTTCACCGAAAAGGGGAAAAGTCCCCAACTCCTCCCCAGTTTCCAATGCCATCCACCTCAATGGCACTAGATCCTGGCACCTTTTTGATAAGCAAATCTTTCATCTTACTTCTCGTATTGCTCGCATCTTCCCATCTGTCAGCAGAAGCATAAATGCTAGCAAGGAGTGAATGAGGACTTGAATCACTGGATTTCACTTTTGCTAGTGTTGTAGCAATCCTTTCACCCATATCAGTATTGCCATAAGTCCTGCAGGCACTAAGCAAAGATCCATAAATTGCAACTATTGTCTCATTTTTTGGGTCCGGCAACTTCTTTATCAACTCCTCAGCCTCATCTAACAGTCCAGCTCGACCAAGAAGGTCAATGAAGCACCCATAATGTTCTAAATTTGGCCCAATACCATATATACATGACATGGAATGAAATAACTTGCGGCCTTGTTCTACCAATCCTGCATGACTGCACGCATTCAGAAGAACAATAAAAGTAACATCATCAGGTTTTGCCCCAAATGTTTCCATTTCTTCAAATAACTCCAGTGCTTTGTCTGTCTTACCATTCATGGCCAGTCCACAAATAATAGAAGTCCATGAGGCAGTATCCTTTTCCTTTAATCCATTAAAAATCTCCAAAGATTTTTCTATGCAACCACATTTAGCATACATTTCAATAAGGGAAGTACCAACAACAGCATCCACCACGATCCGGTTTTCACATAAATAATCATGAATCCACCTGCCATGCTCCAGAGTTCCCAATTGAGCACAACATGTGAGGAGAGCAACCACAATGAACTTGTCAGGCTTCACTCCTCTAACTTGCATCTCTCCAAATAATGCAATTGCCTCATCAAAACAATTAAACTGCACATACCCATTAATCATAGCTGTCCAAAGAACAACATCCCTAGTTGGACTCTTGTCAAACAAATCTCTAGCTTGATCCAACTGACCACAATTCACATACCCAGTTACCATACTGGTCCAACAATTCACATTCTTCACAGTCATCCCATCAAAAATGCCCCGAGCCACGCTCACATATCCACACTTACAATACATGTACAACAATGCATTCCCCATTACGGTTGTAAAATCCAATTCCTTTGCAATATAACTGTGAATCTCCTTGCCAACCTCCACATTTCTCAACGCTGCACATGCAGTTAGAGTGCTCACAACAGTAGCTTCACTAGGCTTCTCATTGCTTTCCATTCGCATCCGCTGAAAAACTTCAACAGCCTCCTGGAATCTCCTACACCTGACACAACCCGAAATCATGATGTTCCAAGAAACATTGTCTCTGTAATGCATTTCATCAAACAGTTGTTTGAGACAACTAAGACGACCCAAATCAGCATACATGTCCATCATCGAGTTACAAACATAAGCATCAAATTCAAGACCAGTCTTGATGACAAAAGTATGAACCTTTTCCCCTTGACCAACATCTCCCATGCAACCAATGGCCTTTAAAACATAAGGGTAGGTGTAATTATCAGGCCACAACCCATCTTTCCGTAGTTGGTTGAAAACAGAAATGGCTCTGGTGAAACTACCCTTTTTCACAAAGGATTTGATGATGAGATTGTAGTTGAACAAAGATGGGTATTGGGTGTGGTTGAAGATTCTAAGAGCATAGTGAAAATCTTGAATTGAAACGGACATGAGCTTGTTGAGGGTATCCCTATCTTGTTGGAGGCCATTGGAAAATATGAGGGTCTGAATTTGCTTCAGCTGCCGCATAGATTTGCAGCTTTTGAGAAAAGAAATGCATGTTCCCTTCATTGATTTACTTGCACTGTATCAGTGTGACATCAGACTTCTCGAACAATCTGGAGGCCATGTTCTAATGAATAAAAAAAAAAAACACAAAATTCATAAAGAGTAATCCTTTATTTAAATTGTATGTAACACCAAAAAGTGACATATTCTAATCAATAACATCAAATTCAATGCACGTGTATAGTGCCAGCCACTACTTAAGTCTCAACACATCCCTCATAATAATTATGATATGGTTATTTTCAATTCTAATGCAAATAAATGGACCACCTTATAGAAAACTCCTACAAAATGAAAAGGTGAAGGCATATTCAGCATACTTCCTAAACCATACTCATATAAATACATTTGATAGAAAAATTCATAGAAGAACCGAGCAATAAGCAAACTGACCTCCCCTTTTCCGTCGGAACTGAGCAATTGGGCCGTCACTGGAGCGCCGTCTCAGGTGGTAGGCAGAGACAGAGAGGGTCGTTGCCGTCGATTGAAGTGCTGGGACAGAGAGGGCTGGACGAAGGACCCAAGAATTAGAAGCTACAAAGTGTAAATTGTAACTTTATTTTTTCTAATACACAAGAAAATAAAAAATAAAAGCCGGTTACATTAACTAATTAATTCATTACAATTGTATCAATGTCAAACACTTTAATCAGTTGTAACAAAAAAAAAAAAAAAAACACACTTTAATCAGCAATAATTTATATAAACGATCAAGTTTTATTACATTACGAAATTACATTGACAATTCAAAACAAATTACAAAATATTGTTAATTTACTATAAAATGTTAAGTCCAAAATGTCAATGTCATACAAAAAAAATCATGTCATATGCAACGTCATCAATCACTTTCATCATTAATGGACATCGGATTCGTCGCACTCGATTCAACTCCTACAATTTTTTTCAAGTTTTTTTTTCCGGAAGATTGGCTTTTTCAATATCCATCAAACCATTAAATTGACTTTGTAAAGGAAACTCACATGCCGTAGCTTCTTCCGAACAATATTTTCTCCACGTCCCACACGTCGGAGGTAACGGACAATTTTCTTTCAACTTAACATACACGAAATGATTCGGAACCAATCCAAGGCACAAAATACGTGAAGACGGATCTTGTGGTGGACTGTCTCGCAGTGGGAAAAAAGTCTCACTAATTATGATACTCGGTATTAATGAACCTAATCTGGGGAGGGATCAGCCCTTCCATTTTACTATGATCAATGAGAAACTTTACACAAGAAATTCCCAAATAGGGTTATAAGAATTAATCATAATTTTACTCTAATCCTGAATCTTTTCCCGTGACCAAGAGACTCAATTGACCTAGCTACCCAAGGTGAATCAAGAACAATTTGCCAAAACCTCTAGGATTATACCAAGAGCAAAATTCTCTCTAAAACCCTAGTATTAATTGATGGTAAAAACCTTAAAATTCCCTTAAACAAAACAGAAACGTGTTTGGCCTATAATTAGACCCGCGCCCAACGCGGCCAGACCTGCGCCCGGCGCAGCTGGCAGAGCTTGGAGCTTTAACCACTACACGCCCAGCGCAGCTCCCAGCTCCAAAACCTGTTTTCTTTATTGTTTTCAAGGCAACTCGCAACACCTACCGTTTTGAATAATTTAATAATAGTATTATTGTAATACCTCTGGTCCTTTTTATAAGTGACAATTGAGTCAATAAAATTGATGTATTTAATTCATATTATAATTCACATAGATCAATTGTTAGTGACTCAATTGTCTCTTATATAAAGAACCAAATGGGTACTATATATATCTAACCCTTGGTGTATGTTTTGAGTGAAATTTATTATATGTATTTTATGGGAATGGGGCTCTTTAGTTATTGATTTTATGTTTGGTTAATAATTGTGGTTGTTTGTTGTCTTTATTGGCCATTTTGGTGTGTGAAGCATGTGTATTGTTTTGTTCATAGTGCTACAACTAGTTCATAGTGCTAAAATGAACTTTGTATTAATTTTTATCCCTTGTCTTTTAGGTATTTTGTATATTTGGCTATACATATATATTGACTTTTGATATTATATGTTCATAAATTTCTTATATATGTAGTAGTTTTTATAAAAAAAAGAAAAATCTACATTTTATATATACTAAATTATAACTTTTAAACTTAGCCCCCTATGTTTGATTCCTGGCTCCGCCCCTGTTTCTCAATGCTTGATGTTCGTTAATTCTTTCTATCTATCACTTGAGTATATAAAGACCAATAATCAACACATAAATTAGCTTCATTAAAACACTAATTTTCAAATGCCTAAAATTGAAACTAAATTGTGGATGGTTTAACTAGAAACCGTAAAACATAAATCCAAAGATGCATTTAGATCAAATTACAAACTACAAACAAGCAACCAACAAAACACACAAATATATTATTAGAACCCCCAATTGAATAATCAATCAATTTATCAATATTGAAGCTATATAAAGAATCCCAAATTTTTAAAACACTAAATCATAGTTTTTTTATTGTACGTATTTGGTTTGGTATTTTGTTTGAGAGAATTTAATTTTAGAGAGAAGTTGGAAGAAAAAAATGAGAGTAGTAAAAAGTGTTTTGAATTTTTGAATAAGTGGTGCAAAATAAAAAAATTAGGGAGTGCAAATGCAAAAAACATAGAGATGTTAATAAAAAAAATTAAAATTTCAGGGGGTGCACCTGCACCCCTCACTAATACACACAGCAACGCCCATGTGTGCTCTTCAACTGACAAACTCTAACCAAAAGTTGTATGTATGTCGCTGAACTGATTTGTCAACATACTCTCAATCCCTTCCCAAACCCTTAAGAAATTACAGTTACCGTCGGGCAAATATTTCTTTAACACACCGTGAGACGATTCACCTCTGTTTGTTGTAATGTTCCCAAAATGCATTATTTTATTTTGTCCACACTTTCACCACTTTCTTCGCATTGGTGTCTAGAATGGTTCTTTGAACATAGTTCACAAATCTTGGCCACTTTGAACAAACTTTTCGAAATTCCATAACTCTCTCTTCATAAGACTCATTTGTTTCCGCCTCCAACACCGCCTGAAAACTGTTTGCCGCCATAGTCACCACTTCTTACTTTGCAAAACGCTTTTGCCTTAGCTGTCACATTTTTTATAACAGGGTAGCGACAAACCAATGGAGAAGCGTCTAGAAATATCTTACCAACAACATTCATAAAGCGCGATATCCCGATCAGTCACCGTCACCTACGGTCCGATGCTGTCACTCCTCAAAAGACTCCGACATTGTTGCAAAGTCCATGTAAAATTCTCCTTTTTTTTTCGTTTTTGATGAAGGCAAATGCAACATTAAAGGTCTTGCTAGTCGACGGCACACCAACCATCTCAAACAACGACATACCATACCGGTTCGTTTTGTATGTCGAGTTCATCAACAAAACTGTCATAAAAGTGTTAAACAGAGTCACAAATTTTGGATGAGCAAAAAATATATCCCGAACTGTTGTAGAGTCACCATCGGATCTACAGTTGAAAACATGGTTTTTTTGCGCCAAACAATAAAAAAAATAAAATTCATTTATGTCCTCGACCCCTTATTTCCCCTTGCAATCTTATGACAAGCATTGTAAAGTTGTTTTGCGTTCGTCACATTATTAGGATCTCTCTCCTTCAATTTGGTCATTATCTTCCTAGGCACAACCAAATTTATTTTTATCTCGGCAATCACCTCCATATCTTTCGGTTTCAAACGTACGACAATTAAGTGGCCATCCAACTCTCTATCAAACTCATGGTTATGTACACCACTGACAACACTAAGACTTCATTGCTTGGATGAAAGAAAATATCCACTAAGTCGGAACGGGCATCCGCATTTCCTCGTGCCCGTTTCTTCAAAATTGACTTTCTTACTCATTCGTTTGTAAACTTCTCCTCGTTCACAACCCAGCACCATATTTTATTTCTTCCTATCCAAACCATTGTCTGACCTTTCTATGACGATTGCAAACCGTAACCTTGCGGCGACGTCTCTAACCCACTTAAGTAAATCTTCACGCGTCTTAAATAATGGATCCGTCTCAAAACTCTCTTTAGTATTAAACTCAATTGTTGGAGGTTTGCCTAATTGCAATTGTCGTACAAGCAGAAGGATTCATTTCATTTGTCGGACCATCACAATTCACAAGATCCGCTACACCCTCATCTTCTTGGACCGGTATACCAAGCACAACTTGCCTCAATCCATGAACAATAACTATAAAAAAATTAAAATCCAAATCAAATACAACACCTACAACAATATAATCAATAAGCTATAATCAATAATCAATCAAACATTAATATTAATCAATATTATAAAAATGACCAAAACATATTATAAGCAATAAGCTATAATCTATAAGCAATATGCTATAATCAATTAATGTTATAAGCAATAAGCTATAATCAATAAGTTATAATCATGCAAAATGTAACATTGAATCATCAAAAAAATAGAGGAAACAGAACCGATGCATGTAACAGCAAAGCAAAAATTCAAAGGGCGCCAAAAGTTCGGAACGCGGAATCTGAATTTTCCTGCCCAGAATTTCGGAAAACATTTTCCGAGCGCGTGGGTGTCAGAAAATTCGGAAATCTAGGTATTGACAGTCAAATTTAAGATGATATATTAAAATTTAATCGGTTAGAATCAAAATTTACCTTATGTTAATGTCTCAATGAGTGTTGATTCCTTTAGATAAGCTTCCAATCTTCCCTTTTAGCCACCAATGAAGTGAAAATGTTTTGGTTTCAAGATGAAGAGAAGATGAAGTGAAAACATGGTTGTGATTGGTTGACAGTGTAAAATTATTTTACTGTTTGTGCATATTCTTTTTTCTCGTAAAATATCTATAAAGACAGTTTGTGCAGGTGCAACTCGTATTATGTAAACTCAATTTACACACTTTATTATGTAAATTCAGATTTTTTATTTTTTTTTTATTCAAAGGGCACTTTCAATTCAGTATTTAAGAATGTGAGAAGTTTTGAGAGAATATCAAACACTTTACCAGCAAATGAGGTCGTTCATAGTTTAGCAAAGGTATCCCCATGCTTAGCTAGCTTCCAAATCTTTATTGATATTTCTACATGTATCCAGAACTTGATCAATAATGAAATGCTATAAGTTTTTATTGTACAAAAAAAATAAAATCAAACGGTTTTTATTGCAACATTTTATGCTAATCAGTTCTGTTCCTGACATTTTGTGGGCTTAGGTGAAATATAAAAAGAAAAAAAGAATTATTTCATTTAACATAATAATACATATTAAAATATAATAATAGTTTTACAAAATATAAAAAAAAAAATACTTTTACTCGAAAATTCAGAAGACGTGGTTTCTTCGAGAATTTTGAGATGCAAAATCATTTATAATCATATCAACATCAATGTTCTCGAACATATTCTTCTCAATTGACAAAGTTGTCAAACCGTTCAATTTCTCTCGTAAAATTGAGGATCTCATGTAAGTTTTAATCAATTCAATTTTGGAAAACTTTTTTCCATCAATGCTACGATCATAGGCATTGTCACTAAAACTCTATAAGCAATTGATATAATTGGATAACAATATGCATATTTGACAAATTTAATAATAATAATAATAATATAAATGACAGACATTATTTCAATTGGCAAAGTAAATTATAACACTTTTAATTTCTCAAAAGTTTTGTTTCCTATTTTCTATTAAAGTCAACTCAAATGTACTTTTTTTCCTATTGATACATAAGCACACAAGCGTACTTAATTACTATAATTGTTTTTTTAATAATAGTAGGTAGTTATTAAAAAAATTATTAACCCCCAAAATAGTGAGCCTCTAAGGCCGTCACACCTCTTGTCCCCCTATAAGGACCGAATGAACTCAACCTAGACATAAATGAAGCCTGAAGTCCAAAGCATCCAGATACTTATAAATGCAATGTGCATTCTAAATTCTTGAAGAGCTTGGAGGAACTAGCTATGAAATATGAACTACAGTGGAAATTTGTAGATGCTATGTTAATTAAGTTTCATTATATCTTTCAATAATTGAATGTGAAACTTTGGGTCTCTCGTTAAAGACCTAAAACATCAACACATCATTTTCAAATTGGATAGTAAAATTAAAAATGGTGCTTGATCATTCGAATGCAAACATTTGACATGACTATATTGCTGGTGCAATTCTTAATTCATGTATTGCAATCTGCAATTTTTAAAATTTTCCTACTTTTTTTTAAGTTGCGTTTTAAAACAAATGAATGGCATAGCTCATTCCTTAGCAAGGAACGACATTTTCTTATTCGGTTTCCATGATTTTCATCATACTCACAATGTATTGCTTCTATTAGAGACCTATAAGACACCTTTTAGAGATAAAATCATGAGGACTCGCACAAAACTCAAAGTGGACTTGAGGTCGGAACATTAACACTAAAAGGAAGGCTTAAGCCATACATGAGAGCTTACACACCCTTTAGCACTTTACCCTCAATTCAAGGATACTATTTCAATACACCAAAAAGACTCGCTAAAAGTAGTTTTAGTGCAGCGGATTTAGTGTGAAGTGATTACAAAATAATGGTGGCATCCTGATTTCATAATTTCATAAAAGCTACAAAGTTTAAACTTTAAAGATCTTTGCAAAATCAATGCCATCATGCATAATTTTGACAAAGTCGTCGTCAATCCAAGCATATAAGGCACACCGCTACAACCTGCTAAAGATGCTTCAAAAATCATTGAATTCCAAAATTACTAGCAATTAAAATTCACCAAACATTTCCGAAAAAAAAACTCCAAACACAATGTTCACGTACTCATAAAATACATACAACTACAAGTCTAAAACCGGCTTTTGGAGTTCAATCAGGAACGAGATGTGTGTCCCAACAGAAAATGGCTAAATACATGTTTTTTATGTCAAAAAACACTTATTGTTAACTTTCAGTAATCTTAATCCACACATGATGTAATTTTATTGCTAATTCAGCAGCACGCCTCTTTTCTGCATGGCTGAAAATATTCAAGTTCACAACCTCTTGAATTGCATATAAAAGCTGCTCCTCGACTTCAATAGAAAGAGCAATGCAATTTGGTCCATGGACAGTGCTCATTTCAACAACCTAAAACAAGAAAGACTAACATTAATGAACAGATATACTTCCCCAGTTTATCAGGTAAAAGTGGCTAACAACATAATATCCTACAAAGCATATTATCAATGACCATTAAACAATTTAATAACCTAGCCCTGTTTAGCAGTACTGGTCAAGTTTCCACACACTGTATTTTTCACATTGCACGGAAGAAAAAATAGCCACCAGAAGACCATTGAAAGCGGTAGCAGTTCTAAAATTATTTAAACCATTAAACTTTAAAGGTAATCAGAAATGAGATTCCATGCTATTACTTTTATTACAACTACCACTCAAGAATGAGAAAATAAAAAGTAGTATCTTCGTTTCATGATTCTGCATTTCTAGTTTAAAAAGCTATGAATTCCATTTAAGGTATGCCAAGAAGACACACAACAAAAAGTGTTTTACCATTTCTTAAATCATTTTCCAATTCTTACACACATCACTGTAAATTTCAAAATTATAATAAAAATATTGCTATGAGTTAGTAAACTTGCCTGCTGCAGCCACGGGATTATGGTATTGAAAAATTTTCCTTCCAGAAGATATGGTGCTAAAGTACTAAGAAGAACATTGACGGTTTTCACCGATAAACTTTCAATAACTGGACCAGTTTTATTCAGAAGCTCAACGAGAATAAGTTCATCACCGGAACACAAAGCTTCCATATATGCTGAGTTTAGATCCCCTTCACACACAAGACGATTCACACATTTCCAGTAGTTTGTGTTGCTCTCAGAACAACCATTTCTAGCATTGGATCTGGCAGCAGATGAAAACATACTACCATTCTTTCTCAGTGGAGCTGAACTTGTGCTTTGTCTATCCTCCCCTAAGCTGTTTATAACATCCTCTGTAAATTTATGGGCAGTCTTTAACTTGTAACTTTTCCACATATCCACACTATCTCCAGCATGAATCCTAGGTTGGCTCCTTGAAGAGGATTTTTTTTCCGAACTTTCAGTACTTTTCACCGAAAACAAGCCTGATTGCTTAGTACTAGTTTCTGAAGATGGCTTTGGAGTGCATATAGAGATCCTGGGAGAAGCCGCGCTTTGGGTCTGCCTCACAAATTTGGAGTTTTCCGAAAAAGAATGTCTTCCTCCTTTTAAAGATTCTTGAGATAACCTATCAATTACATTCTCCAAACTTACCATTCTTGATTGGATTGTAGAAAGGGCATCCATTATGCCAGTTGTAAAAATCTGAAAAAGATTTGAAATGTGGTAAGTAAAATATATACCACATACCATGTGACAGTGACACATAACAAGAACCTTTTCAGACAGCACTTCAAATATGTGTCAGCATACATGTGCCAGAAGTAACAGTATTCATATTTTTTATTGTGATAGACCACTTAAATGTTCACTACACTTCAAGTGAGTGAGTAAATTATTCAAAACTTACAGCTCCTACTGAAAGCACTTCAAGTGTTATCATGTTGTGAAAAATAAACTACTACGTGTAGGAAAATAACTAGCAGGACATGTGTGTGTGATAATAATACCTGTAATTGATGCATCATGTTGGCCTGTTTGATTTCAATATCTGAAAGTTGATTCTGAATACAAGTCATTTCATTTGCCCTCAGTACACAACATTGATGTGTAATTTGGGGACTTGACTCGGTGACTGTAGAATCAGAACTTTTAGGATTCTGCATCTTTATGGAGTACATTTGTTCATTACAACTTATTTCTTCACCGAACTGTTGGTTTCTCACAATTGGTTTCTGTCGTCCATTGTTTACAAAGCAGTCATGGGAAGTTAAAAACTTGGTTTCATAGTTAGAAACAGAAGAGCACTCCTGCTTATCATCCGTAGGGACATAATCATAATCCACATCCTGCATGCTTGTAATATCAGCACTCACTGTTTCTAGTGGCTTTGTGATTGTGACAGAACTACTCTCAAATTCTTCATTATGGAATTCCATTTCAGAGTATGTTCTGGGGACTGCAACTTCAACGTGCCAATCATCTGTTTTGGGATGATGATGTCCAACATCATTTTGACAAGCTTTTCTTACAGACCAAGGGATCCTTCTCATAGTTGATTTCATATTACCTTTTTGGAGCTTGGCATCTCTATGTCTGGATTCAGCAGTAGTAGTACTACTACTGAGATCGACAGAGTCACCTCCGCAGATATTTTCTGTAGAAAGCATAAGAACTTAGAAGCATGCCAGTGTATAAAAAGAGTATCAATCAGAAAGGTCCGACAAAAGATGATGATTTATATTATTAGTCATGTGCTCAGGGTTAATTAAGATGAGTGCAAACAAGATTACCATCTGATTGGGACTTATAATACTACCAAATGTATCTATCCTCAAAATTCAAAAGAGAGATAGCAAAAGTAAACCTTTTAAAGAGGATCCAGTTTCAGAAGGCTCAGTAGTATAATGACCAGGAAGTATTTTCCAATATTTAAGAGCTTGCAAAACAGCATCCCTAACCGGTTTGACCTATATAATCAATTATTCATATATATATATATATATATATATATATAAGTAATTTCACAAGAAACATTGAAATTGAGAAATGTAAAAATTGAGAGTGAGAAATGACCTTGTCAAACCTAGAAGAGTCAAGAGATTGAATACAAGAAGGCCTTAAAGATGACAAAAAAGAAGCACGAGTCAAAGCAATTTGTCCCAAAGCTACAGAAGCTGCTTTGCGCGTTTTCCAGTCAGTATCTTTTAGGGAATCTCTAATAGCGGCAAAAGCAGCTGACAGAAGAGTTTGCGTTGAAGCTCCTCCGCCCTGAATGATACTCCTGTTCAACTCAATGAGTGCAGGTTTAGCCATAAAATGCGGGTTCTTGAGCAACTTGAGAATCCTAGTCAATATGTTGTGCAAGAGGGGAAGAGGAGGTTGGTGTGTGTTGTGAATGATGGTGGCGAGGCAAAAAGCAGAAACAGATTGAACGTGCTTATTTTGTTCTCCAACGAGAGCCTCGAAAATTGGACTAGCTAATAACACAAACACCTTATCTTCATTATTACCCAATTTGGAAGCAAGAACAGCAACCAATTCGATGCAGGCTTCCCTTACGGAAGAATCTGGATCTCTAAAGCATTTAACAACGGTGGCAGTGATTTTGGGAAGATGTGGAAGGATGAGAGATTGGTAAAGTGTGGCAAGTGTTCCGATGAGTTTGAGGCATTGTTTAGTGATGGATGTTTTTTGTTGGGAGTGAATGTCTAATATGCAAGAGAGGAATGGGGATATCGAATGAGGGGTTAAAGCGTGGAGGATGATGTCGAGCTCCTTTGTTCCAATTTGATGTGTATCTCGGGAAGAGTTATTATGCATAAGGATTTTCCTTATGCATGGTGCATAAACAAATCTCCACCATTTGTACACCAAAGTACTTAATAATGTCAAAACCACTTTGGAGTACAAATGGTGGAGATTTGTTTATGCACCATGCATAAGTTAAATCTTTATGCATAATAACTTTACCCGTGTATCTCGATCTCCAACTTTGTTCAATGCACTCAGTACTCTTTGTTTCATCTCAAAATTACTACTCAACTTGTTGTTGTTCTTCATTGAAATTCTTCTTAATTTGATTTTATGAAATTGAAATTTGAAAATGGAGAATCTCAATCTCACAGTTGAGTGACCTAACTAGGGTTGAGCAAAATTTGTCTGGTCTGCCAAAAGAGAAGAAGAGACATATTCTGACTCACTCACTCACTCCGATTCCAAATCGTGAAAGATGATTTTTCATTTCAAATTTTACGCGCCCTACATGTCAATTCAAATTTCGCCTTATCCTCATTTCAGTTTCATTGACTTCCATTTTGGGCTTTCATTAGGAGGATAAATACATGCTTCTTTTCGCACCCCCTTATTGCCTTAAATAAACATAAACATTTGACATCTATTTTAATTCAATTTGCATTGCCATTCCAACTCTAAAATTTACATGTTCAAAAACGTAGTTGGACAAACTATTTACCTTGTCTTGTGTCTAATGCTCACACAAGAACAAACTAGATGACATTATATAATCATTTCAGTTTTTTAGATTAATAAAAAAATCTATGATATAAAATGAACAAATTACCTTGTAAATGAATTATATAAACTTTCTGAAATTATTATTTTTTGCTTATTTCAATTAATTATATAAACTTTCATGATTAAATAAAGTAGTAAGAATAAAAAGGAGACAGAATATACGATATGAGCTCCAATACTACTTCAAGTAACGTCAGAAGAACACTAGCTAATTTTAAAATATTGAGGGAGGCCATAAGAAATTATTAATCACTACAAACAAATGGTTTATCCCGTCACCAAACACAGGTTATATAGAGGAGTTCTGCGATACAGTCTACAGTTGGCCTTATAAATGACTCACAGAACTGCACATAAAATATTTACTGTTATTAATTATTATAGTTATATAATAGTACCAAATTCACGTTATTTTTCCAACTTTCTCCTTACAAACCAACCACGTTAAAATTTCTTCCCAGTCCGTTGGATTGAACACAAATTTTCCTTTTGACCTCCGACATATTTCTCAGACATTGATTCGTAAACATCTATTTGAACCAATGACTAAAAATACATAACTGTGCTCCTTGTGATAAAAAGAAGGGTGACACTTTTTCCTATAAACTTAGTTGCTCTCTGTTTAACAGGATACCAAACTCACAAGTTATAAAAAATTTCAAGAGAATCATGGCAAGGAGGAGGATGATAAAATGTCGAACGGGTCCTAACTAAAACAGAGATTAACAGGTCTTCAATACATGCTGACGATATTCTCCCAATGCCCATATGGGAAATATGTTTCTGTATGCAGCATAAGTGATCATGCAATTCTTGTTGAAGACTCCCATTATTTCCTGAATTGATAGAATCGTAACATGATTTAAAATATATACATGGGTAAAGAGAGAGTAGAGTTATATCGGTTTTCAACAATACCTCTTGCGGAAAGTCACCATTCTCCATTTGGGAATTTATCAAGCATACAGCTGCACGGTGCAGTGGTGTTGGATCTCTCTTGGCCTGTTTCATTATATTGAAATGGATATAATTTTTATTCTTCTACAACAGAATCATGATCAGATAAACAGATGTGATCAGATGCGATATGTTAACCAAGTATTCAATCATTTGGGAAAATGTCAAATCACATTACTGAGATAGAAACCCAGAATGTAGTAGCAAACATCAAAGCAATCATCGTCATTCGCGGTGGCAAGCTTGACAGAAAAGTAAAAATCCTTGACTATCAGATAGATATTATTGTGTTCATAAATTTGCAAGAGTTTACAAACGGCGTTTTTTCCTATTAGGAGTCAATTACATGAATTTTTGTTTAAAACAACCAATGTTCACATTGTTAGTAATTGTTGAGTCAATTACATGAATTATCATGTATGAGGTTTAAAGATGGACCATTAACCTCTGATCTTCCTGAATTATTTACCCTTAGGTTGTTACTCTCTCTATGCCTCTAAATATTTAACTATCATGCATCTGGTCAAACCCTCTGCACAAGTGTTTCAATGGTTTTTGTTTTGTCTCCAAACATGCCCAAATGACCCAAGAGTTGACTTTACTGTCTTCTTTTACAATAGGAGCTAACCTAGTTATCTCTAAAATGATTGTATTTCTAATCCTATCATGTCTTGCATAATATTCTTCTCTGCTATGCCAGGCTTCGTTGTTAGCTCTTTACTGCTCAATATTCAAACTCATACAACATCACAAGTCTTATGGCTGAGCAGTACAATCTCCCTTAAGTTTGAGTTGTACTTTTCTATAATAAATTACACTCAAAGATTTCTCCATCTCATTAAACCCTCTACCTGGGTCTTCTAGTTGACATCTCCCCAATATTTTGTATGATAGGTCCTTTATTTCTTCACCCAATTCTTCAACTACAACAACAATCTAATTTCCAAAAAGCATTCACTGTAACGACCTTTCTTGCATATGTTCAGTTCAGTAAACACATTCAGAACCTATGAAAAAGTAAGGGGGACTCATAGCTGACCCATGTACACCTTTAGTTATTGTGAAATCTTATGTATAGTGTTGGAAATAGTAAATGTTTCTCTCATTGAAAATAAAAGCATTTAAGTCTTTAGGTTCATGTATGCTTAGATTCATGCATTTACTACTTAGGAAGTTGGACTTGCATTTATTTCTCCTTGTAAACATAACATCTAATTTATTATGGTGTGTATATAAATATCATGGTTGCTGAGTGCTTTACTCACTCATGCACATTAAGAAAGTTTCCTGTTCATAATTTCCACATGGTATCAGAGCATATCGGGTCTATCGTTGGGCTTCCTCCATCGGCCACGCTTCAGGCCCATTCGCTCGGCTGAAGCGTGAGGGAGGGTGTTAGCAGCCAACACTCGGTGGGATTTAGTCTCACATCGGATAGATAGGATTCTTGATAAAAGTTTATAAAGAGGAGGCAATCCTCACCTTACAAGCCGGTTTTGTAAGGATGAGTTAGGCCTCGATATTCGTTACATGGTATCAGAGCCTCTCTAAGATCCATTGGACCACCCGCTATCGGGTCACCCATCATTTATATCCACGCACCAAGCCCAATAGTGCTGGGCGTGAGGGGGTGTGTTAAGAAGTCCCACATCGGATATGAGATGGCCTGAATAAGTGTTTATAAGTAAGAGGCAATCCTCACCTTACAAGCCGGTTTTGTGAGGATGAGTTAGGCCCAATACTCAATTTCTAAGATGGCATCAGAGCTCCTGATCTAGGGGACTCTACTTCCGCAAATAATTCTTGAGAAAATCTGACTGGGCATTTTTCTGCCGTCAGTAACCTGAAATCTGACTGGGCATTTTCTGCTGTCAGTAACTTGAAATCTTGACTGGGCACTTTATGCTGTCAAGTTCTTCAAATCAGCCACTGTTTACCGTCGGTACAGCTCTGCACTCTTTCCAGCAGCTATCCGTACATTTTTAAGCAGCTGTCTGTGCAGTACTAGCCGCTGTCCCTACATTTTCCGGGTTGATTTCTTGATCGAATCTTGTTTTTTGTGGTCCCTTATACATAAATATTTGGTGGTTGCCTCTGTTTCCTTTTTTTGTTTTGGTACGTCTCTTTGGTTCCTTCATGGCCAATAGTATGGAAAAATCAGGTAAGCTTCCACTTTCAGTTGGATTTCATGTCTCAGAAACAGCTTCTAGACTATTCTGGATATTAGATTCAGGAGCCACAGACCACATGACACCCTCTTCTAAACAGTTCTCCACTTATTCCCCTTGTCCCAGTAATAAGAAAATTGCTACTGCAGATGGCAATCTTGTAACTGTAGCTGGCATTGGAGATATCCAAATAAATCATTTTATAACCTTAAAAAAGGTCCTCCATGTTCCAAAGCTATCTGTGAACCTTATCTCCATACAAAAAATTACGAACGATTTATCCTGTAGTGTGACTTTTCAGAATGATTGTTGTATATTTAAGGATAAGGAGTCGGGAAAGACGATTGGACGTGCTAGAGAAAGGAATGGCCTTTACTATCTAGAAGAACCAGGTCAGTGCACAAAAATCCCATTGTCTCACTCATTTATGTCAGAATCTGTACTCACTAAGAAGGAAAAAATATTTCTTTTTCATTGTCGATTGGGTCATCCTTCTTTCGGAGTCATTAAAGTTTTGTTTCCGTCTTTATTCACTAAGGTAGATGTTGAAAGTCTTCATTGTGATGTGTGTGAATTTGCTAAACACAAGCGTCTACCCTTTCCAATAAACAATAAAAGAAGCACTTCCCCTTTCTATCTTATTCATTCAGATGTTTGGGGTCCCTCTACCGTTCCAAATGTAACTGGCGCTAGGTGGTTTGTAACTTTTATAGATGATTGTACTCGGGTTACTTGGGTGTTTTTACTCAAATACAAGTCTGATGTCTGTACAGTTTTCCCAAAATTTTTCTACATGATTAAAAATCAATTTGGAGTGAACATCAAAAGGCTTAGGTCTGATAATGGAAAAGAGTACTTCAATCATGTTCTTATTTCTTTCTGTCAAAAGGAGGGAATTGTCCATGAGTCTTCTTGTGTTAAAACACCACAACAAAATGGAACCGCAGAAAGGAAAAATAGGCATCTATTAGACCAAACACGAGCACTGTTGTTTCATCAAAATGTTCCCAAAAATTTCTGGGGGGAGGCTGTTCTCACTAGCACATATCTTATTAATCGATTACCCTCTAGAATATTAGGGTTCAAGAGTCCTATGGATGTTCTTTCTTCCTTCTATCCAAATTTGTCAGCAAGTAATAATCTTAAACCTCGAATCTTTGGGTGTGTGTCATTTGTCCATGTTCATTGTCAAGATAGAAAAAAACTCGATCCTAGAGCCCTAAGATGTGTTTTTGTCGGGTATTCCCCTACTCAAAAAGGATATAAGTGTTTCCATCCTCCATCTAAAAAGTTTTTTGTGTCACGGGATGTAACCTTTCATGAGAGGGAATCATACTTCACTCAACCTTATCTTCAGGGGGAGAACCATATGGAAGAGAAGCTTGAAACACTTGATCTTTCAGATCTTGAGTCAAATATAATCAATCTTTCTGGTACTAAGTCAAATACATCTGGTTTCGAGTCAAATAGACCCAATCTGTCCGGTATCGAGTCAAACACACTTGTACCAAATCCATCCGAGGCTGAAGAACTCGGAGCAGAGTCAAATCAATCAAATTCGCCTGCAGCCGAACATGGACCTGAAGTGGATGTAAGATATGGAAAGAATCTGGTTTACATGAGAAAGTCAAAGGCCATTCCTGAATCGACACAAGTACAAGAACCTGACTCGACTCCTTTGAATGGGGTAATTAATTCTTCTGAATTACAGGATGAAATGACCCAAACAACATATGATGACCTAGACCTTCCAATTGCCATTAGAAAAGGAACTAGAAAATGCACCAATCAACCTTTATATCCCCTTTCAAACTATCTTTCTTTTCAAAAATTCTCACCTAGCCATAGAGCCTTCCTTACAAACCTAAACACTACTCCCATACCTACTAATGTTTCTGAGGCATTGTCCGATGAAAAATGGAAGCAAGCTATGAATATCGAGATGAATGCATTGAAGAAGAATAAAACTTGGGAGTTAGTGACTTTACCAGAAGGGAAGAAGCCAGTTGGATGTAAATGGGTGTACACGGTAAAATATAAGGCTGACGGATCAATTGAAAGATATAAAGCCAGGTTGGTTGCCAAAGGGTTTACACAAACCTATGGAATTGACTATTCAGAGACATTTGCTCCGGTTGCAAAGATGAATACTGTCAGAGTAATATTGTCACTTGCTGCCAATTATGGTTGGGATTTACAACAGTTTGATGTGAAGAATGCCTTCTTACACGGGGAACTTGAGGAGGAGATTTATATGCACATACCACCAGGGTATGATAAAAATGTACCCATCAATACAGTCTGCAAGTTGAAAAAGGCGTTATATGGCCTGAAACAATCACCTCGAGCATGGTTTGGAAGATTCACTAAGGTTATGACATCGTTGGGGTACAAGCAAAGTCAAGGGGATCATACCTTGTTCATCAAACACTCGCCACAAGGGGGAGTAACAATTTTGTTAGTGTATGTAGATGACATCATAATGACAGGAGATGATTTGATGGAGCATCAGATCTTGAAACAATGTTTAGCTAAGGAGTTTGAAATAAAAACTCTTGGAAAGCTGAAGTACTTTTTGGGAATCGAAGTGGCACATTCTCGAAAAGGCATTTTTATATCTCAGCAAAAATACATTACAGATTTACTCAAGCAGACGGGTAAAACAGCGTGCAAACCTGCGAGCATTCCTATGGATCCAAACCTTAAATTGGGTAATACCGAAGAAGGTGTTGCAGTGAATAAAGAAATGTATCAGCGTCTAGTTGGGAGATTAATTTACTTGTCTCACACTAGACCAGATATTGCCTATGCTGTAAGTATGGTTAGTCAATTCATGCATTGCCCGAAAGAGATCCATTTACAGGCAGCTCATAGAATTCTGCAGTATCTCAAGGGAACTCCAGGAAGAGGAATTTTGTTCAAAAGAAATGGAAATACAACCCTTGAGGCCTACACTGATGCAGACTATGCTGGTTCAATTATTGACAGGAGATCCACTACCGGGTACTGCACCTTTCTTGGAGGAAATCTTGTGACTTGGAGAAGTAAAAAGCAAAACGTAGTAGCACGTTCTAGTGCTGAAGCTGAATTTCGAGCCATGGCACAAGGCATTTGTGAATTACTTTGGCTCAAAATTATATTAGAAGATTTGAAAATCAAATGGGAAGGACCTATGAAGCTCTACTGTGATAACAAGTCAGCTATCAGTATAGCACATAATCCGGTTCAACATGATCGAACTAAGCATATCGAGGTTGATAGACACTTCATTAAGGAGAAGCTTGATAGTGGGCTGATTTGCACCCCATATGTGTCCTCACAAGGGCAACTTGCGGATATTCTCACTAAAGGATTAAGTAACTCAAATTTTGAACGACTTGTATCCAAGCTGGGAATGGAAAATACCTATTCACCAGCTTGAGGGGGAGTGTTGGAAATAGTAAATGTTTCTCTCATTGAAAATAAAAGCATTTAAGTCTTTAGGTTCATGTATGCTTAGATTCATGCATTTACTACTTAGGAAGTTGGACTTGCATTTATTTCTCCTTGTAAACATAACATCTAATTTATTATGGTGTGTATATAAATATCATGGTTGCTGAGTGCTTTACTCACTCATGCACATTAAGAAAGTTTCCTGTTCATAATTTCCACATATAGTCCACCAGGTCACACTCAACTGTATAGTCCTGGGAGGGGGGTTGAGAAGTCCCGCATTGGATGAGATCTAGCATGAACATGGGTCTATAAGTGGTGGATAGTCCTAATCTTACAAGCCAGCTTTATAAGGGTTGAGTTAGTCTCAGCCCAAATTAATCTTTCGTTTTGCTCTATTTACCTTCAATTCAAGCCTATGAGAGTTAAAAGAGTACTTTTGTCATCAAAAGTTTATCAAAATAACTCTTCAATATTCCTTAGAAAACAAAAACAAAAAGTATTAATAAATAGTTATAAATTTAAAAAATTACAATAGACATTTACACAACAATCATACTTATTTACCCATAAAATTTCAAACCAAAAATGATTTTATTAAGAGTGAAGTTAGATTTAGATATCAAAATCATAATTAAATAATCACTTATCAAATATAATTATTCTTTGCCATTTTTCAGGGGATGTGAGTGGGCCAAACTTTAGTAGTGATTGAATAATTTGAATCTACAAATGATATATAAATACAGTATATTTTTCAATTACTATAGTTGAACCAAATATATTTGTTACTCATAATATTCTTACCATCATTTAAAGTGTTCTCAAAATTTCTCCAATAAATAAATTTTGAATTTTTTTTTAATAAACATAAGTGTGATGAGGTGAGGTTAAAAATAAAGCCAGAGGGAAGGGAGAGCAGGTAAGTGCTGATCCCTCTGTCCGTACAATGATGTCAGCTAGTCATCAACTGCCAATCGAAGATGGAGGAGAATATTGTCATTCTTATGACACATTAAAATTTACATACATTATCTTTAAGTTTAAGCTCCAAAAGTTAGTCTCACACTGTCACACTTCTCATAAAGGATTTGAAATTTAGAAAATTAAATAACTATCCTCAAAGAAATGTAAAATGATGGCCATATTAGTACAATTCAATAATTATATCATTAATACAGATTTATTTAGCCAGAGGCATAGGCATGCCTAAGCTATTTAATTAAGTAGCAGAATGGTCCTTTGATTTAACCAGACTGTAAATATGACTGATTATCCTAAAACAAATGAAAAATGTTTTTATGCAATAATATATTAAATCAACATAATGGCAGCACTGCAATAGTTTCAAAGATTGCTCTATACCTGTTCCGCCTCGATGAGAGCCAGCATAGCCCACCCAGTGTTTACTACATGGGACCTGTTGCTTTCCAAATTTGAATACACCTGAACGGAGACATTGGTACAGAAATGAATCAAGAAAGCATTTACATAGTCAAAAGTAATCAGCCATTCTCACGCACGTATTATTTTAAAAAATTGATGCAAAAGTACAATTCCTAGAATCAACTGTATCATTTTTGTTTACTTCTTGAGTTATGCATGCCTTCCCTTGATATTTTCTTGACATGGCTATGATAGAAACCAACTGATATATAATAAGGAAATAGGAAAAATCCCCCTTAATTACAGAATGATATCGCAGAACTTCAAGGGTCTGCACCTCCCAATGCCAAAATGGCCCCTTTCCACTTAAAATGGACCCAGTGGAAATAATCTAGGACACATCTTCTTTGCAGGGTAGATTCTGTGATATAAAAAAGTGATATTGACATTAGGAACGGAAAACCTGACCTTGTTTTGACATGACAGATAACTCTCTGCCCAACCACCAGATGGGAGCTGCTTAGACAGCAGAAATTCACAAGCCTTACGAATGCTTGAGCTATTACTGAAACTCTTTCCAGCAGCAATCAGCCCTTTTACCCCAAACCAAGTGCCGTAAGTGAAGCAAACTCCCCAAGAACCATACCTGTTTAGCAGGTTGAGTAGTTAGTGGTCAACTAAACCAAGTTCAATTCCAATCCGAAATTGAAGCTGACAAAAAGATGAGCAGAACATACTTGAGATGCAGGGATACATAAAAAATCTTGAATATTATATACATATAGTATGAATAGAAAATCTTATTAAAAAAGTGAAGCAGTTTCGCAAAAGGAGGAACAAACCATGAACCATCTGAATCTTGTATTTTTTCAATAAAGGCAGCAGCTTTTTCTATACTGCGTTGTATTTCTTCTCGACGATGACCGGGATATAGTTTCTTAAATGCTGTCAAAGCTTGAATTGCTGCTGAGGTACATTCCACATAACTATAGAGCACATAATAAGGAAATACAAAAAGAAAAAATTAAAATTTGAAATGGAGTGGATAAATGGAAGAGGGGAGAAAACTGACATTCAACAAGTATTTGATAGCTTACGTATAATCAATAACGATGTCACCAAAAGTTTCAGCAGGATTGATTATCTGACAATAGGGAAGGCATTACCAACATCAAGAATGTGTATTAGTGAATTAAATTTTATACAAAAACACCTACCCAAATTCCCAGGATCAACTAGAACCCTGATCTGAAATGTAAAAGTTATTCAAATGGAACCACAAAAGACTTGTTCTTAAAAGTTAAAACAATGATTCAACATGTAGCAGCTTTTGTACCATCAATCCAAAAAAACATGTGCTTAACAACCTGACAAATGAATGAATAAAAGTAGTTTTTGTTCTAAGTTCTATGATTTTCAAGTAGCCTAGTTAGTTCCATTTTAATAATTGATTTGTATCGAAATAGATTATAGCCAAATTTTAAGTTAAATCAAAGGAAGATAGATTACACTTAATTTACGAGGTAAGACATTTCACAGCATATAAAGTGAGATAAAGAAGCGTTGCTTTTAAATTAAAAGATTGAAACATAAACGAAATTTATATTTTGTTCTTTCTAAAACATGTGCCCTATGCCATCAGCCCATCACATGCTTCACATTTCAAAGAAGATAAACTAAAACAAATGAAAACAGGCCTAATAATAAGAGAAGTCTACCTCCAACCACTTATAAGATCGTGTGAGCTCATATGTTGCAAGGCCACCATCTTCATTCTGCAATGATTAGAAAAAATAAACACATTTTACACATAAACTTAGTATTATACGAACCAAATTGATTTCTGTGGAGATATATGTTTGTTGAGTCATTATTTTTAATTAATTTTTTATTAAAAACAAAAGACATGGGATCTCATCTTTATGTTTCTTCAAAAAGCCCAGAAATCCAAACTAATACTGAAAAATAGAGGAAGCATCTAGAGATTTTGAACCGGAAGGAAATGGCAATGAGAAAGACGAATCGAAGGTGATGATAAAAAGAAGACTGAGGTTCCACCAAAAAGAAAGAGTTCAGGTAAAGATGATTCAAATGACGATGATGGGAGACCCTTAAAAAATAGAGTTGGGCCATTCTTGGTCTTTCATATTAAATAATTTTGCAGGCAAGGAAAAAGCTAAATCATTTTGTTTGGTCTTTTCTTAACAAAAATATACTAACTAATATTGAAGACCACGTGAATTGCGAGCATGGAAAAGCTAAATTAGAGAAACCTAATTTTACGGTGAAGGAGCAATGGGAAAGTGTCATTGAAAGAGGGGTGAAGGTCAATAAAGTAAAGTGTTTGATAAAAGTCCTCCGATGTTTTTGCCTGTATATTTGGTTAAACAAAGTAGTTTTGTTTGTTCTATCTGAATAAATATCTAGTTTTAAGGTTGAGATATATCTGCAAACATTTTTCTGGATTTTCAACTTGGTATTTTTGGGTTTCTTGAAGAACCCTAATTTATGATAAGTAGGGACGAAACCAATAGCATAAAATAATCATCATGATTTGTTTGCCAGGCCAAGTATTCGGATAATCTGTTTTGAATCATGAGAAATCAATTACCTGTAATGAGAGAATGACATTTACAGCATCATATAATCTCTTTGCATCCAATGGCTCTCCAACAATCTCAGGTGCTATTTTAGATAGCAATAGAACAGCCTGAAAAATGAAAATAGAAATCAAAATAAAGAATCAAATAAGCAAGTCTAATTTTTTTAATCAATAATTACTTTTAGTCCTTCAGCTGTGCAGTCAGATATTGGCCATCCATGATCTGCGGTTGAAAAAGGCCAAGCACCTTTTGAAATGTGACGGTACCATTTACTAAGATCTCCCGGACAATCTTCTAAAACCTTTTAAGAAAGAGAAGAAGAGACTTTGGTCAACACAGGCAAATTGGTGCAACTTTTAATGATAAATAAAAAAAATTACCTGTGAATTCTTAATGTATGCATGAGCCTTTCTTAGAGTTGGACCAAATTCATCAATTAGGTTAGCTGAAATAATTGCTTGGGCAGCAAATGCAGTATCCCATAGCTGGCTTCCATTGTAGCCCTGCAACAAAAATTGGTTATGCACAAATTTATGATATTTAATTTTTTTATACTTTAGCTTAGCAAATGTTGATTGTGCTGTAACACTGGTTCCACATAATCATAACAAGACAACAGTTATGTAAATTTAAATCCTAATAATCGGTGATATGTGCAATTAAATGAAAAAAATCACTAGATAACTCCAGCAAAGGAAAAATAAGTTGACTTGTACCTGCATTTTCATGCCATCTTCAGCAATCCATAGATAATCATGGATTCTTGGAAGATGCAACTTGAAAGCCTCTGAATTTGGATCTTCCACCCAGCAGCAAAGCATATTTAACACCTAATAATAACCATTGGGAATAATAATAATAATAATTAAATAATTAGTATTCTTAGCATTTCCTGGGTTAGCAAATAAAAATAAAAAATATAAGCAGAACGTGGAATTGAAGCTCACACATCCAAATAAAAAGTATGATTAATACAGTAAAAATAAATTAAGGAGGTAAAGTAAATAAATAGTCGAGACTCGAAGAAGGAAAACTAGCAACCATTGAACAGTATTTTACTTTTCTCATACTCCTCAAAGAGTGGAAAGTAATAGACAAATAACAATTGACGGGATTCCCAATAGAAGCTTTCTCCTTCTCAGAATTACCTTATTTACCGGACCAATGCAAATATAACGAGTATTCTCATCTTCATAATGTATATGCTCCATCACAGTCTCGACAGCCTTTTCTCTCAATTTTTTGCCAGGCCAATTCATGAAAATAGGCTCAACAAACTTGTGTAGAGACGCCCAAAGAATATCTTGCACGAGTGGGTGAGGATAATATAAGTCTTCCTGCACAAAAACAAAGGTAATCCTTTTGTAACTCTTACTTAACTCTAGCTCAATTAAACAGATAGTTGAATAGTAGATAAATCAAATGCCAAGTCCTATTTGTTAGAGGTGTGAAATCATTCATCAGTCTTCACTGAATAGCTCAAGCTTTTGGGAGAGTTAGTCCATGGCATGGTATCAAAGCCCCAATGAACAAGTGATCAACACTTTAATCATGAAGTCCCCAGTTATTCTAAATAAATATCACTTAATAGGATATAGTGATGGGTGGTTATAGAGGGAGCCAAGTTTGTACTAAGGATATGAATATGATGGCATTGCAATAAAATAGAAATTCTAGTAATGTGTTGGTTGTGCAGTAGCAAAACAAAGTAATATACTATAATGTGGTAATAGCAACAGCATTCAGGTTCAGCTTATTCTAGTCGGCCACTTGGCCCTCATAAATTTAAAATCCAGGTGAAACAATATTCATAAAGCGTTTTCAATTTCATAGTACCAGTTAAGCAATTTCACTAACCTTTGCACACAAATTGCGAGCCTGATTCCAGTCTATATCATGGTATGGTACGGTAAAAAGCTCTTTTCTCAGAGATAATATTGTTGGTGTGATTGGACCAACAAACCTCTTGCCGTACAAGTAGGACATTGGCAAATAAACCATCCGGCAGTGACACCACATCCTTCCTGTTATACGTAAGGATGAAAGGTATATCAATCAATGTGTAAGATGAATAAAAAAACCGATCAATTTATAAACAATAAATTAATTTATATGAATTATGTAATATCAAGTCTCTTAAGAAAAACATGTGCTACATGAAGTCAAAAAGTTGTTGTTTCCCTGCTACATGATAAAAGGTTCCCTAAATGACTGAATAACAAAAAATTGTTTTAACCAAAAGATTCCTGTTATTTAGTAATGTTGTGTAATGGAAGTTGATATCTTCTCTCTAAGCAAGTTGTAACGGAAGAGCAAAAACCTGGATGAAATGGAAGCATGTACGGAAGGAGCCATATCTCAGGAGGCAATGGATTATTTCCAGACCATTCAAAAACTCCAAGTACCTAGGAAGAATTAGATTAGAAATAAATAAAGCACAATGCCATGTCTATTGATAGAATAATGGAAAAAATGAAAGCTAGGATCTTAACTGAAAGCCACATCTTCCCCCAAGATGTTATATGAGTAGCACCACCGTGCTGAAGAATCCAATCACGCGCCTTTTCCATTTCACCTTGTCCATCATTAGGTCCCTCACCAAGCAATCTTAGAGTAACATAACACAAGACAGAACCAAACATGGTGCTTGGACCTTCAATATGCAAACCCCATCCACCATCCTTGTTCTGCAATTATACATTTAACTAATTATTAGGACAAGTTGTATGGTTAATAGATTAATTAGTGTGAAATAGTGTTGATACCTGATGATTATAGAGGTAACGGCGCATTTCCTTTCTATGCTGGTCGGTTAAGACAGCATTGAGAGCCCCAGTGACAGAGAGAGCAATAACCAAGCCAGGCATAAGAAACATAGGACCTCCATAATCTCCAGGCCAGTGACCATCATGACTCTGAAGAGTTGAATAGAAATTGATGGCCCTTCTTAATGTTGTTGTTACAGTCTCTTCTGTCACATCCTCAAGATCATTGACTTTGACTTTGGGTAACACTTGTTGTTGTTTCATAGGGTTCTCTTTTGCAAACTAAAAGAAAGAATTGAATGAATGAATCTAATAATGAAATGGGAATGAATACTACTTACTTACTTACTTACTAGTAGTACCTGAATGCGCATAAGTAGATCATCGCTGTGTTTGTGGGTGAATCGATTATTGTGGAAATTATGGCGAGCAGATTCAATTTCGTGAAGATCTTCTTCAAGAGAATTGGGATCGAACTCCCAAATCTGTCTTCCGACGTGATTGTTGAGTGTACGAAGCCACGGACTACCACCACCCTCGGCAACCTTGAGCTTCCACATGAGTAAGTAGTAGTAGCAGCTAATTCTCCTTAGTTACTTATGACGTGATTTGGAAGAGGAGAATCAAAATGTGTGGATTGAGTGGCAGATGGAATAATATATCATTTAATTTTGCATTTATTATAATTATTAAGTTAGTTACAACTGCGATGCGATCGATCGAGATGAAATGGTGACTCACTGACGGAGCTCGCAAAGCCTAACTGAATTTTTCTCTTCCCACCCCCCAGCACTCTTTTTAACCCCCCGTAAAACCAATTTTACCCCTGAAAAAGTCAACTACGGAACGTATAAACCGTAGCTTTAAAAAAGAAATTTGCTTCGGTACGCATTATCCGAAGGCCCCTTCGGGTAAAATAATCCGAACCCCTTTAATATAGTAACAGAAACACGCCAGTTTCTGTCATTTATCAAAAACGAAATTTAAATTAAGGGTTTGGAGCCAAGAGGGAGGAAAAGTTGAAGTGCGATTTTGACCACATAATCAACTCATTTCATCACTTAATTTGAACAAGTAAGTAAATTCTATGCACTTATGATCATTAATTTCTGTTTTGTTCAATTTATGTTGTTTGGAGCCTCTCTTGATTTTTTTTTCAATTTCTGAGTTGTGATGAATGTTGCTTATGTTGATTAATGTGTTGATCATGGGTTGTTTGTGGGATTGGGTAGTTGTTTTAATCAATTGCATGTTGGTTATATAGTTTAATTTGAGTATGGACATAGTGTTTAGGATTTAGTACTCCAAGTGTTTGGTAAAATGATTGAATGAAAATAATTAGTAATTGGATTCTGATTTTGTATTGTTTGTGCATCAGTAGAATTGGTTTGGTATGCATGAATATTGTTGAGTTTTTATTTACCAAATTTGCGTACATTCGTATTGATTACGATTTTTTCCGTTTTGGTAGATATGGAAGAAGAACAAGACGTCGATGTTGGGCGAACAAGGCTTGGTAGGGAGAGTCAAGCACATGCTTCTGCACGTGTTGGTAAACCTACTCGTTCCAAAAGAGGACGTAGGAAATCACCGGTTCCGTTAGCAACGCCTAATGATGAAGCGGGTGGTTCCGGGGCGGTTTCTTCACAACGGCGTCGAAGAGTTTCGCAGGATCAGGTTGAAGTGGATGCAACTGAAGCGGAGGCAACTGAAGTCGAGGCACCTGAAGTCGAGGCACCTGAAGTCAATGAAGACGGAGTAGTCGAGGCACCTGAAGGAGGGTATGGTGGTGGACCGACAGATTTGACCCTATTGCACAGTTATCATAATCATAGGGCAAATTACATATGGAAAGCTAGAAACTTTGAGGACAAGGTATACAATAAATCAAAAAAAATTATTTAAAGTGTGTTTAACAAACGTAACACAGAAATTAAAAACATTACACGGAGAATAAAATAAAAAACGTTACACAGAATATCAAAACATTTCACGGAGAATAAAAAAAGTTCAACGGATCCTTAGTTGTTACCATAGTTTCGATCTTCCGGTCGAACACAACATTCAAGGATGGTTTCAACGGATCTCTTCAGTGTCGCATCTAACTCGATAGGATCCTTTCCATGATAGCATGGTGTCAACGTCGTCGTTGTTTTCAATTTTCATTTTGGTGAAACTTACTCGTCCGTTGGAATCAATTGAAGGCTTTCGAAACGTGATAGAAGTGACAGTTCTGTTGTCGTTGTCGTCCGCAACAATTTGATTTAGCTGCTGTTTGAGACCATTGAATGTTTCATCATCGTTAATTCGAAATAACTTCGGACTACCGTTGTTGAAGTAAACCGCTGAAAGGCGAGTTCGCATTCGTTGAGTGCATGAAACATCCATTTTTTTTTATGCCTTTGTTTCTTGAGGTGAAGCCAATATTTATAGAAGGTTAATGCAAATTAATAACGGTGGTTGTGCGTTAAATGCGGTTGGTGCAAATTAAAAGCGGTTGGTGCAAATTAAAAGCGGTTGGTGCAAATTAAAAGCGGTTGGTGGAAATTTAATGCGGTTGGTGCAAATTAAAAACAGTTGTTGTAGATATCAATGCAGTAAAAAAAAAACGTAAAATTTAATGCGGTAAAATTTACAACGAAACGTACACACATAAAAACATACTGCTTTAATTATTTTGCAAACATATTACAACATAAAAAGATGGAAATTAAAGTTCATGACGCGGTAAAATAAAATACAACAATTGCATAATATCATAAAAACAACAGAATTAAAAAGACGACAATTTAAAATACCAGCTTACAACTCCTTCATGATTACTCAACTATCAAAGTAGCATACAAACGTGGATATTTCGGATCAATTAAGCAGACGCCGAACATAGACACCACATCGTCATCATCTTTCAACTCTTTCCACTCGTAAATACGTGTTGCGTCGTCGTAATTCAGAATATCACATGCCAAACTCATGTAATGATCGTAATGGAAAATTTGGTCAATTTTGATTTGTTTAGCGTATTTGGCCTGGTACAAACGTTGGATCTTATTTATGAGAGACCTCATAGTTGTCAATGTATCATTCAACTCAGCGGTAAACAATTCATCGATTCCCCGAAACTTGATAGTAAATGGATAGGATTCGGCAACAGAATTTTGAGACATGTTTGAAAAAAAATTGCTTACTTTAGGTTCGATGGTTAGACACTTAAGGTTCGATGGTGACACACTTATTTATAGTATATACAGAATTAATCGTAACCATTCATAGTGTCGGCAAAATCAAAACCGTCGAAAGTGCGATACAGCAATTTATATTCGAATTTGACAACCTGTCAAAGTGTCGGTGCATTTTGAGTCGTTCAAAGTGTCGGCAAAATCGTAGCCGTTCAAAAAGTGTCGGTGCAATTCTCACCGTTGATAATGTCGGTGAATAATAATATTAATATCAATAATAATCATAACTTCACAAAACAAAAAAAACAAAGTATCAGACTACTTCGGCTTTTTCTATCCGAAGCCTGTGGCAGCACCACCCCCCATAACTCTTTTTCCCCCCCATATGCGTTCATAAAAAAAATAAAAAATTAAAGTACTTCGGATTCTGCGTTCCGAAGCCTGTGACAACACCACCCCCCATAACGCTTTTCCCCCCCCCCCCCCCCCCCATAGGCTTGGCCTGGCCTGGCTTGGCAAGGCGCGCGCGCGAGCAAGCCTGGCTTGCTGCAAGTTGTTTTGGCAGTTAAGTTTGTTAAGTTTGTTACAACTAGGATTAGTAGTAGCCTATAAATAAGACTCAAGGGTCATGTAAAATGCAGTTGTTGAATGTACATTTGATTCCTAACACAATTAAATTAGTTTTTCTTCACCCTTGAAAATCATCATCATCATTATCAAATATTGATTGACAAGGCTTGTAAATAGTTTTTCTTCTAACAGCAAACATGACATTACTATGAGATTATTAGTTTTCTATATTCATGCTAAACAACTCATCTCATTTTACCATACATTTGATCAAATTAAATGAAAATGACTAATTCGGATTGTGCGTTCCGAAGCTATGGGAAGCACCACCCCTCATGACTCTTTCCCCCCCATAAGCGTTCATGTTTTACACTACTTCGGATTCTGCGTTCCGAAGCGCTTCGGACTTTATAATCCGAAGTACCTTTTAGCAGAGTTATGCAGCAATTGTTAATAGACAGAACCTGTATATTTTGTATACAGCTTAAATTGTACCTGTAAAAGACCAGACAATACAATAATGGTAACTTCGAATACGTATATGTCATAAAATAGGTAAATTCGATTACATCATATAATTCGATTACATAACTTTCATTAATATAGTAATATTGCCAAAAAAATACATGCCGCTTTACAATAACATCAAAGTTCAAAACTATTGCCAAAAAAATCATAGGTCATGAACTTGAGTCGTCAATCTACAAAAAAGCGAACATGTTGCACCAACCAAACTATCACGCCCTGTCAAGTCAAAGCAATAGAGGATTGTCCTTGCTAGAACCAATGCCAACAATTTTTTTTACTTTACTCTTCCTATTCTTTAAAGCTTCCTCTCTTTCAACATCCATTAATTTTTCAAACAACGCAATTCTATCCATGAAAGGGTACTCCCAGTCCATAGCTTCATCAGTACAATATTGCCTCCACTCACTATTTGGCTTTGGTAAAATAGCACCGGCCTTCAACTTAACTTGAATAAAGTGACCCGGAATCAAACCTAAACACAAAATGCGTGATTCGGGATCACTTGGTGGTTTTGATCGAAGCGGGAAAAAAGTCTCACTAACTCCGGTAATGGGTGATGTCAACTCGACTACAATCCTATTATAGTAAGTCGCAATCACATAACCCATATCCGGAAAAGTTAGCCACTTTTCCAAAGGAGCTACACCGTGTCTAGTACTTCTAATGCTCGGGTGCAAAGCTCCTAAAATGTAGTCAACACGATCCTTGCCACCAAACACATTCTCATACAATTTCCTATGCGATTTAATCTCCCTTATCATGTTAAGCTTAACCAACTCATAATCATCCTCATTTCCATTTTCATGCAATGCAACAACACGATATCCGCAATAGCCGTCACCCACAACATCGACAACATCTTCAATATAAGGTTCCATGAACTGAGGCATAAACTTGATCAATGGATTAGTAACTTGCGAGCTTTGGGTTGGAGTCCACTTAACCAATAGGGAACTCTTTTGAGATGAACATGAAGTCTTATCTTGTGAGACTTTACAATCCGGATACTTTATGTTAACATGCTCCCAATCCGACTTCTCTCGTTCCGTCGAAGTACCAACACCAGCACCCTTCTTTTTGACAAACTTCGGTTTTCCAATCACAACCGGACTTGTCAAAGTAGTAGTTGCAGGAAAGGCTAGTTCTCGAAGCTTGTCTCTAATTTCTGCTTTCATGCTCACATCAACGGTCGCCAACCGCTCCTAAAATAAACAAAAATAAATATTTTAATAAAAAATGACACAACAAAAATGTTATAAAATAAAATAAATAACATTTGTCAATATAACAAAATAAACAACAAAAATGACACAAAATAAATATGATAATAAATAACATTTGTCAAACCTTAATGGCTTCAAATTCAGCCACGCAAGAATAATCATCATGTTCTTGTTCAACACCGTCACCGAAGTCGATCACTAACTTCTTCCACTGCACGTCTATCTCATCAAGTGTAATTGGAAGTTTGTTGCGAATCTTCTTGGCAATCACACATGCACACGACAAGCCAAATGATCTTGATATGACACAACCACACTTTTTAGGATCCATACCACACTCCTTCAATCTTTTAGCTTCATGGAAAAGAATGTCCATCGCCTTTCGAGATATTTTAAAAATTAATAAGGCGTACAAAAACTTTTGCTCACCAAATCTATGCTCTTCAACATTCAAACTGTGACCAAAAGCTGTTTTGACGGTGCTAAATTGACAAATCAACATATTTTCAATTGCCTCCCAAACCTTCATTAAATCACCGTTACCGTCGAGCAAGAACCTCTTCAATTGGCCATGCGCCGATTCAACCCTGTTTGTAGTCGTGTTCCCAAAATGCATGATATTATCAGTCCATGCTCTCACCACTTTTGTTCTATCCGTATCTAGTACGGTTTTTTCAACATAATTCAAAAATCTTGGAATTTCTCACAAACCTTCCTAAACTCCACAAGTGACTGCGCATAACATTCCTTTGTTTGTGACTCCAACACAGCCTCGAATCTATCCATTATCCCCTGAACGAGCTCTGAATGACTCCCTTCATCGCCGTCTCTTGTTTTGCAAAGTGACTTGCACTTACCAACAACATTTTTTAAAACGTGGTAGCGACAAACAAGAGGCGATGCATCCGGAAAAACTGTCTCAACGGCATTCATAAGAGCTGCATCCCGGTCAGTCACTGTCACCTTAGGTCCTAGGTCTTGACTGGTCAAGAGGCTCCGACAATGTTCTAGTGCCCAAGTGAAGTTGTCGATTTTTTCATTCTTGATGATGGCAAATGCAACATTGAAGGTATTGCCGGTCGACGTACAACCAACCATCTCAAACAAAGGCCTTCCATACCTGTTTGTTTTGTACGTCGAGTCCATTAACAACACACTTGCGGATGTGTTGAACAACACCACACTAGTAGGATGAGCAAAAAATAAATCTTGAACCAAAGTAGAATCAGCTTCAGATCTACTTTTGAAGACGTAATTCTTTTCCTCCAAACAATGAAAAAGCTGTTGCATTTCGTTCCTCGGACCCCTTGCTTGTGCTCTTAATCTATGACGTGCATTGTAGAGTTGTTTCTTATTTGTGGTATTATCCGGATCCCTCTCCTTCAATGTTGTGATAATATTCCTAGGCGGGACAAGGTTTCTCGTCAATTCAGCAACAACCTTCATCTCTTCGGGTTTCAAACGCCCACAAATTAGATGTACATCCAACTCTCTATCAAATGCATGATTGTGTGTGCCATTAACCACCGTAAGTTTCCATTCTTGGCTAGCAAGGAAATAACCACGGAGTTTGAACGGACAATTGCATTTTCGCGTTCCCGTTTCTTCAAATTTTAACTTCTTACTTGTCGGCTTGTAAACGCCTCCTCTTTCACAACCCAACACAATCTTTTGTTTTCTCTTTCCATCACCGTAGTCTGCATTCACAATCACAATTGCAAACCGTAACTCCACCCCTCTTGCCCGAACCCACTTAATTAATTCGTCACGCGTTTGAAAAGTTTCAGCCCTCAAAAAACTTGATGTTACATCAACTTCAGTTGCAGCAGGAGCAACGGCAGAACTTGATGTCACATCAACTTCAGCAGGAGGTTGAGAGACTGGTAGTGCCGGTGGATGACAGTTGACAGGGTCGACTACAGACACAACTTGCTCAACACGTAACCCAAGTACAACTTGTCTCGAATCATGTACCATATCTACAAGTAAATAATAATTTCATATCAAATACAAACCATAACCAAACAATACAAATCCAATAATCAATAATAATTAATCTAAGCTTAACATTGTACACATACAACTAAAATTCATTTTTTAAAAAAAAAACACTTACAAACCAATAGAATACATAACCACTCACTCTATCTAACATTCAACAATATGGAATACAAATAAAGCAATAAGCATTAACATATAAGCCAAAACCTTAATACAACACAGTAGCAGACTAGCAGGAAAAAAAATACTAAGTTAACTTCGGAACGCGTTTTCCGAAGGGGCTTCGGTTAATATTACCCGAAGCAATCTGTCAGAGAAGTTCGGAAACCTAGAATTCGACAGACTAATATAACAGTTTAAAACAAAAATTAATCGGTTTAAAGCTAAATTTACCTTATGTTTATGCTTGGATGAGTGTTGATTCGTGTAGAGTACTTCCCAATGTTGCGTTTGAGCCCCAAATGCGTTGAAACCGATTTTTCTCCAAAGAGAGGAAGAGATTGAGTGTGAAGATGAAGAAGTTAAATGAGCAGGTTCTGGGTTTATAAGGTTAGACTTCGGAACGTATTGTCCGAAGGGGCTTCGGGGAAGGTTTTCCGAAGCAAATGTTTATTTTACAGAGGCTACGATTTTTACGGTCCGAAGTTGACTTTTTAAAGGGTAAAAACGGAAATCTGGGGGGGGGGGGAAAGAGTGTTGGGGGGTGGGAAGAGAAAAATTCAGCCTAACTACTTACTACTTACTTACCTGTCTCTCTCTCTCTCTCTCTCTCTCTCTCTCTCTCTCTCTCTCTCTCTCTCTCTCTCTCTCTCTCTCGCTACTTTGTCTGCCAACCTGGCCCAAAATCTTTTTTCGCCTACATCACCCCCAATAATAACAACAGGTCTGAGTGACGTCCTGCTTCCGCATTTTTCAACACAAGTTAGTTTATACTTTTATAGATTAAATTGATTAACAAAACTTACATTTGATTATCAAATTAATGGATTTCAAAATCAAAATCACTAATAAAATTAATTTTTCTAAACATAATTTCAATTTTAATACATTTTGATACTAATGGACAACGATATACACTTCTATGAATCAAAGTGCACTACAAGAAAACAGACGCTAAATACTAAAAAACGGACGCTGCAAGTATTTAGCGTTTACTTAGAGTCTGTGTCGTGGCAGACGCTTAATTGCTTGAAGCTAGCAGTTGCGTCCAGCAGACGCTACTTTAGCGTCTGTCCTGTTAGATGCTAAGCTGAAGCTGGTGACATGCATATTTGACGGACGCTATTAGCTAATTTTAGCGTCTGCTTTTGTTAGATGCTATAAATTAATTTCTGAATAATATAGCGTCAAATAAAAGCAGACGCTAATTATTTTTTTTTAAAAGCATTTTAGTATTTGTACATCTAAAATATAAATTAATTAATTCTTAACTGAACCATCTATTTCTAATATATATAACCATATATAGAATGTCAACAAAAAGGTCTACATCCAAATATCAGTGAAGTGTCAAAGGCATAAATGAAAGACAAAAATATCAAATATGTTATAAGGCGACAAGAATAACCTTCACATTATCTTTGACATGCAACAAAAAATATGCTATGAATCTAGGAAAACTTTAAATCTAATTTTGACACCTAATGATCATCCTGACCAATTGTAAGCCCTGTTACAAATTGACTGAAGGTGTGAAAACACAAGAAGGGGGTTGAATTGTGTTTTGGGTAGTTTTAAAAACTTCTTTAAAGTTTTGCAACTTATCAGATTTCGCAGCGGGCCAAGTTTAAACACAAACAACTTCTGAGATGGTGAAAGCGAAAACAGAGCAGGAAAGAGTAAAACAGAGAAAAGAGAGAAGAGAGAACACAAGAGATTTATACTGGTTCCTCTCACAAACCGAGAGAAGTCCAGTCCCCTTGCACTTCCAAGGGATTTCACTATAATCACACAAGATTACAAATGCTTAAGCCAACAGCAAGAGACTTCCTTTGCTCAAGTAACACCTTACAAGAGACTTCCAAATGCTCAAGCTCACCAGCAAGAGACTTCTAACACAAAAAGAAAATACAATGTTTGAACAACTGATAAATAAATAATATCAGAGTTCTGAGAACAAAGAAATACAACTTAAATAACAAGACTATTCTTAGAATTCTTGAAAAGAAAACTAAGGTTCAACAACTGATAAGTCAGAAGTTGAAAACTGTTTGTCTTGAATTTTGATATAATCTCAAGTTGTATCTAAGTTAAAAATGCTCTTTAAATTTTAGCAGAATAACAGCTCTTTTCTTTTCTTCGCAAGTGTGTTGTCTCGTCTTCAAATTCTTCCTCCTTTTATAGATGAAGTTGAAGCGTCTTGAATTTGAGCGGACAATGATGAATTCAGCTACGTAGTACTGTACTATTGTTTTCATTTGAAATGTGTTTATCCAAATCAAGTAAAGATCAAAATCTGAGCCTTGATTTCGAATATTCGCCCAAATCAGGAAAACAAAGTTAGTACAATAGTACAAACGTCATTATCATGAGGATAACGCTCTGAAAGAAGTTCTTCTGCTCCTTCAGATCTTTGCCAAATAGATGATAGTCGTTAATGAGAATAGAATGTTCTTCTGGCGTCCTCTGTTGTTTCATCGTCATCAGAATCTACATATATTAAATTTGCTTCTGATGAGTTCAACTTCTGGTTGACTTTGACTTGCAACTTCTGATGTTGTCTTCAGAACTTGCATTTTCCCAACTTCTGGGGATACTTTAGCATAGCAACCAGAACTTCAATTTCTAGTGAATATAAATTTTAACTTGTATATCTGCACACTAGAGTAAATTATCAGTATTCCCTATTGTATATTAATACTATTGTTATCATCAAAACTACTTGGGTTATATTAGAACCAACTTTGTTCCAACAATCTCCCCCTTTTTGATTGATGACAAACCAAGTATTAATTTACAATGGTTGTTATTTTAATCACATAATTGCATCCTTCAGGTTTATGAGTTTTGCAAGCTCCCTCTGAGTTCAGTAATGAATGATTAAAATAGTTTAAAATTTTAATATTGAATCCAGAACTTCAGTATACATTTGACTTCCAGAAGATAGGTTTGCAAGCTTTCTTCTTTGATCAGATCTACCTAAGAGAAAAGTGCAATCTTCTCTTACGTGTATCATGTATAGAAAGTTCTAATCTCAATAGAAAAATTTTCTTAGATAAAAAATATTGATAACTGATAAAATGTAATAACTGAAACTTAATGAAATTAAAAAAATTTTGAATTTGGCTTCAGTTAATGTTCTTTAAATTAATTTACTCTTACTCCCCCTTTTGTCATTAAACAAAAAGAATAATAAAAAATGTTAAGAATAAATGAACACGTGACTAAAAAATTAGTCAAGTCAAGAAAAAAAATTAAAACAGATGATAAAAACCACAATTAGTTAATGCAAAAACGAAAAACAAGGTAACTCCTACCAACCAAAATGGCTATAAAAGCGCACCAACTCTTTGTCATTTCACTCAACGCTTCCATGATATTTCTTCAACAAAATGAGAGAAAATCTTTGTGAGGATAGAAGAGTGATTGAAAGAAATGGGTTTAAGAAATTTTCAAAGAAGAACCAGAGAAGGATCTTATCAACGATAGATGCAATCCCATGGAATATGATGTCTAAGAAACATCTGAGGATGGTGAAGAGCTTTGCTCCAAAATCAGACGCAAGTTTCTCAACCATCTTCTGTTCTTAGAAGATCAAAGAGTTCTTCTTATGCAGGAGGATGAGCAGGAGTCTCTGAAGACAAGCTCCAAGTTTACAAAACAGTAAATTTGTAGCTCGAGAGGTTTAGGTTACAAGCTCCCAGGTTGAAGTTTGGGACACCATCCTCTTCAGCTCTCTTCTAACTCATCTTCTTGTAAAAATTTCCTTTTAAGTTTAGGTAGGTTTCTAGATTTATGCAAAAAAAAATGTTTTTAGAGCAATGATGAAATGCAAAAACAATGTAATGCAGTTTTATATATATAAAAAAATTTGAATGCAATTGAGTTTATGCAGTTATTTTTATGCAGCAATATAGATATCTACTGAACATAATAAAGAAAATAAAGCAGCATAATCCAATATAAAACAAAAATTCAAGATAGTAACAAACAGATCCAAAAGAACAAAGTTCAAACAGAACATGATAAAAACAGAACATAAACAAAATAAAACAAAGAAATCCTAGGGTTGTGAGGGGTTGGAAGGGTTCTGCATCTTGGCTTGAAGTTGTTTCAAAGCTTCTTCTGAAATAAGTTGTAGCCTTTTGAACACATCTTCTGAGTCCATTCTGCCAACCAGATGTGCAGAATCAGAGTCCACCTGAATAATCTTTTCCATTTCTTGAGCATAAAGGGTGGAAAACTGATCTACAGCCTTCGTCATAACCAACTTCAGAGGTACTCCTAACACCAGAAGTACTTCCAGACTTCTTCTGGGGTGTAGAGCTTCTTGCTTTCTTGGGTTTAGATTTTGTTGCTTCTGATTTCTTTACAGCTTTCCTTTTCTTTTGTTGAACAGGCAACAGATATCTTGTGGCTAGTCTGTCTTCCAACTTCTGATCATCTCCTCCTTTCAGAAGTTTCTTATGCATACCAGCAATGAGAGAAACTTCATCTCTAGACACAGAGGTGAGATAGAAGTGCTTGTCACTTTCTTCCTTCCTTGGTTTATACTGAACTTGTGGTGTAATCAAGGGTCCTTGAGTCTTCAACACTTTCTTCACAGTAAAACCACGTATCACAGAGGGATAAGCATCAATGACGGATCCATAACCAGGGAAAACAGGTTTCAGAGAGTGAATCAAATAATTTCTGTGAAACATGAAGGATAGGAATCTGCAGTAATGTGCGTTTGTTGTACCCTTGGTTTGACTATCAGAGATAGCTTTACACATGTGCTCAAAGATAACCTTGGCAAAGTTCACTTCAGCCTTTGTTCCCAAATAATATAAAATTGTTTTATAATGATTGGAAACTTGGTCAGATGAACCAACCTTTGGTAATAGAGAGTCACACATAATCTTGTAAAGTATCTTGTAGTATGGCTTCATGTCATTGTGGTTTTTGGAAGTAGAATTCTTGCCATAGATTTCCTCTTGTATGTAGTGACTAATATCTTCAGAGGGGTAAGGAACAATACCAGTAAATGACAACTGAGCTGCTTGCCTAATGTGCTCATGTCTGATCCTAATGCAGACACCACCAACCTCTGAGCGAATCTCTTTGCCCAGATACTCTTCATTAGGTATTGTATCGCTGAGAGCTACTTCTGCCTTCATCCAAAAATCCTTCACTATTTCTGGATAGACAGGTCCATTTAAACAATCTAAGAAAGTTATCAACTTTTGCGCTTCAAACGCTTCCTTGATCCCTTTAACACCGTTTACTCTAATTCCTTCAAAGTCGACTGGTCTTTCAATATGAAGAAATAGGTATGAAATAGGAAAACCTACTTTGTCTTTAGAAAGAACACCAGGAGTAGAGGCTTTAATGTCAGCAATCGGTGTACATTTATATATCTTTCTCCTTGAGAATGATTGTGCTTGGTAGAAGATGCCATGATTCTGAGTTTGGGGGTTAGGGTTTGCTAATTTGAGAGAAGAAAGAAATTGCTCTGAGTTTTAGAAGAGATGAAAGTGTGGGTAGTGAATGTGCAAATGTGTGAATGTGAACAGTTAGTGTTTAAAAAGAAAAGAAAAAACAAAACCGCGCAAAAACGTACTAACTGAAAGGACAGGGGTAAAAGAGTAACTTAACAATTCACAAAATGAATTTAGAACACAATCATCACTAACCAACTTCTTTCTCTAATAGCAACCAGACACGTGTATTAGAAGGTTAATTAAATATCTGACATGTTAACAACAACAATTGAAGAGGTAACTCAGCAGTTACTGCCACGTCACGTTCAGAACCACTCATATAAACTTCTTATATAAATACCAGAAGATGGTTTGTCAACTTCTGATACACAAGTTCTGACTCCCCCTAACTTCTGATAAAGATACCAGAAGATGGTTTGTCTAAACTTCTGATAGAAAGATCTGACTCCCCTTAACTTCTGATAAACTTCCAGAACTTCCTAAATTAATATTCTTCACCAGAGTTCAGCTTATTCACAGATTTCCATCATATTAAGATTCCTTTTGATAAAATCAAATCTTTCAACAGCTAAGGGTTTTGTAAAGATATCAGCCCATTGATTTTCAGTATCAATAAACTTAAGATCAATTACACCCTTCTGTACATAGTCTCTTATAAAATGATGTTTAATCTCAATATGCTTAGCTCTTGAGTGTAGAATAGGATTTTTAGAAAGATGAATGGCAACAGTGTTATCACAATATAAAGGAATATTATGACTGCTTATTTGATAATCTTCCAATTGATATTTCATCCAAAATAGTTGTGTACAACACTTGGCTGCTGAAATGTATTCTGCTTCTGCTGTTGACATAGCTATGGTGGTTTGCCTTTTACTGGCCCAAGAAATCAAATTCTCACCAATGAATTGACAGTTTCCACTAGTGGATTTTCTTTCAAGTTTATCACCAGCATAGTCAGCATCACAGAATCCAATCAGTTTGTAATCATTAGATTTCTGATACAGCAATCCAATGTTACAAGTAGCCTTCAGATATCTAAAGATTCTTTTTACAGCAGTAAAATGAGATTCTCTAGGATCTGATTGAAATCTTGCACACAGACATACACTGAATAAGATATCAGGTCTAGAAGCTGTTAGATAAAGAAGAGATCCAATCATACCTCTATATAACTTCTGATCAACTTTACCTTCAGACTCACCTTTGCCAAGACTTGATGTAGGATGCATTGGAGTGTTCATGGGTTTGCAGTCTTCAAGATTGTACTTCTTCAGAAGATCTTTGATATACTTTGACTGATGAATGAAGTTTCCTTTCTTTGTTTGATTGATCTGAATTCCCAGAAAGTACTTCAATTCTCCCATCATGCTCATCTCAAATTCATCTTGCATCATCTTAGAAAAGTTCTTGCATAGTCCAGCATTTGTTGATCCAAAAATGATGTCATCAACATAGATTTGAATGATTAGAATGTCTTTCTTCATGGTCTTCTTGAATAGTGTATTGTCAACTTGACCTTTTACAAAACCATTGTCAACCAAGAAGTTACTTAGTCTTTCATACCATGCTCTGGGAGCTTGTTTGAGTCCATAGAGTGACTTCTTTAGTCTGAACACATGATCTGGATTTGAAGTATCTTCAAATCCTGGAGGTTGTTTGACATATACTTCTTCAGAGATCACACCATTTAGAAATGCACTCTTAACATCCATTTGATAAAGAGTAATGTTGTTGTTGACAGCATAAGAAAGAAGTAATCTTATAGCTTCCAATCTTGCAACTGGAGCATAAGTCTCTGTATAATCAATGCCTTCTTGTTGACTGTATCCTTGTGCAACAAGTCTAGCTTTGTTTCTTGTTACTTCTCCTTGTTCATTCAGCTTGTTTCTGTATACCCACTTTGTTCCAATAATGTTCTTGCCTTTTGGTTTGGGTACCAGATCCCATACATCATTCCTTTGAAATTGATTCAGTTCTTCTTCCATAGCAACTATCCAAGCATCATCAGATAATGCTTCATTAGTGGTTTTAGGTTCAATCAAGGAAACTAGACCAAATAAGGATTCTTCATCCCTAAAGCTTGATCTTGTTTTCCTAGGACTGTTCTTATTACCAATGATAAGCTCTTCAGGATGTGATGACTTATACTTGAAAGTATTCTTGGGAATAGTTGTTTCTTCTTGATCAGGATCTTCAGTTAGTGTTGTTTGATGATCATCAGATTCTGGAACTTGATTGTTCTCTGGTATCCAAGCATCATCAGATAATGCTTCATCAGTGGTTTTAGGTTCAATCAAGGAAACTAGACCAAATAAGGATTCTTCATCCCTAAAGCTTGATCTTGTTTCCCTACGACTGTTCTTATTACCAATGATAAGCTCTTCAGGATGTGATGACTTATACTTGAAAGTATTCTTGGGAATAGTTGTTTCTTCTTGATCAGGATCTTCAGTTGGTGTTGTTTGATGATCATCAGATTCTGGAACTTGATTGTTCTCTGGTGCTTCCAGAAGTTCAGGAGTGGGAATAGGTTCACAACCTTCATCTTCTGAGTCTTGAGAATCTGAAATTTCTATAGAAGGCTCTGACTTTTCATGATCAGGCGCTTTATCATCAAACCTTACATGCATAGATTCTTCAACTGATTGAGTTTCAGAATTATACACTTTGTATGACTTAGAGCGCTCAGAATATCCAATAAAGATACCCTTACTAGCTTTAGAGTCAAATTTCTTTAGATAGACTTTAGTATTCAGAATGTAACAAGTACAACCAAATTGGTGAAAATAAGAAATGTTAGGTTTCCTTCCTCTAAAAAGTTCATATGATGTTTTATTCAGAATAGGTCTAATATAGATTCTGTTCTGAATATAACAAGCAGTGTTTATTGCTTCTGCCCAGAAAAATTTTGCTAAAGAATGTTCATGCATCATGGTTCTAGCCATCTATTGCAAAGATCTGTTCTTTCTTTCTACAACTCCATTTTGCTGTGGAGTTCTAGGAGAAGAGAACTCATGGAAAATTCCATGTTCTTCACAAAAGTTTTCAAAAGGTTCATTTTCAAATTCTCCACCATGATCACTTCTAACTTTTAAAATTCTTAAATCTTTTTCATGTTGAATTTGAGCACATAAGACACTAAACTCTTCATATGTATCATTCTTAGATTTTAGAAATCTTACCCAAGTCCATCTACTATAATCATCAACAATGACTAGTCCATACTTCTTTCCATTGAGTGAAGCAGTGTTAACTGGTCCAAACAAATCAATGTGCAGAAGTTCTAAAGGTCTAGAGGTAGAAACAATGTTTTTAAGTTTAAATGAGCTTTTGACAAATTTCCCTTTTTGACAAGAGTCATAAAGAGAATCTGAGTGATAAGTCAATTTAGGAAGGCCTCTCACAAGATTGTCTTTGCTAAGCTTGGAAATTAATCTCCAGTTAGCATGACCCAATCTCTTATGCCAAACCCATTTCTCATCACTTAGAGTCAACAAACAAAGCACATTCTGATCTTCCAGATCAGATAAATTAACTTTATAAACATTGCCCTTTCTACAACCTTTAAACAAGATAGATTTATCAGAGTTGTTAATTACAGTACATGAATTCTTATTAAACACAACATCATAATTACTGTCACATAATTGACTTATGCTAAGTAGATTATGTTGTAGTCCATCAACCAACCAAACATCAGAAATAGAAAGAGAAGAATTACCTACTTTACCTATACCAATGATTTTTCCTTTCTGGTTCCCACCAAATCCTACAGTTCCTCCCTCTCTTAGAGTCAGGGTGAGGAACAAGTGCTTGTCTCCTGTCATGTGTCGTGAACATCCACTGTCCAGATACCATGAGCTTTGCCTTTTTCTTGGGGTGCATACCTGCAGTAAACATTATCTCAGACTTTGGTACCCATATTCTGATGGGTCCTCTAAAGTTAGTTCTTTTATCCTTCTTCTGTCTCTTGTAATTTCCAGAGGGTCCATAGTGAGGTGAGCCTTTAAAAACAGGTTTAGGCTTAACCTTTCCTTTGGACCTTGACCCAGAGTGTGTCAGCAAACTAGCTTTCAAGTTTGTACAGCTTGATCTCATGCCCCGAATACTCATAGGCTTGAAGATCTTCTGTACTCCTTTATCAGACTTGGATACTGAAGCAATGGGAGCAGAGGTTTTCAAAGACTCCACGCTTACTTGAGCATCTGACACTTTTGGATTTTCTGTACCATTACTAGAAACAAAATTAGAATAAAGATCAGAAGATGTTCTGCTAATACACACAAATTGATTTGAGTTTCCTTTGACAGTACTCCCCAAACCCTGTCCAGTGTATTTGCCAGCACCATAAATCATAGAGGCTAATTTATGCTTGTCAATATTGTGATGAACAAACTCTTGAAGAGCAATCTCATGCTTATCATAGGGTTTGTTACATGTTCTGCAACCATTTTCAAGAACTTGAATAGTCTTTAAGGACTTCTTATAGTCTTCTTGAATATGATTGAATTTATCATTGAGCATGTCAAACTTTTGTTTAAAAAGCTCTAGCTCATTTGATTTTTCCATGTATTTCATCACAGTATCTTTCAAAGCCTTAGAGAGTTGACTATCAGATAGTTTAGAAATAACCTGTTCAATATCTTCTGAATCTGACTTAACATCACTTTCAACATCTGACTCTGCTGTGGCCATGAGTGCCAAGTTAGCTTCTGCATCTTCAGCTTCATCATCAGACAGCTTGTCAAGATCTTCCCATGTAGCTAGAAGACTCTTCTTAGCTTTGTTCTTGAAAGTGCTCTTTCTTCCTTTTCCCTTGGTGCTCAAGTCAGGACAATCAGCAATGAAGTGTCCAGGCTTGTTGCAGTTAAAGCAATTCTTAGAATCATCCTTCTTATCTTTGTTTCCAGAACTTCTGTAACCAGAACCTTTGGATCCAGAACTTCTACCAGAGTATCTTGGTTTTCTTCTTGCCCACTTCTGGAACTTCTTGGTCAGAAGTGCAAATACATCATCATCTGATCCCTCTTCTTCATCATCTGCAGAAGATTCTTCTGTCTTAGATTCAACAACCTTAGCCTTGAGAGCCTTAGAAGGTCCAGAAGTAGCTGACAGAGCCAAAGACTTCGTTCTCTTCTGAGGTTCATCAGAAGATAGCTCAATCTCATGACTCATGAGTGAACTAATTAAACCCTCTAGGCTTAGGGTGTCTAAATCCTTTGCCTCCTGAATAGCAGTGACCTTAGGTCTCCACTTAGCAGGTAAGCTTCTAAGAATCTTCTTCACATGATCAGAAGTAGTATAACTTTTCTTTAGAACTTGAAGACCTGCAACCTGAACTTTGAATCTAGAAAACACAGATTCAATGTTCTCATCTTCCTTCATTCTAAAGAGTTCATACTGTTGGATCAAAAGTGTTGCTTTTGCCTCTTGCACCTGTTTGTTTCCATCATAAGATGAGCATAAAGAATCATAGATACTCTTAGCAGTAGATTTATCAGTGATCTTAAGGTACTCTTCATGAGATATGCAGCTTATCAAGATATCCTTGACCTTGTGGTGCTTCTTATACGCTTTCTTGTCCTTGTCAGTGAAAGCTTGCCTTGTATCATAATCTAATCTTCCTCTTTCATCCAAACCTTGAAATGTAACTCCTCTTTCAACTAAATCCCAAAGTTCATCATCAATACCAACTAGGTGACTTTAGATTCTATCTTTCCACCAGGAGAAGGTAGAACCATCACCACTGAACTTAGGAGCTTTGCTGTTGTTGTTTTTATCATCAACATCATAGTTGAAAGGAATAGACACTCATTCAGTTTTCTTCTCACCAGATCCAGACATAGTGTTTTGACACAACAAGTAACTATCTCACTGCAAAGTGATATAACAGAACCGGGCTCTAGATGCCAATTGAAGGTGTGAAAACACAAGAAGGGGGGTTGAATTGTGTTTTGGGTAGTTTTAAAAACTTCTTCAAAGTTTTGCAACTTATCAGATTTCGCAGCGGGCCAAGTTTAAACACAAACAATTTCTGAGATGGTGAAAGCGAAAACAGAGCAGGAAAGAGTAAAACAGAGAAAAGAGAGAAGAGAGAACACAAGAGATTTATACTGGTTCCTCTCACAAACCGAGAGTAGTCCAGTCCCCTTGCACTTCCAAGGGATTTCACTATAATCACACAAGATTACAAATGCTCAAGCCAACAGCAAGAGACTTCCTTTGCTCAAGTAACACCTTACAAGAGACTTCCAAATGTTCAAGCTCACCAGCAAGAGACTTCTAACACAAAAAGAAAATACAATGTTTGAACAACTGATAAATAATATCAGAGTTCTGAGAACAAAGAAATATAACTTAAATAACAAGACTATTCTTAGAATTCTTGAAAAGAAAACTAAGGTTCAACAACTGATAAGTCAGAAGTTGAAAACTGTTTGTCTTGAATTTTGATATAATCTCAAGTTGTATCTAAGTTAAAAATGCTCTTTAAATTTTAGCAGAATAACAGCTCTTTTCTTTTCTTCGCAAGTGTGTTGTCTCGTCTTCAAATTCTTCCTCCTTTTATAGATGAAGTTGGAGCGTCTTGAATTTGAGCGGACAATGATGAATTCAGCTACGTAGTACTGTACTATTGTTTTCATTTGAAATGTGCTTATCCAAATCAAGTAAAGATCAAAATCTGAGCCTTGATTTCGAATATTCGCCCAAATCAGGAAAACAAAGTTAGTACAATAGTACAAACGTCATTATCATGAGGATAACAGTCTAAAAGAAGTTCTTCTGCTCCTTCAAATCTTTGCCAAATAGATGATAGTCGTTAATGAGAATAGAATGTTCTTCTGGCGTCCTCTGTTGTTTCATCGTCATCAGAATCTACAGATATTAAATTTGCTTCTGATGAGTTCAACTTCTGGTTGACTTTGACTTGCAACTTCTGATGTTGTCTTCAGAACTTGCATTTTCCCAACTTCTGGGGATACTTTAGCATAGCAACCAGAACTTCAATTTCTAGTGAATATAAATTTTAACTTGTATATATGCACACTATAGTAAATTATCAGTATTCTCTATTGTATATTAATACTATTGTTATCATCAAAACTACTTGGGTTATATTAGAACCAACTTTGTTCCAACATTGACTACTATTGATAAAATTTTAATTACTATTTACTAGAGAATCAAGCCCTTCCATATTTTACCGCGAACAATTCTATGAAATACCTCCCTAAATTGTCTTTCCAAAGGATCCAATTCATCTTTCAAACCTTCACAAACATTCACCACATCTTGCACTTTAACCCTAACCTCCTCTTCTTTCTGCTCACTCAAAGGAAAGTGGAAAGAATGAGCCAATTCCTTTAGCAACGACAAACCACAAAAAATATCTATGGTCTAACAAAACACACCAATGACTTTATAAACTAATGTTTAGATATAATCTCTGCATAATTATACTGAAAAACTAGCTTAATAGACGTAATGGTGACGTTATTAGCGTCCGTGTTGTGGCCGACACTAATAAATTTGAAGCTACAACTCATTTTTCTTGTAGTGGTGGTGGTTTACCCTAATAGATCCTTTTATAATAAAATTAAAAAAAAAATTCCATTTTGTAAGACTTTTTTCAATGTTCAAAAAGGGTGTTTTGTCAATTTCAATATTTATAACTAGTATAATACATATGCCTACGCACGGGTCGTAGTGTTACCGCGATTTTTTTAGGGTATGCCGAGTATTGTACATTACGAAAATAGTCCCATTATAAATTTATTTATCATTCTAAGATTGTTATCCAATGTATGATAATTATAATTGTAATATTTATTTGTGACAACTTGTTCATATATAGAATTATATTGAACTTATCTAGGTGTTATTTCTCGTTTTAATAGTAGCAGTTTATCATATAAGTGATCTACAAAACATAAAAGTAAAATAAAAATAAAAATTAAAGCTAATTATAAATTTTTAAAATACAATAATGAAGAGTTGACATGAAAATAAAATTTGCATACTATAATTCATAGCACCGAGATTCATTATATCTACCTAAAGTGTAGCAAGATCACATGTGATAATATTTTGAAGGAAACTATTTTCTATCATTTTGGGATGGAATGAGTAGTAATAAGGGTTTTTACTAAATTGTGTAGAGATGCAGTTATTTTAGACATCGTTGATTAATATATGTCCCGTATTTATTTTAATAAAAAAATTCACATATCAGTTATTTTAATCATATTTTATTTCCTTAAATGTAATTATTTTGTGTAGAGATGCAGTTATTTTAGACATCGTTGATTATATTTAAGGAAATAAAATATGATTAAGCCTCGAAAATATGTGTTATTTAAAATGTGATTGAAATCCAATTTTTTTTAATACCTAGTAAATAATTATGCATAATTGTAGAATTAAAATAGAACTTTGCAGAGCAACAAAAAGACAATACCACTTGTCTTTATTCCTTTTTTTTTTTTTTAACGGTTTGTCTTTATTCCTAATTCCTATTGAATTTGTTGTTTTTTTCTTTCTAATTTTTGCATTCTTATAAGGTATGTTAGAATGGAGAGGAGATCCTCCCCGTCACTTTTCCCTAAAGTGAAAGCATACCCATCAATTTAAATGCTAAATAATATACTCACATAATAAAATAATTAAATAAGGGGTTGATAATACTGCACCCCCTCCAAATTTTTTTTTCCACCGGAGAGGATCTTCTCTCGTTAGAATGTTATAGATTTTTCTTATTTAGATTTTGACGTTGTTTTATTTTTTGTGTTTCTAATTTTATTAACAAGTTATTTAATTTATTTTCTACAAATTATTAATACTTAACATGTTTTTTTTTGCATTCAGTTTCAATCATTTGGATCTTATAATTTTTCAATTATTCTTCGAAGTCAGCATTCTACTTCCATGTGCTATTGTTCTCTACTTGAGTTTTTTTTTTTTTCTATCTGAAGTTTAGAAGATGTTACCTAAGAAACATTTATGTGGTAATGAAAAACGGAAAGAAAAAAATGAAAGGAAAAGCTAATAAAATCACAAGGGGCTCTTGAAAAATTTGTTTTCAAAAAGGTAGATACCCAAATGTATTTGTTTTTGCCTAAGGCTCATAAAATGTCAGGAACGACACTGGTAGTGAATCTGAAAATTAAAAGGACCTATATCATACAAACGCGAAACTTAAATAACTCATAAATACATTTTGCCTATTATAAAATAGGGTTAAATATATTTTTAATCCTTACAAAATGATGACCTTCTAAGTTTAGTCCTTACTTATTTTTTATTAAAGTTTTAGTCCCTTGAAAATTATTATGCACTCAATTTTGGTCCTTACTGGTAAATTAACATGTATTTTTGAATGATTTTTTCACAGATATGTTTAGATCATCGTAAAAAGTCTCTCTAGAAAAAATGAGCTCAAAATTTAATTTCTAGATTATGATTTTTGTTACTGTTAACTCGAAATTTTACTATTTGAAAAATTCATATATGTTAAAAAATTCTAAATTTTAATTAATAAACTTTATATGATATTTTTAACATGCACATAAAAAAATCATTTAAAAATTTAAGAGTTTAATTATAATTAAACAAATTTAGTTTTAGTAGGGACTAAAACTATATGCAAGAAACAAATTATAGGAATTAAAAATATAATAAAAATGAAAGACTAAACTTAGAAGGTCTGCATTTTATAGGATAAAAATATATTTAACCCTATAAAATAATACATTTATTAACATGATCCCCAAACTTGTGCCTATATAAAAGGTTTGGCTCCCACTTCATCACATTCACAATTCACAAATACTAAACTCAATGCATGTATACTTTTTCTTTCAAACAAAAGTAATTCTCTGTCATTCCCCTCCCCTCCCTCCAAAAAAAAGTGAAAACTCTTAGCTAGACTAATCATTTAGTTAAACATGTGCATGTGTCTATCTTTATTCAATTATGAAATTTTATACTATCAATCGGTCAATGATGATATACTGTATGCTCTCTAACTTTCAGTTTCATTTGATTGATTCCTATGCAGCTAATAAAAATTCAATCACAAAAACAGGTTGGTGGAAAGATCAATTAATAATCCAAGCTAGCTAGGGAGAGAGATTAAGATGTGGAAGCTGAAGTTTTCAAAAAGCAAAGTGAGTGCTGAAGAGTTGGTTAGAAGTGTGAACAAACACCTTGGAAGACAATTTTGGGAGTTCGATCCATATCTTGGAACTGAACATGAACGAGCTCAAGTGGAACAAGCATGCAAACAATTTAACTACAATCGTTTCATAAATAAAAACAGTTCTGATCTCTTGATGAGATTACAGGTACATTTTTTTTTTTAATTAATTAGTTTATTACTCTAGATACTTACTATATTATATATTACTCCGGTCCTCTTTTTACAAGACATACAAATCAACAAGATACAAAATTTTATATATTTGGTTTATAATATGGTCCAAATATATTAATTTTTACTGACTCATGTATTTTTTATAAAAAGGACTAGCGAAAGTGAATTAAGATGTATATAAATATGTAGTATACACCAATAATTCTCTTCACTTCATTCCTTTGTTCATTTTCAACTGATATTTCTCTCTATCTATGATCTATATACAGTATCTATCAATGATGAAATAATTTTGATTTTGCAGTTTGAGAGGGAAAAAGGTTACAAGAATAAGGAGAAAGTGAGAAAGGAATTTGTTGGAGATGTAATTAGTGAGAAAACAGTGAGAAAGACACTAAAAAGAGCATTGAGATGTTACTCAAATCTACAGGCTGAGGATGGTTTTTGGCCAGGTGACTATGGCGGCCCATTATTTCTTTTGCCCTCTTTGGTATTATTACCATTTCTCTCTTCTTCTTTAATAATTTTTTTTTTTATCGAAAGTAATCATTAAAGACATGTCAACAATTAAATGAGTATATCTTCTAATTGATATTCAAACATTAATTCATTTAGATTGTGAGAGTCTCCTTAACCCGAATTGGTATTGTTTGCAATTTCTTGATAGTACCTAACAAAATATATTATAACAAGTGCTTATCAATGCGATGGGGTCAATTTTAACACATTATATGTGATTGACGATAAAATATTGTAACTTCAATCAATAAAGTTTAAATTTACTTGTAACATTGTCATTAGTTCTATTTTAATTAATAATAATTCTTTTTTTAATAAAGTCAATAATAAGTTTCTATAGTTCCTTAGCTTTTTTTTTTGGGCTTTGCCCTCTTTTTTACCAAAAAAAAAGTTTCTTATGTCTAATGACAGAACTAGAAAATATACTTTGGGTGGGCCAACAATAAATTATTTACATAGTTTATAGCGTTAAATATGTTTTTAGTCCCTACATTTTGTTTTATAGTAAAAAATAGTCAATATATTTTTTTTTTATGATTTAAAAAAACCCTATAATATTTTCCGTAATCAAACTTAGTCCCCGCCGTTAATTTTTTTTTAATAAAACGCTGATGAGGCGCAATTAGCATGATGATATGTGTCTTTTACTATGGCTTCAATTTGAGTTGTTGTTGTGGTTTTGGTTGAGTTTGTGGTGATGAAGATTGAGGTTGTGTTGGAGGAAGAAAGGTAGAAAGAAAAATTTGGTGTGGAAATGTGCACAATAAATCTGATGGAAAATGACACATGTCACAATGTTATTGGTTAATTTTGTCACGTCAGCGTTTTGTTAAAAAAAATTAACGGCGGAGACCAATTTTGATTATGGAAAATATTGTAGGGTTTTTTAAATCATAAAAAAAATATAGGGACTATTCTTGACTATAAAGCAAAATGTAGGGATTAAAAACATATTTAACCTTAGTTTATAATTCATAATGAAAATAAATAAATAAATTCACGAGTTTATAGTTGCGTAAAAAAAAATAGTTTATAGTTTATAGTTTATTTTGACAAGCTAATTTAATTAGCTTATAACTTATTACTTTTTATCCCTATTATCTTACTTGAAAAATTTAAATATTAATTAAATATATTTTTTATGTCATTTCATATTTATATGTTAGTTCAATTGTTAATTTTATCAATATTAAAAATTTAATTACTTATCTGCTAAATTTTTACAAACAAACACAAAGTTGATTATTGTAAAATTAATTTGTATACATTGAAATAACACTCTATGTATAGTAGTACTAAGGGAATTACAATAAACTTCTCATCTATTGATCTATTTTGATTTTTGAGTAGGAAAGGTTGATCCTTTAGAATGCATCCTTTCTTGGGAAGTAGTACTTTACTTGGTCCTTGATTATTATTATTTTTGTTTAATTTGTCTCATTTAGTTGCATTTGTTATATATGCCGATTGAGTATATACTCCCTTATAATTTTATTTCATTTTGTTTTCCATTATTATTATGAGTTATATATGACTATATTTGTTGTCTAAAAAACATTAAACCAAGTTATATTTGATTCAAGCTGTGTTAATGAGTTGTATTTAACTAAAGATTCTAAATTCAAATCTTAACAAAATAATTATTGATTAAATTTTACTTATCTATCAGTTGAACTTCGAATTACCGTTCCAAAATAAGAGGTAAACATAAAAAAAATAAAAAAAAATGAAGATAAAAGAAGCTTGACTATGTGGCTAATCCGATTAATTATGTGATAGGTGATAGGATTATGGGTGACTGGGGTCCTTAATGAAGTGTTAACTCCTGAGCATCAAACAGAAATGCGACGCTATCTTTTTAATCACCAGGTATATATATAATTAGCTATAGAGCTAACTCTTGTGATGAATATGAATGATTTTATGATGATCGATCGATCGATCAGAACAAAGATGGAGGGTGGGGATTACATATAGAAGGGCACAGCACAATGTTTGGCACAGCTATGAGCTATGTGACGTTGAGATTGCTCGGAGAAGACATGGACGGTGGAGATGGCGCCATCCAAAAAGCAAGAAAGTGGATTCTTGATCGTGGGGGTGCCACTTGTATTCCATCATGGGGAAAATTTTGGCTTTCAGTAAGTATTTATGTTATTTGTTTTTGAAAACATTATTAATTAGACCATATGACTTTGTTTGATTTATGTCTTTATCAACAACAAAATAGTTAATAATATTTAATGAAATGATACATTATTGTATGTAGGTAGTTGGCGTATACGAATGGAATGGAATGAAAGCAATACCTCCAGAGACATGGCTGCTTCCTTACTTTGTTCCTTTGCATCCAGGCAGGCATCTTCTCATTTCTTAATTATTATTATTATTATTCTCTCTAACTAATTATTATTATTAATTACTCCTATAATATAATAATAAGTAAGTCAAATAACATACAGTATAGTATATCATATGGTATTTAATTATTAATTAATTAGCAGGAAGGATGTGGTGTCACACAAGACTTGTATATTTACCAATGTCATATTTGTACGGTAAAAGATTTGTGGGTCCATTCAGCTCCATTGTTTTATCTCTCAGAAAAGAGCTCTATACATTTCCTTATCATCTACTTGATTGGGACAACGCTAAATATCAATGTGCTAAGGTTTGCTTTGTTGCTTCTCTCATCCTATATATATATATACCACTCTAGTACTAGTACTAACCTCCTCCTCCTCCTCCTCCTTTCAGGAAGATATGTACCATCCATGCCCAATTATACAAAATATTTTATGGGGTTTTCTTGATAATGTTGGTGAACCTCTTCTCATGCATTGGCCTTACTCCATACTAAGAAATAAAGCACTCAATCATGTTATGAAACACATACACTACGAGGATCAAAACACTAACTACATCTGTATTGGTCCTGTTAATAAGGTTACATTTTAGTATAATATCATTCATTCATTACCATATATATTATCATGTGCTAGCTAATTAGCTCTACATGCATGCATCCGTGCAGGTGCTAAACATGGTTTGTTGCTGGTTGGAAAATCCCAATTCTGAGGCATTTAAGAATCACATTTCAAGAATCAAAGACTATCTCTGGCTAGCTGAGGATGGAATGAAAATGCAGGTTAATTCTCTTTCCAAATATATATATCTTCATAATTACTATACAATAGTATATTCTTTCTCTACAATAATATACTACCTATATAATAATAATGTCAGGGGTATAATGGTTCTCAGTGCTGGGATGTTGCTTTATCTGTCCAAGCTATCTTGGCTACCAAATTGGATGATGAATACGGTTCAATGCTTAAGAAAGCAAATAATTTCATAAAATGCTCACAGGTAATATATATATATATATATATATATATATAAGGACCAAAGTTAATTAATTATATGAAAAATGGCATGGAAGAAGAAAATAAAGTAATTAAGATTAATACAATTTTATTGTATTTTGCTTTGAAGGTTACAATGAACAGCTCTGGTAATACTAGTTGCTGGTATCGCCACATTTCTAAAGGTGGTTGGACTTTCTCAACTCAAGACAATGGTTGGCCTGTGTCTGATTGCACTGCAGAAGGCTTGAAGGTCACAAATTATATTTAATTAAAGCATAGGACTATATGTAGATGGTGAATTACATGCTGAAATCAAATCAATTAGCAGATGATAGCTGAACAATTAAATCATATTCAGAGCTAAGTTAATAGACTCATAAACCACTTAAGTTATGATAAGACACTAATCACCGTTTACATTATATTCAGGCTGCCATTTTGTTATCAAACTTGCCATTTGAGACTGCTGGGAAAGCAACGGAAACAGAACAATTATGCGATGCAGTTAATTTGATTTTATCCCTGCAGGTACTCTACAGACTATGTTAGGATGAAGCAATTGAAAGTTATAGCAAATTAGAATTCTAGGCAATTCAATTGAATTTCCTTCATTTCTAAATTTTTGCAAATTCATTAAGCACTACTACACAGTATTCAGGAATATGAAGAATGATTTTGTTCAAATTTAATTAGAAATTCAACCACATGGCATCATGCATGACTTAATCAATTTGCTCTTCCACATTAAATATTTCAGAATAGAAATGGTGGATTTGCATCCTATGAGCTCACAAGATCTTATACATGGCTGGAGGTACATCAAATTTCTTTGTCTAATTAAACGATGAATCAAGATTTTTAAATCATTTAACACGATTGGATTTTCTGTCACAGAAAATGAATCCAACGGAAATGTTTGAAGATATCACCATTGATTATCAGTATGTACATGACATTAACATATTTCTTTGTAACAATTTAGATTTTGTCTATTATTTGAATTTGTGAAAAATGAGTCTATTATAGGTACGTAGAATGTACATCAGCAGCAATTCAAGGTCTCGCCTTATTCAGACAACGACATCCGCGACACAGGAGGATGGAAATAGATACTTGCATTGCTAAGGCTGCAGACTATATTGAAAGCATACAGTTAGCTGATGGCTCATGGTTTGTTTTGCTTTACTAGTCCACTAACTTAATTATTCAACAAAAGGAGTCTCAAAATTGACTTTAATTTCATAATGTGAGTTCAAATATTTGTAATTAATGAATTAACCAACCAAATAGGTATGGATCTTGGGGAATATGCTTTACATATGGGACATGGTTTGGAATAAAAGGGCTTATAGCTTCTGGTAAGAGGTACAAAGATAACAAAAACATTAGAAAGGCATGTGAATTTTTGCTTTCCAAACAGAACAAGGTTTCTGGTGGATGGGGTGAGAGCTATCTGTCATGCCAGTTAAAGGTATATAGCATGAATAAACCTTAATTCCTTCATTCAGCATATTATAGCTTTTCACTAATAAGTAATAACAGGTAACAAATTAACAGGTATACACAAACCTGGAAGGAAACAAGTCTCATGTAGTGAACACAGCTTGGGCTATGTTGGCACTTATTGAAGCTGGCCAGGTATAGTAGTATAATATAGTACAACGACGTTAAACAAATTAAACTCGATCGATGCTGAGCTTTATATAATTAAGAGTATACAGTAATAAATAAACTGATTATTTTATGGTTAGGCCAAAAGAGATCCAGCTCCTTTGCATCATGCCGCAAAGGTATTGATCAATTCACAAATGGGAAACGGGGAGTTTCCTCAACAGGTAACATTTAACAACTATATCTATGCAGTAATAGACATGCACATACCTGTTATATCCATGTTAGTGAGTGTGTGACTGACAGCTTGTATTGACAGATCGGAGAACCTATTAAGAATGATTTTTTTGTGTAGGAAATGATTGGAGTCTTCAACAAGAATTGTGCAATCAACTACTCAGCATACAGAAACATTTTCCCCATATGGGCCCTTGGTGAATATCGAAGTCGCGTACTGCTTTGTCCCGACAAAGAGTCCAGAGCAACTGCATAATAATCAGGTAAAAACTGTATATTGTTTTACTTTCTGTTTTTGAAATGTAATTCAATTGCATCCTCTTACATTTAACTAACCTCCTACTCTTTCAGCTACACAACTGAACTGCCAGAAAGGGAGAAGAAGGAAAAACAAAAGTGCACCAAGAGCTGCAAAGTTTATGTTGAATACAGCACTGATGTGAAATGTAAAATTGTAAAAAATTGTGGTTTAACTGATACAAAAGCCGTACCATTTTCTTTAGGAGTTCCACGCTAGTCTACTTAGCTTACCATAAACAATTGTGCCTTGATTTACTTCATGTATAGAATAAAGTTGTAGATAATAATGTACGCAACTCAAACTTAAACCATCCTAAAATCGAAAGTTCAGAACACTACATTTTTATGCTTACAAAATATTTTGTTCTAAAAACAATTTGTTTGATCACTGCAGTATATTTGTGATATCTACTTTACAATTTATTTTTATGACAGTGCTAAAATTGAAAATTCCTCCTACAAAGAATATCATAATGCATTTATCATGTGCAACTTTTCACACGAATTCAAGGCACTAAAATCTTAAGGCTTTGTTGATTGGCTTAAGCAAGCACCTCTTTGAACAATATATTGCCTTCCCAGAACTAGAAAGATAGTTAGAATGATATTTTGAGGATTACTTTGACATACTTTTTAAGGTCATGCTTCATCAACAATAACATCATTGACCTTGACGTATCCTAGTCAAGAGACCAAAGCATGGATTCAAGAGATACCACTTGCAGAAGTTGAACATGTACAATAACTATCAGGTTTTGAGTGGTAATGTAAAGAAGATACCCACCTGGTAAGTAGAAGTTGGGGAGGAATAGGTTTTAGTGAAATGAAATAGGATGATCTGAGTTGATCAAGAATTTCCGGTGTCCTGCCAAGTTGGTTGAATGCTTGGATGGGAATCATAGCAGCTGATTCAAGCATATCTTTGTTGTTAGTTAGTATTGTCATTATTCAAAATAGAGGAAGCTAATGATGCAGCTTCTTCATACATGGAACAGACACAGTACCTCTCTGAAAGCTGAATTTGTTTCCATATGGCTGCTTCTGAATCGGAATCCTTCATAACAATCTCCATCCAGTTCAGATGTGGTGTCTGTCACACTCGATTTATCGCGTGAACATAACTCAGTTGGTAAGAATATTACATATAATATTATGAACCTTGGTCCTCCCGCTTAAAAATAGACAATCATCGGATCAAATTTAAACACATACATAACTTGTGAGGTAGAGTTTTATTATTCAATCTTCATTGTTATCTTATTTGATTTGAAAAATTAATCTATGCAATTATTTGTGGACGTTTAATCTCCTAATGCACCGAACTTTTTTTTGTCTAAGATAAAATAATAAATAGGAGAACCTACTAAGATGGATGTTTTGTGTAGGAAATACTCGGAGTCTTAAAAGAATTGCATTGTCCCGACAAAGATTTCAGAGCAACTGCATAATAATCAGGTAAACAAATGCCTGAATTGTTTACTTTTTGTTTACACCACCTAATCTTATACTCTTTCAGCTACACAACTGCCCCGTAAAGATAGCAGGAGGCGAAAAAAGTGAAATAAGCTGCAAAGTTTCTGTTCAATATAGCATTCACCGGAAATGTAAATTGCAATTTAATTGATACAAAGTTTGTGATACAAAAATTGTCCTCGTATAAGGATGAGTATACCAAACTGTTTTTATCCCATTACAAAATTTAGTCCATATGATTCCTATAAAAATTTAATAAATGACAAAGGGAAACCTCCACAATCTTTTAACCAATTTTCTGCTCTGATTTCTCCTTCAATCCAAGCATAAGTGGAGAAATATATTTTCCATCACCTATTCAATGCTTGTTTTCATTTTCTGCCTAAACTTCCCTCAATGGTTGACATTTAGAGAGTTGGGGACTCATCAAACATGGATTTGGGAATTACTGAGAAAGGAAACCACACACCTCGTACTTTGAAACAGCTTATCTACCCTTTGCCATACCATGCACTGAATATCTAGGAGCTTCCTTGCTTTTTCTTGTAAATGTGAATGCTTCCGAATTGTCTCGCCATGTATCTGGCAAGATAAAGAAACACAGTAAATATACAATCAGGAAAAAAATCACATTTATTTGAAATTGTATAAACAATTGAATTGGCCAACAAGAGATGTTCCAAACCTTCAAAAATATCCTGATAACAGCTTGTAGAAACTCAAAATTGTTTCTGGAGGAGAGCTCAAAAATAAAATAATCCACAAGCTGTTCAATCGATACCAACTCAGGTCTCTTCTCATCTTCTTGCTCATCATTGTCATCATCAATGATCTGAAGCATTCGGAGTTCCATATCCAGAGTTGATGGATCTAATCCTTTGATGTACTCGGTGAATGCTGCAACTGCAATATAGAATGTTAGATCCTAACAATACATGTTGTCAGAAAATGAATAAATTCTAAGTGTGTTTGGATGAGCTCTCACCAAACATGGTTATGAATGAACCATATTTTGTATAAGTAATTTGGAAAAAGTGAGTTTGAAGTGCTATATGTTTAGATGTTTTTACTATAAAAGGAAGTCTGATATAAAACCTAGTTCAAATTTACCATCAACCTGTGTAAAAGTTTCAATGACTTCAATAAAACCAAGGCTCAGTGACAAACAACTTTATTTTGAAACAACTAAACATCAATTTCTTTACACAACTATGTTTTCTTCAATCAAACTATAATTTGAAGGAGGCAAAAATTTCCGAGCATGCTATAATTAATTAATCATCTGTAATTAACATACAGGAACCCAAGATGCAAATAAAAATGAAATGTTAAATTCTTACAACTGTCCGAATCTTCTGTGGATTGAAGAAGATGCAGAAAACGGGATGATGGTGTATCTAATCTTGTCTTGTTCTTTTGTTTTTCATTGTCTACTCCATCCTTCTCAGTTACTGATACCTTCCCAGGCTCAAACAATATTTCCCCCGAGAGCGATGGAACTGATGGCAGGAAGAATGGAGCCTTTTCAGGTTTTTTTGGAGGCTCAATAGGTTTATTGCGAACCTGGATTTCATAATTCGACATACAACAAGCAGGACAAACTAAATGTCATTCATTCACAAGCATAACAGAAAACAAAAAAGAAAAGAAAATGAAACATGAGGAAGAAACAAAAGTTCATAATAGCATATGAGAAGGAACTATGTGAGTAGTAGAAGACCTTTATAATGTCTAAATTGATCAAGCTTTGCCACTGACTCTTGGGCAGCAATGAAAGTGTAACTAAATCAGGTATTTGCTTATCTTGAGTCGGGAGAGCCGGAGCATCTTTAGGTTGAGAGACATTCGCCAGCTCACCAGAATGCTCAACTCGAGCATCTCCTGTGGAAGAGATAGATGGCAACTTGACGCTCACAACCTCTTTTCCACTTGCATATGAATCGACATTTGAACTACTTGAGAACATTGCCTGGCTTACCCTGATAAAATTCCTCAATATCAAAAACTGCTTTATATTTTAGCATGTTCGATTACATTCTGAAATTTATAGAACCATAGATCCATTGAACCTCATCTTACAGAATAGTTTGCCAAAGACCAATAAAAGAATACAGGTATGTTCAATGAACAAAGAAAACAAATTTGGAAACTTACCACAGGTATACCCCATTTTGATCAACATGGGTAGTTGCTAATATATCCATGTTTGGTGACAGTGATAACGCCGTGATAGGCACATCAACTTGTATAGCATCTATCTGTCTCGCTAGGATCACATCCCAAATTCTAAGACTTCCATCCATACTGGATGATAGAAGCCACTTCCCATCCTCACTGAAGCACAAATCTGTTATACGATCTGTGTGACCTTCGAATTTACGAACAAGTCTGAGAGCCACAACATCAAACAATCTAATTGTTAAATCATCTGCTACTGTAGCCAGGAGACCTGAAATTCATTATAAACCTTCAATCAACTTCATGGCTCAAGAATATGAATTATACATTAAAAATATTTTCTTCTACTCATAATCATAGCTCATACACATCAACATTATTATTATTTTAACAAAAAGGAATTAGGAATTTACAAACACAAGGATATAGGAACATGAAAAATAATGAATATTTCAGATTACCATTATAACGATGGTAAACAATCTTAACAACAGAACAACCAATATCCCATCTGGATTTAAGAACCCGTTCTTTGAAATCCCAAACCTGCAATAAAACAAACCCATAAATGAGGGTTTCCAGTTCAATTAGCGATGCTAACCACAGTGATTATGATAGCGCTTATTAATTAACTATAACAAGTGACAACAACAGAGTGCCTTTAAACAAGAAATATGAACCTTTATATCTCCATGATATCCTGCACTTATCATGAGAGTATTTGTTGAGTCACAAGCAACTCCAACCACTTCACTATCATGAGCACAACTTCTTGATTCTGACATGTCAATGTAAACACCCCTGCGAATTCCTGATTGAAGATTAAATTTTTCGATCCAACCACCAGCTGTCCCTAAAATGGCAAAATTGCCACAAGCACTTATGGCACAAGCCTGTTTCAATATGAAATCAGTATTAAGCTAGTATCCACCACTCTTTCAAAATGCTTATAAAAAGTGACACCGTAATCGAGAAAAGCCGCATATTTTCTATTATTATGCCACACATCCAACAGTTTTTTCATTATAAAAAGGACAAATTGAGCCAACTAAAATAAGCAGAGCATTTCATACATACTGTATCTTCTATGGAAGCAGTAATTGTTAGAAATAAAAAAAAAAAATCAACAAAGAGGAATTCCCAACCTTTACAGGTGTTGGATTTTCAGGGCATGGAGTCAATATATGCTCTCCAAGAACAAAATTTTGAAGTCTCCACACATATGCTTGGACAGTATCCATATGGCAAGTAACCACATTACACCAATCGCGCTCTCGAATTTCAGCTGAAGTTTGCACAAGAAAAATATAAGTGAAACTTCTAACAGCACTCTTTCTTATAAACCATTGAGCCTAAATGCTTCAAGTGCAATATAGAAAATAGACAAATTACATACATATGGTTGCATAAAGATGAATTTTTAATGAGTTTTCTTTAGCTGAACAGCTGATTTGGGACAATATTTGGTGATTGGATTCTATTAACCGTAACAGCTGATACATGGTTGTTTTCTCTTTTTCATTGATTATTTCCTTTTTGTTACGGATTAATCCTCATCCATAATTGTTCCCAATTACTAAATCTTAATCAAACCAGCTAGAAGGCAAGACAAAAATAAGAATCACTTAATCATTCACTTCTTTGTAAGACATATTCTCATCACCCACTTACTAGCCATGCTATTGATAAATCAATTCAAAGAAACAATCAGCATAACATTAAGTCATTGGATAAATAATATCCATGTATAAGTTTGGTCACCACCACTCCGGTACAATTATACCTAAATGAATGAATGCCAAAGGAAGAACTTACCACAATCAAACGCAATCACAGGCTTCAACTTTATTTCTTCCTCCTGTACAGACACACGCATATACAGAGAAAACATATAAGTATATAATTTGGATTAAAGCGTGTAAAAGACAATGAAATTTTTTGAAGTTTAAACAAGAAACAATTATATAGAAATAAGCACAACTATAACTAAGGGCCTGTTTGGATTAGCTTATTTTTGATCTTATGCAATATAAATTAGGTTTTATGCTATTTTATAAGTTCACACCAACAAAAATTGTATTTTTATAAGTTATTTTATCATAAGTTACCTTGACAAACTTATAATAATACATAAAAATTGCATAAGCTGTTTGCATAAGCTCAAAAATAAGCTAATCCAAACGGGGCCAAAGTGCACCATATAATTTAATTGAATAAGGTCAGGTTGAAGAGGGAAAATCACAAGCAGCTGATATTTTCGATAAATATAATTTTTCATTAACAAAGAAAAGAAAAAAGAATCAGATCAAAATATAATTTCTTAATCCCTCCCTAGTCCTTAGCCATGTTGACATCTATCTTAAGCAAATGAAGGCATTATTGTCACTCAGTCTATTAACAATTAACAATGATTACAAACTCTATTTATACTGATTTCCAAATTTTAACACAGCATACAAGTACCAATGAATAAATGTGGCTTGGAAAACTCAAGATGACAACAGACCAAATGAATTTGCATCTAAAGCAACATTTGAAAGTAATCATTTTTACTCAACCCACCCAAGAACCTAGGCAACCAGTGCTCCCCTTAAATAACATAAACCCAACAAAGTCTTTGGCAAAGGAAAACAGTTCCAAAAGTCTTCAACCATTTTTCAAAATGGTATCCTCAACCTTCTACACCCAGTCTCCACTCCACAACACGACTATCAAATTTACCCGATAAAAGGTTATTTCAGTGAAACAGACATTATTGTGTAATGTGTGCACCCTTAGTCCAAATAGAAGGGACACACAGACCCACATAATTACAACAATCATTGTCAATTCAAACAAAATAACAACTACTAAAGTGAATGGCTGCAGTACTAAAAAGATGAATAAAAAATGTAACAATCTTATCAGAGTAACAGTGGACTCTAAACTTTGGTCTATATGGATCTTGTAAAAGAGTTTTTTTAAAATAAAACAGACATTACTCTGCAGGGTGTGCACACGCTGGTGTGTGTGTGTGTGTGCGTGTAACCAAATTCTCCAGAATTTAAATATGAAATATAGTAAAGGAGCAATGCATTCAAAGATCTGTCAGGCAACAAAAAAATCACAATGTGAGAACATCAGCATTACCTTAACTCTCCGCTTCTTAGCACGTTTAGAAACGTGGCCTTGAGAAAGTTCCCTACTTTGTTGATCCTATTTACATTTCAAATTCAATAAGTACATCAGCAATAAATATGAGGAAAAATAATGATTTTGAACAGCAAACATACACAAAATATTAATCCATGAAAAGGTGCCCCTCTTGATAAATTATTCTTCAAATAAACCTAAATTACTCTTAGACTAGAAAAAAACATCCTCTAAATGAACTAAAACCAACCTGTACAACAGAGAAAAGGCGAAAGGCTCGATCCTGGCCAGCAGAAAGAATATGTCTTCCATTGGCATAAAACCTGTCATATATATAATTTGCATGTGTGACTTGCATGATGGCACATGGAAAATTGGTAGTATGATATTTACAACCATCATATAATACGGCGACAATGCCAAAATAATGCTAAATAGCTCAGTTTAACCCAAATGTTTGAAGAAAATAACGGTTTAAAAGGGAGGGAGGCGGAATGGTAGTTAATCCTTCACAAAAAGGTCAAGAATAGCGGCCGCTAAAAAGGAAAAAAAGCAAAACCTAAAATAAAACTCTTGATATAAAATAGCTTTGCATCCCCTCAGAAAATCAACCCAAGGGATTCGACAAAGAAAATACGTACGCTGAAAATCATAGAAAGGTCATGAAAGTGATAACGCCTCTTCCATCCAAGGAAAGGTTGACAAATGGAACATAAAGTACAACAGATAATAGAGTATAAGTTGATTCCACAACAAAGTTAATAAAAATTATTCTCCTAATATACTAAAACCTGGAAAATAGTTCTTACTTTATGCAGAGGGGAGGAGCACTATGCCCACTTCGAAAGCGCAAAAGGCGAGGGTCACCATCACTTGTGTCAAAAATCCACATCTGAGAAAAAACAAAAGCCATTATTACATGTTCAGGCAAAACAGTTAGGTAAAAAAAATAGAAACACAAATTCATACCGAGCAAACCAGACACCACAAATGAAAATTTTAAAATATTATTTACTAAAATGGTTAAACTGATTATAGACCGGTATAAAGAACAGCATACAGTCCGGTATAAACAAAGTATGCCAGAAGAAAATAGCTAAAGACTAAAGGCTACTAATTGACAATAACATAGCTCAAAAGTGACTAATATAGTCAATATAGATTTTTACTGTTCTAAGAGAAAGACATTACTGTTAAAGAAAAAAATGTTACATTGCTAGTAATAGGTATGATATTGCAGACATCCAAACTTATTAACTAGTTATCTTAAATTACAAACAACTATCTTTGTTCTTTTTGTATATTAGAAAATCAATCTGTAATACACCCAAAAAATAATATCGTCCATACATTTAAGTTTTATCAAGATATCGAAGTGCATCAATGCAAGTGTACATCGTTTTTATTAAAAAGAAAAAAAAAAAAAAAACTCACTTTAATAGAGTTGTCTGCTGATGAACTCATTAGCACTGGCTCATTAGCGAAAAAATGTAGTGAAGTTATCACACCATCATGAGCCTCTCTTACAACTGAGTGGAGCCTTTTCTTTTCGAGATTCCATATGCTTATAACACCAGATGAACCTCCAGAAGCCAAAAGGGGATGTCCATCTAAAACAGGTAAAATAAATAAACCAATAAATACCACAGAAAAGCTCAAAAAAGAAGCAGTTCTTCAATTTAATTGTGATATGTAATCTATTGTTATGTTAACCTTATTGATAGAAGTCAACAAATCAGTTCCAAATCAACATGAAAATTATGAGCCTTGTGTTTAATGGCAAATGAAAGAAAGTGTGACTGACAGGTATAATTGTCAATCAATTCCTCCAATAAACAAAGTCATTTGAATCGGAGACTTCAAACAAATGCATACACAATTATTAATTAAAAAATTGGCAGAAAGATAGGAAGCAGCAAAAGATAAAGCAGTGACGTGAACTAATGGGTTTCTATGCAATGCTTCACAGTCTTACCAGTGCTGAAAGATAAAGCAGTGACAGAACCACGCGTGGCATGTGTAAATGTAACCAACTCTTGATCATAACGGATGTTGTGAACATGAATCTTTCCATCTGCACAGCCAACAGCAACAACATCTAGTGCAGGGGAAGAGACAATACAGGAAATAGGTGAATCCCAACCCTTAAACTCAAATATTTTCTTCTCTGTGTTAATGTTCCAAAGCTGCATAGTGCCTTGCTCACTCCCAATAAGAACCTGTATACAACAGGCATATCAATCATAAACAGAGGTCATTAATTTAAGCTTAAACAATCATGGAGAAAGAAAGATATATTATAGTGACCTTATTAAGGTAAGTATCTGGATGCAGAATACAGGTAGGGATAAAATTTGGATCTAGCTTAATGCGGCGAGGGGGAACAAGATTGTCCTTGATTCCCTTGAACTCCCACAAGAACAAGTCGCCCTGAACATCGAGACTAACAATATGATCTCCAAACAAAAGTAAGGATTTAATCTTAGCATTATGGCTACTCCAAGTTGCAACCTGAAAATGCAGCAGCAGCAGCAGCAAATGTTAATTAAAATTCTCCAAATAAATAAATAAATATGGTGGAAAATAAAAAGTAGAGAAGAGCAACCTGATGTGCACGGTGGAAAACAGCGATGTGGGTTCCATATGCAGCAAAAGTATAATCGCGATAGGAAGCAAGAGCAGTAATCTTCTTTGGTAATTGAGGAGCAACGAGAACCAAAGTAAGCTTAGCACACTGTATAGGATTTTGAAGTTGTTAATTAATTAATAAATAATAAAAAGAAAGGAAAAGGGTTGTTAAAGAGTAAGAAACATACATTGAAAATCTGAAAAGACTTTCCAACGCTGACAGTGACGAAAGTTTCAGTACCGAGTCTCTGAATGGAGAAAGGAACGGCGGTGGCGATACATCCGATAGCTCTGTAAGGTTCAAAAATACCCATCTTTTTCTTTCTCCGATATACGATACGAGGGTTTAGGGTTTTAAGTTAACTGCAACTTAATATCAGGACGAAATTGCCCTTATAATATTTGAAGGAAATGACAGTTTTGTCCTCGCTTTTTTTATTTAGTTGGTGGCGTGGCGATAGAGTGAGCGAGTGAGTGAGAGAAGATGAGGAAATGAATGATGACTGTGGTTGGTTTGTATCTGGAAATTGATTGATATCTGAGTTAGTTAGTTTGTTTGTTCGGAGAGGAAGAACTGAATTGAAATTGTGTAGATTGCTACTGCTTCTCTTCCGTTTTTCTTTTAGCTCGCGATGGAAATTATTAAGGATTCCGAAGCAGAAGCAGAAGCAGCAGAGATATGGAAACAAATTGAGATTTCTGAGAGGTACGTACTACTACTATTTTCTTTATTAATTAATTAATTTGGGTATTGCTATTGCATAATAATAATAATAAGGAAAATGCTTTGTCGTGCGTGCGAACCACCAATTACGCGAGCGAAATTTCACGAATAGTCTCGCAAATCATAAATTTCAAGCAAAATTGAATTCTACTGAGTTCACCTTGCAGCGCCAACTCCTTATCAAAGTCTAATATGTTCGCGTCGGCATTGATAGATGGCCGACCTTGTCGTTACTGCATAACAACTGGCGGCTTGGTGGTAGACTTGCAGTGGTTTTATTGTGGAGGAGGACTGGATTAGTTAACTTAACTAGTTGATGACACTCTATGTTTTAGACTTTAGAGTATTTATCAACGGCAACAACTAATATTACAGAGTAAAGAAGATCATGACACTGTTCAGTTGAGATCATAATTCATTGGTTCCAAAATGAAAACCATCGCTGGCTGGCGTTGAGGATATATTTGCCTATGAATTGTACTTGGAAGTTGTTGACTGTAGAATGCTAGCAGTACTAGTACTTGCTAGTTATTTTTATCATTATTATTAATTTTAATAAAAACCAGAAACTGCACGTGGGAAAAAGCTTGCGCAAGCTTATTCCTGAAATTTCGCAAGGCAGTATTCGCACCATTTAGTAGCACCGCTGTAATAATAATAAGATACTTTACTTACGGTGCTGTTTTGTAGCAGCTACCTTGTTTGCTCCATGTATGAAGAAGCTGCATCATTGGCTTCTACTATTTTGAAACAACAACAACGCTGTTTGCACGATGATGATGATGATGAAGACAGACCCACTGCTTCAACTCAACAACAAGATGCGCTTGAATCAGCTGCTATGGTCCTCCTTCAAGCATTCAACCAACTTGGCAGGACACCAGAAATTCTTGATCAACTCACACTCTATTTTATTTCACCAAAAGCTATTCCTCCCAAACTTCTTCTTACCGGGTATGTTATATATATGCTTTTTCTTCTTTTTTGCTTAGCTTCTCATCGGCCTGTTAGATTTCTATGCTTGCACTTCCTTGCTACAACACAAACAAGGATACATACTACTGCTAACAATATATTCCTAAGTCATCACTTTGCGTTTTTCTTATTTTGTTCAGAGCTTGTTTTCAAATAGCACAAGGTTCTACTTTCGGTGTTTGCGAATTTCTCGAGAACTTTCTTAACGGATGGACTCTTGGGGATGGACAATATCACGCTGTCATTGCAGAACCAAATGTAGAGCGTGGAAATAGTTTTCAGAACCACTTTGTTCTGCCAATTGATGAGTATTTACAAGTTGTTGAGGTATATGCCATCAAACTTCTTGCAACGCTTCTGCAAGATGTAGATCTTGCAATTTCATGGGTTCAAAATGCTCCATTGCCTGAGGAAAATCGACAGGTAAGGCTGCTGTTCTCATCCGATTAACTTTGTAAGTAATGTTACAGACAAGATTAAAGCTTTTTTAATCACCCATTTGAACTGGAATTGGGAAAGACTTCTTGAGTGGTTTTGCCTGATTAAAGTGCTCAATTTTCCAGATGATATGCACTTTGTAAACACTAAATCAGCTGCATTTTCTCTAAATGGCACATGTGAGATGTGAAAATCGTCCATGTTTATTTTCTGAGTGATATTTGTCTTGAATACATGCTTATCTTTCTCTTATACATGGTTTTCTTTCATTACAATATCCTGGAAAATGCACTCTCGTAATGAACTCATCCATCTTCATTGTTATGTTGTCTACAGTGAGTATTATAATCATTTTTGTTCGTAGAAGATTGAACACTCTGTAGATGTGATGAACATTCTCAACAAAATAACAACACAACTAGTTTTGAAAACTTACAAATTCCTTTTTTTTGTAAATATCAGCCTGTCTGTCCTAAGATGCGATTTTTCCCATTCATTTAATAAGTATTGGTATGCCGCTGTATTCGCAGGGACTTCTGAGAAGGATACACTCTATGCATTCTCTTAAAACTACCATTTCGTCTCAAGTTGCCTCTCTGCAATCGCATACAAATAACAATGAAGGATCGCCAGAGGCCTTGAAAGGCAAACATGCTGACGATAAAACGTATAGGTCAAAAGATGGTGTTTCAAAACTGTCTAAACGGATAGAGACGTGTTTCTGGTGTTTCCATTCTATTAATTTGAAGTTTGGTAATGCTAAGTTTGTCATACCTAGTGGGAAGATTCTGCTCGGTTGTTTGATCTTGTTCGTCTTTTATGTTTTCAGAAGAAAGCAAGCTACTTTGAAAAGGTAATCACTTGAATTCTTGGTTCCCTAGTAGAAGGTGTCTATAATTCATCTTTATTTTTTTTACTGCTTTGGTGTTGGTTGTTCTTTTCTGGGAATGAAATTACTGGTCTTTTACCAAAAGCTATAAAAAAAATTCCCAAGTGTTGAATGAAGGCTAGTGGACTATCTTATATATATTAAACTCATCCTTATTTAATTTATACCAGTAACTTCATAAACTCGAGCATAATTTTTATGTGCACTAAGTGGCTATTATCGGGAAGCTAAAATGTGGTACTTTTTTAGCGATCTTAGGACCGGTGGATTACTAACAAGATTGTGAATGGGAGCTTGTGAGTTGACCTTGTTGAACCCTTGGTCACCAAGGGCCGTGTTATAATGTATAATAAATAATAGTTTTCTCACCGTGCTTTTTTCACTTTAACCAAAACTTGTTCAATGGATTTGTAAGACCAAAACCAAGTTCAACAGGGTTTGTTCTATTTCCTTCAAGGGATTATGTTTTTCTTAATATTGTCACTATTCATGGTTTAGGATTGTAAGAAGACAAGTGATCGCAACAAAGAGGGCTTTGGGCGATTTGTGGCAACTTGCGTTTTCTTATGAAGTTAATCCATTGGCAGCTGTTCAACCACTTGCTGCTGCAGCACATCAAGGTCAGTGATGGAATTGTTGATCAACCATGCCCTTCAGGAGTCTGTCATAAGTAATCCTTAGAAAGGCAATTTGTTGTTTGAAGAGGCGCTTACTTAAGCTGATCAATAAAGCCTTGAGTTTTATGTGCCTTGAATTCGTCTAAAAGTTGCACATAATAAATGCTTTATGCTATTATCTGTACAAGGAATGCTTGAGATTAGCGCGCTCTTATAAAAATAAATTGTAAAATAGATATCACAAATCCACTGTAGTGTTTTTACAACAAAATATTTTGCTATCCGTAGAAATATAGTGTTTTAAACCTTTGATTTTAGGATGGTTTAAATTTGAGCTTCTTAAATTGTTATGATTATACTATTACTATCCACAACAGTGTTGGATATGAAGTAAATCAAGTCACAATAGTTTATTGTAAGCTAAGTGTATGTTTGGTTCCATATTTAGAGGAGTTAAAATTAATCAATGTAAAATTGATTTTAACATGTTTGGTTTCTCTAGAGTAGAGTACATGTTGCCTCCAACATTGATTCTACTTGAAGCTAGAATTGTAGCTTTTAATTTTAGAATTATTAATTTTTACACTCAAATTTATTATTCAACTCATTTTACATGAATGTAACCAAAATAAATCATTTTACTTCAACTCAAATTTTGTCAGACTCAATTTTACAAAATCTATTCACTCAAAATTAATTTTACTCACCGTAGAAACTCCTGAAGAATATATTAACCAACATAGTGTAATAAGGGTTTAGTTGTTTTTGTTTTGCGCAAAAGTTTTAGCCATGTATAGCAATTTGCAAAGAGTTTAAAAGACATGCACTATATGTGTAAATTAACTTTACATTGATAACTAATATGAATGCTTCAACCTTCCATATCATATTAAGAAAGTGGTGTTAAGTATTGACAGTGTAAACTTATTTTACACTAACTATGCATATTCTTTTTTCTCATTTTGTAAATGCCTTGTTTAGTTCTCTCCTTAATTAATTTTTCTAATTTCATTGGTTGGAGGTGAATTTAGCCTCTCTATTTTTCCCTAACTTAGATGTGGAGTTAAATATTACCAGAAAAAAAAAAATCAACGTACTTTATATTAAAAAAATGAGAAAATAAAAAAATTTACATGAGAGTAATTAGTAAATCAATAGAATCAATTTATCACGACCAAAAGTTGATATGAATGTTTGAGTAGTATCTATTTTTTGAGCTTTGAGCCTCTCCGGCAAGTCTCGTCTCTGAGATGCAATTTTTGGTTTCAACATATGTAAACTTTTGTTTTTGTATATGAAAATAATATATAATAATAATAATCATAAACTTATCATGAATAATGCAATTTGATAATTGGACTAACCATTTGTGTAATATATGTTTGATGAAGGTATAGTGTGTGGTATTCAAAGGCTGGCCGTGCATTTCTGTTGAGCAATAATGAGGAAAACACACATGCCTTGGCCAATCTCTTGTGATGCAACACAAAATAAATAAATAAATAAAATAAAATAAAGGAATTGGTCAATTGATATTAATTAACCTTACTCCATGGATCTCTTTCTCTCTTAATTATTAATTAAACAAACAACCTTAAACATCCTTAACCAACCAACTTCTGTCTCGTGTGCTTGTGCTCTATTATTAGCTCTGTTTCTTTCTGCTCCTTGAGTTTCTTTCTCCTCCATCTCAAAAATGAATTTCCGTCTCTCTCCGCCTTCCAAAGTGGTTGTTGATCAACCTCGTTAACATCTCCTTCTCATTCTATGCGCAGCACGACGCACCTCACCTTAAGTGCAAGTGCATGTGCATGTGCCCTTCATTATTATGGCAGCATCATTCTTCTTCGTAACAACAATAATATTGTTCTTTTCTATTCTCATCAACATTGCCTCTTGTATTTCAGACATAGATTCTCTCCTCAAATTGAAAAACTCTCTTCAAAACACCGATGTTGCATTGTCTTCATGGAACACATCTGCCCCTCCATGTACAGGTGATGATGCAAATTGGTCCGGCGTTCTCTGCTACAAAGGAAATGTTTGGGGATTCAAACTTGAAAATATGAACCTTAAAGGCAACATTGACGTTGATTCCATCAAGGATTTGCCTTATATCAGAACCCTTAGCCTCATGAACAACCAATTTGATACCCCGTGGCCGGACCTCAACAAACTCTCTGGACTCAAGACCCTCTACCTATCGAATAATAAATTTTCCGGTGAGATTCCAGCAGACGCGTTTCATGGGATGCAGTGGTTGAAGAAAATTCATCTGTCTAACAACCAGTTCACTGGTCCTATTCCAACTTCCCTTTCTTCACTGCCGAGGCTGATATCGTTGAGGTTGGATGGAAACAGATTCAATGGTCCTATTCCTGAATTTCGCAATCCATTGAAATCATTCAGTGCAGCAAATAATCAATTAGAGGGTGAAATACCTGCGTCCCTTAGCAACATTCCAGCTTCATCTTTTTCTGGTAAGACATATATTATATACACACACACACACACACACACACTCATGAATTCAAAGAATAATGTGGATTTCATTCATCAAAGAAAGAAGGAATTAGAATATGCTTTTAATTAAATTGGCACAGGCTCGTTTGGCGGTATATGTAAAACCTGTTTGGTTAAACAACTTAATTAAGTGTTTATAGCATAAAATGTTTATCATATAAGTGCCTATGTATAAGTTTTTAATATAACAAAATATAAAATAAAGTCAAATTGTTTTCATAAAGTTATCTGTTGTTTTCATAAGTTATTATAGAGAGCTTATGAAAATAAACTGAAAATAACTTCCAAAAATGGCATAAGTTGTTTCCACATGATCTCTCAAACAGTAACACAAATACTTATGTTATGTCAATAAGTTCAAATAAGACAATCCAAACAGACCTATAGTAATCAATGAATTGATACGAAATGAGGGTCAGCGCAGGTAATGAAAAGCTGTGTGGAGCCCCTTTAGGAGCATGCTTGCCGAAAAAGAAACCATTATCGATAAATGCGAGCCGTATTGTGGTCGTGGTTCTTGTTAGTCTTGCAATGTTTGTGATTGCAGCAGTAATATTATTTGTCCTTATTAGAAGAAGAAAAAAAGCTACACAACAAGAATCAGGAGGAGTTGGTGTAGTTGCCAACACCAGCAGCAGGGATAGTACTGTTCAAAAGAAAGGATCGTCGTCATCACCAAATGATATTTTAGATGATCAAGGTTCAATAAGATCACGCGGAACCAGCACCGGTAGCAGAAGCATGAGGTTATCCTTTGTGAGGGAAGAAGTATCAGAACAATTTGATTTGCAAGATCTGTTGAGAGCCTCTGCCGAGATATTAGGAAGTGGTTGTCACAGTTCATCCTATAAGGCTGCTCTGTTGACTGGCCCCACCGTTGTCGTCAAAAGATTCAAACAGATGAACAATGTTGACAGGCAAGAGTTTCGGGAACACATGCGAAGACTAGGAAGGTTGAATCACCCTAATCTTCTTCCTCTCCTGGCTTATTACTACAAAAGAGATGAGAAACTCTTCATTACCGACTTTGTTCGCAGTGGCAGTTTGGCCATTCGCCTTCACGGTACATGTTTCCTGTTTTCATTTTCAATTCAACCGATAAACATTCAGAGAATATAGATTCAATACTTTCCTCATCGTTTCCTTTTAGAATTTCTGGAATCAAATGTAGAATTTCCAAAAATGTATTGTGTGTTTTTTCCTTGCATTTTATTTTTATAACTAATAAAGCTTGTGTAGCTAATAAGAAAAACTAACAAACTGGTGTAACTAACTTTTATGTGTAACACAGGATACCAAGCGATAGGACAGGAAAGCCTTGATTGGCCGACGAGGTTGAAGATTGTGAAAGGTGTAGCAAAAGGCATTGAATATCTGTACAAAGAGATGCCGAATCTGATTGCGCCTCACGGTCATCTTAAATCCTCAAATGTTCTTCTGAGTGAGTCTTTGGAGCCTGTACTAACTGACTATGGATTAGTACCTGTGATAAACCAGGATATTGCTCCTGAAATAATGGTTATATACAAGTCACCTGAGTATTTGCAGCAAGGGAGAGTCACTAAGAAGACTGATGTGTGGAGTCTTGGGATACTCATTTTGGAAATTATAACCGGAAAGTTTCCTGCTAATTTTATACAAGGGAGTGAGTTGAGTTTGGCGAATTGGGTGGAATCTGTTGCACCGGAAGCTTGGAGTAGTGAGGTGTTTGATAAAGATATGGCATTAACTAGTAACAGTGAGGGAGAGATGGTCAAGCTTTTGAAGATTGCATTGGCTTGTTGTGACATGGATGTTGATAAGAGATTGGATTTGAAAGAAGCAGTTTCGAGAATTCAAGAGGTACAAGAGGATACTATTAATGAGGATGATATGTATTCTTCTTCTTAATTATATATGCTGGTGAAGCTTATATATATACATGATTGAAGAAGTGAGTCTTCAAAATTAAGATTTGTGGTCATGGGAAGGAAGAAATGAGTTTCATCATGAATATTGGTTGAATGAGGGTTGCCATATATAAGCATTACTTGAATTTATATTTCCCCTCAAAAACACATGCATTGCCACGGCATGAATGAATTGAATGATGGAAAGCAATGGTTCATATGCATGCATGATCTGTTACGTCACTGGGTTTCGATGCCTTATTAATTATCGATCTCTTGATTGAGTTTTTCCCGGTGTAATAATGAGATGAGGATATTTGGAGAATGTATTTGAGGGGAACAAGAGCTTAATGTCAATCATGAGATGAGATGCACTTGAGGTTGAATCAAAGTACCCTAAGTTATGTGTAGGCAAATGCAATGATGATGCAAAAGAGCAGTGCTGTCATTCATCTCTATCTTTCTCTACTAGTATTCTTTTTCTAGTTTTCCGACGAAGCAAAAATCTCTACTGATGATGGAGTGACTGAAACTACTGTTAGACACTAGAGATAGGATTAGTTAGAAATTGTTTTTCTGTTTTATTTGCTAGTTATTTTGTAGTTTTTGTTGTTAGTTTTCTCTTCTTCCCTCTTCTATGCCTTAGTTGAGTTGTATTGTATATAAGGGGGAATGTCCTCTATCAAGAATCAAGAATTCTAAACATTCAATCAATAAAATGTATATTCAGAATATATATATATATCTTCATTTGAACCTTAATTTACTCAATAGATGCAACCAAAGTCCCCTTTTGAAAAATAAACTTATGGATGGATTCAACCTTTTTACGCACTTTAAAAACAACTAGAACAAATCATTAGGAAATTTCCCGGGAAGAGACTTCATGCGTGGATTACAACTCAGGAATAGTATAGAAAAGTTAGTCAATCATGTGTCCACGTTACGGAATCTAATCAAATATGATTGTGAGCTGCATCTCATGAGACCAGTCTCGTCGACGGATATATCAGGCTTCTTACCACATAGTGTTTTTGTAAGTTAAAAAGACCAAGATAGTAATATGTGATACTAGGTGTCAAAATTATCCATTTATCCGTTATCCATCCAATCCACTCACTAATGGATCCATCCACCTTAATTTGAAAATCCAATGGATCATATATAGTACAATAATCTCAAATCCAATGGATAGTCAATTTTTTAAAAATAAAATTAACAACCAATTCAAAAATAAAAAATCGGTTGAAAACCAAAAAAACATCTGAAGATCCTAAAATCGGGCAAAAACCCAAAAAATCGGCCGGATACCCAAAAAAAACCGAAAATCCAAAAATCGGCCGAAAATCCAAAAATCGGCCGAAAACTCAAAAAATCGGCCCAAAATCCAAAATACACCCGAAAACGCAAAAAATCGGCCGAAAACCCAAAAAACAACCGAAAAACTGAAAATCGATCGAAAAACCCAAAAAACGCCCGAAAATCCAAAATTCAAAAAATCGACCAAACAACCTAAAATCAGCAGAAAAACCAAAAAACGGTTGAAAATCCTAAAATCCGCTGAAAACAAAAATCTGCTGAAAAATCGAAAATCAGCCGAAAATCCAAAAAATCCTAAAATCGGCCGAAAACCCAAAAAAAGGCTGAAAATCGGTTGAAACCCCAAAAAACACCCGAAAATCCAAAAATCGGCCGAAAAACCGAAAATCGGCCGAAAATCCAAAAAACACCCGAAAACCCAAAAATCGGCCGAAAAACTGAAAATCGGCCGAAAACCCAAAAAACGCCCGAAAATCCTAAAATCCAAAAAATCGGCCGAAAAACCTAAAATCAACTTTTCGGCCAATTTTAGGATTTTATGGCGTTTTTTTGTTTTTGGCCGGTTTTTTGTGTTTTCGGCCAATTTTAGGTTTGTCTGACGATTTTTCGGTTTTTCGGCCGATTTTAGATTTTTCGGCCGATTTTAGGTTTTTCTGCCGAGTTTTTGGGTTTTCAACCGATTTTTTGTGTTTTCGGCCGATTTTTTGGGTTTTTGGCTGATTTTAGGTTTTTCAGCCGATTTTTTGTATTTTCGGCCGATTTATGAATTTTCGGGTTTTTTAAGGTTTTTCGTCCGATTTTTGGGTTTTCGACCTATTTTTTGATTTTCGGTGTTTTTTGGGTTTTCGACCGATTTTTTGGGTTTTATGTTATTAATAAAAACAATCTATTTAATTAATAAATATGTTATTAAAAAATAAAAGTAATTTAATATAATAGATGGATTGGATGGATATCCATCCATTTAAAATACCATAATGGATGGATTGGATTAGATTTTATCTTCAATGGATGCATTGGATTGGATATTTTGAATGAGTTTTAATGGATTGTTAATGGATTAATGGATTTTTTTTATCCATCCATTAGCAATCCAATATAAATCCATCCAATCCATCCATTTTGACACCCCTATGTAATACTATGATATTGGGTGCGTTTCTTTTACTTTTAAAAAAATAGATTTTTTCTTTGTATTTTTTAAAATAGATTTTATAAAATTGTTTTTCAAAATATTATAAATTGTTTATATTCGTTTTTCTAAATTCAAACACTAATTTTGACATTATACAATATAAACGTATGTTATTGAAGATCAAAACATAGTTAAAATATCTATTTTTACAAAAAAATTGTATTTCAAAAATGATTTTCATGAAAATTTATTTGAAATAGCTTCAAAAAAAGTGATTTTTTTAAAAAATTTGATATCCCAAAAAAAAATCAATAAAATGATGAAATGCTTAAAATGGCATTTTAAGAATAACTATTCAAATTAAATTTTCATTTGAAGCTTTTATAAAAAGTTTCTTGCAAATTTTATTTTGAAAAATCCGTATGAAACTATTTTTCATTGAGTATTAAATTTACAGAAGCTTTTTTAGCTAGCAATTTGTTTGAGTGATCATATAGATTATTATTGGAAGGTTTAGATGTGGTCTCTTGTTGCATTTGCAGAATTTCTCCTCTTTGTACATAATTGTATTAGAATTAGAATTAATTAAGAATTAATGTTAGCATATCTATGAAATATTTACTAAAATTAAGGAAACATATTTTTAATATTTAATTTTAAAAATAGAATTAAATACAGTTTACAAGTTTATCCTTTTGTTAAAATTGGTTTATATAAATAGAGTTGGGTATTTGGTAAATATATAGTGGGAGTTGACTTGCTAACATAATCCTACATGTTTTTAAGTGGTAGTATGTTAGCAACCCCAAAATATATATATATATATTCCAAATCTTTTTAACCCCAAAGTATATATATATTCCAAATCTTTTTAACCGTACACATCAATAAACTTTTCAACTCCCTATGTATGGCTATTACTCAATTTCTTTCCCTTTGCCAAAAAAATAATTTTACTCCTTTAAACTCTCTCTTTCTCAAAAGGTTTTTCATGTGTTACTTGTATCTTTTTATGCCGATTTAAATTTTGTATGCGTTTATTCATTATAACTTGAGATAAATTATATTTTGATTTAATATTTGGTTTTTCTTTAAAAAAAATATTTAAATGGTTAAACATCAATTTTTCAAACAGTATGTTTTGATCTGTTTATGGTCAAACAGTATCTTTATATGCATTTTTTATTGGCCGGCCCTGGCGGGGCCCGCCAGGGACAATGAGTATCCTTAGCTGGAATTGCAGGGGCTTGGGTAACCCGAGTGCAATTCCGACATTAAGAGACCTCGTTCGGACATACCAACCGGACGTCGTGTTTCTATGTGAGACACTTGTACATGCCAATAAAATTTCTGAAATAAAAAATAAGCTGGGATTTGATGCAGCGTTTACAGTTGATAGAATCGGACGAAGTGGGGTCTTGCCTTATTGTGGAAAAATAAGAACAATTGTCATATCATAAATTACTCAAATAATTTCATCAATGCTGAAGTTAGTTCGGATAATTGGAAGCAATGGCGACTCACGGGGTTCTACGGTTACCCGGAGCATGACAAGAGGAAAGATTCTTGGGACCGCCTCGGATCGTTAGCGCATGATACTTCTCTGCCATGGTGTGTGATGGGTGATTTTAACGATATGTTATCTGCAGAAGACAAAAGAGGTGGAACACCACAACCTCAATGGCTCATAAGAGGTTTCTGAGCAGCAGTGCAAGATAGTGGCCTTATTGATCTTCCAATGGACGGTTACCCCATCACTTGGACCAAAGGGCGTAGGGTTGTTAACCCCACAGAAGAAAGACTTGATCGTGCCATGGTTACTCAAAGTTGGCTTGATGAATTTTCACAATTTAAATTCATCAATGCTATTGCATATAGATCAGACAACTCCCCTATTCTACTTAAACCCATTGTCGTCGATAAAGCTTTCAAACCAAGAATTTTCAAGTTTGAAAACAGTTGGTTAGAAGAACTAGAGATTGATGATATAGTCGCTGGAGCCTGGACAAGGGAAGGATATGCACCATTATTATCGAAACTAAAACACTGCACATAAGACTTAGAAGATTGGGGATCAAGGCTTCGAACACGTTTTAAGAAGTCTATTGTTGAGTACAGGAAAGAGATGGAACTAAATCAAGATAGCAGTAACGAACTCAGTGTTCGTAAATATCAAGAAGCTAGAGAGAAGTTGAGTAAAGTACTCAAACAAGAGGAGGATTATTGGAAGCAGAGGTCGAAGACACACTGGTTGAAAGATGGGGACTCCAACACTAAATTTTTTCATGTTGTTGCATCAGCTAGAAGAAAGAGAAACAACATATCCAAACTTTGTGACAATGAAGGAATTGTGGTTCAAGGGCAACAAGGGATGTGCAACATAGTGAAGGAGTACTTTGACAACCTCTTTAAACAAGCTAATTATGTAGAGGAGGATGTCACTAGCATCATGAAGGCTTGTGTCACTAATGAAGACAACCATCACCTCACTAGAGAGTTCACTTTGGAAGAATTCAAAGACGCTCTTTTCAGTATGCATTCTGACAAATCTCCGGGACCAGATGGGTTAAATCCAGCTTTCTATAAGAGATTTTGGGAGCTTTGCGGTAAGGAATTGTATCACACGAGCTTGCAATGGTTACAGATTGGACGTTTACCCGATGAGCTGAATAATACCAATATTGTTCTCATACCCAAGGTGGACAATCCAACTTCGATGAAAGACCTTAGACCAATCTTGCTTTGCAATGTGCTCTACAAAATCCTTTCAAAAGTACTAGCAAACAGACTGAAGCCCCTCCTTAACAGTTATATCTCTTCTGAGCAATCTGCTTTTGTCTCTGATAGGTCTATTCTAGACAATGTAATGGTAGCAATGGAAACTATACATCATATGAAATGTAAGGTGAAAGGAAAAGTAAGAGAAGTAGCATTGAAAATTGACATTAGCAAAGCATATGACCGAGTGGATTGGAGATACTTAGTGAATGTTATGAAAAAAATGGGGTTTTATAACACGTGGATTAAGTGGATTCAGATGTGTTTGGAGTCAGTTAGATACTCGGTCATGGTAAACGGTGAGAGTGTAGGCCCTATAGCTCCAGGTAGAGGTCTGAGACAGGGTGACCCCCTGTCACCTTATCTTTTTATTCTTTGTGCAGAGGGACTCACAAATTTAATCCATAAATATGAAGCAAAAAGGGATATTCATGGTGTGAAGGTGTGTAGAGGAGCCCCTAGCCTCACACACTTATTATTTGCTGATGATTGCTTTCTATTTTTCAGGACAGTCGAAAGAGAAGCTAATTGCTTGAAGAGAATTCTTAACAGTTATGAACAGGCATCTGGGCAAGCCATAAACTATACCAAGTCAGAGGTATATTTCAGCAGAAACACTCCTACAGATGTCAAAGAGAATATTTCCAACATTTTGGGAGTCACTGAGGTGATAGGTACAGGAAAGTATTTGGGCATGCCTTCCATGATAGGGAGGAGTAAGAAAGCTGTGTTTAGTTATTTGAAAACAATTCAGAGTTGGTCGGGAAAACATCTCTCTAAAGCAGGAAGAGAAGTTTTAGTGAAATCAGTAGCACAATCCATCCCAGCCTACTGCATGAGTACTATCCTCCTGCCAGAGTCCTTGGGAGAAGAGTTAGAGAGGATGATAAACTCGTTTTGGTGGGGTTCAAACAAAACTCAAGGTAGAGGTATCAACTGGGTTCGATGGGAGAAACTCACCATGCGGAAGGAACACGGAGGTCTTGGTTTCCGTCATATGTATGGCTTTAATTTGGCGATGCTAGGGAAGCAAGGTTGGAAATTATTAACCAACCATGATACTATTTTGTATAAAGTCTTCAAAGCTAAATACTATCCTAATGAGGGATTTCTTGAGGCAAACTTGGGCCATAATCCGAGTTATATTTGGCGTAGTATCCATGCTTCACAGGTGATTGTCAGAAGTGGCTTACGATGGAGACTAGGTAATGGCGAGAGTATTCATGTGTGGAGCCAACCTTGGTTGCGTGATGATCATAATGCTTATGTCACAACATCATGCATTGAAGGCATGGAGCAAATGAGAGTTTCTGATCTTATTGATAATAATACATGTTCCTGGAATGTCTTACAAGTTTAGCAGATGTTTAATGCTAGAGATTCATTAGAAATAACAAGAATCCCTCTCAACCTCCAACATGCAGCAGACAAACCAATTTGGGAACTCAGCAGGAATGGAATCTACTCGGTGCGGTCTGCATATTATCAATTGATGGAAGTTATAATTGATAATAACCATTTAAAGATTGAAGGTAATTGGAGAAAGCTATGGCAACTAGGAGTTCCCAATAAAGTCAAGTTATTTCTCTGGTGTACTTTAAGAGGTTGTCTCCCGGTACGTAGTCGTCTTGTGAACAAAGGAGTACAGTGCAGCAACAAGTGCCCTCTCTGTGACAGTTTCGAGGAAAACGAATGGCATTGTTTCTTTGGATGCAGTAGTACCCAAGACATTTGGAAGGAATCAGAGGATTGGCAATGCATTGATAAGTATATGACCAATGCTTACGGGTACGTGTCGATGATTTTTGCTATGTTAAATGAACTGGATGTGGATACTTTATCTAGAATTGTTATGATTATGTGGACGATTTGGTGGAGGCGCAATAAAAAATGTTGGAACGAACAGCTACCACCGGTTCACAATGTCATTAGACGCGCGAGAGACAATCTGTTGGATTGGATTCACGCTCAAAAGAAATATAGTAGACAATGACAACAAAATCTTGCTATGGAGTGTTATGTTTGGATGAAACCAGCTAGAGGAACACTTAAATGCAACGTTGACACGGCGTGTTACGAAGAGCAAAATCTTTATTGTGTTGGAGCTTGCATAAGAGATGATAAGGGAAGGTTTATAGAAGCTATAATGAGAAATTACAGCGGCAAACCTTTGATAGCAGAAGCTGAAGCACATGGTGTTTTGGAGGTGTTACAATGGATTGGTGAACATAATAGCATAGCAGGTCAAATTGTGGTTGAGACGGACTGTTTACAAGTTGTGCAAGCGATTAATTCGAGACAAAATAACAACACGGAATTTGGAGCTACTATTGATAAGTGTCGTAAATTACTAGCTTTGAACAAACACTATAGTATCAATTATGTTAGGCGACAAGCTAACCGAGTTGCTCATGAATTAGCTCAGGCATCTCGCTTTCATGCTAGTCCCCAAGTTTTTAATCATTGTCCATCATGTATTGAACGTATTCTTATGAATGAAATGCACTAGATTTGTTCTTGTCAAAAAAAAAAAAAAAAAACATCAATTTTTCTAAAAAAAGTTTTAAAATCACATAAATCATGTGATTTGATTTAACAAGTTGAACCTGACGAGCCGAATCGAACTGTTCGTGAACTTTAAACGAGATGAAAAAAAATGTGTCAAAATTGAGCAGAGTTTCGAGCTGAACCAATTTTTATCGAGTCGAGCCGAACTCAGACGAGTTCGACTCAGCTCGAATCATTTCCAACCCTACTATCTAGGAGCGAATGACACATGTAATTCCGCTATTAAGTCGGTAGATTGTGAGATGGTGTAGAAGACGTTAAGGCACATAATGTAGGGTTACGTAGGCTTGTAGCAACTTTTAATAAATATCTTTATATGCAAGAGTCTGAGATCAAATCGGTGGCAACTTGCTTAGAGGATTGAAGGCTTACGTAGGCTTGTAGCAACTTTTAATAAATATTGATGATTGTGCTTTTACTTTTATCTCTTTTGACATTTCTGGTCACAAACATGCATTAAATTACAACGGTAACAAGTTAGCTAAAATGGTACATACCAAAAAATAAAATAAAAGGGTTGGTTGATTAGGTAACATATTCCAAGATTAATTATATAGCCTTGCTGGATGATGTATTTAGTTGACTAATTTTGGATCCTAAGCAGAAATAGCAGTCTCCAACAAACAACACTCACACACAGCTGACGCTGGCTGGAGTTTCAACAAATTAATTAACATAACATACATATATTACAAACCATGTTAATATAACATGTTTTGTAATTGTTCAACAACGAGTAGCTAGGAGAAAGAAAAGCATGTCTCGTTTGAATGCAGCAGATAAGAAGCTCCTTGGTGCGGGACGCGTGGTGGCTGTGGCTATTGACAATAATAAAACGAGTCAAAATGCAGTCAAATGGGCCGTTGAAAATCTTCTTCCCAAAGATCAATGCCTCTTTCTCATCCATGTTAAACAAAAAACCAATTCTTCCTCCATACCATGTATGTATATAATTCATTCTTGTTTCTAACTTTATAATGCAATATGCACATCAACAAACAATTGATTCCCGTGCAGGGGGAAATTATGCAGACAACGACGATTTGAACAAAGATGAATCTAAAACTCTTTTTGATTCATTTCGTGTCTTTTGCAATAGAAAAAATGTAAGAAATAAGGATATCATGTTTTTCATTCAATTAAGAGAGAATGAGGACCGACCGGGTCAGTAACAAGTCTTTATTATTTACAATTGCAGATACAATGCCAAGAAATTTTGTTAGAAGGAACAGATATATCAAAGGCATTATTAGATTGCATTTCAACTTATGCTATCGAGCTTCTTGTATTAGGGGCATCATCAAGGGGTGGCCTTGTTAGGTACGTTACTTAGTACTAATATATAGTAATAATAACAACAACAAAGTCAATATTAATTAATAATAGAATGGTTGTGATTGATGATGAACAAACAAACAAACTATACCAGATTTAGGACAACAGATGTTCCAACCACAGTTTCAAAAGCAGCACCAACATTCTGCACCGTATATGTAATATCCAAAGGCAAAACCTCAAGTATCAGATCTGCAACAGCTCCAATTCCAAAACCACCAGCAATGATAGCACCACCAACACCATCACGTACTCATCAATTTCAACAGCCACATGCAATGCCAACTCGAACTCTTGAAAGACCAGACCCTCCATTGACACGTAACCTCCCACCGCGACGACGTATGTATCCATCTCACTCCTTTAACTTTTGTGTATGCTCACAATTCACAACACTTTTTTTATTAATTGTCAATATGGTGATTATGCAGCTTCATCAGAGAGGAATACAACATATGCCATGAGACAAGGGTTGGATGATGAACAAGAAATTATGTATGTTGATACAATATATATATTCACTTCATTTAATCTAATATTTTTTATATATATTGTTATGATTAATGAAGTTGTTGATGATGTAATGATCAGATCACCGTTCAACAGGAGAGGACACAAAGCATACGAGTCATCGTTTCCAGATTCAGATATATCATTTGTCAATAATGGAAGACCAACCATTGATCGAATATACCCTTCCTTGTATAACATTGATGATCTAGACACTACTAGTATTAGTAGTAGTGGAATTTCCGCCGGTAAGCTTTCGAGTAGCTTTGATTTTGATGCAAGAAGCAGCTTTGCTTCATCCTTTTCTAGGGGAGGAGGAGGAGGAGGAGGAGGTGGAGGACAAAACTCAATTGACTTGTCCTCTCCTATGGATTACTATTCATTCGGATCACAAAGCAGTTCTGGTCCCAATTCCTCATCAAGGTCATCTGATGCTGATGAAGTCGAAGCAGAGATGAGGAGGCTCAAGCTTGAACTAAAACAGACAATGGAAATGTACAGCTCAGCTTGCAAGGAAGCACTCACAGCAAAGCAAAAGGCAATGGAACTTCAATGTTGGAAATCTGAAGAAGAAAAGAAGTTGGAAGAGGCAAGAGAAAGTGAAGGAGCAGCTATGGCTATGGTAGAGTTGGAGCAAGAAAAATGTAAAGCTGCACTCAAAGCAGTCGAAGCATCTCAAAGAATTGCAACATTGGAAGCACAAAAGCGAATGAATGTGGAGAAAAAAAGCGAAATGGAAGCAAGTCAGAGGAAGAAGGCAGGAGATTCTTATAGTCTAGTACATCACACCAGTGCCAGATATAGAAGATACAATATTGAGGAAATTGAAGAGGCAACAAAACAATTTTCGGATAGTCTCAAAATTGGTGAAGGAGGGTATGGTCCTGTTTATAGATGTGAACTTGATCATACACAGGTTGCTATCAAAGTGTTGAAATCAGATGCAGCTCAAGGAAGGGCACAATTTAACCAGGAAATTGAAGTGTTGAGTAGCATAAGACATCCAAACATGGTGCTTTTGTTAGGAGCATGTCCTGAATATGGTTGCATAGTGTATGAGTACATGGCTAAGGGAAGTTTGGATGATTGTTTATTTAGGAAAGGAAAGGCACCACCTCTTCCTTGGCAGTTGAGATTCCAAATTGCTGCTGAGATAGCTACTGGACTCCTTTTCCTTCATCAAAATAAACCGGAACCGATTGTGCACCGTGATTTAAAACCTGGAAACATTTTGCTTGATCGGAACTATGTGAGCAAGATTGGCGATGTTGGTTTGGCAAGGCTCGTTCCTCCTTCTGTTCAAGACACTGTCACACAGTATCACATGACATCAACTGCTGGAACTTTTTGTTACATTGACCCTGAGTACCAGCAAACCGGCATGCTTGGTATCAAATCTGATATTTACTCACTTGGAATCATGCTTTTACAAATTGTTACCGCCAAGCCTCCAATGGGTTTGACTCATCACGTTGGTAGATCTATTGACAAGGGAACTTTTCCTGACATGCTTGATCCTGCTGTTCAAGACTGGCCTATTGAACACGCATTGCATTTCGCTAAACTTGCCCTTCAGTGTGCTGAAATGAAGAGAAAAGATAGACCTGATCTTGGGAAAGTTGTACTTCCTGAGCTCAACAAACTCAGAATATTTGCTGAAGAAAACATGCCTATGATGATGTTTAGAGGTGGTGGTGCAACAACATTCAATCCCAGAGGTAGCAGTAACTACTTCATCAACTCGTCATCTTCTACAAATCAAGTGAGTCATTTCATTCGATCTAATGAATTATATAATATCACATTAACAATATCAAATTAATATTGAATTCTATATATGTTTGTTTTGTATTAGGACATTATGAGTGAATCCAATTCTTTGTCTAGCATCTCTGTATATGAAAGTCGTTCAAGCACATCATCATCGGAGAGATTGTAATGGCCAGAATATAGTTCTTTAAAGTTTTGTTGCAGTGGCTTAGGTATTTGAAATGAGAACCGCGAAATATTTACATCATCTGTCATCATGCACTCTGGATGCTCATCCAAGAACCTAAAAACACAAGCACCAGGAGTGAAAATACAAGAAATATGAAAGCCAATTTTAATAATCCAATTAAGACACAAATGATGTTTTATCTACCATGCCATTTTCAGTTTCTTCCTCGACAAGAGAACATAACTCTCTCTAAACAGTGTATCCTTTATTGTGTCACAAATGTACAACGTGGCTTTGATTTGTTGATGATGATGTACTGTGTTTGAAACTTGGTTTGTAACTGATGATTGAGTTGGAAATCTTGTGTTAAACAAAGTGCAGATTGAGTTTTATGAGTTTATTTGAATTTTATTTTTAAAAGAATGAATCAAAAATATATATAACTAAAAAGCTCAGCAACAATTACACAATCAACATGTTCTACATCATCCAAATTTGACCACATCACCTAAAAAATATGCTTAAGCACTTTTTCAAAACGGGTATAATTGTATAAATCAATATTTTATTTTTACAACGACTTTTGACTAATATTTACAGGGATCAAATTCATATTTTAGTCATATAATTTCGACTTGGATTGAAGAGGTCTTACATGAACACAAAAATATGAGCACAATGTTTATGAACTCACATAAAAAGGGAAAAAGTATTAAAAATATGAAATAATATATATTTTTAAATAATTAAATGAAAGTATGATTTTATCTTATGTGTGTGCGCGCACTAATAATTAAATGAAAGTATGATTTTATATTCACATCTTTAATAAAAATATTTATTTATAATTTATAATATAATGCTAACACAATGTAAATATATTAACAAAGATGTGAATTTTAACACGAGATTAGTAATAATTATGTTTATAATTTTCACGAGCCAACATTAAAATCTATGAAAATTATATTAAAATGATAAGATATTTTATAATTAATCAATTTATTTTTAACGAAAATATACGCCCACACAGGTATGGGAATGAGTACGGATATTTGTTCAAACTTGAAATTGTATGTATGAAGATGGACTCTACCCACACCTAACCATTACCATAATTTGAATAATGTTGTAAAGTTGAGCATATAAAGTTCAATTCATAATCATAAAAAGAAGAAGAAAAAAAATGAAAATAATATTATTTTGATTGAATAATTGTTTATTTGAGGGTGGCGTGGGTGGGGGGAGGATATTCACATTTATACTCGGTGTGTTTAGACAACCCATAATAATTAATCATAAAAAGATCTCATCTAAAGAGAGAACCAGCTTAATTAACCTGTAAGAAGTTGTGGGGGAGTTATAGTCCTATCTGCTTTTTAAAGCTAATTTCAATAGCTTTCAAATAGTATATTTTGGTCCAGGAATATGTTTCAACTGATGTCATTTAAGATTATATGTCGAGTCTCTAAAGGACAAAATACATGTACTGTATATGTATTGCCATTGATATTCATAGTTAACTTCTAAAAGACTGACAACTGAGACAAGAGTGTATGTAACATAGACTTCAAGTACTTTAAAACCCAAACTGATATATAAGTACACATTGTACACATTGTTTTGGCATGCTGAGATCATACCACAAAATGCATGCCAAGCCATACCATTCATTTCATTTCCAAAAAATAGTAAATACCTCTATTTGCAAGATAAATTAAAGATTAAGATGCAATATTACACCCAAAAGCAATGCAAAAAAGGGGGCAACTTCGACTTCCAAAAGGATATTTAGAGATTTGATCAGGTCCTTCTGTTTTAACTTTGGAACTGATGTTCTTCTTACTAAACTGCATCTTTATAGAGGGAACTGTGAGTTGCTTGCTTCTTTGCAGGACGGCTGGCAGGATCAGAAACATGTGATTCCATGTATGGATCAGGAAGCTCCAGTCTTCTCTCATTTGAATTAGTACCGTCTTCTGGACTTACCCAAGCTAGAGGACTCACTGCATCACACATATCAACATTTCATAAACAAATTAGTCAATAATTTGTTAGGCAGAGGGAAAGCTTGTTAGCAGCAGAGACCAAACCATGGATCTCCTTCAGTGTCCTATAATCTGTATCACTAAGCTACACCTTTGGGGGCAGGGTGCTAGATTAACATTTACCTTTTGATAATTGTACACCAGATGAAAATTTTATGTCTTTCAAGTCATTAACATATCAGTATAAAACTCATACATGACTAATCCCAATAACATACTACTTGCTTCATAAGGGAATTAAAAAATAACATAAAATGGATGTACAGAAAAATATAAATAGGAATGTGTAAGGGTGAAAAGATATATTACTAACAGACAAATTACACCTGAGAACCCTAGAATTTTTATCATAAAAACGTTGATGCATCAAGTTTAAAACCATACGTTTAAACCCTAATGATCCACTTATAATTTTATGTACCTTGCTCCGGTTCAGCAGATTTAGCATGAGAGCGCTTCCTCACATAGTTTTCTTGCAGTGGCTTAGGTATTTGAAATGAGAACCGTGAAAGATTTACGCCATCTGTCAAGTACTCTGGATGATCCGCTAAGAACCTAAAAACACAAGCACCGGGAGCGAAATATAAGAAAGATGAAAGTCAATGTTTATGGCGACAATAATTCAATTAAGACACATTGCAGAGATAGTAAAGCAGAAGCAGCAGGAACATACTTCTGGACCTCGACCATTGAGCGTAATTTCTTGCCTGATGGGGCTACATAGTATCTGAAATATTAAAAAAAATCAGAACAGTCACAAAATATTCAATAAGGATTTGTATCATTGCATAAGGTTTTGCTTTTATTCTAATAACAGATAAAAAGAATGACCAATAATGGATACTAACATATCTGCAAATTTGCTGCTTCCTTCACCTCTGATTCGTAGCAGTCGCTGCCATCCATCCGGAGGCTGTGCAATGCTTGGCTTATCAATAGCCCAAATCCTACTGCCGTCCTGAGAAATATCCTCCGGATCATCACAAGATACATCAGGTCGCCACTCACGAGCTTTTTCACAAACAAAAGGTTGTTGAAGGATATATTCACGTATTTCTTCATATTTTTCCTTTGTTGGAATCAACCTCCATTTAAAACATGAAGCACATTGAACAGTGAATGCACCAACTGCTGGCAAAACTCTAGGAGCTGAACTTTGAGGTCTGCTTCGTGGACGCGGCAGAGGTTTATACCGAAGAGGATCAGGAGCAAGTTGAATTGTGTTGCCACCATTTGTCCCAGGGTCATAAAGGACTAATTGCTTAGACGCATCGTCATTAGACAAGTTATTTTCATCATCTGAAGACGAAGAAACATATATGGGATCCAGAAGACTTCTATGTTGATTATTGGGGAAACTTGAACCTGTTAGGTCTTTGACTGGATTCCTGGGTGTAAGCGAAAAATTACCACGATGCATTTGATTTTCCTAGAAGTATAGCACCTAATACATTCAAAAACGAATAAGAGAAATAATAAAAATAAACCTTAATATGGTTAAACATGCCTTATAAAATTTTAATCACACAAAAGCACATTATTGGATAAATTCAACACTCGAAGATAATATTTTATAACATCCCGTATTAATATCTAGAACATAATACATAATGTTATGTATGATACTGGGTTACATAGAATAATCTAAATATTTGCACTAAAATCCTTACAATTTAGATACAATTATACGGATAAACTGCATTACAGAATTAATAAGGCAAATAACAATAATCTTCATGTTAAGCTCTTGTTGCGCTCTCTAATGCACCTGTCTATCTGGGGAAAAAAAACTAGACAGAGTGAAATTTACTACCTAAGCGAGTTCTTAACTACAACCATAAGTGGCTCCTACGTCCTAAGGGACTTAATCTGTTTTCTAGTTTGAGTTCTGATTACACAATTGTAATTGGGTTTCTGTTACTTGCACAAGATTCTTAAATCTGTCTGATTAAACTAATCGTCATTTCACATGTATTATCAACAATATCAAATTAACAAAATACTGAATGAAATAAAGGTGTAATACATGGTTTTAACTTGTTCATTTTATTATTATGTAATATCCTGAGAGTGTGTACTCAGAATACTACCCAGCAAAGTAATTGGCAATATAGCCATGAGTAGTATCCTACTCATCTAACCTTTATTGGCTCTAACCTCACATGTTCTTTTTAGCTGAAATTGTCCAAATTGTAATCAACGCATTTGGCAATTGATTAGCTTCTAATTTCTAATTATCTGTACTGGAATTGGCATTGATCAAATATCTATCTATCAATCAACTATTATCGACTTTGATTTTATAATATTAATCTGTCTAAATACATTTAAAAAAGTTAGCAACTATTTGCTAAAATTCTTTTGATCAAATTGATCAATTCACTTAAAATTAATCAACAACATATAATAATGATTAATCTTGAGTGAATCCTATGATGCATCCTTCAAGTACTTATTCCACCTAAAATCCAGCACAAAGCATTGCATAAAATAGATCTGAAAGTGAAGCCATTATCAACCTAACACACTTGATTTCTTCATGTTCAACACAAAATAGAACCCTAATTATCCTTCATTTAACCCTAAATGCCAATTATCATTGATTAAACTAAAAATGAAAAGTTAAATAAGAAACTGACCGATTTTGTAAGGAAGTTGATGAATAGAGTGAAATCGGCGGGGGGTTTGAGAGATAGAAAAGTAAAAGCTGTGAGCTGCGAGCGATAGAGAGAGATATGGGAAGAATGATTCAATAAGGGAGAGCTTGGAATTGGATGCATGCAATGCAATATGTTGAAGAAGAAGAAGAAGAAGAAGAATATGGATGGATGGATTTTTCTTCCTCTTCTCTGATCTGATCTCGTCGGGTGGTGTGAAGGAAGAGGAGAAGAGAGAGAGAGGAAAATAAATTATGGTTTTTGGTTTTCCTCTTCCAATCCAATCTAAGAGCAGCACACAGCAGCATTAGCTACCGATCTACTATATACATTGCACAATCCCCAATTTGCCCTTCATGGATAAACCACTATTTTCGTGTCTATTCGTCTTCTAAATGTACCAAGCCTTTGTATATTTTTTCAAGTAAAAAGGAGGCTAAGACTTAAAATAACTTAAGACGATTTAGGAAATACAATTTCAAGTGAATTACTCCAAAGACAATCAAATAGCAAATTAGGAACAATATGAAAAATATTCAACTCCGCATTTAAACTAAGCCCGTATTTGGCAAGCACTACTTAATTAGCTTTGTCGATGACATATGTTCCCTTGACTTCACCAATTACATTGTTAATGTTAATGATCTGACGGATAATCTGATAATATGCACACAATGAAGGGACGCCGATATGAATCATGTTGATGGCTCATAAATAATCACTTTCAATATCACCTGTCTCAACCCCCCTATTCTTTGCAGAGTCAGTCTGTGATAAATACCCAGAGCTTTGTGTGCACTATAGACCAGCAACCCAAATTTCAAGGATAAGCTATCTTCAAACTTCCCTCATATCTCAAATGATTCTGCCGCAAGCAATTATGCCAGAAGCACTAGTTACAACGTCGTCACAATTAACTTTTACCCAATTCACAAGAGGCGCGAGACTAGAAACTATTATGCACAGGACCAAGAGTTGTGAGTTGGGACATTAGAGTCGTGAAAGCTCAATTTGTAGCCATTTAATTTTTTTTTTTAATCTTCTTGATATCATTAGTGATAGACAGGATAGTATAGTTAAAGTTGAAATCATTCCTCATGCATCATAAGATATCAATAGCTGCGACAAATATAATAGACCAGTCTCGAGACAAAGAAAAACGATCTTTCAAATTGTCTAAAACCTATATAGTAATAGAATTGCCATGAAAAAACTTCTGATCAACAACAACACCAAGATTAGTTTCAATTGCATTAGTGCACATGGAGCAAATGTATATCGATGTAAGATTTCTACGACATCTCATTTGTTAGTAAGTAGCACCTAGCCACTCTTCATAGAAACATCTTAATTCTTTCCAGTCTCTCCATCGCCAATTGTTTTTGAAAAATAAGAGATCTCTAAGAGACATTTATGGTAAGTAAATTTTGATGAGAAAACATCATCAGGTGAACAACCCCATACTAGTTTATATGTTGAATCATTAGAAAGAAGAGGAGGTATAGCTAAGTTTTTTGTTTACAAATATCCAATGGCAATACTTGCTTTAGACGATTTATATTTCGAGAGTAAGACCTAGACCTATAGAGAATCTCTTTTGATTGTCAAATTCCAACCCAATTTCATAAGTGAGAAATCATTAAGCAACCTAGCTAATCGAATACCTAAACCTCCAAACTCCCTATGTATACATAAATCTTCCCAAGCTACCATATGAATCTTGCAATGATTTTGGTTGTCCCCCCAAATAGAATTCCTACATTTGTTGTAAATCTTATGTTGGAAGGGCTAATAGAAGAGACTTTGTCAATGTAACACAAGCAACAAAACAAAGGTTTCGTTTTTTCCAGTAACTCATATGCTTATCCATTTTAACAAGAATTGGTTGAAAGGTATCTTGATTAACTTTTTGATGGATTAACGGAACCCCGAGATATTTTCCTAGGTCGTCTGTTCTTCTAAAATCAAGAGCTTCACTTATCTGGGACTTACATTTCAGTGGACATTCTTTGAGAAGAATACTCGAGTGTTGGAAAGACTAACTTTAAGACTGAAGCTCTTGCAAAATAAATCAAGACAAGAGGATATGGTTGCTACGTGAGCCATAGTAGCTTCTACAAATAGGATTATGTCCTGCAAAAGCTAAGGAAGATAACTTCGGGCCATTGGACGATAACTTGATAACTTCCGTTGTTTTAGTCAAATCAGTATCAATTAAGTCATTATTTTAGTCGTAAAAACCAGAATGATCATTAACTTATATTTTCAAACAATATATGTTGTTGAAATTTTAAGTATTTTTTAAGAACTGGTATGCGATGGACCACTTGTAGGAGTGATCTATATTAGAATTTTCCTATTTTTGAAACATTACCATGAAATCTATTTATGATATAATAAAACATAGATATAAAAAGGGTATTAAACGAACCTTTCCAATGCTTAAAGAAAAAAACATTAGAAATGGTGGTGAGAGAAAGCAAGTGCATTAGACCAAAAACTCACTGAAGCGGCAGGCAATGACGACCATTTATTGCTAAACATCCCGAGGGGCCAAATCACATAAATCCAATACCAAATCACACACGTTAAAGATCACACAACATGATGGTGAACACTAATCACTTTCATCAATGTCTCCTGACTTACATAGAGCTTAAGAACACAACTGGCAACAACATATATCCAAAATTTCCAAAACAAATAGATCCAAGGAATCCTAGATCTGATGTTTAGAGGCCAGATCCAAAACCCAAAAACCGGAATAAACCACAACTGGAGGCGATGGTAGTGGAAAGTCCTATTGTCGTTGATGACACAACCAGAGAAGGCTACCTGTTAAGATTTGCATAATTGGGAGAAAGTGGAGAAAACTCTAAAAAATCATCAAGAGAATAGAAATCATAAGGATTCATATTTGATAAAAGATAATGGAAAAAGTGTACAATTGATGCTCTTATATAGAACAATTTGAGACTTAACTAACTAACTACCTAATAACCAACTTAACAAACTAATTGAAACTCTAACTAACTAATGGATGCTTCTAGCAATGATCAATATTCTCAACAGTCTCCCTCAAACTCAACATTGGAGAATTCACCAAATTGAGTTTGAATTACAATTATCATGAGCATATAACCTATGAAAATTGCATGAATTGCTAATAGAAAATTGTACTGCAAGAGGGGAACCAGCTTAAGATGCCAAAAACTCAATATGAGATGTTGTAGACCCAATGAAGTAGGAATCCCAAGCAAGACCCAACACTATACTCCTTTAGTCAAAATGCATTGTTTCACACTTGCTCTTTTATCATCTCTTCTGCAGTATCAAACTGTAACCCATAAAACACAACTTGAACAAACATGTCATAAGTTGATTCTTATACTCCAAACATCCAACAAGACCAAAACTCAATACTTGTAAGAAGCAAATTCCACAAACTATTAAGGCCTTCATTCCAAAGACACCAAATAATAGTAACCAAGTTTTGGTATATCTCAGTAACCTTCACAATGAATTATATACAAGCCTACCAAAGTTACTTCATGGCAAGAAAATTGAAACAAAATTTTCTCACCAGGATTCTTCATATAAGCCACATTGAAAAGTAGTAACTTCAAAAAAAAAATTTACCCTACAATTGGTGTTGCCACTTGTATGCAACCAATAGTATCAATGACAGTGATACAATGGCCTATCCTTTAACAACAAAGCTTCATAACATATCACATGTTAACCTCCAAATGGTAAGAACCAAAACCAATATATGCAGCAACAGATGAAATCAGAAAAGCATCAGCCTCATATACCATACCATAGCTGCTAGATATTTAATCCTTGGTGGCTCAAGTGAATCGCAACATTTGAAAGAAAACTGATACAATTTATGCCACTGCAACTACTACAGAAGACTACACAATTTTAATCAATTAGAGTGCAGCAATCAATTTGGAATGATAGTCACAAGTCACACCTTAGAAGCTACAATTCAACATCATCTTCTTCACATACTCTTCCAATCTCAATTGAATCTTTATCTCATATCCAAGAGCAACAATCTCACAATGAATAAACTCAAGTAGCATGAATATTGTGTCAACTCTATCCAAAATCCCCCCATACGGCAAGATCAACGGCGAAGGGAAACCACAATGATTGCCGCCGGGATCGAAGACGAAAACACGAACAGTGAAATAAATCGAAATGAGTTTTGACAGAAATGAGAGCATAACAGTGAAGTAATACGTTTTTGTGAGAGTTCCACCGGGATCAAAGCTAAAAGTGGATGAATCAAGCTTCTCAAAATCATCATTGTATAAGCTTAATTTAAGGAACCTGATGAAGCATGAAAAAGAGATTTCTGATACTGAAGCAGTGACCGTTGATTTTGTTGAATCAAGCTCCACTGGATCGATTTTGACGAGATTGGTGACATACTCTTCTGATTTTCTTGCTGCATCAAATTTAGGATCAAGCTCCATTGTTTCTTCTTTGAAGGAGACGAGAGAACATATAATTTCCCCAATCTTCATCGCGCATCCTTCAATCTGTGGTTGAACTGTGTTGATCAACTTGATCGGAACAACAGAATGAAAAGTACCAAAACTAAAATTGTAACTGCTCCATTCTTGAAAACAGGTTGAAATTGATTCAAGGACAGAGGTAGATGCAACTGAAATCTCCCCCTCTGCCTCTGAAATTGAATCATCCAAAGATTTTCCCTCTGCCTCTGAAACTGAATCATTCAAAGATTCTTGAAGATGAATTGAATGATCTTGTTGTAATTTTTGAAGTGGAGGAAGTGGCAAAAATTTCTTCTCAATCTTTGATTTCTTCCACAAGTGACAAAAAATGGAATGAACCATGAGAAAAGAAGGAGGATCAAAAAGTACCGTGTAAATTTCTTTGTGATAAGCCATGGATGAATTCTCCGGTGGCGGTAAAATGGCGGAAGCGGAACGTATTCTCGTTGATCGAAACCAGGCTCTGATACCATGTTAAGATTTGCATAATTGGAAAAAAGTGGAGAAAACTCTAGAAAATCATCAAGAGAATAGAAATCATAAGGATTCATATTTGATAAAAGATAATGGAAAAAATGTACAATTAATGCTCTTACATAGAACAATTTGAGACTTAACTAACTAACTACCTAATAACCAACTTAACAAACTAATTGAAACTCTAACTAAGTAATGGATGCTTCTAGCAATGATCAATATTCTAAACACTACCACCGCCAGATCCGTCAGATCCAAAGAACTAGAAACGAGGAGAACGTAGTCGCGGTAGTTTTAGAAGAAAATCAAGCATATTGTGGCTATTGACTTGTCATCAATTTCTTTAACAACCCAAAAAATGGGGTTTTAGAGGTGGTGACGTTATCGAGGGAACCACAATCACACTACCCACACAAATAGTTACATGGTGGAGGCTTTGTTTGGACGTTGAAGGAGATAGAGAATGTGAGCCGGAGGTGGTGGAAGTTGAGGTGAGTGAGAATAGAGAAAACTCGTTTTAGAGAAGGTAGAAAGGGTTTTGTATTCTAAATTATAAATTTATAATCAATATATTTCATTGATTTCATTTCATTTCCCTCTATTACGGTCTATAGCTGAAGTCCAACATATATCATAAATTCATATAGAAGTATTAAAAAAGAAAGGGTGTCGATTTGTATTAAGTATATAATTTGTTGTATATACTTATTTTCTTATCAGGAAAATTCTAGGGTGGGTAAGTATAATAGGTCTCTCATGGTGGGAGACTAATGTTCACTATTAGATTACAAAAATTCATAATAGACCTTTTACACAATACTCTATTCTATTGTACTACTTTTTTATATCTATACAACAATACACTATACTTTATTCTATTATACTCATTTTTTATGTTTATGCAACAATACACTTCCGGCTCTTTTTTTAAAATAATATATATATTCTATAAATAATTTCTAATAATTCTATATTCATATTAATATAAATATTAGTTTAAAATTTATTATTGATGACTATAAGTCACTCAATAAACATATTAGTTTAAGTATTATCACAAATATTAGTTCACAATCTATTATTAATGACTTTAAGTCTTTTGTTAAACGTAGAATATTATTTTAAGCTATACATTAGTTTAATTTTATAATAATTAACTTTTACTTTATTTGTCAAAAAAAAATAAATAAATGGATAACTAATTGAATTTGTAATATTGAATAAAATTAGCAATTGATCTATAGAACTCAAAATTATATCGTAGTTCAATTGGTGTCCAAAATGCATATAGAACTCAAAACCATACTAACTTATAGTTTATTTTCATAAGTTAATCCAATTTTACATATATTATTTTACTTGAAAAAACTAACTAATATTTATTTTAGGTTGCAAAGATTCACAATAAACTATAATAAAGTTTTCACATCATATTTTATTCCTTTTTCTTTTTTACCCCTTCTTCCTGTTTCTGCAACAACAGAAGCTGATATATGTATACATGGCCGAACATACTTTTTTTTTTTTTACAAAAAAAAACATTCATTCAAATTAATAGAATACATCGAATAATACAATTCATGTTCGCTAAAAACTGAAAAAAAATGAATCCGCGAACAAACTCACAACATTCACGTTAATAGTATATAACGGCAAAATATCTACAAGTGTGACAAAGCCTACAAATATGACGAACTGGAAGTGTTCGGAATACCTATGTCTCCAAGTCTGCAACATTGATGACGAAAGTCATTGATTGTTGAATATACACCGAGTCGAATATAATCTATCAATTAGAATCAAACAAACACCGCAGGAAGACGAGACAACAAACTAACGCCAGAACAAGACGACATCCAACACAATGTTATACTAAGACGACGAAATAAAAAAACAAAATTAAATATTTGTGAAAATCATTTATTTAAATAAAAAAGAAAGAAAAAATATTTAAAGGGATGATTTTGGACCAAAAATTGACCCTAAAACCACCCGCATTGGTGGATGAACCTAGTTTGTACATGGACGAACATACTTAAACCAATATTAATGTAAATATTAGCTTAGAGTTTATTTATCATTGATATTTAATTTTTTCAAGTAAAATAATATAAATAAAATTGAATTAACTTATTAAAATAAACTATCAGTTAGTATAATTTTGAGTTCTATATATATTTTGGACACCAATTGAACTATGATATAATTTTGAGTTCTATAGATCAATTGCTAATTTTACTAAATATTACTAATTCAATTAGTTATCCACTATTTTTTTTTGACAAATAAAGTAAAAGTTGATTATTATAAAATTAAGCTATATAACTTAAAATAATATTTTAGTTTAACAAAAGACGTAAAGTCATTAATAATAGACTATGAATTAATATTTGCACTGCTATTTAAACTGATATGTGTATTGAGTGACTTATAGTCATCAATAATAAATTTTAAACTAATATTTACATTAATATTTGTATTAATGTGTATATAGAATTACTAGAAATTATTTATAAAATATATTATTAAAAAAAAAAATTAAGTTGGAAATGTGTTGTTGTAGAAACATAATGAAGAAGTATAATATAATAGTGTATGATCTGGAAGGTCTATTATGAACCTTTTTAATCTAAAGGTGGACATTAGTCTCCCATCATGGGAGAGCTATTATACTTACCCACCCTAGACTTGGCCTTGTTATCAACTCAATTTTATTTTATTTTTGCCTCTGTTGGGTGAACTTTCTAGCTCCGCCCCTATTGCTCATTATACATTAAATTTATTTTTTTATAATTCAAATATCTAATATTCAATCTTTGGATAGACCGGAAATCCTAATCCAAACGCTAATCCAATTCAAATGGTGTTCATAGATGAGTGAAGTTTAAAATAACTTATTTAATTGCATGTATTGAAAATTGACTTATTGATAGTCCAAATTTACCTTATGTGTGTTTCCCATCCATGTGAGAACACACAATTATGTATTAGATATATTTTTTTTTTACTACAATGAGGGCATAAGCCCAAAAAGAAAGATAACTAAGAAGAAATCAAACGGGGAGAAGAGTCTCCTAACGCATCCGAAACTACTAATTGCACTAGCTGGCTAGGACAATCTTCAAAGAAAACAATATTTCCTTCCGATAAGAATTTCTGATAACAGGAATTTCTGAAATAGTGCATTCATATTTCCACTTTCTACTTTGCTTTGAGAGTTGAGACCATCAACTTCTCCAATATCATGTCTCAATTCTCAAAGCAAAGTAGAAAGTGGAAATATGAAGGCACTATTTCATGGAGACCCTTTCCAGGATGGGAACTGGGAAAGGCTAGTAGGTCTTCCACGGTAGGAGACAATTTTTCACGTTTAGATCATGAATGTATACATTAGACCATAATAAAGTTGTAACACTATATTCTCTCCTCTTTTACTCTTTATTCGCAGCCCATCTCTATGTTTCTTCAACAACACAAAACTTCATAGTATGGTCTCTCAAATATTAAAGGAATTTTAAGCAAACTTTGGATGGATATATGATTTAAGATTTATGTTGCATAATTGTGTTAAATAAGTTTCAAAATAATTAGCTTTTTATTTTCCCCAATTTTATTAGTTATGTTTTCATCTTCTTCCTTGTGATAAATCTTATGTTATATTTTCCTAATTAAAATAGTGCCTTTTGTTTTGTTTCTTTCATTACATAGCGTAATTTTTTCAAATAACTTCATTGAATCTAGACAAGGGGAATTCTAGGCTGGAAAAGTGGTATATGTCTCCTATCATGTGAGACTTATATTCACCCTTAGATTACTAAAGTTCACCATGAACCTTAATAAAATTTTTACATTGTATTATTTCTTTTAAGTTTGATAATTTTTTTTTTTGAATTTTTTTATTTGAAAAAATATTTTTTTTTTGTTTGAAAAAATAAATTACCAAATTCTTATTCTCAAATACTCCCTTCAATTCTTTTTTATAAAAAACAATCCATTTATTAAGTTCATTGAATAATTAAAGTATTTGGTCTATAATATAAACCAAATACATTAACTATTTAAGGAATCTAAAAAGTTAAAAGTTTCTTACAAAAAGAATCGGGGAAATATTTAAAAATTGAAACACAAATCCATTTCATTAAGAGTTAAATAAGTTTTTGTCCCTATAAAATTTTTTTCAATGACTTTTGATCCTTTAATATTTTCTATATCACAACTTTTGGTCCTTAAAGTATTTCCTATCATGAATTTTGGTCCATACTTTTCATTCAGCTTATGCATATCATTTGAAATATTAAGTTTTTTTTTTTCGCGGTCATGTTTAGTACATTATATGAATCTTTCTCGCAAAAGTTTAATTTTTTTTTTTAACAAGAGATAAATTAAATATGAATTTTTAAATTTTTTCGCACATAAAATTCATAAATAATCCATCTTATGTTAACAAATTCTAAATTTTTATGAGAGATGTTCTTATGATATTATAAAGATGAAAGCCAAAATCATTCAAAAATGTGAAAGTACATAAAAGTTTGAATAAAACTACGGATCAAAAGTTGTGATAGAAAATATTTAAAAGATAAAAAATTGAAAAAATTTATAGGGACAAAAAAAAAATCGAGATATTTATAAAAGCAAAAACTTATTTAACCATTAAAAAATGAATTTGAGTTTCAACTTTTAAATATTTGAGAATAAAAATTTTATAATTTTTTTTTTTTTAAAAATGTCAAACTCAACAAGAGATACAATGTAAAAATCTCATTATGATTTATTGTGGACCTTAATGATTTAAGGATGAAAACAAGTCTCCCATAGTGGAAGACCTATGCATTTTCCCATGCTAGAAGGAGCCTCTAAACAAAGCTGAGGTATGGAATCAAACTTGGATAGAGCTATGGAGTACACTTTAGTATCTCCATTGGCCAAGTCTATCTCTTGACAAACCAAAGTTCCTGAATTTCTTGTAGGGTTCTCTAATGGTTGATTTGTAGTATTATAACTAAAGATGATTTCTCTTCCAGTCCCCCGTGTTTCTTTTATACCTCTCAAAAATCCCATTTTGACCCCGAAAAATGGGCAAATTATGTGAAAATTCTGTCGGTTTTTACGAACCGATAAAACGTAAAACTTCGGTTTTTAGAAACCACTCGCTAATTTTATCGGTTTCTATGAACCGAAGGTTCTCTATATGTAACAGAATTGCAGGATCACCTCTTCATTTCTCATTCTTCCTTAATACACTACCAAAAGTGTTCCACGATCCAAATACGTGTTTCACTCGATTGGAAGCTCAAAATCAAGATTGAAACGTTAGCTAAGGATTGGGAAACACATTGAAGCTCAATCTTAAGGTAATGTTCAGTTTAATTTCTTCTATTTCGCTGTCATAGGGGTCTAGAATTTCTAAGAATTTTGACACAGAATCGCGCGGTTTCTACAAACTAAAATAGGCTTCAGTTTCTGCGAACCGAAAATTCCTGGAACTTAGGGGGTGTATTGAATTGAGATTTCAAAGGATTTTAAATGACTTTTTTATAACCAAAGAATCTTGTGGTATTCAATTAAAATTTTTATGCAATGTAAAACAATCTTGTGGTATTCAATTAAGACAACTAAGATTTTTTTTTCAATGCAATGAAATATTTTGGTATTCGATTGAGATTTCTCACTACTTATAAAATGTCTTTTGGTATTCAAAATATACAGATTTCAACGGATTATTTTATTGGATTTTGTGAGACTTTTTAATTAGAAATATACATACTAATTTCTATCAACAATCTCACCTAAAACCTCAAGACTTTTTCAAACTCATTCCAGACTTTTTTTTTTCTTGGCACACATCGGTTCTCTCTCACTTCCCATTATTTTTCTCGTGAGACCTTGATAATCATGGATGTGGACTACTTCATTGGTACATGTTCATTTCCCAATTTTTTTTAACATTCATACCTCCGTTCTTCACCCTGGATAAAAAAAAAAAAAAAATCTAACTTCCCTCACTCTTATGATGCCTTGTGCCTTTGGTTTTTATTTATTTATTTTATTTTATGAAAGTTGTCCGTTGCTGCTAAAAAAATAACGTTCCTCACTCTTTTCCAATATTCATTCCCTTAACCCTTTTATAACAATTGTTGTTATATGATTTATTAATACATCACATAATTATTCTTTGATTTATAACAATTTTAAACCTAAACAATGTCAAACAACCGTATGAATGTTGGGTGGCAATGATTTGATGATTGTTGGTAAAATTATCAAAGATACCATTATCGATACATTTGTTTAATTTTTTTTTGTTTGATAAACATCTTTACCATGATTGTATGGAAAATTGTGCTAAAATTTAGAAATTTTTTTGTTAAAAAAAAAAAAAGAATCTGTTTATCTTAAAAGTCAATAAAGTCATTGAAATCTTAAAAATATTTGTCAAAAATCCATCGAAATCCAAATTAGAAAATCCTGATTGTGAATAAAAGTCTTAAAAGTCAATACAATCTTACAAAATATGTTAAAATTTTTGAGATCGTTTTTGCCAAAATTGTCTATAAAAATCTCAATTCAATACACGTATTTGAACCTGTTTGGTGGTCCGGATCGTTTGACATATATTGAAGACGCACTTGTGTTACCTAAGATAAGGTCTAGGCATGCTATTTTACCACAAGAGAAGTGGTTTACTTTTCCTGACATGGGTTTCGTTGTTGCGAGTTACTATGAAAAAGTTGTGGTTCAACTGTCAAAATTTGATAGATGTGGAGCTTCTAAATCTTGTTTCCCATTGTGTGGTCATCCATCGCATCTTGCTTCGAAGATTATTTGCATTGGCGCAATTCCTAATCACTTTCTGTTGGTCACCTTGAAAGACGGATGTCCGTTACCTCCAACGGCTCTTGGATGGAGGCAACAATGTACACCAGAAGCTGCTGAATGGGAGACAATTTTTGTGGATAGACAGGTTCAGTTCAAAGAACTGTTGGAGATTGAAAGAAGCGAGTCAATTGTGGTTCATCATGGTCTTGGAAGTAATTCAGAGGAACCGATCGAGATATAGTTTATTTTGGTTCATCATGGTCTTGGAAGCAAAAGTCATTCAAAAATGTGAAAGTACATAAAAGTTTGAATAAAACTAAGGATCAAAAGTTGTGATAGAAAATATTTAAAAGATCAAAAATTGAAAAAATTTATAGGGACAAAAAAAAAATCGAGATATTTATAAAAGCAAAAACTTATTTAACCATTAAAAAAATGAATTTGAGTTTCAACTTTTAAATATTTGAGAATAAAAATTTTATAATTTTTTTTTTAAAATGAATGTCAAACTCAAGAAGAGATACAATGTAAAAATCTCATTATGATTTATTGTGGACCTTAATGATTTAAGGATAAAAACAAGTCTCCCATAGTGGAAGACCTATAACATTTTCCCATGCTAGAAGGAGCCTCCAAACAAAGCTGAGGTATGGAATCAAACTTGGATAGAGCTATGGAGTACACTCTAGTATCACCTTTGACCAAGTCTATCTCTTGACAAACCAAAGTTCCTGAATTTCTTGTAGGTTTCTCTAATGATTGATTTGTAGTATTATAACTAAAGAAGATTTCTCTTTCCAGTTTCCCGTGTTTCTTTTATACCTCCTAAAAATCTCATTTTGACCCTGAAAAATGAGCAAATTATGTAAAAATTCTGTCGGTTTTTATGAACCGATAAAACGCAAAACTTTGGTTTTTAGAAACCACTCGCTAATTCTGTCGGTTTCTACGAACCGAAGTTTCTCTATATGTAACAGAATTGCAGGATCACCTATTCATTTCTCATTCTTCCTCGATACACTACCAAAAGTGTTCCACGATCCAAATACGTGTTTCACTCGATTGGAAGCTCAAAATCAAGATTGAAACGTTAGCTAAGGATTGAGAAACGCATTGAAGCTCAATCTTAAGGTAATGCTCGGTTTAATTTCTTCTATTTCGCTGTCATAAGGGTCTAGAATTTCTAGGGATTCTGACACAGAATCGCTCGGTTTCTACAAACCGAAATAGGCTTCGGTTTCTACGAACCGAAAATTCCTGAAACTTAGAATTGCATTTGAACCTGTTTGGTGGCCTGGATCGTTTGACATATATTGAAGACGCACTTGTGTTACCTAAGAGAAGGTCTAAGCATGCTATTTTACCACAAGAGAAGTGGTTTACTTTTCCTGACATGAGTTTCGTTGTTGCGAGTTACTATGAAAAAGTTGTGGTTCAACTGTCAAAACTTGATAGATGTGGAGCTTCTAAAATTTGTTTCCCATTGTGTGGTCATCCATCGCATCTTGCTTCAAAGATTATTTGCATTGGCACAATTCCTAATCACTTTCTGTTGGTCACCTTGAAAGACGGATGTCCGTTACCTCCAACGGCTCTTGGATGGAGGCAACAATGTACATCGGAAGCTGCTGAATGGGAGACAGTTTTTGCGGATAGACAGGTTCAGTTCAAAGAACTGTTGGAGATTGAAAGAAGCGAGTCAATTGTGGTTCATCATGGTCTTGGAAGTAATTCAGAGGAACCGATCGAGATATAGTTTATTTTGCTATGTATTGACTTAATTGTACATGTTGGTATTTTGCAACTATGCGCATTATTTTTGGTATTGTGCGTTATGCGCATTATTTTGGCTATTTTGTTATGTGCATTATGTAGTTATTATTGTGTAATATTTGATGACTTGCACTTATTGTTTTGATGTAATTGGTCGTATGACTATGTAATATTGAATGTTATAATTACATGTTTTGAGAATGCCGTCACAAACATTTGGTTATGTGTTATATAGCTATAATGTGTGAAAAAACAGGTTTAGACCTCAAATTTGCATTGAGGTGGTTCTGAGTCAGATGCAACAGCTTATGTTAATGCAGCAGACTACTTTTGTTCTATATAAGACCATTTCGGTTTTTAAAAACCGACAAAAAAAGCGAGTTGTTTTTAAAAACCGAAATTTCACGAAATTTTGGTTCGTAAAAACCGACGGATTGCACAAGGGTAAAAACTTAAGTAAGGGATATAAAAGAAACGCGAGGGCTGAAAGAGAAATCTTCATAACTAAAATATAACTAAAATCAAGATGTAATAACTAAAATCTAGAGTCGAAATAAACATTTCATATATAATAAAACCTACAGTGTCAAAAACAAAATGGAGAATACTCTTGCATTAAAATGGTTCAACTACATTGTAACAGTAGCAGTCTAGAAAACAATACTTGTGGCCATATAAAGTAATTTTACATGGCTTAAGACAGAATAAACAAATTTTCTGTCAATTAGGTTTCAATTTACAAAGTTGAACATCAAGTAAATCTCCTACACTCCATTACTTACCATCATTGACAACCCGCTAGTTTCCATCAACTTGTCTATTATCTTTTGTAATGCTGGAGCGCTCACAACACAATCTTTATCCACAAAGCAGGATCTACCTTCTTCAGCTGCCTTACAAAGCTGTGGATCTAAAGGAACCTTACCAAGAAAGGGTACATCCATTTCATTGCACATTTTCATCGCTCCACCACCACTACTATCAAATACTTCACTGCATGCGATTAAGTTCAGCATTTCAGGCGCTTTTTCTCTCATATATTCCGATATCCACTCTGTAACATCTTTCATCTCACCATTATCTGTAATCTTCATAAACTTTAAATTTGAGATGGGTTGGGACAGACCACTCATATTTTCTACAACCCCAAGAACTTTCACTCCAACTTTCTTGCAAAAATTCACTTCTTTTTTCACATCAATAAGAGAGACTTGTTGAGGAGTAGTAACTATGATAGCACCATCTACAGTAGCGGCATCTAGACATTGAACAATTGAAATGTGTTCATCTGAGGTTCCAGGTGGAGCATCAACAATTAGAAAATCAAGTTCACCCCAATAAACATCTTTTAAAAACTGCTTGATAAGCCCATTTTTGCGAGGACCTCTCCATATAACAGCTTCATCTGGATTAGGAAGCATAAACCCAATTGACATGACCCCCAGATTAGATTCCACATAGACAGGGGACCACCCAAGGTTGCTCTGGTGTATCTCTTGACCTTCTAGGCCAAGCATCTTTGGGATGCTAGGACCACAAATGTCAATGTCAAGAAGACCAACTTGAAAATCCCTTGCAGCTAAAGCAAATGCCAGCTGGGCAGAAAATGTGCTCTTGCCAACACCTCCCTTTCCGGACAAGACCAATATCTTGTGTTTCACAGTGGCCATTCTTTCTGCAATGGCAACCATATCTGCAAAAACAAATGAAAAATACAATGTGAGTAAAATTCTAAAACATGAAGGAAATTCAATTGCTCAACGTCAAGATAAAAATATATCAAGAAAGCAGGTATTTCCACTTTGAAATAATTGCAAAATAAAAGGATCCTGTGAAAATATTTCTAGGTTCTAAAGTATTCAGTTTCAGAGGAAAAACATGCGTATCAAATATCTTAATCATCCTTCAAAGTTCAAACTATTGTAATATAAATCATCTCTGGCTAATTCTACAAGCCTGGTGTCAGTGGAAGCGTGATGAGAGACCACTAAAATGTGAAATGAAATGCAGGTCATAGTTGTTAATCGCTTGTTTATTGCATAGCATAGATAAAAAAACCGCTGCGTCCCTCCCTATTCCTTGGACTGTGCAGCGAATGATATTTCTAATACCTTGGAAAAATCATGTATGATGCTGAACCACAACTAAGCTAGGTCCATTAGAGTTAAACTAGAATTAGAAAAATATGTGTAAAGAGAAAAGTTGAAAAGCTCTTTGATGCAGAGCAGTGACAGAAGGCTGTTTGATGCAATGTGTTCCAAACATCTTGTCACAAAACAAATATGCACTCTATCTTGAAAACTGTAGTAGGTGATCATAGTCAGTATCCAGTAAACACACTAACTACAGTTTGAGTATTTTAGTATGACCAGATGGCTTAAATCCTTATGAAGTTCTTGGATACAAAGCTGCAGCCGCAGATGCAAGACTAATGCAAACACCTTGTCACAAGCACGGATGCATTCTATTCTGGAACACTCTAGTATGTGCTCAAAGTCTATCGCACTCCTGCATGAGCAACACACTAGCTATGGTTTGGGACTTTGGGTATTTAATTATGACTACTTGGCTAAAATATTTATCTTGTAAGGACCCGTGAAGTCTACTACCTAATTAATAGGAAACCATTCCTCTCTTTTCGTGTGTTGTTCCTTATTCTTTCACATTGTGCAGGCAAATGCATCAAAACAAAACATTCCAACTTCACAAATTGAATAAATCATCAACACAAAACAATACCCACAATCCAAACATTGAGCAAAACATGTAATTATTATAAGTACCAGGGTCAGGTCCTTTAGGAGCGGTGGCACAAATTTGCTGATTTGGGCATCCTTCACATGCATCAGATTTTCCAGCAGAATCAGACTGAGGACCCGGGCAATCTGTGTATGTACAATAACACAAAAGTCATATTGATTGGAATTAATTAATTCATATAGTAGCAAAGCAAAATATTAATTCATACATACGTTCGTTGGCATCCTGAGGTATATCTCCGTTCTCCATGGAATCTCTTATTTTCTGTTGAAATAAAGAAAAAAAAATTATTTATTTTAGGGTTTGAGCAGTAGCAATTAGCACACATGAAACATTCTATATTAACCGATAATTTTATAATAAAACAAGAAATTAGCAAACATGCTATATTAACCATAAAAATACAGTCAAATTCATATAGTAGAACGGAAAATGATGTAGTAGGGCAAGAACTAGTAAGATGAAAAATAAATAAACAAAAAAACTCACAAGTTTTCGATGAAATTAGAGAGAGAAGCAAAGTAATTAACGAACCTGTTTGTGAGTGAACTCTGAAGCTAAGAACTACGATTGAGGTGGCGCGGCGGTGGAAAGGAGAATAAATGAACTCTGCTGTCGTAGAAGCAATCGCACGAGAGAGAATAATTAGGGCTTTTTTGAGGAAAAATAAATTAAATTGTTCTTTTATAATTGCTTTTGACCGAAAATATCAGAACCCTGATCAAAATGAACTAGTAGTCCGAAAGGACCGGCTCAAAAAGTCTTATTTTTTTTGGGTTTTGAATTTTTTTCCAGAGCCTTGGTTTGTTTAAGACCGCTTAAAATATGGACTATCTCGAATGAATTGTGGGTAGTCTGAATAAATTATAATTATAAAAATTATAAAAATAAATTATAGCTAGTATGTTAAATTTTAAGGGTTAATTTTTTTTTTTTCATTTGAGCCAACTCAATATAATATTATTTTTTTTAAGAATCTAATATGTGAATTTAAATGTAATATGTTGTTGATTTGTTTTTGTATGTAAATTAGTCCATTTTGACAGCTCTAATCATAATGCAACAATTATATTCTTAGTTATTGCACTCATTAATTTATTTTATTTCTTCATTCATTGTAATTATTTCCTCCTTAACTTTTTCCTATTTTAGACTGAGTTCGCACTCTAGATAACGAACTTTATTTAACTCAAGTCCAATATCGGCGCCCTTCATAAATAAAAATATCATGAAAAAAGAGTCCGCATTATCTGATGCAAACTGAGCTCACATCTTAGAATGTGAACACTTTTTTTGTTTTTCATGATACTTTCATTCATGGGGCGCATACACTGAGCTTGAGTCAAATTAAATTTTCACTCACAAAATAGGGTGCGAACAATGCTCACATCCTAAAATACGAGAATGTTATTTTATTTTGGTAATTACAAGGGGGGCATGAGGATTTTTTGGGGGGGGGGGGCAAAAAGTAAATCTCAAAAACAAGTTGCTTATAAAAAAAAGACCACATTTGCAAAATTACTTTGGTAGTTCTTAACTTAATTTAAGATAAAGATTTGATATTTTAATCTTGTTTCATGCATCCTTCATCCATGTGTGCATATAGTTTTTCAAATTCAAATCCTTGATCTTCTTTTGGATGGTGACGTATATTCATCTATGATTGAGAGCATATAGAGAAAGAAAATTTAATATTAGAAGATTCAAATTCATATTCAAACATAAAAAAGATTAAAACATCGTGGAAAAATATAAAAGACTAAATAGTAACATGAAATTAAGTTAAAGAACTATGAAAATAATTTTGATAAGCATACTAATACTATCATTTTTTTTAATGTTTCAAAAAATAGATATCTAACAAAGGATGTGTGTGTTTTAAATGGATTTTGAAGGTCTTTTTTGGTACTTGTAGAGTTTCAAGTTGTGCCTTAGCAGAGGTAAGGCAGAGGAGGCCAGTTCCAAAGTTTTTTCAAGAATTTTTTATGAACAATATTTGTAAAAACAAATTTAAATATTGATGACGTCTTTTTAATTCAATTGCAAAACTATACACACCACTTTTGCTTTTTAAGTTTTAACACATTATTTTAAGTTAGTATGTAAAATAATCGACTTGTTTTCAGAAAGAACACTGCATTTATGTCTTTGTTTTTTACTAAACCACATTTGTCTTGAACATATGTAATTTTAATCAACCGTAAAAAAAATAAATATGTAATTTTAATAAATAGAAAATATAATATAGAAGCTTTGGTATTATGTTTCTATTTTATACACGATTGTACATATCCAAAAATAAAATTAAAGGGTTGCTATGGTAAGGTTCCGAGATTAATTACATGGTTGTGTTATTGCATATATGTAGATATGATGACTAAATTTAGATCCTAACAGCAATGATCTAGCCAATACAAATTTGGCCCTCTCTAACAAACAAAACTCACAAACGTTTCAACAAATCAATCTTCATAATTAACAACAACATATAACATGTTAGGTAATAACAATAATAATAATCTAACATATTTGTTAGGTTATTGTTATTGTTGTTACATTTACAACTCTTGAATGTGGAGGATATATATATATATATGTTAGTTAGTTAATTAATTATTACTTGTTTGTAAAGGAAGCTAGCCATTCAGAAAAGAGAAAGATAGCTAGAAATTGATCAATTATTATCATGTCTCGGTCGAATGATAAGAAGCTTGGTGCAGGACGTGTGGTGGCTGTGGCAATTGAGAATAATAAAACAAGCCAACATGCAGCCAAATGGGCCGTTGAAAATCTTCTTCCCAAAGATCAATGCCTCTTTCTCATCCATGTTAGACAATCAACCACTGGCGACGCGAACCAAGTTGTCATTGATAGTGAATCTAAAGATCTTTTTGATTCATTTCGTGTCTTCTGCAATAGAAAAAATGTAAGCACAATTTAATAAAAAATAAAATAAAAAGAGGAGCAACAAATGTTTATTAATTAATTTGGTAATGCATGATTTGTAACCGCAGATACAATGCAAAGAAATCTTGTTGGAGGAAACAGATATATCAAAGGCATTAATAGATTGCATTTCAATTCATGCTATCGAGCTTCTTGTACTAGGGGCATCATCAAGGGGTGGTCTTGTAAGGTGCATTATATTAATTAATTTCAATTGTTTAATTAGTAATTTATTTATAAGATATATAACGAAATTAATGTTGGGATGGTGATCAATTAATTTATGACAGAAGATTTAGGACAACAGACATTCCAACCACGGTTTCAAAAGCAGCACCAACATTTTGCACAATATATATAATATCTAAAGGTAAAATCTCAAGTGTGAGATCTGCAACAGCTCCAATTCCAAAACCAGCAGCAATGATAGCACCGCCAACACCATCACGTACTCATCAATTTCAACAGCCCACTCCAACTCCCGAAAGACAAGATCCTCAATTGACTCGTAACTACCCACCGCGACGACGTATGTATCCACTTTAATTATTAATTTTCTTGTATCATCACAATACACAACATTCTTTTAATTAATAGATTGTATGAATGAATATACATATACAGCTTCAGAGAGGAATGCAACGTATGGCATGAGCCATGGGATAGATGATGAACAGGAAATGATGTATGTCGTTACTCGTTACAATATATTAACTTCATGTAATCTTGTATATATTATGATTCATTGATACTAACTGATGAAGTTGATGATGATAAAATGATCAGATCACCATTCAACAGGAGAGGACACAAAGCATATGAGTCGTCGGTTCCTGATTCAGATATATCATTTGTCAGCAGTGGAAGACCAAGTATTGATCGAATATTCCCTTCGTTGTATAGCATTGATGATCTAGACACTACTAGTATTAGTAATGGAATTCCCATCGGTAGGCTTTCGAGTGGCTCTGATTTTGATGCAAGAAGCAGCTTTGCTTCATCCATTTCTGGTGGAGGAGGAGGTGGAGGACAAAATTCAATTGACTTGTCCTCTCCTATGGATAACTATTCATTCAGCTCCCAAGGCAGTTCTGGTCCCAATTCCTCATCAAGGATATCTGATGTGACCGATGAAGTTGAAGCAGAGATGAGGAGGCTCAAACTTGAACTCAAACAAACAATGGAAATGTATAGTTCAGCTTGCAAGGAAGCACTCACAGCAAAGCAAAAGGCAATGGAACTTCAACGTTGGAAATCCGAAGAAGAAAAGAAGTTGGAAGAGGCGAGAGAAGGTGAAGGAGCAGCTATGGCTATGGTAGAGTTGGAGCAAGAAAAATGTAAAGCTGCACTCAAAGCAGCTGAAGCATCTCAAAGAATTGCAACATTGGAAGCACAAAAACGAATGAATGTGGAGAGAAAAAACGAAATAGATACAAGTCAGACGAAGAAGGCAGAAGATGCTTATAGTTCAGTACATCACACGAGTGCCAGATATAGAAGATACAATATTGAGGAAATTGAAGAGGCAACACAACAATTTTCAGATAGTCTCAAAATTGGTGAAGGAGGATATGGTCCTGTTTATAGATGTGAACTTGATCATACACAGGTTGCTATCAAAGTGTTGAAATCAGATGCAGCTCAAGGAAGGGCACAATTTAACCAGGAAATTGAAGTGTTGAGTTGTATAAGACATCCAAACATGGTGCTTTTATTAGGAGCATGTCCTGAATATGGTTGCATAGTGTATGAGTACATGGCTAAGGGAAGTTTGGATGATTGTTTATTTAGGAGAGGTAAGGAACCACCTCTTCCTTGGCAGTTGAGATTTCAAATTGCTGCTGAGATAGCTACTGGACTCCTTTTCCTTCACCAAAATAAACCAGAACCGATTGTGCACCGTGACTTAAAACCTGGAAACATTTTGCTTGACCGAAACTATGTGAGCAAGATTGGCGATGTTGGTTTGGCAAGGCTTGTTCCTCCTTCTGTTCAAGACTCTGTCACCCAGTATCGCATGACATCAACTGCTGGAACTTTCTGTTACATTGACCCTGAGTACCAGCAAACTGGCATGCTTGGTATCAAATCTGATATTTACTCACTTGGAATCATGCTTTTACAAATTGTTACCGCCAAGCCTCCGATGGGTTTGACTCATCACGTTGGTAGATCTATTGACAAGGGAACTTTTCATGACATGCTTGATCCTGCTGTTCAAGACTGGCCTATTGAACACGCCTTGCATTTCGCTAAACTTGCCCTTCAATGTGCTGAAATGAGGAGAAAAGATAGACCTGATCTTGGAAAAGTTGTGCTTCCTGAGCTTAACAAACTTAGAATATTCGCCGAAGAAAACATGCCGATGATGATGTTTAGAGGTGGTAGTGCAGCAACATTCAATCCCAAAGGCAGCAACAACTATATCATCAACTCTACATCTTCTACAAATCAAGTGAGTCATTTCATTTTATTTATTTAATTGTATAATGTCACATTGACAATATGAATTATATATATATGTGCATGTTTTGTTTTAGGACATTATGAGTGAATCGAGTTCTTCGTCTAGCATGTCCGGATATGAAAGTCGTTCAAGCACATCATCGCTGGGGAGATTGTAATGCTAAAAGTATATAGTTATTTAAAGTTTTCGTTTTGGCAGTTTGACAACATGACATCAGGCAACCACATGCAAGTCAAGTTTAAGGTTACCTATCATGCATCTTTGAAGAAATTAGGTATCCAACTAAAATTTGTAATTCACAATTTCAAAACGATATCATACTTGTAGCGCATGAATTTTGTCTGTAAATGAAATCCAATTTCATTTTGTATTGTAAGTTGCATAAAAGTAAAAGTTTGTCATATGCTTCTATCGATCTAATTCTGTATATTAATACTCCCACAGTCTCAAAATATAACTTTTTTTAAGGACATAAACTCTTTAAATCCAATTTCATGTGAGTTATATAGCTTATAAGATGAAACATTATTGATCAGAAACATGTGACTCCATCTCTTATTTGAATTGGTACCATCTTTCGGACGAGGAGTACTTATATGATACAATTCAAAATAATAAATATTTAGACACACTCAAAAGTAATATTTTTTAAACGAAAAGTAAATTAGTCACATCATTTACCATAATTTTACCTTTTATCTTTTAATTTCTTTTATTCATGTAAGTGTGCCTAAATATTTATATTTAGTAGACCTACCCAAGCTCAAGGACTCACTACATAACATATATCACCATGATAACACATAGGGGTGTAATCAGTTTAGTTTGAATCAATTTTTAGTAAAAAAAATTTTTTCCAAACCAATGACATCTTCATGATTAGTTTGATTCAATTTTTAGTGTTTTTCTGAAATTGAACCAAACCAACCAGTTTAGTTCGGTGCAGTTGATCAATTTAATATGCTTCTTTTTTCAAACAATAATCCGTCCTATGTATTCCCTTTTTTTGGTCAATGTTTTATAATAATAATGATAACAATAAATCAATTAAAACACAGTAACTTTCTAGGTCACATTGTAGTGATAGTAAAACAGAAGCAGCAGGAACATACTTTTGGATCTCGACCATTGATCGCAATTTCTTGCCTGATGGTGCTACATAGTAGCTGAAATTTTAAAACAAAATCAAAACAGTCACAAAATGAAGTTAAACAAATCAAAATTTTCACGAGGATAGACTTTCTAGTCCAAACATTCATAATAATAAACGGAGAACATTGGTATTTTAATGTTGTCTTGTTTCTATTCTAATAACAGATAAGAATAATCACCATTAATGAATACATACATATATATCTGCAAATTTGCTGCATCCTTCACCTCTGATTTTTAGTAGTCGCTGCCATCCATCTGGAGGTCGTGCGATGCCTGGCACATCAATTGCCCAAAATCTACTGTCATCCTGAGAAATTTCCTCTGGATCATCACAAGATACATCACGTCCCCACTCGCAAGCTTTTTTACAAACAAAAGGATCTTCAATATTATAATCTTCACGTATTTTTTCAAAATCTTCCTTTGTTGGAGTCAACCTCCATTTACGACACAAATGACATTGAATAGTGAAAACACACTCTTTTATTAAAACACTGATGCATTTGATTTTTTGGTGTAAGCGAAGAATTCCCACGATGCATTTGATTTTCCTAGGAGCCTAGCATCTGATACATTCAAAAAATTGATCCGACTTCAGAGAAATAATAGGGACAAAAATCAAAATTCAGTAAATTTATAGGGACCAAAAACTAATTTATACCTATTGTTAAACAATACGCTTCTCATGAATAATTTCAATACTTGAAGATTATTTTTGTTGTCATGTTTCTTAAGACTACATATTAATTCCTTCAAGATCTATGCACATCTTCTTTTGTCCATTCATTAAATAAGAATTAGGCACAACTAAGACTATCGATTTGAGGTTCAAATCATTAACCAAAATAACTATTTTCTAATCTAAGAATCAAATCTTTTATGAATCATAAAATACACAATCAATAAAAAATAGCATTTGAAGTAAAAACGAGTAACATAAGCAAACAAATATAAGTTGATATATCAGATGTGAATTTCAAACAAGATAAGGGGGTAAAAAACATAGAATAAGAGAAGAGACAATAAGAATCAATATGTGGGTTGGAAGAATACAAAACTCGTACCTATGAGGAAAGGAGCACCAAAATCACTAAGCTCCGGCCGTAAGTTTGTGAACTTAAATTAGGTTTTGAACGTTTGATTTCGGCTTATTTGTCCCATTTAAAGAGAGAATAAAAATAACCGTAGTTGGCCTTTTAGAAACCGGCTCATGTGGCCTGGTTGTTTTTTGGGCCGCACCATCCACATGATTGTTATCTTGTGATCTAGCGATATTCATGATTTGAAAAAAAAATTTCCTACCCCAACAATCTTTTCTGTACCCCTACAAATTTTTAAATATTCCTATTTTACCCTTATGTTACTATTTATATAATATTGTTATTTTACTATTTTTAAAATTTTATTTTATTTGGGTATTTTTCAGAGTTAAAGCGACCCGGTAAGCGATTTACCGATACACTTTTTAAAAGTATGCCGGTATTCTCAATTTCCATAATGCACCGGTACTCTTTTTAAAAGTATACCGGTATTTTAAATTTTCCAGAACACACCGGTACACTTTAAAAAGAGCACCGGTGTAGTTAAGTTAGAAGAACATACCGGTACACTTTTAAAACTGTACCGGTATGTTGTTCGAAAACTGTACCGGTACAGGTTTTTTTTTTTTTAAAAAATTTTTAAAACTTTATTATTATTCACTTTTTTTAAAACTTTATTATTTTTTTTTGTACAACAGATATGGCTCAAACTGTCGATGTAGATCAAATATCAGTAGATACCACAGCTTTTTTTACGACCAACGAAAAATTTAATACACGAGATGATGTTATAACATGGGCACAAGATGTTGGAATTGCCAATAAAGTGAGTATAATAATTACTAGATCAGATACAAAGAATGGAATAAGAGGAAGAAATGACAAATTAATTTTGGGCTGTGATAGAGGTGGAAAATATGACTCTTCGAAAAGTTCTACGTCAACAGCAACAAAAAAATGTAATTGTCCATTCAAAGTTAGAGCCACACCTTCAACAGATGGTTCAGGATGGAAAGTTCAGGTTAAATGTGGAGTTCACAATCACGGACTACCTGATCAATATGCAGGTCATCCTTGTTTCTCTTATTTGTAATGTTATTTTTTTTCATAATATATTATATTTATCTTTGCAATTCAAAAATAAATAAAAAAATATGCAGGTCATCCTCGGAAGGCGCGTTTAACCGTGGAAGAAAATAAACGTGTTGAAGATCTGTCAAAGTGTAATGTAGCACCAAGGAACATCGTTTTAGACTTAAAAAGAATTAATCCAGATTCTCTTGTTGATGCCAACCAAATATATCGAAAAAGACACATGCTGCAAAAACAAGAAAGAGGTTATATATCAGAGATGCAACACGTGCTGCAATGTTTAGATGATAAAAAATATGTCACGTGGAATAGAAGAAACAAGTGCAAGAAATAACTGTAACAAAAATTTCACAAAAGTACATAGATAAGTACACAAGCAAATGTCCAATAATGCTAAAAAAAAAAAAGTACAGAAGCAAATGCATCAAGGCACATAATGATCAGGATCAACCTCTACACCTTGGCAAATATCCAATGCCATAAAAAGATCATAAAAGGCGTCATCCTCTCTCTGAGCGTCAATCTGAGTGATATATCTCTCAAGCGCGGTAGCAGCTTCATGTCTCCAATAATGCTCGCCTCGTGGTGCATCCTCTGGTATCGGATAATCCTCTGATATCGGATCATCTTGCTGTGCTGGCTGCTGTACTGGCACATACTGGGGAACTGGTTGTACTCCATGTGGTCCATCAACAGGGCGACATAATATAGGATGTGACACCGTATAGTACCACGACAGATAATTATCTGTAGCCTCAGCAGGATATGTCGCTGCACGTGTCGCCTGAAGATCTGATCAACAGAAATATTATAACCGATCCAATCGCTATCAATGACAGCAGTGGCAGGAGCTGAAGGTGGTGGTGGTGGTATATACTGTAAGAATCCATACTGCCTAACACACCTCTCCGGCAAATGAGGAACTACCGCACAACCACGCAGATAACCACTATACATACAAATCGGGTCATAAGGTCTAATACCCCTGTGATCTTCAAACGGACGCCAAATCACATCAGACGGGGTCAGTGCATCCATGATTGGTCGATACTCATGAACCTTCAGTTTCCCCTGCTTATATCTCCATCGCATAGCTCGAGGGAAACCGGGTGCATTACAAGAAAACCCGGAATCCGCATCCGCCCGCCGACCAAGGCCAGGGAAATACTCGTGAATCCAACACTGTTACAACAAAAATAAAAAATATGTCTATGCAACGAAAAAAAATATTAAATATTAAAAAAAAAATCGCATACTAAATTACATTCTAAACATGCAATATGCATACAAAAATGTCCAAAATTAAATAACATCTAGAGTACCGAAAAAGAAATGTTACCTGTAGAAGTGTCGCGTACCCTGCAAAAGCCTTTGTGGAGAACATGGAGGCATCATTCAAGTTATCATATAAACAAACTAACGCAGCACTGGCCCAAGAATATGTATGGCATGCAGATAAATCTCTAAACATAGGCAGCCATTTTGCGTCCACGCGCGTGTAGCTTTTATCCGTGAAAATAGTACATCCAACCAACAACAACATCCACGCCCTACCAGCAAAAACAAATCTCCCGTGTTGGCAATTATTCTTATAACACTCATATAGCCACTGCTGAGAAAAATATCCACCCCTCTGCTCTGAAGTTTCTACCAATGCGCTCTCAATACTGACCCCCAACAACTCTGCTGCAAGTGATGCAGCTTCTTCCATGCTAACTGATATCGGAGTGTAAAAATTACCCCTAACAGGCAGATGCAACAGACATGACACATCGTCGAGTGTAATCGTCATTTCACCAAATGGCATGTGAAATGACGATGTCTCCGGATGCCACCTCTCAATAAATGCTACTAAAAGGTTTGGATCAACCTTTGTCAAACTCGTATGCTCAAGCCAGCTCAATCCAGACAATTCCAACCAATTTTTAATAACTGGTGGACGTTGATCAGAAACCCAACTAGCTAACTTTGCTCCTAAAGATGCTATCCTCAAAAGTGGACGATCCTGCATATATTTAAAAAAAAAACATTATCAATAATATTTTAACACTACTGTTGATATAACTTCATCAATATAACTTAACAAATAATAACAAAATAAACAATTAGTTACCTGATCAAACCATACATGACGAGATACATGCTGCTCGTATCGTGTCAGAAGTCTGGTATCAATGGGACCTCCAGGCCAGCCCACAGCCGCAGGCTGCTCCGGCACTGGCTGATCCTCTGCCTGGCGCTCACGATGATCACCACGACTAGTCCCTCCCATACGTCGAATTCTACCGTCTCGTCCTCTGGTGCGCATCACTGAAAAAAAAATTTAATTTTTAGAAAAAAAATAAATAAATCTTCAACTGGACCGGTATGAACATACATACCGGTACAGTCATTGAAAGTGTACCGGTATGAATATGCATACCGGTACAGTTGCACAAAAGTGTACCGGTATGAATATGCATACCGGTACAGTCGCACAAAAGTGTACCGGTATGAATATTCATACCGGTACACTCAAACCAACTGTACCGGTATGCAAGTTTACATACCGGTATACTTTTACACAAGTGTGCCGGTAAACTCACTTTCTCCGCTCTCTCGGTACACTTTGTTTGCAAATGGTAAAAGTGATAAATTTTTCACTCTTTTAATTTATATATGAGGGCATTTTAGTCATTTCAATTTCAAATGTTGGGATATTGAAAAGATTGTTGGGGTAGAAAAAAAAAATTTCTCATGATTCGTGTGAATGAGGATTCATGTTAGGGTTTAGGCCCAAACGATATATGTGATTTGATATGATTTCTAATCAAGATCTGTAATGTCGCACGAAAGTAACAACTTTGGGAACAATATCCACAACACAACCCAAACAAAGTTTAGGAAACCCATTTTGGGCCTTGCAAACTAGGTAGCAAATTTGAAAACAATCTAAAAGCTAGCCCAAGCTCATACAAAGGGCCCCCGCTATGGTAGGAGACCTCAATAGGTCTCTTACCATACATTACTTACTTTTTTTTTCTTTTTCTGTTACAACTTATAAGTTGATTTTGCACCCTAGATTAAAAAATGGTACATAATATTATGATGCATCATCAATATCATATAATTTAAAATTTATCATATTAATTAAATATAAATAAACATTCTTAATTAAAAACATTGATTTTTACATTATCTTTTTAGTGAGATTGAATCAAAAGGGTCAAACTCATAAATTCATCTACAACATCAACACTAACCCATGTTCATCTCCAAATTTTCTACCCAGAAAAAAAAACAAAAATTAGGGAGAGTCTGAGAGCAACAACACGTATCTACCATCTACAACTCCATGAACTCTACTCTCTAGTAATGAACGCTTGATTCTTTCAAAAAAAAAAAAGTAATGAACACTTGAACTCCTCATATATTTCCCTTAATACCACACAATTTTTAATTCCCATCAACACCTTGTCATTCTTCTCCTTCTCTTTCATTAGCCTAATCATGCCCTCTCCTTTACTGCACCCAGACACATCACCATATGAACCATCAAGATCCATAAACAAGACCCATTACTTTAAGGGCCTTAATCATGTGTGTTCGTCCACAATCGTTCTTCTATGTCGCTGTTCTGCTATGCCATGTTATTGGATCTCATTTGCTTTGTTCCATCTCCATTTTTTCGATTTAAAATTCAATGTATTTTTCGCCTCCACTATGTGGTCGAAGTCGAACTTCTATGTTGTATATATATGTTTCTTGTGCAATTTGTTGTTGTTGGGTTCCACGAGTTCCGGTTCCATTTTGCTTGCAGCCTCTATGTTGAATTTTAACAATTTTGGCGTTGGATCTGCATTTTTTGCTGCGATCTGGATAGCTTTTAGATCTCGTTTTCTGCTTCTTTGTTCGCAGCTTTTCTTTTGACTTGGAAGAGTTTAATAGTACACGAGTGAATGGTTTGTGGATTTCGAATTGAAAATAGAAGAAATTGGAAATTTGGAGTGAAGATTTATTTTTTTTGGGTAGAAAATTTGGAGATGAACATGGATAAGTGTCGATGTTGAAGATGAATTTATGAGTTTGACCCTTTTGATTCATTCTCAGTAAAAAGATAATGTAAAAATCAAAGTTTTTAATTAAGAATGTTTATTTGTATTTAATTAATATGATAAAATTTAAATCATATAATGTTGACAGTACATCATAATATCATGCACTACTTTTTAATCTAAGGCTCAAAATCAACTTATAAAAAAAAAAAGAAGTAAGTAATGTATGGTAAGAGACCAATTGAGGTCTCCTACCGTAGCCGGGGCCCATACAAAGATTGCACATGACAAAACAAAAATATCCAAAATATAAATACATTGAGAAGATGCACGGCGTGGTTGGGCAAAAAGGTAACATTCTCATGTTGAGTTGAATGAGTGAACACATCAACAATTTCCGAAACAATGATTTTGGAAGATTTACCACCAGACCGACTCACCGCACACTTTTTGGTTGTTTTATCTCACTATTTTCTTCTTATTTTGTTTTTTTTTTTCTTCGGTTTTTCACCACCAGTTGAATCTGGTTCGGAGGTCAGTTCTGGCATCAAGTGGTTCCAGCCCCCTTCCGATCGCAGTTGCGGGGGATCGAACCGTGGTCCTCCCTACCAAGTTCAGCGCCAATCACCTCTGAACCAACTAACGATTGGTATCTTCTTATTTTGTTTTGGTTATTAAACATCTCACTATTTTTATTTTATTTTTCTCAAATTTAGATCTTCCTTAGTTTCTCAACTTAATTTTTGATGATGACTTAGTACTTTCTAAATTTTTAAGGTATAAGATATATTTGTGATTCAATGTGAACAAAGAAAAAAAAAACTATAAATTTGAATAGTTTAAAAAAATACATAATGTAACTATGGAGAATTGGTAATATGGATCTGACCCGGTAATAGTCTGGCGGGTTAGGCCCAGGCCCAGGTCGAATTTGACAAAGAGGTAATAACTGTGAGTGAAGAAATGAGAGAAAGAGAAAGAGCGAGATCGAGAAAGGAAGAAGAAGAAGAAGAAAATAAAAAATGGGTGGAGGAATGGAAGCAAACAAGAACAAATTCATTGAAGATTGGGGCACTGCTAGAGAGAATCTCGAACACAATTTCCGTTGGACTCGTCGCAATCTTCTTCTTGTTGGTATCTTCGGCATCGCTGTTCCCGTTCTCGTCTATAAGGGCATCGTCAAGGAATTCGTAAGCAGATCTCTTCTTCTTCTTACTTCGTTCCATCACAATTCTTTCGATTATATTATTATACAGTAGCTTTTTAGGTTTCTCATTACTTGATTTGTGCCATCACTATAAGATTCACCTTCTATGTAATCTACAATTGAGTCCGTGCTTGCTATTGTCAATACATAATTTGATTTTGATTAAGGCCCTGTTTCGATAATACAGCTTATCACATAACTGCTTATATTCATAAATAAGCTTTTTATTTTTTATTACAAAGGATAAAGTGAAGTTAAATTGTCTATGTATAAGCTACTATAAGCTATTTTGGAGAGGTTATTGAGATAGCCTGAAAATAGCTGATGAACCTGTTTTAAGCTGTTTTGTTATGTTCTCTCAAACAGTCTTACATTGTTAGGAGAAAAAAAAAACTAACATATTGTAAATATACTAATGAGTAACAATTTGCCATTCAAAAAAAAAAAAAAAAAAAAGAAAGTCTTACATTGTTAGGAGATAAACTCAAATAAGTAAATCCAAACAGTCCCTAAAGTTGGATTTTCCAGCTTTTATGTTTGTGTTTCTGTCTAAACAAAGTGAGCATGGTTGTTCTCAATATATGTGCAGACAGTAATTTTATATGATTAGGATTTTTTCGGGGACAACTGTAGAACCTTCCGAAATTTTTGACAGGGTTCAATATGTTTCTTGAAATGAAAGTGGTTATTGGCTAAAAAGGTTACCTCACCATGCCTTTTTTTATGAATGGTGTGTTAATCCGTTTGATTGTATAGCTAGATAGTTTAGGGTGGTATAGCGCTAGAGAGTACAACTGAGTTTGACTTGGTTTGGTTTTGTTTTGGGTTGAGCACTACATGTACTTGTCTTAACGTGGTTGGTCGAGTACCTCTTGTACTTTTTCCTATTAGTAATATATAATATTTTTTGCCGTTCAAAAAAAAAAACTTAAAAAATTAATTTTATATGATTGCTTGTGAAGTTGAATATTGAGATGTTGGATTATGGATGGCTGCTCACCATATTGTCTATAAACTTTGTTGGATTATGGTTGCTCTGAATAAGTGTGCAGACAGTAAATTGAAAGTAGTCCTCATACATGATAATAATGATTTATTTATGTTACTGAATTCTTGAACTTAGACCTTCTTCAATTCAGTGTTGTAAATGACGACACTACAGCGCTATTGTTGCATAGCGGAATTTGAACGAAACATTATTGTTCCATGATACGCTATTTAGTACAAAATATTGTGAAATGGCTATAGCACCGTTGTGCAGTGAATTTGAGCAAAGCTATATTTTCTGTGATTTGCAATTGAAAACTGCTTAAATTGCTCCATACTTGGTCTTGTTGTCTTCTGGTGAACTCCTTTTGGTTCAGTTTAAAATCTGGTCTGATCATTTAGTTGTAACGTATTGTTAATTTTTAAACCATTTTGTTTTTGAACCTTTTTTCATGTATGTATGAATGTTTTTCTTTGAACTGAGACATTGTTTTTTTAATGATTACAGCATATGCAAGATGAAGATAATGGTCGACCATACAGGAAGTTCAAGCCTTAAGTATGGAAGATGTTTTGTAATAATCAGGGGTTATGAAAGTTAAACCTTAATGAGGCTACAACATGTGCTTTTTCTTAACTCGCCAAGGGTTGTTTGTTTATGTAATTTGGTTGTATCAGACCACTTCATGTTTGGCTGTCTTCATTGATATTTCTGTCATTTTAAATTGCTACTGTGGTTCAAAGCTAATAATATATTTGGAAAACAAAAGCATGAGTTTGAGAAAATATTATATTATAGGAATAACCCTATTAGATTGAATTTGCTAGGTGACAGCAAATGGTGGTGCTCATATTCCTGCAAGAGTATTAGCAGCCTACTGTATTATGTTCTTCGTAGTGAGGAAATGTTTTGATTTTGTACGAGTGAAAAAATATTATAAGAAATCATGAACATGGAATGAAAACACTTCAAACCATGAAATGAATTATTATAAATCCAATACCAACATGATAAATTATAGGAGCCTTTAGCTAATACTACTTTCAGAAACCAATGCTTGCTTACATTGACTTATAATGTAATTATGGAAAAGAGAATGTATGTGAGTTAATTATTTTTAATTTTACATAAACAAACTAAACTTCATTTCATTAATTAATTAGAATAACATCAATATAGTGACACTATATTATATATGCAGGACGCCGGGGTTTTGTAATTTTTATTTAGCCGCTAAATTACTTGACAAAAAACATACATCAATACCAATAGGAGGTAAATCAAACAATTGATGATTAGATCAAGAATTGTTTGTCCTTGTGAATGTAAGAGCAATTAAATTTGTTTGTCGTTCTATAAACTTTACCACAAAATTGGAATCACTCTAGAATGATATAACATTAGACAAAACTACACTGCAGCCATTGTATAGCTTTAAGAAATCTTAGGATAAGCATTTTTTAGCAACATGAAAGTTAGAAATTGATGATTGACATGTAATGAAACAAAAGTAGGACGCAAGCCGGCCGCCCACTTCATAGGAGACAAGACAAATATAATGATTCTTAATTAACTGAGCTAGAAAACAATTAAAAGTGGGATATCCACGATTATTTTCAGCTAATTTAGGAAAATTAATTAGTGACTACCACTATAATTTACATTATTTATTTTATGAAATCCACTAATTTACATGGTAGATAAGACCCACACTACTTTACGTGAGAATGTCTAGGGCTGAAGATAAGTGATGAAATGATAGAGATAGTAGAATTTATTTTCTTGGCACATATCACTATAAAAATATATATGGCCTTGATTGACTTGACTAATAAAGAAGAAATTAAACACCAAATCAGTTTGTCCAGTGAACAACTGACAACACCTTCAGCCAGTGATCAATCATCTTTACTAATTAATTATAGGAAAATGATAAATAGTGCCCCCGAACACTAGTTAAGGTAGCTAAGTATAGTAAGATTCTCTTGAAACTTGTGCAATTAACTTTTAAAAAATGTAAAATGTGATATTTTCAATGCAAAAACTTCTCTTTTTAATTCCTTAACTAGTAGTGCCCCGGGAGCACTAATTAACATGACACTTGATTATAAGGGATTCTTGTTTCTCCATGCAATTTACAAATTGGCAGTGGAAGCATACATATTGACATATTGTTATTAATTAAAATAAGTACATTAAGTAACTAACAGTTTTGTATGTGAATTGCTCAAGACCACTACATTTTTATATATTATGCCTATATATTATCTTAAGCTTTTATAATTCTTATTATGTTCTACAACTGTCAATATTTGTTCATTAGGATTATAAATAAGGGTCATGTTAAGTCTAATTTTTAATTTTATTCACACTGTTCTGATTAAATTATTCTTAATTTATTAAGTTCAACACTAGTAAATCGATCTGCGCATGCATTCACCATTATATATGACTTGACTTGTTAAAGAATTTGGTCCGTGAAATATTGGATTATAATTAGTGCTAATGATAAAATATGGATTTTGTATAAGCGTGGTGCGCATCCAACTTGCAGCCCCTCAACCCCATGCATGATAAAAAAAAAAAGATACTTATACTTAAATTTCTACTTAAATAATGTTTTTTTTTTTCTTGATAGAAAATTACAAATGTTCCTCCAGTTATTATCTTTATATGGTCAGAAGAAAATTAATTTGACCTTACCTGAAAAATCAGAAAACTGTTTGATTCATTCTATATTTCTATTGGTTAAGACAGAGACACGTACAAATAACTACTAAGGTGGATGGAGAATAATAGGAATCAAGATGCCATATGTCTTTAATTCCACGTTTAGATCCTTTTGAAATTGAAATATAATCATTTGGCCCTTGAGTACTTCTATCTCTATTAATTTGAAGAGCCATTTTTGTGTCAACACAAGTTTTAAATATTTCTTTTAATCACACACTAAAAATCAAAGACATGATTAATATATATATATATATATATATATATATATATATATATATATATATATATATATATATAAATATATAAAATATAATTACACAAAGGTAAACAGGCAACAAGCTGCGCCGCTAAACCTTTCTGTATAGCAAAACCCAATCTCTGAAAAACTACATTCCTAAACCTAGACAATACCACATTACTATGCATGACCCTTTGATTGTCAGAATACGCTTTCTCATGTTTGACCATTTTGCTTGAAGTAGTTTTGAGGGCTGCTCGTCCTACTGTAAAATCTCCAACCCCTAGTCCGACAAGTGGAGAAACTCCAGTCAAATCTACACAAACATATTTCCCTCCTATCCATCCATACACCAGAACATCCGCAGGCCGAAGTGTCGATCTCCCTTCTTGTGGGTCTGTCAAGAAGTTCACCGGTGCTTCTTTCTTCACAAAGATTCCCGCACGCCTAAAAATATCAAAAAGCACATCTCGGACTAAGTCATGCCTGTATTTGAAACCCGGAAGCTCCCTACAATGAACAACATGCTCTCCAAAAATATCAAGGCACGCTTTACGACAAGCAGGACAAACCTCATCCTTAGGAAATAACGGGATCATGAGGCGATACTTAAGGATGGTAAGATACTCAACCGATGACATATATATGTTGGCCTAACCCATCAATGGGAATAGCGAGAAGAAAGTCTTGAGCATGTTTCGCTTTCAAACACCTAAAAACTGCTTTTTGCCTTGTGGTCATGTTAAAACTAACTTCCATGTCCTGACCAATCTTACCAAAAAGGACACTCGCCAAAACATATTGGGCTTTAGGGGGGACGATGTCCTTGCTAGGAAAATTGCTAAAGTCAAAAGTCGGAATCGTATCTCGAAGACCGTCCAAAGCATGGTCAAAATCCACGTCCATACCACATACTCCGTTGTATCTAAAAATATGTTCTAGCAAAATCCAAGATTGGGCCCTAGAAGCCACAAATGCATATGAGGTGGCCTCTACTGCTGAATACAAACCTAGCCCTCCAAACTTAATAGGTAAAGAAGCCAACCTCCATTGTAGGTCTCCAAAATGGACCCCCCCAACCACAATGTTTTCAACCGCCGCTCTCAACTCTTTATCAAACAAAACAGCCGCCTCCTCCATGTAAATTGGTTGGCATGTCCTGAGGCCAAAAAAAAGTTTGGCGATATCCATGCATGACCAAAGTAGAAGAAGTTCACTTTGTGGATCTCTCAATTTAGGAAGAAGATGCATTAACTCAACAGCCCTGATAGCTCTCTTCATGGCCACCTCCCCAATAAAATCTCTATCTCGACTAACAACACCTCCAAACAATTTCACCCCCGACAACGGCCTCCCAATATCCTAAAGAAACAACCATTTGTGAAGTTTGCTTCCATCACAACCTTTAATTATTTGGCCCTTGAGTTTAAAACATACGAACTCCAGGTGCATATTATTGATTTTACCCTAATAACTAATAAGAATAATTTTGAAGTTTGTGTAAAAAATAGTTTAGAGCAATGCTAAACAATATTTCGAAATACTTGTGAAGTATTTTAAAATGAAAATTAAAGATAAAGTAAAAATAACTTTTTATATTTTTAAAGTATTAAATGTACCAATTTCAAGATAAAACTTTCTTATTATTATGCTTAATTAATGTCTCAAAGACACTGTTTAATAATTTTCTATACTAATTTATATTTTCTTTATCAATTTTATTCATGTTATCTTAATTAAATAAAACATTAATCAAACATATTTATTTTATGTATTTTATAGTTCAGTTTTCGTAAAAAAAATTATATAGTTCAGTTATCCGTTACTTTTTATGTTATCGAAACTTAAGCTCTGTTTGGTAAGGCTAAATTTTGAGCTTATAGTTTATAAGCTTATATGACAAAAAAAGGTCCCGTCTGGTAAATGTTTTTCAAAAAGAGTTTATAGCTTATTTTTCGAATGCTATTTCAAGTAGGTTATGAGTTTATAACTTACCAATGTTTCTTCCATTCCTACCAGCTTACTTGAAAAAAATTAAATATTAGTTTTTTTTTTGACGCAAAAATTAAATATTAGTTAAAATATCTTTTTTATGTTATTTTACACTTATAAGCTAATTCAACCACTAATTTTATCAAACATTACAAATTCAATCGGTTAACTTGTCGCTATAAGTTAAAAGCTAGTAACTTATAAGTTGTTCACATGAAGTTAAACTTTAAAGAGGTACATTGCCAATATTGATCGTTCAAATTACATATATATTAACAGGGATTTTTTATGGTACATCTAAAAGATCCCTTCAATTATTATTTTTTACCACGATTTAGACAAGATTAGGGACAAAAGGTCCGAAGCTTTTAAAGTTTCTCATGCAAAGACAAACACATGGTATAAAACTAAATTTATTTATTTATTTGTAAAAAGGATGCAAACGACAATTGACGGTATAAAACTATATAATATGTCCAATAAATACATCTAAAGTGGAAGAAACACACAATCCTTAATTTCAGCATTTATGAAATCCTCAATTTATATTGGAAAAAAATATTTTTTATATTTTAAAAGATAAATTGCACAAATTCAAAGACTGTTTTACTATACTTAAATTTTGATAATTTATTTTCAGTCTCTTATTCACAAACTAAAATTGTCCAATCACATAATGAAAATGATTAAAAGTGTACCGAAACTTTTTTAGTCTTATAATTTTCACATGAAGTAAATGTGCATATACAAAATACCTTCCTACTACTTGGGTTTATTTATAAATAATGCCTTACCACTTGACATAAGTTCAAACCAAACCAAACAAGTTCTTCAAATTAAACACAACATTACATTACCATGAAGAATTCACAACATCTTTGTACTTTCTTTCACTTCAATGCTTCCTTTGTTCGTTCTTTATCCTTCCAATTCAACAATTTTTTCATTCAACTTTGTTATTTCATTATCCCTTCTATATTTGGTTACTTGGGTCTCAAGTTTTCAAAGACAAGATCTTCTATTAGACCCAATGACATTGATCTGTTTTACACCTCTGTTTCTGCTTCCACTGTTTCTAGCATGACATCAATAGAAATGGAAGTTTTCTCTAATTTTCAACTCATTCTTCTTACCTTTCTTATGTTTGTCGGTGGTGAAGTTTTTACTTCCATGCTTCAACTTTTTTTTGATAGGTTCAGTTTCATACAAAAAAATCAATGTGTCAAAAATGAATGTAATATTAATCAAATTGAACTTGGTCTAGTTTCTATGCCTCAGTCAGAAAACCAAACACAAAGCGATGATAAAATTAACAATAAAGATAAAATTAAGTATAATTCTCTTAGGTATCTAAGTTATGTAGTTTTGGGTTACCTTATGTTGGTTCATTTTTTTGGTTTTAGTTTGGTCACTTTGTACATGGCCTATATACCAAGTGCTAAAAATATACTAAAAAATAAAGGCATCAAGATAGAAACATTTTCTTTATTTACCATAGTTTCCACATTTGCAAGTTGTGGATATGTACCAACCAATGAGAACATGATAGTTTTTAAGAAGAATTCAGGACTTCTACTTCTTATTCTTCCACATATACTTTTAGGTAATACCCTTTACCCACCATGTTTAAGGCTTTTCATAAAGGTTTTGAAAAGTGTTACTAATAGAGAGGAGTTCTCTTACTTGTTGAACAATTCAAAGGAAATGGGTTATGACCATTTGCTCTCTAGTATTCATTGTTGGCTCCTTCTTGTTACTGTATTTGGTTTCAATGTGATACAATTTATATTGTTCTGTTCCATGGAATGGAGTTCAAAGATTATGGAGGGACTAAATCTCTATCAGAAATTGGTCGCGTCTTTGTTTCAAGTTACAAACGCTAGACATACTGGCGAATCTGTTTTCGATCTCTCCACTATCTCATCAGCCATGTTGGTGATCTTCGTCGTCATGATGTAAGTTTCTCTTTTTTGTTTGTTAATTCTTGATTAAGGAAACCATTTTTATAAGGCCCGAACGTGACCTACTTTAAAAATGTTAGGCCTAAGTCTTACTAGCTATAAGAGTGTCTAATTAAGTGCAAGTAAAAAAATAATCACATTGTAAACAAAATGGATAAATGATGCAACATATAAACAAGGAAGATTTTGAATAAAAGATGTAGAGTTGAAACATTTATATAGTTGTTCTTAATTCAGCGTGTAAATGATCTCTATATTGTTTTAGAATCTCCTATGATTGAATCGTGGTATTGGGGTTGATGATAACTAAAACCGTGTTTAATTAATTCCTTGTATCAAAAGTTTTTTTTGACAATGTAGAGTTCAAGTGGCATATATATAGTTGATATATATATATTGCAATTTGCAATGACATATGTGACAAAAGCTTCTTCTTGGGTGAGAGTATACTATATCAATAAACTCATACTTGAGGGAGAAGTTGTTGAAGTGTGAGTAAACTTACATGGTGAAACTGTTTCTAGTGCGTTGACACATTGTGAGTCAACTACTAAAAACATAGTCGTCGCGTATGTGATTTTATTGGTAACTATTTCTTTACTATTTATCCTTTGACCAATGAGAACAAGTCATGTAAATAGATTTGTATGTGGTCTCACAACTAACTTGTAACAAACACTTGTTGGGACAACATACAAATGACTTCTTCTAATACCTTCAAATTATGAAATGATAAATTAAAAAAAAAACCTATTTTATTTTCATTTTGGAACTTTCAAGAAAATATGATGGTGACAAAACATGTGGTTTTTCATATTATATGTACGATAAGCACTAATCAATGTGTACAGACTTGAATTGTGTGGAGCAGTATAAATTAAGGGTCATGTTAACTTGTGCCTTAAGGGCACATGTTAAGCTACCTAAAAATAGAAATATAGCATTTAATGATATAAAAAAATTTAATGTTTGGATGATTGAATGCACCACAAGTTCAATAAATTTTTTCCACATTTATCTTCTTAACATGTGCCCTTAAGGGCACAAGTTAACATTCCTCATAAATTAATACGCGGTTTGTCGCCATAATTGATCTCATCTATTAATTATAGATTGAACGATTTAAATTAAATATAATTAAATTTAAAAAATTTTAACTGTCAACTATTATTGATCGAATGATTCTATTCTATTGTAACATCAAAAATTCCAAACCAAATGTTTACCATAGTAGAAGCATACGGATGTACGATTTCTTGTTTTCTTCTTTCATGACAAGATGTATAACTGATTTCTTAGTAGGCATTAGATTGATTGATTGTATACTTAAACGCAATTAATTGTTTCTCGTACATATGCTTATTTTTGAGGTTTTCCACCTAATTGTTTGTTACAAATGATTGTCGTCCGACTCATATATTAATTACGTTCACCAATCTTCTTTCGCCATTAATTTCCATAAATTTGTCATCTACCTTTATATACCATGTCCTGTGTTTTGTTTTAACTAAGAAAAAACACCTTGCTAATTCAAAATGGATAGAAATACAGATGTTAAAATAAAAATTGCAAATCGATCTAAGAAAAGTAAAAACTGTAAAAAAACCGATTGTTTTTTAATGTGTTTGGATTTATTCTGTATGTATTGTTTATCATTTGCCTTATTTTTTTGAATTTAATTTATATAGACTGTCAGTATAAAGTTATTTTACACATGCGTCCAATAATATTCCAACACATTATGTATTGTGTTAAAAAATACATGATGTGTCAGATTCGTTAAATGATGTGGCAACACATCATTGGATGCATGTGTAAAAAAACTTTACACCGACAGTGCACAACAATTAAACTATATTTTTTTATGAAAATTGCTGGATTGAATTTTGAATTGATTTTTCAAAATCGATATAAATCGAACCAAACTGTATAAAAATATTTTATACTTATTTATCTTTTAGTATTATATATATATATATATTTGACACACTATCAGTATTATATATTGTATTAACCTATTATTCGCTCAATTTTAATTTTGTAATATTACTATTTATTTTTCCCTTAAAAAAATATTACTACTGTTAGTTTAATTTAATTTATTTTTTCTAATATTTTATATGTATTAAATATAATTAATTGATAATTGTTATTCCAAAATATTAATTTATATTATATGTTATATTTTACATCAAACCTATTATTTATTTCTTATAAAAAACTATTATTTTATTATGTTTTTATAATATTATCATTTAATAAAAAAATTGCAATTTGTAATTAGGATATCCAAAAACTGATCTAAATTAAAGCGCATAAAATTGAACCGGATCAAATTTTTTTAATTGTCATCCAAAATTGAATCAAACCACAAATAATTGTATTTTTTGGATTGAATGAGTTTTTACCTCAAAATAAATTCAAACCGAACCACAAACACTTCTAGAAAAACATAAATACTTTTATTGTATACTAGTTTTGAGACCCGTGCATTCGCACGGGTCTATCGATTTTTTTTTATAAAATATTGTTAAAATATAAGTGACGTAGTGTATAAAAAAAAAATAAAAATAATAATTGACGTTGTTCTGCTATTTTTTTGTAAGACTTATTAAATTAAGTAAAAAAAAATTATTAAAGCAATTGTCCCGTGTATGATTTTTGTGCAATAAATTATAATTAATAATAATAAAAATTTATTATTCAATTCATTTTTTATTAAATCAATTGTCCCGTGTATGATTAAATTTTTTTATTAAAACCATTGTCCCGTGTATTATAGTAATATATATTTATCAATAATATATTCATCAACAATTGTTCCGTGTATTATTATAATATATTATTCAATTCATTTTTTTTGGTACAAATTCCTTTTTTTTATTAGAGAAATTGTCCCGTGTATGATTAATTTTTTTTATTAAAACAATTGTCCCGTGTGTTATTATAATATATATTTACCCTGTAATTATTAATATAATATATATTCATCAATAATATACTTCTCCTGTATTTTTTATATAAGAGTAAACAAAAATAGAGTTAATTTTTTTATAATAAATATAGAGTACAATTTAACTATTATATAGAAAAATAGTAAATTGGAAGATATAATTAATTTTTTTACGAAATAGAAGATTTGAAATATTTTTAAGAATTGATGAGGATAAATTAAGATTTTTAGTAGTAATTCTTTTTAGAATAGTAACATCAAATTAAGGAAGTATAGTTTTGCACATTATCTTCCTATTATACCCTCATTTTAATTTACAAAATAATTCCTTTTTTTTTTCACACACTTTCTTTTTCCAATAAATTTAATATATTATGTATCAAAAAAAAATTTAATATGTTATGTACCCATAAAAATATAAAAAACAAATATTTATTTTTTAAAATATATAACATTAATTAGTTTTATTAAAAAAGAGTAAGATAAATTGACAAATTGTATCCTTAAAATACAAAAAAGACAAATAAAAAAGAACGCTAAATCTGACGACAAAAAACGAATAAAAAGAAACGGACATAGTAATAAATTATAATTATCGGTGATAAATATTTATCCAATTTTTTTATGTATGAGTGAAAAATATTTGTCAATGATTTTTTATATTGATCGATAAAAACTACTTGTTTTGTTTAAAAAAAAACTATTAGTTAATTTTTATGCTTATCGTTAGAAGTGATTTTTATTGCTATTTTTATGAGTAAGTTTGTTTTATTCTCTTTCTTAATTTTTTTTAATATTTTTTTATGAGTAGATTTGTTTTATGCCTTTTTTTTTCTTTTTTTCTTTTTAATATTTTTTTATGAATAGATTTGTTTTATGTTTATCTTCTCTTTTTTTGTTTGTTATTTTTGTTTTGTATTTTTTCTTTTTTGAGTTTAGAGTTAAAATTACTTTTGAGGGTATAAACGGTGAAATACTATTAAACGTGCTAATGACAAAAGAAATTTTTTTGTAGTAGTTTTTTTAATATATTGTAAATAGATTTATTTTCTAATTTGGCATATTTTGCGGTGTATAAGTGACACAAATCGTACACCGTACAAAAATTTGTTTCTACCATGGTACTATTAGTTTAAATGTACTATATTCTGTACTATGACATGGTTTGTGTCTAGGGAGGTTATTTAGTTTAGAGTATTCTTTACAAGCCAGAGGAACTCGGTTTGGGACAGTATATCAAAAGAAAAAAAAAAGTGATATAAGTATAACGTGACTTAACATTGATATAATCAAACTTATGCATGGTAAAACACTAAATTACTTTTCAATGATCATGAAACGAAATTTTCTTTGCATAAATTCTGTTTTTCCACTTACATGAAGGATGGAACTAGAATATAATCAAAGATTTGATGACTCGATACCATTAAAAAAAAAAAGATTTGACGACTCGATAAAAAATACAACAAATTCTGATATATGTGTGTGTGAAAGCAATACGAATTATACGAATTATGGAATTTCTTTCTATATATATAATATATATGTTTGATAATCCTTTTTTTTTTTTTTGATAAACAAAGATTGAATTATAAGGAGTATAAAGGGTACTAAAACCTTCCAATTTAACGTCAATCAAACATTTTCTAGATAAGAATCTGTGATACAAGAATCAAATCATGAGCATCAAGTACATCTGTTAATTAAAAATAAACTAAACTTTTTATATATTCGGAGTTTTTGGGGTATATCACAATTGAGTTTGAATTTTGCTTTTAATTAACAGGTATCTCCCACCATACACAACATTTTTACCTATAAGCTGGGACCACAAGAGATCAGACCAAAAAAGCTTAGTGGAGTGTCTTGTCTTCTCTCAACTATCTTACTTGGTTATTTTCATTATTCTTATTTGCATCACTGAGAGACAAAGCTTAAAAGATGATCCTCTCAACTTCAATGTCTTCAATATCACACTAGAAGTCATCAGGCAAGCAACTTTCTCTCTAATTCTCTTTTGTGCTACAATATTTATTTTTCAGATTTTATTTATTAAAAGCTTTCAAAATTCTAGAATTGAACATAAAAAAAGTACACGCCCAACAAAATTTTAGGAAAAGTGTCTTAAAATTTGGGTCGGATAAAATTCAACCTTACAAAATCAAAATCAGTTTATAACTTTTGAAAATTTAATTGCAAATGGAATAACGAATTTAAGATATATTTTAATATCATCTTAGAATTTCTTAGATTGAGTTAATTCAACCATAGAAAACTGATATGTAAATACCTCTACTTATAAATTCGATAATGTTCATACCTTATCTCATAGAACAATTAATAGGTACTGATGAGAGTTATTCTTTTACATTTTTATTGTATATTAATTCTTTCAAAAAGGTTGGTCACTCACTACACCAATACATTAAGAATTTGGCTGCTTTCTAAGAATGGACATAAAAAAAGTGAGCATACCACTTTTAGTATAACACCATATATTATTGTAATTTTTTATTTATAATATTATAAAATCCACTATTTTGTTAAAAAATGGTAAAGGTACACATTTTGAAACTTTTATTAGGCCCATATTAAAATATCATATATATGTATTTAAAGAACTATACTTAATTAATATGCAAGGTATTAATGAATAAGATTGTGATGAAATGATGTGCAGTGCTTATGGGAACGTAGGGTTCTCAACAGGATATAGCTGTTCAAGGCAATTAAATCCTGATTCAATGTGCAAAGATTCATGGATTGGATTTTCGGGTAGGTGGAGTACCAAAGGGAAGTCTATTCTTATTTTGGTCATGTTTTTTGGGAGGCTCAAGAAATTCAATATGAATGGAGGCAAATCTTGGCACCTGTCCTAGAATATATAATATCAAGCTAGCATAGATGTGTTGTGTTAATTAATCAATTAATTGGCATATATATGTTTTGTGCTCAAGCAGCTGCATGTGTTGGTATAATAAGTTTTAGAACTAAATTATAAGGTGGTGACACAAGTCACAACATGATGTTGTATGGTTTGTCTTGCCCACGTCCCACTTCACAACCTCAGTGCAAATGCTAAATTAAAGATTAATGTGTAAAATTTCATGTGGTGTATTTGTACCCCCCCTGCCCCTATCAGGAAAAATAATTTACTTTTTATACTTATTTGAATAACTGATGCGTTTAATTAATAAATTATATTGTATTTAAATTATAATTTAGATATATTAGTTATTTAATGTACTCAAAAAATGAATCTTTATAAGAAAAATGCGTTTTAGCATCAACACAAAACATATGGTATAAATTTCTTATTTCAAAAAAAAAAAAAAAAAAAAAAGTGAAACATAGCGTAAGTTGCTTATGCTAAAATCAAACACGTAGCATCACAGACAGACTATGGATGTTAAATTTAGTGAAACATAGCGTATGCATTGGAGTCTATTGTTATGGACGTTTTTTTTTTTTAATAAGTAAAATATGAATTATAAGGAGTAAAAGAGGTATTCAACCCTTACAATTCAAAGATAGTTACATTTAGTACTTTGTAAGGACTTTATAGGATTATTACACCAATCAAAGAAAACTGCATTATCTTGAGTTCCTATGCGACTTATGAACCAGAACCAAGCTATATAAATAATTTGATCCACGCGAGCCGATTTATTAAATAAATCTCCTCTAAATACAATATTATTACACGTACACATAAACTCCACGTTGTTACTAACCAAATTATGTGCTTAACTCTTTTGCTATGCTTGCCTTTTGATAATGCTCCAAACCATAAGAAATTTTGGTGAATATTACTTGTTATAAAACCATTAGTACCCAGCCACTTATAAATGGTATTCCAAACAACAGCAGTAACGGTTGGTTTTGGAATTTTCAAACTATTGTAATTTGGTTTTCCAAATTCTATTTTAAAAGAGAATATCTACCGAAGTTGTTACTAGGTTGAGTCACGACCAGGTCGCTCTCTTTAAGACGTTTCTTGGCACTTCCCGAAATTGTGCAAGGACCACGCCGCCTCCAGGATAAAACGTGCCCAGTTACAACTGTGCGATTAACTACTGCACCGTAGAAAACCGTTCGAGAATTACACCTTCAATATGGTATTAAGACCACTCTTTTAATACTAAAACCACTTTAATATGGTATTGTTACCACTCTATTATGGTGCTGAGACCACTCAAATATGGTGTTACCATTGAAATTCTGGCACACCAGTATCAGATGTCTTGTATGACGTCGTGATACCAAATAATGCAGGATGTCGAGAGAGAAGTCAAGACATCATACCAGCACTGATTACAATTAATAACAAACAAAAATAGCAAGGCATAAAGTAAATGACACAGTTGTTTGTTAACCCAGTTCGGCGCAAACCAGCCATACTCTGGGGGATACCAATCCAGGAAGATGTCCAATAAGCAATAGCTCTAGACTGATGACAACAACCCTCAAGTTATGCCCTTTCCATCTAGCAACGCCCCTATTGTCTATAACCTAGGGTACTAGCCTAGATCTGAGATAGCCCCTCTCACTTCCTCTTCCTTGTAGTCCCAACAAGGGTAATCGTTTTCAATACAAAAGTTGGAGACACACTCCTAGACAACTAAGACTCACTCTTGCTTAAAAGCTTCGAGCAAATCTGTTGAGACCTTTTAGGGTGTTGGCTTCATTTGGTAAAATAAGCCTGATTCCATGATGTGGAGCATGATGTGTGGCACATCAGGGTTCACATCTGGACGCCCTACTGGACGCGCTTTCATTTATTTAAACGCGATCTTTTGAAAAAGATTTGTTTTTCAAATTAAATCGTGCCAGCTTTCGCGCCAAGGAACAAGATAATCTTTCATGGTTCTGTTTTATTTTATTGGCCGACTTTGATCAAAAAGATTTGAAACAAACAATTAAAAGATTATGATCAAATAAATCTCAAGGCAAAATTTATCAAGGCCAACTCGTCAAAGCCCATGAAGCTTGTTCTATATAAAGGAAGACTGAAGACCAATTATTTATCAACTGAAATCAAGAAGCTAAGTCTAAAAATTGAGTCTTAGGGTTTTAGTTCTTTAGTTGTTCTTTGTTCTTTGTGAGCCTTCACTTGGATCATAGTTTTGATGCAAGTAAGGACTGAGTTTATAGAGTTGTGATCTCTAGTTGTCTTTCTCCAAAGCTTTGAAGCAAGGAGTTAGATTGTGCAACACTCTAAGCCTTTAGGTACGAGTGCTTCGCTTGTCTAGGAGTGTGTCTCCAACTGAGTTTGTTATTAAATCCTTACTGGGTAAGGTTGAGGGGGAGTGAGCAGAGGTTCTCATATCTAGGAGTTCCTAGGTAGAATTAGCACGGGTAGTGATTAAGTGAGAAGTTGTAAACGGGGGAGTTTAGCTTTGAATTGATACTACCATAGTGGATTCATCCCTGGATTGGTATCCTCCAGAATAGGGCTTGTTATAAGTGCCGAACTGGGTTAACAAACTCACGTGTTCTTTTGTTTTCTGCACTTTATATTGTTTACTTGTTCATCAAGTTCAGTTGTCCACGATGTTGACACATTAGGCTACACATCGTACGATTCCTAAAGTGTACACATCGTGCTACACATCTGACACTTGCCACCAGAATTTCAATTGGCATCAGAGCAGGCACCCTGCCTGTTTGAGGGTGAGCTCCAGGGAAGTTACTTTCTGGAAACATGGACAAGGATGGAACAACGGTCAACAAACCACCCCTCCTGGATGGAACCAACTATGACTACTGGAAGCCAAGGATGATTGCCTTCCTAAAGTCACTTGACAGCAGAACTTGGAAAGCTGTGCTCAAAGGCTGGGAGCATCCCAAAATCTTGGATGCTAATGGTGTTGACACTGGTGTACTCAAGCCAGAGGAAGATTGGTCAGCTGCAGAAGACACTGCATCACTTGGAAACTCCAAAGCTTTGAATGCTTTATTCAATGGAGTGGACAAAAATATGTTCAGATTGATCAAGCAGTGTACTGTTGCAAAGAATGCTTGGGAGGTACTCAGAACCACTCATGAAGGCAATGCCAAGGTAAAAAGCTCAAGAATCCAACTTCTCAACACTAAGTTTGAAAACCTCAGAATGAAAGAAGAAGAATCAATTCATGAATTTCACATGAATTTGCTTGAGGTAGACAATTCCTTTGAGGCTCTAGGTGAAAAATTGTCTGAAGAAAAGCTGGTGAGAAAGATGCTTAGGTCCTTACCTAAGAGATTTAACATGAAAATCACAGCCATTGAAGAAGCTCAAGATATCCCAAGTATGAAACTTGAAGAACTTGTGAGCTCTCTTCAAACTTTTGAGATGAACTTAGGTGAGCAAACTGAGAAGAAAGGAAAAGGCATAGCTTTTGTATCTTGTGCTGGTGAAGAGGAAGAAGCTGTTGAATCAGATGATGACCTCTCAAATGACTTAGCCATGTTGGGAAGACAATTCAACAAGCTTCAAAGGAGGGTGGACAGAAGACCAAGGAGGAATGTGAGGAACATCCAGACTGACATCAGTAAACTAGGTAACACTTCAACAAAAACCAAAACTGATGATAAGTCAACTCAGAACAAGGGTGTTCAATGTCATGAATGTGAAGGCTTTGGTCATATAAGATCAGAATGTGGCACATATCTGAAGAAGCAGAAGAAAGGCCTAACTGTTTCATGGTCTGATGAAGACTCTGACACTGACTCAGAGAATGTTGCTGCTAATCATGTTAGTGCCATAACTAGGGTGGATAATACTGATGTTGAATCTGATGATGAAGAACTTACCTTTGATGAACTAGCCTCAGTCCATAAAAAGCTATTTATCAAGAGTGAGGAACTGTACAAGGTCAATGAAGAGCAGAAGGAAATCATCAGTCAACTGGAGACAGAGAAGGGTCAACTACAGAGTCAAGTTGCTAGTCTTGAAAGTGAAGTCAAGTTACTGTCAACCAACTTGAAAAATATGACCAAGTCTGTAAAGATGCTCAACCCTGGAACCAACATGCTTGATGAAATTTTGAAAGTAGGAAAGTATGCTGGTGACTCATCTGGTGTAGGATTTAAGAACAAACATCACAGCAAGAAGACAAATACTAAGTTTGTTCCTGCTCAGAAGAAACCTGACCCTAGCAGAATGTGGACACATCACACTCCACATCAGAGACCTGCTGGCAAAGAGAAGTTTAATGCTTGGAGATGCCACTACTGTGGGAAGAATGGTCACATCAAGCCCTTCTGTTACAAACTCTATGGGTATCCCAAGAAAAAGCCTCAGGTGCAAGCCAAAACAGCAAGGGTCACTCCTAAGAAGATGTGGAAGCCTAAAGTTTCTGAAACTGCACATATTGCTCACACTTCTCTTAGAGCATCTTCTAGTAATGATTGGTATTTTGATAGTGGTTGTTCTAGGCATATGACTGGTGTTGAGAAATTTCTCACTAATATCAAGCCTCATACAACAAGCTTTGTAACCTTTGGTGATGGAGCAAAAGGTGAAATCAAGGGCAGTGGTAAACTCAGCAGCAAAAGCTTACCTAACCTAGAGGATGTGCTACTTGTTAAAGGCTTGAAGGCTAATCTTATCAGCATAAGCCAATTGTGTGATCAAGGTCTCAAAGTCAACTTCACAAAGAATGAATGTCTTATTACTTCTGACAAAGGAGAATTGCTGATGAGAGGATCTAGGTCAAGAGACAACTGCTATCTATGGATTCCTGATGAAACAGCTCACTCCACTACATGTTTGATAAGTCAGGAGGAAGAAGTAAAGCTTTGGCACCAAAGACTTGGCCATTTGAATCTGAAGGGAATGAAGAAGATTGTGTCCAAGGAAGCTATTAGAGGTCTACCAAAGCTTAAGATTGTTGAAGGCAACATATGTGGTGAATGTCAAGTTGGAAAGCAGGTTCAGATGTCACACCCAATGTTACAACATCAGGTGACATCCAGAGTTCTTGAACTGCTACATGTGGACTTGATGGGACCAATGCAGGTAGAGAGTATTGGTGGCAAAAGATATGCTTTTGTGGTTGTAGATGATTTCTCAAGGTTCACTTGGGTTAGCTTCATCAGAGAGAAGTCTGACACTTTTGATGCATTCAAAGAATTATGTCTTAGACTACAAAGAGAGAAGGATAGTGGCATTGTTAGAATCAGAAGTGATCATGGGAAAGAGTTTGAAAATTCAAGATTCTCTGAGTTTTGTGCTGATGAAGGAATTGGGCATGAGTTCTCCTCACCAATCACACCCCAACAAAATGGTGTAGTTGAGAGGAAGAACAGAACCTTGCAAGAGGCTGCAAGAGTTATGCTACATGCCAAGAAGCTACCTTACTACTTTTGGGCAGAGGCCATGAGTACTGCATGCTATATACACAACAGGGTAACTCTGAGAAAAGGTACCTCAATCACACTGTATGAGATATGGAAAGGAAGAAAACCAACTGTCAAACACTTCCATGTCTTTGGTAGCAAGTGCTATATCTTAGCTGACAGAGAGCAAAGGAGGAAGATGGATCCCAAGAGTGATGAAGGAATCTTTCTAGGCTATTCCATAACCAGCAGAGCCTATAGAGTCTTCAACAACAGAACAAGAACTATGATGGAATCCATCAATGTTGTCATAGATGACTGTTCAGATAATGAACCTGATGTTGATCCTGATGTGGACACATCTCACCCCCTGCCTGAAGACTCTGAAGTTATAGAGATTCCTGAGAAGACTGATCAGCAAGAAGATGTGACTCCAGTGAACAAGGGTCCCTCTGTTAGAGTTCAAAAGAATCATCCAAAAGAACTCATAATAGGGAATCCTGAGTCAGGGGTTATGACAAGGTCAAGAGAGGTTGTATCCAATGCTTGTTTTGTGTCAAAGGTAGAACCAAAGAATGTGAAAGAAGCCTTGACAGATGAGTTTTGGATTGAAGCTATGCAAGAGGAGCTGAACCAGTTCAAGAGGAATGAAGTGTGGGATTTAGTTCCTAGACCTGAAGGAGTCAACATCATTGGTACTAAATGGGTTTATAGGAATAAATCTGATGAAAGTGGTGTTGTGACTAGAAACAAGGCTAGGCTTGTGGCTCAAGGTTACTCTCAGATTGAAGGAGTAGACTTTGATGAAACATTTGCTCCTGTGGCACGTCTTGAGTCCATAAGGTTACTTCTGGGAGTAGCATGTATCTTGAAATTCAAGCTATTCCAGATGGATGTGAAGAGTGCTTTCCTCAATGGCTACTTGAATGAGGAAGTTTATGTGGAACAGCCCAAGGGATTTGTTGATCCAAATTATCCAGATCATGTCTACAGATTGAAGAAGGCATTATATGGATTAAAGCAAGCTCCTAGGGCATGGTATGAGAGGCTAACCAAATTTCTTGTGCAGCAAGGTTATAGAAAAGGAGAAACAGACAAAACCTTGTTTGTCAGAGAAGAAAAGGGCAAGTTCATGATTGCACAAATCTATGTAGATGACATTGTGTTTGGAGGAATGTCTGATCCAATGGTCAAGATGTTTGTGAATCAGATGCAGTCTGAATTTGAGATGAGCCTTGTAGGTGAACTTACCTACTTTCTTGGTCTGCAAGTCAAACAGATGGAAGATACAATTTTCATCTCCCAAAGCAAGTATGCCAAGAACATTGTGAAGAAATTTGGAATGGAGAATGCAAATCACAAAAGAACTCCTGCAGCAACCCATCTCAAACTTTCTAAAGATGAGCATGGTGTCAGTGTTGATCAAAGTCTATACAGAAGCATGATTGGCAGTCTACTTTATCTCACTGCAAGTAGACCTGATATTAGCTTTGCTGTTGGTGTGTGTGCAAGGTACCAAGCTGAGCCCAAGATGAGTCATCTGAATCAAGTCAAAAGGATTCTTAAGTATGTCAGTGGTACAAGTGATTATGGAATTCTCTACTCTCATGGTGAAGACACAAGATTGTTGGGTTATTGTGATGCTGACTGGGCAGGTAGTGCTGATGACAGGAAAAGCACTTCTGGTGGATGTTTCTTTTTGGGAAGCAACCTTATATCATGGTTCAGCAAGAAACAAAATTGTGTTTCTCTTTCTACAGCTGAGGCTGAGTATATTGCAGCAGGAAGTAGTTGTTCTCAGCTACTTTGGATGAAGCAGATGTTGGGTGAGTACAATGTGCAGCAAGATGTGCTCACATTATACTGTGACAATCTAAGTGCTATAAATATTTCCAAAAATCCTATCCAACATAGTAGGACAAAGCACATTGATATACGTCACCATTTCATTAGAGATCTTGTTGAAGACAATGTTGTGACTCTAGAGCATGTTGCCACAGAAAATCAACTGGCAGATATTTTCACTAAGGCTTTAGATGCAAATAGGTTTGAGGTGTTAAGGGGCAAACTAGGTATTTGCCTCTTTGAGGATCAATAGCCATAATTGCTATTTAGACGTGCAACGGTTACCTGTTTTTCCCTCCATCCATAGTTGCACGCAATCCAAAGGCAATATTTCCAACGGCTATTTCGCGTTCAAAACTCCAAGAAATCCGTTTACTCAAGATTTTTCTTATTGCCTACCACATTGATCACCACATTCGTTTCTCAACCACTCAAACGACCAAAAATTTTCTTGATCTCTCTCAAACCCTTTGTTCATCTTTCTGAAATTTTCTTTGAAATCTTCATACAAAATCATCATCATCATCATGTCTACTGCAACCAAAACATCTCCTTCCACAAAAATAAACACTCCTCCATCATCACCAAAACCTATTTCCCCACATCAAGAAGATATTCAAGGTGACATGATCGTCGATGCCACTCCTGTCTCAATGATCAAGCCATCTGGATCAAAGAAGAAGAAGTCTAAACGATCAAGAAGGGAATCAACCCCCATTGCCGCAGAGGAAGATGTTGTTCCTTCTCCTTACACAGAAAAATCCAAAAAGAAGAAGAAGAAAAGCAAGAAGCCAAAGATTGGCTCACCAAAGAGGGTTCACACCATGGAAAGTCTGCATGTTGAACCTCTTCCTGCAAAATCTGGTGATGCAAATGCTGAAGCATCTATGGGTGTAGGTTCTTCAAACCCTAACCCTGAGAAGGCTGCTGTGAAGATTTCTGAGGGTCAAAGACACCCCTTGACTCAGAAGATCATTGATTCTGTGCTCCAGGCCCTGCAAGAACCTAATGTTGCGGCAGATGTTGGCACATCATTGCCACAAGGTGAAGAAGAGTCTCCTGCTGAAGAAGAGACTGCTGCTGTTGAAAGACCTGCTGTCATTCCTGATTCTCCTGATCAGGTATTTGTTGAAGAAGATCAACCTGCTGAGGTTGAGGAACCTGAAGATAATATCCAGTCTGACAAAGTTGTTGTGGATGTAGAAGGCTACAATTCTGACATCCCCTTGAAGAAGCTTACTGAGGAGAGTATTGCAAGAAGGACTAGAAGTGGTAAAGGTCCTGCTGTTGTTGAGATTTCTCCTGCTGCTACTAAGGAGAAGAAGAAGCCTGTTAAGAGGCAAGTCATGTATGGTCCCAAGAAGGGATTTAGTAAAGCTGTGGTTCCACCTGCAAAGAAGAAGACTCAGAAAAGAAAAGAGCCACCTACAAGTGACTCAGAGTACGATGTGGAGCAGGATGTAGCTCACATCAGTAAGTCTGAGGAAGAATCTGCTGAGGAACGCAATATGGAGCTTGATGTGATTCACATTGAGTCTGCTGTGAAGAAGAGCTATGGGAAGAAGAAAATTCCTCAGGGAATTCCTGACATCCCAGTTGATTTGATTTCCTTCCACAACCCTGCACATGCTGGAAAATGGAAGTACATTGCTCATAGAAGGTTAGCTCTGGAGAGGGAGCTCAGTGCTGAAGCCTTGCAGTGCAAGGAAGTTATGAGGTTGATCAAGCGTGCTGGCTTGATGAAGACTGTTACTGGACTGGGTGACTGCTATGAGAAGGTAGTCAAAGAATTTTTGGTAAACATCCCTGCTGGTTGTGACAATCCTTTGGACAAGGAATACCAAACTGTTTTTGTGAGAGGTAAAGAAATTCACTTCTCTCCCACTGTTATCAACAAGTATCTGGGCAGAAGTGAGGAGCCCTTTGCTGAGATGGAGGCAAATGACAACTACATAATCAAGGCCATCACAGCTGGAAAGGTCAAGACTTGGCCTAAGAAGGGAAAATTGCAAGCAAGCAAGCTCTCTCCAATCTACAACATCCTGAACAGGATTGCTGCTGCTAACTGGGTGCCTACCACACACAACTGTGATGTGGCTACAGGTTTGGCTAGGTTCATCTATACTGTGGGTAACAAAATTAACTTCGATTTTGGTACTTATATTTTTGATCAGACTATCAAACATGCCAAAACCCTAGCTGTCAAACTACCCATTGCCTTTCCTTCCCTACTGTGTGGAATCATATTGAGCCAGAGACCTGATGTTCTGGGCAAGGATGATTTGTCTTGCAGAAGAGAGTCTGCTATTTCTTTTAGTCTCAAGCAGTCTGATGTGACTCCTAATGTGGGCACATCCAGCTCAAACAATGCTATGTCTAGGACAGACATGATTGCTGCTTTAAAGGAGACTTGCAAGGCTCTGGATGAGAAGAAGGCCAAGCTGGAGGCAGTCATTGCTGGACTGGAGCTTGAGGATGAGCAAACAATGGCTGAGGATGAGGAATTGGAGGAGGAGGAGCCCAATGACTCTGAAGCTGAGGAAACTGATGGGAGCCAGGATATTTGAATTATTGTAATTCATTAATATTTCCCTGTACTCAGTATTTCCTTGTTTTTGCTTGTATTTTGTGGGCTATGCCCTGGATTTCTGATGCACCTTTGCGTGCCTGTTCTGTACCTGCTGCACTATTAATATCATCTCTACATCTCATGCTATCTGCATTCTATGGTGTGTTACTTACTCTCAGTATGTTTGTCATAATTTTTGGCTAAAAAGGGGGAGTAAAAATTAAAATGAAAAACTTACTTCTGAACTTCTGAACTTCTGAACTTCTGAACTTCTGAAACTTTCTCAACTTCTGAAGCACTACAACTTCTGAAGCTCTGCTCAGCTTCTGAAGCACTTCTGAAGCTCTGCTCAGCTTCTGAAGCTTCTCCAACTTCTGAAGTTCTGATGTGTGGCACATCTGACTACACATCTGGTATACATGCTTATTTTTCTTCAAATATTTTATCAACAAATTTTTGAAGAATTAGTTTTCTAAAGCATGTTCTTCTGAAGACCTTTTCTGTACATTTTCAACTGGGTGATGCATTCTTAAGAAGTCCAATTGAAGATGTTATCTAATTTCTACATGGTGATGCATTCTTAAGAAGCCTGTAGAAGTTATTCTGTGTGATGTTTGACACATCTGTGAGTTTTAACTTGGTCATGCATTCTTAAGAAGCCAAGTTTAAAACTTCTCTATATCTCTCTAGGCCATGCATTCTGAAGAAGCCTATAGGGAATATGAGATTTAGGGGGAGTACATGGAAAGTGCTCTAGTTCAAAGGGGAGTAGACTATTACTGGGTTTGCTACCCTCCCTTATGTGTGCATGGAATCTCATGCTTGTATGTGTCTGAGAATTTATTTTTCTCAGTCTTTGGGAATTTATTTTCCTATCTTGTGAGAGTTTATTTCTCTCTTTATTTGCAAGGCTCTAATCCGCTGCTGCATGCCTCTGATGTGCCTACACATCTCTCCAAGTTTAGTTGGGTGACTCAAAGATTATTTTAGCCCAAAATTTGCCAAAGGGGGAGATTGTTGAGACCTTTTAGGGTGTTGGCTTCATTTGGTAAAATAAGCCTGATTCCATGATGTGGAGCATGATGTGTGGCACATCAGGGTTCACATCTGGACGCCCTACTGGACGCGCTTTCATTTATTTAAACGCGATCTTTTGAAAAAGATTTGTTTTTCAAATTAAATCGTGCCAGCTTTCGCGCCAAGGAACAAGATAATCTTTCATGGTTCTGTTTTATTTTATTGGCCGACTTTGATCAAAAAGATTTGAAACAAACAATTAAAAGATTATGATCAAATAAATCTCAAGGCAAAATTTATCAAGGCCAACTCGTCAAAGCCCATGAAGCTTGTTCTATATAAAGGAAGACTGAAGACCAATTATTTATCAACTGAAATCAAGAAGCTAAGTCTAAAAATTGAGTCTTAGGGTTTTAGTTCTTTAGTTGTTCTTTGTTCTTTGTGAGCCTTCACTTGGATCATAGTTTTGATGCAAGTAAGGACTGAGTTTATAGAGTTGTGATCTCTAGTTGTCTTTCTCCAAAGCTTTGAAGCAAGGAGTTAGATTGTGCAACACTCTAAGCCTTTAGGTACGAGTGCTTCGCTTGTCTAGGAGTGTGTCTCCAACTGAGTTTGTTATTAAATCCTTACTGGGTAAGGTTGAGGGGGAGTGAGCAGAGGTTCTCATATCTAGGAGTTCCTAGGTAGAATTAGCACGGGTAGTGATTAAGTGAGAAGTTGTAAACGGGGGAGTTTAGCTTTGAATTGATACTACCATAGTGGATTCATCCCTGGATTGGTATCCTCCAGAATAGGGCTTGTTATAAGTGCCGAACTGGGTTAACAAACTCACGTGTTCTTTTGTTTTCTGCACTTTATATTGTTTACTTGTTCATCAAGTTCAGTTGTCCACGATGTTGACACATTAGGCTACACATCGTACGATTCCTAAAGTGTACACATCGTGCTACACATCTGACACTTGCCACCAGAATTTCAAAATCACACACACAATGACCACACTCCGTACCTCAAGGCTTAGGAGACGATCATACACAATTACAACTCAACTAAAAACAGTCCTTAGCATGCATCAAAGTAATGCAAGAAAGGCTCACAAAGTACAAGACAAAAACCCTAATAAAATCCTTATACAAATATGACGGCTTCTGTTAACTTCAAATTAGGTTTAGGTCTTCCTTTAAATAGTATGAGCTGCAATGAGCTTGATGAACACGCTGGCCAGATACGATCCAAGAACGCGCCAACACAAGTCAAACATATTTTGAAACGCAATCTTTTGTTTCCTCAAATGTTATGGCATTCTTCCAAAAATATATCAAGCCAATAAACGACAACCTGGAGCTTCTAGAAAACGTGCTTCTTGGAGCACACGTTGCACAAATATATTTGCTGATCAAATCTTCAAATATCTTGTGCGAAAATAAAACTCCAGATAAGCGCAGTACAGATGCGCTGTGATGTCGTACTCACATGTCGTGACATTGGGTTCGACATCTTGCTATAGTTTGTTTTAACAAAATGTAGCCAACATACAAAAACCCAACAACCACAATTCTAACTTTTAAGTTCTCCTATCAATATGATACTACGACCACTCAAATATGGTGATTCCACCATTTCGACTTTTTAATTTCTCCTCAAATCAATATGGTACTACGACCACTCAAATATGGTGTTTCCACCATTCTAACTTTAATTTCTCCTCAAATAGAAAAAAATACTAAAAGAATATTTATATACTTTTAAGATCATTCTTAATTCCGACGGGACATTCTTGTTTCAAAAGAGACTATGATCTTAAAAATACTTTTTCTTCTGAAGAGACATACATTATTAAAGGGACTATGTTTTTAAGACCTTTCTTTATTTCGAAGGGACATTATACCGAATAGGGACTAATGTCTTAAGAACACTCTTATTTCCGAAGGGACAGAAAAGGGAGATGAGAAGAAGAATAGCTCGTCAACACAAGCTGGAGGGAGAAGAGAGAAAGAGTTCTCGACAACTCAATAGAAACTTTTTGGTGTGATTTTTGAACTGAGTGGAGTCATCTATTTATATAGAAATTTTGTAACTGTTTTAGCAAAAATTGCTACAGCAGTTACTCTAATGGATAAGATCAAAAAGAAACTTATTCAATAATCCGTTCAACAACATTTGTGGATGAGATCAAAAGAAACAAATCCACAATGGTAGATGTAACAAACTAATGAAGGAAAGATAGGAAATTTAGTTGGATTGTCAATCTTATCACAATAAACATAATTTAAAATTATGGAAAGTGATATCCATGAATAAATAATAATAATAATAATAATTATTATTATTTTCATCATTATCAGTTATCAGGTATTTATAATTAAATACCACTATTTAAACACTACTAATGTGTGTTCTATTTTGTGTGGGACCCTCACACTCTATTTTTTCTATTCACACACTATTAGATCAAAGTTTAATTACTTAGTGTTTAATCTTCCAACCTTCCGATTTCTTTCCATCTTCACATCAATGTTCCAACAATCCCCCACTTCAAATTAAAAAATGGTTTCAATAATAACGTCAAAACGTTTCTATAAGGTTACTAATAGACAAAGGTGTCGCCAACAACTTGAACCTTTGCATAGCGGGTAAAATTCCGATTAACAAGAGTGGCACGTAGCATTGAACTCAATCTCAGACATAGAACCCACACACAACCTTTTCTTAAGGTGTATTCAAAAAGCCTGTGCATTTATGGCCCTGCACGTCTATCCCAGTTTTAACGAACGCTCTAGGTATTCTGCCCCAAATTCCATAGGAACCGGCCTCAGTTCCACATTCGCATAGGTGAGTCTATCAAGAGTACTCCTGTAGCTGTGTACTCCTGTAGCTGTGTACTCCACTCCATATGGAGTATAGATCTCATTAAGAGTTTCTATTATCTCATCCTCTATTCGTTGCAGGAATCATGCTTTCTTTATTCTCTCTAATAGCATGTTCTATCACTTTATGACTTGTTATTACCCATTGAACCTATTTCTTGGGATCTCCAGTCAGTTAGGTCGGGTTACCATCACTAGTGACCTATAGGCATTAGTCCAATCTTAATAGAAGTATTTAAGACTTTCTTTCTTGTTAGTCCTTTCGTCAAAGGATTAACTAATTCTTTATCAGTACGTACATGATATACTTAACCGTTCCTTTTGAGAGTAGCTAGCTCTCTATTCCTTTATGTGTTCGTGCCTTAATAATCGCCTCTTGCCATTGTAGTAGCAATTCTCAACTTTTGTAATAGCTGTAGTGCAGTACTATCACAATTAACACTTCTGGCAACAGTTTTATCCACTAGGGGATCTCAACTAGCAATCATTTTCTGAACTTGCTTCTTCACTAGTTTTCTCTAGTGTTCTCATCTCAGATTCATTCCATATTGGACTGAGTTAATATCATTTGTTTTAACAAACAACTCCTCTAGTGATGCTCAATGTGCAGTCACTGGTCACTTTCAGACTTATCTGAAGGATGTTCTATTTTGTATCTTGTACCATTTAAGTACGATAAGATACTTCTCATTTGTATCTTGTTCCATTCAAGTACAATATGATACTTCTTATAATGTAATTCTAGGGTCATAATCTTCTTAAGGCACCTTCTGACTCTTTCAATAGCATGGTAATGCTTCTCATCAGTCTATTAGTAAACTTGAATAAGAGTCTTATGACGTGGCCAACGTCGACTCTAATACATTCAATGGCATACCTAAAGATTGTCAATGATACTTGCATATTCCGTTTGTCTAACACCATCTCAAATGTTCTTGAAAAGTTTTACATTTGGATCATAAGGTGTGCTTGCAAGTTTACATTCAAATAATTACATTTTCTTAAGAAATTCTCAATTTTGTGAGATTCATCAGAAAAGTTCTCTTTTTCTGATCTAGTAATCTTGAAACCAAGAATTACTTCAACTTGGTCTAAGTTTTTCTTATCAATGTTGTTGATAAACAATGATTTCACATAATTCATAACATGAATCTTTAAACCAAATATGAGCATGTCGTCTTCATAGAGACATATGATCGTGCAAATATTATTTCCATAATTGTGGTAAATACATTTGTCACTTTCATTCACTTTATACTCATTTGATATCATTAGAATGTCAAATTTTTCGTGGCATTCCTTAAGAGTTTATTTTAGACCTCACAAGGAATTATCTAACTTACAGATCTTGTTTTCATGTCCATGAATTGCAAAACTTTCAGGTTGTTTCATATAGATTTCTTCTTATAGTTCACCATAAAAAAGGGAACTTTCACACCCATTTGGAGTACTATCAAGTTATGAACAGCGGCTAAAGAGACTAGTACTCTTATGAATATTATTCTAGTGGCTGGTAAATTATTTTCGAAGAAGTCTATATTTTTCTTTTTGTCTAAAACCTTTTACTACAGGGAGAGCCTTGTATTGATCAACCGTACCATCAGGTTTTAGTTCTTTTCCCAAAATCCAAATACAACCGATTAGTTTTCAACTATGAGAGAAGTCAACTAAGTGTCATGTTTCGTTAGAATCTAGAAAATCCATTTCATCGTTTATTGCTTCTTGCCATAACTCATCATCTAATGAGTATATAGTTTCTTTGAGGCTTAATGGATCTTCTTCCAATGTATAAACCAAGTTCATACTCTTTAGCAATTCTTGCTTTCTTACCTCTTTGAGGTTCTATAACATCTCGCACGATATTTTCATAACTATTTCTGATTACTGGAATGTGATCAGATATAGTGCCCCCACTATTTATTAATATTTTTTTTTGAAAAGGGAATTTATTTTGCCCCCACTAATGTTATGTTCCACTAGTGCCCCACTATTCTTTATTTAAAGGGGTAAATATTTACATAGAAATCATCATCGTTTTATTATATGCTCACTTTAGCATTTAAGAACTATATGCTTCACTATTTATAGCATACTCAATGAATACACATTCATAGGCTCCACTAGTGAGTTTAACTCTCTTGGGGTCCAGAATCCAAATATAGTCCAGACAATCCCAAGTTCAAAAATAAGACAAGTTGGGTTGTCTTTTCTTCAAAAAATTCTTAATTAGAATTTTTGTTCTTAGACTTGGGTACTCTATCCAACATAATTTCAATTTTCGTTATAAAAATTGAACATACCAAACATATCAATTTTATTTTTCAAAATTCACGGTCATCAATAAATATGATAAAATATCATTTTATCATTTCTAGTTTATGTGCCATCAAGTTTGCACATATCATAATTTATTAAGTTTGGTGATTCAAATTCTCTAAACAATTAATCAATACCATTCACATTAATCTCAAAACCAAGACACAAACAGTTTCATTCTGACTTTAAGGAAATTTATCAAAAATTGAGATCAAGTAACATTACCTTATTACGTCGACACACTCAATTACACCACAATATCCAAAAAATTGTTCACATCATTTTCTATAGCTCTTGGAGATAAGTTTGTGATTTCAGCAATATAACCATCCTGATATGTAATTTTCAAGTGATTGAAGATTCTCAAAATTGAGAAATAGAATCAACAAACAAACTTGTGAGTTTTATCATTATCAATGATAATTAGGTACATTATGTATATGAATTTCTTAGTGTTGTTGTTATAACAACAATCACTTCATTGTTTCAGTCGAAAGATGTACTTTTATAGCTTGATCTATCCTTAATGTATTTAGGGACAACTTAACCTTAATAAGTAACTTCTCCGGTAGACATAGCAGTTTGAAACGTCTTAAAATTGTTGGTTTTGGAATTTCCAAACTATTGTAATTTGGTTTTCCAAATTCTATTTTAAAAGAGAATATCTACCGAAGTTGTTACTAGGTTGAGTCACGACCAGGTCGCTCTCTTTAAGACGTTTCGTGGCACTATCCGAAATTGTGCAAGGACCACGCCGCCTCCAAGATAAAACAAGCCCAGTTACAACAGTGCGATTAACTACTGCACCGAAGAAAACCGTTCCAGAATTACACCTTCAATATGGTACTAAGACCACTCTTTTAATACTGAAACCACTTTAATATGGTATTGTTACCACTCTATTATGGTGCTGAGACCACTCAAATATGGTGTTACCACAATTCTAACTTTTAAGTTCTCCTATCAATATGGTACTACGACCACTCAAATATGGTGATTCCACAATTTGGACTTTTTAATTTCTCCTCAAATCAATATGGTACTACGACCACTCAAATATGGTGTTACCACCATTCTAACTTTAATTTCTCCTCAAATAGAAAAAATATTAAAAGAATATTTATATACTATTAAGATCATTCTTAATTCCGACGGGACATTCTTGTTTCAAAAGAGACTATGATCTTAAAAATACTATTTCTTCTGAAGAGAAATACATTATTAAAGGGACTATATTTTTAAGACATTTCTTTATTTCGAAGGGACATTATACCGAATAGGGACTAAGGTCTTAAGAACACTCTTATTTCCGAAGGGACAGAAAAGGCAGATGAGAAGAAGAATAGCTCGTCAACACAAGCTATAGGGAGAAGAGAGAAAGAGTTCTCGACAACTCAATAGAAACTCTTTGGTGTGATTTTTGAATTGAGTGGAGTCCTCTATTTATATAGAGATTTTTTAACTGTTTTAGCAAAAATTGCTACAGCTGTTACTCTAATGGATAAGATAAAAAAGAAACTTATTCAATAATCCGTTCAACAACATTTGTGGATGAGATCAAAAGAAACAAATCCACAATGGTAGATGTAACAAACTAATGAAGGAAAGATAGGAAATTCAGTTGGATTGTCAATCTTATCACAATAAACATAAACTAAAATTATGGGAAGTGATATCCATGAATAAATAATAATAATTATTATTATTTTCATCATTATCAGTTATCAGGTATTTATAATTAAATACCACTATTTAAACACTAGTAATGTGTGTTCTATTTTGTGTGGGAACACCACACTCTATTTTTTCAATTCACACACTATTAGATCAAAGTTTAATTACTTAGTGTTTAATCTTCCAACCTTCCAATTTCTTTCCATCTTCACATCAATGTTCCAACAGTAACACTACAACAATATTTTCGACAGTCTCCTTCGAATTGAAACAGACAGCTTCACTCTCGACCGAACTTACTCAATCCAACCCAAAAAAGTGGGTTGGATCGGACAATGAGAAACATTAGCTCTATGTTTGGATTTGTCTCGTATTGGTACTGGAAAAAACCTAATTTACTCATGATGATCTTTTAACCAATTGGATTTGGGAAAAATATTTTGTGGAAAGATAAATACTTGTTCAGTGGTGAATGTTTTTTTAATAACTTTAGGACTATTTTACTTTTCATTTACACATACGGATTTTTATGAAAACAAAAACTTCTCATTTTTAAGCATCAATGAAAAACGTTAGTTTTATGTTTGGATTAGTCTCATGTTGGTTCTAAACAAAAACTAATTTACTCGTAATGACGATAGTTTAACTAATTTATTTGGGAGAAGTATTTATTTTGTGTGAAGATGAATATTTGTTTCCCGTGAATTTTTTCCAATAATTTTGGGACTATAATTACTTCTCATTTACACGTGAATTTTTATGAAAACAATTACTTCTCATTTTATGCATCATTGAAAAATATTAATTCAATATTTGGATTAGACTCATGTTCGTTCCAAACAAAAACTAAATTACTTTGATGCCGATATTTTAATGATTTTAATATCAAGTTAGATTCACGCAGGAGAAAATTAGGATATCCTAAATATCAATATAAGCAATAAGTATAAAAAGCAAACAACATAACAAAACTCTTTAATGATTAAAATATTAGACTAAGACCATATTCAATGATTAACATAACCGGACCATATTCAATGAGTATCATATGTTACTAACAAGTGGTTCATACAATGTCAAATAATACTTATGCAACTCATACATATTTTGCTCCGATGGTGATACCACTTTAAATATCATACATTATTAACAAATGGTCCTTTCTATATTTATTTTTTTAACTTTGTCTAAAAAAAATAAAAATTTATTTGATTTAATAAATTCATAGATAAATAAATTAATAATTAAATATAATGAGAAATACAAGATAATAAATAAAAAATTGTTAAAAATACATAAATATGACAGAAAATATATAATAAAAATATAATAATTAATTTTGATTATTTTCTTGTCTGAAACGCTCCCAAATGTGTTTTCTTTTGGCGAGAAAGGAACATGATTTTTTTTCTTCTGAGAAATATGTGCTGCTTCATCAAACCTATTAATATTTTCTAGACCACTTTTAGTTGATAATTGTGGCACTGGAAGAGCTTTAACCAAAATGGTATTGAGTGGTGGTGATATAGATAAATAAAATAAGGATTATTTTGGAAGTTTTACCAATAGGAGTTTGATTTTGGAACAAATTCATATAATCATGAATATTATTACCGGACATATTGTGATCCATTTGATGGAAAACAAATAAAAAACGACTTGAGAACAAAATAAAATAAATAAAAATTGTGATATATATATATATATATATATATATATATATATAGAAAAAAAAAGATATAAAATATATATATATATATATATATATATATATATATATATATATATATATATATATATATATATATAATATAGAATATAGAAAAATATAAAATATGATTAAATGTTTGTATAAAAAGAGATCAAATGACCATTAAATGATCAAACAAAAAATGTAACATTAAATTGATGATCCGGTACCTTATTTAAGGTACCGGTATAATTAATTTTGATACCCTCTATGGCAAGTCATGAAACTCCAATGATAAAAATAATAAGGTACCATATCATTAGCCTATGAAACTTTCTTAAATACCCTTACCGGAGATGCTTTTAAAGCCCGTTTGATCTAGCTTATTTTTGAGCTGATGCAAACAACTTATGCATTTTTATGTATTATTATAAGTTTCTGTAAAATTTAGATCAGTTTATATTGTAGGATAAACATATATCCATCTTCACTCAACTTATGAATTTAAAAAATAGCATAAAATTTAATTTATATTATATAAGCCGTTTGAATAAGCTCTAAAATAAGTTAGGGCAAACAGACCCTTAGTATGATCAAATAATCATGACCATGCAGTTTTTTTTTTTCTTCTGTTGGTTCACTACCCGCGTATGTGTATCAAGAAGGGAGAAAATATTAAATATAAATAAAAGTTAGAGGGCATATTTTATTTTTTAGATTCTTCCCATAAATCCCACCTTTTTTCATTCTTCCCATAAATCCCACCTTTTTTCCTTAATTCTATTATACTAATTGTCTCTCAAATATTACAATTATATACCATTTTGGTTACATCATTTTCTCCGTCGTGTAATAACAAGACCCCCTAATTTTTCTCTAATATTCTCTAACATTTTGTCAATCAAGTATGACTTACGACATTTTGGTCTCTTGTTTTTTTTTAATTATTACTAAAATAAAAAATATATTTATTCATTGAAATTAGTAGAGTACATCAGATTAAATACAATCACAAAATATGAAAAGAACAAATCTACGAACAAATGCACATCTTTCAAATTAATAGTATAAAACGACATATGTATGACTACAAATAATGTGATAAAATCAAAGTAATTGCAATACATCACATGCACATGCCTTCAGATCTACATCGTTGACGAATTTAGTCACCGCGTGAATGTGAATCGGTAGTTGACCAAAGTTGATCATCCAATTCAATAAAACGAACACCACAACAAGACAAGAAAGCAAACACCGCACGAAGACAAAAAAAATCAAACAACCTCGCATTGATCGAGATGATGAAATAAAAAAAATAAAAAAATTCCTAATCTATGTCAAAATCACCCCACATTTTATGAAAGAAGATGAAAAAAATTTAGAGTGAAAGAGAAGCTTGTCTCTCTAAAAAATTACGGCCGGCCTCAACTTTGGTCTTTTACTCTTAGATTTCACATTTTAATTTAATAAAAAAAATACATTTTTTAAATATTTTTCAAAAACAATTTTTATGAGAAACTCTATTGAAAATAGATTCTTATTTTAAGGTTTTTTTTTTAATTAAAAATTATTTATAAAAATTTGTAATAAAATGATCAAATACTTAAAATAACGTTTCATAAAGTTTTTGTTAAATTTTTAACGATAATAATAATAATAAAATAATATACTATATATAAATCTTAAAACAAACAGACTCTTATTTGGTTGAAGTCAAATGCATCATTTTTTGTTGATTTATTTATCTCTTATATTTAAAGACCAGTAATAATAAAAAATATTATTAATTAAGAACCCAAATTGCAAAAATATGGTTGACAATACACTAGAACACATTTTCTAAATATATTCTCTTTTACATGTTAGAATTGAAATAAACTCCACCAAATTATGTGGATCTCGTATAAATTTAGTAGGAGTCATGAATTTTAACTAGATTTAATCTAAAGGTGCGAAATTTAGATAATAAAATAATAAAATTAACTAAAAAGAGTGTGTTAAAAATTGTGTTATTATTTATTTATTTTTAGTATTATTATATAGTTTTTGTCACATGAAATTATGTTAAACATGTGTCATTTGGATTTCAATAAGCTATAGTTATTTTTTTGTTTGTTTATAATGGAGCCAAAGATCAAAACTAGTACTTCTTTGAAAGTACTTGATCAATTTTGTATTAAGGATGAATTATTAGATCATGAATTGGTGATTGTTTTTTGTTGTTGTTCGAGTTCTAGAACTTCTTGTGCTTTGAAAACTTTTAATGAAATTTTGCTGATTAAAAAAAAAGTAGTTGTATTAATAAATTAGGGAGTACAAAATTTAATATATATTTAATTGACAAATTTACTTATAAAAATGTTTCAAAATAGACTCGTCTTATGGTGCTTGAAAATATTTTATCGTTATTGGTTAGAATATGAAATTTTTCATGTTAATTAAATTTAGAATTTAGATCGTGAATATTTTTTTTATTAAAGAATCACTTTTAAAATTTACATATGACATCCAAAAACTCATGACCGGCCTTGACCACCTTGCTATTGCTTTACTATATAAATGCCTTCCTACTTGATCCAAGGTCAAGCCAATATTGTTTTTCAATTAAATACAATATTGATGATGAACTTTGGTAAAAGGTTGCAACATCTTTGTAGTTTCTTTAGCAAAGACTTTCATGGTTCCTTAACTCGTTTTTTATCATCCCAATTCAAATTCAACAATTTATTCATTCAACTTTGTTATTTCATTGTCCTTTCTCTATTTGGTTACTTGGGTCTCAAGCTTTCAAAGCCAAGATCTTCTGTTAGACCAAATGACATTGATCTGTTTTACACCTCTGTTTCTGCTTCCACTGTTTCTAGCATGACATCAATAGAAATGGAAATTTTCTCTAATTTTCAACTCATTCTTCTTACCTTTCTTATGTTTGTCGGTGGTGAAGTTTTTACTTCCATGCTTCAACTTTTTTTTGATAGGTTTAGTGTCACCCAAAAAAATCAATGTGTCAAAAATGAATGTAGTGGTTGTTATAGTAGTACAACTAACAATCAAATTGAACTTGGTTTGGTTTCTATTCCCCAATCAGAAAATCATGCTCAAATTGATAAAAATAATATTACCGATAAAGACAAACTTAAGTATAATTCTCTTAGGTATCTAAGTTATATAGTGTTGTGTTACCTTATGGTGGTTCATTTTTTTGGTTTTAGTTTGATCAATTTGTACATAACCTATATACCAAGTGCTAAAAATATTCTCAAAAAAAAAGGCATCAAGATAGAAACATTTTCTTTATTTACCATAGTTTCAACATTTGCAAGTTGTGGTTATGTACCAACCAATGAGAACATGATAGTTTTCAAGAAGAATTCAGGACTTCTTCTTCTTATTCTTCCTCATGTACTTTTCGGTAATACCCTTTACGCGCCATGTTTGAGGCTATTGATAACAGTTTTGAAAAGTGTTACTAATAGAGAGGAATTCTCTTACTTGCTGTATAATTCAAAGAAAATGGGTTATGACCATTTGCTCTCTCCTCTTCATTGTTGGAACCTTGTTGGCACTGTCTTTGGTTTCAATGTTATACAATTTCTATTGTTTTGTTCCATGGAGTGGAGTTCCAAGATTATGGAAGGACTAACTCTCTATCAAAAGCTCGTTGCATCTTTGTTTCAAGTTACAAATGTTAGACATTCCGGTGAATCTGTTTTTGATATCTCCTCTATCTCTTCGGCCATATTGGTGCTCTTTGTTTTCATGATGTAAGTTACTCTCTTTCCTTGCAAATGCTAATATGCGATATATGTTATTATATGTGAAGGCCAACATCAAAGAGTTGATTAGGTGGTGCACGATGCATCTTTGTTTCAAGTTACATGTGACTTTGAAAATTTAACTACCAATTAAAAAGCAACATGTGTTATTTCAAGACGTTCTTGATGCTATGCCTTCGCTGCATATAACACTACTCTACAAAGTTTTTTAGTGTACCTTAACGCTACAACATTTTTTAATTTTAGGCTATAACCACTATGTTCTTTTTGAGAAAGGATCCTCTCAAGTGAGAAAAAAAATTGAGGAAATAAAGTGGAAAATTGACCATTGAATTACAAATATAAAACAATATTTAATTCTAAAAGTAACGGAGAAAAAATAATTGATGGTTAAAATGCGAAAATTGAGGAAATTTTTTTTGAGAGGATCCATTCTCGTTCTTTTTATATTTTATATTCGAACTTTGAAACCATAGCGCACCAAAATATAGTATCATATACTCATATTGATAGTGACAATTTTTTTTATCAAGTAGTCTATTTACTAGAAATTCCATCCTCTGCATATATAATGTAAAGTTCTGCCAACTGAGTTAAGCTTACGGGACAACGACAAACTTATAATATGGATCCATATTGATGTATGATTTTTATTTTTCTTTCTTCATTTGTTTTGACCGAATCTTTTTCGGTCAATATGTACGTCTGATTTCTTCAAATTGGTATAATACATTGAATAATATAAATTCAAAATCAATAAAATTAAAAATGATGAATGTACGAACAAATTTACAATATTAAGGCTAGGTTAATAGCATACAATAGCAAAAGACTTACAAATATAACAAATTCTACAAATATAACGAAATTAAAGTGTTCCAAATATCTAGGTCTCCAAATCTTTAATACTGACGACACCAAACTGACTAAATCGAAACTAATGTGCCAATCTAAAAAGAACATACACCACACTAAAATGGAAAAGCAAAATTAACAACACCGCACTAAGATGAAGATCAACACAAAATCGCATTAAGAAGACATAATCATGAAGAAAAAAAACTAAATATGTGTGAAAAATAATTTATTTAAATAAAGGGAATTAGGAAAAGAACGATTAGGATGAGTAATTTTGGGCCAAAAATTGACCCTAAATCATCCATCTTTAATTGATGAAGAAGAAGAAACTAGGGTTAAAAAAAATGTGGGGGCTGCAATCGAGAGTACACAAAAATCATATGATTGATAATATATATATTGAATGTCATGTCCTGTTGTTTGTTACTCCGATATCAATATAAGTTTTTCTCGATTTTTCTTAATGAATTATGGGTAGTTTATCCAATAAAAATTATCCACATAAGTTAAATTATTATACATTCTACTTTGAAAAATATAGTTAATCTTGTTTAATCTATAAATTTCAAACAAAAATAACCAAGGTTTTTTCTTTTCCTAAATTACCCTTTATATATGCCTAATAAATTTGATCACCGTGAAAATATACATCAATCTCCTTTGGTAACTTTAACGAACATTGTAAGAGCATCTTCAATGGTGATATCGTTTTGGGTATCATACATCACTAAAAGTGGTCCCTACAATGTCATAAAATATTTATGCAACTCATACGTGTTTTGCTCCAATGGTGAAACACTCTAGGTATCATACATTATTAACAAGTTATTAATTCTATTTAAGTGACTTAACAACATATGTTAAATAATTAAAGATAGAAATATGATCTCAAAAGTAGTGTATTTAATTTATTTATTTTTTGCTCAAATTTATTTAATTAACTATTTATGCTTAGATCACTAAATTTGTTAGCTATTTTTCTTCTACTATAATAATATAATATATTTTCTAATTTCTCTTTTAATCATAAACCGAAAATTATCTATATTAAAAATAAAATAAAAATCATAAACTAAAGTTTACATTGCATAAATTCCATTTTCCCACTTACATGGAGCATGGAATTAGATTACTAGAATATAATCATAGATTTGACGACTCACAAAACAAATGTTTCTATACGTAATTTACACGTAATTTTAAAGTAGTATGTATGAAAGCAATCCTTCCACAATAAAATAAATAATACGCAGCTTTTTGAGATCAGGCACTTTCTAGGTCTAGATAAAAATATGTTATCCTAGAATCAAATCAGTTATTAATTAATGGAAATTGTCAAATTGATGTTTTGTTTTGGGTATCCTCGATTATTTATATAGTTTAAATTTTCCTTATAACAGGTATCTTCCAGCATACACAACATTTTTACCCGTAAGGGACCACGAAAATAATGTGAAGACAGACCAAAAAAGTCTAATAGAGTGTATTTTACTATCTCAGCTCTCTTACTTGATTATTTTCATTATTCTCATTTGCATCATCGAAAGACAAAGCTTAAAAGATGATCCCCTCAACTTCAATGTCTTGACCATCACACTAGAAGTCATCAGGCAAGTCAAAACCCAATCTAATTAATTTTTTTTATTGGATATCAGTGTAAAATTATACTGTAATTAACGTTGTAATAAATATGCAGTGCTTATGGGAACGTAGGGTTGTCTACAGGATATAGCTGCTCAAGGCAATTGAAAAAGGATTTAATGTGCAAAGATTCATGGATTGGATTTTCAGGAAGGTGGAGTAGTGAAGGGAAAATGATCCTTATCTTGGTAATGTTCTTTGGTAGGCTCAAGAAATTCAACATGAATGGAGGCAAAGCATGGCACCTGTCCTAGCTAACTATTTAGAATTAATTAATAAATAAATAATAATAACGCGTACAAAATTCAAAATTCTCCCTATTTTTCAAAAGAAATACAAATTTTTGAGAATCTGTATCTACAAAATTATTTAAAAAATGGCGGGACCTGCACATGTGCGCTGGTATATATATAGGAAATATCTATATTTTAATATAATGTTTGTGTGGTTCAGTATTTCAGTTTTCAGTTATGGAAAAATCGCATGGACCCTACATGGGTGATCATGAACCATTGTAGACCATTGGGACTAATGTCAATTCAAATTTGCGAATCAGAATATTATTTGGGACTCGGATTGTCTGCAGTACCATTTTCACGCAGTTTAAATGCTGTAGATAATTTTGACCGTTTCAATGTAATCAAACTGGTCAGATTAATCTGATTTTATTTAACAACTTTTTTATAATTTTAATCAAAACCGTTTATTTTTTATCAGATGGTTGTTAGCAGTTGAGTTAAATCCGTGTTCTATTATTTCATTATGTGTGTCATTTGTTATGGTAGTTTTTTCATGAGAAAAGAATTATTATTATTATTTGTTTAATATTTTCTCTCTCTAAAATGTAAGGCTAAAAAACTTAACAAAACAAATTAAGTACTATATATATGTAATGATGTACAAGGAGCTGAGTGTGCGAAAATAATTTTGAAAGTCAGCAATTGCGAGCAATTCATTGTATAACAATAATTGTAAAATTCTATCAATCGTTATTGACAAATATTTGTATCATAGTATTCCATTAATCATTATTGTTTGTGTTGAAATTTTTCATAAAATAAATATTTGATGCATGTGTACGTTGTCTTGTAGTATATATTATAGTATATGATAAATCAATCTCATTATTGTTGATAGTGAAATTTTCACTCCAACCAAATGAATTCAATAAGCCACCTAGCTAGGTTTGAACCTCCTCCACGCGTTCTCCTCTATGAGAATGAACATTGATTGCACAGTCAGCACCTAATTTGATTTTGTTAGAACCGTGTTCCGTTTGATTCTCTTCATCACGCGGTGGCACATGAACTTCATTGGTTAACCCTAATAGAGGGTTTGAGTCACTCATAATTGTTGTCAACCGCAATGTATTCGTATTTTTGTACCTTAATTATAAGGTTAGGGAGTAATTAATTATAATTCCCTCCAACTAATTAAGGTTTTTTTTATTTATTTACACTTTTATAATTTGGGGTATCTGTGATCTATCCTTCAACCAATGACAACAAACTATATAAGTAGACACTAATGTGAAAGGTCTTGAAAACATTAAGCATAAGATATAATTGAATAATATTTCCTCTTATCCTTTTTATAAAGAACACTTGAATATTTTGTTGTCATTTTTATAAAAAACACTTTTTAAATTTATTTTTTTTTATTAAATACACGATTGTATTTGTATCTTTATTAAATAAAATCAAATGATTCATTTAAATATGCCAATGCATTCATCATAGAGATCTATTTCTCATGTTAGTCTAGATTAGTTTTGGAATGTAACATCAAATTTTAGAATTTTCAATGAGAAAAAATATAGTCTGTGTGATATTTTCAAAATATTCGTTACAAAAAGGAGCGGAGGGAGTATTAGATTTACAATTGCATATTGTTCCTGCTTTGAGACAGGGGGGGTGTATAACAGCTTAAAGTAATAAAAGAGTCGTAATGGGCGTATAATCTCTGAATGTTTCAAATCCTTTCTTTGGACTAACTAACTCTCTTCTATTTGTAGTGTATGATGAAGTTCATGGACGGAACTTAACTTCTCCATGAACCCACGTTCTCCATGAGATCATGGGTAAGAGAATATATTTCCCGCGCTCTTGCTTTCCTCTCCATGACCCCATTATCTCTAGAGGCAGTTGATCCTCGTTTATTCACGACAGGACGTGCATTGGAGAAGGCTCTTTACTAATAGGGCGTGATAGCCCGCCGAACCAAGCAAGGCGCCCTAACATGGGCGAGCTGCACCTTGACGTTGGGCTAATTCAGATTTATAAGCGCTTATGAGCCATTATCTGATATGGGCTTGTATTTGGTTTGGGCTTTGATTTTCTAGACTGTTACACATATAATAGTACTTAACAAGTACATAATTCAAGTAGCTCAAAATAAATTCATCCAAAACCCTTTTAGTACTATGTTGCGGGAGTGTGTTTCAATATTGAATTAATACTACCTCCGTCCCTAATTATAAAACCACATTGAGAAAATTGCAGAGAATAAGAAAACGAGTTATTTGTTGACAATTAGTATTGAATTTACAATTTTATCCTTTAGAAAGAGAAAGAGTTTTTGTTTTTCGAAAGTATTTATTACAGCTTGTAAAAAAAGATGCACTTTAATTAAGGATATGTTGGTAAAGAAATAATTAATGCTCTTAAAAAATGGTATTATAAAAAAGGACAAAAAAATTAAAAAATATCTTATATTTAGAGACGAAGGTAGTATTATTGAAAAACTATGGCAGAATAATGAGAGTGAACAATGGACCATGCAATGATGTAGAAAAAAATGACTAAAGGATAAGAAACTGATGATGCGTTAAATTTTAAGAAAGGGTGAATTTTGTTAGGTTTTTTTCTTTCTTTTTTTTAGACAAAGAGGGCTAACATCCAAATCGAAAAAAAACTTTGAAGACAAACGAATATTCTTAGGTATGCATGTCCCGAAAAAATTATTAAGGAGTTTCAAAACCTCACTAGGAGTGTCCATAAAAATTAAACACATGTTAGCCACAAAAAGGGTAACATTACCTACACGGAAAATATTCTTTAAATACCCTCTCTTGCATTGGAAATCATTGCAACAAACATTATCGATCACTTGTAAATTAAAGAAACAACTAAGATGGAGATCTTAGGTTGTTTTATAAAAAAGTTGCAACTCCTTTGTAACACTTCATGTCAAAAACTTGTTTGTCTAACCAAATCAATTATTTTCTTAGCAGCATATTTTTATCGCTTCATCCTACTAAGAGCAAATCCATTATGGGTTCAAATTGTATATTTCATCTCTATTTCCATTTTTGGGTTTGGATTTCTCAAAGCTCTAAACCCTTTAGATCATACAACTAGAAACATAGATTTGTTGTTCACATCCATTTCAGCCACCACAGTTTCAAGCATGTCCACTGTTGAAATGGAAATATTTTCTAACACTCAACTAATTATGATTACCATCTTAATGTTCATAGGTGGTGAAGTCTTCACCTCAATGGTAGGACTTCATTTCGTTAGATCAAGGCTCAAAACCGGTCTCGATAAAATCGATACATCACATGGACGTCTTGCTTCTACAAACCCCATCATTGTTGATCTTGAAGTCGAAATGGTCACAAACGAGGTACACAATAATAAATCACATGAATCTTTCAACACCACTAGTACAAGTGAAAATTTGAGGTACTCGTCTATGAAATATTTGGTTTATGTAATTCTTGGTTACATTGTAGTTCTCCATATTATAGGTCTATTTGGGGTTTCTCTTTACCTTGCAATGATTCCTAGTGCAAAGCAGATACTAAAAAAAAAGGGTCTAAACATGTCCACATTTTGTGTTTTTACTATAGTTTCAACTTTTTCAAACTGTGGCTTTGTTCCAACAAACGAAAACATGGTTGTTTTTAGAAAGAATTCAGGTCTTCTACTTATTCTGATTCCACTAGTACTTGTTGGGAACACAATTTACCCGCCATGCTTGAGATTTTTTATATGGGTATTGGGAAAATTTAACAAGAAGAAAGAGTGTGACTATCTTTTGAAGAATTCAAAGGAAGTTGGTTACAAACACTTGCTTGAAGGGAAACACTCTGTTTTTCTTTTGGCTACTGTTTCTGGGTTTGTTGTTGTTCAATTTACTCTGTTTTGTCTTATGGATTGGAACTCACAAGGTTTGAAGGGATTGAATTATTATGAGAAAATGATTGGTGTGTTGTTTCAAAGCATAAATTCAAGACACGCTGGAGAAACTATTGTGGACCTCTCAATATTATCACAAGCCGTCTTGGTACTATTTGTCTTCATGATGTTAGTTTCTCTCTCACTTTCCCTCTCTCGTTAAATTATTTAGTTATTTATCTTTTCTCACATTATTTTTTGTCTTTTTTATGCTTCGTTCATATTTATATATTTTTCAAATTTTTAATTTATGATTTTCTTTTGAGGCATAATAAATACTCATTCAGTTCCTTTTTAACTGTCTGTTTTGAATAGTAACATCAAATTAAGAAAGTGAATTTTTGCACCTTAACTTTTTAATATACCCTCATCTTAAATTTGAATATAACAAGAAAGAAACTTTTTTTTAAAAAAAATCTTTTGTTTAAAATAAAATAAAAAAAAAAACATTAGTTTTTCAAATATCTATATATAAAAAGGATTCATCGAAAAAGATAAGAGTGATTGACAAATTGTACAATTGATAAATCGTATCCTTAAAATATCAAACTAATAGTTAAATAGGAGAATGGATTCTCTCAAGTTGAAAACCAAATTGAGGAAATAAAGTGGACTTCTAGACCATTGGATTATAAATATAGAACAATATTTAAATTGAAAAAATTGAGAAAAAGTTGATTGATGATTAAGATGTGAAAATTGAGGAAAAATAAATTGAGAGGATCCATTCTCGTTAAATAGGAACGTTGAATCCGGCAAAAAGGACGGTTAAAAAGGAATGAAGGGAGTAGCATTCATGATTGAGAAAGTAGAGATAAAGAAAATTCATTTTAAAACATGGGAAAAATACTTAAATATCATAAAATAAAAAAGACTAAATTCATTTTTGTTTATACTAACTAGCGTTATGACGGCCACTTTGGTGTCCGTCAGTCCGCCTTTTTTGTTTTGTTATTATATGTGTGATCTACATTTACTATTCTTCTAATTTATGTTGAAAATTATTCTAATTTGTTTATAGATTTTTTATTCTTTATAAATAGTTGCATTTTTCTTTTGGTACATATGAAATATGAATAGTTGTCTTTTAAAAATCAACAAATTAAGTCACATACAAACGTCAAATTAAATATAAGAAATCATTAAACGAAAATTAGTATTGAGACATAAAAACCGTAAAAAAAAATGATAAGAAATCCTACAAAAATTAAATATAAGAAATCCTTCTTATGCCTCAATCCTATTTATGCCTTAATCCTATTTATGTTGTACAATCATTTACTATCCTATTTTTGCCTCATTCCTATTTAATTTATTATCCTATTTATACTTAAATATAAAAAATGATAGTAAATTAAAATATATATAAAAATATGATAAGGATTTCTTATATGTGACTTAATGCTATTTATGCCTCAATCCTACAAAAATTATAAAGCAACATCGGGAAGAAAAAAAAATTCAAAAAGAATGCATCCCTTTTTGTACAACTCATCCCCATTTAGCTTTTTTTTGTCTCTCTTTCCATCAGAGTTTCTTGTCATGGAAGGAAATGACAATGATTCGTGGAGGTTACTCTCTTATGTGCATATTAGAGAATGCAAATAAAAATGAGATTAGTGGTGGAAGAAAAAATTGTAGGCATGGGTAAGATATTTTTTTTTTTTTTTTGAAGAAACAGAGTATGCAGTTACATTTCATATAAAATTCCAATGGAAGTTATGTGTTTTCAAATAGTATCGTTGTAGATCTATGAGCGGTTGGTAAAGAAATGTCATACTTGCAGTTACTTGAAATTGTGGTTATTTTAAAGGTAAAATGAGATGGAAAATGCTATTTAGTAAGAAAATCTATGGAGAAGAATTGCAAGAATAAATCTCCACTCTTGTTTACATCAACTACCCCCCATAATTTCCACTAAAAGAGGAGATTAAAATTACATCATCCTATAAAATAATGCCATGTGTTATTTTTACATTTCTTCTCTAAAATAATTCTTACTAAATAGCAATCCTCAAATGAGATTAATGAAAAGTTCACTCCAAAAAAAATGAGTCCCCTTTATATATAGTAATAGATTTTAAGGGTAACATGGGATTAATGAAAAGTCCACTCCAAAAAAGTGAATCCCCTTTAAATATAGTAATAGAATAGATAATAGGTATATATACTCCTACGGGAATAATATGTGATATGATATGATATGATAGTACACTTTAATAAATAGTTCACCGTAAATGCAATACTTTTTTTGTGTAAATCGGATATCCTCTGCGCGCAACTGTAGAGACTAATCCCTCGAACCTTGTGGGATCCAAATGGGTGACAAACTCTCCCTAAGAGTTTTAACATTCACCGTAAATACAATACTTCTTAGAAGTAAAATGTCACAACTCTTGTCGCCTTTTTAGATAAATAAGTGATATGAATTAAGTTAACCGATATCAATTAGAAGTAACTAAAATGTCATGACATATGTCGTTATTAGAATTTAAAATATTAATCCATATCATGATGGACTAGTTACGAAAATGTTTCATGTTAAACTTTATTGATATTGATACTCCAATTGCAAAAAAAAAAAATTATTGTGGAGAGTGGCTCTAATAAATAATCTCTTTGGGACCACAAATTTAGGAGAATAGAAAGTAGAGAATCAATCATTAGTTGATTTAGTTGTGATTGACACTGAATTTTGTAGGAAGAATCACGGTTCGATCCGTAAACTGCAATTTGAAGGAGACTGAAACCACTTAATGTCAAAACTAACCTCCAAATTAAACAAGGCGATATAGTTGGTCGAATACTAGTGATAAAAACAGAAAAAGAAAATTAATTAGAGATTTTAGATTGTTAATGAAATTGTGAAATTTTGGTTTAAATTGGAGAACAGAGCAATAGAGTTGTTGCACAATGTTCAATAGCAGTAACAAATTATGACTATCATTTCAAAATCGAGCAATAATAGAGTTGTTTGCTTATATTTTATGACGGAAAAAAGTATATTTTTTGTTTTATGTGGAATGAAAAATTAATATAAGTGGAGTTTTTGTGATTCGTGATTCTATTGACTGAATTTAATTACCAAGTTATTACAAATTGAATCTAATTAACAAATTATTACTTAATATAGTTGCATTAATTTGTACAGGTACCTTCCTCCTTACACCTCATTCCTCCCATCGAAAGATAGTAATTCAGAAAGTAGTGACAGGATGAAAAAGAGAAGAGGAAAAGTAACGGAAATTTTGATATTATCTCGACTCTCCATTCTAGTCATATTCATAATACTAGTGTGCATAACTGAGAGGAAACAATTGAAGGATGATCCTCTCAATTTCAACGTCTTCAATATTGCTGTCGAAATTGTCAGGTTAGATTTATTTTGATTTAGTTTCGAACCTGAATAGTTTGGAATTTGACTTGACAATTAATTTGTTGAATTTGATTAATGAATTAAATGAGTTGTACTTAAACTATATATAGTTCAAATTGTTTGTTTCACAAATACAAATTTTATAAAATACACAGTTGAATTGAAAATTGTATACCATATATAGATAGACCAAATACATACATTTTTAAAGAAATATAAAATTATTTAATATGTCATTGAGATATGTCAGAATTAACAGTGTTCAATAAAAATGTATAAAGCTAGCACAAATATTATTACATCTGGTTATCAATTTTTATCATATACTAAACTCAAATTTTTTTGCAAATAAATAAAAATAAGCTTTCTTTAAAATGCAGACGGTTACTTGTTTTTATAAGATGTTGTTTCTTTTGTAAGAAAAACAAGATATTATTTCTATTATAATGGAATTGTTTATAATGTAATACGATTTAACTAATTTTTTAATTTCTCAGGAAAAAAAAACTGATTTCTTAATTTAAATTTTAAAGTATTATGAATTGGATAAAATGTAAAGGAAGGGTATAATTGGGGAAAAAAGGACTACACTAAAAATAAATACTCATCTTTAATTAGACGCCCTCTCAATATGCTCTAACATCTTTAAATTTTCAAAATATGTTAAGAGGTCTTAGGGTCTCAAGAGAATGATCACTTCTCTTCCCACTCCTCAAATTTCAATTTTCACATAGAAAAATTTTGAAAACATTTTTCTAAATTTTTTTAAGGGGTAAACTTTTTTTGCCTTAAAAAGAATTTTGAAAAACATTTTTGGAAGTTTTCTGGGCGAAAAAAGTAATTTGAGGGGCATGAAGAGAACAACTCAAAGAAAATTCATCCTTTCAAAATGGTCATTGCAATTAACGTGGCAAAGAGGGTCCATTTAAAGCAAAGTGGCGAATGAAGTCGTTGAATCGGTAGTTTATATATATGGGTGAACAGTAGAGACTAAAATTAAGTGCAGAATAATTTTTTAGAACAAAAAATATATTAAACCACATATATAGAGGGATTTTAATTTACCCTTTCATAATTTGATGGTATTTATCCTTTAACCTAGGGTGTTCGCGGTGCGGTTCGGTTTCGAGCATAAAAATCATTCTAACCGCGAGATAAAATGGCATGCATAAGTTCGGTTTGATTCGGTTGGTTTTTAAAAAGTCATCCAAACCAAACCAAACCAATGCGGTTAGGTTTGGTTCGATTACCGCGGTTTATCACGATAGAAAAAATATGGCAATATTACCAACATGTTACAAAATAAACGTCGGTAATTTTAATTTATTTTATTGTTTACATGATATAATATGCATATACATAAATTGCACATATAAGAACTTATTTTTAATACTAATAGTATAGTTTTGAATCGCATGAAATTATATGTTTTGACAATTTACTGTTTTATGGACTCAATTTGGGATTGACTTGCTAAGTTTAACTAGGTAATAAGTTGATTGCTAATAGTTGATATAGTTAAATTAACTTTTGGGGTTTGGTTTTCTAAAATGAAAACCGCAAACCAAACGATGCGGTTTAAACTAAATGCGGTTTTCGATTTAGATTGGTTCGGCTTGCGGTTTTACTTTTGGATTGATTCGGATACCATCACCCCTACTTTAATCAATGAGAACAAGTCATTTGTGTGTAGTTCCCATAAGTTTGTTATAATTAGTTGTAGGGACCACATACAAATCTACTTAGGTGGCTTGTTCTCGTTAGTTGAAAGATAAATACTCTCAAATTATGAAAGAGTAGGGAAATAGTCACCAATTACATATGGATTACCGGACAATAAAACTAGAAAGTCATAATAAGACTAGATAGTTTTTATTTACTAATGGTTTAAAAATTTAGCAAATTCTAATTTGGATCACTTCTTCAGACCACTTCTTCAAGTGGTTCATCGTGGACCAGTTTGAATAATACTATAAGGAATACAAATTTTACAAAATACAGCGTTGGATTTAAATTTGATATCACATAGATAATCCATAAATTTTTAAAAAAAAAATTGAAAATCATTTGATATGTTATTGAGAGCCATTAAATTAACTCTTTGAGTTTTTATTAAATGCCGTTAATCTTAATAGATCTCAATAACATATCAAATAATTTTTAATTTTTTTTAATTTTTTATGGATGATCTATATAATATAAATTTTTAATCAAACAATGAATTTTGTAAAATTCGTATTCATTATAATACTATTGACCACTTATTCATGGCGGACCACCTATGGACCAATTGGTAGCATTAAGCTTAATTGTACTTTTAACCTATCAAATATCGCAATTGTGATTTTAACTATTTTTGAGCAATTTTGACTCCTTTTATTTTCTCCATTCGTGAATTTAGCGGTCCTCGCCAAATTTTTCTTCAAATTACACTAAGGTGACATGGTTTATTAACTTGACACTCATCTCTCACCAAAATTGCACTATCAAAATATTTGAGGACAAAAAAATGTGATTAAATCTAAAAATTACTAATTAGATAAGTACTTACTGATCGTGTGTCTTTTGGGTGCATAATTTATTGTGAAAACAGTGCATATCGGAACGTGGGATTTTCTATGGGATACAGTTGTGAAAGACAGTTGCATCCAGAGACAAATTGTGAAAACAAGTGGATTGGATTTGTTGGAAAATGGAGTGATGAGGGTAAAATTATTCTTATACTTGTTATGTTATTGGGAAGGCTCAAGAAGTTCAATATTGATGGAGGCAATCCATGGAAACTTCTATGATTCAATTTCACACAAGTATTTGTAACCAATGAACAAGGTGTATTAAAAATAATTGTGTGGGTATGGAAAATTTATTCCACTTCCATGCAATGTAAGTACAATTTCTATATATGGATCATACTTAAAATTGAGCAAGTCGGATATTTTTTTTATTTTTTTTACTAGAGCAAGTCAGATTTCTATTATATATGTCATTGTCTGAATTTATATTCTATCTGATCTCTATTATATCATGCGCACTAAACAAACTTTATATGATTGTAGATAAAATATTTATAAAAATACTACTAAAAAAAATATTTAAATTGTCATGTGAGTTTAACTCGGTTAGCAGAATATTATATTATATATGTAAGAGACCAGAATTCGAACCTCGGTTATCCCATATATCTACTTTAAAAGTGAAATTTATAGCTATTACTTTACTTGACAAAAGTAGATTTAAATTAAGGGTCATTTGTTATAGATAAAAAAATCTTTACTAAATGATGAATACTTAAACATGATAGGTTTAATTAGAATTAAAACCTTGGTTAGGCTTAATTTAAGTTGTTGGCGACCTCTGAAATATCGAGACTCCTTTTTAGAACAATAGGGTTAAAAAAAAAAGAAATAACTCAGTTGATTGCGATATCACATATGATATGTAGGACAGAAATTTCAACTTTGGCACTCTCATTTTTTTTAACTAAATAAGTAGAATATCAATTTAAAATCTCTAAAAACAAAAAGAATGAATCTCTGAACAAATTAAACTCACGGCATCCATAAGTCATCATCCTGCAGAGGCAAATTGTGAAAACAAGTGGATTGGATTTGTTGGAAAATGGAGTTATGAGGGTACCAATTATAACATCCCATATTGATTTATCTAGAATATCAACAGGAGTGTACATAACTTAATCGGGATACATTAAGATTACAGAAATAAATTTTGTTTACACAAGGCAGTCTGAGAAATATGTCGACAAATACATGTTTAACTAAACCGAATAAACTGTCATAACGTAAATTTGAGTAACTTTACATCAGAGCCATAGAAACTCATAATTACATGTATGTGCGACATAATCCTAAACAAGAGCTTCTAAAGATGAAAATAGATAAACATGTTGGAACAAAGTTCACATTGGTATGTGAATTGAAAATAAAATTGAGTCCCATATCGGATACTAGAGTATACTAGTGTGTTGTAGCATACTAGTGTGTAATTTGAGAAAATAAATAAATGAATTAAGTCCTAATTTAGTGAGATTGGACAATTTATTTATTTAATTTATTGTAATTTATTTTACATAATTTTGTAACTGTTAATTTATGGGAGATTAACTCTAATTGATAGCTAAACTTATGATAAAAAAACAAGGAAACATGGCCACAAAGTAAGCCATTTTTTCGTGAGCCAAAAAAAAAGCTTTCTCATTCCCACAAGAAATGAAATTAACGGCATGTTACAAACAAAAACCATGTTTTGTTTCTCTAAGCAATTCAATGTTGTCAAGTGCGAGAGGTTGCTAAATGCCTAGTCACTTATTTGAAACAAAGACACTTGTGAGTCTTGACTTGGTGAAGATGTTCCCAAGATACTTGAATTGAGTTTTCAATTAGCTCATGTAGTGCTTATATATATGTTTATATATATATATTTGGAATTCTCTTGCACCTTGGTTTTCATATACTATCCATATTGCAATTGTTGGCAGGTTCAATTTTGAGGTTAATTAATGTTTCTAATTACCTCTTATTATATAGTCATACTATGTCATGAAATTTTTCATAGAAATTGATATTAGTATGAATATGATATAGAAATAAACCTTTTTGTTGATGAAATATTGAAATAATTGTCAGAATTATATACATGATTATTATAATTGTATGTCAATTGGAAATGAAATAAAAATATCTTGCAGTTAATCAAATTGGTTAGAATCATGGTATATTAAAATTAGAGTGAATAACTTATCCATAATTGGTCTCTTAATTTGGTTATGCAAATTTGAAAGATTTGTATTAGGTTTTGTTTCTATTTGTTTAGAGAACATTGAAGTTTATTTTATGTTTTATTGTGTGATACTAATTTTATTATTAGTATTTTAAGAGTGATTAAGTATCACTAGTTCCTTCAAATAAAGAATGGTTTTAGTACCATAATCCCTTGGATTTAAAATTGGTCTTAGTACCATATTAGAATGACATCTGTGTCATTATATTGATTGATATTGAAGTATCATCAATACATGTGGTATTGTAGCACCACATATGGTATCGTAGTACCGGTGAATCATAGATTGATGTCATAACATCAATTTGAGTGGTTCTGTAGTACCACTGAATCACCGATGAATCATAGATTGATGTCGTAGCATCAATTCGAGTGGTATTGTATTACCATTCAAGAAGGTGTAATTCTTGACCGATTTCTACAAGTGCAGTAGAAATACGGTATACAGTTGTTACTGGGCTGTTTTATCCTGGAGGCGGCGTGGTTGATAGTCTGCTTGCACAATTTTGGGCAGTGCCACGAAACGTCTTAAAGAGAGCGTATTATCCCGCGACTCAGCCAGTAATTTTCTTCGGTTCCAATTTTCGGAAAATCATTATTTTTAATATCAAAAAACAACAATTTTAAGACGCTTCTTTCTGCCATGATTATCGAAGAAATTATTGGTTCAGATTATAATGTCGCTGACTATGAGAAACCATTTTGGTTTGAAGGGAATCACTTCAGACATTGGCAAGAAAATAAATTATAATTTTAAGACAAAAGTGTTGCTAATGTGTTGAAGGAGGATATTTCAGTTGTATATAAAATAGATGTACAAGTTGAAAAGGATAAACAAAAGTCTAAAGAATATACACTTGGATGTCTGATAACTTGTCTTCTTTTGAAAGAAAAAGTTGTAAAGCAAGATCAGAAAAATAAGAAAGTGCTTGTTGTTTCGAACAATAACACTAAATATAGAAACAGATACTTCATCAATTTTGTTGATGACTGTTCAGATTATTCTTTCATAAATATTATGAAAAAGAAAAATGAAAAGTGATGTTCTTGACATGTTTCAATTCAATGAGTTGAAATTGAAAATTATTTCAATGAGAAAGTCAAGTAACTTCATTTTGTTAAGGAACAAAATATGATTCCCACATTTTTTAATGAGAATGAAATTATTCATGTAACAACTGTGACTTACTTTTTGAGATAAACGGTAAAACGATAAAAAAAAAATAAAATAAAATAAAAATATATAGAATCTTTTTTACCAAGCTCATTGTTACATTCATGTTTAATTTTGGCATTGCATCTCATTAGTGGGGGAAATTAAATTAAGTGATTATTTTGTGTCAAATTGAGTGCCGAAGCACAAGAACAAAATTTCTATTCATGAAATTTTGAAGAAAAGACAATTTAACTTGTCTTATTTTTTTGAACTTGGAGTAATTTGACGTAGGTTCAAATTCTCGACTCCAAGAGAGTTAAACTCAATAGTAGATGCTATGAATGTGTATTTGTTGGTACACAAAGCTTATAGGTTGTTGCCTGCTAATATGAGCATAGAATCAAAATATGTTGATCTCTTTGAAACTGAATTTCTCTTTAAATTGAGAAATAGTGGGGGCACTAGTCGGGGCATTGTAACTGTTCACATTTTAGTGATCAGAAGCAGTAATGAGAACACCGAACAAGATGTAATAGAACCTCAAAGAGGTAAGATAGCAAGAGTTGCTAAAAAATATGAACATAATTAGATGGTTTATAGATTAGAAGAGAGCGTATTATCCCGCGACTCAGCCAGTAATTTTCTTCGGTTCCAATTTTCGGAAAATCATTATTTTTAATATCAAAAAACAACAAAACATCAATTAAACTTTTGTTTGTCTCGCTAGTCCATCAAATCCACAACTTCTTACACGAACAACCTGCTTATCTGTAATCAAATAATAGTGGGGTGAGACTATTAAGCCTCAGTGAATTTCTTACTACCCTCTACTTGGTGTACTAACACCGGGACTTTGTAAATCATCAGTTGATCACTTATAATTCATATTCATTTAAGAATAGCATAATATAAATATGGTGTATCACACAAATATTATCTTGGTTGATTTTAATACTCACGGACACTTCGAGGTGAGCGGGTCTCGAAGGCCGACCTATGGTCCCTGATATAAATGTAGATCAGAGAACCACCTCAGCTCACAAACTAATAAATGATTCTCATTAAAAATTGTAGAATCCTCATAGCAAAATGCTAGACTCATAGCCAAAGGCTAGATAATTATGTGGTTCGGGATCAACAACTACTTGATCAACTGTACTAATTAAATAACCCATCCTGGGAATTCTCACATGAGTTTGCTTCCTACATTATCATCATATTGTTATAAAATAATGTTTGAAATGACGTGGAAATATGTTTAATAATTAAAGAACATCACGTTACAAGTCGGGGACCATTAGGCTTTAAAACGATCAGATTTTCCCATTTACATAGTAGAGAATCGATTGGCTAGATCAGAGGGTCCCGGCCAATCGATTGGTGCATTGTAAAAAGGGCATTTTCATGAAAATTTCAGTTCTAAACAGTAGTGAATTAATACTTAATAGCTCCCAAGTGGATTTAGATTCTCTACATTTAAAAGTCCTAAATTCACCTACATTCAAGCAAATTTTAACTAAGAAAGAGAAAATGTGATATATTTAAATGCATTTATGTATGTTGCAAAGACCAAAACACCCTCAAATTTTGCCTAAATGTAGGAAATGTAGGAAAAAGTGACTTTAAAGAATCCAAATCCCTCCCAAGTTATATCAAATAATTCTCACAATCATTAATCATATTTCCAGCACAAAACAAGTATGGTGCAAGGGAGAAATTACTCATTCATTCCAAATAATCATAATTTCATCTGACTCATGTGTCTAATATGTCTAACTTATCAAATAAATAAAATTCCTATGGCCTTATGGTTGCCATGTCTCTACTTAAAGAAACCCACCTGAGATATCCAGCATCACCGAGTTGTTATGTACGCTCTCAAGCATCCGTTCGTGTAGCCAAGCGCGGAAAACTCGCAGTCCAAAATCAGAATTTTGACAGCATCAGCACCTCTGCTAATGGGATTTTTGTGCTGGTGTGGGTGGTCTGCGTGTTTCTTCTCTCTGTTTTGTTATAACAGAGTTGTTTTTTCTTCTTTTAGTTGGGGCCTTCTTTTAGTTGGTTAGCTTGTTGGTGTTCTTGCCTTGTAATTCTCTCCCTTGTATTGTCAGGCCCTTCTTGTGCCTTGGCTTTGTTTTAATAAAGTTTGTTTGCTATTCAAAAAAAAATAAATATTGATCCGAATTTCACGAAACTTGTACCAAAATGAAGGAAATTTAGTTAGCTTTCCAGAATTGTAAGTACCATACAAAACAAAATTACGGTTTGTCGGCTACAGCTCAAATACCAGACACAGGTCGAAACGAAATTATGCAGAATTTCCTTACCTTCCCAATTCCAACTTCAGCTTTCCTTTAATTCCCTTAAAATTCTACTCTTCTAACAGCACTCTCACATAGTTTAAGCAAGCAACAAGTTCATGAATGAGCCCCAAAATCATGAATCTATAATTTAGTAAATAAACTAAATCAAACCTATAGAAACTCACCTCTAATTACTCTTGGAAATGATTATTGTTGATTGATTGAAGTTGGTGAAGTTATGAATAAATCCCTAAAATTTGTGTTCCAAATTGATTTTCTTACAAACAACCCCAAAGCTCCTTGAATGACATAGGACACTTACTGTTGTATTAAATCACCCTTCCAAGGCCTATTATCAAGATGGATTGCACATACAACTCCTCTTGGTAACAATGAATGAAATTTTGGACATAAGGTGAGAGTGAGAAAACGAAAGGGAGAAAGTGTAGTGAAATGGAGACAACAAAATGTAAACCTTATCTTGTTGATTCCAACCCTTTAATCTAAGTTTGCATGCATTAGAATTGAAGGTAAATGATGCATTTGGGGTATGGTGGTGAAATGAGTTGTTGTGGTTTATGGGTGTGGAAAATTTATTCCACTTCCATGCAATGTAAGTACACTTTCTATATATGGATCATACTTAAAATTGAGCAAGTCAGATTTCTATTATATCACTATCTGAATTTATATTCTATCTAATCTCTCTGTTATATTATGCGCACTAAACAAATTTTATATGATTGTAGATAAAATATTTACAAAAATACTATTAAAAGAATATTTAAATTGTCCTGTGAGCTTAACTCAGTTAGCAGAACATTACATTATGTAGGGGGGCGGAATTCGAACTCTGATCATCCTATTTATCTACCTTAAGGGTGAAATTTCTAATTACTAAATTTACTTGACAAAAAAATAGATTTAAATTAAGGGTCATTTGTTATAAATAAAAAATCTTTACTAAATGATGAATACTTAAACATGATAGATTTAATTAGGATTAAAATCTTGGTTAGGCTTAATTTAAGTTGTTGTCGAACTCTGAAATATCGAGACTCCTTCTTAGAACAATAATTAAAATATAACTCAGTTGATTGAGATATCAGATATAATATGTTGGACCAAAATTTCAACTCTGACACTCCCACTTTTTATACTAAATAAGTACAATATCGATTCAAATTCACATTGATATATGATTCAAATTCTCTAAAAACAAAAAGAATGAATCTACGAACAAATTAAACTTACGACATTCATAAGTCATTGGTTGAATTTGCATTAAATCATATTTAATCCTTCAACCTGAAACAAATATCGTACCAAAATAGAAAAATAAAATACACTACACTAAAACGAATATAAATAAAATACATCATATTATGATGAAAAAATCAAAACAAACAACTTTGCAACATAAAACGACAAAGAGCAGCATAAAAGAAATAAATAAAAGTGAAATTCTAGCTCCTGTAATACTTAAAATGAAGAAGAAGAAGAAGAAAAACAAGTTCTCAAGTATTTTTTTAATTATTATTATTATTATTATTATTAAAAAGTACTAGGTGATCAGTAGTATGTGCTATGTTTTTTGAATTATTAGTATTATATTTTTTTGGTACAATCTTGTGAGTTATTTTATTCTTTAAGTCGGTGCTTAATTCATATTATAACCAATAATTGGACACGGTTTCTACTTTCTACGCGGGGTTTCTTTCTTTTTTTTTTTTTTTGCCAAGAAATTTAGTAAACTTTTATGTACTTTAAAATTTGATTGAATATCACTATCAATATATGTACAATTCATTCTAAATATAAATTTAATTTAAAGAAATTCATATAAAAATATAAACAACATTTTACTTAGGAACTCATTTTACTAAGAACTCACAATTGTGTGTTTCGATAGTCTTTGCCCCTTTGTGTAAAAAAAATAAAATATTTTGAAACTTTTAAAACAGTAATTATATAACTTTTATCACAATAATTTTAATATTAAATAAGTTTTTAGTCTCTCTAAATATATCAAATTTAATTTTTAATCTTTTTAAAATTTTCATTCAAACTTCAGTCCTCTAAATTTTTAGCTTTAAATTTTAGTCCCTTATTTTTTTATAAAAGTTTATGTAGCATGTTCAAAATTACTTATTTTGATGACATATCATTATTAAAATAATATTAACTTAACTATTTAATCTTTTGTTTAACGATTTATATTTAATTTTGTACCGGTCTAGTTCGCTTAAGTCCAAATTTTCTACAAGCCCAATATCATTCTTAGCCCAGTATGAATAGTGTGTGGTTCGTCCGACCCGATTCAACTCGCTTGGGCCCATTATCGCCTATCTAGGCCCATTACACGCCATATCCTCAATCACCACGTGAAAAACAAGTTTACTCCACGATCTGAGGAAGCTTGGCACCAACGCCTTCCCTCCATCAAGCGCCAATTTTGGACTCACCCATGGAGGAAAACGTGGGATCGTGGGGAGTTACATAGCTCATCTGCCTACCTATAAGTACAACCCCCAAAAGTATTTTGAAGACAGACCGAAAATTATACTTAACACAATCACTATCTCATTCACTATTACTAAATATACACCCCCTACGTTCCACACAGGAACATTTGGCGCCCACCGTGGGGCTATGGTAAAATATTTCCCAGGCCTCATGAAAAGAAACAAGTCATAACCATGACTGAAACACCAAACAACCAGCATAATGCGAACTTGCAAAAAGAAATACGCCGCTTGCAAGCGAAAATGCCGGCAATAGAGAAAGAAAAAGCAGAAGAGCAAGCCAGACTCTTGAAAGAAGATGAAGTTGAAGAATCTCAATCATTGGCTCAAAACCTGTGAGATGCTCAAGTCCCAGCCAACTTCAAAATTCCCCAACTGCCAAGCTTCGATGGCAAAACTGATCCTTTAGAACATCTTATGGCAGTAGGCACACAAACTGCCATCATCGGAGCAGAGGAACACCTCAAGTGCAAATTATTGTCTAACACATTCAAGGATGCCTCCCTCATATGGTACATGAATTTGCCAAAAAATTCCATCACAAGTTACGCTGATTTCCACAAAAAATTCATAAACCAGTTCTCTGGAAGCAAACACGTACAGGTCACCGCTACGAACATGTTTAGCCTCAAACTGGGGGGGCTCAGAAACACTAAGAGAATATCCCACCAGATTCAACGAAGCCACCATCAAAGTATCCAACCCAAACCAAGAGATGTTTGTGGCAGCCTTTCATAATGGCCTTAGAGCAGGACACTTCAACGAATCATTGGCTCAGAAACCAGCAGAAATTATGCAAGAAGTAATGAAGAGGGCGAAGTGCTGCATAAAAGGCGAGGAAAGAAACGTGGAGAAAAGAACAAGATACAACAAGGAGCGAGGCCCAGACCCCAGAAGCAATAGAGGATCAGATAACCAGCAACATCGATGACCGTCAAGAGACAACAGATATCAGGGAAACCACGACAGTGCTATTCAAGTTCGTGGTTTTTGCATTCGCTTTGAGTTTTTAGCTTTATAAAAATAAGCGATATGCGTGCAGAAAATAAGAACGGAGAATAAGAAAGGAGAATAAGAACGAAGAGACGTTTACAGTTCTTTTGTCTATCACTATTTTTGCCTTTTTAGCTCTTTTCATTTTATTTTATTTTTTTGAAGAGACCTACTTTTTTAGGGAATTTTATTTTAGGCTTAATTACAGTTTTGGTCCCTCTACTTTGCTTTTTTCTCAGTTTTAGTCCCTCTATTTTAATTTTAACTAGTTTTAGTCCCTTTTACTCAATTTTGATCTTATGTGTCATATTTTTAACGACATGACAAACATAGTGATGAGGTGTTAAAATCCACATATATTAACACTTTCTATATCACTAACTACGTTTATCATTTTAATTTATAATAAAAATACAAAAATTTGACCAAAAAAAACACAAATTAAAATAGCACTATGTTTGCCATGTCATTAAAAATATGACACATAATACCAAATTTGAATAAGAGGGACTAAAACTGGTTGAAATTAAAATAGGGGGACCAAAACTGTGAAAAGAGCAAAGTAGGGGGACCAAAACTGTAATTAAGCCTTTATTTTATTTTATTTTTTTGTATAGTGATAGTTCTCTGTACACCCATCCCAAACTTAGATGTTGCTAGTTCCATGAACAACACCAAACTTATGTTGTTGCCAAGATCAGAGAACTCTTACCTAATTCCAAAGAGGGTAATTTATTTGTTTTTCTGGTCTATAGGCTTGTAAAGTGGTTTGTCACCGAAAGAAAAGGGAAATATTATTTTATTTTTTTTGCGACTCAAATTTGGCTAGCAAAGGATATAATAATATCATAAAGGTGGGTTGAAAAAGGCTCAGGGTTATAACAAACAATTGCCTCAATGCATATAATATTAAATCAACCAGAGTTAGCAGAGAATTAAAGCAAGTTCTAGAAAATAAACAAGTGTACGGTAATCTCATAGTAGATCGAAAGGAATTGGTAATGCCGTTTTGGAAATATTTGGCTCAAATTCTCACTTGGCTTAGGTATCTGAAGGCGTGAACACTTATCTACAGACACCGCGTCATCACTCGTTTCATTGTCTCCCGAACTTCTGCACTTCAGAGCATTCACCTTTAACATTTGTGTGAAGGCGTGAAATTCGGATCATCAAAATTCACAACCTACTTTGCTGCAATCTTACCTATAACAATTTCTCATGCACAAGATAATAAACAACAACAGTTATTTAATTTTTTATAAGTTTGACATGGGTAATAGATGAAAGTGATATATAACAAGAATTTCAAAAGTACATAGTTTGAAATAAAGAAAAATACATAAAATAAAAGTACATAAATAATAAAGACTAAAAGTATGCGGATCTAGAGTCCGCTCTAACCATCTCCATCCAACTCATCATCCAGGCCAGCTGCAAAATCATCCAACCCGTCGTGATCCCAAACGTTCTGAACTCGCTGCCGATGCTTCAACAAGTTCGGCTGCTGCGGATACTGCTGGCGATAGGAAGGCAGGGGCTGTTGTGCTCTTTAGTCCTGCACTACAGCCATCATATGAGGAGAGTACCGTGGTAATCCCCAGTCCATCAGGACATGTTGGTCGTATAGTGTAGCTGCCATCCCCAACTCATAATCTGAATACTGGTGTTGTTGGGGTGGTGGTTATGGTACCTACTGCTGCTGTGGTGGTGGTTGTTGCCCCTGCTGGGCTGCCAATGCCCTGCCCAGGTCTCTTTGCGCCCTGGCAAGGAACTTCTCTCCCAGGGGAGGCTGGGACCAATGATGTGGTCGTCGTCCTCCTGAGGGATTCCGGCCATGTAACAGAGATGAGAGATCACGAAAAGGTGACCTATATAAGAGTCGGTGGAGGTCGCCAAGCGCTTAATGCTGCACGCAATCATGTCCCCCACCTGGATGGGCTCTCCCATCAAAATAGTGTAGACAGCCAGACACCTCGCAGTGATTATCTCTGACTGGTTCGAACACATCTCGAAGTTATGGACCCGCCATCTGGCCCATAACCTCGCCAAGGGCATAATCTCTGTAGCTTGTAACCGTTGGCGCACTCCCTGAGTGGAATAACGCAAGTCCTTGCCTGGCATAGCCAGGACTCCTCTGATCTGGTCATACTCAGCATCTGGTATCGCGCCGTCTCTCAAGGCAGCGCGCATCATGCGGACTCCGCAGTAATCCTCTAGGCGGAATCCGAACAATCCATCAATAATGTCCGGGGTAAAAATAATCAGGACCCCCCAGACATAAGACCTGTACTCCTCAGCACCATATGTCAAAGCATTGGCATAAAACTCCTCGACCCAAGAAAAATATTGCACTCCCCCAACATGTTGTTGAAGGGCATCCAACCATATCTCATAGCAATCTCCCTGACCCGTGGGAGTGAGTCGAAGGCAGGAAAAAATACCACTCTCCTGCACCACACTCTTATCTTTAATTGTGTCATGGTGTTTCCTGGTGATGCTGCTGAGGAAGCGGGGAGGTGGAGAAGATGAAGAAGCTCTTGTAGTCTTGGATCTTTTGGGTGTCATTTGAATGAAGTGAAAAAAGTTTGGATTTTATAAGTAATTTTGGTTAAAGGATGAATTTATATGGGTGATTTTGAATACTAACTAGTATGGACACCCGTGCCAAGCACGGGCTAGAAATTCATTTTTTTTATAAATTTTAAAAATACTTGTTTTATATATATATATATATATTGAAATTAATTAATATTTTAGAAGTGAAAAATTGCCCGCATTATATATAAGTTAGCTTTCATTTATAAAAATATATTGATTTTTGATTTTTTTTTGTTAGAATTAACGATTTTGACTTTAATGTGCACCTATATTTCTTTTATTCTTGTGTTGGTAGAAAATTCAATTAATCTATCAAAAGGATTTTGTTCTGATGGAAGAGGATACTCTTTTATGGGATGAAGAACTCATTCAAGAACATCTAACCTTAAGCCTTGTATCTTGACTATTTGGTAAAAAAAATTTCTATTAAATATCAAAATGTATTTGATCTAACAGAAAGAACTAAATCAAGCTTGTGTAAAAAGTAAAACATAATTAAAACCAAAATCGTAAACCTCACATCTTTATTATTTTTTTTTTAAAAAGTTCAATTAAAATATTGAAAGAGATATCCGGTCAAACGGAAGAGGCGTAATCTCTTAAAGTGTGAAGAGCTAAATTAAACTCACGTAAAAATTTAAGAAATTGAGACGATATCCTTAGACCTCGAATCTTAGTTATTTTTATAAAATGTTCAATTAAAATATTAAAAGGAGTTTGATATAACAAATTAATTAGGGTTAATCTCTTACGGTAGAAAGAAATAAAATCAGGCCCAGTATAAAAATAAAGCAATTGAGATAATAATCTTAGGTCTTCTGAATTGTTTTTGTAAAGAGTTCAATTAAAATTTTAAGAGGGATTACATCTATCTAACAGAAGAAAATAATTTCTTACAGTGTGAAGAACTAAATTAAGCCTCTGCAAAAAGTAAAGCTCGTAATCTTTTACATCTCAGTTATTCTTGTAAAATGTTAAATTAAATTTTCAAGAGAGATCTGAACTAACGGAAGAATGTAATCTCTTACCGCGTGAAAAACTAAATAATATCCGTGTAAAAAGTAAAGTAATTGAGATAATAACCTTAAGTTCCGCATCTTAATTATTTTTTAAAAACTTTAATTAAAATATCAAGAAAAATGTATTCTAACAGAAAATTGTAATCTCTTAAGGGGTGAAGAAATAAATAAAGACCGTGTAAAAAGTAAAGTAATTGAGACTGTATTTTTAGGTCTTGCGTCTTAAATTTTTCTTTTTTAAATGTTCAAGTGAAATTTCAAGAGGGATTTGATGTAATAGAAGGGACTAATTTTTTACGGTGAGAAGAACTAAATCAAACATGTGTAAAAAGTAAAACAATTGAGACCATAACCCTAGGTCTCACATTTTAATTACTTTTGTAAATTATTTTTATTAAGATATCAAAATGAATTTCATATAACATAACAGAATAATCTCTTACAGGTGTGAAGAACTTATTTAAACTCGTGTAAAAAGTAAATTAATTGACACTATAATATAAGGTTTCACTTTTTTTATAATACTTGTAAAAAGTTCAATTAAAATTTCAAGAGAGATTTCCTCTAACAGAAAAGAGTAATTTATTACGGTGTGAAGAACTAATCAATCTCGTGTCATAAGTAAAACAACTGGACCATAATCTCAGGTCTCATAACTTATTTATATAAAATATTTAAGTAAAATATTCAAAGAGATATGATCCAATGGAAGAGGGTAATCGCTCTTACGACTTGAAGAACTAACTGAAGTCTGAGTAAAAAGTAAAGCAATTGATATCATAACCTAAGGTCTCAATTATTAATTATTTTTGTAAAAAATTCAATTAAAATATGCAGAGAAATTTGTTTTAACGGAAGATGATAATCTCTTACATTGTGAAGAACTAAATCAAACATGTGTAAAAAGTAAAACAACTGAGACCATAACCCTAGGTCTCATATTTTAATTATTTTTGTAATTTTTTGATTAAGATATCAAAATGAATTTCATATAACATAAGAGGATAATCTCTTACAGGTGTAAAAAATTTATTCAAGCTCATGTAAGAAGTAAATCAATTTACACTATAATCATAGGTCTCGCTTTTTTATAATACTTGTAAAAAGTTCAATTAAAATTTCAAGAGAGATTTGCTCTAACAGAAAAGAGTATTTTATTATGGTGTGAAGAACTAATCAATCTCGTGTAATAAGTAAAACAATTGGACCATAACCTTAGGCCTCCTAACTTATTTATTTATATAAAATGTTCAAGTAAATTATTTAAAGATATATGATCCAATGGAAGAGGGTAATCGCACTTACGACTTGAAGAATTAAATGAAGCCCGAGAAAAAATAAAGCAATTGATATCATAAGGTCTCAATTATTAATTATTTGTGTAAACACTTCAATTAAAATATCCAGAGAAATTTGTTCTAACAGAAGATGATAATCTCTTACATTATGAAGAATTAAATCAAACATGTGTAAAAAGTAAAACAATTGAGACCATAACTCTAGATTTCACATTTTAATTATTTTTGTAATTTTTTTATTAAGATATCAAAATGAATTTCATATAACATAAGAGGATAATTTCTTACAGGTGTGAAGAACTTATTTAACCTCGTGTAAAAAGTAAATCAATTGACTATAATCTTAAGTCTCGCTTTTTAATAATACTTGTAAAAAGTTCAATTAAAATTTCAAGAGAGATTTGCTCTAACAGAAAAGAGTAATTTATTACGGTGTGAATAACTAATCAATCTCGTGTAATAAGTAAAACAACCGAACCATAACCTTAGGCCTTGTAACTTATTTATTATATAAAATGTTCAAGTAAATTATTCAAAGAGATACGATCCAATGAAAGAGGGTAATCGCTCTTACAACTTTAAGAACTAAATGAAGCCCGAGTAAAAAGTAAAACAATTGATATCATTACCTAATGTCTCAATTATTAATTATTTTTGTAAAAACTTCAATTAAAATATCCAGAGAAATTTGTTTTAAAGGAAGATGATAATCTCTTATGGTATATAAAAAAATAAATAAAGTCGTCAAAAGTAAAACATTTGAGACAATATTCTTAGGCATTTCTTGATCAAATAGTTCAATTAAAATTTTAAGATGAATTTGATCAAATCGAAGAGAGTAATTTCTTGCGGTGTAAAAAATAAAATCAAGCCCGTGTAAAAAATAAAAACAATTGAAACTATAACTTTAGGCCTTACATCTTAATTTTTTTTACAAAATTTTCAATTAAAATATCAAAAAGAATTTAATCTAACAGAAAAGGGTAATCTATTACGGTATGAAGAATTAAATCAAACGTATGTAAAAAGTAAAGACAATTGAGACTATAATCTTATGTCTCGCGTCTTAATTATATGCGTAAAATATTCGTTTAAAATTTCAAGAGATATTTGATCAAATAGGAGAGAGTAATTTCTTATAGTATGAATAATTAAATCAAACTCGTGTAATATACAAAACAACATGAACATAACTTTAGGTCTCACATCTTAATTACTTTTATAAAATGTTCCATTAAAATATTCAAAGATATATGAACTAACGGAAGTGATTTATTTCTAATTGCGTAAAGAATTAATAAAGCTCGTGTAAAAATTTAAATGAAGTTGATTAAAAGATGAAAATGTATGTTCTAATATTAGGGGGAAGGGGGATGAAATTCAAATTTCTTTCGAGGGAGAAGAGAATAATTTTCTCTAATATATTTTGTATAAGAGATGAGGAAAATATATATTTTAACATAAAATGGGAGAGTAATGTAATTTAAGCACCTCTCAAGAGAGGGTAATGTAATTTACTATAATATATATTATCTCTTAATTAATTTTTGTTTGTTTTTTATTTTGTAAGGTTTGTTATTATTTTTTTGGGCAATACATTGAATAATTGGTAAAAAAAAACAAAGCAAGGCAATTTTATTATTTTGTTTGAGAATAGATTCTTTTTTGTACTTATCCTATAGAATTCATCTCAATCTTAATATCTATATTATTTTTTTGTTTCACAATAGATTCAATAATCGATAAAAAAATAAAAAGCAAGGCAAAAAAAAGGAAAAAAATCATAAAATTATTGTTTTGTTGTTAGTGGGAATTGAACCGTGTCCCTTTAAGTCGTAAAAAAAAGACACATAGGCGCCACATCAATAAAATAATGCCACATATAAATTTTCTGCTTAAGAATAAACGTGAGAATGACAAGTATACTATTTACTTTGAGTAAGGTAAATAATAATAATAATAGTATAGATATGCATATAACCGAGAGGGAAAAATTGAAGGAAGATTAACGTTCTCAATATTGTTGTTGAAGTTATCAGGTTAGATTTCTATTAATAATTCCAACCTTCCCCATTAAATTCTTTTATTTTGTAGTTTTATTTTTATATTTTATACGCAATTATAAAAAAAATCATCGCTTTTCAAACTAGCTTAATTTAAAATTTATTTTAGTTTATACTCATGAGATGGGTTAAAGTTAGCTTCTAAATTATATTAATGTGTTTATTATATTGAAGTACTGCCGTACTGGTTGGGAATATTGATTTTGTTGGTTGTTTTTATATTTTAAGTTTTAACTCTATGTAAGTTGTTTTGACAATGTAATTGTCATCCTTGAAAGTTTGAATATTATTTATAATAATTCATTAAATATATATTTTGATTATTTCAATAATTACATAAACATATTATTGACAAAAATATTAAAATATTAATAACCTAGATAATGTAGTGACTCCAATTTTAATCTAAAAATATTAAAATAGGAGGCTCAATAATGTTATATTTTATTGAGTTTATCTTGTTACTTGTTGCACTTCAAATCATAACGTCATTAATTCAATAAGTCCTCCTCGTGGCAATAGCAGATGCATCTTACTTGGTCACATCAAGAACAAGAACATGATGATATGGTGTTTACCTATTATATAGAATTTTTATAAAAATATATAAAGTCAACGCATTTAAAATTGTGCTATTTAACTTTTTTATTACAAATTTTTTTTAAATAGTATGTTTAAAGAGTGCATCGGGTGCACTTGTTAGTAAGATCCATACAATAATAATAGAACGAAATTTTTATGCTAGAAATAATATTTTACACTAGAAAAATTTGGATAATATTTTTAGAAACTTTATTCTTTGACAAAATTAGAATTTTAGAAAGATAAAAGAAAAATGGAGGGTGGAGGGCAGAGAATGTTTTTAATACAAATGATTCGGTTTTAAAATGGAGGGTGGAGGCCCATTTAAAAAAGTAACAAATGAAAAATAGGTGGAATCTTTGAGAAAGAAAAAAAAAAAGATGGAATCGGTAGTTGAAGGTGTGGGCATGGTTTGGTTTTATTAGACGAAAATTGAATCAAACGGTTTTTAAAATTCATAATAATCAAACCGAACTGTATTATTTGTCTTTTAAATCAACCCGAACCAAATTGTTAAAGTGGTTCGATTTTATGGTTTTAAACCAAATCATAACTAATTTTTCACTAAAAAAAATGAACCACTAAAACGAACCGAACCAAACTGTTTTAATTCAGATTTAAAATTGTTAATTATAGTTTTTTTTGTTCGGTTTGGTTTTTTTATTTTTTTTGTCCACCCTTTTTATACTACTAGTGCAACTGTTGTCTGGATACAAGAATAATCTTGACATTTCTTTTAATCACACATTAAAAAAATTATATAATTATTATAAAATAAATATTATTATTTTTTTCTTCATTTTTGTGTGTGTGAGACCAAAAGAGGTGTTTAGACCTTTGTGTTCTTCTAAAAAATATTCATATAGGCAATTATAGTCTACTATGTATGTAAACCTAACTCAAATAACAAATATTGATCTTATTAGACTAAATATTTTTTCCAAAGTTCGAACACATGATTCTACGTACGCATTGCCGATTATGCCGTACGACATGCTTGGGTACGTGGCCAGATTGCCCCTTTTATATATATATATATATATATATATATATATATATATATATATATATATATATATATATAGAAGTTTTCCATTTAATACTCATTCTTGTTTTAGTATTTAGAAATAATTTCTTAGCATAAGGGTTTAATATGTTATTTTCTAAACAATATAGTTCAAACCAAATAAAAAAGTAAATATTAATTTCATGGTGTTCTAAAAACTGATAGAATAACTTAAGATATAAGTCCCTATCATCTTTTGAAAAGGTATCAAAATACCATTTTCGTTTATCTTTGTTATAGTCTAACAAAAATTCTTCTCTAATCCAAACTTTATCAATTTCAAAAGGTTCTTCTGATTTAATCATTCCTAATATTTGGGATTCCGTAGGTGAAGGAGATCTACTGATTCTCTCCTGATAAATAGGTTGAGGTATTGTTGGAGCAAAGTTTACTCCTGCTAAGTTTAATCTAATAGTGGAATCTATAGAATGTCGAGCAGAGGAAGATCCTATGCTTGGCGACTGGTTATATCTATACGATTGACTTCTATTCATCCTAATTCGAATGTTTCCATCTTGATCAGTAATAATATCTCTAATAGATCTTGATTCTAGTTTTTCTGGTTGCGTAGCATTTTCTATTATCCATTCTTCTGGGATTTTTTCTTTTAATTCTGAAATGGTTAATATTTTTGGGGTAATTATACTGGATTTCTTTAAATTAGCTTCTATAATACAGGTTTCATTTCTAGGAGTAGATCTTAAGGATTTGTAGTTGTAGTTAACATTTGTGACCTTATAGGTTATCCTAGTTATAATATCTACATTAGATATTCCTTCTGTAAAATTATCATTTTGATGTTGTACGCAGATAACTAAAGATGAACTTGTAATCTCATCATTTAAGCTCATAGAGTAACCCCACAGAACAGAAAAAAGATGTAAATAATATTCATAGTCAATTAAATTACACTAATCAAATATTACACACCATGTCACAACAATTAGAGAGAGTTGAACAATTTTTACCAGAAACTTTAGAAACTAAAGTATCTGACCCAACTAGGCCAGTCTATCATTATAATATTCCTACCGACAAAGAAATTAAAGATTTGACCTTAGGATATAATCCAGAACAGAAACTAGATGAATTAGTAGACAGATTAAAAATCTTAAATATAGGATCGTCATCGGACGTAAAAATTAACACTCTATCTTTTGGACAAGAAGAAGAAAGTATTATTTCTCGATTAGATAAGGCCCCTTGGCCTAAAACTCGAAATTATTACCCTAGACCTTCCTTTGCTGATGTCCAGTTTGAGGAAAGGAATAGTTTCATCGGAGATAGTTACTCCGGAGATTGTATTATAGAGTGGAACATAGATGGCGCGTCTGAACAACATATATTAAATATTATTCAAAATATGACTATGGCAGCTACTGCCTTCAAAATTAAAAAGAATTCAGATAGAAAAACAAAAGATATGCTTGTAATGGGATTTACGGGTCAATTAAAAGGATGGTGGGATAATATCCTTAGTGAAGAAGATAAGTTAAAAATTGATTCGGCAGTTAAAATAGAAACGAATGAAGAAATTTGTGTTACAACCTTATTATATGCTATAACTAAGTTTTTTATAGGAGAACCTTTAAAATTACAACAAAGAGCGTCCGATCAATTATTAAACTTATATTGCCCAACCATGTCTGATTACCGCTGGTATAAGGACATGTTTCTTTCTAAGCTATGTCTGCGTCCTGATGGGGCAGCCATTTATTGGAAAGAAAGATTTATTAGTGGTTTACCTAGATTATTTGCGGAGAAAGTTAAAAGCAACATTAAACAAAATTACAATGGTGAAATACCTTTTAATTCATTAACCATGGGAGAGATATCAAATTACATTGTTGAAACAGGTTTACAGATCTGTACAGATTATAAAATACAAAATAAAATTAAGAATGAGAAAGCCAATAATAAAAGAGAAATGGGATCATTCTGCGAGCAATATGGTGCTACCCCCATACGAGCTCCGAGTAACCCTAAAAGTAAAAAGAAATCTTTTAGTAAATATAAGAAAAACCCTAAAAAATATAAGACAGATAATTACCAAAAAGAAAAGTATCAAGAAAATAGAAAGTTTTATAAAAGTCCAAAGAAAAAGAATAGAAAAAACTCTTACCAAAAATCCAATAACAAAACTAAAGATATTAAATGTTATAAATGTGGTCGATTTGGTCACTATGCTAATGACTGCAAAGTTAAAGAGAAAATTCAACAAATTAGTGATTTGAACATATCAGAAGAATTAAAACAAAATCTTATTCACACCTTAGAAAATATAATGTTATTATCAGATGAAGATTTCTCTTCGTCTTATGAATCTGAAGTTGAAGATATTAACAATCTAGTCGAAACTAGTGAATCTAGCGAAGAAGAAGCAGAAGAATGCTTAGGTATAGATTTCTGCAACTGTAATAATTGCAGTAAAAGTATTAATGTTCTAACTAATCATCAAGCCAATACACTAATAGGAATTTTAGATAAGATGGAAGAATCAGAAAGTAAACAGGCTTTTATGAGACAAATTAAAGATATTATTGATGATAACGAGATAGAAAAGAAAGAGTTACATAAAGTAGAATTTAAGGATGTTATGGAACTGTTTAAAAAACCCTCTCAAAGTCCTATAACTCTAAAAGACTTACAAGAAGAAATTAAAATTCTTAAAAAAGAAATTCAATTTTTAAAGACCAGAGATGATGAACTAGAAGTTAAGTTTCTAGAATTACAAGGAACAATGATTATTCAAGAACAGAATAGATCGAGAAAAATGACTTCTTTACCTTCTTCAAGTAATCAAAATAATGAGGAGGTATACATTAATAAAATAGAAAAATTAATATCCCATAAATGGTATACCAAGATTAATTTAGTAATAAAAAATACAACATATAAATTTACTGCGTTAGTAGACTCTGGTGCTGACTTAAATTGTATACAAGAAGGATTGATTCCTACCCAATATTATGAAAAAACTAAAGAATCATTAAGAGGAGCTAATGGTAATAGATTACAAGTTTCGTATAAGCTATCTAACGCTAAAGTTTGTAAAGATAAAATGTGTTACATAACTTCCTTCCTATTAGTTAAAAATATTACTGAAGAAATTATTTTAGGAACACCTTTTCTAACTTTACTATATCCTTTCAAAGTTAATGAAAACGGTATAACTACTACTGTTTTAAATAGAGAAATTATTTTTGAGTTTTTGGATAAACCAAAAATTAGGGATTTGAACTCTATTCAAGAAAAAGCGGTATCACGAATTAACCTAATAAATAAAAAAAAGAAACAGATTAATTTTATTAATAAAGAAATACATTCTAAAAGAATAGAAGAACAACTGGAAACGTCAGTTATTAAAGAAAAAGTTAATCATGTTTTAGACAAGTTTAAGAAAGATCTCTGTTCAGAACAACCTAATGCGTTCTGGAAGAGAAAAATACACACTGTGTCTTTACCTTACGAGCCAGATTTCAAAGAACTTAGTATACCAACTAAGGCTCGTCCAATACAAATGAACCAAGAACATCTTAATTACTGTAAGAAAGAAATACAAGATTATCTTGATAAAGGTTTAATTAGGCCAAGCAAATCTCCTTGGAGCTGCTCGGCATTTTATGTGATAAATGCATCTGAACTCGAAAGAGGTAGTCCTCGGCTAGTAATAAATTATAAGCCTTTAAACAAAGCATTAAAATGGATTAGGTACCCAATACCTAATAAAAAGGACTTAATTAATAGATTACATAACAAAAGCATTTTTTCTAAATTTGATTTAAAGTCTGGATATTATCAAATTCAAATAGAAGAAAAAGACAAGTACAAAACAGCGTTTGTTGTGCCTTTTGGCCATTATGAATGGAATGTTATGCCTTTGGGATTAAAAAATGCTCCCTCAGAATTTCAAAACATTATGAACACAATATTTAACAAGTACTCAGACTTTACTATAGTATACCTAGACGATATACTAGTTTTCTCAGATTCCATTAATCAACATTTTCACCATATGGAATTATTTTACCAAATCATTAAAGATAATGGGTTAGTTTTATCTGAAAGAAAATTAAAAATTTATCAGCCAAAAATTAGATTTTTAGGCTTTGATATAACACAAGGAATGTATACTCCAATTAGTAGGTCATTAGAATTTGTTAGCAAATTTCCTAATGAGTTAAAAGACAAAACCCAATTACAAAGGTTTTTAGGATGTGTTAATTATGTGTCAGATTTTATCCCCAACCTAAGAACTATATGTATTCCATTATTTAAACGACTTAAGAAAAATCCACCTCCTTGGGATGATACCATGACTCAGAGTATATTACGCCTTAAGGCAATAGTCAAGAAATTACCTTGTTTAGGAATACCTGATCCTACAGCTAAATTAATTGTAGAAACTGATGCCTCCGATCTTGGATTTGGAGGAATTTTAAAACAAAGATTACCGGGCATGGATAAGGAACAAGTGGTCAGATATTATTCTGGAACTTGGAACCCAGCTCAATTAAAATATAGCATTATTAAAAAAGAGATTTTATCGATTGTTTTATGCATTACAAAATTTCAAGATGATTTGTTTTCGAAACCCTTTTTATTAAAAACTGATTGTAAAGCTGCAACTAGTGTTTTACAAAAAGATGTTAAAAACTTAGTTTCAAAACATATTTTTGCAAGATGGCAAGCATTACTCTCCTGTTTTGATTTTGAAATTGAGCATATACAAGGAGCTAAAAATTCATTACCAGATTTCTTAACTAGAGAATTTCTGCAGGGTAAACATGAGCAAAGCTCCTGCTGACCCTCGAGATAATTATGGTCCTCCAAAGAAAATTACAGATACAACATTAGCATTAAGCCCGGCCAGATCATCAAGAGTTATTTTAGAATCACCTAGTTACTTAAATAAAATTATGACTACCCCTCAGCCTATTACTAAAGCTAGACCTCCCTCAGGAATTAGACCTGCACTTGTTACTCCATTACAATTTACCACTCGAACTGCGAGCTCGTCCTCATCAAGTTCTCGCCCATCTAAATTATCTTATTACTCACCACCAGATTCTACTCCTAAAGCCTCATTCATTACTAAAAACCAGACTATACCCATTGTACCTTTAGAAAACCATTATTGTCCACCAAACTCTTCATTAGTCCAAATAGTATCAAAAGTGTTACCTCCTGGATTCTATTACCTTCCAGAAGATTCAAATTTATTTAAAACTAGAAAATTTTACGAGTTTATTTTAGTTGATACCGACTCTATAGTCCTCACCCACAACTATGATACTAAAGACCCATTAAAAATTACTTTTTCAAAGTTTAAAATTAACAAAGTTTTATCTCCAGCCGATTGGGGACAACCCCCTTTCAAAGAAAAATCCCTTAGTAGAACCTTTGTCCCTCAATGTTACAATTATTTTGATTACATGAAGGCTTGGTACCATTTTCTAGATGTTGAACCCTACAATCATACCTGGTTCATTTGGTTCAACAAAAACATATCAATTAATTTTCCGGTTTGGTTCGTTGAATGGTTTCATTCAGTTGGACCAATTTTAGATTCCTTACCAGATTACGCTCTTGAAGCTTTTAAGTTATTTAGAGAATCTACTACTTGCCCTCAACATAAGGCTTTACTTGGTTTCTGTGCTGTTTTTGGAATTACTTGGATTACATCCTGGACATTATCTACTGAACCTATAAGGGAGGATGCTCCTCCTTTGCAATTAATTAAGAAATACTCTGTCAAATGGTGGAGTAAGTTCAACCCATTATTACTTTCTTCTGAAAGATTAGAGGCTTGGTTTAAAGCAAACCCTAATCTCTGCAAAACATCAATATCATCTCCTTCTTCGGTTGTTAAGGATTTTTCTTCGCTTCATCCAAAGCTATTAGAATCTTTAAAGCAAATTACGGATCCACAAGAATTTTTAGAAAAGGTAATGGATGCTATGTCGGTTCTGTCTGACTCAGAAAGTACCAGTGTTACTAGCGCGGCGGAAAACGAAGACGACTGCTACGGAATTCAAGACCTCTAGATGTGACATCATTAGGTCTTCATCATTACAAAAGTTAATTATGTAATTTTACTTTTCTGTTTTTGTCGTTTGTAAACATTATTGAGTCCAATTACTTTTACTTTAAGCTTTTCCTTTATTAGTTTTGTCGTTTGTAAGCATTATTAGGGCCACTCATGTCAGCTTTACTTTATGCCTTGTCAAAATTATTAAGGCACTTTACAGCTGTTAGAATTTATGAATCGAATTGTATTAGATTTTGAAGTCCGGAGCGTTTCCTTACTCTATAAAAGGATCGCTAACTTGTATTACAAAGCATGCAAAAAATTTCTCAGATCAAAAAACTGAAGAAACTTGCCTTGCTTCAATTATTTGTAAGTACTACATTATTCAATAAAAATGTTTTATTACAACTTTTTCTTTCTTGTTTTTACTTATCAAATTATATTTTATATAACAACTACTTTAGACTTATTTCTTGATGATTTACCTGCTTTAAATCATAACTTTTTATGGATTATGTTTTGTTTTTACGAATTAGTCACCGGTCTAGTTATTATGGTATCAGAGCCTCGTAAGAGGTCTCGTAGAAATTAAAGTCTGTTATTCAGAATTTAGAGAATTCTTGAATTAATTAAATCTTAAAGTTTTCAATTTTTGAATTTTTAAATTATTACTTTGAAATCTTTTCTGTGTTAATCTTGCTTTAAGATTCAATCCATAACCCTGAGAGTTGGCTTGTTTTGTAAGAAGATGCTGAATAGCTGGGTGGTCCAGGTAGTAAGACCCGAGGGTAGGGCAGTGAAACCGTTGGTTTAGCCTAGTTGTATTCTTCTTTGAAACTCAAACAAAAATAAGGGGGAGAAGAGAGTCTTATAGTGAGTTTAGTCAGGGTTTGAGAGTTTTAATTTAAGAACAAAGAAGCTGAAAACTTAAAGGTATAATTAATTCAAAGATGTCTCGATTACTGAATAGGGCTTTAAGTAGTATTAGTGGTAGAAGTAGTAGATCCAATAGAAAAATCCCTTAGTAGAACCTTTGTCCCTCAATGTTACAATTATTTTGATTACATGAAGGCTTGGTACCATTTTCTAGATGTTGAACCCTACAATCATACCTGGTTCATTTGGTTCAACAAAAACATATCAATTAATTTTCCGGTTTGGTTCGTTGAATGGTTTCATTCAGTTGGACCAATTTTAGATTCCTTACCAGATTACGCTCTTGAAGCTTTTAAGTTATTTAGAGAATCTACTACTTGCCCTCAGCATAAGGCTTTACTTGGTTTCTGTGCTGTTTTTGGAATTACTTGGATTACATCCTGGACATTATCTACTGAACCTATAAGGGAGGATGCTCCTCCTTTGCAATTAATTAAGAAATACTCTGTCAAATGGTGGAGTAAGTTCAACCCATTATTACTTTATTCTGAAAGATTAGAGGCTTGGTTTAAAGCAAACCCTAATCTCTGCAAAACATCAATATCATCTCCTTCTTCGGTTGTTAAGGATTTTTCTTCGCTTCATCCAAAGCTATTAGAATCTTTAAAGCAAATTACGGATCCACAAGAATTTTTAGAAAAGGTAAAGTTCTATTGGATCTACTACTTCTACCACTAATACTACTTAAAGCCCTATTCAGTAATCGAGACATCTTTGAATTAATTATACCTTTAAGTTTTCAGCTTCTTTGTTCTTAAATTAAAACTCTCAAACCCTGACTAAACTCACTATAAGACTCTCTTCTCCCCCTTATTTTTGTTTGAGTTTCAAAGAAGAATACAACTAGGCTAAACCAACGGTTTCACTGCCCTACCCTCGGGTCTTACTACCTGGACCACCCAGCTATTCAGCATCTTCTTAGAAAACAAGCCAACTCTCAGGGTTATGGATTGAATCTTAAAGCAAGATTAACACAGAAAAGATTTCAAAGTAATAATTTAAAAATTCAAAAATTGAAAACTTTAAGATTTAATTAATTCAAGAATTCTCTAAATTCTGAATAACAGACTTTAATTTCTACGAGACCTCTTACGAGGCTCTGATACCATAATAACTAGACCGGTGACTAATTCGTAAAAACAAAACATAATCCATAAAAAGTTATGATTTAAAGTAGGTAAATCATCAAGAAATAAGTCTAAAGTAGTTGTTATATAAAATATAATTTGATAAGTAAAAACAAGAAAGAAAAAGTTGTAATAAAACATTTTTATTGAATAATGTAGTACTTACAAATAATTGAAGCAAGGCAAGTTTCTTCAGTTTTTGATCTGAGAAATTTTTTGCATGCTTTGTAATACAAGTTAGCGATCCTTTTATAGAGTAAGGAAACGCTCCGGACTTCAAAATCTAATACAATTCGATTCATAAATTCTAACAGCTGTAAAGTGCCTTAATAATTTTGACAAGGCATAAACTAAAGCTGACAAGAGTGGCCCTAATAATGCTTACAAACGACAAAACTAATAAAGGAAAAGCTTAAAGTAAAAGTAATTGGACTCAATAATGTTTACAAACGACAAAAACAGAAAAGTAAAATTACATAATTAACTTTTGTAATGATGAAGACCTAATGATGTCACATCTAGAGGTCTTGAATTCCGTAGCAGTCGTCCTCGTTTTCCGCCGCGCTAGTAACACTGGTACTTTCTGAGTCAGACAGAACCGACATAGCATCCTTTACCTTTTCTAAAAATTCTTGTGGATCCGTAATTTGCTATAAAGATTCTAATAGCTTTGGATGAAGCGAAGAAAAATCCTTAACAACCGAAGAAGGAGATGATATTGATGTTTTGCAGAGATTAGGGTTTGCTTTAAACCAAGCCTCTAATCTTTCAGAAGAAAGTAATAATGGGTTGAACTTACTCCACCATTTGACAGAGTATTTCTTAATTAATTGCAAAGGAGGAGCATCCTCCCTTATAGGTTCAGTAGATAATGTCCAGGATGTAATCCAAGTAATTCCAAAAACAGCACAGAAACCAAGTAAAGCCTTATGCTGAGGGCAAGTAGTAGATTCTCTAAATAACTTAAAAGCTTCAAGAGCGTAATCTAGTAAGGAATCTAAAATTGGTCCAACTGAATGAAACCATTCAACGAACCAAACCGGAAAATTAATTGATATGTTTTTGTTGAACCAAATGAACCAGGTATGATTGTAGGGTTCAACATCTAGAAAATGGTACCAAGCCTTCATGTAATCAAAATAATTGTAACATTGAGGGACAAAGGTTCTACTAAGGGATTTTTCTTTGAAAGGGGGTTGTCCCCAATCGGCTGGAGATAAAACTTTGTTAATTTTAAACTTTGAAAAAGTAATTTTTAATGGGTCTTTAGTATCATAGTTGTGGGTGAGGACTATAGAGTCGGTATCAACTAAAATAAACTCGTAAAATTTTGTAGTTTTAAATAAATTTGAATCTTCTGGAAGGTAATAGAATCCAGGAGGTAACACTTTTGATACTATTTGGGCTAATGAAGAGTTTGGTGGACAATAATGGTTTTCTAAAGGTACAATGGGTATAGTCTGGTTTTTAGTAATGAATGAGGCTTTAGGAGTAGAATCTGGTGGTGAGTAATAAGATAATTTAGATGGGCGAGAACTTGATGAGGACGAGCTCGCAGTTCGAGTGGTAAATTGTAATGGAGTAACAAGTGCAGGTCTAATTCCTGAGGGAGGTCTAGCTTTAGTAATAGGCTGAGGGGTAGTTATAATTTTATTTAAGTAACTAGGTGATTCTAAAATAACTCTTGATGATCTGGCCGGGCTTAATGCTAATGTTGTATCTGTAATTTTCTTTGGAGGACCATAATTATCTCGAGGGTCAGCAGGAGCTTTGCTCATGTTTACCCTGCAGAAATTCTCTAGTTAAGAAATCTGGTAATGAATTTTTAGCTCCTTGTATATGCTCAATTTCAAAATCAAAACAGGAGAGTAATGCTTGCCATCTTGCAAAAATATGTTTTGAAACTAAGTTTTTAACATCTTTTTGTAAAACACTAGTTGCAGCTTTACAATCAGTTTTTAATAAAAAGGGTTTCGAAAACAAATCATCTTGAAATTTTGTAATGCATAAAACAATCGATAAAATCTCTTTTTTAATAGTGCTATATTTTAATTGAGCTGGGTTCCAAGTTCCAGAATAATATCTGACCACTTGTTCCTTATCCATGCCCGGTAATCTTTGTTTTAAAATTCCTCCAAATCCAAGATCGGAGGCATCAATTTCTACAATTAATTTAGCTGTAGGATCAGGTATTCCTAAACAAGGTAATTTCTTGACTATTGCCTTAAGGCGTAATATACTCTGAGTCATGGTATCATCCCAAGGAGGTGGATTTTTCTTAAGTCGTTTAAATAATGGAATACATATAGTTCTTAGGTTGGGGATAAAATCTGACACATAATTAACACATCCTAAAAACCTTTGTAATTGGGTTTTGTCTTTTAACTCATTAGGAAATTTGCTAACAAATTCTAATGACCTACTAATTGGAGTATACATTCCTTGTGTTATATCAAAGCCTAAAAATCTAATTTTTGGCTGATAAATTTTTAATTTTCTTTCAGATAAAACTAACCCATTATCTTTAATGATTTGGTAAAATAATTCCATATGGTGAAAATGTTGATTAATGGAATCTGAGAAAACTAGTATATCGTCTAGGTATACTATAGTAAAGTCTGAGTACTTGTTAAATATTGTGTTCATAATGTTTTGAAATTCTGAGGGAGCATTTTTTAATCCCAAAGGCATAACATTCCATTCATAATGGCCAAAAGGCACAACAAACGCTGTTTTGTACTTGTCTTTTTCTTCTATTTGAATTTGATAATATCCAGACTTTAAATCAAATTTAGAAAAAAATGCTTTTGTTATGTAATCTATTAATTAAGTCCTTTTTATTAGGTATTGGGTACCTAATCCATTTTAATGCTTTGTTTAAAGGCTTATAATTTATTACTAGCCGAGGACTACCTCTTTCGAGTTCAGATGCATTTATCACATAAAATGCCGAGCAGCTCCAAGGAGATTTGCTTGGCCTAATTAAACCTTTATAAAGATAATCTTGTATTTCTTTCTTACAGTAATTAAGATGTTCTTGGTTCATTTGTATTGGACGAGCCTTAGTTGGTATACTAAGTTCTTTGAAATCTGGCTCGTAAGGTAAAGACACAGTGTGTATTTTTTTCTTCCAGAACGCATTAGGTTGTTCTGAACAGAGATCTTTCTTAAACTTGTCTAAAACATGATTAACTTTTTCTTTAATAACTGGAGTTTCCAGTTGTTCTTCTATTCTTTTAGAATGTATTTCTTTATTAATAAAATTAATTTGTTTCTTTTTTTTATTTATTAGGTTAATTCGTGATACCGCTTTTTCTTGAATAGAGTTCAAATCCCTAATTTTTGGTTTATCCAAAAACTCAAAAATAATTTCTCTATTTAAAACAGTAGTAGTTATACCGTTTTCATTAACTTTGAAAGGATATAGTAAAGTTAGAAAAGGTGTTCCTAAAATAATTTCTTCAGTAATATTTTTAACTAATAGGAAGGAAGTTATGTAACACATTTTATCTTTACAAACTTTAGCGTTAGATAGCTTATACGAAACTTGTAATCTATTACCATTAGCTCCTCTTAATGATTCTTTAGTTTTTTCATAATATTGGGTAGGAATCAATCCTTCTTGTATACAATTTAAGTCAGCACCAGAGTCTACTAACGCAGTAAATTTATATGTTGTATTTTTTATTACTAAATTAATCTTGGTATACCATTTATGGGATATTAATTTTTCTATTGAATAATCATTGTTCCTTGTAATTCTAGAAACTTAACTTCTAGTTCATCATCTCTGGTCTTTAAAAATTGAATTTCTTTTTTAAGAATTTTAATTTCTTCTTGTAAGTCTTTTAGAGTTATAGGACTTTGAGAGGGTTTTTTAAACAGTTCCATAACATCCTTAAATTCTACTTTATGTAACTCTTTCTTTTCTATCTCGTTATCATCAATAATATCTTTAATTTGTCTCATAAAATCCTGTTTACTTTCTGATTCTTCCATCTTATCTAAAATTCCTATTAGTGTATTGGCTTGATGATTAGTTAGAACATTAATACTTTTACTGCAATTATTACAGTTGCAGAAATCTATACCTAAGCATTCTTCTGCTTCTTCTTCACTAGATTCACTAGTTTCGACTAGATTGTTAATATCTTCAACTTCAGATTCATAAGACGAAGAGAAATCTTCATCTGATAATAACATTATATTTTCTAAGGTGTGAATAAGATTTTGTTTTAATTCTTCTGATATGTTCAAATCACTAATTTGTTGAATTTTCTCTTTAACTTTGCAGTCATTAGCATAGTGACCAAATCGACCACATTTATAACATTTAATATCTTTAGTTTTGTTATTGGATTTTTGGTAAGAGTTTTTTCTATTCTTTTTCTTTGGACTTTTATAAAACTTTCAATTTTCTTGATACTTTTCTTTTTGGTAATTATCTGTCTTATATTTTTTAGGATTTTTCTTATATTTACTAAAAGATTTCTTTTTACTTTTAGGGTTACTCGGAGCTCGTATGGGGGTAGCACCATATTGCTCGCAGAATGATCCCATTTCTCTTTTATTATTGGCTTTCTCATTCTTAATTTTATTTTGTATTTTATAATCTGTACAGATCTGTAAACCTGTTTCAACAATGTAATTTGATATCTCTCCCATGGTTAATGAATTAAAAGGTATTTCACCATTGTAATTTTGTTTAATGTTGCTTTTAACTTTCTCCGCAAATAATCTAGGTAAACCACTAATAAATCTTTCTTTCCAATAAATGGCTGCCCCATCAGGACGCGGACATAGCTTAGAAAGAAACATGTCCTTATACCAGCGGTAATCAGACATGGTTGGACAATATAAGTTTAATAATTGATCGGACGCTCTTTGTTGTAATTTTAAAGGTTCTCCTATAAAAAACTTAGTTATAGCATATAATAAGGTTGTAACACAAATTTCTTCATTCGTTTCTATTTTAACTGCCGAATCAATTTTTAACTTATCTTCTTCACTAAGGATATTATCCCACCATCCTTTTAATTGACCCGTAAATCCCATTACAAGCATATCTTTTGTTTTTCTATCTGAATTCTTTTTAATTTTGAAGGCAGTAGCTGCCATAGTCATATATTGAATAATATTTAATATATGTTGTTCAGACGCGCCATCTATGTTCCACTCTATAATACAATCTCCGGAGTAACTATCTCCGATGAAACTATTCCTTTCCTCAAACTGGACATCAGCAAAGGAAGGTCTAGGGTAATAATTTCGAGTTTTAGGCCGAGGGGCCTTATCTAATCGAGAAATAATACTTTCTTCTTCTTGTCCAAAAGATAGAGTGTTAATTTTTACGTCCGATGACGATCCTATATTTAAGATTTTTAATCTGTCTACTAATTCATCTAGTTTCTGTTCTGGATTATATCCTAAGGTCAAATCTTTAATTTCTTTGTCGGTAGGAATATTATAATGATAGACTGGCCTAGTTGGGTCAGATACTTTAGTTTCTAAAGTTTCTGGTAAAAATTGTTCAACTCTCTCTAATTGTTGTGACATGGTGTGTAATATTTGATTAGTGTAATTTAATTGACTATGAATATTATTTACATCTTTTTTCTGTTCTGTGGGGTTACTTATGGCTTTAAATGGTGAGGCTTCTATCTCAATATTTTCTTTAGGAGGTGTAATTTTTAAGGCTTCCAGAGGTGGATGGATAGATTCAACTATTTCCTTTCTAGAAGTTTTCCATTTAATACTCATTCTTGTTTTAGTATTTAGAAATAATTTCTTAGCATAAGGGTTTAATATGTTATTTTCTAAACAATATAGTTCAAACCAAATAAAAAAGTAAATATTAATTTCATGGTGTTCTAAAAACTGATAGAATAACTTAAGATATAAGTCCCTATCATCTTTTGAAAAGGTATCAAAATACCATTTTCGTTTATCTTTGTTATAGTCTAACAAAAATTCTTCTCTAATCCAAACTTTATCAATTTCAAAAGGTTCTTCTGATTTAATCATTCCTAATATTTGGGATTCCGTAGGTGAAGGAGATCTACTGATTCTTTCCTGATAAATAGGTTGAGGTATTGTTGGAGCAAAGTTTACTCCTGCTAAGTTTAATCTAATAGTGGAATCTATAGAATGTCGAGCAGAGGAAGATCCTATGCTTGGCGACTGGTTATATCTATACGATTGACTTCTATTCATCCTAATTCGAATATTTCCATCTTGATCAGTAATAATATCTCTAATAGATCTTGATTCTAGTTTTTCTGGTTGCGTAGCATTTTCTATTATCCATTCTTCTGGGATTTTTTCTTTTAATTCTGAAATGGTTAATATTTTTGGGGTAATTATACTGGATTTCTTTAAATTAGCTTCTATAATACAGGTTTCATTTCTAGGAGTAGATCTTAAGGATTTGTAGTTGTAGTTAACATTTGTGACCTTATAGGTTATCCTAGTTATAATATCTACATTAGATATTCCTTCTGTAAAATTATCATTTTGATGTTGTACGCAGATAACTAAAGATGAACTTGTAATCTCATCATTTAAGCTCATAGAGTAATTTGGGTAACAATTAAAATAAACAGGACCATCATTAAGATTAGATTCTAACATGGCTATAACAGAGTCATGAAAATCTCTAATCCTAGAGTCTCTTAATATTAATAATATGGGTGAATTTAATCCTAATTTATGTAAAGGTTTAACCGCCACTTGAACTAATCCCAAGTGGATGTATCTGAATCCATCTTTATTATGTTGATCTAATAATTTTTTATCTAATAACGTAAAGGTTTCTTGCTTATTCTTTACATTTCTAGCTTGTTCTAGAGTATGTATAATTTTTTGACTTTTAAAATCGAAGGTGCTAATCTTATAGACTTCATTTAGCTTAATCTCAGGCATATTCCAATTAATTAATTTATTTTCCATTTCTTGAACTTCTAATTCTTGATTTTGAAAAGTATCTTGGTTTAATGTTATTTCAGTATCGGAGGAAGTAGGTGGAACTAAAGTTCTATTGGATCTACTACTTCTACCACTAATACTACTTAAAGCCCTATTCAGTAATCGAGACATCTTTGAATTAATTATACCTTTAAGTTTTCAGCTTCTTTGTTCTTAAATTAAAACTCTCAAACCCTGACTAAACTCACTATAAGACTCTCTTCTCCCCCTTATTTTTGTTTGAGTTTCAAAGAAGAATACAACTAGGCTAAACCAACGGTTTCACTGCCCTACCCTCGGGTCTTACTACCTGGACCACCCAGCTATTCAGCATCTTCTTACAAAACAAGCCAACTCTCAGGGTTATGGATTGAATCTTAAAGCAAGATTAACACAGAAAAGATTTCAAAGTAATAATTTAAAAATTCAAAAATTGAAAACTTTAAGATTTAATTAATTCAAGAATTCTCTAAATTCTGAATAACAGACTTTAATTTCTACGAGACCTCTTACGAGGCTCTGATACCATAATAACTAGACCGGTGACTAATTCGTAAAAACAAAACATAATCCATAAAAAGTTATGATTTAAAGCAGGTAAATCATCAAGAAATAAGTCTAAAGTAGTTGTTATATAAAATATAATTTGATAAGTAAAAACAAGAAAGAAAAAGTTGTAATAAAACATTTTTATTGAATAATGTAGTACTTACAAATAATTGAAGCAAGGCAAGTTTCTTCAGTTTTTGATCTGAGAAATTTTTTGCATGCTTTGTAATACAAGTTAGCGATCCTTTTATAGAGTAAGGAAACGCTCCGGACTTCAAAATCTAATACAATTCGATTCATAAATTCTAACAGCTGTAAAGTGCCTTAATAATTTTGACAAGGCATAAAGTAAAGCTGACATGAGTGGCCCTAATAATGCTTACAAACGACAAAACTAATAAAGGAAAAGCTTAAAGTAAAAGTAATTGGACTCAATAATGTTTACAAACGACAAAAACAGAAAAGTAAAATTACATAATTAACTTTTGTAATGATGAAGACCTAATGATGTCACATCTAGAGGTCTTGAATTCCGTAGCAGTCGTCTTCGTTTTCCGCCGCGCTAGTAACACTGGTACTTTCTGAGTCAGACAGAACCGACATAGCATCCTTTACCTTCTCTAAAAATTCTTGTGGATCCGTAATTTGCTTTAAAGATTCTAATAGCTTTGGATGAAGCGAAGAAAAATCCTTAACAACCGAAGAAGGAGATGATATTGATGTTTTGCAGAGATTAGGGTTTGCTTTAAACCAAGCCTCTAATCTTTCAGAAGAAAGTAATAATGGGTTGAACTTACTCCACCATTTGACAGAGTATTTCTTAATTAATTGCAAAGGAGGAGCATCCTCCCTTATAGGTTCAGTAGATAATGTCCAGGATGTAATCCAAGTAATTCCAAAAACAGCACAGAAACCAAGTAAAGCCTTATGCTGAGGGCAAGTAGTAGATTCTCTAAATAACTTAAAAGCTTCAAGAGCGTAATCTGGTAAGGAATCTAAAATTGGTCCAACTGAATGAAACCATTCAACGAACCAAACCGGAAAATTAATTGATATGTTTTTGTTGAACCAAATGAACCAGGTATGATTGTAGGGTTCAACATCTAGAAAATGGTACCAAGCCTTCATGTAATCAAAATAATTGTAACATTGAGGGACAAAGGTTCTACTAAGGGATTTTTCTTTGAAAGGGGGTTGTCCCCAATCGGCTGGAGATAAAACTTTGTTAATTTTAAACTTTGAAAAAGTAATTTTTAATGGGTCTTTAGTATCATAGTTGTGGGTGAGGACTATAGAGTCGGTATCAACTAAAATAAACTCGTAAAATTTTCTAGTTTTAAATAAATTTGAATCTTCTGGAAGGTAATAGAATCCAGGAGGTAAAACTTTTGATACTATTTGGACTAATGAAGAGTTTGGTGGACAATAATGGTTTTCTAAAGGTACAATGGGTATAGTCTGGTTTTTAGTAATGAATGAGGCTTTAGGAGTAGAATCTGGTGGTGAGTAATAAGATAATTTAGATGGGCGAGAACTTGATGAGGACGAGCTCGCAGTTCGAGTGGTAAATTGTAATGGAGTAACAAGTGCAGGTCTAATTCCTGAGGGAGGTCTAGCTTTAGTAATAGGCTGAGGGGTAGTCATAATTTTATATAAGTAACTAGGTGATTCTAAAATAACTCTTGATGATCTGGCCGGGCTTAATGCTAATGTTGTATCTGTAATTTTCTTTGGAGGACCATAATTATCTCGAGGGTCAGCAGGAGCTTTGCTCATGTTTACCCTGCAGAAATTCTCTAGTTAAGAAATCTGGTAATGAATTTTTAGCTCCTTGTATATGCTCAATTTCAAAATCAAAACAGGAGAGTAATGCTTGCCATCTTGCAAAAATATGTTTTGAAACTAAGTTTTTAACATCTTTTTGTAAAACACTAGTTGCAGCTTTACAATCAGTTTTTAATAAAAAGGGTTTCGAAAACAAATCATCTTGAAATTTTGTAATGCATAAAACAATCGATAAAATCTCTTTTTTAATAGTGCTATATTTTAATTGAGCTGGGTTCCAAGTTCCAGAATAATATCTGACCACTTGTTCCTTATCCATGCCCGGTAATCTTTGTTTTAAAATTCCTCCAAATCCAAGATCGGAGGCATCAGTTTCTACAATTAATTTAGCTGTAGGATCAGGTATTCCTAAACAAGGTAATTTCTTGACTATTGCCTTAAGGCGTAATATACTCTGAGTCATGGTATCATCCCAAGGAGGTGGATTTTTCTTAAGTCGTTTAAATAATGGAATACATATAGTTCTTAGGTTGGGGATAAAATCTGACACATAATTAACACATCCTAAAAACCTTTGTAATTGGGTTTTGTCTTTTAACTCATTAGGAAATTTGCTAACAAATTCTAATGACCTACTAATTGGAGTATACATTCCTTGTGTTATATCAAAGCCTAAAAATCTAATTTTTGGCTGATAAATTTTTAATTTTCTTTCAGATAAAACTAACCCATTATCTTTAATGATTTGGTAAAATAATTCCATATGGTGAAAATGTTGATTAATGGAATCTGAGAAAACTAGTATATCGTCTAGGTATACTATAGTAAAGTCTGAGTACTTGTTAAATATTGTGTTCATAATGTTTTGAAATTCTGAGGGAGCATTTTTTAATCCCAAAGGCATAACATTCCATTCATAATGGCCAAAAGGCACAACAAACGCTGTTTTGTACTTGTCTTTTTCTTCTATTTGAATTTGATAATATCCAGACTTTAAATCAAATTTAGAAAAAATGATTTTGTTATGTAATCTATTAATTAAGTCCTTTTTATTAGGTATTGGGTACCTAATCCATTTTAATGCTTTGTTTAAAGGCTTATAATTTATTACTAGCCGAGGAATACCTCTTTCAAGTTCAGATGCATTTATCACATAAAATGCCGAGCAGCTCCAAGGAGATTTGCTTGGCCTAATTAAACCTTTATCAAGATAATCTTGTATTTCTTTCTTACAGTAATTAAGATGTTCTTGGTTCATTTGTATTGGACGAGCCTTAGTTGGTATACTAAGTTCTTTGAAATCTGGCTCGTAAGGTAAAGACACAGTGTGTATTTTTTTCTTCCAGAACGCATTAGGTTGTTCTGAACAGAGATCTTTCTTAAACTTGTCTAAAACATGATTAACTTTTTCTTTAATAACTGGAGTTTCCAGTTGTTCTTCTATTCTTTAAGAATGTATTTCTTTATTAATAAAATTAATCTGTTTCTTTTTTTTATTTATTAGGTTAATTCGTGATACCGCTTTTTCTTGAATAGAGTTCAAATCCCTAATTTTTGGTTTATCCAAAAACTCAAAAATAATTTCTCTATTTAAAACAGTAGTAGTTATACCGTTTTCATTAACTTTGAAAGGATATAGTAAAGTTAGAAAAGGTGTTCCTAAAATAATTTCTTCAGTAATATTTTTAACTAATAGGAAGGAAGTTATGTAACACATTTTATCTTTACAAACTTTAGCGTTAGATAGCTTATACGAAACTTGTAATCTATTACCATTAGCTCCTCTTAATGATTCTTTAGTTTTTTCATAATATTGGGTAGGAATCAATCCTTCTTGTATACAATTTAAGTCAGCACCAGAGTCTACTAACGCAGTAAATTTATATGTTGTATTTTTTATTACTAAATTAATCTTGGTATACCATTTATGGGATATTAATTTTTCTATTGAATAATCATTGTTCCTTGTAATTCTAGAAACTTAACTTCTAGTTCATCATCTCTGGTCTTTAAAAATTGAATTTCTTTTTTAAGAATTTTAATTTCTTCTTGTAAGTCTTTTAGAGTTATAGGACTTTGAGAGGGTTTTTTAAACAGTTCCATAACATCCTTAAATTCTACTTTATGTAACTCTTTCTTTTCTATCTCGTTATCATCAATAATATCTTTAATTTGTCTCATAAAAGCCTGTTTACTTTCTGATTCTTCCATCTTATCTAAAATTCCTATTAGTGTATTGGCTTGATGATTAGTTAGAACATTAATACTTTTACTGCAATTATTACAGTTGCAGAAATCTATACCTAAGCATTCTTCTGCTTCTTCTTCGCTAGATTCACTAGTTTCGACTAGATTGTTAATATCTTCAACTTCAGATTCATAAGACGAAGAGAAATCTTCATCTGATAATAACATTATATTTTCTAAGGTGTGAATAAGATTTTGTTTTAATTCTTCTGATATGTTCAAATCACTAATTTGTTGAATTTTCTCTTTAACTTTGCAGTCATTAGCATAGTGACCAAATCGACCACATTTATAACATTTAATATCTTTAGTTTTGTCATTGGATTTTTGGTAAGAGTTTTTTCTATTCTTTTTCTTTGGACTTTTATAAAACTTTCTATTTTCTTGATACTTTTCTTTTTGGTAATTATCTGTCTTATATTTTTTAGGGTTTTTCTTATATTTACTAAAAGATTTCTTTTTACTTTTAGGGTTACTCGGAGCTCGTATGGGGGTAGCACCATATTGCTCGCAGAATGATCCCATTTCTCTTTTATTATTGGCTTTCTCATTCTTAATTTTATTTTGTATTTTATAATCTGTACAGATCTGTAAACCTGTTTCAACAATGTAATTTGATATCTCTCCCATGGTTAATGAATTAAAAGGTATTTCACCATTGTAATTTTGTTTAATGTTGCTTTTAACTTTCTCCGCAAATAATCTAGGTAAACCACTAATAAATCTTTCTTTCCAATAAATGGCTGCCCCATCAGGACGCAGACATAGCTTAGAAAGAAACATGTCCTTATACCAGCGGTAATCAGACATGGTTGGACAATATAAGTTTAATAATTGATCGGACGCTCTTTGTTGTAATTTTAAAGGTTCTCCTATAAAAAACTTAGTTATAGCATATAATAAGGTTGTAACACAAATTTCTTCATTCGTTTCTATTTTAACTGCCGAATCAATTTTTAACTTATCTTCTTCACTAAGGATATTATCCCACCATCCTTTTAATTGACCCGTAAATCCCATTACAAGCATATCTTTTGTTTTTCTATCTGAATTCTTTTTAATTTTGAAGGCAGTAGCTGCCATAGTCATATTTTGAATAATATTTAATATATGTTGTTCAGACGCGCCATCTATGTTCCACTCTATAATACAATCTCCGGAGTAACTATCTCCGATGAAACTATTCCTTTCCTCAAACTGGACATCAGCAAAGGAAGGTCTAGGGTAATAATTTCGAGTTTTAGGCCGAGGGGCCTTATCTAATCGAGAAATAATACTTTCTTCTTCTTGTCCAAAAGATAGAGTGTTAATTTTTACGTCCGATGACGATCCTATATTTAAGATTTTTAATCTGTCTACTAATTCATCTAGTTTCTGTTCTGGATTATATCCTAAGGTCAAATCTTTAATTTCTTTGTCGGTAGGAATATTATAATGATAGACTGGCCTAGTTGGGTCAGATACTTTAGTTTCTAAAGTTTCTGGTAAAAATTGTTCAACTCTCTCTAATTGTTGTGACATGGTGTGTAATATTTGATTAGTGTAATTTAATTGACTATGAATATTATTTACATCTTTTTTCTGTTCTGTGGGGTTGCTTATGGCTTTAAATGGTGAGGCTTCTATCTCAATATTTTCTTTAGGAGGTGTAATTTTTAAGGCTTCCAGAGGTGGATGGATAGATTCAACTATTTCCTTTCTAGAAGTTTTCCATTTAATACTCATTCTTGTTTTAGTATTTAGAAATAATTTCTTAGCATAAGGGTTTAATATGTTATTTTCTAAACAATATAGTTCAAACCAAATAAAAAAGTAAATATTAATTTCATGGTGTTCTAAAAACTGATTTGCAGGAGTAAACTTTGCTCCAACAATACCTCAACCTATTTATCAGGAAAGAATCAGTAGATCTCCTTCACCTACGGAATCCCAAATATTAGGAATGATTAAATCAGAAGAACCTTTTGAAATTGATAAAGTTTGGATTAGAGAAGAATTTTTGTTAGACTATAACAAAGATAAACGAAAATGGTATTTTGATACCTTTTCAAAAGATGATAGGGACTTATATCTTAAGTTATTCTATCAGTTTTTAGAACACCATGAAATTAATATTTACTTTTTTATTTGGTTTGAACTATATTGTTTAGAAAATAACATATTAAACCCTTATGCTAAGAAATTATTTCTAAATACTAAAACAAGAATGAGTATTAAATGGAAAACTTCTAGAAAGGAAATAGTTGAATCTATCCATCCACCTCTGGAAGCCTTAAAAATTACACCTCCTAAAGAAAATATTGAGATAGAAGCCTCACCATTTAAAGCCATAAGTAACCCCACAGAACAGAAAAAAGATGTAAATAATATTCATAGTCAATTAAATTACACTAATCAAATATTACACACCATGTCACAACAATTAGAGAGAGTTGAACAATTTTTACCAGAAACTTTAGAAACTAAAGTATCTGACCCAACTAGGCCAGTCTATCATTATAATATTCCTACCGACAAAGAAATTAAAGATTTGACCTTAGGATATAATCCAGAACAGAAACTAGATGAATTAGTAGACAGATTAAAAATCTTAAATATAGGATCGTCATCGGACGTAAAAATTAACACTCTATCTTTTGGACAAGAAGAAGAAAGTATTATTTCTCGATTAGATAAGGCCCCTCGGCCTAAAACTCGAAATTATTACCCTAGACCTTCCTTTGCTGATGTCCAGTTTGAGGAAAGGAATAGTTTCATCGGAGATAGTTACTCCGGAGATTGTATTATAGAGTGGAACATAGATGGCGCGTCTGAACAACATATATTAAATATTATTCAATATATGACTATGGCAGCTACTGCCTTCAAAATTAAAAAGAATTCAGATAGAAAAACAAAAGATATGCTTGTAATGGGATTTACGGGTCAATTAAAAGGATGGTGGGATAATATCCTTAGTGAAGAAGATAAGTTAAAAATTGATTCGGCAGTTAAAATAGAAACGAATGAAGAAATTTGTGTTACAACCTTATTATATGCTATAACTAAGTTTTTTATAGGAGAACCTTTAAAATTACAACAAAGAGCGTCCGATCAATTATTAAACTTATATTGTCCAACCATGTCTGATTACCGCTGGTATAAGGACATGTTTCTTTCTAAGCTATGTCTGCGTCCTGATGGGGCAGCCATTTATTGGAAAGAAAGATTTATTAGTGGTTTACCTAGATTATTTGTGGAGAAAGTTAAAAGCAACATTAAACAAAATTACAATGGTGAAATACCTTTTAATTCATTAACCATGGGAGAGATATCAAATTACATTGTTGAAACAGGTTTACAGATCTGTACAGATTATAAAATACAAAATAAAATTAAGAATGAGAAAGCCAATAATAAAAGAGAAATGGGATCATTCTGCGAGCAATATGGTGCTACCCCCATACGAGCTCCGAGTAACCCTAAAAGTAAAAAGAAATCTTTTAGTAAATATAAGAAAAACCCTAAAAAATATAAGACAGATAATTACCAAAAAGAAAAGTATCAAGAAAATAGAAAGTTTTATAAAAGTCCAAAGAAAAAGAATAGAAAAAACTCTTACCAAAAATCCAATAACAAAACTAAAGATATTAAATGTTATAAATGTGGTCGATTTGGTCACTATGCTAATGACTGCAAAGTTAAAGAGAAAATTCAACAAATTAGTGATTTGAACATATCAGAAGAATTAAAACAAAATCTTATTCACACCTTAGAAAATATAATGTTATTATCAGATGAAGATTTCTCTTCGTCTTATGAATCTGAAGTTGAAGATATTAACAATCTAGTCGAAACTAGTGAATCTAGCGAAGAAGAAGCAGAAGAATGCTTAGGTATAGATTTCTGCAACTGTAATAATTGCAGTAAAAGTATTAATGTTCTAACTAATCATCAAGCCAATACACTAATAGGAATTTTAGATAAGATGGAAGAATCAGAAAGTAAACAGGATTTTATGAGACAAATTAAAGATATTATTGATGATAACGAGATAGAAAAGAAAGAGTTACATAAAGTAGAATTTAAGGATGTTATGGAACTGTTTAAAAAACCCTCTCAAAGTCCTATAACTCTAAAAGACTTACAAGAAGAAATTAAAATTCTTAAAAAAGAAATTCAATTTTTAAAGACCAGAGATGATGAACTAGAAGTTAAGTTTCTAGAATTACAAGGAACAATGATTATTCAATAGAAAAATTAATATCCCATAAATGGTATACCAAGATTAATTTAGTAATAAAAAATACAACATATAAATTTACTGCGTTAGTAGACTCTGGTGCTGACTTAAATTGTATACAAGAAGGATTGATTCCTACCCAATATTATGAAAAAACTAAAGAATCATTAAGAGGAGCTAATGGTAATAGATTACAAGTTTCGTATAAGCTATCTAACGCTAAAGTTTGTAAAGATAAAATGTGTTACATAACTTCCTTCCTATTAGTTAAAAATATTACTGAAGAAATTATTTTAGGAACACCTTTTCTAACTTTACTATATCCTTTCAAAGTTAATGAAAACGGTATAACTACTACTGTTTTAAATAGAGAAATTATTTTTGAGTTTTTGGATAAACCAAAAATTAGGGATTTGAACTCTATTCAAGAAAAAGCGGTATCACGAATTAACCTAATAAATAAAAAAAAGAAACAAATTAATTTTATTAATAAAGAAATACATTCTAAAAGAATAGAAGAACAACTGGAAACTCCAGTTATTAAAGAAAAAGTTAATCATGTTTTAGACAAGTTTAAGAAAGATCTCTGTTCAGAACAACCTAATGCGTTCTGGAAGAGAAAAATACACACTGTGTCTTTACCTTACGAGCCAGATTTCAAAGAACTTAGTATACCAACTAAGGCTCGTCCAATACAAATGAACCAAGAACATCTTAATTACTGTAAGAAAGAAATACAAGATTATCTTGATAAAGGTTTAATTAGGCCAAGCAAATCTCCTTGGAGCTGCTCGGCATTTTATGTGATAAATGCATCTGAACTCGAAAGAGGTAGTCCTCGGCTAGTAATAAATTATAAGCCTTTAAACAAAGCATTAAAATGGATTAGGTACCCAATACCTAATAAAAAGGACTTAATTAATAGATTACATAACAAAAGCATTTTTTCTAAATTTGATTTAAAGTCTGGATATTATCAAATTCAAATAGAAGAAAAAGACAAGTACAAAACAGCGTTTGTTGTGCCTTTTGGCCATTATGAATGGAATGTTATGCCTTTGGGATTAAAAAATGCTCCCTCAGAATTTCAAAACATTATGAACACAATATTTAACAAGTACTCAGACTTTACTATAGTATACCTAGACGATATACTAGTTTTCTCAGATTCCATTAATCAACATTTTCACCATATGGAATTATTTTACCAAATCATTAAAGATAATGGGTTAGTTTTATCTGAAAGAAAATTAAAAATTTATCAGCCAAAAATTAGATTTTTAGGCTTTGATATAACACAAGGAATGTATACTCCAATTAGTAGGTCATTAGAATTTGTTAGCAAATTTCCTAATGAGTTAAAAGACAAAACCCAATTACAAAGGTTTTTAGGATGTGTTAATTATGTGTCAGATTTTATCCCCAACCTAAGAACTATATGTATTCCATTATTTAAACGACTTAAGAAAAATCCACCTCCTTGGGATGATACCATGACTCAGAGTATATTACGCCTTAAGGCAATAGTCAAGAAATTACCTTGTTTAGGAATACCTGATCCTACAGCTAAATTAATTGTAGAAACTGATGCCTCCGATCTTGGATTTGGAGGAATTTTAAAACAAAGATTACCGGGCATGGATAAGGAACAAGTGGTCAGATATTATTCTGGAACTTGGAACCCAGCTCAATTAAAATATAGCACTATTAAAAAAGAGATTTTATCGATTGTTTTATGCATTACAAAATTTCAAGATGATTTGTTTTCGAAACCCTTTTTATTAAAAACTGATTGTAAAGCTGCAACTAGTGTTTTACAAAAAGATGTTAAAAACTTAGTTTCAAAACATATTTTTGCAAGATGGCAAGCATTACTCTCCTGTTTTGATTTTGAAATTGAGCATATACAAGGAGCTAAAAATTCATTACCAGATTTCTTAACTAGAGAATTTCTGCAGGGTAAACATGAGCAAAGCTCCTGCTGACCCTCGAGATAATTATGGTCCTCCAAAGAAAATTACAGATACAACATTAGCATTAAGCCCGGCCAGATCATCAAGAGTTATTTTAGAATCACCTAGTTACTTAAATAAAATTATGACTACCCCTCAGCCTATTACTAAAGCTAGACCTCCCTCAGGAATTAGACCTGCACTTGTTACTCCATTACAATTTACCACTCGAACTGCGAGCTCGTCCTCATCAAGTTCTCGCCCATCTAAATTATCTTATTACTCACCACCAGATTCTACTCCTAAAGCCTCATTCATTACTAAAAACCAGACTATACCCATTGTACCTTTAGAAAACCATTATTGTCCACCAAACTCTTCATTAGCCCAAATAGTATCAAAAGTGTTACCTCCTGGATTCTATTACCTTCCAGAAGATTCAAATTTATTTAAAATTAGAAATTTTTACGAGTTTATTTTAGTTGATACCGACTCTATAGTCCTCACCCACAACTATGATACTAAAGACCCATTAAAAATTACTTTTTCAAAGTTTAAAATTAACAAAGTTTTATCTCCAGCCGATTGGGGACAACCCCCTTTCAAAGAAAAATCCCTTAGTAGAACCTTTGTCCCTCAATGTTACAATTATTTTGATTACATGAAGGCTTGGTACCATTTTCTAGATGTTGAACCCTACAATCATACCTGGTTCATTTGGTTCAACAAAAACATATCAATTAATTTTCCGGTTTGGTTCGTTGAATGGTTTCATTCAGTTGGACCAATTTTAGATTCCTTACCAGATTACGCTCTTGAAGCTTTTAAGTTATTTAGAGAATCTACTACTTGCCCTCAGCATAAGGCTTTACTTGGTTTCTGTGCTGTTTTTGGAATTACTTGGATTACATCCTGGACATTATCTACTGAACCTATAAGGGAGGATGCTCCTCCTTTGCAATTAATTAAGAAATACTCTGTCAAATGGTGGAGTAAGTTCAACCCATTATTACTTTCTTCTGAAAGATTAGAGGCTTGGTTTAAAGCAAACCCTAATCTCTGCAAAACATCAATATCATCTCCCTCTTCGGTTGTTAAGGATTTTTCTTCGCTTCATCCAAAGCTTTTAGAATCTTTAAAGCAAATTGAGGATCCACAAGAATTTTTAGAAAAGGTAAAGGATGCTATGTCGGTTCTGTCTGACTCAGAAAGTACCAGTGTTACTAGCGCGGCGGAAAACGAAGACGACTGCTACGGAATTCAAGACCTCTAGATGTGACATCATTAGGTCTTCATCATTACAAAAGTTAATTATGTAATTTTACTTTTCTGTTTTTGTCGTTTGTAAACATTATTGAGTCCAATTACTTTTACTTTAAGCTTTTTCTTTATTAGTTTTGTCGTTTGTAAGCATTATTAGGGCCACTCTTGTCAGCTTTACTTTATGCCTTGTCAAAATTATTAAGGCACTTTACAGCTGTTAGAATTTATGAATCGAATTGTATTAGATTTTGAAGTCCGGAGCGTTTCCTTACTCTATAAAAGGATCGCTAACTTGTATTACAAAGCATGCAAAAAATTTCTCAGATCAAAAACTGAAGAAACTTGCCTTGCTTCAATTATTTGTATGTACTACATTATTCAATAAAAATGTTTTATTACAACTTTTTCTTTCTTGTTTTTACTTATCAAATTATATTTTATATAACAACTACTTTAGACTTATTTCTTGATGATTTACCTGCTTTAAATCATAACTTTTTATGGATTATGTTTTGTTTTTACGAATTAGTCACCGGTCCAGTTATTATGGTATCAGAGCCTCGTAAGAGGTCTCGTAGAAATTAAAGTCTGTTATTCAGAATTTAGAGAATTCTTGAATTAATTAAATCTTAAAGTTTTCAATTTTTGAATTATATATATATATATATATATATATATATATATATATATATATATATATATATATATATATATATATATATATAATAAAACAAAACAAAACAGAAGGGAAAAAAAATTCGTATTTTCATTAGTCTACAAACTTATTGAGTTGGCTTTGATATTACTGGTGTCGACAGCATCCGTTGAAAGAACTTTTTCCGCAATGAAGATTATTAAGACTAAATTGCGCAATAAGATCAACGATGAGTGGTTCAATGATTTGATGATATGTTACACTGAGCGAGAGATATTCAAGTCACTTGATGATGTTGATATTATCAGAACCTTCACCGCAAAAAGTCTCGGAGAGGGAATTTGCCTCCTAGTTTTATGCAGTACACTATTGGTATGTTATATTTCATCCCTCTTATTTGACTCATGTTTTGCTGGTTTTTTCTGGTTTGTGTAGCCTCTTATTTATTTGAGTCTTAATTATATTGAAAACAGGGTTATACTTTTTCTTATCGTTTCTTTTTTAAATATCGGAAATATGGTTTAAATATTATTGTATGCGGAAGTTGGATTGATAAAATTCCCTTCAAAATTTTGCCCAAACTCTCTAACTTTCCTAGAGTCGCCACTGATTCTACGTGTGAATTTGAGATGATATTTGTTACAATCAAATATACAATTGTTTGTCATTATAAAAAAACTTGTTAATTTTTTTGAGGAAACTATTATCAAAATAAAATGGTTTTTGGAAAAATAAAATTAAGGTTAAACAAAGTGATCAAATGATTTTATTTTTAGAGGACGACCTAGCTAATAATTGTACAATCTCATTTATTTATTTTTTTTAATAAAGACAAATAATTTCAACATGAATATTCATTCGTGTTGTTTATGTGGGATATTTATTATGCTCAAGTTGTTTTATTTATTACTATAATATAATTAACACATGTATATGTGTCTTTTGGAAAGTGATGAACAGTGCATATGGGAGCGTTGGATTTAGTACATACAGGATTCAGTTGTGAAAGACAGTTGCATCCAGGAGCAAATTGTGAAAACAAGTGGTTTGGATTTGTTGGAAAATGGAGTGATGAGGGTAAAATTATTCTTATACTTGTTATGTTGTTTGGAAGGCTCAAAAAATTCAATATGGTTCGGGGCAAGCCATGGAAACTTCTCTGATTAATTAATTCACTAGCTATATACACAAATTTCAATTTGACTCATTTGTACAATATTGTCTTAATGGGCTGAGGCCGGTGATGGCAACCACATCGAATAAGGTGGTACTATTAGAAAAAATTGAAATACCAACGGAATTTAGAGACAAAATATATTTCGTCCTTAATACACTACTAGAAAAGTTTGAAATACCGACGGGCGAAATATGTCTCTAAAATGTAAAAATTCCGTCACTAAGCATGTTAGACACAGAATTAGAGACGGATTTGATTCTGTCGTTAATTTCCTCGTCTCTAACCAATTAGAGACAGATTTTATATTCTGTCTCTGATTGGAGACGGAATTTATCCGTTAGTAAAAAAAAAAAAATCTGTCTCTAAATGTAGAATTCAGAACACAATAATTCCGTCTCTATTAGAGACAAAATTATCCGTCTCTGAATTCAAATATATCTGTCTCTAAAATTCCGTCTCTAAGCATAAAATTCCGTGTGACAGAATTATCCGTCTCTAAATTCAAATAATTTTGTCTCTAAAATTCCGTCTCTAAGCATAAAATTCCGTTTCTATTGGAGACAAAATTATCCATTTCTGAATTCAAATAATTTTGTCTATTTAGCCATTAAATGCTTATACAAATTTTCAAATATTAATTTGTATTTACTAATTGCAATTCATATAATTCTACAATGTGAGAAAATTAAATTTCGATTGACACTAAATTTAAAACATTAACATAAAAATCTGTCATTCTTATAAAGTATGAATATCAAACTAAAAGTTGTCCAACACACAAATAGATAAAAATGATTTAACAAAAGTACCTAAAAGAAAGTAACTAAAGGTAAACTTCATCACCCATCTCATCATTTTAATTAGCATCCATCTAATCATTTTCATTGTCACATTCTCTTTCAAGTTGAACCGGAGAGTTTTGATTAATATTAGGCGCAATCCTTTCAATAATTCGCTCCCAATGCTCCATCTTTTGTTTAAATGTTTCTTGTTCAAGATTCTTTTGCTCAAGTTCAATGGTTAATGCTTCAATCTTAAGCCTCCATAGCAGCAACTTTATCTGGCCGTACCACATCAGTACAAATTGAAGGCGAAAATTTCAAAGAATCTTTAATAGCGGCAGCTTGAGATCCTAATCCAAATATGTGTCCCTTCTTGTTAAAGCCTCCAACAACTTCCATGTATATCCTATCATCATATTCTTGGCTACTACCCTCACCTCTTTGAGAATTTTTCTCAAATAATTTAGTTTGGTAACTTTCCTGAAAAATTGTAACTATTAGTATATCATGTATATTATTTACATTGCTAAGGGTCCGTTTGATTTGCAAACCAGCAAGTACTGGACAGGACAGTACAAGACAGTACAGCACAGAACAAGAGAATACAGAACAGGACAAAATTGTACTGGAGAAAAATAGAGAGATAATATTTTTTATATTCGAACATAAAATGAATATTTTCGTATTTTTTATAGTTGTACTGTGGACAAAAAGTTGTCCTGTGATTTAGTGGGGGACAAAAAATCTTGTTTTTGTCCTGTCCCTTACTGCCTCTTTTGTCCAGTCCCTTCACCAGTTTCTGAATCAAACATAGTACAACAAAAGTTGTCCAGTCCAGTCCTCTGTTTTTTAGCAGATCAAAAGCACCCTAAAAGTTATAACTTAAATAAGATTAGTGGTATACATACAGCTATCAAAGCTTGTTCTTCATTAAACCACTCATTTGATTTTCCCTTTGGTTTATGCATTCTCTGGTAAACCTCAACACATGTTGGTTCTCTATTCAATTCCATCCTCTAAAACAATAACCAACATAAATTAGTATAAATATGTTTAAACAGCATAGAAACTCGTGGAAAATAAATATTCTTTGTCTAACCGCAAAGTATCACAAAAATCATCCATGTTCAAAAACAAGCTCCAAGGCAAACTTCTATGTTCTCAAAGTTTAAAAACAAATCTAGCAACATACACTAGTCAAAAGAAACAAAACAAACATAACTGAATTCCCAAAAAGAAATTACATAAAAAGGTTTGATTATGATGCAAGTTTGAATCACCTGATAAGAAATTGAGACTACAGATACATGAATCGCGTTGAAATATATTCAAAATTATAAATGGAATTTAATTTCCTAGCGAAAAACAAAAATTACAAAATGATTTGGAAAACAAATACAAGATTTACTAACCATTTTTTTGGCATGTTCTCTGGCAGATCTGGATCCTCCACTATGCACATTATGTCCAACTTTAGACTTTCTGTTTTGTGTATTAATCTTAGAAATGTTTTGCCACTTTTCACTTTCCCATTGATCCCATAATTCTTCTAACTTTTCTTCATCAATCCATTCACCTTTATCCTGACCACTACAAACCTTGAATAAAGCATTTCTCAAGGCCGAAGTTCCCCTACTATTAAAGCTCTTTCTAATGCTATCTTCATCCTTTTCAAACCATTTGTATTTGGCCTACAAACAAACAATACAAATAATAGTGTAAAAGCTCTTTTTTTATACTAATTAATTATTATAAGAGTGTGGGTGAGTTAGCTTTAATTTTCATTTTAAGGTGAACAAGTTGCTGAGTTTTTTATATCGCAGAATAAAGAAAGTAGCATCATCAAATTGACCATGATCCAAATGGTGTGCTATTGACTCAGAAACATTTGTTTCTATTGAATAACACAAGCCTCCTAAAATAGTTAAATACCTCAGTAATGAAACTAAGGTGGCTGCAGTAGCCTTAGAATTACAGGATAGAGATGAGGCCTTGAATCAATTGAAGCTACATTTATTAAAGGCCCAACAGCAGATGCAAGCTTATGCAAACAAAAAGAGGAGGGATCTCAAGTTTGTTTTTTTTTTGAATAAGGCAAAAGTTTTATTAATGACAGAGTACCAGAAGTACTAATATTTACAAGACAAGTCACAAAGCCAAAACAAAAGGCCAGCAACTAGCCAACACCACACTAAGCCAAGAGACCAAGGAAAAAAACTCCCAGACCCACACCAAAGAGACTCCAACCCAGCCAAAAGAAGAAGACCACGAAGGCCACACCAGAACCAGCAACAGGCGCCTATAGCAGGCCAAACAGCAAGTACAATGGCCAAACCGAAACACCACAGCAAGTACTTCTGGGAGAATGAGTGTTTCTCAAATTAAGGCCCCATAGGCAGCAGTCGGTGATTAGAAGGATCAATCAAAAATTAGCACCACGATACTATGGTCCATTTCAAATTATTGAAAAGGTGGGTGAAGTCGCTTATAAGCTGCAGTTGCCTGATCAGTCTAAAATACACCCTGTTTTTCATGTTTCTCTATTGAAGAAGGCTGTGAGTGATTATGAGGCTCAAGGGGAATTGCCTAAAGAATTAGAGATGATCATTGATGAAGAGATTTATCCTGTCAAGGTGTTGGGTTCTAGAATGACTGTAAAGGAAGGAGTCTCAATTCCTCAAAGCTTGATTCAATGAAAAAATAAGTCCATTGATGACGTCACATGGGAAGATAACGATATGATTAGGGGTCAGTTTCCTAACTTCAACCTTGAGGTAATCACAAGAATGACAACAAATATGGCCACAAAGAAGGAGTTTTATACCGATTCTAATGGAAGAGATTTTCTGAAACGGGTAACACTCATAATACAATTGTCTTCTGTTTATTATGAAATCCTATGGAGAGAAAAGACTTATATGACCTAAAAAAATGCCAATGCAGGTTCGAGATCATAGGGAAGATTGGCCACTTAATGTTACTCAGCCTGTAGCAGGAAACTACTATCCAGTAAAGTTCTTTCACTCTATTATTTTTTATTTTACAATCTTTGATTAAGTTGACATAATTATTAGGTGATATATGAAAAATATCTTAAGTAGAGGTTAGTTTGTTTCCTAACGTGATTAGGATTAAAAAGTCTAGTTTTAGCATAAATAAGTGTACGTGCTTTTGGTCTTTTGTATATCATCAAATCAAACTATAATCATAATTCAAAGTTTTATTTCTTTTTCTTTGCTCCTTTGTCTAGAAGACTGGTAGTTTAAAAATAACTAATTTGCTTTATCTGTTCAGCTCAATCTTGGAATTTATACTAAGGATAAGAAATCTGAATTCTCGGTCTTAGTTGATCGTGCCACCGGTGGATCCAGCATCAAAGATGGCGAAGTGGAATTGATGCTTCATAGGTACATAACTATATTTTCATTCTCTATTTCAATATTATTGTATCGTATCAAACTATTGACACTCAATGTTTACTATTCAAGGCGCATTCTCTCGGACGATGGTAGAGGAGTAGGGGAATCACTCGATGAAGAAGTTTGCGTAATAGAGAATAATAATAGTAAATGTGAAGGACTAACAGTATGTCAATGTCATCAATTAGTTTAGATTTTTATGCATCCTTGATGTTTCCCTCTCTTCTGTCTCCCTATAGCTTATAGACTTTTTATCACAATTTCTTTCATCTAATTCTACATAGGTTAGAGGAAATTACTATATCAGCATCGACAATGTCGGAGCTGGTTCGTGTTGGCGCCGTACAACTGGTCAGGAAATTTACTCACCACTCTTATTGGCTTTTACACATGAGGTATGGATGGCAGACTCAATTGTTGGTATTACATGCACTATTGAACTAACGAATCTTGCTCACGACCATATGATTAAATATTGCATCTTATGAGATATTCGATTGATCAGAATGCGGAAAATTGGAAGTCGTCTCATTTAACCAAAGGAACTTTCATGGATCCAAATTACAGCTTGCCTCCTAACGTTGCCTTGATAACTTTTTATTGCTCTCTCTCTCGTTTAAACCCTAAACCCTCAGCTTTTTTCATTTGTTTTCTACTGCTACAAATATCTTTCATGTCCAACTCTCATCATCTAATCTTTGCTCTAAGACTTATAAGTAAAATTATCATGCAAATAAGTAAGATTTAAGCATAATGATCAAAATGTGAAGAGAAAAAAGAGAGTTTACGACGAGTATGAAGAGACAAAATCACAGCAAAAGTGGATATGAAGTTGCTTGGGAAAGCACTTTGTGGTTAAATGGTTTGGACAGAGTCTGCTACCAACTAAAGCACTGCTACAAATCATGAAGAACAACTAGAATAAGACACTCTGCAATTATGATGAATTATAGTTTTTTTTTTGCAACATATTATTGGTAAATAATATTCATGAATGAATCAAAGACAGATGTAAAGAAACGCATTATCAAGGACTCTCCATAATCTTCATAGGGTATTTCTTTTTTCTCCTTTACATCTCTCCATCACTACTTTGCATGCCAATTAGTTTTCTAATTTTTTCCTTTATGTTGTAATTTATTAGTTTTTTTCTACATTTTTCCTAAGTGTTTTATACTTGTAACAGGATCAAGTGACAACCACATAAGAGTGATCTATCCTCAAACATCATTAATTAATTAGAAAACATGTTGCTAAGAAGCAATCATCATTGCTAAGGGGGCTGCTGATTTTATTGATGAATTCAACACAGCTGCCAAGAATCAATCTGTCGTTCAAACATCTTTGCTGAGACCACATTGGACCCCTCCAATTTAAGGAAAAATAAATGCAGAGAATAAGCCAAAAGTAGCTTATTAGCTACCAATGAAAACTCAAACCACATGGAACCAAATATCTATCAGTTATTCGCATTGATACCTTCGATTTCTCTTGCAGATTGCTTTTTTCTGCTTCCTTTTCTTGAATTTTCTCTTCTAATTTTGAGAAGAACTGAATGCAAATGATAAAACAAAAGATTAATATCTATCATATATGCAATTGAATATCAATTAACTTTAAGGATTCAATAACAACCTCTTTCCTTTTTTCAGCTCGTTCTTCCAATCTAAACGAAAATCCAAAACCGTTGCTTTTCCTACGAGGAGTAAGACTTCTGATAGCATGCAAACAAATTTTCATGAATATTATAGCTAAAGAAAAAGAAGAAAGAATGGTAACAAACATATAAGTTTTTAAAATTGCCATTAGGCCAGCAGTTGGAGATATGTCACTATTTATAGTATTGCCAAAAATTGCTCCAAAATGATTAGTCCCTTTAGGGGATCATGCATGTGACACTTTTGAACCGTTTGATGGCTTATGGTTGAGTCTAAAGTACAAATCTAAAATATGAGTTGTTGGATCTTCATCTAAAGGACCATGTCAACAACTAAATAATTGTATGAATGCAGATAATCAATGTGGCCAGAAACGCAGCAGGTCTTGTGCTTTGTTCTGCAACTAAAATTGAGTTTATGTCAGTTTCCCCCCTCTTAGCAGAATGTTTGGGTTTGAGATGGGTTATTGCTTGGGCAGCAGAGCAAAATTTAAGTAGTGTTGTGTTAGAAACAGATGCAGAATTAGTGGTGAAGTGTATTCATGGAACCTTGAATTTGGTAGAGATAGAGAACATTGTTTTGGACTGTCTAGAGGGTCTTTCAAATTTGTCTAATCCCTCAGTGGTAAGTATAAGTAGAGTTAGTAATTATGTGGCTCATAACTTAGCTTGTTTATCAAAGTCTGTTGGTTCTGGTAGCTGGTTGGTGTGTGTCCCAGACCAATGCTTTTCTTCCTATTGTAAGGATCTTTCTTTCATCAATTGAATGAAGTGTTTTTCATGTAAAAAAAAAACATGTTGCTAAGAAGCTCATCAACACCAGTTCTTGGTTCTCTCCTATCTTCAAGTTCCTTCACAGATAGTCCTATTCATCATTACTATCTCTTTCTCTCTGATGTCTTTTCCCAATCCCTAAACCCTAGTCTGCAAATTATTCGCCAAATTCAACAATTCCTAAGCTAAGGTTGTGTTGTTACCGTATTATTCCCTAACATCCAAATTACCTTATCAAATTCTGAAGGAATAATTAAGCAAAAACGAAATCAAACAAAATCATCTACCAAATCAAAATCTGCATCTTAATTTGTTTTTTCTTTCTAAAGCTCTAATAAATATGAAAATAATTTTTTAACTTCCATATCAAGCTCTAATCAAACTCTGTCAATTTTTGTTTCTTTCTAAAGCTCTAATAAATATCAAACTTTGCATCTAAAATATGAAAATCAAACTCTGCCAAATCAAACAAAATCATCTACGAAACATCTATAACTAAAGAAAATCACCTTGCGAGTACCTTATTGTTTGAGAAGCTCTGAGTTTATGAAGAGGCGATATTGGGTTTTTGAGAAGCTGCGATTTTACTGTGATGTTGGTTTCTTTGAGAAGATACAGCTATGGGTTCTTTGAGAAGCTGAGCTGCAATTTCAATTCCTTCAGAAGTTGCGATTTGGATTCTTTGAGAAGGTGCAATATTGGGTTCTGATGATCGATATTGATATGAACAATTTTGTGTTCTGATGATTGATACTGATGTGAAGGATTGAGTTCTAATGTGAAGGATTGGGTTCTGATGATAAATCGCAGGTTACTTTGCTTTTCTTTTGGGATCGCAGGTGACTTTTGGGTTCTGAACAATTTTGTGTTCTGAACAATTTTGTTTGTGATTTTGGGATCGCAGGTGACTTTTCTTTTTTGAGTTTTGTGATTTTGGGATAAAGAAATAAAATTATCCCTACCATATTTAAATCTCTTGTTTGATTAAAAAAAAAAAAAAACCAATTTCTTATCTTATTCTATTACCCATTTGTTATTTTAATTCTTATTTTAAGTTAAATTAACAACTTGATTGCTAAATTTTTTTTTTATTTGATATTTGTCTTTTTTTTATATATATATTTTAGTTTTGGACTATTTGGGATTTGGTCAATTTGAGAATTGAGATTTTGGAAATTTAAGGATAAATCAATTCGACAAGAATAAAAAATATGCATGTTGTGCGTTTTATTTTTTTTTCTTTTAAATTTAAAGTAATGAAAATAAATATGTGCGCTTATACATTAACGCAACAGGAACAGTTTTAAAAATATATGTTATTAAAATAATTAAAAATTATATCAGTACTTTTAATACTTTTTATATCGTTACTATAGAATGGAGATAGAAAATCGTTCTCGTTGGTATTTATGAGAACGGTTTTCCGTTGTTGCATACAATTGGCGAAAATATATATACTACCTACCACATCGGTTTACAAAAAGCGTTGCCTTTGACACTCAGCGAAAACGGTTTTTATGACATTCCAAAATTTCGGCGATGCAGTAGATCTAAAATGTTATAGTGCATGTATCGCTGGGAGAAAGTCCTAGTTGTGACTCAAGGAAAATTTGTTTTGTAACATTAAAAAAAAAATCATTTTGTTTAAAATTTTGGGTAGACAATAAAAATTTGGCAGGAAATTTTTGGCGGGATGAATCTTCAATGTTATTTCGTTTAGAGACGGATTTCAGAGACAGAATAATTCAGAGACGAATAAATTCCGTCTCTGACAAATGTTTGACTCTTTCAATATCAAGTTGACTAATTGGAGACGGATATAGAGATGAAAGTTATTAGACACGATAAAAATCTGTCTCTAGTTTCTGTCTCCAACTATTGTTTATTAATTATAATTATAAAAATAATAAAGTAGAGACAGATTTAGAGACGAAAATTTGTTGAGACAGAATTTTCCGTCTCTAAAATCCGTGACTAATTCATATATTTTAATTTCTGTCTCTAACTACTTTTTTTCATCTCTAATTTCGTCTCTATTAGAGAGGAAACAAATTCTGTCTCTAAATTCCATCGGTATTTCAGACTTTTCTAGTAGTGATAGAGATGGAATTAGAGATAGAAAAAGCAGTTAGAGACAGATATTTTTATTTTAGAGACATATTTTGTCCGTCTCTAACAGTTTAGAGACGAGGAAATTACCGACGGGATCAAATCCGTCTCTAGCCTGCTTAGTGACGGAATATTTGCATTTTAGAGACAGATTTTGTCCGTCGGTATTTAAAATTTTTCTAGTAGTGTGGAAGTTAACATGCCACATATAAATTGGAAAGTATTTGTGGACTTTTCAAAGAAGTGAAGAGCAGCTATGAGCATCTCAGGTTGATACTCAAGTGCCATTCTAGAGAGCTGGATAAGCTCAAAAATCTCATACCTAGCCCAAACTTCTGCAAATTCCTTTTGGACTCTATCTAACCAGGGGATATAATATAAGCTTTGTGCCCAAACTTGGGGGCGGATCAAAACAATTTATGGGGAGATTTTAAAAGTTCAAGGTTATAGGAAGAATGACTAAATATGTGAGGTTCGCAGGTCTTATAGCAGGGAAAGATAGCATTTACCTTTTGAGCTAATGACTTCGCGTCTGGAATAGGACCTCCAAATGCATAAGTCTTTTTGCCAACTTTGAACGGAATCATGGTGTTGGAGTACCATATTTGCTTATCTTCTGAATTGCCCTGGGGCTCAAGAACAAATTCTTCATCATTGGTCCTATTTACCAGCTAAAGGAACTTCTTGAGATGAAGACGTTGAAACCATTGAATCAAGATTTTAACCGTAAGTTTTGAGTTTTTAAGAAAGCTGAAGCTTTTGTATGGTTTAGAAATGGTGGAAACGCAGTAGAAGAAGGTGGTGAACAATCAAGAAATTGCAGAGAACTTTCGTTAAAGGCGAGTTTAGTTGCAAAAGTGTAAAAAGTGAAACCCTTTTTCTGAAACCCTATTTATAGGATTGGGATTGAACAAATTATTTACATCAAAATTCATTTTTCTTCACTCTTTCAACTCTCGTCGTTGCCACGTGTTGCGTTTGATTCTGAAAAGGCGAAATCGTGATGATGGAACGTGGGAATTGAGGTGACAGTTATGGCAATGATGGCAGTAATGGGGTTACATCAGCGCCGTTTCTTGGAAACGTGAGGATGTGATTCAAATCTTAAAAAATGTCCCCTTTCTTTTTCCTTTTCGAATTCGCAACGAACATTTTTTGGGGGCAATTTGTTAGCCTTTATTTTTAATAAAAGATAAAAGACATTTAAAATAAACAAATAAATGTTTAGAATTCAAAGTATGGCAAAATATGCTAAGTGTTTTTACCTTTCGACTGCTTGGAGATTTGATTCGAAGCGAATTTTCATAAATGCTGAATTTTTCAGTAAGTATATAAATTATTCTTGTTGGTACAAAATATAATAAATTAGTAGTTCATATTATAGAATTTTATTAGTTTATTATATTGAATTAATATCTTATGAGTGCTATTTGAAATATTTATATAGGGTGGACAATCTTCTAGTGCACTATAGATCGTCAGCTGAATCTAATCACAGAGTTAACAAAGAAGAATTGATGTTGTCGCCTCTGGGGTCTTTGGTTGGTCTTTCAGCAAGGGTGTTTTGTGTTTTGATACCTTTTGTTTGGGTGTTAATTTTTAGTTGTTTTTATTAGAACAAAATAATTTATAATATTTTATTTTTTTTCATTTTTGATGTCGACAATGATAATTTACGACATTTTATATTTTAAAGTTATAATAATTTGTGTTTATGTTTTTAATCTTGATTAAAAACATTAAAATGCAAAAAAAAATTATTTTTGCATAGTTTTATGACAATTTAAATCAAGTGATTGATGCTGACTTTTTATAAAAAAAAAAAAATAAAACTATATAATGACATTTATAATTGGAAAATCTAATTTATTCCAACAATTTTTGTTATTGAGGTATAAAAAATATAACAACAATTTATATCGTTGACAAAAATAACTTTTTCGCTGCAGAAAACACTAGGTATGTCAACGACATTAATTGTTGCTGCAAAACACTAGTTATGACAGCGACATCAACTGTCCTTGCAAAACTTTTCGCAACGACATGCAGCGACAATTTTTTCTCTGCAGAAAATATATTTTGCAGCAACTTTGTATTTTTTGCAGCGACATTTGTCGCTGTTAAAAATTATATTTTTTATAGTGTTCTGTGGTTCCTTTTATTTTTGACTTTTTTTTTTCCTTGTTTCTCCTCTTTATTGATTTTCTAGTGTTTTTTTCTTTTGGGTTTTTGAAGTCTCTAATTCACAAATTGTTTATATATTTGAATACTATGAAGAGAAACTGTCTTTTCAATAATTCCTCAAATTGTTTACAAATTGTCGTAGGAACTTGCAATTTCAATTGAGGGATTTATGTATCTCATTTGAAACAAAAATATGTATTCCCTCTTTTTGTTTTTGATAACTAAATAGAAAAGAAGAAAAAATAGTACGATTTTTTAGTTTCTTTTAAGGATGAGACATAATCCCTAAATCCAAATAAAAAAGCCACAAATCCCAAAAAAGATTGAAATTAAAAGAATTAGATTAGAAGACTGAAATTGTAGGGAAAAGAATGCATAATTGAACTAAGAAGTTATGGGTGAAGAAGAACTCGAGGAGAATGATATAGAAAATTAAGGTAAAATTGGAAAGAAAAAAAAAATTAGAGGAACCAAAAAAAAGTTTGAGTGTGGTTTAGAGGGAGATGCACGTAGGAACATAATTTACTTAGCTTATTTTAATCTCAACCCCTCATTTTAATCCCATGATTTATTATACATTTTTATCATCCTTATATATACTCACAATTCTCATATGATATGTGTTCTGGACCGGGCCTTAAAGGCCCAATCTCCACCACTATCGAACCATACGGCCCAAATCAGTGCTACCGGTGCAGCGATCAAGTTTGGAGAAACGTAACGCATATCCTCGGATTAATGAGCATTTACTACCATCATTGCTCTATAGCCGTTTTCGACAGTCACTTGATGGACATTTATTGCCCATCAGGGATCTTGGCCCAGCGTGGTGGGAACTATATAAAATCTGCATTCTGCAAGAGTCAGGTATGCATTCTTAATTACTTCTGAAAACCACAAACTTACACAATTACTGACTTGAGCGTCGGAGTGTATACAGATACACAACATCCTTCCGCTTCAACAAGAGACTTGCACGTTTAACAAACACCGATGAAGTCGACTCTGGTCAGGTTAAATCAATATGTGCTCTATATATGTGTGTGTGTGTGTGTGTGTCGTGCATTACCGGGGAGACTCATGTCTTTGGCCCCCATAGAATGGAGTAAGTATGGGTGGGGAGCATTCCTCCACTCTTTACTTTCGTCACTCAAAATGCTCTACACTATGCATGGGAGTATTTTTGTATTATTTTTTGCGGAGATTCCATCAATTTAAATTTTTTTAATTGGTTTAATATGTTTTTTGTCGACCCAAGAGCACTTAAATGAGATGGCGCGGGTCTCTTCTAGCTTAACCAAGGTCCTGGGTTCGATCCCTGATTTGAGCATGCAGCAGTGTTAAAACTCTTAGAGAGAGTTTGCCACCCATTTAGGTCCCACAAGACTCGAGGGATTAGTCTCTGCAGTTGCGCGCAGAGGATACCCGGTTTACACCAAAAAAAAAAAATATATATATATATATATATATATATATATATATATATATATGTTTTTTGTCTCTAAAAATATATAGCAAATTTTAATTTGTTTCTAAAAATAAAAATGTGATATTTTTGCATCCTCCCAAAATTTTTAGTTACCCAAATTATTAAATTTTAAAATAAAAAGGGACCTAAACTGCAATAAGTCAAATACATATCATTTTCTTATTATTTTATCAAAAAATTTAATTATACGGAAAGTACACGTTATTCAATTATTTTGTCTTTAATTTCTACCATTTTTTTTCAACTTTATATGTGTCTAGATAGTTTGATCAGATTATTATATCCATACAAGAGTTCCTCTAAAATATAGCTAAGTCTTACGAATTCTTTTTACTTTTGTTCGTGTAGCTTTATAAATTCTTTTATTCTTTTTTTTTTTGACTAATCATGAACACTTTTATTCTTTGAGTCAACTCACAATTAACATTATATTATAGTATAATAACAAATAATTGGACACGGTTTCTACGCGGGATGGATTATAAATTTATAATTCTAGTTAATTCTATTTTTTAACCCTGATGTTCCTAGTTAGAAGAAGGAGTCTCGGTAACTCCGATCATGTTTAATCCTTAATTTTTTTTAATTTTTTTTTGACAATGTTTAATCCTTAATTTCTAAGATGTTTAATCCTTAATTTCTAAGAGCATCTACAATAGTACTTATTTTAAGGTAGATTTAGATCAGTTTTTTTTTTCTTCGTAGTCTATTGAAGAGGGTGATTTTAAGTTTGTTTTGGTTTGAAATTATCCCTCCAAATTGTTTTTCTTTCTCATTATAATAAATAAGTGTGATTTTCAAATATTTGTTTGTTTTGATTTTCCGTCTTTCTACGGTGTATATGGTTGTCCCGTCTTTATGTGTATTCATCATTTCACTACAAGAAATATGATTTTTGACAACAACTTTTTTCGTTAAAAGTTGTTACAAATCGCTGGCAAAACAACCAAAGGTAATTTTGCCAGCGACTTGTAACAAAAAAAGCCGTTACAAAGTGTTTAGTAAAAATATTTTATCTATAACAAATAACCCTTAATTTAATTTTTTTTTAATTGTATTTTTGTAAATATTTTATCGACAATCATATAAAGTTTGTTTAGTGCGCATAATATGATAAAGATTAGATAGAATATAAATCTAAATAGTACTCCCTTTATACCAAAATATAAGTCATTTTAACCATATTACACAAATTAAAAAATATAATTAATGTTGTATGGAAAAGAGAAATTACAAATTAGCTTACAAGATTGTTATTCTTTAATGGTATGCAAAAGATAAATTAAAAAATTATAAAAAAAAAAATTAAAAAATGATTCATTATTAATTTACATTAAATATATTTTGGTACGTACTTCATAATAAAATAATATATTATTATATATGAGACAGAAAGCATTGTTTGATACTCTCTCGATCGGCTCATAATAAACGATTTAAAAATTCACTTATATTAAAATAAAAGAGATATATTAAATAAAGCCAAGTTAGTCAATAATAGCCACATGATTTGTAACCTTAGCAGCATACAAACTTTTGTTTAAATACCTTATATTGGATTGGAATTCATATTCATTGCTACAAACAAATATTTCACTTGTTAATTAAAGAGATGAGTTTCTTATATTGTTTTGGGAATAAGTTGCAACACTTTTGTAGCACATCATGCCAAAAACTTACTTATCTCATGAAATCAATTTTTTTCTTAGTAGCATGTTTTTGTCGTTTCATTCTCCTAAGAGCAAATCCATTATGGGTTCAAATTGTATATTTCATTTCTATTTCCATTTTGGGTTTTGGATTTCTCAAAGTTATAAAACCTTTGAATCAAACACCTAAAAACTTGGATTTGTTCTTCACATCAATTTCAGCCACAACAGTTTCAAGCATGTCCACAGTTGAAATGCAAGTTTTTTCTAACCCTCAATTAATCATAATTACCATCTTAATGTTCATAGGTAGTGAAATCTTCACATCATTGGTGGGACTTCATTTCATTAGATCAAGACTCAAAACTGATCTTGATAAAATTGCTTCTTCTCATGCACGTCTTGCTTCTCTAAATCCTTTCATTGTTGATCAAATTCATCTTGAACTTGAAATGGTCACAAATGAGGTACACAATAAATCACATGAATCTTTACATAGTATATCACATGAGTCTTTGCATAATAAATCACACCAATCTTTGCACAATATTTCACATACATCATTGAGTACAACAAATGAAAATTTAAGGTACTTGTCTATGAAATATTTGGGTTATGTAGTTCTTGGTTACATTGTAATTATCCATATTACAGGTGTATTTGGGGTTACTCTTTACTTTGAAATGATTCCTAGTGCCAAACAAGTATTAGAAAAAAAGGGTCTAAACATTACCACATTTTCTATTTTTACAATAGTTTCAACTTTTGCAAATTGTGGTTTTGTTCCAACAAATGAAAACATGGTTGTTTTTAGACAAAATTCAGGTCTTCTACTTATGCTTATTCCACAAGTACTTCTTGGGAACACATTGTACCCTGCATGTTTAAGATTTTGCATATGGGTTTTGGGAAAATTTTACAAGAAGAAAGAGTGTAATTATCTTTTGAAACATACAGAAGAGGTTGGTTACAAACATTTGTTAAAGGGGAAACACTCTGTTTTTCTTGTGGCTACTGTTTTTGGGTTGATTGTGGTTCAAGTTACATTGTTTTGTTTGATGGATTGGGATTCAGAAGGTTTGAAGGGTTTGAATAATTATCAGAAATTGATTGGTGTGTTGTTTCAAAGTGTGAATTCAAGACATACAGGAGAAAGTATTTTGGATATCTCAATTCTATCACAAGCCATGTTGGTATTGTTTGTGCTCATGATGTTAGTTTCTCTCACTCTTCTCATGCTTCAATTATTTATTACTACTTCTTTACGATATAAAAAAATTTACGATATACTAAGTAATAAGTATATGATAAAAAATCATTGAACAAATTAAATTATCCAATATTGCATCCACTTAACTAATATCTCTTCATAAACATATATATATATATATATGTATAAGTATGTGTGTATTATAGTGATGGGCAAATTGGCAGCATATATGCTCTATAGATATATCTACCTCCCATAAAATGCTACTTGTAATTAATTAATTAATTAACTTGAACGAAATTACATGAACTAGCCTGCATGCTCCAACATTTATTTTTAATTAAAAAATGCATTATTGCAGTTGCCTAGCAGCAGGTTATATAATAATAATTGTCGATTTCACTTATTTCATAGGAAAAAACCTCTCAGGCATGATCATTTATTTATATTTAGTCCTATGGTACATGCTGTCACTCTCCTTATCATTTCCATTTTTAATACAATTATTTTGCATAATTTGATTTATTGTTCTAGGTTTTCTTTGATTTTATTAAAAAATACTAACGCCGTCCCATTTTATAAGAACTATTTTGACTAAATGTACTATTTATATGTTTTGTTTTGATCGTATTTTTCTAAAAGTATATGAATGTAAATATTATCGTATAAAATCTTGTTTGATTTGTTGCGACAAGTATTTTTAAAATATTAACTTTCTATAATTTTTACTAATAGACAATTAAAAGTATTTGTAATCAAAATTATGCATCGACATACGTGCAATGGTCAATAAATTCTTATATTTAGGACGGAGAAAAAAGATAGTTATAAAAGATAAATATGGAGAAAAAAGATAAAAGACATAGAAACAAAAACACTTATGTTTTTATAAAATTTACATAGTTACTAACAAATTGTTAAGAATTGAATTCAAGATTCTTTACATGCATGGTGAAATTTTCTAATAGAGATTAATAAGTCTAATTTAAACAGCAGTGAATAAGGTTGTTAAACTAGAATTTTACAAACTTTTTTTTTTTTTTAGTGCAAAAGATGGCCGGAGCCCTACAAACTATTTATTTGATGTTGAATGGAAAACTTAATTGATAAAATAATATTGTCTTGTTGCAAGTTACAGTAATAAACAAATTTGAATTTCAATTATTCACCTTCTTACTCTTATTAAAATGCATACAAACAAAATTATTCTGACATCTACTATAGTTAGTAATTTTTACAGTACAATTGTTGTATAGGTACCTTCCTCCTTACACCTCATTCCTCCCCATAAAAGATGACGGAAAAAATAGTAAGAGGATGAAAAAGAGAAGAGGAAAAGTCACAGAGAATTTGATATTATCTCAACTCTCCTATTTAGTTATATTCATAATACTAGTGTGCATAACCGAAAGGAATAAATTGAAGGAAGATCCTCTCAATTTCAATGTTCTCAATATTGTTGTTGAAGTTATCAGGTTAGATTTTTATTAATTCCAATTTCCAACCCTTCTCCATTTCATTTAATTTAAAATTTCTTCTGGTGTATATTAATGTGTTAATGTTATGGCGGACCAACTTCATAAGTGCTCCATCGTAGATCAATGTTTAAAATTATAAAAATTTTAACTCTGTCGATAATATTGTTTAAAAGTAAAAAATTATAACTCTTCGTTTTTACAGCTATACAAATGATATTATTAACGACAATTCAGTACGAGGTACATTTTTATCGTATGCTATTTTAATCAAACTGGTGTCAATTAAATTATTATTTTAATTATAATGTTGGATATGCCTTGAAATATCTGTTACACAAGTTAGAATATTGCTTTTTTTTGGAAAAATATATTTTTTTGAAGAATATTTGTTTTGGATTGTGTTTGTTTTTAAATTGGATATATTTAAAAACAATATGATACCTGGTTTAATTTTAAAGGAAAATGCTAAACAGTGTCATGGGACACTAGTTAAGCCTATAAATAAGATAATTTTGTCTCGGAACTTGTGCATTTTGTCTCACTCTATTTGACTTATTAATATTAATTTTATCTTTTATTTTTATTTTTAGCATGTTTAACAAGTGACCCGGGGCACTGTTTAGCATGATCCTATTTTAAAAGATTATCTTTTGAAATAAATATGCATATATATTTTTTTTTATAAATAGGGATTACTTTATTCATAGAAAAATTGAGATCTAGGGAATAAAGGTTTGCAACACAAAGGCAAAGGTTGTTGTTTCTCCTTGGGTAGACTAGGTCAATTCAGTCTTTTGATCACGGAAAAAGATTCGGATTTTGGGTAGAATTAGAGTTTGCTAATTCCTTGTAAGCAATTTGAGAATTTTTTTTGTAAAGTGATACTCTTGAGTCTAGTAGAACGGAGGGGCCGTAATCTTCCCCATAGTAGATTAATTAACACCGAATTGGGTATGCAAAGATTTGTGTCTCTCTCTTTGATTTATTTACTTGCTTACGGATCTATTATCATCGTCTCTATATATTCTTCGATTTTGGTTGTTTGATTTAATTGCTCCATACATCAAATTCTTTTATTGGTGTGAGTTTATCAACGAATTCATAATATATAAAAATGAGAATAATCATTAAATTTACTTTCGAACAACAATGTATAACATTCGATAGATAATTCTTTAAATATTAATTAATGTGTTGATTGAAGTACTGATTGAGTTTTATTTTGGCTGTTAGTACGTATATTTTAACTTTATAAGTTTGAATATTATTTATAATAATTCATTAAATATTTTGATTATTTTAATAAATTACATATATAAACATATTATTGAAAAAAATATTAAAATATTTGTAACCTTGATAATGTAGTGACTCCAATTTTAATCTAAAATAATTAAAATGGGAGGCTCAATAATGTTGTATTTTATTGAGTTTATTATCATGTTACATGTTGCACTTCAAATCAAAACATCATTAATTCCACAAGTCTTCCTCGTGGCAGTAGCAGATACATCTTACTTGGTCACATGACGAACATGATGATACGGTGTTTAACCAACTTATTATAATTAATAATAATAATAATAATAATAATAATAATAATAATAATAATAATAATAACAAATAATTCTATTCCCTTCACGTTTTTTAATCTTGCTGAAATTCTATTTTTACTTATATAAAAATGTTCGAAATGTATTTTCCAAATTTTTATGTCTTTAAAAACAATATTTTACTTATATTTTTTTAAATTTTTATACATGAGCAAAAAATAGATTTTGAAAAGATAAAAACAATATAGGAGGAAGAAAATTCTTCTAATATTTTTACCTAAGAATTATTCATACAGACAATTATTATACATAGTCTAACTACGTCAGTAAACCTAATTCAACCAACAAATATTAATCTTATTAGACTAAATATTTTTTTCGAATCAAACACATGATTATACATTGGAGTTTGAGATGATGAATGTCTCTTCATTTGAAAAGAAGAAAATTAAACAAGAGTCAGAAAATTTGTTAACAATACAATCAAACATATAATTGGTTGCCTTGTCGTTATAAAAAAACTTGTTAAATGTTTTAAGAAAACTATTATAAAAAAATGATTTTTGGAATAATAAAATTAAGGTTAAACAAAAGTGATCAAATGATTTTATATTTAGAGAACGACCTAGCTAATAATTGTACAATCTCATTATATATTTTTTTGAATAAACACAAATATGATATTATGGTAAAGTTGTTTTATTTGTTTATTTATTATTATAATATAATTAACCCATGTATGTATATGTGTGTTTTGGGATATGATGAACAGTGCATATGGGAGCGTAGGATTTAGTACAGGATACAGTTGTGAAAGACAGTTACATCCAGAAGCAAATTGTGAAAACAAATGGTTTGGATTTGTTGGAAAATGGAGTGATGAGGGTAAAATTATTCTTATACTTGTTATGTTGTTTGGAAGGCTCAAAAAATTCAATATGGATGGAGGCAAGCCATGGAAACTTCTATGATTATTACAATTTCAATTTGACATATTTGTACAATATTGTCTTATTACCAATTATAATTAATTACTATATATGTGGAGGCTCATTCCAATTTCCATTAATATAAGTGATTCGAGTGTATATGATGCAGATAAATTTCAGCAATTCATTTTTAGTAAAAAATAAATTATACTTATACTTTTGTGAAAATAGGATAATATATGATGAAGCACTATATATCGAAAGAAATGCTTCCTAAAACAAAGAGGAGTAGTTTCATTTATTCTGGACAATCAAATATGTTCATGGTAGTATATAGGAAATATGATTTTAAGAATCCAATGAATGGAGGAATTGATGTGTGTGATGAATCTCACTGAGAAGCAAGAAGATTGGACCCAAATTGTAGTTAGAAGGAGAGATCACCCACAAGCTTCCTTTTTGAACAAGGAATACAAGCTTGTTTTCAATATCATGATGATGATGCATCATCTACCTATGGAATGTTTTGACTTTGAAGTGGATTTAAGGAAAGAAAGTTATTGCACGTATCCTTGAAGTTTTTGCCTCAACCACTCACCCTGTCAATAAGGATTTTATTCATTGATTTCCGTGTTTTTCCCCATCCCTCTTTCTTTCTTTAAAACAAAATGTTGATTTAGATACATGAAAGTTTTGTTTAGAAAAAAAAAATATGGAATTGAAACTGTTATTGGCTGAGTCGCGGATCAATACGCTCTCTTTAAAACGTTTCGTGGTAGTGCCAAAAATCGTGCAAGATAAAACAGTCCTGAAAATATTAACCGAATCACTACTGCACTTGTAGCAATCGGTCAAGATAAACACATTCTTGAGTTATAGCAATATAACTCGAATTGATACAACAATATCAATCCGTAACAATACGACAATATTGTTTCTAATTTTTTAAACAAAAGCAAAAATACAATTTCGAGTGAAGAAAAAAAGGGAAGAAGAGAATGAATTCAACAAGCTAAAATTGAAGTTTGAGGACCTCTATTTATTGAGGAAATCACAAACTGAAAAGGAGGAGAAAGTGGGAGCCAATCAGATCGTGGAGCGGATAGAGGCGAAAGAAATCTGATACCAAAAAATCGGAACTGACTCGATTGGAGCGGAAGCTATGATGGATCAAATAAATCCGTTACAGACTTTGTCTTCGACACGTGTAAAACGTGCGCAATTAATGAAAACATATAGACATTTAATGACTATTAATTGCGTTAATTAATGAATTAAAATAATTAATTTTTTATGAACCAAAAAGTTATGCATCACCAAGCTCGAGCCCGGCCCGAGCCAGTCGGACGACAGTGCACGTGTGATGGTCAAGGAAGGTGCCAAGAGGTCCACCATTCACAAAAAGGGTACTCCTTAAGACATGCCCGAAGTAATCACTCTAGGATATATAAACACTAATAAAATGCGTGTTCTCTCTTATACAAGATTTCTCCTACTTTTTTCAATTCACACATCAATATCTCAAAGTCTCAATATTCGAGTATTTAACCTTTCTATTTTCATCCGAGTTTGTTTCACTTCCACACATTAATCCCACTACATTAAGTGTTCATTTCCAACACAAAACACACCATAAGTTAAACCCTGCAGCCAAAAAAAGTCCAAGAATATTTTAATCATAACAATCTTTTGCATTGAAATATCAAATATGTAAATATTACTTTTAATGAGACAGACTGACAGAGAAGGTATTATTTGATTCTCTTTCTCAATAGGCTAATAAACTATTTAAAAAAACAAATAAAAGCATACTACTCAATAAAGTCAAATTAGCCAAAAATAGACACATGAAATGAATTGTTAACTTTAGCAGCATACAAACTTTTCTTTAAATACATTATCTTCTCTTGCATTGGATTATTTCATTTGTCGAACTAAAGACAAAACAGAGCAGCTAGAGATGAATATCTTAAATTGTTTTGTGACAAAATTGAAACACCTTTGTAGCTCATCATGCAAAAAACTTGCTTCTCTTAGCAAATCAATTTTTGTCATAGCAACATGTTTTTGTCGCTACATCTTCCTAAGAGCAAATCCATTCTGGATACAAATTGTATATTTCATTTCTATTTCCATTTTGGGTTTTGGATTTCTTAAAGCTACAAACCCTTTAGATCAAACACCTAAAAACTTAGATTTGTTCTTCACATCAATTTCAGCCACAACAATTTCAAGCATGTCCACAGTTGAAATGCAAATTTTTTCTAACCCTCAATTAATCATAATTACCATCTTAATGTTCATAGGTAGTGAAATCTTCACATCAATGGTAGGACTTCATTTCATTAGATCAAGGCACAAAACTGATCTTGAACTTGAAATGGTCACAACCGAGGTACTCAATAAATCACAAGAATCATTGAGTACAACAAATGAAAATTTAAGGTACTTGTCTATGAAATATTTGGGTTATATAATTCTTGGTTATATTTTAATTCTACATATTATAGGTATATTTGGGGTGTCACTTTACTTTATAATTATTCCTAGTACTAAACAAATACTAAAACACAAGGGTCTTAAAATGTGGACATTCTCTGTTTTTACTATAGTTTCCTCTTTTTCTAGTTGTGGTTTTGTTCCAACAGACGAAAACATGGTTGTTTTTAGACAAAATTCAGGCCTTCTTCTTATGCTTATTCCACAAATACTTGTTGGTAACACATTGTACCCTGCATGTTTAAGATTTTGCATATGGGTTTTGGGAAAATTTTACAAGAAGAAAGAGTGTAGATATCTTTTGAAGCATTCAGCGGAAGTTGGTTACAAACACTTGTTAGAGGGGAAACACACTATTTTTCTTGTTGCTACTGTTTTTGGGTTGATTGTGGTTCAAGTTACATTGTTTTGTGTAATGGATTGGAATTCAGAAGGTTTGAAAGGTTTGAATAATTATCAAAAATTGATTTGTGTGTTGTTTCAAAGTGTGAATTCAAGACATGCGGGAGCAAGTGTTGTGGATATCTCAATTCTATCACAAGCCATGTTGGTATTGTTTGTGCTCATGATGTTAGTTTCCCTCACATTCTCTCTATCTTTTGCTACCTCAAATATTACTCCCTCCGATTCTAATCATAAGAGAATTTTTACTTTTTAGATTCTTTAAATAATCGATGTATTTATCAATTGACATTTTAACATTTATTAATTGCACCTTGTTAGCGGTGGTTTATATTTACATAAATACAAAAATGTCAATTTCACTTACTTCAAGGTTTGATTGATCATTTAGTAACATCATATATATGTTGTCACTCTTTTATTCATTTCCATTTTTTAATTGCATAATCTGACTTCGTCTACCTAGTTTTCTCGAATCAGGATTGAGTGCAGTCACGAATTAGTGACTGCAGTCAATCAGATCCAAACCATTTATTTTAAGATCAATTGATCAGAATTATAACTCAATTTTATATTTAAAAAATAAACTAAAATTTACACTTTAAATCATAACCGTCCCGATCCATATTCACGACTGCAGTGCAATCAACTACATAGGATCCAATTCCAGTTTTCTCACATTTTATTATAAAATACTTATTGATTTATAGCTTAAATAAATTTTTAATTCTAGTAAATATTTCAAATTTTGTTCTTACTTCTTTTAAAATAATTTAGTAAGTTTTGGTCTTCAAATGTTTTCTGTCGCAATTTTTAGTTTTTGCTTTTAAATCAACTTATGTGTGGGTTTCATATTTTTAAATGAGTTTTATATTCATATATATATTTATACAAATTTCTCCCACACAAAATTTAGAATTAATTAACAAAAAGATGAATTAAATATAAATTTTTAATTGCGAAAAATTTATAAATTTATATTTAATTCATCCTTAAATTTTCACAAGTGAGATTTCAATTATGTTATAAACATGTTTGCAAAAAAAAAATATATATATATACACATAAGTTGATTTAAAAGTACAAACTAAAAAATATATGACCAAAAGCATTTGAGGATCGAAACTTTTTGAAGCAATTAAAAATAAAATTTAAGATATTTATCGAAAACAAAAAATTATTTAACCGTTGATTTTGTTGTGAAGGGGTAAATCTCATTACTTGTTTATTAACACATAGAGGGGGCCTTTATATAGGCAAACTTACACTAGTGCTAGCTGAGCCAAGCACAGCTTGCTAGGTGTGCGCGCGCTCACAAAACACAACCTTCAGCATACATTGCTAGGCAAGTAACTGACCTCAACATACACTCCCCTAAACTGAGCACAGTTTACAAACAAAGTAACACACACACAACTAAGCAAAAGACAAACTAAGCAACATAGAATATTCTTAATCTAAGGAACGAACAATTCTAAGTCCAAGCAAGTTCCTGAGATGACAGAAGCTCTCTAGCTTCAAGGCCTTTGTCATGATGTCTGCAGCTTGTTCTTAAGTGCTGCAATGAACAAGCTCCACAGTCCCTTCTCTTGTTAGATCTCTGAGAAAATGAAACCTAACATCAATATGTTTGCATTTTCCATGCAATACAGGATTTTTTGACAGCTTTATTGAAGAGCTGTTATCACAGTGAATGATTGTACATTGTTGTGCTTGATCAAGTTGTTCAAGCACTCTTCTTAACCATATAGCCTGACATGCACATGATGCTGCAGCAACATACTCAGCCTCAGTGGTGGAGAGAGTAACAATGGCTTGTTTCTTTGAGGACCAAGAGATTGAGCCTGAGCTTGTTCCCAGCATAAACACAAAGCCTGAGGTGTTTTTTCTGTCATCTAGATCTCCTGCATAATCACTATCAGACCATCCCTTCAATATCAAGCTACAATCTCTCCTATATAGAACACCAAATTATGTTGTTCCCTTGAGATACCTGATGACTCTCTTTGCTGCAGCTAAGTGGATTTCAGTAGGTCTCTCCATATATCTGGCAATTAGACAAACTGAATAAGCAAGATCAGGTCTAGTGGCTAATAAGTACATTAAGCATCCAATTATTTGTCTATAATTGGTAGCATCCACAGTCTTTCCATTCTCATCTCTAGTTAACTTGTTGCCAGGCACCACAGGGTTACACACACTATTACACTGATCCATTTTAAATCTAGCTAGAAGTTCTTTTGCATACTTTTGTTGGTAAATGAAAATTCCACAGTCAAGCTGCTTTACTTCCACCCCAAGAAAGAACCTCATTTTGCCAAGATCAGACATAGAGAACTTCCTTTCCATTGAATGTTTGAATTTATCAAACATTCTTTGATCATTATCAGCAAAAATAAGATCATCCACATAGAGACTGACAATCAGGATTCCATCTTTGCCATTCTTCTTCACAAATAGTGTATGTTCATGAGGACATTTCTCAAACTTCTCTTCACTAAAGTAAGCTTCTATCTTACTGTACCAGGCTCTTGGAGCCTGTTTCAAGCCATACAATGGCTTTTTAAGCTTATACACTTTTCCTTCTTCTCTGACATAACCAGTTGGTTGATCCACATAAACATTCTCAGTTAACTCTCCATGTAAGAAGGCACTTTTCACATCAAGTTGATATACACTCCACCCCTTTGAAGCCGCTATAGCAAGTATAGTTCTAATTGTGTCCCACCTAGCTACAGGAGCAAAAACCTCATTAAAGTCAATTCCATGTTGTTGAGTGTATCCTTTTGCCACAAGCCTAGCTTTGTACTTTTCAACCTTTCCTTGTTCATTGTATTTAGTCTTATAGATCCATTTAACTCCAACTTTCTTTATTCCAACTGGTAGATTGACCAGTTCCCATGTATCATTCTTTTCAATGGCTTCTATTTCTTGATCCATGGCTTGTTTCCACACAGCAGACTTGACTGCTTCATCATAGCATCTAGGATCTTCATCACTACTAAACATGGCCAAGTTTTGCAGTTGCTCGTCATCATTCAATTCTAGATCAGTAATAAAGTCTCTCACCCAACCTGGTGGTCTATCTTACTCTAGGGGGTAAGGTTCTTAACCCATTGTCATCTTCACCATTATTGCCTGCAGTCAGAGTAGGCTCAGCTTCTGCCTCAAGATCACTATGAATTTCACTAGTGTCAGCAATAACCTGTCTGACTTGTTCCTTGGATTTTTCCTCCCATTTCCACCCTTGATTCTCATCAAAGACTACATCCCTGCTTACAATGATTTTCTTGCTAGTTGGATCATAAAGCTTATAAGCTTTAGATTCTTCACTGACTCCTAGCAATACACACTTGATGCCTTTGGGATCAAGTTTCTTTCTCTGTGCATCAGGCACATGTGCATAAGCTAAGCATCCAAATATTCTGAAGTATGAAACTGCAGGCTTGATTCCACTCCAAGCCTCCTCTGGTGTGACATCTTTCACTGATAAAGTGGGACTTCTGTTGATCACATAGGTTGCCCAAACAACTGCTTTAGGCCAAAACCTCTTAGGCACATTCTTTCCAATTAACATACTTCTCACCATGTTCATCAATGTCATGTTCTTTCTTTCTGATACCCCATTCTGCTGTGGAGTATATGCTGCAGTTAGCTGTCTCTTGATCCCATGAATGCTGCAGAATTCCTTGAACTTATCTGAAGTAAATTCTCCTCCTCTATCACTTTTCAGGCATTTTAGTACACAGTTTGACTGTTTATCCACAAGTATCTTGAATTTCTGAAACACTTCAAAGGCACTTGCTTTGTCTTTCAAAGGATAAGTCCATGTTTTCCTGCTATAGTCATCAGTGAAGGTGATGATATATCTACAACCTCCATTAGAGGTAGGATTAATAGGTCCACATAAGTCAGAGTGGATTAATTCAAGTCTTTCAGCAGCTCTCCATGCTGTAGTTTTTGAAATAGCATCTCTGTGTTGCTTGCTTTCAACACATTCAGAACACACCTCACCATTATCTTGTAGGTCAGGTAAGCCTTTCACCATATCTTTCTTAACTAGCACCTTCAATCCCTTGAAACTGAGGTGACCATATCTACAATGCCAGAGATGATCCACACTTGTCTTATTCATCTGAAGACAATTTGGAAGCATCACAGGTGCAAGTATCACATACATTCTATTGAGAGTCATTGGTGTAGATATGATCATCCCCTTTTCCTCATGAAAGATCTTACACATATCTTTACTAAACACTATGGTGAGATCTTTTTGCTGTAGTTGTCCTATACTTAGGAGATTGCTTCTCAAGTTTGGAAGATAGTAAACATCAGTGATAACACAAATCTTGCCCTGAATGCATAGTTTTATGTTACCCTTCCCAAGAACAGGCATAGTAGTGTTGTTCCCTAGCTTTACAGTCTCTCTAAAGCTATCATCATAATCAAAGAGCCATTCTTTGGTGCCAATCATTTGGTTACTACAGCCAGAATCAAGAAACCAAACCTGATTTGAACTATTCAGTGATTTTTGATCTTGAGCCATCATCAGCATTTCTTCATATTCATTGAATTCCTCAGCATAGTTGGCATTTTCCTCCCATGTGGGACAATCATTCTGGTAATGGCCCAGTTTGTGACACCTATAACATTCCACAAACTCATTTGATTGAGTGGAGTTTGATCTACCTCTACCTCTTGAGCCACGACCTCTGCCTCTAGAATTGCCACCATTGTTATTTCCTCTCCCAAGATTTGAGATCTTCAAAGCCTGTTCTTCATCTTTGGCTTTATGGACCTTCATTCTTCTTTCATGAACAAGCAAGCTGCTCTGCAGTTCATCTATAGACATGGTTGTCACATCATTTGACTCTTCTATAGAACAAACAACATACTCAAACTTGGATGTCATGGATCTGAGGATCTTTTCCACAATCTTTGACTGGGTTTGAGTTTCACCATTGGCAGTCATCTTGTTAGCTATAACAAGTGTTCTTGCAAAGAACTCATTGACTGATTCACCTTCTTTCATGCATAGCACCTCAAATTCTCTTATGAGTGCTTGTAACTGAGCCCTCTTCACTTTGTTAGAACCTTGATACTTTCTTCTCATAGAATCCCAAATTTCCTTTGATGTGTTGCGATCAAGAATTGTCTCAAGAATGGCACGATCAATGGATTGATAGAGGTAATTCTTCACCTTAAGATCTTTCAGTTTGCTATCTTCTACAACTTTGAGTTGCTCTAGTGTGGGATTTGCAGGCGCAGTTGAAATGCCATTTTCAACTAAATCCCAATACTCTTTCGACCTCAGCAAGTTTTCCATCAACTCTGCCCAATGATCATAGAAACCATCAAATTTCGGAATTGATGGTGGCATGAATGAAGCTGAATCCGCCATTGATGAAGCTTCTCTGTGGAATGGAGATGCAGAACAAAACGCAAGGAAAGAAACAAGAAAAGATGGTTGCACCGTTGTAACAGAAAAAACGAACCTAACTAACTCTACCACAGGCCCAATGTGAGCTCGTGATACCAATTGTTGTGAAGGGGTAAATCTCATTACTTGTTTATTAACACATAGAGGGGACCTTTATATAGGCAAACTTACACTAGTGCTAGCTGAGTCAAGCACGGCTTGCTAGGCGCGCGCGCGCTCACAAAACACAACCTTCAGCATACCTTGCTAGGCAAGTAACTGACCTCAACAGATTTATCCTGTGTACCCCAACAAATATTTTAATAACCCAAATATTTGCTACTATTGTACAGGTACCTTCCTCCTTACACCTCATTCCTCCCATTAAAATATGATAGGAGAAATTCAAGCAGTGAGAGGATGAAAAAGAGAAGAGAAAAGTTAGAGAGAATTTTCCTATTTAGTCATATTCATCATACTAGTGTGCATAACCGAGAGGAAAAAGTTGAAGGAAGATCCTCTCAATTTCAACGTTTTGAACATTGTTTTTGAAATTATCAGGTTAGATTTCTATTAATTCCAACCTCTCTCATTTCATTCAATTGTTACATCAACTCTTCTTCTAATTTCAGCATTAATATATTTCTTCTAATTTCAATATTGAGAAATTCCTTAAGTGTTAATTTGAGGTGTTTTAAAACATCATTAAATTAAGTCATATTCATTTTAATGTTGTATTTTATTAAAATTTTATTATTTACAAATCAAAGCATGAACATATTATTGACAAAATTATTAAAATTTTAGTCATATTCATTTTAATGTTGTATTTTATTGAGATTAGCATGTTACTTGTTGCACTCCAAATCAAAACATCATTAAATTAAGTGTATATTTGATATCATGATAGGTGTGTCAGGATTACGGTGACCCGGCCTAATTTTACTAAATACAAGAGTGTAGCTTTTGAATATTTACGGCGAGTCACTGCGATTCTTATCATGATATCAAACATAGGCTCATTCGACAACTCAGCCTCGTGTTGTGGCAGGTGGGTTATGATCTTCTCCATTTGTGATTATTTCCATTTCTTCCGTTCCTAAAGTGTTAATTAATTTGAGGCTATGATGCACGGGGTTTGGATTTTCTCCATTTGTTATCCCTCCATTTGGAAAGAGATAGACACATTGAAAATTAGTGGGGTCCACAAATTAGTGGGATCCACTTTTTAATGGGTCCCACTAATTTTTAATGTGTCTATCTCTTTCCAAATGGAGAGATAACAAATGGAGGAAAACCAAACCCGATGCACGGGTACTCCATTTGAGGGAAAGTACCGGTACTGGGTACATATCCGTATCAGTATCGGGTACATATCCGTACCTAAATTTATAACTATACACATTCATTAGTTTTTAAAAAAATGACGTACCCCATACCAATACCCGTATCGAGTATCGGTATCATCCCCGCATCTAGCCAACACATTTTGAGGTGTATTAAAGAGATTTTGGGTCATTCATTCATTGTTCATGTGGTCTTGGGCTATACATGTTCACCTTGTTTATTTTGTATTCTAATAACCCATATATACATGGTGTTTTGGGTGCATATGTGAACAGTGCTTATGGGAACGTAGGATTGAGTACAGGATATAGTTGTGAAAGACAGTGCATCATCTTGCAGAGGCAAATTGTGAAAATAAGTGGATTGGATTTGTTGGAAAATGGAGTGATGAGGGTAAGATCATTCTTATAATTGTTTTGTTGTTTGGGAGGCTAAAAAAAATTCAATATAGATGGAGGCAAGCAATGGAAACTTCTCTGATTATTAATTCACTATATACACAATTTCAATTCGACACATTAATTTGTACAATATTGTCTTAAGATATATAACCAAGGAAAATTATAACTAATTACTATATGGAAGTGGAAGGCTCATTCCAATTTCCAATAATATAAATGATTTGAGTGTATATATGATATGCAGATAAATCTCTGCGATTCTTTTAAATAAAAGTTGAAAAAATAAATTATTAGTATTAATTAAAATGACCATTTTATATATGGTCGTTCTTAAGATAATGCTTTAAATTCATTCAAAATAAAATAAGATAATGCTTCAAATAAAATTACCTTCGTGAAGAAAGCACATCGTAGAGTTGACAAATGTTTTTCGATGAACATGTTAATTCATGATAAATTGTGACCTTTTTTTTTTTGAGAATTTGATAAATATGATTGCAATCATTATAATAAATATACAGCAAGAGCGAATGAGCCAGCCGTAAATACGAACTGGTTCATGTACTAATAATAATTTCCTGCGATAAATTACAACGGTTACGAGATTTTGGAGGTTCGTAGAAAATAATAAAAATAGACTACTAATAAAAAAATATAATTTTTTTTGAAAAAAAAAATCATCTATTTAAATTGTAAATAGTATCAACAACATCAAAAATAGTAATTCATACGTGTAACTAACATAAAAAAAGCGTTGAAATTGAATCGATAAATAAAAAATTAAGAGATAATTAATAAATAAAATTAATATTTAGGCAATAAATAAAATAAATAATTTTATGTTTCTTATGTGCAAAAATTGTGCCATTTAACCGAGAACATTCAATTCAGGTACCTAATTGAAATAAATAATTGAATTCAAATTCAGCAGCACCACCAACCACCACACGACACTTACTGATATGAGCTATGCATGACAATAAAATAAGAAAATTATTTTTATCATCCTATTGTATTCCTTGCGCGCCCTACAAAGTTACCAAAACACCCATGTCTGCTACATAAGTAGCGGATTCTAGGTTTAAAATCTCAAAAATTTCATGTTTGTAGGGTTTTTTTTTCAAAAGTTCTCATTTTATAACTCAGATATTTAAGTAGCTGACAGTATAAAAATGAGAAATTTTTAAGTCAAGGGTGTTTTTTATTCAAAATTCATATTTTTATAACATCAGCCCGATACTTAAGTAGCGGATAAAATATGCTATTTAATTAAAAACATAAGGGACCAAATGGAAACTTTTAAAAACATAAGGGACCAACTTGAAACTTTTAAAACATGAAGGACCAACTTGAAACCTAAAATAAACATAAGGGATCAACTTGAAACTTTTAAAACATAAGGGACCAATTTGAAACCTAAAATAAACATAAATGATCAAATATGCAATTAAGTTGGTATTTGATAAGATATGATTTTTTTTGTGTGAATATTTGATAAGATGTGATTAGATACATGTGTAAACTTTTTCTACAATAATGCTAAATATCAATTGAAGCCAAGTTTTATTATCTTAGTTCAACAAAATATAAATCTATTTAGCTATATATTATATAAACTTTAAAATTTTAGCTAAATATATATCTATTTATCAAGGTTACATTATTAATAATTTTTAAATTAAATAATAATTCATAAAACTTCTACTAATATTATTTTTTCAAAAATCTCAGAAATATTGGTACTGGATTGACTGTAAGTCTAATAGGCTAGCTCATCCCAATTTCTTATTTATTCTTGATTGAACTGTGCCCAAAATATCAATTATTTTGGAACATTTTTCTTACAGTATTCTGAAATGCTGCCCAATTGAGCAACTTGCCATAAAAGGACAGTATTCACCATCCATAAGTAGTTCACGAGCTGATGATACACAGAATGAAAATAGACTCCACTAGAAACGGTTATGGATTGTTGATATAAAAATTATTTGATAATAATACATATATAATTGGAAAATGAAAATGCATTCTATATGAATTGCTTTCAGAAAAATATTTTCTTTACCATATACCAGTTATTCTATGCGCACAATTGGGGAGTCTAACATCTCGAGTCTTGTGAAACTTTAAATGAGCGATAAACTCTTCATAAAAGTTACTCAGTCTTGTTCTATATATAAGCAAAATATTTTAATTTTTTTTGAAGAAGTTAAATTAGCACACTCAAATTGGCATCAGAGATAATCAAATCTGAGAACTTAAGAGGAGCACACTCCTAGGTTCCAAGCCAATAACACGAGAGCGTAGGTTAACTTTTTAAATTCATTGAAAAAATAATATGTATTTAGTATATATTATTGACTAAATATATTAATTTTTCAATTAATCTAAAAGTCAAAATATGTTTATATATAGAATCAGAGAAATTATAACACTTCTGCATGTCCAAGTCAAAAATTGAACTCAGAAATTTAGTTAAATTAAAAGAGATTCAGAAAAATATCTTGTTCAACAGCATTATTACACAGCAAAGAGTCAAAAAATCAACATTATTAGACATAAACAGTGTATTAAAATTGTAATATAGCTAATTAAGTCAAGAACTTGGCATAAAGAATAAGATAAAGTAATATAATGAGAACAAAACAGTCACGAGACACTACAAAACAAACCACCTGCCACCACACCACACCAAAGCTTTCTTCCTCTTTCTGTGTTTGTTCATCACTTTTGTTCTTAAATCAAATCCCTTTCATTCATTTTCCTTCTCTTCCTATAAATCACAAACCTCAACTGATTAATCTCACTTTTTAGCTTTCTTGTCTTTCCAAACACAAACATAAACATAAACATGGTTCAAACACAGTCACTTAAGTATTCTGTTCTCTTATGTTTCACCTTTGGTTTCAACTTGTTAACCACTTCTGTTTATGCCCTCAACATAGGAGCTGAAACCACTGGAGTAGCTGTTTCTGTTGTATGCATCTTAATTAATGCTTAAACATATTAATTAAGTTTTAACATGTGTAAGTCTAATCACACCACTTTCTTAATTCTTTTTTTAATTTTTGTGTAGAGCAAAGATTGTAGCAGACAATGTGAGTCAAGTTTCTGCTCAGGTACGTACATGCCTTAGTACTAGTAATTTTTTTGTGCATATATATATATTTTTATCTATAATTGAGGTCATTGGATTTAACAGTGCCTCCATTGTTGAGATATGGAAAGTATTGTGGACTTCTGTATAGTGGATGCCCTGGTGAAAAACCTTGTGATGGCCTTGATGCTTGTTGTATGAAGCATGACCAATGTGTCACAGTCAAAAATAGTGAGTTCTCTTTAATTAATAACTTGTGTTCCAATTTGATTTTCCATTATTAGACTAGTAGTATCAGATTCAGTAGAATCTAACACTACATAATTGATTACTCTTAGAGTTAGGTTTGTGCCTACTTTAATCTTAGAAGCTATATGGATAGTGAAATTTGCTCATTACTGAAAAATATGTTGGTGATCTGATAACAAGTGATCTAATAAGTTATAGATAAATTCAGAAAACATCTTAGTATTTGAATTTGAGCTTAACTAAATTCCAAAAATAGCTCATAAAGTAAGAATTGCAATCTTATCATCATTATCACTAGTCATGTAATTTGGAATCCCTAACAACCAATACGTCCCTTTAGTACACCTTCAATTTAGAGCTACAAGTCTTTGTTTAGAATAGTAATTCATTTTACTCAAACACACTATGAAATTAAATAAAGATGGTAGGTAGGTGATAAAGAGTTTTTACCTAATAAAATTACTTTTTATCAGTATATAAGTAGCCTATGTTTGTTATGAAGCTTATGCACAAACATAAAAATAAGGAGCATGACCCTTCTCCTTTTCTCAAACGTACTCCCTCCGGTTCTATATATAAGCAAAAATTGACTTTCTAGGTTCATTGTAAAAGTAATGTATCTAGACAATAATATAAACTAGATAAATTACTTTTTCAATGAATCTAAAATATTAACTTTTGCTTATATATAGTACCGGAGGGAGTATAAATGTTAGTTTTACCAAACTAATACATATTTACCAAACTAATGTTAGTATCTTCTATAATATTCTATGTATGTAGCACCACACTTCATATTGAAGGTGTGTTCAGTGTTCTATTCGACATATAGTGATGTGGACACCAAACCAAACACAATGTTTAACACGCTATAGTTATATTTAATGATTCTATTTTTCAAATTTACTATAAGCATTGATGTGTCAATGTTGTATTAATTGTCTGTGTATGTGTCGTCGGTACTTTACTTAATGCAGATGACTACTTAAGCCAACAATGCAGCCAAACATTCATAGACTGCATGGATAAATTTAGCAACACAAAGGCTCCTACATTCAAGGGAAACACGTGCCAAGCTGATGATGTTATTGAAGTTATTAAGGTAGTCATGGAAGCTGCTTTGCTGGCTGGAAGAGTTTTACACAAGCCCTAATAATCAAGTCTTAACCAAGACATGAAAAATATTGTTATTGTTTTTAGCTATCCTCTGACCGAATTAATCAAACTCCAATGCTTATTTATTCACAAGGAAGAATGCTATCAATCAATAATATTCAAAACTCTGCAATATCATTTGATGGTTTGGTGCTTCGTGTTCAACATAGTGATAATTCAAGATAAAATAACTGTTAAGTAGAATAATGCTCAGAAATTGTGATGAAAAATTGAAAACCGTATGTGCTTAATTTTGCTAAAATAACTGTGTTAACTAAAATAAGTCAAATGCTGAGTTGCTATGATTATGCATATCAGAACCTATAAGAAGGCATTAAATAATTACATGGAGGTGAAACTGAGATAAGAGGCAAAATGATATATTTCAACTTAGTAATTGACTTCAGTTTCTGCTTCTTTTTTCTAATACTCATCAAACCGGTGTTCGTTTCCAGCTAGGTTCTTCACTTTTTTGTTTAAGCTTCAAGGGTGGCAATTTTGGCAACACCCAACTTGGTGAACCTTTAAGCCACAACCCTGCACCAGTATCTTTGTGTTTGAAATCTGGGGCTCTTTCATTCCTCTGATATGATTAAAACGAAACATCACATCAATAAAAACAAATCTAATAAAGCGTGACATAAACTAGTACGGATTCAAAAACCCAGAGACAAATCAGACAATGATGTTACCTTGTCTAATCTATTATCCCACCATTTAGTTGGATTTTGCAGCAAATCATTCCAAGACTCATCACCTATAAACCAAGTTGAGAAACTTAATATGGTTATAAAACAGCGATAGGAAGTGAGAAGAAACAGGAAAAAGGACATGAAGAATCTTGAGTTGCAAAGTGCAAACAAAACAAAGACATTGATCAAACTAAATGGAGAGCATCTACAAGCTACTATGAAAGAAAAAAAAGTACTATTAACTTGTTTTGAATTTGATAGAAACCACTGAAAATCTCTTAGTGCCAACGGAATATATCACAAATCACATTTATGATGCATAGAAAAGTCTTTGATAAAGGAAATTATTCACACAGACCTTTGCTTTCCTTTGCTTGCTTGGATTTAACAACCGCAGCATCAAATGCTAGTTCTTTCAGTTTAGATAAAACCAACTTTGGAGCCCTGTCAATCCATATGGGAGAACTTCCATCCTTGCGCTTGAAGTCAGGGTACTTTGGACTCACCTATTAAGTAGATACAGATACAGATATAAAAAATCCCCCAAATATATTAATCTAAGAGAAAAATATACCACAAGTCATCAATCACTACCAATCCACTGCGTTTGCTCTCACGGTAATCCCACCACTGCTTTGGATCATTTAGAAGGTCACTCCAAGAATTTGAACAAGAGTCTGGGTATTTCTTTTCACTGGCTGTAAAATAAATCGAAACGGAAATATTGAGGATCGTTCAAACTATCCAAAGAGAAAATTTTACTATAAAATAGAAGAGAATCAAGAGACATACTTGTTGATTGTTTCAGTTCAGGTTGTAATTCACTATCCGTCTTGCTTTCAAAAGCTGCACTTTTTGGACTCTCCTACATTTAGATTCACAAAATTTCAGAAAACAGGTATGAAGGATGTGTCATTATTACCAAATAAAAGAATGGCAAAACAAAGGATACAAATCAAAAAGTGGAGAAAATTCACAAACCTTTGTTGAATGGTCATCCTGCCATTCACTGGGTATAATGATATCCTTCCAGGATTTCTTTATGACAAGTTCCTCAGTTTCCTCGGAATGGATATCCTTCTTTGATGGATTGATTTCGTCATCCTCACTTTCTAATAAGATATATATAAAACATTACCAGAAACTTATCAGAGTTCATAGCATAGCTAATGCAACACACTGTTACCAAATTTTCACTTTCATTAACATTTGTCATCTTTAGCATAGTAACTGTACTTCACATCCTTCTCTCCTATAATATAATTTCTTTTAGCATGTCAAAAAAATATAAGAAAGAAAACAAGTATTGAAGAAATTTTTGTAAAACCATTTATTCCTAGTTTATTATATAGAAGCATGCCAATAAATTTTTAAAGTGTTTAGATGAACATTTGTCAAATGTGATTGTGAATAAACTTGATTTTGTGAAATTTATTTGGTTAAAATTAAGTTCGGAGTTCAGTGATTTAGGTTTAGGTGTTCTCACTCAAGAAAAAATGATTATGTAAACCTTAGTGTAACTATATTAACTTAAATGCAAAAGTTACTTCTATCATTTCCAGTCTAAACGAGGTTTGGTTGTCATTTAACCAAGCTATGTACTCTTACAAAAAATCTCCACCATGAAACCAAACATACACCCCATTTATTTACAATTACAGGATGTTTGGATTCAGATTTTTGTGATAATTTATCGATCCCTATGTTTATTCAATGTGGATTTACATAAGCTAGAGAAATCATAGTTAGGATCGACTTATTTGAGTTCATCTAGTGGCATAAGCACTTGTGAAACTGTTTGAGAGAGCTTATGGAAATAGCTTACATATGTCCGTTAGTTGTTTTCAGCTTATTTCCATAAACTCTCCAGAATATCTTAATATTATGAGACCGTTTGACTTTATTCTAGCTTATCATGAAAATTGACTTTATTTTAGTATATGAAGTGATTAATGCTATATAAGCACTTAATTAAGTCATTTATCCAAATAGTACACTATGTGGTGACATTGTGATTTCTAAATTTTTCAAACAAAGGATTAACATTACTTATGCTTTGAAATTCTATTCCCCCAAATTTCCCATTCAAAAAACTAATAAGTTAATAAAGATGAAAATGAAAAATAGCATTATACTAAATGAGAATTACTAATTAGTTACCAGACAAAGAAGCAGTTTTTTCCTTAGAAACCTTCTTGACACGAGGATAATCTTCAACGAAGTTAAGACTCTGAACCATAACCTAATAACAACAAAATCAAAAACCATTAAACAGAGAAGTAAAAAAAAAAAAAAAAAAAAATGCAACATTACATTGTACGAAAGAAAAGAAAAGAAACCTGAAACTGATATTTGGAATTAGAATGTTTGGGACGATCAGTGCTAAGTTGTCCAGCAACATGAACAACATCATTTAATTTGAGATGAAAGTTAGCAGTATGAGCTAAATCACCTTGAAAAAGAAGAGGAATTAAAAGAGAAGAAGGTTCCTGATCAAGACGAGTGATGACGGTGGCGGCGAAAGGGTTACCGTCGGGAGAAGTATCGAAGTGAATAGGTTTGGTGACAGTGCCGATTAGGTTGACAGAATTGGCGAGTTTGGGTTGAAAAGGGATTTCGGTTGGTTTAGGAAACTTGGATTTGGATTTGCGAGTGATGGTGGAATATCGGAGACGACGGAGTAACAAGGAGGAGGAGGAGGGTGAAGAAGAAGAGCAGACTCGCCGAAAGGAAATCATTTCCAAAAACCCTTTCTCAGTGGAGAGTGGAGCTCAATATTCACTTCATGTTAATTTATTTATTTTATTTTTTTAAAGTTAATGTTATTTTAATTCTTTCCGAATTACTGTAGCAAATTTAAGCTGTGAGAAAAAAAAGAATATGCACACCAAAAAAAAAACAAAGAATATACACTTTGGACATTAGCCCTCTTTTTATACCTAAAATAGAATATGTAATTCATAAATTTAACTGACAAAAAATTATATTTTTATAAACTATTTTTAACATAAAATAAATTGAAAAATGTATAATAATACTTATAATTTTATTTATTAGTACATAAATTATTTTACATAAATTTTAAATAAGTCAATCAAGTTCTGTGAGGTTAGCTTTATTGATAGAATATTGCATTATACATGTTGATGGCGCGTTCGAACTTCGGTCATCCTATTTATTTATTTTAAGGGTGAAATTTTTAGTCAGCAAACTACTTGATCATAAAAAGTCAATCCAAACGAGCCTACATATTTAAAATGTAAATTTCACATTGTGAATTATACTATATATTATCAACCAATAATAACGATATTTTTATCATGCCACAATCGGTCATCACTTTCTTCATATATAATATGGAAGATTAAATTATTTTTATTGTTTGTTTAAATTAAATGTGTGTTATTTAAGCTCTAAAAATTATTTTTTTGGTTTGTCGAAAAAATATTATTTGTTTTGGTAGGCATTTAAGCTCTTAAATTATTCATCTAAACTAAAAATTCTATATTTCTGAAAAAATTAAACATCCTAATCATCTAGTAGTACATCGTAAAAAAGAAAAATGGTATAAAATTGAGTGTTGAGTTAAGAAAACGAGGATGGAATCTAAAAACAGATCTAAGAATCATACTACCAAGTAAGTACCAAGAAGAAGAAGAAGAAATAGCAAGTTGTTGAATATGGACACTAAACAAGTAGTAGACGAAGAAGAACTAACAACAACACCATTCATCAATTCATCTTCTCATTCTCATTCTAACAAACCAACTCTTCTCCTCAAACTCATCACTTCCATGTCTCTAATATCAGCCATTATCTTCTCTCTTCTCTTCTTCTCTATCTCCTCACCAACAACCACTTCCCGTCCCCTCAAAAAACTCCCTCATCCCGTCGTCATCCTCATTTCCTCCGACGGTTTCCGTTTCGGTTACCAATTCAAAACCCCAACTCCCAATATCCACCGTTTAATCAACAACGGCACTGAAGCCATCACTGGTCTTATCCCTGTTTTCCCAACTCTCACTTTCCCTAATCATTATTCCATTGTCACTGGTCTCTACCCTCCTCACCACGGCATCATCAACAACTTCTTCTACGATCCAATCAACGGTGATAAATTCACCATGGCAAGTCATGAATCTAAATGGTGGTTAGGTCAACCTTTATGGGAAACTGTTGTAAACAACGGTTTTTCCGCTGCTACTTATTTCTGGCCTGGTTCTGAGGTAATTAAAGGCTCTTGGACTTGTCCTCAGAATTTTTGTCAACATTATAATGGTTCTGTTAATTTTGAAGATAGAGTTGATTCTGTTTTGGAGTATTTTGATTTACCCGTTGATGATATTCCTGTTTTTATGACTCTTTATTTCGAGGATCCTGATCATCAGGGTCATCAAGTTGGTCCTGATGATGATGAGGTTACTCAAGCTGTTTCTAGGATTGATGGAATTATTGGGAGACTTATTAATGGGTTGGAAAAAAAAGGGTTTTTTGAGGATGTTACTATTATTATGGTTGGTGATCACGGTATGGTTGGTACTTGTGATCAAAAGCTTATTTTTTTAGATGATTTAGCTTCTTGGGTCGATGTTAAAAGTAGTTGGGTTCATTCGTATACGCCCTTGCTTGCAATTTGGCCGCCAAGTAATTATTCGTCGGCCGATGTTGTGGCCAAGATGAACGAAGGGTTGAGTTCGGGGAAAGTTGAGAATGGGAATAAGTTGAAGGTTTTTTTGAAGGAAGATTTGCCTGAAAGGCTTCATTATTCGGATAGTGATAGGATTCCGCCGATAATTGGGTTGGTTCGTGAGGGTTATAAGGTGGAGCAGAGTAGGACGGGTAAGAAAGAGTGTGGTGGTGCACATGGTTATGATAATGAATTTTTCTCCATGAGGACTATTTTTATTGGACATGGTCCTCAATTTGAAAGAGGGAAGAAGATACCTTCGTTTGAGAATGTTGAGATTTATAACTTGATTACTTCTATACTCAACATAAAGGGCGCACCTAATAATGGGTCTGACTCATTTCCACAGTCTGTTCTTCTACCGAATGCTTAATAACATTCGAAATTTGGTAATTCTGTTATGAGCTGCTTGTGCTTGACAGTATGATCTTTAATCTCTAAGAGTGATGTGATGCTTAGAAATATGGAGGTAACTCGAGGAGGTGATGTTGCAGAAACAAAAAGGTATCATATTGGATTCTTCTAGTTCTAGCCTCTAGGATTAAACTACTTTCATTATAAATTTGCTTTAACATTTTGTATTTGTTGCTGGACAAAGAATAGGTGTCATATTACATGTCTTCTTGTAGGATTAAACTACGTCCATTTTAATTTGAATCAATTTCTCGTATCTGCTGGTGGATCCTCATTATTATTTTCATAACTTCACTTGCACTTTACTACGACCATTATTATTTCATAACACTTGCACATTACTACTCTTTCCGTATGCAGTTTATATAACTCAAATTATGAATGATGTCCGCATTACGCTCATGTTTGTTATGCCATACCTTTGATAGATTCAGGCATTATGTAACTAGCTGTACTTTCACAGGTTATTTAAAAGAGAAAGGATCGTAAACAACATGTATTAGGTTGTAGAATGCTTCCTTATCAAACACATGCAGTATTAGGCATTGCCTTTGGTAATTAAACTGTAGGAAGCAAATGATACATTAATTTAAATATTTCTATTTGCAGTGTGTTACTGTTTTTGATAACCGATAGGATAGGAACCTGAGTTAACGAGAAGAAGAAAATGTATTAATGATTGGAAAACAAGGGAAAATGCATTGCTTATCAGTTTGGTTCAATAGTTTTCATTCTATTTCTTAGGCTTGCTTAGGGCAGGGCTTACACGGACAAGTTGGATATCCATGTCATACTCATAAAATCAGTACACCCTGAACTGAAACTAAAATGAAAGTACTCATGGAAATGTTTATTTGAAACTTCAACCGAGCGCCTATTATTGTATATTTGTAATCACTGCTGAATATACATCAAGAATCAAATTGCAGTTGATTCAATGCTCAGAAGTATGCATCACAAAACTGAGAGGCCATAGATGCATATACGTGGAGATTCCAACTGTGCAGACTTGTGAGCTGAGAGGCCAAAAAACTAATGAACTTCTCTGATGTGATGAGTTTCTTAATCCAAAATTACCATAAACTCTGTTTTGCTAATCTGCTATATATATGTTCGACTAATGAATTCCTAGTAATGTTAATAGTTAAAACTTAAAACAGAATTCATTGCTAAGTGAAAAGTAAAATTCTTACAATTTAAGTAAATAATTCAATTGTTTATTTTTTCTTCAATGAAAGTCAAATCTTAAATTCTCCATTCCCAATACAAAACAAAGAAACAATATTTGAACAGGCAGAAAGAGTACTATATTTTCAATTTTTACTTCCATATCAAAATATTTTATAGATTGACCATCGGTTTACCCGGTTTTTCCATTAATATATCGCCGGTTTAGCCCTAACGTAGGCGAGCGAGGGCCTGCGTGCGTGTTTTCTAGGGTCTTCAATTTCACTCTCTTCCAATACTTCTCAATATATTATTGTGGGTGTGGAATTTTTTTTTTTTATAGAAATTGTGATTTGTTTTTACGTAACTCTATATATAGAGAGCCATATAGCTATGATTTATAATGACAATATGAATCGGAGTTTCTATATTAATTCTGATTTGAAACGATGCCGAATTATTATTATTATTATTATTATTATTATTCTTAGGGTTTTGATGGGTACAGAGAGGAAGGGTTAAGTGAGTTTTTTCGACATCGATAACGACTCTGCTGCTTCTAAGATGGTGAAAACCAACGGCAACAGTCTCATTATTAATCACTGGTACGGTAAACCTTACTCTCGAAGGTACTATGATATTCTGGATAAGAGGAAAACCCTTCCCGTTTGGCATCAGAAAGATGATTTCTTGCAGGTTTTGAAGGATAATCAGACTTTAATTCTTGTTGGTGAAACTGGTAGTGGTAAAACTACTCAGATTCCTCAATTTGTTTTGGAAGCTGTTGATTTAGAGACCCCTCCTGATCATTAACGCAAGATGATTGCATGCACTCAGCCTCGTAGAGTGGCTGCAATGTCAGTTTCACGCCGTGTGGCTGAAGAGATGGATGTCACTATTGGGGAAGAAGTTGGTTATAGCATCAGATTCGAAGATTGTAGTAGTGCAAGGACTGTTTTGAAGTATCTAACTGATGGTATACTTTTGAGAGAAGCAATGACTGATCCACTTTTGGAACGATACAAAGTAATTATTCTTGATGAAGCACACAAAAGGACTTTGGCTACTGATGTGCTATTTGGTCTTCTTAAGGAAATTCTTCAAAACAGACCTGACGTGAAGTTGGTTGTTATGAGTGCAACGCTTGAAGCTCAAAAGTTTCAGGAATATTTTTTTGGTGCCCCTCTTATCAAAGTTCCTGGAAGGTTACATCCAGTGGAAATTTTTTATACTCAGGAACCAGAAAGGGATTACTTCGAGGCTGCTATTAGGACAGTGGTGCAGATTTACACGTGCCAACCTGCTGGAGACATACTTGTTATTCTTACCGGAGAGGAAGAGATTGAAGATGCTTGCCACAAAATATCGAAAGAAGTTGCAAATTTGGGGGACCAGGTGGGTCCTGTGAAAGCAGTACCGTTGTATTCTACTCTTCCCCCAGCTATGCAGCAGAAGATTTTTGGGCCAGCTCCGCCTCCAGTTAAGGAGGGAGCCCTTCCTGGAAGGAAGATTGTGGTATCAACAAACATAGCAGAAACTTCGTTGAAAATTGATGGTATTGTCTATGTTATTGACCCTGGATTCGCTAAGCAGAAGATTTATAACCCTCGAGTTCGTGCTGAGTCCTTGTTGGTGTCTCCGATATCAAAGGCTAGTGCGCACCAGAGATCTGGGCGTGCTGGAAGAACTCAACCAGGGAAATGCTTTAGACTTTATTCTGAAACAAGTTTCAATAATGATCTTCAACTGCAGACCTATCCCGAAATTTTGAGATCTAATCTTGCCAACACGGTTCTTACATTGAAGAAACTAGGTATAGATGATTTAGTGCATTTTGACTTCATGGACCCTCCTGCCCCTGAAACCTTAATTCGTGCTTTGGAAGTGTTGAATTATTTGGGTGCATTGGATGATGAAGGTAACTTAACAAAGCTGGGTGAGATTATAAACGAGTTTCCATTGGACCCTCAGATGTCAAAGATGCTTGTTAGTCCTGAATTCAACTGTTCAAACGAGATTGTTTCAATTTCTGCCATGCTATCAGTACCCAATTGCTTTATCCGGCCTAGGGATCAGGCACAAAAAGCTGTGGATGAAGCGAAGGCTAGGTTTGGACACATTGATGGAGACCATCTTACGCTCTTGAATGTATACCACGCCTACAAGCAAAACAATGAGGATGCTTCTTGGTGCTACGACAACTTCGTTAATAATAGGGTGCTCAAATCAGCTGATAATGTTCGACAACAGCTTGTTTGTATCATGGCTCGGTTTAACTTGAAGTTATGCAGCACAGACTTCAATAGTCGCGTGTAATAAAAAAAAAAAAGACTTCAATAGTCGCGACTATTACGTCAACATAAGAAAGGCAATGCTAGCAGGATGTTTCATGCAGGTGGCTCATCTTGAGCGAACAGGACACTACTTGACAGTGAAAGACAACCAGGTGGTACAATTGCATCCATCAAATTGTCTGGATCATTAGCCCGAGTGGGTTATCTATAATGAATATGTTCTTACCAGTCAGAATTATATACGTATTGTGACAGATATACGAGGCGAATGGTTAGTTGATGTAGCACCACATTACTATGAATTATTAGTCAATAGGATAGGAACCTTAGTTTGTGTTAACGAGAAGAAGAAAATGTATTGCTTATCAGTTTGGTTGAATAATTTTCATTCTATTTCTTAGGCTTGCTTAGTGCTTACATGCATGGAGAAGTTGGATATCCATGTCATACTCATAAAATGAGTACACCCTCCCTCGTGAATATTATGGAGTAGAAATGGGATATGCTACAATTTGACCTTATAGATGATATAAACGTGAGTTACAAATTGCCAAACAGAATGCACATGGATTTTATTGTTTATTGTCACATACTGTATAAATACACCATTGTTTGAATGAAGAGTCATCTGACTCTTAATAATTGTGTGTGTGGGGTGGGACTTTTAGATGCTAAAAGTGTCCAAGTTTGAATTTAGATTTTAATAAATATTTTATTTGATTTGATTGTTGCATTGAGATGTGTGCATGTTGTATTACGAGAATGAATTTGATACAAATGATGACACGTTGGAGGAATGTACATTTTATAATCATGCACTAAGGTCCAAGGTATTGTTTTTGCAGTAATGTTTCTTTTTTTTTTTTGGTAATTCGCAGTAATGTTTCTCGAAACTAATTTCAACGGCTTTATATGTGTTGATACACGTTATGGAAAAGGTGAGATTATGATTTCAAAGATTCTAATATGAAGGATAAGTAAATAATAAGAGTGAGAGAATAAGAGTTCCTTTTTTCCGGAGTCTTGCATTTGTCTCCTTGACTTCTAATTCTACATGTTTATAATGAAGGATGTGGGTGTATAAATACTAGTAAAAATTGAAGAAAAGAAAGAAAAAAAAAAATTCACATCCAACCTTATAAAATCTAATATTTTTGTATCTCTCACCCTTTCTTCACCGCCTATTTAAGTAGCGAACTTATTTTGCATCATCCGAACCTTTTTTTTTCTTTAAATTTTGTGTTCCTTAAGTTCACTATCGAAGTAGCAAGAGAGTATTTTTGAAATTTTGGGTGGCGCGTGAGAAAATTCAAAGGACACAAAAGTCGAAAACAAGAATTCAAAGAATAAATAAGACCTGACTTTATAATGCCAACATTATTAAATTGAACATTTTTACTCAAATTTAAATTCAAAACTTACGTAATTATGTGCGAGAGTTTCAAGTGACATCTATCCCTTTCTTTTAAGAAAATACACAATACAATTATGTATTTATTTTGGTCAATACACAATACCATTATTATTAGTATTGTTTTGGTATCAAGGTGAATATCTATTTAAGGTTTTGACCAAAAATATATATATATTAAGGTAAAACTATCGATGCTTGTATGTTTCACACACATTTTTTACTTTTTTACAGTGTTAGAAACTCAATAATTTCACTACTATATTGCACATTACACAATATAAACACAAAATTTCTATATTCCTCTTTGCAACACAAAATCTCTTCCATTTTTATTTTTTGTTGCCATGACCATGAAGAACAATAAGGATCAACAAGGCAAAGCCTCATCATATCTAAAGTTTTTCAATGATAAACTCTATTCCCTTAACTTTTTTGCTTATAATCTAGTTTTTGGTTGTGGTTTATTTGTTGGTATCACACTCACTTATTGTCTCATAAATTCTGCATTCAACTTTCAAATCCAACAATTCCAAAATCAATCCTTTAGCTTCAATCCACCTTCTCATGTTTCTCCTCCAACTTTATCCATCAACTCAACAACATCAAATGATCACAATAACCAAACAAAATTTTGTATCAATCAAAATAGTTTGGATGATTTTTTGAAGATTCCAATGGCTATGCATGATATGAACGAGGATGAATTGTTATGGAGAGCTTCATTGGTTCCTATGATTCATGAAACTCCATTCAAACAAACACCAAAGGTTGCATTTATGTTTTTGACAAAAGGACCTGTTTTATTGGCTCCTCTTTGGGAGAAATTCTTCAAAGGAAATGAAGGGTTGTATTCTATCTACATTCATCCAAGCCCTTCTTTCAATCAAACGGTTTATAATCAAAGCTCCGTGTTTCATCGCCGGAGAATCCCAAGCAAGGTATTCTTTTTTCCTCGAGACTTCTTTACTACATGTATTTTTTTGCATTTTTATAACCGAGTTTATTTTGCTCAAAATAATTAGACGTTGTCGTCCGTTAAATACGAAAACCTCTTTTTGTTACAATAAAAATCAAATTTTCATTAATGTCTATCTCCTTTTGACATTCTCGGACCATATTCCAAGAACGATTTTTACACTTTTTTTATCAAACGATTTTGTTACACTTTTTTTTTTCAAGTATGAGTTTATTACATTTTTTGGTAGAAGAGTTTTTTGTTTTTGGTACAATGGTAGAAGAGTTTAATTATTACTTTTATTATGGAAAATTTTGACAAAATAGGTATTTATTTTTTCAAGGAAGAATTTGGATGTTTAGTATGCTAATATACTTTTGTTAATTTCTTTATGAGTGAAACAGCTGTTAATTTAGGCTCATTCTAGGATGGGAAAGGCTAATAGGTCTCTCATGGTGGGAGACTAATTTTCACCTTTAGATCACGAGTGTCTACACTAAACTATAATTGAGTTTTCACACCATACTCTCTCCTCTTTTACCCCTTTTTCCCTATGTTCATTTCCCTGCTTGTGCAACAAGACAACACTTTAATGAAGTAAAATTTCTGAAATATTAAATGTATTTCAAAGGAAATTTTGGGTGGATATATAACTAAAGATTTGTGTTAAATCATAATTGTGTTAAATAAGTTCAAATAATCACCTTTTTATTTTCCCCAATTTAATTTTTCCTTTTTTTTTACAAAATTTTTTCCAATTTTATTACTCGAGTTTTTTATCTTCTTCCTGGTGGGATCTACACTATTGTTTTACATAGTTTAGGGAAGAACAACTTTTTTCAATTTTATATTTTGTCCTCTATCTTCAATGAAAACTGAAATATGAAGAAGAGTTTTTTTTTTTTTTTTGTATAATCATAGAAGAATTCTTGTTGCATCTCAATAAAAACTGCAGGAAAACGTTACATGACTTGCCTCAACGAAATTTATCAACCAACTAATCTTACTTGTGCTTTTGATTTTTGAGAATGATGTAACTAATAACTATAGTGGATTGGAATACGTAGCTAAAGTCTTTTGCTGTTAGAGTAAAACAAAATCATGAAGAGTAAATGATATGGTACATGCAGGAGTACGCTACACTAGCAAAAAAATTGGTCTCCCACGATGGGAGACCTAATCCACTTTCCCACCCTAGACTCACCCGTTAATTTAAAATGAAAGAATAGTTATTGTGATTTCCGTTAAGAGTTTTAGAATAACATTCGCAATAAATAAATGAGAGATTTAGAAACAACCAAAAATGAAATAAGAGATTCATTATTCCTTTCCTCACCTTAATTGTGTGTATATATGGCATGAAAAATATTCTTTGATGATATTACGCCATTATATTATCGTACCACAAATCAGAAACGTTTGCCTCTTGTAAAAAAAAACAAAAAACCTTTTCCTAAAGTTTTTAGTATTCATACCCCACATTGACAAAGTTTGTTGTGCAACTATTGTAAAGAGTGGAAGAATTAAAACAAGAAGAATGCATTGTTAATACACGAGACAATTTGATTTTATCTTTTATATAATAATAGTTTATACATAAATATTTATATGATAAGCGCTTGATTAAATTGTTTGAGTTATTCAAACACATTTATAATTTTGTATTGTTAATACAGGAGACAAAGTGGGGTGAGACTAGTATGATAGAGGCAGAGAGACGTCTATTAGCAAATGCATTGCTTGACTTCTCAAACCAACGTTTTGTGCTACTTTCAGAATCATGTATTCCATTGTTCAATTTCTCCACAATCTACACTTATCTAATGAACTCAAAAAAAACTTTTGTGGAAGTCAATATGATTAAGGATTCACAATGGAAAAAAGGGTCTCAATGGTTTCAAATTGATCGTTACCTTGCACTTAAAATAATCTCCGACAAGATATATTTTCCTAGGTTCAAAAAGAATTGCAACTCTCCATGCTATAGTGATGAACATTACTTGCCAACTTTTATTAGTAATGAATTTGGGAAGAGGAATTCTAAGAGGACTTTGACTTGGGTTGATTGGTCAAAAGGTGGACCCCATCCTTCAAAGTTTATTGGAAAAGATGTGACTATTGAATTTTTGGAGAAGTTAAGGTTTGGAAGCACTTGTGAGTACAATGGAATTAGGACAACTACTTGTCATTTGTTTGCAAGGAAATTCACTCTAGATGCTTTGGATAGATTGGTTAAATATGCTCCAAAGTTGATGCAATTCAATTGATTTTATATTCTATATACTTTATTTTTTCCATATGATCATGTTTACTTGTACTTTTCTCCCTAGATGAATATTCGTCGATTTAAAATTTAGGGAATTTAGTAGAACTTGGCCCTCTCTTTTTCCTATTATTATTTTTTTTTTTTGAATGGCAAATTATTATTTTCTTCTTTTCTTATTTTTGCAAGTCAGTGTCCTAAAAAATATGCATCTGATTGAGATTTAAAACTAATGTGAACGACTAAGAAACATAATGTGAAATGCAGGAAAATAGAGTCCATGGACTTATTGTGTTAATGTAGTAATTGTACATTCAACATAGAATAATGACTTTTACTTATATTTTATCACAAAGAAAGTATGATACAGTTATTATATGTTTGGCTCTTATTTTATGCACCAAATAAATTTTAAAGTTAAGATAAAGAAAAATAAAATCAACAAAAAGTTTAGATCTTTAAATAACAAATTAGATAAATCGTACACGAATAAATTTTCATCTTTCTCGTATGTATTAAATATGACATTTTGGAGTCTCATATATATATATATATATATATATATATATTAATCACCAACAACACCACTATTCTTTCTAATTTTTCATATACTTAATATGAATTTAGTGTCATATATTTTACGTAATAATGAATATTATATACTATGTTACTTAGAAATACAAATCGATTGTAAATTATAACTCTTATTGCATTCACTTGCTGTGCATCCTATTATATATCACAAGTAATTGATTATTTATTTATTTATTTATATATAAATAATCCTCTAAACATTTTTAATGTTCCAAACATGTTTAAATCACGTTTAATGGGTATAATGGGTGTTGCACTGTTCTCACTGGATAATCAAACATACACTTATCCAATAATAAGAACGCAGTGGTCTCTGCGGATTCTGCGTAGTGTTGAGGTAACTTAGCCAATTTGCAGGTCCCTATAAATTCCATTTTCGTGAAGCATTTCCATATTATCGGAGATCCAATGATGAATACCCACACCAATCAGGCCTTGAGTCCTTAGATGATATTTCATTTCGTGTTGTCTTAGGACTTTCCAATCAAAGTGAAAGTCAATCTGTAATTTAATAAAACAGTCTTATTCACTAAAAACATTGAAATAAAATAATAAAAAAATACAAAAAAATTAGTATTTCTTACAACATGACGAGAAAACAAAAGAGATACATTCCACATCTCTATTGTAGGACAAGTCTCCTCCGCAACAAACCCATAATTTTTCATCCTTAAAATGTAGTCCTACTTTATCTTGTTCCTTACTACGCACTAGATTCTGATAGAGAAATCTTGTTTCGACAATCCTATATTACTATTTCCCTTCTTCCTATACAAGAATTCTACTAACGTGCAAGCCACGAAAGCGGAACAGCTCCTATGTTTGTTTCATGTAAAGAAGTGTACATACCTCACATTCATTTAAACAACGTGATATAAAAGTAAAGTATACTTAGTTGATCCTTAGTGCTTCACTGGACTTACAAATGTCGTCATGTTTCTTAAATCAAATGTCACCGTTATTCTACAAATAGAAATTGAAACATAAGCACAACAACATTCGAAATTAAAACCTAAAAAATCAATTAATCAGACACAAGTTTGATTGATTTCTTAATTTAATAATAAATAATCAGTCTATTGAGAAAATGTGCAAAATCATTCCAATAACAACAACGGCATAAATCAAAAGGACGAAAGTATAAACTAGCATAACTGTTGTATTAACCAAACATAGAAAAAAATGGTTATATAGCAATAAATAGTAGTAAGATTCGTTTAAAATAGAGTGGTTAAAAATAATTCTATAAACAAAATATAAAGAAAATGAGACATAACACGGAATTTAAAAAATAAATCTAAATTCTTAATTTTCTCGTAATTTATAGCATATCAGAAAAACTTTGTTTGTGTGTTGCACGCACCTTTAAATCCTAGTTGTACATAAGTTTTTGTAACAAACTATTTCTACTTTGTTTAAACTTTAAACATATCTATAATAACTAAGGGTTTTTTTGTAAAGAATATAACTAAGGGTTTGCTCAAGAGAAAAAAAAAACTAATGTTTTGTTCTAATAGGATTTAAATTTGAGAAAATATTAGTAAAAAAAAATTTGAGAAAAAATAAAGCAAGCAAAAAAAAAACAGAAAAAGGAAAAGGAAAGGTTTTGGATATAAATAAAAAGTAGGTGCCTTAAAATAAAAATATCTGTTTCTTCGGTTCCTTTTTTTTTCTCCTCAAATTCAACCTATCCACTCAAACTCATCAACAGAACACAACACAACACACTTTGTTTTTCTTCTCATATTTATAATAATCTCAACTCATGTATCTAATTCAACCTTCTTCTTCTTCTTCATCGTAGCAATATTCTCTCGTGTTGTTTAAATGGCTGCACCATATATTCATCATACTATTCGATTACAATTTCAATCTCTTCCACTTTCATCTTCTTTCTTCACTACTCTCCCCTCGCTTCCACCTTCCCTCGATTTCTCGCCCAGGAGGCTTTTCTCTCTCCCCCCACCTCCCTATTCTTCTTCTCCCACCAGAAAACAACAACTGCTTCCTTTCAAGGTCACTTTTTTCATCCTATACCCTTTTTAATTATTATTATTATTATTCTTATTAGGTGATGATGATAAATTAAGTATCTTTATGCCACCCCTTGTTTTAATTATGCTCTAATTATACTCTCATTCCACATTTGAATCTTGGGTCACTCACATTAGTATTAGGATTACAATTAGAATTAGATACATGTGTGTTTTTTAGTATTTAGCTTTTAGAAATAGATGTTCAAATATGAAAAACATATGCTACTTCTATGTAATCATTCGTTATTGACTTTGTAGGGCTCTTTCAAACAGGTCCTCACATTATGAATATTTTATAAAGGTTTCTGACTCTATTCAATTTTACTCATATTAGTCTTTCTTTGTCATAGCTTGTTAGGGACTAAATTGATAGTAAGTGCTTAAATATAGGAACCAAATTCATTCTGTGTTGTTAAAATATAGGGACTTATTCATAGTAGGTGACTAAATCTAAATGTAGAGACCAACTCGATAGTTTAATAGAGTCAACGTTCTACTTGAAATATTCATAATGTCAAGGACCTATTTATAAAGTCATAGACTAATTTGGTGGTTCACTCCTTTTTTGAACATCAAAGTTACAATTTAAAAAGACAACTTCTTTTGGACTGTTGTATGCTTTTTACTTTTTGTATGTAGTTTCTGTTGCTTTCATTCTATTAGTCTATGATGATGATGATCGCAAATGATTTATGTAGTAAGTAAGATGAAATAAACCGCACTAGTGGATGTTTTTTTGAGCTGCACAACTGATCAAGTTAAATGTTAACTCCCCTCAGCTTTATATTTAGAAATTAGAAGTAGCTTCTTCTTAAAATTGTGTTTATTTTTACCTCTGTTAGGAGATGTGTATAGCATCATGAATGTTACAAGTTCCATCGTTGCTTATTATTATATCTTTCCATTGGGAGCTTGTATTAGGTTCATTCATACTACTCAAATGCTCTATGCTAAGTGTTTATTTTTTCTGTTGGCTTTTTTATTGATCTTGAGTTTTTGTGTGCAATAAGTTAATTTGTTTGGACAGCAAATGTGATGAATACATTCTTGGTTATAGTTAACACATAAGTAAATGATCACAGTTTGTTTTTACTATGTTCTTGAACATTATCGAATATATGGGTCAGGGTTATGGGTTATGTTACTGGTTACTAAAGTCTACTGTTTTCTTACAGCTTTTGTTCTTTTTACTTACTTTGCTTCAGGTATGTGCAACTATTGCTGAAACTGGTCAACCAAAATGGTGGGAAAGGAATGCACCAAATATGATTGACATTCACTCCACACAAGAATTTCTGAATGCTTTGAGTCAAGCTGGGGATAGACTAGTTATTGTTGAATTTTATGGGACTTGGTGTGCTTCTTGCAGAGCATTATTCCCCAAGGTACTTTTGCTTCAACAATTACCCTTCACTCTCTTAGTTTCTGGATGATATATATATATATATATATATATATATATATATATATATATATATATATATATATATATATATATTTTTTTTTTTAATTTAAAAAATATGTGCTGCCCTCGGCGGTAATTCATTGCATGTTCGGAACTAAACACATGGTAAAGTTATCATCAATTTATTATTCATGATCACCTAAGAACTATATTGAGTATTGGTCAGTGTCTTAATTGCGGAGCTATTTTCGTATCTTCTGTTATGAATTTACTAATTTGGATGCTTAGTACTCCGTTAGTCCGTTTTATGCCGTTCGGTTCTTTCTACTCAACACAAATTTGAATAGAATCTGGAGTTCATACTGATTTGAAATAGGCTGTGTTTGGCAATTACAATTAGATATTGTTAATGGCTGCAATGCATACTTAAAGTTTCCCGCCATTGTACTCCACTTACTTCCATAAAAGGGTAAATAACAGTTATGTAAATGACTAGCTCATACATCAAACGTGATCAACATGTGTAAAAGGTTATACCTTGGTTCTAGAAGCGATACTAATCTCTAAGTTTAAGTATTGAGTTTTCTTTCCCTGACAAGTAAAACCTTTGAATCACATCACACATCATATTGGTTTATTTAGACCTGAATTAAAAATAATTCAATTCAGTGCTTGTATGTTTTCAAGTTTAGATGATGTTTTTAAATTCCAGACTTGCAATTGCTCAAAAGTTGGTGTTTATAGCTTTAGAAAGTCACGGCCACAACACATTGGGATGCGAGAAACCTTAACCAAACAAACTATTAATATGTGTTTAATTCGCATGCTGCTTCTGATTGAAAAAGACACAATAGTTTTTATTCTTGCATGCTGCTGAAATTATACTACAGCTGTCCTGTACCTAATATATTTGTTTAATGGCTTTGGCAGTTATGCAAAACAGCTGAAGAAAACCCTGAAATTGTTTTCCTTAAAGTAAATTTTGATGAGAATAAGCCAATGTGCAAAAGTCTGAATGTTAAAGTACTTCCTTACTTTCACTTTTATAGAGGGGCTGAGGGGCAGCTTGAATCATTTTCATGTTCGCTTGCCAAGGTAATAAAATTTACTATTTAGTTCTTGCCGTGCTAATTTTCTGGCTTCATTTTAAGAGAATGAGTAGTAGTTAATTATTGTTTAGCGCATGTTATAATTTTTATTTTGTAATGACAAAATGTTATTATAGTTAGTAATAGTATTATGCTCGGGTGAGGACCGAACCTTGTATCTCCTTTCATTCCACTCATTAACTCCTCCACCCTAACCACTAAACCAACCTTATATCTCCTATTAATGTCTATTTTGAACCCAATAAATGTTTATACCGAAACATATCTTCCCTCCTTGCTAAACATGATTATATTCTATATAATGTAGAATTACATGCAAAAGTGCAAAAAACTGATGAACAATGCTTTTACTATCCGTGATGCTATATGTTTTCTGTATTGAGATCCTGCATAATTCTCTTAGGAACGTAGAGCTAATTTGTACAGCATTTTCTGTTTGCAAGAAGATACTGATAATAATGCCTATTTGAGTCCTCGGCTGTTTTAATTCAGAAAACGGATAGTCCAAGTGTATGAAATTACATATGTTCACTTGCATATGTTCCTTTTTAAGGACTAGGATATAGATGCTTATAATAGTGGATATAATTTAATTATATAGAAGGGTGGGATTAGGAGGCAAATCTTCTAATTTAACAATAAGCTAATGGTTCTTTTGAAAATTACAGTTTCAAAAAATAAAGGATGCCATCCAGACACATAACACAGCTCGATGCAGCATCGGTCCGCCTAAGGGAATTGGTGATTTGCTTCTTGAACCTTCCTCTGCTCCCAAGGATAGACCAGCAGAATCTGTTTAATAATCATAATACAACCTCCATTCATCCATGCATCTTTAGCTTATAAGTTTATCACCGGAAGAGTTAACACCATCGGAAGCTGTGGTCCAGAAAGACTTATTATGTGAAGGTTATGTGTAATCTGTATATTTACACTTGTATTTTTTTTTTATCTGTTTTAGAAGGATATAAAGCAGAATTTTCTATTCTGCTTCATTCTTGATCATTCATTAGCTGATTGTAATCAAGTACTTGAAAACTTCAGCGAAAATGACATGTTAGGTCTTAAGTTGTATTTAATTGAAAACTTCGTGCATCTGTAAGCTGAATACAACTTGTTACGGCTTGATTCTTTTGCGAAATCGGTACTCAGACGAGCAAAGAACATATTAATTTAGCTCTTAATTTTTTTAATATAAATTATAAATATTTCTGCTGTTACAGTAACTCTGTTCTTGATGATTTTTTTGAGACTATATATTTATAATTATGTTAATAATTATGCATATATATTTATAATCTTAAATCATGTTAAGCGATCACTAATAAAGTTTAGCCTGAACTGAACCTTAGTTTATATTATTATACTAGGTGAGATAATCCAGCGGCAAGTGGTTTGTGTGTAGTGTGTGCGAGTGTTGTGAACTTTGAGGTATTGCGTTTGATTCCTATTAATAAAAAAAAAAGTGAGAAAAAATATAATAGTTTTCTCTTATTTTCTGTCGTATACAAAATATAACTTGCTGACCAATATGTAGTTGAATAATTTTATTTTCTATAAAAATATATATGGATTGCATGGTTTTCCAAAAAGATTATGAGCCTAAGTGTCTTAGATCATGTGTTTCTGTATAAGTGTATTACATTCACAAAAAGGAAAAACTATTGTTTGAACTGCAACTGCATGCATCACGAGACATGAGAGCTTGTCCTAAAAAACCGTAGAGATCCACAACATTTGGGTTTGTTAGTGATATTCTAACATCATCAATGGTTGAAACAGCAACAATCATCATATTGAGTCTTAGAAAATGTTTATTTTTTGTTACCCTTGATCGAGTCAATTAAAAAAATGTAACAATAATTAGTTTATCATTCCTAGTTCTCTCCACCTTTCTCTCAATAATAAACAGACAAAGATGACAACGTATGGAACAATCTCAGAAGACGTTCCATCGAATCCAAACTTACTTTACGTTTCAGAGGCCAAAGAGCGCTTCCAAGCAGGTGTGGGCGTAACAAGAGCATGGATAGAAATTTTTCAATTTTCTCATTTCAAACTTCCATCTTCCATCTACGGTGCAATTCAAAGAATCAACACAAACGCCAAACATTTCCGCGCAAATTATGTGATCATCATATTGTTCATTCTTTTCCTTAGCTTACTAGGACACCCTATATCATTGATCATATTCATCGTGATGATGATCGGATGGTTGTGTTTATATTTCCTAAGAGTTACACCTTTGGTGATTATGAGGTATCAAATTGACGAGCGATTTGTGGTTATCGCATTGTTGTTGATCACCATCGGTTTGCTTGTTCTAACGGATGTAACACATAATGTGGTAGTTGGTTTGTGTGTTGCACTAGGTTTTGTGTTGATCCATGCTTTGTTGAGAGAAACGGAGGATTTGTTCACATTGGATGAAGATGTAAGGATTGTAAGGGGTGTTAGAGATGTTATCAAAGTCCCTCTTAGACAACCTGGTTCCTCTTCTTTTACTTTGCCATCTTAATTACCAAAAATGTGCTATCAATTTCCTTTGATACTATCTATATAAAATCAACATGAAATTTATATTTCATTTCTTGTTACTTCCCTTCTTAATTGATGATTGTTGATTCATTATTATTGTTATTATACAATACAATATATATATTCATGATTCAAATATTGACTCACTTTTTATTAGTATTAATTTCTCTATACTTGTTCTTAATATATCACAATTTAGTTTCTTGGATAGTGAAAAATATTATTTACTTTGCATTCATCAATTTGCAATTTGCATATATAAATAAAAAATTCTTTATAAAGTGAGTTACTTGGACAAGTAGTACAAGAAATTGTTGCGATGCTGACAATAATCTCGTGTTTAGATAAAAGTTTATTAAAAGTGGATTGTTTTTATTCTTCTCTTATTACCTTTTTTTCTTTTGAATTTCGGGCAGAAGTGTTCAAGGAAGTAGCTTCTCAATTACTTTGTGCATTTGTTTCACTCTCACTATACCCTGACTCAATGTTTGAATTTTTGAATTTCAACTAAATCACATTATCATTGTAATTTTGTCAAACATAATATAACTTTAGACTACTCAACAATCTCATCGTGAAATATTAGCTTTCCAAAACATATAGTAAGTGTTCATTTGAAAATTGAGTTAAAATCATCTTCATTTCTCAAAAGAAATTGAGAGCTTTATTTGAAGAGAGATGAACACAAACATGTTTGAATTATTTTATAAAAAAATATCTAATGATGGTGAGACTCATTTTATAGTAGAACTCATTATATTTTTGTGTGACTATCTCTCTAAATAAAGAATATTCCAATTCTTAGAAATCGTCGTATCCAAACAGGTATGGAACCTATAAATATTTTTTAAAATAAATTAATTGATTAGATGTAAACTCAATTTGTTTTTCACGTAAAATGTGAGATAATAGTTGGCCCCGAAAAGGACCATTAGTCATAATCCCTTGGCCCTCAACACTGAATTAAATATTTATTAGAACTAGTATTTGGTAAACTATATTTTTTATATAATTATTTTAGGTTGGAGTAGAGTTAAAATAACATATCAAAATATAAGGGACCACATTTGTCACCAAGGTTACTAATAATAGAATTCATTTTTGCTTAACCAATGCATATATATCTATATATAGGTGTCTTGTAAAGATTAGAATCTTGAACCCAACCACCTCCAATTGGTGTGTGAGAAGAAATAAAAAGAAAAAACGTGGTCCAAAAAGTAACATACTAGAAGATAAAAACATAAATCTTTAAACAGCATGGCATTGATATCATTAACATAAAATGGCACCCCACACTAGTTCTTTTACACTGGACAAACATATTTTGCAGTAGTACTACATGATTGTGCTCACAAGGATATAGACCCATTCTTAGGTTGGAAATAGATTTCATTTTGTTGTGGTTACCATGTCTATATTTAATGGTCTATGTTATATTTGAATTTCGAAAAACCAATTTTGGAAATCAATTTTTGGTCATAAAAGATATTATTGGATTGAGTTGCAGACTAGATTATTTTTTAAGTTACTTTGTGATGTTTAAAATTGTGTAAGACAGACCATCAATCTCGATGTCCATAATAAAACAGTTCATATAAAATATATGTTTACTACATCATAGAGAATTGCTATAAAATTACATCTCTGAACATGACTATTGTAGCCACTCTGAAGTAGTACAACAATCACTCAAAATTTTGAAGAGTCCGAAAGAAAAGGAGATGAAGTAGAAAAGGGAGAAAACTCGGAAAAAAAAACTTGAAGTTTTAGTGTAAATTGTGAACTGAGTGGATAGAGGAAATTCACTATATTTTTTAAAATAACACAACACTAGGTCTAAATCTCAAGTCTTGTGTTAAAAATTTCGACAATTTAACCCATAACAAAATCTGAATGAGTGAGTTTTTATTTTTATTCTATATTTTTTCTAAGTTTACTAGTATCATTTGAATTTGAATTATCTGAATTTTACCCAACAACAATTTAGAGTATGTTCAACTCAATTCATTGATGAGTCAATATTAATACTAAAACTATAGAATATATGTTGATTGTTTGAATATATTTTTTAGTAGAATTAATTTTGTTCTAAATTTGATTATAATCTACTTTGAAGCTATAATTTGTAGTTTTTGACTTATACACATATTGCATACGGAGTAGTACATTTGGATTTAGGTGGATTCTTATAAAATTGGGGGTGAAATATCACGGTCACACAAAAACTTGGTATTTTTTTTTGACACAAAGGAAATTATATCATTTCATTAAGCAATAAGTTGTTAATACAAGAGGGTATCAAATCAAATATCTGGCGACAAGGCCGTGAAAATGCCGCCCTAGCTATATTGTGAGCGATGATATTCGCTTGACGCCTAATGGACTTCACCTCAAAGCCTAAATTTAGAGACAACATATAATGAATCTTATTAATAATAGAGCTAAACTCGGATTCACCGGACTTCCTATGGCGGATAGCATTCACAATATTTTGAGCATCAGTTTCAAAAACAACATCTGTAAATCCTCTTTGTTGAAGAACCTTCATTGCTTCTAGCAAGGCTAATGCTTCACCTTCATTTGAGGAACAATTTCCTTGAATCCATGAACTTCCACCCAGCACATATCGCCCTCTAGAGTCCCTAACACACCAGCCAACGCTAGATCGTCTTGTTGCCACATGAGTACCTGCATCAACATTACATTTGAGTTTTCCTTGCGGCGGAGCCTGCCAATTCACCACCTGCTGCTGTTCATGCCTTATAATGCCATCATGCGCGTTCTGAACCGCCCTCCAATCATACCATAGCTGCAGCGCTTTTATGCCAACTTGTTGCCCAAGTTCCATCTCATTATTCCACAAATAATTATTGCGGTTTTGCCATAAATACCACACAACTGCAGCTGCCTTCCCAGCTTCATCTCTGTCACCGTTCCTGCATAAACGCAAAATAAACTCCTTGGCCGATAAGCCTTGCTGCACAGCGGGTAAAATTAAGTGCTCAACACCTGCAGTTTGCCAAGCTTGCTTGCTGTATTCACACTCATAAAGCACATGCCAATCGTCCTCGTATTCATCTTCACATAATGGACAATTCAACGGACAACTTACATGCTTCTCCCTCAACCTTGTTCTTGTAGGTAAACACCCTCGACATATACGCCATAATAGATGTTTTGTTTTATGAGGTGCTTGAATCTTCCAAAGCCACTTCCAACCTTCATTAACTTGTAGAGCTACATTTTCCAAAGGTTCTTGGAGGAGCAGATTGTAGCCCGATTTAACACTATAGTTGCCAAACATGTCATCATCCCACACCAAGTGGTCTTCTTCAATATCATCAAACAAAGGAACCGTTAATATGGAATTAGCAACATGTGAAGGAAACATCAAATGAATTTTGTTACTATCCCATACTTTACGGTTTGGAAGCATAAGTTGGTTAACACATAAATTAGACACACCTTGCTCTTGTGGTGATTGTACCCATTTGCCATCTTCCTTTTTTAACCAAGGATCATTCATAACATTTATTTTGGTACCATCACCAATCCTCCATCTACAACCCTTCATGAGAATTTGACGAGACTTCCATATACTCCGCCATGCATAGCTAGGATTGTGTCCTAGATGGGATGCAAAGAAGGATGAGTTAGGATAGTACCTTGCTTTGTACACTTTAGACACTAAAGAATTTGGCTTATTAATAAAATTCCAACCTTGTTTAGCAACCATTGCCATGTTGAAGAGTTGTAGATTCCGAAATCCTAAACCACCATATTCTTTCGGATAAGCCACTCTATCCCATGCTAGCCACTTGATTCCTCCATTATTAGATCCGCCACCCCACCAAAAGGAGTTCAACATTCTTTCAATCTCCTTAATTATTGTTTCCGGGATGAGATACACACTCATAACATATGAAGGGATAGCTTGCAAAACAGACTTGATCATCACTTCTTTTCCGGCTTTGGAGAGAGCTCTTCCTCTCCAAGAGTTGATACGCTTCCAAATACGGTCTTTCACAAAAGCAAAGGTACTTTTCTTGCTTCTCTCCACCATGGACGGTAGTCCTAGATAATTGCCTGTACCTAAGACATGCTTTACTCCCATGATACTAGATAGGTCCTCTTGGGCTGCCATGCTAAGATTTCGGCTAAAAAAGACTTCAGACTTTGACATATTAATCTCTTGACCTGAAGCTACCTCATAAGTTTTGAGAATGTTCATCAATCTCCTGGTCTCATCAAGCGTTGACCTACAAAACAAGAAGCAATCATCAGCAAAAAGTAGATGGGACACCGGAGGTGCCCCTCTACAAACGTTAACACCATGGATGTCGCCGCGATCCACAGAAGACCTTATGAGAGTTGATAGGCCTTCTGTCACTAAAATGAAGAGATAGGGAGACACTAGGTCTCCTTGTCGTAAGCCTCTGCCTGGAACAATAGGACCGACTTTCTCAAAATTCACCAATACAGAGTAATTTACGGAACTCACACAAAGCATCATCCAGTGTATCCACTTTTCAGCAAAACCCAACCTTTCAAGCATACCTCTCATGAAACCCCAATCAACTCTATCATAGGCTTTACTAATATCAATTTTGAGTGCCAACTCACCTTTAATACCCCGGTTCTTGCGTTTAAGTGCATGCACCACCTCAATAGCAATCAGTGCATTGTCTAAAATAGATCTTCCTTCCACAAAAGCCGATTGCTCTTCCGCCACGCACTTGTCTAAGCAACCTTTCAATCGATTAGCCAGCATTTTTGACACCATTTTGTATAAGACATTACATAGAGAAATAGGACGTAAGTCCTTCATGGAGGTAGGGTTTTCACATTTTGGAACAAGACATATGTTTGTTTCATTTAGTGAGGATGGAAAAAACCCCCTCTCCAACCAGTCCTTAACTGCCTTATAGATATCATCTCCACACACATTCCAAAAATGTTGGTAGAAAGCTGGGTTGAAACCATCAGGGCCTGGGGCTTTATCTGGATGCATCTGAGATAAAGCATCATGAATTTCTTCTTTTGTAATTGGCGCCAAAAGACGAATATTGTCTTCTTGAGTGATCTTAGGCGTGATCAGTGATAGAACCGGTTCATGATTGCTTTGGTTAGCTTTGAAGAGTTGGTCAAAATAGGCTTTGGCTTCATCACAAATCTCCTCCTGAGTTGATACTGCAATATTGTCACTTCTAGTCAACTTTCCTATTCTCTTGGCTTTCGATCTTATGGAGGCCGATGTGTGAAAAAAACGTGTGTTGAGATCTCCTTGCTGGAGCCAATGCATTTTTGCTCTCTGACGCCAATAAGATTCCTCTTGTACTAACAACCTCGCGTGCTTCTGTTGAACTTCTTTGTAACGGCGAGAATTGTCAGGACCATGTCTACCCCTCAGACGTTCTAGCTCATCCGTACATTCTAACACTTCTTGCTTGAACCTCTTCCTTTTCTTCCTCCCCCAACCTTGTAACACGTCGGCACAACGGGCTACTCGATTGGTAATATCAAGGTCATTTTCACCATGCCAGCCTGCTTCCACTATTTCTCCGACGTCTTCTTCTTTCAACCAACTATTTTCAAAACGGAAGGAATATGTGTTGCCATTTCTGATGTTGACAGAGGTTTGGAGTAAGATGGGGCTGTGATCAGAGTGTGATGTTAGCAGATTCTGGAGTCTGACTTCTGGATACAGCATAAGCCAGTCAGTATTTGCAAGAGCTCGATCAAGTCTTTCTTCTATAACATGTGGCGTGCCACTGCTCTTGATCCAAGTAAACGGATATCCGTCAAGATGGATATCAGTAAGATCGCAATCACTTACTGCGTTTCTAAAACCTTCACAAAGCCAGTTTGGGTGGGGGTGACGTCCTTGTTTGTCAGCCTGAGATAGTAAATCATTAAAATCGCCTATAATGCACCAAGGAAGCGCTGACATGTCTCTAAGTTCTCTTAACAAGTCCCAAGCCTGCCTCCTTCTTCCTCTTTCTGGATAACCGTAGTAACATGTTAACCTCCAATCTCCTTTGTCTCCATCTGACACAATAAGATTAATGAAGTGTTTTGAATAGTTTATGACTCTGCACTTTGTACATTCATTCCACATAACTGAGAGGCCTCCGCTTCTACCTTCCACATCAATGGATAAGCAAGCATCAAACTTAAGCATAACACGAATAGTCTCCATCTTCTGCGCTTTAGAGAGAGTTTCAGACAAAAACTTGGTATTATAGCTTTAGAAATCTCACGTTTAATATCCACTGGATCTGATATGTTATATTTTTTTTTTGGTAGAATGAGAAAAAAGCTACAAAGAGAAAAAACAGGAAGAAAACAAAATAGAAAAATAATGCGAAGACAGGCCTAGCTCCTTAAGAACATGACTCTCTCAGCATCCGCTTACAGGAGGGAAATTGCTGCAGGAGGGGATCCGATATGTTATATGCAAACATAAATCCAAATGTATCATACAATTGATTGTAAATTTTAAATTTATTTTTCAACACACATTTACCCAATTATAAATCACTTTACATTTAATTTGTTTTTAAAATCAATTTAACATAATCAATTCATTTAAGATCAATAGGGAACCAATTGATTTGTTAATCTGGCTGTAGTGATCACAAGATTCCTTGTGCAAATAGCTTTGTTTGCATTCTTTGCAGCAGTGCTGGGTCGATAATATAAATAAGTTGTTAAAGAGCATTGAATAGGTTTTCGTCGTTTTGTTTTTAAATGTAAGTAAATCAATTGTACCACGATTGGTCACATTGATCTCCTGATGATACGTTTTGCATGTGTACTAGTGATGCATTGTGTATATGTACATAGTACATGTATAGCCAATTTGTAATACATTATATTTTGTCTTTTAATGATTATTGCAACCATTGTATATGCTAATCTAGTTAATTATTGTCTTTTAACTCAACTTGATCTAAGTTTAGTCATTTTATTTTTGTCCATGAAGCAACTTGCATTTTTTTTTTACCTTGAATTAATACATGTATTTTGGACTGAAAGGGTCATAATATCTATTGTTATTTTGATTGATTACGTGAGGAAAGCTATTATATCTGAATTAATTTTCACAATTAAAATCATCAATGTCAGCTTCAAAATAAACATCTCATGTTTGTGGAAAAAAATTGTCATTTTTATATTTTAAACGTGTTGTGTAGAGGATAAAAATTTTAATTTTGTACTTTTAAAAAAAAAATGAATTTTTGTTTAATCACTTTACTCTAGTTTGTCATATTTCAAAAATAATTTTAAAATTGGATACAGGAAAATTGGGTGGATTCTAGGGTGAGGGCTTAATTAAGTCCCTCACCGGTGTACCACTAATTTTAACTGTTAGATTAAATCAACCTATATGATTTTGATGCTCCTCACAACACTGGATTTTGTCCTCTTGCATCCACATGCATTCTCTTCTCCCACCAGATTTCATCTCTCCGCATAATTTATGGTCTATTTCACATAATTACAATAAAAAAGTGGGTATTCTTTGAAATGTTTCCATTCCACATTGATAGCAAGTGGAGATTTGTCTATCACGTTTGATTATTTTTTTTCTTTCTAAAAACAACATTAAAGAAAACAAAATAATTTTGAGGCAAAACTCATATAGATTGTTTGATTTACTATTTTTTTTTTTTTTTTTTTTATATTGATTTACTATTATTTTGTGTTGTTTTATGTTGAGTCACTCGGGTATTTGATGATAAATGTCAAATTACAATATCACGAGGAATATAAAAATAATAGCTTTGGTTTAAAAATCTTATCCAGTTCTTGAATCCCAACCATTATTGAGCAAAATAAACCCCTTTGTAATTCTTTTAGACTTAAAGATGGGATTGTTGAAGGAGGAGGAAGAGGGAGAAAAGCATCTTAGGAGATGATCAAGAAACGGTGGAGGTGGTTGGGAGCAGATTTAACGGCGGTTGAATTTTGGGTAGTGGCCTTTGGCTACAAATTTGAACCAACGCAAGAGATGATGGGAGAGAGAAGGTGGAGAAATTGGATTGTGCGAGAAAAGACATACGTACTCTCTTTTTATTTTTTAATCCATCTAAACCTTTAAACATATCTGATGGCATATAAAAGTGGTTCACCGGTGAACCACTTGTTTAATGGTTCACCTTAGACGCAGCCGGAAAATTGTTATGTCCAAACTTTTCTTTAATATTAAAATAAGATGAAAATATTTTTTTTCAATTAAAAGTACACAAGTTAAAAAACATCTCATTCAACATTTAATATTTAAATTATTTTTATTTATACACCATACTTTCCATGATGATAAGTGATAAACTCTTTCGTTTGGTTGCAATAATCATCAAAATTACACAGATCCACTCAAATAATAATAATAATAATAAAATTAATTAGTTTTTATTATTATTATTATTATTGGAAGTGCAAAGAAACACGTTAAAGCGGCAGTGAGGTGAGATTGAACTAAGAAACAACCTCGCCGTACTTTCCTGTTTCACCACCGCATCTTCCTTCTCCACCAACACCGCTTCCACCAATTCTCCATAATCCGCCGCACCATCTCCGCTACCGGCAATAAACCCTACAATAGCCGCCTGCACCGGTCCCAAACTAGGATTATAAGCAGCAGATTCCATATATGAACCTTTATAAACATTCCCGCTCGAATCCAACAACGCCACACCGGACGGTGATTCACTATACGGCGCGTGTGATTCATTCGCCGCTTCCAGTGCCGCAATCTTCAACTGATTATTATAACCGTTGGATCCATCGAGATCGAGAAGCGACAAATCGTTGTGACGAGGCTCCAAGAAAAGAGGAACGTGTTTAGGAAGAAGATCGTGAGGACCGAAAGGATGAGAGAGAAATTCAGAGAGAGAAGTGAAATCCGATGAATCGGAGTTTGTTATGAGAAGAGGAATATCGGAAGCTCCGCGGATTTCTTGAAGAAACTGACGGCAATGACCACAAGGTGCGGCGGAGACGGCGAGATATTGAAGCTGAGTTTCTTTATTTTGAGAGAGATTTGTTAAGAGAAACTGTTCGGCGTGAATTGTATGGTGAAATGGAAGGTTAGGAAATTCGACGTTAACGCCGATGAAGATTCGGCCGGAGATTCCTACTCCGACGGCTGCCACGTGGAATTTGGAAATAGGAACACGGGCTAATGGTTGGGCCGATTTAACGATGTTTGGGAGTAGTTGGGTTAGGGTTAAGCCCGTTGATTGGGCTATTGATTTAGCTTCTAAGGCTTCTATTATGAATCTGGGTTCATCCATTTTAATAATAATAAATTATTTGAAGTGAGAAAGAGAGATGAAGAGTGGAGAGGGGAAGAAATATGATGGTCCTCGTGCTAATTTATAGATTGGAGGAGGAATGGGTAATATGCCAGCTATGCTACCAATAATAATTTAACTTCTTTTTATTAAGTAGCCTGATAATTAAGAATTTCATCAAGTGAAATGAGCGAGTTTGAATTTCGATCCGTGTATATATAATGTATTTTTATATCTGTGTATATATAATGTATTTTTATTTTAACATAAAATATATTCTCGTATCAATTGAGCTAAGTTCATAAAACGATTTGTTTTTCTTATTAAAATGTTTAATTGCACATTTGATTTTTTATATTTATCTTAGATTTTAAGTTGAGTTTTTACATTTATATTAAAAATACCAGAGATCAACTTGAAATTTTAAACATAAGATTGTTTGAAATAAAATAAACATAAAGGACAACTTAAAACTTAAAATAAACATAAAGAATCAAATGTGCAATTAAGTTTTAAATTAAATATGCATTTGGTATTTATATATTATTATATATAACTGAATTATATTTATATGAACATGTATATTAATATTTTAGTGATTATATTCCATTTTTTATAATCATTTATATTTACAGGAATATATACATTCATCTTTTGATAATTTTATTCAATTTTTGGTAAATATTTTATTTTTGGTAATTATAAGATTTGGTAAAAAAAATAATAAAATAATGTTTTTAAAGAAAAATACAGAGATGAAGAATCGTGCTAGATTTTTACATGTACATTTTCTGTTATTTAATTTAAAGTGTTTTGTCTACGGCAATGGGAACCTAAAAATCTTGTTTGGGATTGAAATCTAATTATTTGTGTATCAATAAAGTTTAAATTTAAAATATTGCTTTCTACTTGACTTGTATTTTTTTGTCTCACAAGACAAAAAGTTATATGTCTAGTGAAGGATAAACTAAACTTTATCGGACACATCCTCAAGTCTCGATCCCAATAATTGAAAAATGTGGTATAGATGTGTTTGGAATTGGTGCAGAAGGATGCCAACATAAATTAAACTCACAACTGTAAACTTGATCACCCATTCATGTGGAATATTCTTGATTCCTAAATGTCATCTTAATCTTAATCCAATATCATCTTAATCTTAATCCGATGATTTAAAGAAAATTATATTTTATTTTACAATTCAAATACCAAACATAAATTTGAATTGTCTAATTTTAATCAACTGATTTTTCAATAATATAAAATGCATAGAAAATTAACCATAGAAAAGCCTTTCATATCAATAAATTTTCCCTAGTATATTTCGTTACATGCAATTATAATAAATAAATAAATAAATTGAAGTCACACTCATCCCCTACGCATGTCTAGTATTTTTATTGGAGCGATCTAGGTAAGATGAATTTTGAACAACAATTTTTCTTTTTTATAATTTAATGTAACAACAAGTTTTTATATCACACTGAAATAATTTTTATTTAGATTTTACATTTAGTTATAATTTTACTTGGTTTTAATATATTTATGTTTATATGTATTAATTTATAATTAATTAAAGCTTGCAAGGAATTCTATATATCCCATTGATATCTTGCTTGTAATTTTCTGATTAAATTTTTGTAACCTCAAGGTCCCATGATTCCTAGAATGAAATATAAAATGTTGCGTCCTGATAGACCCAACTTACCTAATTCAATCACCCAAATAAATTACCAAATTCAAGAGTTCACTCATTTAATTTTAGTGTCATGCTAAATAGTGCCACCGGAACACTTATTAAGCATATTATAAATAGAAATAAAAGATAAAATTAATATTTCTAAAAAACTTTTTACATTCTCAATGCATTGAATGCACAAGTTCCGAGACAGAATTACTATATTTATATGCTTAACTAGTGCTCCGGGGGCACTGTTTAGAATTTTCTTTAATTTTATGGTAATAAGGTAGTTCTTTACACAATTTGTTCATTTATTATTTATCTTCTTGTGAACGAATAGAACTTGTTTTTGTTTTGGTTTGTGGTGGTGGTATGAGAAAGTTGGAGTTGTGATAAGGACCTAGCTGTTGCTCTCAACATTGAGTCTCTATAGCTACTCGGACTTTCCCCGTTAATGCCACAAGGCCCAATATAGATCATTAGAAAAAAGGAGGTGCACATAGCAGTTAAAATAAGGTGAGGCCCAACATTTGTTGATGAGATTTATTGAATAATTGATATAATAATTTAACAAATCTAAATAAAAAAAATGGCTTATGACTAAAAGGTTTAAAAGCATAAAAGTATAGACAAAACAATTAAATTAAATAAATTAAAATATTTTCATTGATTATGACTGCCTTACAAATCGTCTCAAAAACACTATACTGTATAATGTTTAATAAAGGATCATACTTTAAAGGTCCAAAATGCAAAAAAATCCGACTAAATAATAACATTTTAAATACGGGTCTCATTAACTAGTGTCGTGACATGTGTCGTTGAAAATATTTGAATCTGGTGGTTTCGAAGGTGGTGATGACGCTGCTGAGAAATGAGAACACATCTTCTGACAATTTTGGAGTCGGTGGTGGTGGTTGCCGAGGAGTCAAAAAAATTTCTAATGATTTCAAAGGTGGTGATGACGTCGCTGAGAAATGAGAACATGTCTTCCGACAATTTTGGAGTTGGTGGTGGGGGTTGTCGAGGAGTCAAAAAAATTTCTAATGGTTTCAGAAGCCGCGGCCTTGTTAGTGGTGACTCACCACCGATGAGTGTATGAGTTTTGAGTGCAAATCTGGTGTGTCGGCGCCAAAAGTTAAGCAATACAAGTTTTTGTAAATTAAACTTTGATTTTTTGTGTTGGTTCTTAAACATTATAAAAATGAATATGTCACATTATAAAAAATATCTAAAAATGAGACAAGACCAAAATTCAAGGAGAAAAATAAAATTAGACACTAAAATAGCAATTTTTAAAAATAGGGGACCAAATCATTTAAAAAGAAAATATGGAAGTCAATAAATAAAATAAAATAAAAAACCAAACCAATATTACACTAGGTTTAAATTTTATTTTTTTAGAATATCACCTATTTCTAATTCTATTTCAATAACAAACTCTTGTTTTGTTCTATTTACAGACTCAGTGAGAAATGCAAAAAACTCTTCACCATCGTTGTTCATGCATCACCATCGTTAGTCATCTTCATCATCGCCGTCATTGTTCGTTCTTCATCATCTCTGATCATCTTCATCTCTATCATCGCCGCTTGTCTCACAGAGGTTTAGAATTGGATTAGAATTCAACCAACTATTACGCATACAGAGGTTTATGATTATTTCAAACGTGAGTTCAATCTGATTCTTGATGACTTTAAAATCAACAGAGCTGTGAGGGAAGCGAGGGAATTGGTAGAAGGTAGTGAAAAGGAACAATACAGTTTGATATGGGATTATGCTAATGAGCTTAGGAAGAACAATGTTGGTTTTACTATAAAGGTAAACACTATTCCAATGCCCAACTCTCCATCCCAATTTAAGAGATTCTATGTTTGTTTGGATGCATGCAAAAAAGGGTTCAAGGCAAGTTGCAAACCTTTCATTGGATTGGATGGGTGTTTTTTGAAAGGTTGTCATGGTAGTCAACTACTAGTTACCGTGGGACAAGATGCAAATAATCATATATTTGTACTATGCATGAGTTAAAGGGGATTCCTGATTCTAATTTCATGAGTTTTATTTCCTGATTTTGATATTTTTTTTTTTTGTGAACAAGGTCTTATACCTGCTATGCAGGAAGTCATGTCTGGTGTGCCACATAGATATTGTGCTATGCATCTATGGAAGAACTTTACAAAAAATTGGAAGGATAAAGAGCTTAGAGGCGTGGTGTCTAGGTGACGTGACAACTCACATAAATCACTATAAATGACGTGGAGTCTAGGTGGCATTTGCCGCGTCACTCTTAACGAAACAAATAAACCGGGGGGGGGGGGGGGGGGGGGGTATTTGATTGACTTTTTACAATTGCAGGGGGTATTTGGCTATTTCGAAATTGCAGAGGGATATTTGACGATTACAGGGGGTTTTTGACCTTTTACTCATATTTTGATATCTAATCTTTTTTCTTAAACAAAATAATCAAATAATACTTCATTGTAGAATCCTTCTACAACTCAAATTTTAAACGCTCTCATTAAAGGCATATATAAATATGGAAACAAGTGGTCATGAATAATTGTATCAAATCTTTAAAAATATAGTCTTTCCATTGTTGTCTCTTTAAAAATATTGTCTTTCCATTGTTGTCTCTTTAATTTGCAGGAATTCACGTACCTGTACATAGGGGTGCTTGCGGTTCGGTTTTGGATGGCTAATTAAAAAAAATCCGATCCAGTCCGATTCAATTTTGTGCGGTTTAATTTGATCGGTTTTTAGATATCCAAATTATAAATTAATTTTTTTTAATTAAATATTAATATTATAAAGACATGGTAAAATAATATATTTGATGTAAAATATAATATGTAATAAGTTAAAAATTAATATTTTGAAAAGAAAATTATCAATTATATTTGAAACCTATGTACTAGTAAAAAGAAATAAATTGAATTGAACTAATAATTATTATTGAGAAATTCAAAAACCAATAATTAATATGTTAATGGAATATATCATACTAATAAAAAGTTAAATATATATATTAAAAAAAATGTATGCGGTTTGTTCGGTTTTGAAAAATCAATCTAAAATCCGATCCGATCCAGCGGTTTTCACAAAAAGGACATCCAAACACATTCAAAATTATTCAATTTTTTGTGGTTTTCGGTTTTTTTGGATCGGTTTACGGTTATTTTTTAGATTGGATTGGATTGGATTTGAGCACCCCTATCTATACATGTGAACCTAGTATAATATATAAAAACTAAATAAATATTAAACTAGTTGCAGGAACTCATAACTTGCTATATTAATATCACACAAGTATCAACAACACATTAACAAGGTCCAGCAATGTTAGGTAGGTAGCAGCATTCATCCAGACTTCTAGAGAGATGTGACAGAAGAACTTGCATTGGTTATTTTCTACAGGGAAAAAAATAATAGTTCTTAGCATAATCTTGAAATCACACTCTTCAATTGCCTTATAGAAAAATCATCAGCAACATCACATATTACCATCTACTCTACCTACCTGTTGTTTCACTAGTCTTGATGCAAATCTAAGCATCTGCTCCCCCAAAATGCCTTTCATAACCGCCACAAAAGTATGCTTGGCTATTTCACCTCTCTAGAACAAATGACACCAAAAAGTTAGTAATATGGCAAAGCCTTGCATGACAAACTTAAATAGTTTTTATTACATAAGAGAGGGAAAAAGAAATGACAGTGAAACTGGTTTGGGGGGCAACAGACCTTAAATTTGCCAAATAAAAGTTGAAGTTCAATGGCGTTGTCTGGGTCAGCAGAGGAAATCAAGAAAGGGATCATCTGGTCAAATGGCAACACCGGTTCACTGGAATTGATTTGGGTTCTACGCTGTTCGTTGCCGGTGACCTGCAGATTTCTTTTCTACAAGTGAAAAATATAATTGTTAACATAACCTTGAAATCAATATTGAATTGCCTTATGGAAAATTCATCAGCATCGCTGGATAAACCATCTACTCTACCTACCTGTTGTTTCAGTGTTGCTACTGCAGATCTAAGCTTCTCCTCCCCCACAATGCCTTTCATAAGTGGTCCAAAATCATACTTGGGTATTTCACCTCTCTAGAACAAATGAAACAAAAAAGTTAGTACTATGGCAAAGCCTTCTTGCGCCACAAACTTAGTAGTTTTTAGCACAAAAGAGAGGGAAAAAGAAATGGCAGCGGAAAACTGGTTTGGGTGAACAAGCCTTATATTTGTGAACTAAAGATCGAAATTCATTGGCTTTATCCGTGTCCATTTGGGAAATTAAGAAGTGGAACAGCTGGTCAAACGACACCCGTTTACTAGGCTGTTCATTGACTGTGACTGGTAGATTACTTTTCTACAAGGGAAAAAAGTGGTTCTTAATATAAACATGAAATCGTATTCAACTGCCTTGTAGATAAATCATCAGCAACACTGCATAAACCATATAGTCCACCTGTTGCTCATGCACTTTTGCTGTTGCAGATAAAATTAGCTTCTCATCCCCCACAATGTATGTCATAAGCGAGTAAAACGTAACCCTGGGTATTTCATCTCTCTAGAAGAAATGAAACAAGAGTTAGTAATATTGAAAAGCCTTGCACCACAAACTTAAATAGTTTTTAACACGTAAGAGAAGGGAAAAGAAATGATAGAGAAGCCAGTTTGGGGGCAACGACCTTATATTTGTCGAATAAAGATTGAAGTGCATTGACTTTGTCTTGGTGAATTTGGGGAATCAATAAAGGGAAAAACCGGTCATATGGCACCACAGGTTTCCTAGAATTGATTTCAGGCTTTTCATTGACAGTGACTTGCAGATTACTCATCTGCTCCTCTGTAGATTTCAGCTGCCATATACAAGCAATGTCAACACTGCATAAACCATCTACTCTAACTACCTGTTCTTTCATTTTTTTTTCTCCTGCTATTCTAAGCATCTGCTCCTCCAAAATGCCTTTCATTACTGGTAAAAATATATGCTCGGCTATTTCACCTATCTAGAACAAATGACACAAAAGAGTTAGTAATATGTCAAAGCCTTGCACCACAAACTTAAATAGTTTTTAGTACATAAGAGAGGGAAACAGAAATGACAGTGAAACTGGTTTGGGGGGTAACAGACCTTATGCATGTGAAATAAAGCTTTAATTTCAATGGCTTTGACTGGGTCAGTACGGGAAATCACAAAAGGGAACAGCTGGTCAAATGGCAACACCTGTTCAGTGTAATTGATTTGGGTTCTACGCTGTTTATTGGTTGTGACCAGTAGATTACTTTTCTACAAGGGAAAAAAAGTGGTTGTTAACATAAACATGAAATGAATATTCAATTGCCTTATATAAAAATCATCAGCAAAACTGCATAAACCAGCTATTCTACCTGGCGCACTTTTGCTGCTACTGATAAAAGCAGCCTCTTCCCCACAATGTCTTTCATAAGCCGATAAAGAGTATCCCTGGATATTTGATTTCTCTAGAACAAATGACACAAAGGAGTTAGTAATATGGCAAAGCCTTGCACCACAAACTTAAATAATTTTTAACACGGGAGAGAAGGAAAAAAATAAATGATAGTGAAGCCGGTTTGGGAGTAACAGACCTCATATTTGTCGAATAAAGCTTTCAGTTCATTGGCTTTGTCTTGGTCAATTTCAGGAACCAAGAAAGGCAACATCCATTCATATGGCAGTGGTACCCTAACATTTATTCGGGTTCTAGGCTGTTCATTGACAGTGCCCGGTGGATATCTTATCTACATGGGAAAAAAAGTGGTTCGTAACATAATCTTACGTTATTCCCTTTGTTCAACCTAATCTTGCGTTTCAGATAAATAATAATAAATAACCCCGCTTTTTAGTTTTTCTTGGTGAATAAATATTTGAAGTTTCCGTTAGCAAACGAAAGGATGATAAAAGAGCTTCGTGGCATGTTTGTTAGACTTTCAGTGAACATATATGCCAGCAATGTAGTGGAAGATCTATTGAGAGAGTTTCTAACCAGAATGATGTTCAAGTTATCATTGAGGAGATAATGAGAAGCCGTAATTTCTTGGATGTTCTTGAGGAAAAAGAAACAGACCTGTTAGACATGCGAGTGTTTGTGCTTGATAGTCTATATCTATGCTAAATTCAACTTTCCTACTTGTTACTTGAAATTTGGTTAAATTCAATCATTATTGTTTTTCTAATCCTTTGCCCCATATTATACCTTTTTGTAGATACTCAACAATGTGGAATGACCAGAGAAATTCCCCTTTAAGGATTACTATTTTCAACGCTATGATGTTTATCATGATAAGCACTTCTGTATAAGCTGTTTATATATCAAAAAATAAGATAATGTTAAATTGTTTTTTAAAAGCTATAAGTTGTTTTCATAAGCTATCTTTAAGAATTTATGAATATAAGCTGAAAATAACTTATGAACAATGTCATACATGTATTGTCATCACAAATCTTTATGAATATAAGCTGAAAATAACTTATGAATATAAGCTTAGTTGGGTAAGAGATTTAGTAGTGCTGTTACTCATTTTCTTTTCTTTAGAATTGCATACATGTATTGTCATCACAAATCTTCACTTTGCATTAGGTCAGCCATTTTCCGCCAGGATACAAGCAAGAACGAGTCGTAGGATTAGGCATGAATGAAGAAGACCTCAAGAGGAACCCTGTAAGAAAATCATATAGCCTAATATAACTATCTGACCAGAACTTCATTCAATTCAATGAAAAAATAGAGACATGGCTACATATCAAAAAGGCCATACTGATAGAAGTTATTTTCTGCTGCTGCAGGTCCTCACGGCGTATGCTGTACAAGACTTAAATGTGAACCCTAAACTCCCATTTGAAGATAACTCTTTCGACGTCATCACTAATGTGGTAAAAATACCTTTTCATATATTTTAACTTTGGTGCTGGAAACTTGTGCAAGTGATGCATGCTATTGGCTTATACTTGTATTGTATGATGCATATTTTTGCAGTAGTTTCTTTGAGTTTCATTTTCCTGTTTATCTCATATAATCTCACTTTTCTTCACTAGACAAGCTAACCCAAAGCGCTACTATTAACTACTTGAGAATTGCATATGCCCTGCAGGTTAGTGTTGATTACCTAACAAAGCCTCTTGAATGATATTTTCAAGGAATGAGCAGGATACTCAAACCAGGTGGATTGGTAATGAGGTGACATTCTTGTTAGCTTTCAATCATATAATTGCATTTGAACAATCACTTCGTCATTTCTGTAATATCATTTCTATTATCGATTATTGGTCTTGTACATCCTATTGTCCTATTCAACTAAGGATGACTTCATCGATGATTTCAGCTTTTCGAACCGATGCATTTGGACTAAAGCCATTTCTATATGGACATCAACCGGGGATGCTGATCATGTTATGATTGTTGGATCCTATTTTCATTATGCAGGAGGATTTCAGCCTCCTCAGGTAATTCTGTCCCTGATATTTTCCTATTTTGTTAGGACAAGCTTCAAGTAGCAGGAGTCTTTAATCTCCTTTTTCTAATATCTAAATACCTTTCTCTCCCTTTGCTACATATTTTACTTATCAGTTATCTCTCTCACACACGCCACTTGTATTATATCTGAATAACAACTCTTGCACCAACAAAACACTAGCCATTTGCGATGCATCCATGTTGTTGCAATCCCTGTATTGTATTAGTAACTGATCATGAAGGGAAACTTGAGATGATAATATGTCACGTGATATATGTGCAGTTTTTGTGCGACTTCTATTCTTATTATACGGCATTTTCCTTTTTGTTATAACAAAATATTTTGACAAAGATCAGTTATTATCATACTAATTAGTATGCTTTAAAATAATACAGAATTTTCTTTTACTAGTCATGAATGAAATATGAAAGTCTATACAATATTGTATATTTGATGTGATCATGTGACAATGTTACCAATGCTAAGGCCAATGTAACTTGTTTTTCTGTAGGCTGTGGATATATCTCCAAATCCTGGACGCTCGGATCCCATGTACGTTGTGTACTCGAGGAAGCTTCCTCCTGCTTAAAATGAGAATTTGTAGCAGGTGTATTTACTTATCAGAAGTTACTTTGATGGGGAATTTGTTCATATTGTATGCCGAAGAAATTGAATAATATAGCTAGCATTGTTTCTTATGGCAGCCAAAACACTACCTTTGTTATCACGTGCAATAAAGACAATGAGATATTTTTGTCTAATCTGCTCCAAGATTTTTAATTACAGTAGAAGATACACTTTGGATGGATCATATTGATCTTCTGGTGGGTCACACTATGTGGTAGACCAAGTTAAGAATAAGATGTAAAATTAGGACAAGTTAGAAAAACTTTATGACTAGGCCTTGAGAAAGAAAAAATATAATGTTCCATTGACTGCTAGATGGAATCAATCTGATCTTACCTAACAAATGTTATTTCCATGAGAGTCATGAAGTCACAATTTGTCCATCCTCTATATATAGTACATAAGATTGTAGTAGTATACTAGTGCCTATTGGCATTATTCTTGATGGATTCAAATCTAGGACCTTTATCACCAAACTTAGGTTTGCCATAATTACTTGGATACAAAAGTTTAGGAGCTGGAGAAATAATGGCTTCGCCAATTGGATTATAGTAACTTGCAATAAAGAGTCTATTTCCATTCTTTTCATGCATGACCCTATGCACACTTTTGTATAAACCGTTGCTCAACATTTCAATTTGGTCACTTGGAGCCTTGGAGGGTTTAAGAGCTTATGTGTATACTGCGGGACTTTGGAGGAATTGGAGGGTTAGAACTTATAAACATAATATGTCTTGGCAAAGAACTAGCAATTTGTTCAAGATCGTCTTAGAGCTACGAAAATTTATTACGATGTTACCTTTGCCATTCAAAAAAAAAAAAACTACGATGTTACCTTTTGTTTTCTTGGTTCGATCCATCGATAATAATCATGTGATGTGATAGTTAGTTACTATATTTTGAATGGTGGGAGCTATTTGGATGTATTAGGTAGAATTGGTCCGTTTCTACAAGGATATGGTAGTTGATCATTGGTTTTAGTGATATGAATATGAATAATACTTTCGTCGAACTTATAACTCACAATTTATCAAAGATTGAGATTTGCTAGAGATATGAGATATACGAGACTTTTGTGTTATTGGGATTGTCAATGTTACATAATTGTTATTTATAATAGTGAATTAAGAGGTCAAGACATTTTAGTGCAATTTTCTTGTTAAGTTGGAATCACGATAAACTTATTTTTTAAGAGTCTCTCCTTAAAATTAAATATATACAATAGAGACATGGATTGAAACGTGTGTTTCTTTCAACTATACAATGCAGCCTCCAAATAGTAAAGACTTAAATGCAACAAATACAAATAAATAAAGATGACAAGAATAATTACAGAATTATAGCCTTCTCCTAATTACATTATCTTCTATCATTTTTGCACACAATCCTAATTTATTTTCAACATAATCAATCTCTAACACATATGGAATTCATGCTAATAAATCGAGGCATAACTATTAACAAAACAAACATTAATAAACCATTAACAAGAGGTTGGTATAACTATAAAGAAAAACCAATCTATCTCTTCATTAAAACAAACAATCTTAGAGAGAAGAATAGAAGAAAATAAGAAATAAGCATTAGAGAGACGAGAAATAGAGTAGAACTCACTAATAAAAAAGAAAACAAAAAAAAAGTTGTCGTATCGGAGTATATTTTAGCCGTATTGAAATATAATTTAGCTGTATCTGACATATATTAGTTATTTTTTTAAGGCTTAAATATGTTTTTGGCACTACAATTATGTCTTGTTTTGAAAAGAGTCCCTGTAAAAAAAAATTTTAATTTTAGTCCCTGCAATATTTCAAATTTTTTTAAATAGCTCCTGACTGGATTTTTTAATGATATTTCAGGGACTAAAATCAATTTTTTATTTTTTTTTACGGGGTCTCTTTTCAAAACAAGGCATAATTGTATGGACCAAAAACATATTTAAAAATTGGTCACGTCAGCTCTAAATCATGCCAGGGGCTATTTTAAAAGTTTTTAGATATTGCAGAGATTAAAATCAATTTTTTTTACGGAGACTCTTTTCAAAACAAGGAATAATTGCAGAGACCAAAACCATATTTAAGTTTTTTTTTAATTATCTCCTGTTTTTTTGTTTCTTTTTGGACAAAACTTAGTTTCATTTCTTTAGATGCTTTTGATATGATTTTTAACATTAAAACTATATTTCTTCAAATTCAAAATTTTCTCAAAGTTTGTTATATCCACAAAATATAAATTTCATGTTAAGAACCATACAAAAAACACATAAAAAAATGCACTATGTATTGTCCATTTTTTATTTATAAGTTGGCCTAATAATCTTTTTCTTTTTTTCCCACGTATCTTCTTATATTAGCTAGATTCTTCTTCTTTTTTTTTTTTTTTAAGTTCTTCTAATTATCTTATATATATATAATATAATATAATATAAATATATTTGTTTCTAAAAAGAAAACTTTGTTATAACTTCCTTTTGTATTTTTGATAAATTGTTATATGTTAAATTGAGTTACTATTTTTGACACCTATTTTTTATTTATATACGAAGATTTCCTTTGACTAATTTTTTTTTCCTTCCTTATTTTATGTTTTGTATTTCTTTTTTTTATATTTTATCTTTATAAGTAAAATTACATTTAAGGATGAGAAATTTGCAATATTATTAAAATTGATGACGACAAATTAGATTTTTTATTAGTAGTTTCTTTTAGTATATTGTTAGTAGATATTAATTGCCTGATACGCATATTAGGACGTATCGAACGCATATCGATATAGAATACGCGCCGGACACGATTCTTCGTCATTTTTATAGTATCGCGGCTACATAGCCTGAAATTGAGTTTGAATTTCACTTGTATATCGTTGAATTTTGATTTTCACTTGAATTGCTCATTCGAATGTTTTTTCGCCGATTAAATGTATTCTTCACCTGAATTTGGTTTGAATCATTATTATTAAAATCTTATTTTAGGTATTTCATCGTTTTATTGAAGAAAAAAAATTGGATATCAAAATTTCAAAAAATCACTTAATTTTGAAGCAATTTCAAATAGATTTTCATAAAAATCATTTTTGAATTACAACTTTTTGAAAAAATTGTGATTTTGACTAAGTTTTGATCTTCAATAATGTATGTTTATATTATATGATGTACAAATTAGTGTTTCAATTTAGAAAAAAACGAATATAACAAAATTTATAATATTTTGAAAAACGATTTTACAAAATCTATTTTAAAAAATACAAAGAAAAAATATCTTTTTTTAAAGCTAAAACAAACAAGCCCTTAATCATCTTTATAGAACTAACTAACTCACACTTTAAACGTTTAAAACATAAGAAACCAACTTAAAATTTAAAATAAACATGTGCAATTAAACCAAAAATTAAAAAACAAAAGCATATCTAAGATTAAGCATAAAGTTATGGAACAACGATAAAATCTAATGATTTTAAGAGACTTCTGTCTAAGGTTCAACTCGTTGTTACCAACAAATGCTTAATAATTGTGAACATATGGTAGGTCACGTGATCCTATGGGATTGTGAATCAACTATCTAACAACATATATATCACCTTACCTCAATTCTCGGCCCAATTATCTTTTAATGAATGTGGTAAATATCCCAACTATGCTGGTGTTGGATTCAAGGCTTATCGGACTCCAGAAATGGATGATAGTAATTGTGAAGAGGTCGACATGAAGGTTGAAGTCTTCCTCTGATGCAGTTTGTTTGACTAAGTTCCATTCTTTCTTTTTTCTAGTGCGGTTGTTAGTACACTTCGCAGGGTACTAGAATCATCAGAAAATTCAAGCATAGACCGATGGGATTTGTTTCAGCAAATTGTGAAAGGTGCGGCATTTATCCATGATTCTGGAGTAGTACATAGGGATTTAAATCCCAACAACATTTTCTCTTGAACGGTGCTGATATCATCAACATTGGGGATTTTGGTCTTGGTAAAGCTTGAATCTTTTTCTTTCTATGTTTTGGTAGTCCTTTCTATTGATTGTCTTTCTATGGATTGTGGCAATGACGATCTTTTTTCCTTTTTCAGCCAGAATTTGTAATGGTGGTAAATATCCCAACGATGCTCATGTTGGAGTCAAAGCTTACCAGACTCCAGAAATTGATGATAGGAACCGTGAAGAAGTCGACATGAAGGTCGGTATATTCAGCATATGGATGATTTTGTTCGAGTTGTGCTACCCAATGACAACAAACACGGAACACTTCAAATTTTTCGATGCTCTTAGGAAGGGCACACTTCCCGCTGGTTGGAATGGTCAACAACAACATAATCTGTTGTTCAAAATGATCAAAGCAGATCCTACTCAAAAAAAAAGAAGAAAAGTGAAGTTTGAACAGAAAATAAAAAAACAGGGGAAGGAAAGAAACAGCAATGCGGCTGCTAATGTTTAATTTGTTAGAAGTTACTTTGTTATTAGACAATTAGGTTTAACAATTGGGCCCTTAAAAAACTGATTTCTTTGTTTGGGTTTATTGGGCCTTAGTTCAACTTTGTGAAATTTTTTTTTCCTACCCCAACAATCTTTTCAATACCCCAACATTTGAAATTAAAATGACTAAAATGCCCTCATATATAAATTAAAAGAGTGAAAAATTTATCACTTTTACCATTTGCAAACAAAGTGTACCGAGAGAGCAGAGAAAGTGAGTTTACCGGCACACTTGTGTAAAAGTATACCGGTATGTAAACTTGCATACCGGTACAGTTGGTTTGAGTGTACCGGTATGAATATTCATATCGGTACACTTTTGTGCGACTGTACCGGTATGCATATTCATACCGGTACACTTTTGTGCAACTGTACCGGTATGCATATTCATACTGGTACAGTGTGTACCAGTATGAATATGCATACCGGTACAGTTATACAAAGTGTACCGGTATGAATATTCATACCGGTACACTTTCAATGACTGTACCGGTATGTATGTTCATACCGGTCCAGTTGAAGATTTTTTTTTTTCTAAAATTTTTTTCTTCTTCAGTGGTGCGCACCAGAGGACTAGACGGTAGAATTCGACATATGGGAGGGACCAGTCGTGGTGATCATCGTGAGCGCCAGGCAGAGGATCAGCCTGTGCCGGAGCAGCCTGCGGCTGTGGGCTGGCCTGGAGGTCCCATTGATACCAGACTTCTGACACGATACGAGCAGCATGTATCTCGTCATGTATGGTTTGATCAGGTAACTAATTGTTTATTTTGTTATTATTTGTTAAGTTATATTGATGAAGTTATATCAACAGTAGTGTTAAAATATTATTGATAATGTTTTTTTTTAAAATATATGCAGGATCGTCCACTTTTGAGGATATCATCTTTAGGAGCAAAGTTAGCTAGTTGGGTTTCTGATCAACGTCCACCAGTTATTAAAAATTGGTTGGAATTGTCTGGATTGAGCTGGCTTGAGCATACGAGTTTGACAAAGGTTGATCCAAACCTTTTAGCAGCATTTATTGAGAGGTGGCATCCGGAGACATCGTCATTTCACATGCCATTTGGTGAAATGACGATTACACTCGACGATGTGTCATGTCTGTTGCATCTGCCTGTTAGGGGTAATTTTTACACTCCGATATCAGTTAGCATGGAAGAAGCTGCATCACTTGCAGCAGAGTTGTTGGAGGTCAATATTGAGAGCGCATTGGTAGAAACTTCAGAGCAGAGGGGTGGATATTTTTCTCAGCAGTGGCTATATGAGTGTTATAAGAATAATTGCCAACACGGGAGATTTGTTTTTGCTGGTAGGGCGTGGATGCTGTTGTTGGTTGGATGTACTATTTTCACGGATAAAAGCTACACGCGTGTGGACGCAAAATGGCTGCCTATGTTTAGAGATTTATCTGCATGCCATACATATTCTTGGGTCAGTGCTGCGTTAGTTTGTTTATATGATAACTTGAATGATGCCTCCATGTTCTCCACAAAGGCTTTTGCAGGGTACACGACACTTCTACAGGTAACATTTCTTTTTCGGTACTGTAGATGTTATTTAATTTTGGACATTTTTGTATGCATATTGCATGTTTTGAATGTAATTTAGTATGCGATTTTTTTTTAATATTTAATATTTTTTTTCGTTGCGTAGACATATTTTTTATTTTTGTTGTAACAGTGTTGGATTCACGAGTATTTCCCTGGCCTTGGTCGGCGGGCGGATGCGGATTCCGGGTTTTCTTGTAATGCACCCGGTTTCCCTCGAGCTATGCGATGGAGATATAAGCAGGGGAAACTGAAGGTTCATGAGTATCGACCGATCATGGATGCACTGACCCCGTCTGATGTGATTTGGCGTCCGTTTGAAGATCACATGGGTATTAGACCTTATGACCCGATTTGTATGTATAGTGGTTATCTGCGTGGTTGTGCGGTAGTTCCTCATTTGCCTGAGAGGTGTGTTAGGCAGTATGGATTCTTACAGTATATACCACCACCACCACCTTCAGCTCCTGCCACTGCTGTCATTGATAGCGATTGGATTGGTTATAATATTTCTGTTGATCAGATCCTTCAGGCGACACGTGCAGCGACATATCCAGCTGAGGCTACAGATGATTATATGTCGTGGTACTATACGGTGTCACATCCTATATTATGTCGCCCTGTTGATGGACCACATGGAGTACAACCAGTTCCCCAGTATGTGCCAGTACAGCAGCCAGCACAGCAAGATGATCCGATATTAGAGGATGATCCGATACCAGAGGATGCACCAGCTAGAGATGCACCACGAGGCGAGCATTATTGGAGACATGAAGCTGCTACCGCGCTTGAGAGATATATCACTCAGATTGACGCTCAGAGAGAGGATGACGCCTTTTATGATCTTTTTATGGCATTGGATATTTGCCAAGGTGTAGAGGTTGATCCTGATCATTATGTGCCTTGATGCATTTGCTTCTGTACTTTTTTTTTTTTAGCATTATTGGATATTTGCTTGTGATCTTTTTTGACAAACATTTGCTTGTGTACTTATCTATGTACTTTTGTGAAATTTTTGTTACAGTTATTTCTTGCACTTGTTTATTTACGTAAATTATTTTCATGTCCTAAAATAATCACACGATTCAAACCAAAAAAGCAAATAACCACGTGACGTTGCGTGTAATAATCTTTAATATAAGTTTATTAAAACGATTGATGATGTGTATATAAATTATGTCATCTATCATAAAATTAAACAACTAAAAGTATCAAATTTAGATTCAAAATTAAACAACTACGATTCGAAATCAAACATCCACAACATCACGAGGATGATTAACCGGAGGATTTAAAAGTTGCCAAAATTGTAGTCGTCCAGTTAATCTTTTGATCCAAGATTCTGCCTCAGGTGAACAATATTTTTTCCAATCAGGGTTCACATCGGGCAACGGAAATCCGGGATTCATATTTACCTATAAGAAAAACAAAATAAGTTCAGGTTCGTAGAAAATAAAAACATAATAATTATTTTGAAAATTGATATGTTTAAGATTAAATTCATATTTACCTGAACCCAATGATTTCCATCGACATAACCGATACAGAAAAACCTTGCTGAAGGGGAATATGATCTCATCATAGGAAAGAAAGTCGTACTAGGTTTACCCAAAGTGACCAAAATGACATTATACCTATTTGCAACCAAGTAACCCATGGCAGGTATGGTGAACCATCTATCTTTTGACTGAGCGCCTAATCCTGATATCTGCAACGATTCTTTCACGAGTTGTATACGTTCGCCGAATAACTTTTCGTACAAACTGATATTACTTTTCAATTCATTGTCTAACTCTCGACGGACCATGGGCCAACCATCCTCTGTGTAACCAAGTAAAGATGCAATAGCTCTAAAACCACAATTTCCATCTGCAATGACTTCAATAATGTGAGCAACATGTGGATGTATATGCTTTGGAAATTGTGACAAATACTTTTGAAATATATTTGTTTTAGATGTCTGAGATAGTTGCTTCTGAGATGACTGAGATAGTTGCTTCTGAGATGACTGAGGTGGTTGCTTCTGAGATGACTGAGATAGTTGCTTCTGAGATGATTGAGATGGTTGCTTCTGAGATGACTGTGATGGTTGTATACACAACCTCTTCGATGCACCTTGTGATTCACGCTCTTCTCTTTCAACATGCTCAAAGAATGACGGATCACGATACACATCATAACCCACTGGTGCTTTGCCTTTATCTTTGTTCTTCACTCCACCTCTAGTTTTAATTTTTTCAGGCGGTGGAATCAAGGAACTTGTATTTGGATAAGCAAGTTCAACCATTTTACTGTTTAACGCTCTTTTACCAACAGTATCAAGTGATCGAAATCGACTCCATATTGCATCTATTGCACGACTCATGTCTAACTCATATCTATCATATGTGTCATCCTCTAATGGTTCCTCCATAGTTAATTTCTTCCAATGACAATGAACTGCCTCTAATGGTATCGATTCAGCGCTCTTTGTATACCCACCCAATTCACATGCACAAGGCAACTGACATGTTGACCTAAGTATACAACCACAAATGTCCTTGTCGGTTCCAACAATGCCAACTCTCTGAAACTCCTCAGAAATTAGATTCATAGCGGCTCTTGACACAAAGCTTCTTAAATTCTTAAAAAACGGACTGCTATGTAGAGGCTCCGTATAATAAAAACTTTTTTGAAATGATGCCTTTACTTTGCCAACTTGAAGAATTATATTGTCATTCATGGATGTCAAACACTTGAATAAGTCACCTTTGCTATTTCCCAACATCTGCTTCAATTTCCAATGCGATGACTCGACTCTAAATATTAAATTCCACACAAAAGTCAATTAAATGAAGAAAAAAAATAGAAAAAAATTCAATTTTGAAATTTACATAATCATACCTATTAGTTGTTGTGTTTCCTAAATGCATCACTTTATTAGTCCATGCTGCAACAAATTTTTCCTTGTGAGGGGTCAACTAGGTCTTACTAACATAGTCAAAAAACGTACTTGAGTTAACACATGCTTGCTCAAGCGCATTCAACTGTTGATGATACTCCGCCTCATTTGTACTACGTACAACATTTTGCCATAAATTTTTCACCAACTCTCGCATATCCTTAATTACATGTACGCCGCATCTTCCAGTCACATTTTTGTTTATGTGCCACGTACAAAGCAAATTTACAGTACGTGGAAATACAATTTCAATTGCTTTCATCAAAGCAAGCTCCCTGTCGGTCAAAATTACTTGTGGAACATTATTTTGCTTAATAAACAACTGTTTTAACTTCTCTAATGCCCAACAATAATTGTCCGTCTTCTCAGCTTCCAAGTAAGCAAATCCAACATTGAATGTCAATTTGGTTGAAGTTATACCAATAATTTCAAGCAATGGTTGTCTGTATTTATTTGTTTTGTATGTGCAATCCATTTCCAAAACAATTGGAAACAAATTTAACAACTTGATTGAATCTGGATGTACCCAAAAAATATCACTCAAAATATCAGACCCATCATCTTTTCTTCTATTCCACGTGACATATTTTTTATCATCTAAACATTGTAGCACGTGTTGCATCTCTGATATAGAACCTCTTTCTTGTTTTTGCAGCATGTGTCTTTTTCGATATATTTGGTTGGCATCAACAAGAGAATCTGGATTAATTCTTTTTTAGGTCTAAAACGATGTTCCTTGGTGCTACATTACACTTTGACAGATCTTCAACACGTTTGTTTTCTTCCACAGTTAAACGCGCCTTACGAGGATGACCTGCATATTTTTTTAGTTATTTTTGAATTGCAAAGATAAATATAATATATTATGAAAAAAATAACATTACAAATAAGAGAAACAAGGATGACCTGCATATTGATCAGGTAGTCCGTGATTGTGAACTCCACATTTAACTTGAACTTTCCATCCCGAACCATCTGTTGAAGGTGTGGCTCTAACTTTGAATGGACAATTACATTTTTTTGTTGCTGTTGACGTAGAACTTTTCGAAGAGTCATATTTTCCACCTCTATCACAACCCAAAATTAATTTGTCATTTCTTCCTCTTATTCCATTCTTTGTATCTGATCTAGTAATTATTATACTCACTTTATTGGCAATTCCAACATCTTGAGCCCATGTTATAACATCATCTCGTGTATTAAATTTTTCATTGGTCGTAAAAAAAGCTGTGGTATCTACTGATATTTGATCTGCATCGCCAGTTTGAGCCATATCTGTTGTAAAAAAAATAATAATAAAGTTTTAAAAAAAGTGAATAATAATAAAGTTTTAAAATTTAAAAAAAAAAAAAAAAAAAACCTGTACCGGTACACTTTTCCAAAGTGTACCGGTACAGGTTTCGAAAACATACCGGTACAGTTTTAAAAGTGTACCGGTATGTTCTGCTAACTTAACTACACCGGTGCTCTTTTTGAAGTGTACCGGTGTGTTCTGGAAAATTTAAAATACCGGTATACTTTTAAAAAGAGTACCGGTGCATTATGGAAATTGAGAATACCGGTATACTTTTAAAAAGTGTACCGGTAAATCGCTTACCGGATCGCTCTAACTCTGAAAAATACACAAAAAAAATAAAATTTTAAAAATAGTAAAATAACAATATTATATAAATAGTAACATAAGGGTAAAATAGGAATATTTAAAAATTTGTAGGGGTATAGAAAAGATTGTTGGGGTAGGAAAAAAAAATTTCCAACTTTGTTCAATTCCGATTTGTTTTCATAAACCTTTGTTCAATTTTGATAGTGTATCATTCATTCATATCCAATAAATATGAAGGTTTCTCTCCCCACCCCCCGTTGTTCTTTTTCACCCCCCAGAAATCCAATTTTATCCTTATTTTATCCTCGAAAACTTCGGTAAATGCGTACCGAAGTTTGTCGATATTAAAAAACAGGTGTTTTACATCGTTAAAAACTTCGGTACGCGTTTATCGAAAAAAAATTTCAAGGTTAAAAATGGAAACTCAGGGGGTGAAAAAGAATTTTTCAAGTTTTTATTATTTGGATTTATGATATGAACTTTTATTAAATTTTATAAAATCGACTTGATGAATGTTTCTCTTTACATCAACTTTTTTACTTTTATCTCTATTCAACGTTAGATGTGATTTGTTTTTTCCAATAAATTTAAGAAAAGCTTAAATATACTTTTGGTCCCTGCAATTATATATTGTTTTGAAAAGAGTCCCCGTAAAAAAAATATATTTGATTTTATCCAATGCAATTTCTCAACTTTTAAAATAGCCCCTGACTGGATTTCTTGATGATATTGCAGGGACTAAAATTAATTTTTTATTTTTTACAAGGACTAAAATCAATTTTTTATTTTTTTACAGTGACTCTTTTCAAAATAAGGCATAATTGCAGGCATCAAAAACATTTAAAAATTGGTCACGTCAGCTCTAAATACAGTCAGAAGCTATTTTAAAAGTTTTGAGATATTGCAGGGAGTAAAATCAAATTTATTTTTTTACAGAGACTCTTTTCAAAACGAGACATAATTGCAGGGACCAAAAACATATTTAAGTCTTTTCTTGTATTATTTACGTCACCTAATTACTGGGGTAAATTTTATTTCATTTGCCTTTTTTTCTTGTGTGGTTATGCACGAGTAATAATATAGGTGTGTCTTGTAGGTATTATCCCTTCACAAGAAGTTTAGAGATTTATCTTTTTGGTAGGACGAACAAGCTTAGAATAGGTTCAATTAGAGATGTCATTTGGTGACTAAAGTAAATTTCATCTTTAATTTCTCTATTGCTAAATTTTGTATCTATGTCATTTGGTGACAAAAATCAGCTAATGCCATGAGACCCAATATGGATGATAGATAGCAAAAGAGAGAGGTGCAAATAGAAGTTAAAATGGGATGGGGGGAGAGAGGATAAGAAGGCAGCCACGTAATGTGCATGTAAATCACTCACTCACTTATGAATGATGCATTACTGAATATAATCCAACGGTCACAATTTTTTGTTCCTAGATAGACATATAATATTCTAGACTAGATATTTAGGTAGGAAAAAAATTAAAGTAACAGTAGCATCATCATCATCATCATCATCATGTACTACTCTTGGTGAGTGAAGAAGTAACTGAAGATGAGTAATTATGTTGGAATAAGGTTACCAGTTGTGGCATGTTATTGTTGTTGTGCCACACCAAATCCTCGTACTATTGTTGCTTCCTCTTCTTGTTCTCTACTAAACAGGACAATTAAGAATGTTCCTCGCCGCATGTTATTAGGCTTTGGAGCATCTTCATTAACATTCTCTCACTTTATGTCTACTTCTGGTGTCAAGTCCTTCATTGCCTCAGCTAGAATAACCTCTGGTCCCTCCGTCGATCAGGTCTCTCTCTCAATAATATCATCTGTTTTTCCTTTCATATTTCAATATTCTGTAACACCAACACTTCTAATCATAGGTGTGTCTGGTGTCCGACATGTGTTCCAACACACGCGATTACATTCAATTAATTCATTTTTTTAAATTATTACTGGTGTCAGACATGTGAGTGTCTGTGCTTGATAGTCTATATCTATGCTGAATTGAACTTTCCTACTTCTTGTTACTTGAAATTTGGTTAAATTCAATCATTTTTGTTTTCCCCCACATTATACCTTTTTGTAGATACTCAAGAATGTGGAATGGCCAGAGCAATTCCCCTTTAAGGACGAGGATTTTCAACGCTATGATGAGTAAGTTAAGTTCAAAACAACTATACTTATGGCCCTGTTTGGATACCAACTTATACCACAAACACTTATCATGATAAGCGCTTCTATATAAGCTATTTACATATCAAGAGTAAAATAAAACTTTTTTATTGTTTGTATAAGCTATAAGCTGTTTTCATAAGCTATCTTGAAAAACTTATGAAAATAAGGTGAAAACAGCTTAAGAACAATGTCATATAAGCTATTTTTGTAAGTTCTTCCAAACAGTCTCACAAAACTTATATCAGTAGATAAGCTCAAATAATTCAATCCAAACTAGACCTTACATTGAAGTACAAAGTTAAAACATTTCTTAAATCTTACCCCAATTACCTCCTTAACATTTGTTAGCTTATATGTGTAATATCAGAAACTTTTCTCTTTAGGTCATCAGATTCTACATTCTATGAAGCACCTCGATTCGTAACACACATTGATGACCCTGCAATTGCTGCTCTAACTAAGTATTACTCCAAGGTTTTTCCACCTAGCAATACTCCTGGAGTAAGCATTTTGGATATGTGTAGCAGTTGGGTAAGAGATTTAGTAGTGCTGTTACTCATTTGTTTTTCTTTCGTATCGCATACATGTATCGTTCATCATAAATCTTCACTTTGCATTAGGTCAGCCATTTTCCGTCTGGATACAAGCAAGAACGAGTCGTAGGATTAGGCATGAATGAAGAAGAACTCAAGAGGAACCCTGTAAGAAAATCCTATAGCCTGAATATAACTTATAACTATCAGGCCAGAATTTCATTCAATAAAAACATAGAGACATGGCTACATATCAAAAAGGCCTTACTGATAGAAGTTATTTTCTGCTGCTGTAGGTCCTCACGGAGTATGCTGTGCAAGACTTAAATGTGAACCCTAAACTTCCATTTGACGATAACTCTTTCGACGTCATCACTAATGTGGTAAAACTACCTTTTCATATATTTTAACTTTGGTGCTGGAAACTAGTGCAAGTAATGCATGCTATTGGCTGATACTTGGATTGTACAATACGATGGATATGTTTGCAGTAGTTTCTTTTCTATTACTATTGTGTATTACTAACTACTTGAGAATTGAATATGCCCTTCAGGTCAGTGTTGATTACCTAACAAAGCCTCTTGACATTTTCAAGGAGATGAGGAGGATACTTAAACCAGGTGGATTGGCCATAATGAGGTGACAATCTTTTTCAGCTATCATTTTAGAATTACTTCATAATAGCATTTCTGTAAAATCTCAATTACTCTTTGGCTGCTCGATATATTTCTTCAAGTATCAGAATCAAGATAAATCTTTCTTTGTTTCATTTAATTGCATTATAACAAGATTTCATATTTTCTTTAACACCTTTTTTGTATTACGATGTTATATATATTATTTGTCTCGTACATCTTATGGTCCTATTCAACTAAGGACGACTTCGTCGTGATTCAGCTTTTCGAACCGATGCTTTTGGACAAAAGCCATTTCTATATGGACATCAACCGGGGATGCTGATCATGTTATGATTGTTGGATCCTATTTTCATTATGCAGGAGGATTTGAGCCTCCTCAGGTAATTCTGTCCCTGATATTTTCCTATTTTGTTAGGACAAGCTTCAAGTAGCACAAGTCTTTAAACTCCTTTTTCTAATATCTAAATACCTTTCTCTCCCTTTGCTACATATTTTACTTATCGGTTCTCTCTCTCTCTCTCTCTCTCTCTCTCTCTCTCTCTCTCTCTCTCTCTCTCTCTCTCTCTCTCTCTCTCTCTCTCTCTCTCTCTCTCTCTCTCACACACACACACACACACACACACGCACGCCACCTGTATTTATATCTGAATAACAACTCTTGCACCAACAAAACACTAGCCATTTGCGATGCATCCATGTTGTTGCAATCCCTGTATTGTATTAGTAACTGATCATGAAGGGGAACTTGAGATGATAATATGTCACGTGATATATGTGCAGTTTTTGTGCGACTTCTATTCTTATTATACGGCATTTTCCTTTTTGTTATCTAACAAAATATTTTGACAAAGATCAGTTATTATCATACTAAATACTATGCTTTAAAATAAAGCAAAATTTTCTTTTACTAGCTTAGTCATGAATGAAATATGAAAGTCTATACAATATTGTATATTTGATGTGATCATGTGACAATGTTACCAATGCTAAGGCCAATGTAACTTGTTTTTCTGTAGGCTGTGGATATATCTCCAAATCCTGGACGCTCGGATCCCATGTACGTTGTGTACTCGAGGAAGCTTCCTACTGCTTAAGAGAAAAAATATAAAATGAGAATTTTTGTAGCAGGCGTATTTACTTATCAGAAGTTACTTCGATGGGGAATTTGTTCATATTGTATGCCGATGATTTTTATTTATTTTTTTATTTTTTTTTCATGTTATAGCATTGTTTCTTATCATGTGCAATAAAGACAATAGAGTTAAAGTAATAAACTTCATGACACAGAGCACAAGCTGTCAAATGGCAGCCATAACACTACCTTTGTTATCATGTGCAATAAAGACAATGAGAATTTTTTGTCTAATCTGCTCCAAGATTTCACAATTTCCCTGTAAGTGAATAAGATAAACTATTTTTGGCTTATTAATTTAATCTGCTCCAAGATTAATACTGTATAAGACACACTTTTGATGGATCATAATCATATTGATCTTACCTAAGAAATGTTATTTCCATGAGAGTCATGAAGTCACAGTTTTTCCATTCTCTATATATGCATAATGCCTATGTTTGTTTTAAAATATTCTTAAGCTTATTAGTGTAATACTTGTACCATGTAGTACATTAATAATATAAGGCAATGCCAAAATTCAAAAAAAAAAAAAAAAAAAAAAACAATAAAACTAAGAGAAAAGAATGGATAAAGAAAAGGTTCACTTATATTTATTCCCTTTATGGAATCAAAGAAAAAACATATATTTCTTTGTTATTCATTCATATAACAACATGAAAAATGAAAATAAAAGAAAAAGGAAACTTGCTGTTACATTTTCCTTTTTGGCTATATTGTAACTTTTTTTTTAAGTTACATTTAGATTGTAGTAGTACTAGTTCCCATTGGCCTTATCCTTGATGGATTCAAATCTAGGACCTTTATCACCAAACTTAGTTTTGCCATAAAGCTCCAAATAGTCACCATAACGATAGTTACTTGGATACAAAAGTTTAGGAGCTGGAGAAATAATGGCTTCACTAATTGGATTATAGAAACTTGCAATAGAGAGTCTACTTCCATTCTTATCAGGCATAACTCTATGCACAACACTTTTGTATAAGCCATTGCTCAACACTTCAATTTGGTCACCTGTTAAGATAATTTAGAAAATGATTAAAAGGATCTTCCAACCTCCTAACTAGTATAGAAAATTGATCTAACCGGAGTACTGACATGTCAAAATCAATAGTAATTTGAAAAAACGAATAATTTGAATGTAATCATGTGTGTTGGTCGGTGGACACATGTTAGACACCAGATACAACTTTGATCAGAAATGTTAGTGTCACGTAGATAAGCTATTTACAATAGTGCAAATAATACCTGTGTTGACAAAAATTGCATTGTTTTTTGAAGGTGGAATCTCAACCCATTTTCCATCATTGAAGAATTCAAGACCAGGGACTTTGTCATCTTGAAGCAATAGTATGATTCCACCAGCATCAGTGTGTTCTCTTAATCCTCTCACTAATTCTGGATATGGACATTCAGGGTACTTTGCCACTTTTGTTCCCATAGCTGGTCCATTACTTCCTGAAAATGCTTTCTTTATGTGTTCTTTCTCCAAACCAAGATTCTCACTCATTACCTCAGATAATTTCTCTGCCAGTTCAACTAGTTTTTCAATGTACTCATCAACTGTTTTGCTGCATTTACACACACACACACACATATATACATACTTGGTATTAGAATAAGACCTTGTTTGGGTAAACAACTTATTTAAATGCTTATACTTATCGTATAAGTTCTTATGTTTAAACTTTTTCGATAACAAAAGATAAAATAAAGTCAAACTATTATCATATAACTTATAAAATATTTTCATAAGCTATCTTCAAGAGCTTATGGATATAAGCTAAAAATAACTTATGAAAATGTCATAATAAGTTGTTTTCACAATCTCTCTCAAACGATCTCTAAGATGTATGTACATTTTAGGATAAAGAATTGGAGTAAATCACACTTTTATATATAGAGCATTGCCAACTTGATCTCTAAGATTAGCGGAATTTCTAAACAGCCATTGAATTTTAAAATTCTCGATCACATTAGTCCCTGTCAGACAATTTCATGAACTAAACCGACTTATCCAAAAAGACTACTAAAATTGAAGATTTTCGTTTTTTAAGTACTATATTGTAATAGTTTCAGGGACTAAATTGAAAATATACGAAAATTTTGACATGCTATATTATGCTTTAGAAAAGAAGCCAAATGTTAGAAGTTGAATTAACTAACCAAAGCTCCTCAGAGAGATTAGGAATTTTCCTAATGTTAGAAGTTGGACGATGCCAAATGAAGAATGAACTTTCCCAGTCTATATCACAAGTGTCCTCCTTATTCTCCAACCTCTTTGCTATCTCAGATTGGTAGAAACTTTCCTTCAGATTATCTTCATAGTAATCATTAATCACCTTCTTCACCTTCTCCATCAACTTCCCTTCAATATCATGATTCTCAATCTGCACAAGTAGTAACATGTTACATTAAAAGCACCAAAATAAATGTTACATTAAAAAACCAACACAAATATTATTATTCATATTACCAAAAAGCACCCCCATTTTTGACAAGATTCATGCAAAAGGGCCATAGTTTCATCCCTTTTGTCACCATTGAGAGTGCTAAAATCTATCACAGGAATTGCCATATCTATGATAAGTGTATTTTTTTGTTTTTGTTAATATGATATGATAAGTATTTGTTTGATGAAGTGATATAAATGGATGAGGTATTATATATAGTGTTACAAAAAGAGATGAAAACTGTCTTAACAGAATAATAACTAAAGACTAATTAATTAAATAATGTTGAGTCCATATTTAGTAAAGACTTCAAATGAGTGGACATTTATTATTCTTTAGATTTGATGGTCAATAAGATTTTCTCTTGTGTTCAAAGTTTTGATTCTTTATTGTTGTGTTGTACACAAAGATATTTCAATTTTCAAGTAGCCTTGTTTTATAATTTAGGCTTCCTCTAATGTGTAGAAGAAAATTTGTCTTGCACAATCCATAAATGTATTTTTTTACTATTGAATCAATAAAACATGTTATATCATATTTGATTTAGTAGTGTTATTTACTTACTATTAAATAATCGAAACTAATTTGCATATGATACTCCCTCCAGTTCTATAAACAAGCAAATTTTACCTTTATAAATTCATTGCAAAAGTAATTTATATAGAACCGGAGGGAGTACAAGATATGTCTCACTTGTGTATCATATAATTTACTTTTAGTTGAATCAAAAGCTACTGTTGATTGGGTCAACATTTTCAACTACTATAATGTATGTAAAAAACCAGGGGCAGTGGCTCAGAAAACAAGGTTTCAATGAATCAAAATCCAGAAAAGGGAACATTGATGGAGCAAATCAACCAGTGGGCGATTTTGGCTGGATGCTGTTGAACACATGTAGTAGTAAGTAAGGACCTAAAGAGTAAGGAACATTAACCTAAGAGTAAGGCCAATAAGTCAATTGTCTTAGATTTTTAAAAATATTTTAAAAAAATCACTTAATAAAATGCCATATTCTTTATTTTTGGTTTAAAAAAACTTTAAAAAATCTCATTATTAATTCCGTCTCAGGCCTCTTAAAGTGTTGGGTCAGCCATGAGGAACACATGTACGACTCTATGAAAATTTATCTATAATAGTAGTTGAGACTAGTAGAAGGAGCTTCAGCCCCGCTATTACAATATAACAAAGTAAAATTCGAATCCAATTAAAAAAACTCGCATTTAATATTTAATACACTTTGAAGGATTACTTCTAGTAGAAGAAACCTATAAAAAACTAAAATCTAGGATTTAGATTTCACGTGAAAAATATACAATAAAATAATTGATTTTGACCCTCTGAACTCAAATCAATGCCAATAGTATAAATTATTTAAAGATGATTAATTAAAATGTAAATGTGTAATTTAAGCTGAACAAGTTGATTCAAACCGTCGAGATTAATTTAATTTAATACTTGTAAATGCATGTACTCCTGTCAATGCAGAGAATCTTTATCTAAATTCATGTCCATAACCTTTATTTAATTGACCTTTTGTGCTAAACTAAAGATAACTGGACAAGAGATAATAATTGTAGAATAATCAATCATTGCTCATTAGTTTATACCAAACCGCACATAGAATGTGAAAAGTCTTAGAAAATGTAACCGGGTTTTACATTTCAATGAATAGAAAATGCAATAGTACATTTTGATTTTGAGTAGTACTATAAACCAAATTTGTCCCAAAAATTGTGTAAAATGCTGCAACTAATTAGACTCTGACATTAACAAAATATCTTATTAGTAGTTCTTGAAATTTTAAAATATTGATCACATAATTCGTTCTTTTGTAAGTGCCAAACACAAAATGTTATGACACTCATTCATATCATAGGATCTATCAATGTCATTATTAATATAACAATTAAGATTGGTATTTGAGCAGTTAATTAAAATATTGTAATATGCAGATATTAAAGTTTAAACTCTAAATTTCCCACTATTTTTTTTTTTTTTTGAAATGGCAAAATTTATTGATAACCAAGTCTCTGCACAAGACGAATAGAGACCGGTAAATTTCCCACTTATTCATTTTAATGAGTGAAATTGTCTCAACTAAACTAGTATTTGACAAAAAAAAAAAAAAAAACTTATTATTCCTAAGATTTCTAGTGTTCTACAAGATATATAAGATAACAATCGCTCATTAATAAATTGAATATAGTTCTTACATTTTTTTGTCTACAAAATCATTTATATTTTGTTCATAATCACGATTCTTTAAAGAAAACTCTATTGACATCAAACCATTTGATATACTTTTGACAGTAGTAAATAACAAAAATATGATTTTCATAATTTTTTTTCAATTTAGAAAAACCTTTCTCAAATGCAACAATAACGAAAAAAATAGTTATAATAATTCTATAATTTGTGTAAGCATAATTTTTTTTGTTCTCCCAAAAAAATAAAGGTGTGGTTGCATAATTTAAACATGCACAGTATTGCAATTGGATGAAGAACCAACATAATCAATATATTTTACAAATTTTAAGTACTAATTTAAAATTTTGTTGTAAAAAATTAAGTTGACATGTCTTTACAATTGCAGATACTAAATTGAAATCTTGGTAAGTTTCTTTGTCTTTACAGTATATTTTTCATGCTGCCAAATTTGACTTTAGCAATACTTTTTGTTTATAGCCTCCAAGGCTATATATAGCTCAAGAAATTGGATTTAATGTAGTGAACTTTTTTTTCACAATAGAGTCCGATCTTGATCAAACAATTCAAAAAGATAAATTTAATTTTTCTTTAATAATTATAAAATATCAAGTCTAAATATAGACTATCTAATTTTAATTGAATAACCATCAATGCATGACTAAATGACTGAATTTGCCAGCATATTTAAATCTAGATCCCTAGCTCTACTAGTATTAGTTAAAAAACAAATAGAAAAAGGAAAAGAAAAGGGAATGTTTGAGAGAGTGAAGTGAAGTTTAAGGAAAGGTAGATAATTCAAAAAAGAAATGCATGTAATTAAAAAATGAAACCACAATAAAGTGAATATGAGAGAGCAAGCAACTAGATTATTTTGTGGATGAAAACAATTGATTAATTTATGTAGCAAAATTTAAATAGTCAACAACGTGTTTTTTTTAGTAGCTTCAAACCTCATTAACAACTATTCAATGAACCTGTTTTTAACTACTTTGGTTTTCTGTCTTTCTAAGTTATGTTTTTCCTCCAATTCTCTGCATGAATGCTTGGCCTAATATAGATTATCTCACCAAGGAAGGAAGGAAGGAAAAAGATAAAGCATCATAATATCGTAAAGTGTTAATGCAAATTACAATCTTCTATATAGACATGATTTAAAATTGAAGTCATATGCTTATTCACACTTTCTTTCGGTGAAATCAAGTAACTTGCTACTTGTATGTTTTTTAATAACCCCCACAAACTAGAGAGGCAATCGTTAAGTTTTGCACCGGAACTGTTGGGGAGTCTGGGGGAACTCGGGAGAAACCATGAATTCAATGTTTCAGGATCTCAAAGAGACTTTGACACCACATCTCCACCCAAAATCTTATAACATTAGGTTGATGGGTCACCTCTCTTATATATCCAACATTTTTCCCATACATAGTCGATGTGAGACTTAACCGCTCACACTCGAAACCCAACATGAACTTCAAAAACCATTTGGAGGGGAATCAAAACCCCATAAACTAGAGGTGGTTGTAGAATTCTGAAGGAAATTAACTTTTATGATTATTTCATCATATTGTTAACTAATATTAGTTAAATGTACAAATCCTATTAAGTACTTATGTTAGGACTTAAGGAAATGATGAAAGTCCAACCTAAAAAACTAGCCTATTAGAGAGGAGGACCTCATATAGCGTATGTATTATAACTTATAAACTCATATTGTAAAAAAACTTGTTTGGTAGCTATTTTTCTCACAAGCTTATACTATATTTTACTAATTAACTTAAAGCTAAATTTGATGTGCTAATTCAATTAGCTAATTGTTTTTTCATCCAATTTTATTTATGTCATCTTACTTGAAAAAATTAAATATTAATTAAACATAATTAGTTTATTTGCTATTTTTGTCAAACAATTGTCTAAGTATCACATTGAGTTTTTTTTTTTTTTTTTTATATATATATTCAATATGAGACTCCTAACATTGTGACACCCTTTAAAGGGAAACACATTTACCATATAAACTCAATGTCTTAGTACATTATAATTTCTTTTTGGATCAATAGAGATGTAACTATTGTGCAAAAATATTATGACCACTTTACAAGCAATTTTTGTCAGTCTCAATTTGGTCTATTTGAAAAGCTAGAAATGATAGAGTTTTTAATGGCAAAACAACTTATGTTGACATGTTAATTTTTACCATCAAAGTTCATACCTGGTGGTGGTTTAAGGCAAAGAAAAAAGATTTTTGTTTCAATGTAGATCATTGGATACTAAATCCAAAAGCTTGTATATATGGCTCACTACATAATGCTTTTAAGTTTTACTTTTTTGTTTGTTTGAACTCTTTTACGTAGACATCTCTTGTGCTAATTTCTTTTAATATATTCTTTGGTATCTTAAAAAAAATAGAGATGTATCTATCTTGTATCAAGAATAAATGATGCTTTAAGGCGTTAATAATGGTTTGGTTAATAATGGTTTGCTTAAAGGCTTCAAGTAGAAATGCAAAACTCGGTCATGTGAGTTTAACTCAATTGATAGAATAATGCATTATATATATAGGGGGCTGATGTTCGAACCTCGGTCATCCCACTAGACTACTTGACAAAAATAAAATAAAATGCAAAACCCGGATATGACGGGTTTACTCGATCTTATTCCTGGATGATGGGTCAAGCTGGTCACTTTCTATTGGGCTTCAAAGCTGTTCATGTTAGGGGAAATCAATTTACTACTGGGCTTTCATATAGTTTTTCAATCCACAGGAAAATATTCATCCCTCCCCCTATCAATAATATTTAGTATTTAATTATCATTATTATTTTAGATTTGTATAAAGTCAAACACCTTAATTGTTGGAGATATTTTGTTCCTTAATTTACCACAATTAGGTTATTATACTTGTGTATATATACACCTCTTGTAAACTCTCAAAAGTAATGCAATATACAACTTTATTCATTCCTTTATATGGTATCAGTTGGTAACGTTCCAGCCCTACCCTGTTAAACCAGAAAACGCCGTTTTTCTACCTGTGCCGTCACCCTTGCCTCCCATGGCTTCCGATGGTTCTCACTACATAGCTAACCCCTATGAACCCTCCAAACCCTTTGCGTGTATCACCCTCAGCGGTGTCACCAAGCTTCTCCCTACCAATTACCCGAATTGGAAACTCCAGGTAGAAGCCTTCCTTGATGGTTTTGATATGCTCAAATACCCTGATGGATCGTTCCCTGCGCCGACAGCAACGATCACCACCACTGCATCGCCTCCGGCAACATCGCCGAACCCTGCTTTTCAAACATGGCGTCGCCAGGATCGCCTCATCTATGGCGTCATCCTCACCACTCTGTCCGACGAGGTGGCCTCCTTGGTGTCCCAAACGAGGACCTCGTACGACCTCTGGGAGCTCCTCAAGAATACCTATGCCAAAGCCTCGCGCAGTCACCTTAAACAACTCAAGGAACGTCTTCGGATGGCCTCGAAAGGTACTCAATCCATCACGACCTACATGCACTCTCTGAAGCAAACTGCTGATCTCCTCGCCTCCCTCGGATCTGTTGTCTCCGTCGAGGACATGACCGACCATGTTTTGCGTGGTCTTGATGATGGTTACCGAGCAGTCATTGATGGAGTCAACGCAAGGGACACTCCAATCACCTTTGATGATCTCCTCGAAAAGCTCCTCATCCAGGAACTCTCTATTGTTGCTGCTCAACGCCAATCACCTGCTCCTGTTACTGCGTTGCACGCTCAGACTTGGTCGACCAACAACAAGCCTCGACCTAGTCAAGCACCTGCACCGACCAACCAACGCCCAGGTGATCGCAGACCCTTCCTCGGTCGATGTCAATGGTGTAATACGAAGGGACACGTCCTCGCTGACTGTCAACTCTTTCGGACTCAACACCCCAGTGTCCCCGCACCTCCTCGTCCTTCTCCGAGCACCACTGGCCAGGCCCACACCGCTACTGCTGGCACATCCTCGCCTGCTTTTCTGCTCGACAGTGGAGCAACACATCATGTGACCAACGACCTTGCAAATCTGGCACTTCACCATCCATACACTGGCCCCGACTCACTCTTCATGGGGAATGGTTCAGGTTTAAACATCTCTCACTCTGGAACACTTTTAATTAATGATTTATCCTTGTCTAATGCTATTTGTGTTCCTTCCATGAAACAACAAATTATTTCTGTCTCTCAACTCACCAAACAAACTAACTCTGCCGTTGTTTTCTTACCAAATTCTTTTTATGTCATGGACTTGCAGACACGCCAAACAATCCATAAAGGCTCATGTCTGAATGGACTTTATCTGTTGCCCACGACCACACCTTCCGCCCACACCGTCCAAGTGGAATCCTCTGCTTCTTGGCATCACAAGCTTGGACACCCTTCAACTTCCATTTTTAAATTTATTCAACAGCATTTTTCTTTAGGTTCAAATAAATTTCCACAATCAGATTGTAATTCATGCCAAATTAATAAAAGTCATAAACTTCCTTTTCATGAATCTACTCTTACATCCACTTATCCATTAGAAATAATTTTTTCTGATGTATGGACTTCTCCTGTTTTATCTGTTGATGGTCTTCGTTACTATTGTTTGTTTGTTGATCATTTTACTCGCTATATATGGCTATATCCCATGAAACTAAAATCTGATGTGTAAACTATTTTTCCCAAATTTAAAACGTTAGTTGAAAATTTCTACCTACACAAAATAAAAGTCCTATACACTGACAATGGTGGCGAATACATTGGCCTTCGTCCTTTTCTAAGTACTCATGGTATAAGTCACCATACCACTCCCCCTCATACACCCGAACACAATGGCATCTCTGAACGGCGGAATCGGCACATTGCCGAAACCGGCCTCTCCCTCCTTCACCACTCTGGCTTGCCCCTCACCTACTGGCCTCACGCCATGACCACTGCAGCCTACCTCATTAACTGTCTCCCTACCCCAATCCTCGGTCACCAATCACCTTACTCTAAACTACTCCGCATTAGTCCGGATTATCATAAATTAAAATGTTTTGGATGTTTGTGTTTTCCCTGGATTAAACCTTATGCTAACCATAAACTTGCTCCAAAGTCTACTATGTGTGTTTTTGTAGGTTATTCAGCTGATCAACACGCATATCTATGCCTTGATCCCTCAACTGGACGGATTTACACCTCTCGCCATGTAAAATTCGTCGAAACTGAATTCCCTTTCCGCACTCTGGTGGCCCAACCGACCACGTCCACGACCTCACAGACTGGTCCACTACAACTGCCCGTCTTGTCGACCATCGCTCCACCTGCTGCGAGCACCAACCCCACATCCCCGGATAACTCATTTGTTGAGCCTCCCTCCCCGTCCAACACTTCCCCCCCGACCACATCCCAATCCTCGTCCACCAATGAAACAACCAGTAATGACCCCCCTTCCTCCATACAGCCAACATTGTTCCCACAACCACAAACGACCTCTCCTCCAACCACAACCACTGAACCCAATGGCGGTGGGATCATCACCCGGTCCAAAAACAACATCGTCAAACCCATCCACAAACTCAACCTCCATGTCCGTCCTTCTTCCCCGATGGAACCTGGTACTATTACACAAGCTCTTCGTGATCCGGACTGACGTTCCGCAATGCAGGCTGAATTTGATGCCCTACATCGCAACAACACCTGGGAACTCGTTGGTCGTTCCTCTGCTCCAAATTTGGTTGGTTGTAAATGGGTCTTTCGCATCAAGAGAAATCCAGATGGGTCCATTGATCGGTACAAGGCTCGATTGGTCGCTAAAGGCTTCCATCAACGCCCTGGTTGTGACTACACAGAAACATTCAGCCCCGTCGTCAAACCAGTGACAATTCGGATCATCCTCGCCCTGGCAGTTCGACAAGGATGGTCTGTCCGACAGCTTGATGTTAACAATGCCTTTCTTCAAGGGACGCTCAACGAGGAGGTCTACATGGACCAACCACCTGGCTTTGTTAACAAACGCTTCCCTGATCATGTTTGTCGCCTAAAGAAGGCGCTCTACGGGTTAAAGCAAGCACCTCGCGCTTGGTATATGGAACTTCGTGTATTCCTGCTCTCCATTGGCTTCGTCAATTCCACCGCCGATGCATCTTTGTTTATTCAGCGGACACCACGCGCGACACTATACTTGCTCGTCTATGTTGACGACATCATTGTTACGGGGAGCTCCTCGACAGAATTATCAAGCCTCATTGCTACACTTGGTGCTCGTTTCTCCTTGAAAGATCTTGGCTATCTCAACTATTTCCTGGGTGTTGAAGTCATTCCTTCCGCTGCGGGCATGTTTCTTTCACAACGGAAATACATCACTGATCTCCTTCAAAAGTCGGGCATGACAGAAGCTAAACCAGCGTCCACTCCAATAACTGCAACTCCTCCGCTGCTCAAAAACTCTGGTGATCCCTTGCCCTCCCCGACTGAATACCGAGCACTGGTTGGCAGTCTTCAATACTTGAGTCTTACTCGACCAGACATTGCCTTCGCGACCAACAAACTTGCTCAGTTCATGCAGAACCCGAGCACCATGCACTGGTTGGCACTCAAGCGTCTACTTCGCTATCTGGCCGGCTCTTGCGACAAAGGCATATTCATCTCCGCCACTGCGTACTCAGATGCGGACTGGGCGGGTGACCAAGATGATTATATCTCTACCACTGGTTACCTGCTCTATCTTGGCAACACTCCTATCTCTTGGAGTTCCCGCAAGCAACGCTCGGTTGCTCGATCATCCACTGAAGCTGAGTATAAAGCCTTGGCCGACACAGCCAGTGAACTCCTTTGGGTCCTCTCTTTGTTCACTGAACTTGGTCATACTCCTACAGCTGGTCCGGTCATCTACTGTGACAATCTTGGTGCTACACATCTAAGTGCTAATCCTGTCTTCCACTCCCGAATGAAGCATATAGCCTTAGCTTATCACTTTGTCCGTGAAAACGTTCAACGTGGCCGGTTTCGTGTATCCTTTGTCTCTACCAACGATCAGCTTGCTGACATTCTTACCAAGCCTCTGCTTCGCCCTCGGTTCGAGTTTCTACTATCCAAGTTGCATCTTTCTTCCAGGTCGCCCAACTTGCGGGAGGATATCAATAATATTTAGTATTTAATTATCATTATTATTTTAGATTTGTATAAAGTCAAACACCTTAATTGTTGGAGATATTTTGTTCCTTAATTTACTCCAATTAGGTTATTATACTTGTGTATATATACACCTCTTGTAAACTCTCAAAAGTAATGCAATATACAACTTTATTCATTCATTTATACCCCCCCTCCCAAAACTTTTTTCAATGTCAATTTTAGTTTCATTTACACTAAAAAATCTTCGAGAAACATTTTCTGAAATTTTCTGAGTGATAAGAGAAATTTAAAGGGTGGAGAGGGAGGGGGAGAGGGAGGGAAGAGAAACTATATGAGAAATGTGCTTCCGATAAATCTTCTATATTTTTTTTTTTGGTCAGGTCAACCTCCTGCATTTTAGGAGAATAAATTGAGAAATTTGTTCTTATATTATATTGAAGTTGTATTTTATTAATCCTACCGATAAATGTTTATTTAATTGATGAGAAGTTGGTCTTATATTCCACAAGAGCATAAATTAAAATTATTGATAGGAAGTATATACATTATATGGATGTATTATTTAGATGAATCCATTTGGATGATAAAGATTTGTCATAATTTTTTTTGTTGGATAGGCACAAATTTTTCATTTATTGGAAGTACATATTTAGACTATATGGATGTTTTATTCAGATGTACTATTTGTCAAAATTGATTGTGGTTAAACATTCTTTTTAAACTTGACAAAAATAAAAAACATTCTTTTTAAATATTTCAGTGTTTTGTTTTTAATAAGTTAAGAATATCTAAAAAAAAAAACTAGACATTTTAACTATGTTGGTATTCCTAATTAAACATCCATACTCTATATTTATAGCTCATACTTCCTCTGATACCAAATATAAGAAAAAGAAACAAAAAAATATCAATACCAAGGAACATAGTACTTGTTGTAATTTTTACACCTAATTGCTAAATACTCATTGAACTTAGGATCAGCTGAGTAAATCTAATGATATAATTGAGAGACTAAAACACTTGTAATAACTATTTTTAAGAAAATATTATTTTCAACTTCTTATTTTTAATGGTTAATTTTAAATTATTTTTAGATTCTGATTAATGTTATAATTTATAAAAAAAAAACAAAAAAAAAACTATAACAAACGGATTCTAAGAGGCTAAATGTTAGCAAGCTAAAGCTAACCTAAAGAAAACATAAAATAAAACTTTATTTCATCTTGCATAACTTTTTAGAGTCAAAAAAACACTATATGTAGAATATTGCTAATGGATAATAAATTCAATGGGTTTAAGGCCAAAAAAAAGTTCAAATATAAAACAATTAGAATAAAAAGATTCACTAATATAAATATTACTCTAACTTAGATTCCTAAATTATTTAATCAAAATTCCTCCTCATTGAGTTTCTTGTGACACTAGAAAGTTAAGCAAAATGAAATTTTATTTTATTTTATTTATCTTATTGTCTTTTATTTTATGTTTTCTTTATGTTAGCTTTAGCTTGCTAACACTAAAACACTTGTAATTAATAATAACTATTTATTTATACTAATTGACATGAACAAATGATAAAACTGAAAGTTGAAAACTATTGTTTGGTGAGTAAAGGGAGAAAGTAAGACTTATCATGTCAAGAAACAAAGAACGAAAGGGTGAGGTCGGTCGAACTCTGACAAATTCAATTAATATTGAGCTCCTAAATTTGTTTCATTCATGAGAAATTAAATCAACATCATCAAAAAGAGCTTATTGAAGTTAATATATGGTCCCCAATAAATAAGTATTAACTCATCAATGAATTTGTGTATGTGGATATATGGCTATCCAACATTAACCTTTGTGTGTTTTCTGCCATGCAATGCAATGCAACTTCCCCTTGGCCCTCCAAATAAATCCCTTTCATATTCGATCTCTTTTTCCACTAACTTTTTGTTTTCTATCTTTTCTGTACTATACTATTCTTTAATTTCAAGATAACAACTTTATGAATTATATCTGGAGGGAGATATATAATAACTCCTACTTATATTGTTATGCAAATTTAAACATTAAATAAATTTTCTGTCTCAAATTTTAATTTCAAAAAATGACATGTTTTTATTATATTTTGTTTGGACATATATAATTTTGACATATCCTTGGCATTTTTTAACATAATAGTTGAACATACCATTGACATCTCTTGAAAATAAAATGACCATTACCTTGACATTTATTTGGGACAAATAAAGAAATAGAAAATTTTGGAAGGATAAAAACATCCCCGTTTCTATTTTTATGACTTTAAAAATCAAAATTCACTATATTTTTAAGAATAAAAAAAAAACAACTACTTATTAAACTCTTAATTTAACGGCAAAGATAATCTTAATAACACTCTTTAAAATTCTTTTTTTCATTCATACACTTTTTGTTGATTCAATTTTATATTTTTAACACGTCTTCAAATATTGAAAAAAGTTTCAATTTTTAATATAGATTTAATAATATCATAACAAAAAAACTAGTATTTCAGCTACTTAGTGACTTTTTCATTATCACTAACTATTTGTGTAGAGCAAAAAGTCGCACATTTTTCATGCCATCATCTATCTAGTTAGAGTTAAAGCAACCAAACATAACTTAAGGAAGCCAGACCTGCTACACAGTACACACAGTGATTTAAATGTATCTAAATGATGGAAGAGAATCAATGCCAAAGAAAGAAACTAGTACTATTTAAAAATATAGTACCGAAACTTTCAGCATAATAATGATATATATATATATATATATATGTCGACTCAGTTGGTACTATACACGTACATCATTACAAATAGTTTCAAACAATTTAAATTTATATAAAATAATATGTCAGTGATTTCAACTATGAAGGGAAAAATGTTAAATTTATAAAAGATGCGACTCATTAATGTCTTACAATTTTAAATAGAAAGTTTTATTGGTCCGTAAGTTGTTGCTCTAGGGATAGGATAAAAACACAAGTAAGAAATGAAAGGAGAAAATGAGTAGTGAAAATTTTTATAGGCTTTTTCAAAAGGTAATAATAATAATAATAATATATTTAATTTTACAATTATTACGAGTTTGTTTTTTTGTTAGTAATTTTTAGAGTTTTTTGGTTAGGGCTGATTGTATCTGAACCAATCCAAAAGTAAAATTGTAAACCGAATCAATCCAAATCGAAAAGCGCAAAAACCGCATTGTTTTGAATGTATTTGGATGACTTTTTTATTGAACCGTGAACCGCAAAACCACGAACTGCAAAAACCGCAAACACCGCGGTTAACCGTTAAAATCGCATTAAGTTTCTATTATATTCTATTATATTCAAATACCCCTAAAATCACATTATATTTCAATATTCATAGTCCAATAACAATAGACAAATATATCTTTGAAACAAAGTTCACAACATGTCTTGATAGTTTCACTATTCAATTATTTACTACCTTATGTGTAGGTCTGACAATAAAACTCACACTCATGGGAACCTATCTAAATCGTATTCGCTTTGATGAGAAAAATCTGAGTTGACTGGGTGTGAGTTTCGGTGTTTCCCGATTTTAATGAATCTTTTTGCTGTTCTAAAAAACATGTAAACCGCAACCACTCCTTGTGTTTAGTTTAATTTAATTTAATTTTAATACATCTTAATTATGGTGTAAACCGCAATCACCAAACCGATCCTAACCGCATTGGCTTGGTTTGGTTTGAATGACTTTTTAAAAATCAGCCGAACCAAATCGAACCGCATACAATTTTATCTCGCGATTATGATGACTTTTAGGCTCAAAACCGAACCAAACTGCACCGCGAACCCCCTACTTTTGGCAAGTAGTAATATTTTTGAAATTGATAGATCATTTTTTTTTTTTTTTGCAGTGTTCAATAAGACACGTACTTAATTATTATAAAGGCCAGATATCTTTATCAAAAAATATTATATAGGCCAGATATTAACGTATGTCTACTATTTATGAGCTTCATGTATATTTGGATTTGTGTTTTATACTTTTCTATACATCCATAAATAGCATATATCCTCATAGCTTATAATACAATTCATAACAAAACAAAATCATATCATCCACAATTTTTTCATGTGAACATTAATAGAACATGTATGCAAAAGTTGTTTGAATGAAAAATCCATATAATAATTGGACAACTACTAAATGGTCACATGTAGTAAGAAGACGACGCAAAAGACCCCGTTGGTTGAGATGTCATATATCTTAAAAAAGTACTCATAAATATGACCTATCATATTCGTTTATCCAGACAAAAATATAGACCACTATATACAAATTGTCTCAAATTTTAATATTAACATCATCATTAGAATTACAAGTTTTCACCCCTTATTAATATCTTCTAATAAAAATATTAGTAATGTGTTTTTGTCAAACACCAAACAAATAATTGTCTTGTCTAAAATGAGGATGAAAAAAAAATCTAATATATACTTTTTTTTCACTATCAATTTTCGGCCAATTGGACTACATAATTTAGTTTGGAGGATCAATTCTAATATTAAGTGATTTCATCCCATTTAATTGTAATTACGAAAGATTCGACGGTAATCTTTATTACCAAATTCAATATCAATGATCAACTAACTATTAGTTGTACAACTTGTTGTTTGTTTATTAGCCTTAAGTATTTGCGGACAAATATGTAATTAAAGCAATCATATTTAGATTTGATTGACAAGTTGATGAAAATCTAAAATCTATAAAGTAAATGAATAGAGTATAAGAAGACACGTAGACCACACATACTTATATGATACTCATTTGACTATACAAATATATATATGAAGATAAGGATATGATGCAAATGAAGCTTAACCAAAGACTATGAGAAGGGAATATGCCAAATTCAATAGGGACATTCCATCATGAAAGTGCTTTTTCCGTCTGAATTAAGTTAAAATCATTCAGCTGGCGTTGATGAGAAAATAAATTGTGGACTTAATATTTCATTGTCAAAAAATTTCAAAATAACATGTGTTAATTGTATATTTCTTAACTCATGATTCTTTTATCATTCTGTCAAACCACCTAACCACGTTAAAACTCCAATTTGATCTTGTATGGATATATATTGAAATATAAGGACTTCAGTACTGATGAAATTTTATCCTTTTGATATATGTAAAATGTAAGGACTTCAGTACTGATGAAATTTTATTTGTAGCATTATAAACAATTTTTTTTCTTATAAAATGTTATTTTAGTATATTTTAGGTAACTAGTACATGTATAAGGACAAAAGTTATTTTACGGTTCAGTGAGGTCAAAAATTTCAATTTTTGTCTAGCCTATTAACTGAGCTCTCAGTTTGTATAGCCTTAGAAATAATTTAAAATTGAATATAATACAACTAAAATTATCCTATACAATCTCTATCGCAAGGTGTTATTAGCATGTGCACGCGTGTGTACACACATTTTTGTATTAATTGGGATGTACTATTGAAATAACACATTTGACGGGTGTTTTAGTAGAAAACAATTGTAATTAATTAGGGTTTTTGGTATCCGGTGGCTCCATATAGAGCATCACCTAAGTGTTGGCATTTGGTAGAAAACAAAATTGTTTTAAAGGATGAAGAAAGATAAATTCGCTTAGCAAATTTGAAGAAAATTCTTTTGCTTGTTGATTGAAAATTTTTCTAAACAAATTTGTAGCGATGGCACAACTATCAAATCTTACTCATTGTCATCCTTAAGTTCACATATACTTTAACTTTAACATAATTAAATTATTTCATTCGTTCTCATTTCTTTTTGTTATTACTAGTTCTCATTTACATCAAATTTAGAACTTTATAATGTGTTTTTATATGTATTAGACTATATATTGGATAATGTCGATTTTTAAACTTATAGCTATAGTCGATAATTTATAACTTACAAATTAATTAAATGATCAAAATATACATCCATCCATTTATTTCTTAAAGACCACAAATTTAATATGTTAACACTTATTTACTATAAAGTCATCCACTATGCTTAGACATTTTTAACTAAAATTTTAAGATATTAAATATTTAAATCAATTCTTTATTTTTCATTTAAAAATATGTGAGATAACTAGTCGCACTTAAATTCTACTCCCTCCGTCCCATTTTATTTGAGTAATTTTGACTGTAGACACTATTCATATATCTCGTTTTGATTCTATTTTTTTATTCATAAATAAAAAATAAATATTAGCATATAAGATCTTGTTAGATTCGTCTCGATTTATATTTTCAAAATATCAAATTTTTATAATTTTTACTATTATACAATTAAAGATATTAATCGTTAAAGTTTTACATTGACAAACGTGAGACAGGGTCAAATAAAATGGGACGGAGGGAGTATAATTAACTTTATTTATTTGACTATTTCTAAAAAATGTCCATAATAAATATATAGGGTGCAATGTATGTCTCATAAGCCTAGACGGCAGCCTTTCCAACAACCCTAGTGATAGTGGGAATCCAAAATCTTGTCAACAAAATCCAATTTTTTTTTTATGGAATCAAAAGTGGAAGTGAACAAAATTTATCCAATCACGTGGTTTTGTGGCTTCAGCTGTCTCTATTATGTTGAGTTTTGGACACTGCAAAGCACTACAATACAAGCAACCAAAAGAGCTAGCTTGTTCCAGTTGTATACTTATGATATAATTATATAATTAATCACATTCTTACTACACTAAGTAAAGGAGTACTATATTGGGTATAGGGTAGGTACCGATATGTTGATGATGACTTAGTAGCCAAATTGTAAAATATCATGGTTAAAGAGTTATTCCACTCATATGGCTGTGTGTTTCGTTCTGTAGTCCTAAACCAAAATTGATTTTGTAAATAAATTCTAATTCAATTATAAAAAATATCGAAATTGTTAACTTGGACTTTATGGTTGAGATTCAAATTAATTCAGCTCCTCCACTTATGTGTTCCAAAAAAACATAATAATTTGTAGGTCACATTTTTAGTTCAATTTATAATACATTATGCGGATGCCTAAATTTATTTATTTATTTTTTTTTTTGAACGGCTAAATTTTATTAAAATCGCAATTGCGCGCAAGATGAGCACAATCCGTAATACGAACACATACAACCATAATATAAGAGAGAAAATAACTAAAACAACACCTAAATCCACTGACACCCATAGAGGAGCCCTTACACCAAATACCATCAATCCCGCCTATCCAACACAAACTCCATCTCGTCAATTACAATCTAAATGACATCTCCTAGACCAAACAAAAAATATTATAGATTGAATTTTTTTTGTCTTGGGTGATTCTCAGGTTCTTAAAAGAAAATTCAAGCTAATAATCCTATATTCAAAGTTCAGCCACAAAAAAGTAAAATTAAAACTCGGGTTTTTTAATCGATTTTATATAGATTGGTGTATATATAAATATATACTGATCAATATTTAACTGCTCTACATGGAGGTAGACATCATTAATGGATTATGATTAATTATTGCATAGATTAGTGCAAAAATGACTACCATTAACATTTAGAAATATTTGTCTCTATGATCAAGATCAGATATTGTACTGCATGAGTTGATATATAGTCGACAATTAATGAAACAAAAAAGATACATACACCCCTCATATATAAACTATTTATATAATATATATAGTTTATGCTAATTAAGTCACACTAATTGGCCCAATAAGAAATGAACTCTTGGATGTTTTATTTTGTTCCATGGTCTTATTAGACTTAGGAACTGCAAGAGTTAGCTCAAGATCAGGTGTTGTTGAATTTGAAGAATTTGGTATCACCAATGTCAAATTTAAAGACTTTGTTAGAGGATGTAGCCAATCGGGCACAACTTCATGTTCTTCTTCTTCAGCATCTTCAATTTTGTGCTTATTATTATAATCACTTGTTTTGGTTTGTTGTTGAAGTGAGGTTATTAGTAGTGACAAAGATGCATCATCCTTCTCATTAGCTTCACATTTGGATTTGAACTGTTCATGATCAAATGTTCTGTTTGTGTTGCCGCTACCAACCTAAAAATATTCCACAATATCATTAAATTTGAGTGATTCATACTTTTTTTTCATTATATATATATATCTCCTTGAAAAATGAAAAATATCTCTTTTTTAACAAAAAAAAAAGTAAAATATTAAATGTTGGCTAAAATAGTCTACGATAAAGACCAATTTGACCGACATTTAAAATTTAAATGATGAAATATAGACATTTTTTTCATTCCCCTAGAATCATAGGGTTGATTATTTTTTTAAGATTAAATTGGATAGCTGAACTGTTAGAGCCAGAAGTCAGAAGTCTTGGGGGCTAAAATCCCAATAAAAGATTAAAAAAAGAAAATTAATTTAATGACCAACTATCAGCAGATTAAAAAAAATATATTTACCCTTAACACACTCACTCATGTTTTTTTACAGGCTAAAAATATATTTTATAGGCTAAAATTTCATCTTAAAATTTAGGTTGAACATAAATCAAACAATTAGAAAAGAGAACTTCTTTCGCCTTTATATAATTTTTAAAAATCACTCTATCCAAATTTATCCATTCAAATGGAGAAAAAACATCATTTTATCCAAAATGGCTCATTCAAATGCAAGAAAAAATAATATTTTTCGAAGCAAATGTGTGGTTTATAAAAACTAGATAAAAGTAACTATCTTTACAAAATCAACTTTATAACTTACGAAATTTTGTTACTTATAAACTTATTTTTAGCCTTATTTCTTTCAATACGTGACTTTTAAATATATATATGTAATTTGAAAACCAAAAGATATATATATAAGTTAATACCATGAGGTGATTAATTAAAAAAGGTGTGCTAGTTGATCATTAATTTAATATATAATAATATATACCATGTCAAAGAGGCTAGAACGTCTCTTCTTCTTATTCAAGGTTGCAAGTCTAATAAAGTACTTTTGAGCATGACTTGCAACTTGGGTTGGTGTTCTTGTAGTCACATAGTTTCTAGAGATACCTCTCCAATCTCCTTTTCCAAGCTTCTCAAGTCCAACAAGAAATTTTCTGTGTTCTTCTTCTGTCCATGGTACTCCTAATTAATAAAATAACAAAATATATGCACAAGCTTGTTAAATACTAATATTTTTAAAGGTGGTAATTAAATCAATGATTTGAAATTATATATGAACTAGTAAGAATTGATTCAGAACAAAGAAAATAAATATTAGCAAATCTAAATAAAAAAAAAGTAGAAAATATTTTTACAAAGTAATCGAGTCTATTAAAATCATAGTTTTTTCAGCTAAATTTAACCGATCGAAATCACTACATTATACTTCCAAAATTAAATTTACATAACTAATCCATCAAAACACAATTTATTTAGGAAAAAAAGTGTTGGAACTAAATTAGACAAGAGCAATAACAAAGGAATAATATATAATTAACACTAAACAATAATAAATATATATTTACCTTTTTTCCTTTCTTGTGTTCGAACTATAAGACCATCTGAAAGATAACCAATAGAGGTTTTATCCTCAATGGTTAATCTTGAGGAAGAAAAGGAAGAAGTAGGAGAAGAAGATGAAGTAGGAAAACAATCCATGCTAAAGCTCTTTTTCATGGAAACACAAGAAGATGATAAATCAAGTTGAACACCAAAGAGTCTAACTCCAACAAAACTATTATTTCCTCTTAAAGAATTACAAGTTCTTGAATTATGTCCTATGTTTCCACAATGTGAGCACTTTCTGCCCATGTTTTTGTACCAACACAAACCACAAACACTAAACTTGTGTTTATTGTGTCTTAGAGGGAGAAATTGAAATTAGAATTCCAACACAAAAGAACTTATGTGTTTGGTGATATATATGATGATTGATTGGTGTGTGAGCAGTAGAGTTTGTGAAAATTGGAAGCACACCAATACTATTTAATTGGTTGGACATAGTTTATTCAATGTGGATACTTTATTATATATAATAAAAAAAATGTGGATACTTTTTCTAATTCCTTTTATTTTTCAAATATTTTTTTATAAGCAAATAAATACTAGATCACAAGGATATTGGTACCTTATCTTATTTGTGAGTACAGTACTTTTGTATGGACTATACTAATACACACCATGTTGATTTTTCTCTTTCCTTCTTTTCTCAATAAAAATTACCAATTATGAAATATTTTTAATACTTTGTTTAACCTTTTAATTCTTAAAGAGAATAAGGATATGATGATATATAATTTGACAGAATAATAAATAAAATTCGACTATATATTATTTCAGCTAAAATTTAAACTTAATTTTTTTTAAAAAAAAATAGATAAAATAATAGAATTTAGTGATTATTTGAACTCGATCAATTGAGTAAAAAATTATGCTTTTAGTCAAAAAATGTATATGTATTTAATTGAGATTATTTTAATTTTTTTTTTTTACAAGAATAGAAAATTTTAATACTTTGTTTAGCCTTTTAATTCTTAAAGAGATTAAGGATATGATGACATAGAATTTGACCAAATAATAAATAAAATTCGACTATAGATTGTTTCGGCTAAAATTTAAACTCAATTTTTTTTTAAATAATAGATAAAATAATAGAATTCAATGATCATTTGAGCTCGATCAATTGAGTAAAAAATTATGTTTTTAGTAAAAAAAAAATATATGTGTTTAATTGAGTTTTTTTTTAAATTTTTTTTCAAGAATAGCAAATTTTAAAGGATTTTTAGTCGTACCAACTAGGTTGACACCTAAAAAACCAGTCAAAAATATATGAAGGGAGAAATTTAAATACATATACTTCTTCCGGTCTTATATATAAGAAACACTTTGCTTTTTATAATATTGTCTAGATACATTCATTTTACAATAAATTTAAAAAGCAAAATTTTACATATATGAGACCGGAGGATATATTATAATGATAAATACTTATATATGTATCTATAAATTGTTTTTTTGGTCCAAATGTAATGTGAAACATCAATGAATTATTATGTAAAAGACAAAGAAGGTCAGAATTTCCAATCTTGGGAGGTAGATCTATCATATATGGTCTATGTATGACTTGAAAGAAAAATAGAAATATCATGGAAACGAAGTACTTTGAAAATCGTGTCCATCAACTACCATTACTTGCCATGGAAATTACTAAACGTACATGTATTTAAAAAAACGTGAATAGTACGTGACAATCAAGAGGAAGTCTTGCATAAGCACAATCATTTAGGTATATTATTTGGACATATACACAAATTAAAAAATTTAAAATAAAAATAATATAGTCACATCAATCAACATCATTTTATTTCTTTTTTTTTAATTTTTTTTAATTTATGTGAGTGTGCCTAACACATGTCATTTGTGTTTGTATTTATATTAGAATTTCTCGACAATCAAATTTTGTACATTCTATTTTTCACCCACATTTTAGATTTGAATGTTTCAAATTCAGAGATTGGGTTCTTAACAAAAATAAAAATATGGAGTAACTATTCCTTTTGAGATGCTATTCAAAGTAAGAATCAAAAGTAATCTTGCTTTCTCCAAGACTAGATCAAACCTTTTTCTAGCTTATAATGTAGATTAAACCCTTTTGTGGGGCTTCTCTTTATTCAAATAATTGATCCAGAATACCAATTTCATTTGATTGATATGAAATTAATCAGCATATGATGAATCAGTACAAACGGCTAATTATAATTAGATTAGAGAATTAATCATTCCTCATTAAAGTGATTATCATTTTGATTAAATTCCTAAGGAAAAGTGGCTCAAAAGGTAGCTAATTGGACACATCACATCATGTTTTTAAAAGCACCATACAACATGGCTTTGCAAAAGGTGGCATAATTTAAATCATAGATTCACAAGTAAAGAGTTGACGAGTCACTGTAAATTTAGTTTAGTTGGTAGAGATATTTAAGATTGGAGTTTAAATTACGGATATTTCATTTATCTATTTTAATGGTGAAATTTTTAGTCAATATGCTACCTAACCAAAAAAAGTAAAGGGATCTTGACATTTTTGTTCAATAGATTAATGTACTAATATATCAAAAGATTAATTAAGATACTCATTTGAACCGACCTAAATTTACAGCTCGAGAGATGACTAAGTGACCGAGGATGACGACTGCTCCACAAAGAGGTGGTACGGTGTATCTACAAATACTCTAACGATCAAATCAATAATAAATGTTAATGTTAAATTTTTAGAGTTTTAAAATAATGTACATGCTCACTACAAGAAAACTGGTCATTTGCCAGGGGCAAATCCCCAGGGAACCGTACAAAAGTCCCGGAAAACGCATTTTTGCCAGGGAATTTCCCAGGGGCGTGCGCGTTGGGAATGCACCTCATCGGAAATGTTTTCCCAGGGGTTAAGTCCCTGTGATATTTCCCAAGGGCACACCCCTGGCAAATTACCCCTATGATCTAATTTAACAAGGTCATCTACTCTCAAAGTTGAAGCACAAATGTCTCTAAAAAATTGACTAATTTCTGTGAGTGGATTTATTACATGGTTAGGTAACGAAGCAAAAGCAATTGGGAGTAAGCGTTCCATAAAAACATGACAATCGTGACTTTTCATCCCATGTAATTTTTCGGTATTAGCGTCAGCACATCTTGCCAAGTTAGAAGAATACCCATCAGGCATTTTCAATTTTTTTAACCACTGACAAACCGATTTTGCTTCACTGCTAGTTAGACTGATATTAGCCTTGGGTTTTAGAAGCTTTTTATTTGGTAGAGTCTTCAACTCCAAGTCCTTTCGGTTACAATAAAGTTCTACGTCTTTTCTAGCTTTCTCATTATCTTTTGTTTTGCCTTGAACATCCATCACAGTGTTGAATATATTATCAAAAAAGTTTTTCTCAATGTGCATAACATCAAGATTATGTCTCAATAAATTATCTTTCCAATAAGGAAGATCCCAAAAAATACTTCTTTTTGTCCAGTTGTGTGTTTGCCCGCATCTTGGGATTGTGACAAGTTTGCCAAAATATGTGAATTTTGGATATCCACAAACTTTATTCCAAACTTCTTCTAGTTTCAACTTTGGTGGCGGGCCATCTGCTTCTCTTTCTCCCTTTTTAAAGGCATTCTTACTTCTTCTAAATTCATGATTTTCGGGTAAGAACCTTCGATGCGAGTCAAACCACAAAGCCTTCCCACCACTTTTTAAAGTAAATGCCTTTGTATGCTCCATACAATGAGGACAAGCAATTTTATCATGAGTTCCCCAACCAGACAACATGTCATACGCAGGAAAGTCATTAATGGTCCACATCAGAGCTGCTCTCATTGGTAAATTTTGTTTGCGTGAAATATCATACGTCCATTCTCCAATCCACAATCTCTTCAAATCATCAATTAAGGGTTGTAAATACACGTCAATGCCTGCTTTTGGATTTGACGGTCCCGGTATCAAACATGTCAAGAACATGTAAGGTTTTGACATGCACATCTCAGGAGGCAGGTTGTATGGAGTAACAATAACTGGCCAACAAGAATAAGGAAATGTTGATGCTTGGATATACGGAGTAAAACCATCAGAGCATAATCCAAGCCTCACTTTTCGTGGATCTACCGCAAAATCAGGATGAACCCTATTAAAGTACTTCAACGCTTCACCATTAGAAGGATGTTTCAACACACCTGGAGTTTTATCTGCATTATGCCATGTCATTTGATTGGCAGTTTTAATCGAAGCAAACAATCTTTGCAACCTTGGTATAATTGGCAAGTAAAACATTGACTTAACTGAAACTTGCCGCTTACCAACAACGGCCTTACTGCAAACATGATATCTTGGGCTATTGCAAAACTTACATTCCTCCAGGAGACCATCATTTGTACCAAATTCATTATCGTAAAACAACATGCAACCATTTCTGCAACAATCTATCCTTTTTGCTTCTAACCCCAACTTTGACACCAACCTTTTTGCATCGTAATAACTTTTTGGCATATTATCTTTGACAGGAGTCGCATCTAACATCATTTTTGTAACAAATTCCAAGCACATGTCAGGAACATTCCAATTCGACTTGACAACTAAAAGTTTGACACAAATAGATAATGTAGAGTCAGAAGCCCCCATAAACATCTGGTAAAACTTCTGTGCTTTTTCATTCGGGGATTGTTCCTCATAAACATCGTCATGTTCGTCTTCTACATAATCCATGTTTACCCCAATAGCGTCACCAACCATATCATCAATCAAGTTATATTGTTTAGAATATTGCCCACGCATTTCAATGGTTGAAGCTGCTGTAGTATTGGCATGTACCTCGGTATACGCCAATTGTTCACCGTTATTAGTCCATACCCAATAATCTTTCATAAAACCAACTCTCTTTAAGTGATTGCTCACTTCTACATGAGTTTTAATATATCTACACGTGCATTTAGTACATGGACATCGTATTCCCTCCTCTACTCTATATGTCTCTTGTGTCGCTGCAAATGCAATAAATCCTTTAACTCCTTCCTCAAAATTTGGTTTTAATCCAGTTCTTCCTGGATATGTTCGGTCATACATCCAACTACGATAATGCTCCATTTTCTGCAATGTTGAATTTGACTTAAATAATTAATTTATTAATTTTTTATAAAAAGATAAAAATACTTTTAAAAAATTGAAAATTAACATATATAGCATTATATTTTCTACAAAAAAAAAAACATAATATAAACATTTCACAACATATTTTTCTAAACAAAAAATAAGCACAATAGCATAACCATCACTTAAGTGTACCAAAAAATAACCATCACTTAAAAAATGAAGTACATATTAACATTACAAAAAAATTTTAAAGGATAAAAATTACTAACTTGTTTGATTTTCAATCGAAGTGAACAATAAAACTGGAGCAATGACAAGCTGTAGATGAGGTGATTTGAATGGCTGCAATTTTTCTGGTTGAATGGTGCTACAGATTAAAAAAAAAGTGTTAGCAAGAAATTACAAAAAAGAATCATTAAGAGATTATAAAATAAAACACTAAATTTAAAATAATGAGAAAAATAAATTAATAACCTTTTTAAACATTGGAGAAATATGAAATAAAAGTAGATAAAAATAGATGAAAATTTTATGAATAATTTTGAGTGTGAAAGGTTTATTTGATTTTTGGTGAGGATGGAGAGAATGAAAAGAATGGTTCACGGTGATGAAAAACTCATTTTTCTTGTTACAAAACGTGTAACAAATTGTTACATTAAAGTACAGACTGTTTGCATTAATGTTGTTGCAACGCTCCTCATTAATGTTTCCTAGGGGTTTTAAAATTTGCCCCTGGCATAACACGTTTCCCAGGGGTTATAACTTATACCCCTGTGAAGGTTGAAAAACAGACAAGAAGGGGGGGGTTGAATTGTGTGAGACTTTTTCTAAGTTAAAACAAATTGCAGCGGATAAGGTATAACACACACAATATATGAGGATAGGGTTAGAGAGAGATGCTCAGAATTTTTATACTGGTTCCTCCCACTAACAGGAGTAGTCCAGTCCTCTTGTCCTTCACAAGAGATTTCACTATAATCACTCAGATTACAAATGCTCAAGCACTAAGCAAGAGACTTCAAACTGCTCAAGCATAAAGCAAGAGACTTCTAATGCTCAAGCACAAAGCAAGAGACTTCCAATGCTCAAGCACAAAGCAAGAGACTTCCAATGCTCAAGCACAAAGCAAGAGACTTCCAATGCTCAAGCACAAAGCAAGAGACTTCCAATGCTCAAGCACAAAGCAAGAGACTTCCAATGCTCAAGCACAAAGCAAGAGACTTCTAACTGGTTTTAATGTTAATAAAGATAAGAGATTAACACTTGATATACAATCAGAGGTGTTTACAAAATACAACTCAGTTACAAGACTAACTTAGAAAATTATCACAAAGTTTCTAAGTGTTTGATAGCTTCAGAATTTGACAGAGTTTCAGCACGTTCAGAAGCTTAAGTCTTGATTCCCATTTCTTCACAAATCTTCTTCCTTTTATAGATGATAAAATGAACGTTGAAGATTATAGCCGTTTGAAGAATTGAGACGCTCCTTTGTATAGATCAGTGAGCTTATTAGCTGTTCTGATTTGCAGTAGCTTAGGAGCTTAACGTTTACTACAAAATGAGAGATTCCTTTTGGCTTTTGATATTTGAACCTTGGTGAAAGCCAAATAAGGAAATAATCGTTTCTGAAGCCTGACTTGAAAAGGACCTTTCCATGGTCAAACCTTTTCATTCTTGGTTTCTGCGTTTGGACTTAGTCAGGCACAGTCTTCAATAAAATTGTACTCTCAAATGTAGCTTAACACTTATATCTGACGAGCCTTCAGATTTTGATAGGCTCAGAATTACTTGTTTCAGATCTGGTGAGCTCAGATGTTCTTCAGATTTTGATAGGCTCAGAATTACTTGTTTCAGATCTGGTGAGCTCAGATGTTCTTCAGATTTTGATAGGCTCAGAATTACTTGTTTCAGATCTGGTGAGCTCGGATGTTCTTCAGATTTTGATAGGCTCAGATTTACTTGTTTCAGATCTGGTGAGCTCAGAAGTAATTCCTTCAGAAATTCTAAGGTTCAGATAATAACTTCAGAGTTTCACAGGCTCAGAATTACTTGCTTCAGATCTGGTGAGCTCAGAAGTAATTCCTTCAGAAATTCTAAGGTTCAGATAATAACTTCAGAGTTTCACTTGCTTCAGATCTGGTGAGCTCAGAAGTAATTCCTTCAGAAATTCTAAGGTTCTTTAGTACGCAAATTTTAACTTTTAATCCTGCACACTGAATTAAATTATTAGTATTCCAATTTAACCTTAAATACATTGTTATCATCAAAATCAATTAAGGAGATACAAAATCATAATTTTGTTCCAACAATCTCCCCCTTTTTGATGATGACAACTATATGTATTTAAAATCAATTGTTGTTGTTTTTATTTAACATCTTGACTTCAGGTTCTGAGGTTTGCAAGCTCCCCCTGAGTCTGATAAGCTTCAAAAGTTTATCAATGATAAATATAAAACAGTCTAAGAGTAATATTTAATGTCAAATATAATTTCATATATTCTACCTTCAGAATTAGAGGTTTGCAAGCTCTATTTCTTCAGACTGACAAATATAAGATATGGTTTGCAAGCGTATCTTATATTATATGAATTTATGTTGGACAAAATTTATTACTCCCCCTCATTAAAAGTTTAAAAGACTTTAATATAACTTAACAAGAGTAGAGTTCAGAAAATGTGATCTTTAGAGCTTCAGAAATAATTTCACTGCCATAGGAAATGAAATAATATTTTCTCCCCCTTTGTCATTATCAAAAACGGGTCAGTCAAAGCACAAGTTACAGGGTAGTAAATGCACACAGCAAACAACCACCAGCAGTAAATGCATTCAACGGTAAAAGGGAATTGTTAAGTACCATGGTGAAACAGGGAATTGTTTCAGAATGAAGACGAGTTTCTTCAAGATCTGAATCAGTTCCAGGAAAAGGTGGAGTGGTTTGAATGGATGAGGGGTTTGGTTCAGAAGTGGTTGGCTTAGGAGATGAAGTCTGAAGGGGTTCAGTTTGGGATTCAGCAGGGACTTCAGAATTTTGAACATTTGAGGGTTCAGATTGGTCTACGTCCATTGCTATTGGGGTAGACTCAGAATCTTTAATAGGAGATTTCTGAGGGGATTTAGGAGTGTCAGAAATGGTTATAGTGGAAGTTTCAAAATATTGAAAACGTGAGAAGTGATAGTGACTAGTGTGTAGTTAAGTGATTATAGTGGAAGTTTCAAAATATTGGGGAAACAAGATAGTGACGTAATGGGGGCTTGGCAGTTACTTTTAATAAAATCATCATTAGCTCTCCTTCATTACCCAGCGGTTACTAGACATGATGGGAAGTTACACAGATAAGTAGTGTTTTCAGAAGCCAGCTGTCAGTTAGAGAAACTGAGTGGTCAACTAACACTTAGAGTAGGTATCTGAGTCACAAGAAATCATATTTAATAATAAATAATTCTGATTGCTTCAGATGAGAGAGTGCTTCAGAACCTATATAATAGTTTCTGAGCCGTCCAAACTTCTGAGGCCCTTCAGAACCAGTTTATTCATTCAGAGTTAACAGCATTCAGAGATATCATTCAGAAATAAAAACCATGTTCAGATTTTTCTTGATAAAATCGAAACGATCAATAGCAAGAGGTTTGGTAAAGATATCAGCCCATTGATGCTCAGTATCAATGAATTGAATCTTAATTACTCCCTTCTGAACATAGTCTCTAATGAAGTGATGTTTGATCTCAATGTGTTTAGCTCTTGAATGCAAAATAGGATTCTTAGACAAACAGATAGCAGCAGTATTATCACAGAGAAGTGGTATACTACTTATCCTTATCTGATAGTCCTCCAACTGATGTTTCATCCAGAGCAATTGCGTGCAACACTTAGCAGCTGAGATGTACTCTGCTTCTGCTGTAGATAGAGCAATAGTTGCTTGTCTCTTACTAGCCCATGATATAAGGTTTTCACCTAGAAATTGACAGTTTCCACTAGTGGACTTCCTTTCAATTTTATCACCAGCATAGTCAGCATCACAGAATCCAATAAGCTGATAATCTAAGGATTTCTTATAAAGTAATCCAAGATTAGTGGTTCCTTTCAGATATCTAAAGATTCTCTTAACAGCAGTTAGATGAGACTCTCTAGGATCTGATTGAAATCTAGCACACAAGCATACACTGAACAAGATATCTGGTCTAGATGCAGTGAGATAAAGGAGGGAACCAATCATACCTCTGTATAATTTCTGATCTACTTTGCCTTCAGATTCTTCCTTCAGAAGACAGCTAGAGGGATGCATAGGAGTTGACATTGGTTTACAATCTTCAAGACCAAATTTCTTCAGTAAATCCTTTGTGTATTTGGTTTGATGCACATATACTCCTTCTTTTCTTTGATTGATTTGAATTCCCAAGAAGAATGTTAGTTCTCCCATCATACTCATTTCAAATTCATCCTGCATAAGCTTAGAGAAATTCTTGCAAAGAGAAGCATTAGTTGAACCAAAGATAATATCATCAACATAAATCTGAACAATCAAAATATCAGTTTTTAAGGTTTTTCTAAAGAGAGTGTTATCAACATGTCCTTTTTCAAAACCATTTTCTAGAAGAAATATACTTAACCTTTCATACCAAGCTCTTGGAGCTTGTTTCAAACCATACAGAGATTTCTTCAATTTGTAAACATGATCAGGACACTTTATATCTTCAAAGCCAGGAGGTTGTTTAACATAGACTTCTTCATAAATTATTCCATTCAGAAATGCACTCTTAACATCCATTTGAAATAGAGTGATGTCATGATTAACTGCATAGGACAAGAGAAGTCTAATTGCCTCAAGTCTTGCTACTGGTGCAAAGGTTTCAGTGAAATCTATGCCTTCTTGCTGACTATAACCTTGTGCAACCAGTCTAGCTTTATTTCTGACAACTTCTCCCTTTTCATTTGACTTGTTTCTGAATACCCATTTTGTTCCAATAATGTTCTTGTGTTTGGGTTTTGGTACCAGATCCCAAACATCATTTCTTTCAAATTGATTGAGTTCTTCTTGCATTGCAACAATCCACCCATCATCTGAGAGTGCTTCTTCTATGTTTGTGGGTTCAATTAATGAAATTAACCCAACTAGGGATTCATCCTCTTTGAAAGCAGATCTGGTCTTTCTTGGGCTATCCTTGTTACCAACAATTAGCTCTTCAGGATGAGATGATCTATACTTGAATTTACTCTTAGGTGGAGCAGGTGTCTGAGAGGGTTCAGTTTCTGAAGGGTCTTCAGTTTCAAGGCCTTCAGAGATATCTTCATTTTGAGTCTCAGATGGATATACAGCAATGGAGAGATCTTCACACTCAGAATTTGAGGAAACTTGAAATTCTGCAAAAGTCTCAGCTTGCTCTGACATTTTATCGTCAGGCTCTTTATCATCAAATCTAACATGTATAGATTCTTCAACTGTGTGAGTTTCAGAATTATACAATCTGTATGCTTTTGAGCGTTCAGAGTAGCCTATAAAGATACCCTTATAAGCTCTAGCATCAAATTTCTTTCGATAGACCTTGTTGTCTAGAATATAACAAGTACATCCAAACTGATGAAAATAAGAAATATTTGGTTTTCTTCCTTTGAACAGTTCATAAGCAGTTTTGTTCAGAATAGGTCTGATGTAGATTCTATTCTGAACATAGCAAGCAGTACTCACGGCTTCTGCCCACAAGAACTTAGCTAGGTTAGACTCAAGCATCATGGTACGAGCCATTTCTTGCAAAGATCTATTCTTTCTTTCTACAACACCATTCTGCTGTGGTGTTCTAGGAGAAGAGAATTCATGGATTACTCCATGCTCTGAGCAGAAAGATTCGAAAGAGTCATTTTCGAACTCTCCCCCATGGTCGCTTCTAACCTTCAGAATCCGAAGATCCTTTTCACTTTGTATTTGTGTGCAGAAGTTACTGAACACCACAAGTGCTTCACTCTTAGAACGTAGGAATTTCACCCAAGTCCATCTACTGAAATCATCAACCATGACCAATCCATATTTTTTACCATTGATAGAGGCTGTCGAAACAGGACCAAACAGATCAATGTGAAGCAATTCTAAGGGTCTGGAAGTAGAGACAATGTTTTTAGACTTGAATGAAGTCTTAGCAAATTTTCCTTTTTGACATGAGCCACAAAGTGCATCTGAGTGATAATCAATGTCAGGCAAACCACTAACAAGCTTTTGTTTGCTAAGCTTAGAGATCAACCTCCAGTTAGCATGACCAAGACGCTTGTGCCATAGCCATTTCTCATCACTCAGAGACAAAAGACATATAATCTTTTGGTCAACCAAATCAGAAAAGTTTACTTTATAAACATTGCCAACTCTCATTCCCTTGAATACTACAGATTTGTCAGAGTCTTTTGATACAGTACATGATTCCTTATTAAATGTAACAACACACCCATTGTCACAAAATTGACTAATGCTCAATAGATTGTGTTTAAGTCCATCAACTAACCAAACATCTTTAATGGAAAGAGAAGAATTACCAACTGTACCTGTACCAATGATCTTCCCTTTTTGTTTTCCTCCAAATCCCACAGAGCCTCCCTCTTTCAGAGTTAGGGTTTGGAACATATGCTTTTCTCCCGTCATATGTCGTGAGCAACCACTGTCCAGGTACCAGGGCTGCTGTTTTACCTTTCCTTGCATGAGCATCTGAAGCAAACATTATTTCAGATTTTGGTACCCATATTCTGATGGGTCCTTTAGAGTTAGTCTTCTGAATAGTATTCCTTCTTTGTTTTCTATGATCAACACAAGATCTAGAATTAATTAAGCTTTGACAAGAATGTTTAGGCTTAATTTGATTCTTGGATTTTGATCTGGAGTATATCACAGTTCCAAAGGTCAAGCAAGGATCTGAAGTAACTTTACCTTGATTTCTCAGAGGTTCAGATGACTTCTGAGCCTTAACTTGAGAACTTTTGGACTCAGAAATTTTAGGTTCAGAAGAACTTGGAACTTCTGAGTCTTTGGGTTCAGGTTCAGAACCTCCTTCAGAGTTGGATGCCTTCAGATCAAGTGTACCACTTTTAACAAAGGTAGAGAATAATTCAGGTGGAGTATCATCCTCACTATATGATTTCAGAGGTTTATCCCAGTTCTTAAACCGAGAATAACCAATGCCTTCACCATAGTTACGAGTCATATGATAAATCATGGAAGCCATTTTACTCCTATTGAAGGTACAACGAATAAATTCGTGAAGAGCATCTTCATGATCATCATTGAGCTTGTCTGCCAAGACATAGTTAGATTCAACATGACAAATACGAATGTTTAACGATTCATTTTCATCATAAAGAATCTTGGCATCCTTTTTCAATGATTCATGAACATTCTTCAGAATTTTGTGTTGACTTACTATACGAGAGTAATGTTTCACGGCAATCTTAAGAGAATCAATTAATTCAGATTTAGTCATGTTAGAGTATACCTCATTTTCATCATCTGAGTCATCTTCAGAATCTCTATCAGAGTTGTTACCTTCAGAAGTTCTTGCCATTAAAGCCAGATTGCCTTCTTCATCATCTTCTCCTTCAGAGTCATTCTCAATGGTCTCCCAAGTGGCTAACAAACTCTTCCTTACCTTTTCTTTGTACTTTTCTTTCCCAAAGCTCTTATTCTTTCCTTTGTCCTTGGATGACATTTCTGGACAGTCCGCAATGAAGTGTCCAGATTTCTTGCAGTTATAGCAGTTGTTCAGTTCTTCCTTTTTGTCCTTTGAAAAGGAACTTCTTGAGTTGTTTCCTTTGTTTGGAAACCTTTTGTATTTCTTGTTCCATTTCTGAAACCTTCTAACCATTAGTGCCATTTCTTCATTCTCAGAATTTTCATCCATCATATCATCAGAAGTTTCTTCCTCTTGTTCAGACACTTTGATCTTTGCAGCTTTTAAGGAAGTCTGAACAGAGCTTAGAGCCAAGGACTTCATCTTCTTGACAGGTTCATCTGACATAAGTTCTAGCTCATGACTTCTGAGTGAGCTTATTAAATCTTCAAGAGTCACATTGTCCAAATCCTTGGATTCCTGAAAAGCTGTAACTTTTGGTCTCCATTTGGAAGGTAAGCTCCTCAGAATTTTCTTCACGTGATCAGATGCAGTGTAGCTTTTCTTCAGAACTTGAAGACCAGAGACAAGGGTTTGAAACCTTGAATACATGGTTTCAATATCTTCATCTTCCTTCATTCTGAACAGCTCATATTGATGAACTAATAAGTTTGCCTTAGCTTCTTTGACTTGCTTATTTCCTTCATAGGTGGAACATAGAGAGTCCCAGATAGTTTTGGCACATGACTTGTTGGATATTTTTAAATACTCAGCATGAGATATTGCACCAATAAGCATATTCTTAACAGTATGATGCTTCTTATACTGTTTCTTCTTTTCAGCATCAAAGAACTTTCTGTAGGTATTTCTTACAACACCTTCATCATCCATGTGTTCAAAATGTATACCATCTTCAATGATATCCCATAACTCATCATCGGTCCCAATGATGTAACTATACATCTTGGTTTTCCAGAAAGGAAAAGTAGTAGGATCACTGTTGAAGTAAGGTGGTTTGTCTCTGTGATTATCACTGTTCCTTTCCCTATCATAGTTGTGAGGAGGTGGAACAGCAGAGTGATCAGGTCCAGAGGAAGCAGAAGGAGAGGTAACACCAGACATGTTTTTCAACTAAGTACCCCTAGATCTTTTACTGTTTCACTGTTAAGTGAAGAGCAACAAACCAGGCTCTGATGCCAATTGAAGGTTGAAAAACACACAAGAAGGGGGGGTTGAATTGTGTGAGACTTTTTCTAAGTTAAAACAAATTGCAGCGGATAAGGTATAACACACACAATATATGAGGATAGGGTTAGAGAGAGATGCTCAGAATTTTTATACTGGTTCCTCCCACTAACAGGAGTAGTCCAGTCCTCTTGTCCTTCACAAGAGATTTCACTATAATCACTCAGATTACAAATGCTCAAGCACTAAGCAAGAGACTTCAAACTGCTCAAGCATAAAGCAAGAGACTTCTAATGCTCAAGCACAAAGCAAGAGACTTCCAATGCTCAAGCACAAAGCAAGAGACTTCCAATGCTCAAGCACAAAGCAAGAGACTTCCAATGCTCAAGCACAAAGCAAGAGACTTCCAATGCTCAAGCACAAAGCAAGAGACTTCCAATGCTCAAGCACAAAGCAAGAGACTTCCAATGCTCAAGCACAAAGCAAGAGACTTCTAACTGGTTTTAATGTTAATAAAGATAAGAGATTAACACTTGATATACAATCAGAGGTGTTTACAAAATACAACTCAGTTACAAGACTAACTTAGAAAATTATCACAAAGTTTCTAAGTGTTTGATAGCTTCAGAATTTGACAGAGTTTCAGCACGTTCAGAAGCTTAAGTCTTGATTCCCATTTCTTCACAAACCTTCTTCCTTTTATAGATGATAAAATGAACGTTGAAGATTATAGCCGTTTGAAGAATTGAGACGCTCCTTTGTATAGATCAGTGAGCTTATTAGCTGTTCTGATTTGCAGTAGCTTAGGAGCTTAACGTTTACTACAAAATGAGAGATTCCTTTTGGCTTTTGATATTTGAACCTTGGTGAAAGCCAAATAAGGAAATAATCGTTTCTGAAGCCTGACTTGAAAAGGACCTTTCCATGGTCAAACCTTTTCATTCTTGGTTTCTGCGTTTGGACTTAGTCAGGCACAGTCTTCAATAAAATTGTACTCTCAAATGTAGCTTAACACTTATATCTGACGAGCCTTCAGATTTTGATAGGCTCAGAATTACTTGTTTCAGATCTGGTGAGCTCAGATGTTCTTCAGATTTTGATAGGCTCAGAATTACTTGTTTCAGATCTGGTGAGCTCAGATGTTCTTCAGATTTTGATAGGCTCAGAATTACTTGTTTCAGATCTGGTGAGCTCAGATGTTCTTCAGATTTTGATAGGCTCAGATTTACTTGTTTCAGATCTGGTGAGCTCAGAAGTAATTCCTTCAGAAATTCTAAGGTTCAGATAATAACTTCAGAGTTTCACAGGCTCAGAATTACTTGCTTCAGATCTGGTGAGCTCAGAAGTAATTCCTTCAGAAATTCTAAGGTTCAGATAATAACTTCAGAGTTTCACTTGCTTCAGATCTGGTGAGCTCAGAAGTAATTCCTTCAGAAATTCTAAGGTTCTTTAGTACGCAAATTTTAACTTTTAATCCTGCACACTGAATTAAATTATTAGTATTCCAATTTAACCTTAAATACATTGTTATCATCAAAATCAATTAAGGAGATACAAAATCATAATTTTGTTCCAACACCCTGGCATAATCAAAAGTTGCTGCCAACCCACATGATGTACCAACATTTTAATTTTAAAATCTATATTTTTTTTTTTCTCTCTACTCTGTTTTAGTTATTTTATTTCCCGCCTACATATTTCTCAGGGGTATAACCCCTGGCAACACATCAAAATCTGAAAATTCGAAAATTCCACTTTCCCAAGGGTAAACCCAAGGCAAAAAGAATTTCTTTCCCAAGAGTATGTGCCCTGTTAGAATGCCCCTCGCAAATGACCATATTTCTTGTAGTGATGGACCATGTGTCATAAATGTGCTTATATAGTAGGATAATTAGGGTTTGGGGACGAAAATCCTAATTAGACAATTATCTTGGGTAATATTGTAGATAGGTTATGATATGATCTTCATCACATTGTCATGATTTAATCACCAAACTTACTTTGGTGTGCCTCAAGGTTATTATATTATAGTTCGGTCTAGATTAGTTTTAAAGATTGATATGGAATCCTAAATAAGAAAATTATATAAATAAGACAATTATTTATTTTTAAAATTTATTGTAGAATTAATGTATTTAAACTATAATATTGTTTAGATACATTAATTGTATAATGAATTTAAAATGTAAACTTTTTCTTTTATATAGGATATCCTAAAATAGTATAATATTGTTTTGTACAACTTTTTTAAAGTTAATTCAAATCAAATATTTATAATCAATTATGAAAAACATTTGTGATTGATTGGTAAAGTAAAAACATAATTTTGTACCAAAAAAATATATTTGTCAATTTATGAATTAAATTTACATATTTTGGGATAGTTCTATATCCATCTTAATTACTCATGGATGTCACATATATAGCTTTTGTCCCACCTAGCTAGCTTGTGATATTTTAATTATTAATTAATGCTATTATTATATTTGAGCTAACTTCTTAAGAATTTCAGTCCAAATTTATTATTACAACTTGAATTGAAAGTCAAGTTGAGGCTTGTTTAGTCTTTTGCAAGGAAATTACACAGCCATATAATCGACCATATATAACTGAATATTCATTTGGCATTATCATGGGAAGGAATCTTCTTGTGAGGGAAGAAGGTACTATACTATATATTGATGCGATACTCATATATTATGTTTGTTTCTTTGTTTTCCCACTTTTATTTAGTTTTTTCGATAAAAATTTTATTTAATATTTTAATTTAGCTAGTCATCACTACTTTCAATATCTTTGAAAAGAGTATCTCTAAATAAAAAATACAATTCCTAGCCTATCAAATAACTAATTCCAATAATCCAATTCAAGTGTCTTTGTTTTTTTGTCGCGATAGTTATTGTTTTCTCTTCAAACTTTTGAGATTTCTTATCTTAAAAATTTTCATAGTTTTACAGAAAATTGATAGTCAAAACATGAACATTAAGGTATTGAGAATTTGTGATTGATGAAGCAAGACTTGCTTGGTTATAATCTTGAATATTTTTACGGTGGAAACAACGTAGAAAATAAGAAAGAAACAAAATATTATAATCAAATTTTATAGAGAAAAAATAGAGATATCTTATACAAAAAAAGTATATATATTTAATCCATTTAAAAAAAAAAAAAAACTAGTTAATATAAGTTGAGTCTTCGCTAGCTTATTTTAAGTTTTCAAGAGGACGTATTTGCATATAAGATATCAATTACATGTTCACATTAGCGGTGATATAAATTGCATATTATCGACTAATTTTAAATTTTTGAAGAGTTTCTATTAAAATATTTTATTTTTATGCAAATATTGACTCACACATATAACTATATATGGAGCTTTTTATTTTATTTTTGTTGTAAATTAAAGTATCCTAATGTAGGGGCTGGTTAACATCTTCCACCATTTATTTTATCAACATTTTTAAAATAAATTAATTGACGGTTTTTCCAAAGTACCAAAAGCTTTTTACACTCCACTAGCTAGGTATAAAAGCTTATAAAATTACATTAATTTGGATATAAACTAATTAGCTTATGTCTACACATATATCATAGTACCAAACCAAATTGAGCTATATATACATCTAGTCATAAGCCATAGCAAATAGTACTAAAAATCAGGCCCGGTTCTGGGCCAGTGCAGCCAGTGCTGCAGAACTGGGTCTCAAAAATATGGGGCCTCAAATTTATTTTTTTGGTAGTATGTAAGGGGGTGTAGTAGTAAACAGGAGGCCCAAAAAGCAAATGTATCTAACAAAAATTTTTTTTTGCATATTTTTGTTGGTAGCTAGAATTTTTTTAATGGATTTTGATGATATTGATTAGAATATGACCTTTTTTTATTAGTCACAAAGATGATAATTACTTTTGATGTTATTGATATGTTTACAATTTGAATATAAATATTTTTTTTATAAAAAAAATAATATATTTTCTATTATGGGTCCATTATTATTATTATTATTAGCACGGGACCTCGAAATTCTCGGAGACGGCCCTGCTAAAAATTAGTTTGAATATATAAGGAAAAAGAAGCATCGCTTTCAAAACATAGAAAGTAAATAAAATAAGGTAAAGAACGGGTTGTGTTAGCTCACAAGTCACAATCAATCAAATATACAAACAACGACACATAATTAATTAAGATTATTCTTCCATATAATCAATCATATTATATATGAAATAGTAAAATTATAGGGACAATAGAACACAAAAAAATAATATAGGGACAATGTGCCCACTTATGCTAAAAAGATAGTATATTACATCACTAAATTATCAAGTAGCTTGATGAAATATTTACTAAAAATGTCCAATGTACATGCACTTTGTTTCTAAATAAATAATTCCACTCCAATAAATTTGCAACATTTGCATCCTATAACTTGTCTCAATCTAAAGGTTCTACTTTGGTGGATGCCAAGGATTTTGATGGCTATATTACACCATTTTTTTAATCCTTGATGGCCTTTTAATTTTGTAAAGAGGTATCTTCTTTCCTCAAGTCAATATTAGCAACAGAAATTAAGCAAAAATCATTTGTGTAGATGAGGAAATTGGGAATTGCATGTATTCGGCATATATATATTATAAAATCTCCTTGAAATGTTCCAATCATTTCAATAGTTTATATACTGTTAAGACCTATTATCAGGATCCATTCTTGATTCGTCCACTCATATAATTATCAATTATTGATACCAATGAATATTTTATATCCACGGCAAGATTCATATCAATTTGTTGATTATTTTTTTTCATTGATACCAATGAATATTTTATTCCACGGCAAGATTCATATCAATTTGTTGATTTTTTTTTTTCATGATACTGTTGTGTGTTGTTGGGGTTGATTGTCAAGTCTCACATCGCCTAGTTTCTTAAATAAAGAAGGAGGTTAAAAATAGCTATTGGAGAAATCTCACATCGCTTAGAATAGTGAAGCAAGAGGAAAACCAAAGCTATATAATAGGCCTAAGTTCTTTGTTTGTAATTGCACCAGTCAGTAGCACTTTAAACTTATATTTGACTCTTAGTTTAAATATTTGCTTTGTGAGAGTGTGGTTGTATTGGGGCATTAGGGTGAGAGTGAGAGAAGTCTATGTGTTGTAAAATTTTTTACATAGTGATAATTCTCTGGTTGTCGGTTTAGACAACGGTTGTGGTTTTTTCTCCGATTTGGAGTTTCCACATTATATTCTTGTGTTGTGATTGTGTTTATTTTTCTTCTTTAGTGTTGTTATTTCCCAACATTGGTATCAGAGTTTCGGTTCGGTGATATATCACATTTCTTTGTATGCTCTGTGGTTGCAGCATTGTCTGATCTTCCACATCAGAAAAAAGAAGTGTGATATTTTGAAGGTGCTAAAGAAGGGTTTTTTTTGCTATGTCTTATTCAAGTGCTATGAAGTTTGACATAGAGAAGTTTGATGGAAGAATCAACTTTGGCTTGTGGAAAGTACAAGTCAATGATATGGTGATACAATCAGGTTTACACAAGGCGCTGAAAGGAAACACTTCCAAGATGGAGGCCGACAAGTGGGAGGAATTAGAATTGAGAGCTGCAAGTGCAATTCGCTTGTGTTTGTCAAAGAATGTTCTTGCGAATGTGCAGAATTTGTCATCAACCAAGGAACTCTAGGAAAGGCTTAAAAGGTTGTATCAGACAAAGGACATCTCAAATCGGTTGCTGCTAAAGGAGCAATTCCACAATTTGCGCATGGATGAAGGTACAAAAATCTCTGATCATCTTAGCACTTTGAATAATATAGTTTCTGAGTTAGAATCTATTAAAGTTGAGATTGATGATGAGGATAAGGCGTTAAGGCTCATTTGGTCCCTTCCACCTTCTTATGTTCATCTCAAACCTGTTTTGATGTATGGGAAGGAAAAATTGAATTTAGAAGAAGTTGCAACTAAAATTATTTCTGAAGAAAGAAGGATGAAAAATGATGAAAGCACTTCATCAAATTCAATGTTGCTAACTAGAAGTGGGGCTAATGGGAAGAAGATCCATGCAAAGAATTTGCCGTGTTGGAAGTGTGGAAGGTCTGGGCATTTAAAGAGAAATTGTCCAGGTGGAGCAGTATCTGAAAAAGACTCTGAGGCAAGTGCTAGCAATGTCTCCTTTGTTTTGGGAGATGATGGCGATCTTATCTAGAAGATAAAATGTGTCCTTATGGTATTTCCGCTATACCATGGGAAAGGACAAGTTATTGCTAGCGGATTCAAAACAACACACGGGCATTGGTTGGCATTGATGCAAGGTGTGTGGTGAGATATGTCGATGGCTGAAGAACATCCTGAACGCCGACATGGGAGTTGCACCATATTCTTTCAGCAGGTTTCGACATGAAATTATTGGGACGGTTTAGTTCCAAGTGAAGAAAATTCTTGGGATGGTTTAGTTCCAAGTGGAGTATACTTTTATGGTGGAGTATGATTGTCGGTATAGACAATGAAAGCGGAAGATGGAACTCTTGCAATCAAGGTGGAGATTGTTGGGGTTGATTGTCAAGTCCCACATCGCCTAGTTTCTTAAATAAAGAAGGAGGTTAAAAATAGCTATTGGAGAAGTCCCACATCGCTTAGAATGGTGAAGCAAGAGGAAAACCAAAGCAATATAATAGGCCTAAGTTCTTTGTTTGTAATTGCACCAGTCAGTAGCACTTTAAGCTTATATCTGACTCTTAGTTTAAATATTTGCTTTGTGAGAGTGTGGTTGTACTGGGGCATTGGGGTGAGAGTGAGAGAAGTCTATGTGTTGTAAAAAATTTCACATAGTGATAATTCTCTGGTTGTCGGTTTAGACAACGGTTATGGTTTTTTCTCCGATTTGGAGTTTCCACATTATATTCTTGTGTTGTGATTGTGTTTATTTTTCTTCTTTAGTGTTGTTATTTCCCAACATATGTGTATAACCCTATATTGCACATCTAAATAAGAGGGTTCAACTCAACTCGTAAAAGTTCAACTTTAACTTTAAATACTTGAATATAATATAACATGGAGAAGTTGAATGTGCAAATGTTATTTTTAGTGTTGAAAGAAATTAGGATAGAATAGATGTTGTTAGTGTTTGAAATAATTTAGAAGAGAATGTTCAATTTATAGCTAGTAAAAAAGAGTATTATAATAAAAATCTTTTTAATATAAGTTTTTATTTATTTATTTTTATGAAACAACATAAGTTATTTTCTAAATTTTTTTTCTAAACAACCTCTTGTTAATTTGAGAATATTTACCCAACAACTAATTAGAACAAGAAATATGCATGTAAAAATTAAAGTTGGTTACAAGTTAGTTGCGAATATTACATACAATCACATGTAAATCTATATATGTGACTTGTTTTTATTGGTTGATGAGATACTCCAAATTAATAAGGGGTAGAGTAAATCTCACATTTTTTATATATATATATTACAAATCAAACAAATTGTTCGCCAAACAAAGAGATATTTTTCCATAAAAAAATATTCATATATTATTTTTGCAGTGTATGTATGCATGACTCGTTTGATAAACTATAAAAATTTCTAGGGGAGGCAAAACGAGCCAAGTCCGCCGAGGCGATCCGTTTGACCCGCAATTTTTGGCGGGCTGAGCTGAGGTTTTCGGCCCGCTACCTTAAGTTGGCCCGCCCCGCCCCACTCCGTTTTTGAGCGGGCTTAAATGGGGCGGGACTAAATGGGGGCGGACATGCCCGTTTTTCCACCCTTTTTAGTATTTATCGTTTTATCTTATATTGTAAGGAGTACTTATTAACTTAGTTGATGATTTGTTAGTTTAATTAAGCGTAATTATAAGAAATTGCTTATTAACTTGGTTAATGTTTCTTTTAGTTTAATTAGCTCTATTCTCTGCTGCAATCTTTTCTTAATTATCACTATTATAGTATTATTGTTAGTTTAAAAATATGAGGTAAGAATTGTAAGGAATTGTGAAATTATTATAATTCAACCTGTTTAATATTTTTTTAACGTTGAATTGTGAAGTTGTATTTCAAATTGTAAAAAAAAAAAAAAAATATTTGGCGGCCATGCCCGCCAACCCGCAACCCCGCCAATAAACGGACGGGCTTGAATTTTGAGCCCACACACCTAAGTTGGCCCGCCCCGCCCCGTTTTTGGACGGGCTTAAATGGAGCGGGCCTAAATGGGGCGGTAATGCCCATTTTGCCACCCCTAAACCCTAAAAATATCCATATACATTTAGGAGTTTGAGTTCAAACTTGAAAATAACTCAAAATATTTTGTTTGTAATAACATCAACAACTTATGAATATACATGTTCTCGAAGATGTAGCTCAATAATAAAAAGTCAAAACATTGAAAGAGTTAAGAAGAAATTCAGAATTTGATCCCTGGCTACCAACGTTTTCCCCTCCCTATAATATATATTAGGCTTTAATGTAGTTTTGATCCCCCTATTTTAAAAAAATCTGAATTTTGGTCCCCCTATTTTAAAAACCAGCTTTTTGATCCCCCCCTATTTTAGTTTTTTCTGAATTTTGGTCCCCCATCTCAATTTTGTCAATTTTTTTGCTGACATGTCAAGTTTATTAATGACGTGGCAGTACAATCATATTTCCATGTCATTATGTATTTCTTTAAATTAAATATTTTGTTTTAAAAATAGTAAAACAATAAAATAAATAATTAATTAAATAATAAATTCCACATCAAATCAACAACTAAACCATCCACAAAAATCCTTTGATTCCCACGAAAATCCCACTTTAATCTCATAACTTTATACACCATCTTCTTATTCATAAACAAACACCACAAGTTACTCTTTGATCCTTCATCTTCAACACCACATTTTATTAATATCTCATGAAAATTTCCAGTTTCAAAAAACTTTGCATTAGTTGCATAAACACTAGTACCAGAAAATCTTTCACTTCTTGAAACCATTGAAAATTTCACTCCATGGTTTTTCTTCAACATTCTTCTTCTTTATCTCCAAGGAAAAAATCCAGTTCATAATTCATCAAAATCATTACGTAAAACCCAAAAACCCAACAAGGTATTTCTTGTTCAATTCTTGTTTCTGCTGTCTCAGACATACAACATCAAACCAGAATTTTTTCTTAAACCAGAATTTTAATAAATCAAGATTTTTAACAAAGTAGAATTTTGCCTAAACCGGAATTTTTAACAACACTAAATTTATAATAAACCAGAGTTTCTTCTACACAAACCAGAATTTTTAACACCTTGTCCCCACCCTTAGGGATGAAATCGGAGAAAAGAAGAGAAATTGAATCTTGCTGCGAAGGATAGAAGAGAAATCGAAAAAGATGTTGAAGACTGAGAGGGAAGAAGGCTACGATGAAGAGAAGAGAAATCGATGAAGATTGAGAGATCGACTCTGAGAGATCAATTGAGAGGCAGAATTTGGGAACTTAGGGTTCCATGATTTGGGAATTTTTGTAAATTTCCAAATTCCATTTGTTTATGCGTTTTTCTCCTTTTTCTAATTTTATTTTTGTTTTATAATTATTTATTTTATTGTTTTAATATATTTAAAAAAAATTGATTTTAAAAAATATATAATGACATGGAAATATGAATGTACTGCCACCTCATTAATGAACTTGACACATTAGCAAAAAGTTTGATCAAATTGAGATGAGGGACCAAAATTCAGAAAAAACACAAATAGGAGGATCAAAAAGCTGGTTTTTAAAATAGGGGGACCAAAAATTCATATTTTTTAAAATAAGGGAACCAAAACTGCATTAAAACCTATATATTAACAACTGATATATGTCTACCAAACTTATGAATATATATATACCAAATGTTTTAAAAACAAAACACCGTATACCAAAAGTTTAAATTTCAAAACATTCTATATATGAATTTTGAAATTCAAAACATCTTGAAAATTTCACAAACTTACTTTATTTTACCAAATGTTTTAAAAACAAAGCACCGGTATACCAAAAATTTAAATTTCAAAACATCCTATATGAATTTTGAAATTCAAAACATGAAAATTTCACAAACTTACTTTATTTTTCCAAATCTTTGCCCATTTTGGGAGTAAGTGATTTTTGAAAAGAAAAAGTTTTAATTTGTTGAAATGAAAGGTATTTTGGATAGTTGATACAATCTGGATATAGGTGTATAAATAGATTTGGTTCCTCCAAAGTGCAGTGTAAAATGAATAATATCAACTGTTAATTAATAAATCAAATATAAGTAATATAGGCATATTAAAGAAATTATTGATTGTTACAATCACAACCTTTGATTTTCTCATTTTACACTTTACTCGGTTTAAAAATTCAAAATCTATTATGACGGGGGTAGCAAGTAAAATTACTCTCTTTCTTCCCCCTAGGATGAATCAACCCGAGTTCAATTCTTTAAAAATAAATTTTTTTTTTATCATATTTTACTTACATATTGTTGAACTTCGGTATCATAACATCTTCGCCGGAGATGGTTACCAACATACAAAAAAACAAAAATTCCTTTTTTTTTGTCAATTATATCAAAATTGGCCCATAGATAAGCCCAAAAGATGTGTACAAAAATAAAATAAAAATAAGCCCACTCTATATGAAGTTCGAACAGGTAGTAGAATTTGAAGAAGGTTCATCCATGGCGGAAGAACAAGAAGAGCAGAAGCTTCCTCAATCTTCCGATCCGCCGTTACCATTTGATCCAAGTCGAAGTATCTATCCTTCTTCCTTTTCATTTCAATTTTCAATTTTTCATTTTCTGGCACATTCAATTTCACTAAAATTTAGGGCTTCAATTTGATTTTTTATTTTTAATTAATTATTTGTTGAAGTGGTTGGTATCATCAAAAGAAAAGCATTGATCAAAGACTTAGCTGCTGCATATCATGCTGAATGCCTTCAATACTGTCAAGAGCTTTTGGAACTTCAAACTAAATGGGAAGAGGTTACATTCAAAATCCATTCTTTATTACATTTATTTTCATGCCCTGTTTGGATAAACAACTTAGTTAAGCGCTTATAACAACATATACACATTTCATGTAAGTGCTTATGTACTATTAGTATAATCTATTATAATATATTGTCAAATTGTGTTTCCATTTAAGTTATAAAATATTTTTATAAGCTATCCCGGAGAGCTTATAAAAGCAAGATGAAAACCGCTTATGGACATATCATTTAGATGTTTTCATAAGCTCTTTCAAATAGTCTAATGAGTGTTTATGTTAGTAGATATGCTCAAATAAGTCAATCCAAACCGGCGGCAAGTTGTTAGAATTTTAGTGGTATTAGGAAGAGGGTAATGCTAGAATCACATCACCTTCCAATTCCATATGTCATGAAGTGTGGTGGAATGATGTAAGATAAGCTGTGATCCGATAGTGTAAGCTGAGCTGACTTTAGATGATGTATGTTTAGTATTGTACTATTGTTCTATGAAATATAACACATTAGCAAAAAGAATTCACCTCACTACAAAGTAGAAGTTTTATAGATTCCTCGTGATTTTAGATTATGTTCCTTGTATTTGTAATAAAACATTGTTCAACAAACATCGGAAAGTATGGTGTATGGATGATGAAAACATTGAAATGGGAAGCGGTTGTGTTCAAATCCATTGTTTACTTTCTATTCAATATCCCGTTACATTTCTTTTCATTGATTTCATAAAGTAACAAGGCTTTGGATCAATAGCTTAATTAAGTGCTTATGTAAGTGTTTATGTATAAGCTATTTATATAATAAAAGATAATATAAAGTCAAATTGTTTTCATTCAAGTTATAATAGCTTAGGGACATGTCATAAATTGTTTTCATAAACTCTTTCATATAGTAACACAATTCACAAGTGTTTAGGTAAGTAGATAAACTCAAATAAGTCAATCCAAATAGGATATAAGCTTTGTTGTTGATAGCAGTTGAGCAGAGCGTAGTTGCGATCTTCTGCCCACACATACACCAGTCTATCCTAGATGAGCATAGCAGTGACAGCAGTCGGGACCGTGGTATGAAAACCACCGCGTTTCGCAGCTGGAGCGATGTGGAGTCTCCTCTACACCCATGAATGCCCAAAAGACAATTATGCAGGGTTAAATTGGGAATTTCGACCCAAGAAAACCCTAAATCCTCTTTTCTTTTTATTATGCGACTGTGGTACACTCATTTCTCTCTCTTCTCTGCAACCTCTCTCTGCTCGCAGGATGCAGGTCAATTTGATTTTCTGTTTTGTGTTCTCATTTTAATCATTCTTCTATTGTTTTTGTTTCTTAAACTTTTCTGTTTCACTTCTTCCTCTCTCTGTTTCTATGTTTGTGGGTACGCTCTGCCTCTTTCTTTTTTTTTGGTTTTATAATCTATTCATATGCCTGTGACTGTGCTCTGCCTATGTCTGTGGCCTTTACATCTAATTATAAATACTTAATGAATTTGGAGTAATTTATTTGATTTTTCAGCAACTGTGTTTATTACTATTAATTGTATAATAATTCTTAAATATATCAAATAGTGCCAGCTCCACTATCCGGGATTGACAGCTATGGCTGTAAGTTGTTAGCATTCTAGTGGTATGAGAAACAGGGTAATGCTTGATACACATCCCCTAGGATCACATCATCTTCTATATGTTATGAAGTGTGGTGGAATGAAGTAAGATAAGCTATGATCAGATGGTGAAAATAGAGCTCACTTGAGATTGTGTATGTTTAGTATTATTCTAAGAAATATAACCCATTATCGAAAAGAACTCAGTTAGAAATAGATATGAACCCAATTTCTCTTTGCCAACAGTACAAAGACGATATAGTTGAGGACATGGATCCTGGGAAAGATGGTCCAGATGCATCCGATAGTGGCCGCTCCAAGTGGTGGGTTTTAATTTAGGTTCCCAGTTTTGCATAAAGTTGTCATATTTAATTTTCAATAAGACCTTAAGTACTAAAATCATCTCGTTTAATCAATTGAATTTCTTATATTTAACCCAAATCTAAGTGGTGGTCACATATGATTAACCGTTGATGTTTCCGGTTTTAATAGTATAGCAGATTGTTGTGTCAATTTCTTAGAAATCAATTGTTTATGGTCCTTCACTAGATTACTATGATTCTATGAAGAACCAAACACAAGGTATGCAAAGGTTCAAGTAGCATGTAAATTACAAAAGTAACGAATTTGTAAAAGTGCAGAAGATAATCAATCACGAGTTGAGATGAAGTAATGAGTTTGACCTGGAAAATCTAAAACAGTTAATTTGTTAGTTGGAAATAATGTGATTTGCACGATTTTATTATTACTATTCTTTTGTCTTCCAGGCCAACAAGGTGGACCATATTTTTTCATGTATGTGTTTATTTGTGTCCCTTAAATAGAGCTTATAAAAGTAAGATGAAAACCACTTATGGACATATCATTTAGTTGTTTTCATAAGCTCTTTCAAATAGTCTCATGAATGTTTATGTTAGTAGATATGCTCAGATAAGTCAATTCAAACAGGCGGTAAGTTGTTAGCATTTTAGTGGTATTAGGAAGAGGGAAATGCTAGAATCACATCACCTTCCAATTCCATATGTCATGAAGTGTGGTGGAATGATGTAAGATAAGCTGTGATCAGATAGTGTAAGCTGAGCTGACTTTAGATGATGTATGTTTAGTATTGTACTATTGTTCTATGAAATATAACCCATTAGGAAAAAGAATTCACCTCACTACAAAGTAGAAGTTTTATAGATTCCTCATGATTTTAAGCCTTTTCGTTTAGACTATGCTCCTTATATTTGTAATAAAACATTGTTCATCAAACATCGGAAAGTATGGTGTATGGATGATGAAAACATTGAAATGGGAAGAGGTTGTGTTCAAATCCATTGTTTTCTTTCTATTGAATATCCCGTTACATTTCTTTTCATTGATTTCATAATGTAACAAGGCTTTGGTATGTTTCCATTGTTTCAGCCATTTATTGACTTAAAACCTCCGGAGGAATCAAAAAAGGAGCCAGCACGACCCTCTAAACGCGTGAAAAAGTTGCGCTAGGTATGATAGAACATAATCTCATTGTAATTGCAAATTTCAATTTGATTCCAATGTGAGCTTGTTCATTGCCCATAGCTTATTGAACATCAGTTCAATTACATAAAAGTAAGATGTGGATTCAGGGAGATTATTGTGTTCTGATTTCTCCCCAAACACACAAAAATGTTCTTTATTTTTCATATAGGATTTTGTCTGTCACTACTACTAGTCACTATATGCTCCAATTGATAATTTCCTTAGTATTATCAATTAGTTTTTAAAAATGCTGAGTAAATTTATGACAGTTTCCTTCTTGGTTTTTGTTACTGTTGGAAGTTATTAGAGATTAATTCAGAATCAGCATATTCTGTTCTGTACAGCCTAACACTGACTAAATAATAATTAGTTGTTTCCTTATTTAGAATTAGCATTTATAGGAAGAATAATTGCCCTGATTCTCAGGCTAAGATTAATGCTTACTGCTGTCAATTGTATTCTATATATACCTTTCATGTATTATTCACAAAATCATCAAGGAAATACATATTGTTTATTTCTTTATGGTATCAGTTGCAGGAAGAATTCCTTAGGGTTTTTTCTTTTTTGCTTCCGTATTTTTTCCTTTTTCCATCCCACATAATGTCTGGTGACTTGTCTGATACTGAGTCCCAGTCTTTACCCAAACATTCTTCACCTAAACCTGAAATACCACAGCCTGTCAAGACATACCATGAAAACCATCCTGTTCAGATCACAACAATTCGGCTGAACGGCGGTTCTAATTATTTTCGCTGGTCACAGTCTGTCCGTTTGTATCTCAGGGGGAGAGGAAAAATTGGCTACATCACTGGAGACAAGAAAAAACCAGACAAGGAAAGCGCAGACTATGAGACTTGGGATGCCGAAAATTCCATGGTCATGACATGGTTAGTCAATTCCATGACTGAAGAGATAGGTGCAAACTATCTCTGTTATGCTACTGCAAAAGATCTTTGGGATGGTGTCGCTGAGATGTACTCTGATTTGGACAACCAATCCCAAATTTATGAATTAACTCTCCAGCTTGGCGAAATTCGGCAAGTTGACGATTCTGTCACCAAATACTTCAATTGTCTCAAGCGTATTTGGCAAGATCTGGATCTGTTCAATGTATATGAGTGGAAGTCAAGCGAGGACTGCAAGCACTACAAGAAGATGGTGGATGTTAGTCGTGTCTTCAAGTTTCTTGCAGGTCTAAATATTGAGTTTGATGAGGTTCGTGGCCGGATTCTTGGCAGGAATCCTATCCCTCCAATTGGTGAAGTCTTTGCTGAAGTGCGTCGCGAAGAGAGTCGTAGGCAAGTGATGCTTGGAAAAAAAGCAGTCACTGTCCCTCCACCTGTCGAAGGATCTGCCTTGGCTGTTCCTCAAGTCAATCGCAAATCTTTCCCTCCCAGAGGTGATGACAAGGACCGTTTAGTTTGCGACTACTGTGGTAAAAATCGCCACCTTCGGCAAGATTGTTTCAAGCTACATGGTAGGCCAAACAATAGAAAGACTGGTAAGTTTGGTGACCGCCCTATGCCTTCGACCAATGAAGCTAACTCGTCTCCATTTACTAAGGAGCAGATGGATCACCTTTTTAAACTTCTAAAGTTCAATTCATCACCTAATGTTCCTGTTGGAACTGTGGCACAAACAGGTAAGAATTCTTGGGCACTATCTGTCCAAAACCACTCCAACCCTTGGATAATAGATTCAGGGGCATCTGAACATATGACCAATTGCTCTCATTTATTCAGTTCCTACTTTCCTAGTTCCGGGTCTGAAAAAGTTAGGATAGCTGATGGTAGTTATTCCAGTATTGCCGGCAAAGGCAGCATAAAAATTTCAGATCAAATTACTTTGCAATCTGTTTTACATGTTCCTAAATTTGCTTGCAATCTTCTATCTGTTCATAAATTGTCTAAGGATACTAATTGTTCCGTCCTTTTTCGTTCCTCCACTTGTGTTTTTCAGGACCAGAACTCGGGGAAGATGATTGGAACTGCTAGAGAGATGAATGGACTGTACTACTTCGATGAAACTCCTCTTGGAAATACAACGGCTTGTGGTTTAAACAGTGCAAGTTCACCTCCTGTTTCAGATCAAGTTATGTTATGGCACAAAAGATTAGGCCATCCTAGTTTCCCTTATCTTAAGTATTTGTTTCCTAAATTTGCAAAAGAAATAAATTCCTCACAGTTTCATTGTGAAGCTTGTCACTTAGTTAAAGATCATCGTGTGTCTTTTACTTCAAAAGTTTATTCTGCTTCGCAGCCTTTTTATTTAATTCATAGTGATGTTTGGGGTCCTTCAAAAATTAAAACTATGTCTGGAAAAAAATGGTTTGTGACATTTATTGATGATCATACACGTGTGTGTTGGGTTTATCTCTTGGAAAAAAAATCTGAAGTGGAACAACGGTTTAAAGATTTTTTTCAAATGATTGAAAACCAATTTCAAACTAAGATTGGCATTCTAAGGTCTGACAATGGCACTGAATATTTCAACAAATATTTAAGTACATTCCTAGTAACTAAGGGGATAATACATCAATCCACTTGTCGTGATACCCCACAACAAAACGGTGTTGCTGAAAGAAAAAATAGACATCTCCTCGAAGTTACTAGAGCTATTATGTTTTCTATGAATGTACCTAAATATCTTTGGGGAAATGCCTTATTAACTGCTTGTTACCTCATAAATAGAATGCCATCTCGTGTTTTAAAATATGAGACCCCTGTGGAAGTTTTACAAAATTATTTTCCCATGTCTCGCATCATTGCTGATCTTCCCCTTAAAGTTTTTGGTTGTCTTTGTTATGTCTACATCCCAAATCATTTTCGTTCTAAATTGGATCCTAAAGCTGAAAAATGTGTTTTTCTTGGCTATGCTTCAAATAAAAAGGGTTACAAATGTTTTAACCCAATAACGAAGAAATTTTTTGAAAGTATGGATGTACACTTTGTTGAAAATCAACCTTTTTTTGATAAAAATTCTCTTCAGGGGGAGAATCATTGTACTAATAAAGAAGATAATTTTTGGGAAACTTTACCTGCATTGGATGATATTGTGACTACAAATCATCCAGATGCAAAGATAATGGAACCTAGAATGCTTAATCTTGAATTGCCGGATAATATAGTATCTGAAACAGGGGGAGAAACACTGATTAAGGATCATACTCCTCAAGTTCAAGTGTATGTGCGAAAAAACTTTCACAAAGGTATTACAGATCCAATTGTCTCTCCGGCAGAAATCCAATCTGATTTACCAAGTGAAGGTCCTACAGAAATTTTACCTTCTAGTTCTTCATCTGGTAATCCATCTGACCCTTCTAATGGTTTACCCGATTTGTCTTTTCCTGATATTAATCTTCCAATTGCTTTGAGGAAAAAAATTCCTGACCTCAATATCCCAATTGCTGATAGGAAACGTACTCGAACATGCACTAAACACCCCATGTCTAATTATTTGTCATATGACAAGTTATCACACACTCACAAAGCATATGTGTCTAGGATTTCAAATTTGTTTGTGCCCAGAACTATTCAAGAAGCATTAGGTGATCCGAATTGGAAATTAGCAGTGAAAGAAGAGATGGATGCTCTAAGGAAAAATAATACTTGGAGCATCACTGATCTACCTCATGACAAAAAGACAGTTGGATGTAAGTGGGTCTTTACAGTGAAAAGCAAGGCTGATGGAAATGTGGAAAGATACAAAGTAAGGCTAGTAGCAAAAGGTTTTACACAAACTCATGGTATAGACTACCAAGAGACTTTTGCCCCGGTTGCTAAGATTAATTCCATCAGAATTCTTCTCTCTCTTGCAGTAAATTTCAACTGGACACTACATCAATTTGATGTTAAAAATGCCTTTTTGAATGGAGAATTACATGAAGAAGTGTATATGAGTTTACCTCCTGGATTTGAAGAAAATCTTGGAAGAGACAAAGTCTGCAGATTGAAAAAATCCTTATATGGATTAAAACAATCACCAAGGGCCTGGTTTGAAAGATTTGGAAATGTTGTTAAGAAACACGGTTTCACCCAAAGTCAAGCAGATCACACATTGTTCTTTAAACATTCACGTGAAGGTAAGATTGCTATTTTAATAGTGTATGTTGACGACATTATCATGACAGGAGATGATGTTAACGAGATAAGTGGTCTAAAGAGAAGACTTGAAGCAGAATTTGATATCAAGGACCTTGGAAAATTAAAGTATTTCCTCGGGATGGAGTTCGCAAGGTCTAAAGAGGGTATCTTTCTCAACCAGCGCAAATATATACTTGATTTACTCACAGAAACAGGGATGACAGGGTGTAAGGCAGTAGAAACACCAATGGATCCCAATGTAAAACTGAAGGCAGCATCTGAAGATGAAGTGGTAGATAGAGAACGCTACCAACGATTGGCCGGTAGACTAATTTATTTGTCTCATACAAGGCCTGATATAGCCTTTGCAGTAAGCGTGATAAGTCAGTTTATGCATGCACCAGGACCTACTCACTTTGAAGCTATTTTCAGAATATTGAGATATTTGAAAGGAACTCCAGGGAAGGGGTTGATGTTCAAAAACAGAGGGCATATACAAGTGGAAGCTTACACAGATGCTGATTGGGCAGGTAATATAAATGATAGGAGGTCTACTTCAGGGTATTGTACCTTTGTAGGTGGAAACTTAGTTACATGGAGAAGTAAAAAACAAAATGTGGTAGCTAGGAGCAGTGCAGAGGCTGAATTTCGCTCCGTGGCCCATGGTTTTTGTGAAGTGTTGTGGATTAAAAAGTTCATGGAGGAATTGAAGGTCTCTAGCCCAACACCAATTAAAGTTTACTGTGATAATAAGGCAGCTATTTCCATTGCCCATAATCCTGTCCTACACGACAGAACAAAACATGTTGAAGTGGACAAGCACTTCATTAAAGAAAAAATTGATAGTGGTGAAATTTGTATGTCCTATGTACCTACCACAAGTCAAGTAGCCGATGTTCTCACAAAGAGTCTTCCAAAGAGACAGTTTGATGATATGGTGAGCAAGCTTGCAATGAATGACATATTCATGCCAACTTGAGGGGGAGTGTTGGAAGTTATTAGAGATTAATTCAGAATCAGCATATTCTGTTCTGTACAGCCTAACACTAACTAAATAATAATTAGTTGTTTCCTTATTTAGAATTAGCATTTATAGGAAGAATAATTGCCCTGATTCTCAGGCTAAGATTAATGCTTACTGCTGTCAATTGTATTCTATATATACCTTTCATGTATTATTCACAAAATCATCAAGGAAATACATATTGTTTATTTCTTTAGTTACATTTGAAAGTATTATTTGCATCATCATGTCCTATTGCAAAGCAATATGTTTGAATAAGCTTTTTCCCATTTTAGGTTTCAGGACGGTTGCTCCACGACTTATATCATATGTCAACAATGTGTGCCATCAGATGCTTTTTGGTTGCTGTTGGTATACTTGTTACTATCAGAGCATATACTTAGTTAATGTGATTTTGTTGTTCATTTGCAAATGCTAGAAACAGCTTTGGACGAGGTTTCATCCTTGATGGCTATGTTGTATAAAATAACATTTTCATTCTTGCATTCAGCTTTAGTTGCAGATATGGTTGCTCTTATTGAAATTGTACTATATTTGTGTGTTTCTAATTCAATGCAAGAAACATTTGACAGCTGACATCTTTGTGAAAGAGTTTGGCTGCCCTCAGAAACTTTATGAATAATAGAGATCAATTACTGTTATGAAATCTAGCGAGTTTCAAGCCAATTTACAAATCTAATTCTAAATGAACTTGTAAATATAATACTCCCTCCGTTCCTTTTTATAAGGAACAATTTGGAAAAAACACACAAACCAAGGAAATTTATTTTTTTTATTAAAAATTTTATAATCTATTCCAAAACTAACCTTGGTGTAATTAATGCATAGAAAATTTGTTAGTGTAATTAATGCATAACATTGGAATAGATGAAGGGTATAAATGAAATTGATTAATTAATAAAGCATAAATTTAATGATTGTTTCTTATAAAAAGGAATAAATTTCTTTTCCAAATTGTTCCTTATAAAAAGGAACGGAGGTAGTATTAATTTAAATTAAAAGTGGGCTCGAAATTTTGGGATTGTTTCTTAAGAATTAAAATAAGAACGATTATTAGATAATTTAAAGACTATTTTTAGAGATTTTTTAAAGCAAATTTTGAGATTGTTTGTTTTGAATTTAAAGGAAAAGGAAAACCTACTAGGACCAAGAGAAAAGAAGATCAAACAAACTCATTAACAAGCAGGAGAAATAATGCCCAACAAACTAGGTGTGTTATCAAACAAAAAGAAACGAGAATCATAAACAAAGAAAACGAAAATGAGCACAAAGATGACAGAAAATGAGAAAATGGAGGTTCGAACATTGTCTTTGCATATAAAATACGATCTCCCAAGTAACTGAGCTAAGCTCACAGAGACTTGTGATTGTAAGTTGCAACAAACACTCTTACTTTTGAATGGATGTTCATTGTAGATATATTTTGTATAAATGTTGATATGATGGTTGTTTTATGCAGTAGTTATTTTGTGAGTTGCATTGTTGATCATTTTTGGTGTGCACGCTAAAATATAATTTCATTGAAACATGGCCCGCGCTAGCCCATCGGGCTGCATGGCCTAATTGGGTTGGGACCGGGCTAGAATTTGTTAGCCAATATAGCAAGAAGATTTCTCTTCCCACCCCCCTGGACTCTTTTCCACCCCCCTGAAATCCCAGTTTGCCCCTTGACTTTCGAAAATTTGTAAACAATAGTTCAGTAGACGCGTACTGAACTATTTTAAAAGTTCAGTAGACGCGTACTGAACTATGAAGTCGTTCAGTAGACGTCTACCGAACTATATCAATATAAACCTGCAACACCAGGTTTCTTCCTCATTTCTTCATCTTCTCACACACACAATCAAAATCTCCATACGAGTAAAACGCGCGATTCCGGTCATTTGGGGGTTAAAATCAACATTGGAAGCTTGGCAAACTGATTCTACACGCATTGGAAGCTTAAAAACAAGGTAAATTTCGAACTCCACCGTTTATTTCACGCAACCATAGCTGCTAGGTTAGTAGGTTTCTGACACAGTTTCGTTCAGTAGACGTCTACTGAACTATTTGAAAAATTCAGTAGACGCGTACTGAACTGTTCTGGAAAATGAAGAGCATTAGTTCGGTGGATGTATACCGAACTATTGCGAAACAGAACAGGATATGCAGTAGCCTCTGTAACTTGCAGAAAATGGTTTTAAATGATGTTTTATGCATTGTATGCTTGGTTTGTTTAGGAATTCACTCATATTAATTGTTATTGCATGAATTAGTGAGCATAGTATGATTTATAGTTGCTTAAATTAAGGATTGCATTATTGATGGACTCAAATGACTTATGAATTTATTTTTATCGTTTGTTTTAGTTATGGCCGATGAAGCTAAACCTCCGGACGAGTGCAAAGCAATAGTAGCGGCGGAGCCTCACGTATCGCCAATAAGAGTGGATACAAGGGACCATTTTGTGACGGATAGAACTTTCGAAAGCAAAGAGGCTTTGGTTGATTGGGCTCGCGACATAGCTCTCCCGTTAAGATTTTCAATTGTCATTACAAGATCGGATAACGGCAAAGGTAGTAGGAAGCCGTTCATTGTGTTGGGTTGCGAAAGAGGCGGTACATACAAACCAACGGGAAAGAAGGTAAAATTTGAAGAGACGGGAACGCGGAAATGTGAATGTCCATTTCGTCTACGAGGTTACTTCCATGTAACGGGGCAATGGCATGTTACTGTTGTTGATGGAATGCACAACCATGTGCTAGACAAAGCATTGCAAGGTCACCTCATTGCGGGTCGTTTGAAACCGGTAGAAAAGCAACTTCTATCGGAAATGACAAAGAATTTGGTCCCGCCGAAGAATATCATTTCTACGTTGAAAGAGAGGGATCCGAAGAATGTGACTGTTTTGAAGCAAGTTTACAACGCCCGTTATAGGTTAAAACAAAGGGCGAGGGCGACAAGGACGGAAATCCAACATTTGCACAAGTGTCTTGATGAAAACAACTACTTCTTTAAAGCTCGAACCGATGGTGAGTCCGAGTTTGTTCAAGACATTTTCTTTGCACATCCGAAATCCGTATGTTTGTTCAACACTTTTCCCACAGTTTTGATTATGGATTCTACGTATAAAACGAACAAATACGGAATGCCTTTGTTTGAGTTGGTTGGTCAGACCTCGACCGAGGAAACCTTTAATGTTGGATTTGCATTTATGAGTAATGAGAAGGAAGAAAATTTCACATGGGTCCTTCAACAGTGTGTTTGTCTGTTAAGGAACAAGGTGAGGCAACGCGTATTTACGAGTGGGTAGAGTTGAAAGATGATGCCGATGTGGTTTCTATGTTCGGTGTATGCTTAATTGATCCGAAGTATCCACGTCTGTATGCTTCTTTGGTAGCAGACAATTGATGAACATGTTTGTCGTTTCAAGCTACAATTAAACTATCGCATGCCACTCGTTTGTGTTCAATGTAATGTTTTTATTTAAGTCTGCTTAATGTTGTTGTTTATTCTCAATGTAACGTTTTTATTTAACACCACTGTAATGTTGTTGTTTATCCTCAATGTAACGTTTTCGTATATAATTAATATTACGTGTTATTGTGTTAATTTAAGTCCTATTGAACAAAAAAAAATATTAATAGTAAAAAGGTTTAATAATAAAAAATAATACCAATATTAATAAAAAAATTAAATCATATAAAAAAAATAACAAACAGTTTCCAGTTAAGTAAAATTCAGTACGCGTTTACTGAACTACCAGTTCGGTGGTTGTCAACCGAACTATTTCAACGTTTAAAAAAGTTCAGTAGCCATCTACTGAACTAAATGTTACAGAATGCAGGAAAATTTTACATGTTTCAGCACCAACTCAGAACCAATTTTCTGAGTTCAAACCTGCAAATTCAATTTCAATTTCATTTCATTCAATCGCAAAGCAATCAAACTAAGGTGTAAACACAAAACCACGTGGAATAAGCAAAAGATAGCAGAAATTAACGAAGCAATAACATTAATTAACATAAATATCCAAACATCAAAGGTGCGAAAAGATAGTACAAATGTCTTACAAAATAAGGCGCGTAAATTCAAAATACATAACACACGCTCAAGTGTCACAACTTCACATCATACATAACAATCACTAATAACCCAAAAGAAGCTAAACAAGCTAGCTACAGCATACATGCTACATCATCAACAAGCTACTGAGTCGCTCTCCATGCTTGACGGTGGGATCCTGCCCGACGACGCCTGTTGTTATACAAGAATCCTGGCTCAACCCATCCAAGAATACGATGCATAGTCGTATTAATAGGCGTTCCCTCAGGCGCCTCACCATCGTCAAGAGCCCTACGCACCTCTCGTCTTACATTTTGGCAAATCTCCCACGTGTCAACCACCTCATTTCTAGTCTGCTCCTCAATCAACACCTCCAGCATAGGTGGCCTAGGTGGTTGTTGCTCCGCCTCTACCGGATGCATAATAGGATGCGACACTCGGTAGTACCATGATATGTATCCAGGCTCAAAATCCCACGGATTCACCACCACTCGGCCCCTCAAGTCTTCATCAATCATCCTCGTTTGCAATTCCTCCATCCACACACGATCAATCTGAGCTATCGTCATGCCTGGTATAGCTGACAAGGACGGGTCTCTCGGAATTCCTTGCACATGCTTAAACTGACGGAGCACCCGTTCAGGCAAATGCTTTCCAAGGTCTTTTCCAGACCTTAACCACCCAGAAAAGAAACACTCATCAATCAACGGTCTAGAGACTCGATGCGCATCATACGGGCTGAAGACAACATCAGACATCTGGAGGTTATCCAAACTTTTTCTGTATGACGGTGGATCCTTATGGCCTTGTCCGGGCGTATACTTTCTGCACCGTGGCAGACTCTCATTCCAGTTTGAAGCTATCCCCCACTGTGTCAAAAATGGGAAATGCTCAATTATCCATCCCTGAAAAAAAACATAAACATAAGTTACGAAATATTTGGAAAATTAAAGTATAATTAAACGAATTAATTAAACGAAATTATATACCATAACAAAGGATAAGTAACCCGTAATCTGACCAGTGCCCTCCTCAGACGCATCGTCCATATAACTTTGCAAATAAACCAGACATGCAGCACCCCAGTTCCACTCATGGACGGTAGACAGATCTTGAAAATACTGCATGTATGAAGCATCCATGTAGAACATGCTTTTGTTGGTGAAAAGTGTACAGCTCACCATAAACAGCAAAAAGGCTTTAACACAACTCTCCCTGACCGGCATCATCTCCTCTAACTCTGCTTCCTCAGTCTCCATCCTCTCACAAGTCTCCTTCAACTGGTTGTATATACCCTGTAGGTAGTTAAACCGCAGACTTGGCCCCTTATTCCTTTTGAATTCCGCCATAATTTCATCCTTGTCAACACCCAGACAGTCACTCACAATGTCACCCACATCACTTCTACTCATTCTGTGATGGTTAAGAAACTTCCCTTGAATAGGGATATGCAGTAGGCACTGCACATCATCAAGTGTGATGCCAACCTCTCCAACAGGAAGATGGAATGTACTGGTTTCCGGATGCCATCTTTCCGCAAATGCAGTAAGCACTCCATGATTTAGCTTGCCAAAGTTGGTTTCGCATAGCCCTGCCAAACCAGTCTCCCTCAAAGTATCCCAAAACCACAACGCATTAGCATTAGGTTTTGGGATTTCTATCAACCTTCTAGCATTGGCAATCGAACGCATAGTATCAGTCAAAACCTGAAACAAACGGATTAAAATGTGTTAGTCGTTTATAGGTAACAAAAAATAAAAATACGATAATTTGTAATCATTTAATATTATACCTCAGAACCAGATCCTGCAAGCCAAATCGAATTTGCCCTATGCTTATAGTAAAGCGATAATAGGGACAAATCTGAGGGCCCTCCTCCATACACAACTACCTCTTCTGCCACTGGTGGTTGCTGATGTTGTTGTTCTGACCCTTGCGTTTGGTCTTGCTCGGACCAATTTGCATTGTCGTCCAGGTATTGATCAACATCAGCTGCCTCATCCTGTGATGGGTGTGTGCGGGAGCGTGATCCACTAGCTTCAGCATCATGAGTTCCTTCCACAACAAGAGGTTGTCCTTTCTTGCGACGACCTCTTTTAGGCGCAGGCGGCACTTCTCTACGTGCCGAGCCATGAGCCCTGCTCTCCCTGCCGTGTCGCCCTCTTGCAACTTCTTCATCCATATCTACACAAAACAATAACGCATATTCAAACATCAGTCGTAATCAAAATTTAACCGTATTCAAATTAAACCAAAACCTATGTCTAACCATTTTCCATATTCAAAATTTAACCAAAATATATAAATTAAATTTAACATTCACCATAATAAGCAATAATCAACAATCTAGATAACTATTAATCAACATTCATTTATCATTCAAACCAACTCTAAATTCTAAATTTAACCAAAACCTAAACATAATCATATTTCACATCAAACCTAACATGCAATCATCCAAAATCAACAATAAACCTCTAATCAACAATTTCAACAACATAATCAACACAAAATCACGAATTAGAGATTAACATTGACATAAATAATCAAAAACGAATTTAAGAGATGTGAAGAAATTTGAATGAAAATGAAGAAGTAAAATCAACATAAACTTACTTGATGGAGTAGAAATTGATGAACTTTGTGGAAGATTAACTCAAAAACGCAAGATTGTTGAAGATTTTCGCCCTAGGTTCGTTTTTCCCCCTTCCCCTTTCTAATAAACTGTTTCTGCATGAATGGGAGAAGAAGCGAACGTTCTGTTTCTATACAGAAACAGTTCGGTGGACGCGTACCGAACTCCTTTTAAAAAGAGTTCGGTTGACGCGTACTGAACTAAGAGGTAAAGAAGACGCAAAAGTTCAGTACGCGTCCACTGAACTTTGGTTACATGTGAGAGGTGTCAAAGGGGTGAAAATTTACATGCGAGTTCGGTACGCGTTTACCGAACCAATTTTTCCAAAAAGTCAAAGGTTAAAAACGGAAACCCGGGAGGTGAAAAAGATTCCTGGGGGGTGGGAAAAGAAATCTTCATATAGCAATCGTGCTGGCCCGATCCATCCCATTTATACGTGTTGGCCCACCGGGCTGGGCTGGCCCATTAGACAACTCTAGGTACTATTGAATACATATACAAAATTAATTCACTTTCACTTATTGAATTCACTCTATTCCTACAAGTGCGTAATAAATACAACTCCCGTGAGCGGAAAACTGCATGATATATCTGCGAAACAAAATGTATACATATCAGCAGCATGATTTAAGAGCCATTCCAATATCTATACTTGCATATTCCACGACGATCTTCTGCAAAAGAATCGCGAATAGACTTCAACATAGCACGCACAGCAGGAACCTGAATCAATCCTTCATGTTGCTCCTGCAAAACAAGTTTATCTCAAGATTTAGCCCCCCCGAAGAGAAAATTCAAAGCTACATCATTAGCTTTCTCAAACCTTTGGATCAGAAACTCTCAAATAAAAAATGTACCACTTGTGTAAGCCTTTCATCAAAAGACCCTGCAATTGTATCAGCACATATGAATATCTTTCGATAAGCTGTTTTAAGGCTCCTGATCTGGATCGTTACCGAATAGAATTGTTTAGTTACAATGACATATAACTGAAGACAAATAGTTCAGTATCGTTTTGTGAGCATAAACCTCTTCAATGTTGAATCCACGTCGAGTAAGTCCCACTAAATTTAGGCCACGAAGTTCGGCTCTTTCTCCGGCCACCATCATGTACTTTGGAACATCTTGTGAAACCTTCATTTATGTAACAACATGACATTGTAGTTGCACACCTGAGTAATTGTAAATCATTTGGCTTGGTAAAAGTATATGCTTTAACAAATTCTTTAATAGGGGCAGCACAATCCGCAATGTATTTAATACATACAAAAAATGGGCATTTCCTATATGCTAGACTCCATTTTAGATGAACTCGTGTTGAAATCATTTCCATGAACAATAATGTTACATTGATTATTGAATACCAAAGCCAAGAAAAAATCATTTCTTAGAATCCCATTTATATTTTGCTCCCTAGCTTCGATTTTGTACATGTCATTAGTGCAACAATTATTTCTAATTACATAATAGACTGATTCAAGACTCTGAGATAGGAATGAAAACCTACCACGGAACCACCACCGAGAAAAGAGAATGAGCCAAGGTGACAGAATTGGTGAATAACAGTCGCACCAGCAGTGTGAACATAGTCCTGCTTATGAAGAGTTTCAATAAACTTCACAATGTCGTGCATAAAACGTAATTAACGAAAGAAATTTTATTTATCGTATATGATACTTCAGTTTTCATAGAACTTACTTCCACCTCAACATGCCCAGCTAGAAGAGTGTTATTAGCAAAAATATTGTTGTTGCCAATCTTGCAATCATGGGCAATATGACAAGCTCCCATAACTAAATTTCCATCACCAATTACCTGTTCAAATAATGACGTGAAATAATGAAAAGGTGTATAAGCTTTTTACGCATCTTGAAATTGTCTATATCAGCAAAAAAAAAACTATTGATCGCATCTTACCGTTCTATCGGTTGATTTTGAAGATCGGTGGATTGAAGTATGTTCCCTAATATCATTATTATGTCCAACTTTCAGGAAACACTCATCTTCTGGCTACATGGCAAGAACAATTAAGAGAATATAGTTTTTCCATAATAAGCAACACATAATTACATGAGTTTGCAACAACAACGTGAGTGCATAGATTCAAGGTTATTGAACTCGGCAGTCTATGTAAACTCATGAAACCTCTGTAAACTCAACTCATAAAGTAGTAATGATTTACCTAACACAAATATAAGGTTTAGAAAATATATTCTAGTATCTAAGCACAATTATTGAAGAAGGACAATTTTTGCTGGAATGTTGCGGTCCCAATTTCCTTTTGAAACAGCTTAAGTTAGCGATGACAACAGTGCCAGTTTGCAGTCCCTAATTTTTAGAAGGAATTTATTGTGGAAACAGATGCTTCAGGTAAAGGGATTGGAGCAGTTTTAATGCAAGAGGGCAGACCTGTGGCTTACATGAGCCAAGCCTTATCTGATAGAGCCCAAAAGAAGTAAGTTTATGAAAGGGAACTCATCACGGGTATTGTTTTAGCAATTCAGAAATGGAGACCCTATTTATTAGGGAGATATTTCCAAGTACATACAGTTCAAAAGAGCTTGAGGTTTCTGACTGAACAGCAAGTGATGGGTGAAGAGCAACAGAAGTGGACTTCCAAGCTGCTGGGCTATGATTTCGACATCAAATATAATCCCGGTAAGGAGAATAATGCAGCAGACACACTCTCCAGACAGATGTTGTATGCAACACTTACAACTGTCCAGTGTGAAGCTTGGGAAGGGTTAGAAGATGAGGTGCAAGCTGACACTAAGCTGAAACTGATTATTCAAGAGCTGATGGGTGATTCTCAGAATCATAATAAAGGCTACCAACTGAGGAAAGGAAAGTTATACTATGAGGACAGAATAGTGATACCAAGGAATTCACCTCGAGTTTCTTGGGTTTTGAAAGAATTTCATGATTAAGCCATGGGAGGACACTCAGGATTCTTTTAAACTTACAAAAGAATTGCAGGATTGGTGTATTGGGAGGGTATGAGAAAGGACATTCACAACTACGTTCAAGCGTGTGAAACTTATCAGAGAAATAAATACCAAACTTTGAGCCTAGGGGGTTTGCTGCAACCTCTTCCTATACCTCAACAGACATGGACAGATATTTCAATGGACTTCATTGGGGGTTTACCTAAAGTTTCAAGTGTAGTAGATACAGCTATGGTGGTTGTAGACAGGTTAACTAAATATGCACATTTTGTCCCTGTTAAACACCCTTATACTGCAAAGGATATTGTAGTGTTCAAACAGGCAGGTACAAAATCGAAGTATAGTAGTGTGTATCACCCACAAACTGATGGGCAGACAGAGGTAGTTAATCGATGCTTAGGAAAAAAAAAGAAAAAGAAAAGTCATGGACAAATTCACTAATCACGAGAAAGTTTTACAAAGCACAAAATTAGAGCATAAAACAAGTTCAATATCAACGGATGAACCACAAAATCACAATGGCCAAAGTTACTAAAGAAAGGATGGTGGGACTAGCTTTCACGTGTTGGAAATTCAGCTCGATAGAGCTATGTTTCAGCTTATTAAAGTTAAAACGATTTTAGTATCTAGGGTACTTATTTCATAGTTTTAATGAGTTAACTTGAGAGTTTGACAACCATGCATAAATTGAAATTTTAAGGTGATTCGTATATAGGTTAATATGGATGCCATAGGAACTAGAAAAGAGATGTACCTCTGTTAGATATGGAAGGGTCTACCGTAGGAGGAATAAAAGAAAGAAGCGGAGAAATGATGTAGGGTGTAATTGGGTTGAGATGAGAGAAAGTAGATCTCAAGGAATAAAGGGGAATGATCAAATAGGAAGGAGTCAGATTTGATTTTGGTTATCTTTCTAGGAGATCCTACACTTCTCTAAGTGTCTAGCTCAGTATTTTACTATTTTCTGCAATTTATACTATTGCTAGCAGTGTACTGTTCCAATAGAATCTCACTGATTCTATGGCTTTTCCACCATATTACTAATAAAACAGTACCATTATACTAAAAGCCAAACATTTTTTATAAATCAATTTAAAGCATTTTTTATCAAATTATCTCCACCCTTTCCTAGTTATATCAAAAGTGCAAAAACCGAAGACAACCTAATTCCTATTATACTGATTGGAGTCTATGAAAAAATAGTACGGCTTGAAAACATGATTACTTAGTAACATCAATGCAATGACCCATATATTCAATAAAGAAAATCAAACCAGTTAAAGTAAAGTATACCATGTATTTCATGTCTTGGCATTTGACACCAATCACAGCATGATATCCTATTGTGTTATTGCTTCCAATGACAGTATATCCTGGATAATCATCACCAACAACAGCACCACTGCAAGATTAAGATCCCCAAATGAACATGAGCATGTAATGGTCCAAACTCCAAATCAAAGACTATTCTGCGGGCCAGAATCTTAGAAGAAAACAGTGATCTTAAGTATATGAACTCACGTCATCAACGTGCAATTTTCCCCCAACTCGGTATTTCCAAAAATATGGCTTCCTGGATATAGTTGACAACCACTCCCCAGCTTTGCGGAGGAACTAATAGAACAAAAAGGTCCGACGGAAACTCCCTATGCATACATGCAAAATACCCATCACCACAAAAACATAATCAGTGGCATACATAAACGTCCAGCATTATTAGTTCTAGACGACAATTTGCATTGATATCCAAAAGAGGACTGCGTCTTAGTATTGTACAGTATAATAATAGGTATATAAGTGTGGATGGTTCATATCCCTAGCCCCCCTTTCTCTTAAACTTGTAAAGGGTGTCTCTAAAATTACCTTCCTATAAATTGTTAATTGACTGCCCTTTAAACTTGAGCATAAAATCAGCTCCAATCGGTTTTGTCAAATAACAGCTATAGCATGGCAGAATTTGACCAAATAGTTATTGTTCCACAAGATGCTACTTAGTACAAAGTCTTTTCAAATAGTGATTATAGCGAAACTATAACATTGTGTGTAGCATAGCGAGACTTAAACAAAAAACTATTCTTTGCAATCTATTATTGACAACATTGGTTCCAATACCACATAAATAATGTTCAATGGAACAACCAACTAAAAATTCAGAGCCCAAATTCAAAACTACATGTCTACATCAAAAAAAAAAGTCAAAAACAAATTATGGGGTATGCTCTTACTACTCATTTGGCATCAAACAAACACTAACAGAAATACCCAATTAGAAAAGAATACAATTTTAAACAGCCCAATAACAATCAAGAAGAAAAAAAGCAAAGTTTGGTGTTAAAGTAGGTACCTCACCAAGAACAGCATTGGGGTGAACAATAGCACTAGGGTGAATAATAGAGTTGGAAGCATAAACCTTTTTCTCATCAGCAACATCTAATAGATGAAGTAGTGAATGAATGAATGAATACAAGAACTGAAATGGATAAGAAGATATTGAATGAGTTATTTGAGAAAACATACAAGAGAAGAAGCGGTGCTGGAAGTGAAGAAAACTTGGGAGAGATGATGAAAAGGAGCAGCGTGTGCCATGTTTGATCAAAGACATGTTTGGTTTGCTGTGTCTTTCGCTTCAGCGGCTGCACCAAACTCTGTTTTGGTACACAAGGTAAAGTACTTCTTTAAAAAATCATTTTATTTGGTCCCTTTTATACTAGTATATGATTTTTTACTCAAATTGTAATGCCACAGTTTATTTTTACCATAATATTGGTACAAAATTTTTATCGTATAAATTGATTCTCCGACTACATGTTTAATGAGACTAAAATTTTTATTATTTAGATTAATTCATTGTTGATAATATCTCATCTCATATTTTATACAATGTGATATACAATTTAAATAATGTAAAGTGATTAGTCCTAATGAAATTCCAACAAAACCATATTAAAAAATTTATATTTAACTCCAAAAATTTTTTTTTTTTTTTAAATTATCTAATAAATAATTTAACTCCAAAAATATTATTTCTTAAATATTGATTAACAATTTCAAGAGTGGAACATGTTTGTGTTTGGAAAATGCAGATAAGGATATTCTAGCTACTCTAACCTACAAATATCTTATGCATTACTTATTTTTTTAAAGGATATATATTATGTACTACTCAAGTATTCAATAATTTACAAGCCAACTCAAAAGAATCACTGTATTCATCCTTCCAACAATAGCTTCAAGCCAAGCATTATACATGAATATATTGCAACAATAACAGGACAAAGGTTCCGATGAAAATAATGTTGATTTATATATTGATCAGCAGCTGGGCAACCACACTTTCTCGGGTCACTTACTGCTGTTAGTGTGCCATGCTTTACATGTGAATTGGTATTTTCACCAATTTTCCAATTAATGTTAATAGGTGTTTTGGGAGTATGAACAATCTGGTATTAGCTACATGAGATAAAGATCATAATTCACAATTAAATAGAAGTTAGGAGCATCATACATAAAGAAACTATTTAAGTGCATAATAGTTAGAACCTTTGGTAGAGATCCTCGGTCTCAAAACTGTATCATAGGTTTCATTCCTGAGATGAAATGATTAACAAAGAGTCAAAGACTTGAGTCACTGCTGGAATAATGCTCATTCCACCGCTTCCTCCAATTACCCCGACCAATTGGTCATCCTACCAAAGCATAGAAGAAGGAATTTTTCATCAGTTTATCATGTGCAAAATTGTGTGTCTATGTCGTATCAAGTAAAGACTTTTTCTTCTAAAGCGAACAATTCACTTCAGAGGATAAAGTAATCTCAACAAATGATTTTTTATGTATGTACTTGTAACAATAACAGTTTATTTCTTGTGCCGTAAGCAACACCTTTGTGATGATAATAGGAGTCATCGAAGACAATGGCCTTTTCCTTGGTTCAATAAAATTAGTCAGTGCCGGAGGTAGTTTTCTATCGGCGTCTACAACACACAAATTCAAACCCTTTAGATATTAACAACTTAGTTAGTACGCAATATATCATGAAAAAAGGTAAAGTTTTCGCTCAAATTCAAACCACACCTGTACATATAGTACTCTGGAGGGAAAGTAGTGTTATAAAGTATCTTGTGCTGAATAGTTTGTGCAAAAGACGAGGAAAACATTTCAGATACATATGTATAAAATTCCTCATTTATATTGTCAGGTATCTAGCATATTCGTATAATCAATATATTGGTGGCCGTTGTATCGAATAGTCCAAATTTCAAGCTTGGTTTTTAGATTTTAAAAAAAAATATCAAAATTTGCATTAAAATCTAGACCTCCGATATTGATCCAATGGCCACCGATATGGGATTGCTGACTGCAGGTTATCTGAATACTATTCAAAGTTTTCCAACCCTTGGGCCAAAACCGCATACATGTCTATATTTTCAGTATTTGGCTGTGAAAATGAGGATAAGGTCATGATTTTTACAGTGCAGCATGGAAATATCATAAATTAAAGGAGGGGTGTGAATCTACAAACCAGAGAAAGTGTCAGTGTTCCACTTGAAGGAAGTGGCATTCCATATATGGTGTATCCCATCACATTTACAGTCTGTGCATCTGTAATTTCCACCTTGTAATTTCGTAAATCCTCCATTGTTAAAATGCCACCGACTTCTATAACATCCTTTACTAACTTCTCACCAATGGTTCCGTTGTAGAAAGCATGTGGCCCTTCCTCTGCCAATATCTCTAAGCTTTTCCCAAGTTCCACATTACTACACATCTCTTCTTCTTTTAACAAAATTCCATTAGGTACATATATACTTGTTAACCCAAGATCATTCATTATCTTATCTTCATCTAGAGCTAGGTAATCACGGAGAGTAGGAGACACTACGAAACCATATTTTGCAAATTCTATAGCTGGTTGGAATATGGTCTTCCATGGCAATCTTTCGTGCTTCAACCAGGCTGCATGAAGGCCAGCTAACTCACCGGGAACTCCCACCCACAAGCCACCTTATTAGAACTTAGCATCGGGATCGGTTTGATACATATTCAGCTTTGACAGTAAACATTTACACAAATGTAAGTTGCACTTCTGCAGATTTCTGCAAAGTAAAGTTATCATAATGATATATTATTTGCTAGCTTTCAATATTTCAATCATTTTTGCAAAGGAAAAGGATCAAAATGTAATTTGGTTCAATTCAGCAATTTCAACCATTTCAATGGTTTAGCAAAAAGAGTTCATCTCAAACCTGTGAAGCAGATAAAGGAGCTGTTTCTCTCATGTCAAAAGCTTGGGCTTTAGAATTAGAAGAAGATTTCACAACCATGAAAGAGCCGCCTCCTATGCCACTTGAAGCTTGAAAAACAACACCAGCGCATAACGCGGCAGCCACTGCAGCATAAACCACATGTCCAGCAAGCTTAAGCAATGAAACACCAACTGCAGAACAGCGAGTCCATGCAATCATAGTAACCATTCGGTCTCTCCCCATCACTGCACTAATACTATTTGCCGTATGCACATAATCATCAGCTAGCTTCATATTATATTGCCAAAGGGCAGTCCTCTATTATGCAATGGAATCACACTAGACCAAATGTCCTTTGCCAAAGGGCAGTCCCTTAGTCCATGTAGTGTTGTTTCCTCCACAATACAAATACATCATATGACTTAATCCCATAGAGGTTTTAAGCGAGTTAGAAAGCAATCTATTATGCATAACCAACCAAATAAAAGCATGAACTGTTAGGGTAAACCAAGATAAGAGAAAGAAGATAACAAGTAAGAACTAGAGAGAAAACTAGGAGGAAAGTGTTAAGATTTATTAATAAGAAAAATAGAGAATAATTTGTATACGATACATGAGGCACATGCTTATTTATAAGGAAAACTCCTAACACATCTATTACTTGTAACACAAGTAACCATAACTAACTAACTCAAGGTAGTTATGTAACCACTTCCTAACAACCTTTTAACTACATAATCAAGTCTAATAGGATTGAAGTTATAAAACATCATGCTCCCTTAACTTCAAGTCTAAGCAAACTTGTCTGTCCTTCAGAAATTCTTCAGAACTGCAAACTTGTCTGTCCTTCAGAAATCCTTCAGAACTGCTTCAGAACTTGCCATGCTGGGCGCGCGCGCCTGACACACACCAAGTTCACTTCTGAGCTTCAAAAACCTGTCTGTTTTCAAACTCTTAGTTAGAGCATCTGCAACCTGAGCATCTGTTGCACAATGCCTGACATCTAAGCTACCTCGCGCCTGACACACACCAAGTTCACTTCTGAGCTTCAAAAACCTGTCTGTTTTCAAACTCTTAGTTAGAGCATCTGCAACCTGAGCATCTGTTGCACAATGTCTGACATCTAAGCTACCTTGATTCACCTGCTCCCTCAAGAAATGAAACCTAGCCTCTATGTGTTTGCTTCTACCATGCAAAACTGGATTCTTGGCTAAGTTTATAGCAGACTTGTTATCAATCTGCAGAACCACAGGTTTCTCTGCTTCAATTCCTAGCTCCTTCAACACAGTCACAATCCACAAAGCTTGGCATGCTGCATATGCACCTGCTATGTACTCAGCTTCACAAGAAGACAATGCAACAACTGGTTGTTTCTTAGAACACCAAGCAACAGGAGCCTCCATAAATCTGAAAAAATACCCAGTAGTACTCCTTCTATCTACTTTGTCACCACACCAATCAGCATCAGAGTAGCACACAATCTCAAATTTCTCATTCAGAACTGACTTTAGAAAAAGAATTCCAAACTCCATTGTGCCTGCTATATACCTAAGTATTCTTCTGGCTGCATTCATGTGTGACCTTCTAGGCTTATCCATGAATCTACTTACAAGCCCAACTGCAAAGCATATATCTGGCCTGCTGTTGCAAAGATATCTCAATGATCCTACAATTTGCTTGAAAATTGTAGGATCCACAGTCTCTTCTGTCTCATTCTTCTCTAACTTCAAGTTCACCTCCATAGGAGTTGCAGCATATGTACACTCAGTCATGTTGAACCTCTTCAAAATTTCTCCTGCATATCTCCTCTGATGCAACAATAGACCTTTACCATTCTTCAGAAGTTCAAATCCTAAGAAGTAAGACACTTCTCCCAAATCTGTCATCTCAAATTCAGTTTTCATTACTTCTTTGAATCTCTCTATCTCAGCTGTGACACTTCCAGTTACTAGCAGATCATCAACATACAAACATATCAGAATGATGCTTGAGGCTGCTTCCTGCACATATACTCCATATTCTGACTTGCATTTCCTGAACCCTTGTTTCACAAGAAATCCATCTATCCTTTTATTCCAAGCTCTTGGAGCTTGTTTCAAACCATATAGAGCTTTGTTCAATCTGTAGACCATGTCTTTCTTCCCTTCAATCATGAATCCAGGTGGCTGAGTTACAAAAACAAGTTCTTCTAATGGACCATTAAGAAAGGCTGACTTAACATCCATGTGGAACATAGGTCATTTCCTTGCATTAGCTACAACTATGACAAGTCTCACAGTCTCAATTCTTGCCACAGGTGAGTAGATTTCTGAGTAATCTATTCCTTCCCTCTGCAGAAAACCTCTTGCCACCAGCCTTGCCTTATATTTTGCTATAGAATTGTCAGGATTTAGCTTCAGCTTGAACACCCATTTTACTTCAATTGCCTTCTTATCTGATGGAAGTTTAACTAACTCCCAAGTTTGATTTCTCTCAATTGAAGTCAACTCCTCCTCCATAGCTCTCTTCCATTTCTTGTGTTTCAAGGCTTCTGTGTAATTGATAGGCTCAGAACCAGCCATCAATGCAATATGAACTAAGTCACCATCTGCATTTACCTCATTATCATTAACAATTTCACAATCCTGCAATCTAGCAGGAATGTTCCTTGTTCTAGCAGGCCTGTCTCTAGTCACAGCTGCAGGTGCTTCATTCTCATCACTAGAATCACTATCTTCTTCATTCATGATTGGATTCAATTGAGCTCTGCTTGAACTGCAACCAGCAATCCAATCCCAGGATTTCTCTTCATCAATTACAACATCTCTACTGTAGATCATTTTCTTCGTGACAGGATCATACAGCTTGTAAGCACCTGTGACATGGTATCCTACCAAGATCATGGCTTCACTTCTGTCATCAAGCTTCTTCCTTTTTGCTTCAGGCACATGCTTGTGACATAAAGCACCAAAAATTCTGAAGTGACTTACACTAGGTTTTCTACCACTCCACACTTCCTCAGGTACTTTGTCTTTCAGCTTCTTGGTTGGACACCTGTTCAACACATACACAACAGTGTGAACTACTTCACCCCAGAAAGCTTTAGGCAGGTTCCTATGTTTCACCATACACCTTGCCATATCAAGAATAGTCCTGTTCCTTCTTTCAGCTAAGCCATTGTGTTGAGGTGTATAGGGAGCTGTGACTTTATGTTCTATACCTTGTTCAACACAAAATGACTCAAACTTCTTGGAAGTATACTCACCTCCACCATCTGTTCTGAGAGCTATGATCTTCTTTCCACTTTGATTTTCAACTAATGCCTTAAAATTTCTGAAGACATCAAATACTGCATCCTTGGTTTGAATCAAGTATATCCACATCTTCCTGCTATACTCATCAACAAAGGTAACAAAATATCTATTACCACCAAGTGAATTCACATCAAAGGGACCACACATATCAGAATGCACAACACCTAGTACACTTGATGATCTCATAGGCAAACTCTTGCTGAAAGCATTTCTAGGTTGTTTACCAACTAAGCAACCTTCACATACTCTTTCTGAAGCTTCAATCTTAGGCAGGCCAAGTACCATTCCTTTGCTCCCTAGCTGATTCAGATATTTGAAATTCAAATGTCCAAATCTCAGGTGCCATAGCCAATTCAACTTCTCATCTGTTACTACCTTCATACACTGAACAGTGTTTGTGTGAATCAAAGTTCTGAAGGTTCTATTCTTGGCCAAAGGAGTCCTCAGAATTAGGTTATTTGCAGGATCATAAAGTTCAAATTTCTCATTCTTAATGATAACTGAAAAACCTTTTTCTGCTAACTGTCCAATACTCAGAAGATTACAATCCATACATGGTACAAACATCACATCTTCAATTACTGCAGTGCCTCCATTGCTCCTCTTGATAACCATGTTACCAATGCCTTCTGACTGCAATGAACTGCTATTGGCCAGCTTCACTTTACTTTTCTTTCCAGAATCGAACTTCACTAACCAGTTTTTATGACCAGTCATGTGGTTGGAACACCCTGTGTCTAAGAACCAAGTCTCAGCATCAACTCTATCTTGTGATTCTACCTCTGATAATGTAGCCATGAAAGTCACAGCTTTGTCTTCAACCTTTTCTTGCACAAGTTTTGCTTCATCATCAGAGTCTTGGCCCTTTTCTTTGCCTTTCTTGAACCAACAATCTGAAGCATAGTGTCCCCATTTCTCACAGTTATAGCACTGAATGTGACTCTTGTCCTTGCCTTTCCCTTTCTTTGAATTTGATGTTCCTCCTCCTTTCTTGAAGGATTCAGATTTTCCATCAAATTTTTTCTGAGAGCCATTCTTTCCCTTATCTTGATTTTTCTCTTTTTTACTGTTAGCTTTCTTGTAAGCCTGAACTTGTAAGGCTTGTACAGATTCTTGAACCCCTTTCCTTTCATTTATCATCAATTCATGTGCTTCTAAAGATCCTCCAACTGTAATGTAGCTACATTCCCAGTTTCTTGGATGGCAACAATGACATGATCAAAATATGGAGTTAGAGTTCTCATTACCTTCTCTACAATCATCCTATCTGTCATCACCTCACCACAGCTCTTCATTGTATGGACAATGCCTTGAACCTTCGACACATAGGCTCCAATGGATTCACTCTTATCCATCTGCAGAAGCTCATATTGCCTTCTCAGATACTGCAACTTTACTCCCTTCACCTTTTCTCCTCCTTCATAATATTTCACTAAAATATCCCAGGCTGCCTTAGCGGATTCAGCACTAGATATCTTTTCAAAATTTGCAGAATCTACTGCAGCTTGAATTGCATACATTGCCTTGCAATCCTTCTTCTTTAAGTCTTTGTGTGCTGATCTCTGAGCTTCAATGGCATTCTCCACCAAGTCTTGCACACCATTAACCACCACTTCCAATGTATCTTGAAAACCAAAGAGAGACTTCATCTGTTTGCTCCATCTTTCCCAATTCTTGCCCTCAAGAATTGGAAGATTGTTTGGTAAACCATTCCCTGACATTGTTTATGAATGGAAGAAAATGTAAACACCAAACAAGACTGAATCTTTGTGCTTTCTACACTAAGAACCTAAGGGCTCTGGATACCAATTTGTTAGGGTAATCCAAGATAAGAGGAAGAAGATAACAAGTAAGAACTAGAGAGAAAACTAGGAGGAAAGTGTTAAGATTTATTAATAAGAAAAATAGAGAATAATTTGTATACGATACATGAGGCACATGCTTATTTATAAGGAAAACTCCTAACACATCTATTACTTGTAACACAAGTAACCATAACTAACTAACTCAAGGTAGTTATGTAACCACCTCCTAACAACCTTTTAACTACATAACCAAGTCTAATAGGATTGAAGTTATAAAACATCATGAACCCGCTCCGGTATGGTACCTTTAATTTCCATAAATTTGACATTATTCTTGAAATGCACTAAATTTTTTTATTTTTTTTATACTTTAAATGCTTTAAAACTTTAATAAAAGGAGCGTGGTTAAATTCTCACGAGCAATCAAATATTACTTATCTTATGCATTACTTATTTTTTAAAAGGATATATTATATACTACTTATTTATTTTTACAAAATATCTATCAATCTATATTTATGTTATGTTATATATATATATATATATATATATATATATATATATATATATATATATATATATATATATATATATTATATGTAATTAAGAATTTCTTCTCACCAATCAAATTGTATGTGGCATTCTCTCAATAAACATAACCTCCATTAATTCAATATGACATAGTATGTGTCTATTCTCTTAAGTTTATGACTATCCACCAATTTAGAAAAACCCAGTTGCTACGCATTGTCGTTGAAAAAGCATGTTACACAACATTTTAAGGTTAGCTACCAATGTTGTAATTCAAAATGGTAGGATTTTTTTCCCTTTGTATATTATTATATATAGAGACTCATTTTATGTACTAAACTCTATAAAGTATGTCATAAAAATGTAAATAACAAATTAACAATTTTTTTATTAAAATAAATCATTATTTCCTCCATTACAATTTACAAGAAATCATATTCGAGATATGTCAATCACAGATACCTCTGTTAATTATGTTGCCAAAGTTTAACACCTTTTGCTAGATTTAACCCTCTATGGTAACAAAAACATTTATTTTATAAAAGAAATATTGAACATTTTACAAGTAAATGAATAATTTTTTATATAGACTATATATTAACATTTTTTATTTAAGAAATATTAAAATTTCTTAATATAGTATTAAAAATATTAGATAAAGAGGTCTAGAAGTCCTAATCCAACTTGTAAATGCCGAAATTGTTAGACCGAATGTCATGTCCGGGTTCGAGCCCGAAACCTCACAATTGTGTGTGAGTTTAATTTCAATAGATTACCGTTTTATCTGAGAAAAATAGAAGAAAAAAAAAATTAAACAAAGAGGGAAGAGGGGGGTTTGAACCAAACATGACCTTATTTATCAGACATCAATTCTGTTTGCCGTTTCTTGGTTCTATTCGTTTTTTCGTTCCCATTCCGAAACCCTAGCCACCACAGTCAGTCGCCATCATCAATTTCAACTTGGACCTTCATCTTCTTCATTCTGATTCTGAATTCTGTCTTTTACCACTGTTGCTTCTATCTTGAATTGATGCTTCGAATTGACACAAATTGTTTTGTTCCAGTTCCACATTATCATGCGTTTCCTCATCAAATTCAACCCCCCAGAAACAACGAGTTGACAACAAGAAGGAGTTTTCGACACTGTCAATTTCTGATTCATTATCACAACGACGATGCTAACACAAGAAGAAGAAGAAGTTCAAATTGGCAGCAGCAGCGGCGGCATTGTCATTCGGGGACAGGGGATATTATCTCTGAACAGGAACTACAGGAAGGTCGTATTGCGGTTTCAACTTATCTTCAACAAATGGGCGTATCAGTCGAACAATCCGAATCAATCGCATCAAACTCTCCATCATATCTCAACATGTTAATTGAAGCTGTTAGGGATTTAGAACAGTTATCTTCATCTTCTTCTTCTATAAATGTCTTCAACTCCAACTTCAACTACAAAGATAAAATTCTTCACATTGCATCTCTCAAAGGTGACAAAGGAAAACTACCTTACTTAGAGAGTCTTGGCTTCACACTCTCTTCCTCTATGAATGTTGCCAGATATATATCCTCTTCTTCTAATCACAACAATACTCTTCCATCACTCATAAAAAAGGTTACTTCTATCAAAAAACTCCTCTTTACTCATCATGATGATGATGATGATGATGATGATCACTATCAATTACTTATCAAGAATATTCGCCTTATTATGTGCCATTTATCAATTTCAATTGACGAAGATATGCAACATACTTTCTCATTTTTCGAAAAGGTTCAAGCAAAGCGTGGAGGTTTAAATATTCTTGCTTCTCAAGATGCTGCTTTCCGTTGCTTCATTGAATCGTTTCCTCGTGTGCTTTTGTTATCGCTAAATAATCACATCTCACCTATACTGGATTTTCTACAAAATATTGGGATCCCCGCTGATCGCGTTCCAAATATAATATTGGCTTTTCCTCCTATTCTACTTTGGAATGTTCCACTCCTGAAAACTAGAGTTCGAGCCTTGAACCAGGTGCGCCAATTTTTTCATTTCGTTTTATGCATTTACCAAAATGCAATGTAATTTTTATAGGTTTTCATTCTTTGCCTGAAAGCTGCTTTTTGTTGTTCTGTGCCAAATTTACCACGCTTTAACTATTCAAAGTATCATTTTAGAAAGTATAGTACTTAGGATTACTGCAAATTCAATTTACCATGCTTTAACTATTCAAAGTAGCATTTTTGTTGCTCTGTGCTGAATTTACCAGTATTTCAATTTTATATATGCTTCTCTTTTGTTGGTGTTAGAAATAACTAATGCTTTTAAATTATTGTGTAAGTATAGTACTTAGGATTACTGCAATTCTTTGTATTTAAAAGAACCCTGGGTATCTAGTTTAGGCACACACTCTTTTAGAACCTAACAAGAGGCTATGAACCAGTTGACTTGTATAATGGTACGACTTTGCGATCTTGTTAGACCCCTGCATCTTGTTCCTGCACAAAATTACTTCTTTCTTGCCTAGATCAGCATGATTTCCGGAAGCCGTAAATTAAAAGGTAACTTCTGATAAATGCGGATGTGGTGGAGGAGGATGTTTAGAGGCCTTTACAGATTGAAGATTGTGGATAGTAGATACCATATTAGGTTTACAGAAAATATAAGAGAAAGTGAGAAATATATTTAGAGAGAAATTTACCATTTTTTTTTTGTATTTATTACTACTGTTATCTGCTATATGACTAGTATACACTGCAGAGCCAACAGAAAAGAAGTTAAAAATTTACAGTGGTTAGTAACTAAATGACAACAGAAACTAACTGAATAACTGTTTGTAGAAGATTCCAAATGTATTCAAAAGTAAAAGACTTCAAACTTATACTATTTTATAGAATTAAAACTAAGTTACAGAGTTGTGTGACACAATTTAGACAGACAGATCACTCGTGCTCTCATTTTCCCCATTCCCGATGGCTGGCAAATCTTCTTTTGGCTCAGAAGTAAATGCCAATATGATCTTAATATAATATCACTTGCTACGATGAATTGATAAGTTAATAATTTATTCTTTTGTAGATTGATGGTGTGGATAAAGATTATGCCAAGTTGATGCTAAAATATCCGTGGGTTCTATCTACAAGCATTCAAGAGAACTATAAGGAGGTCCTTTTCTTTTTCTATTCCGTGAAGGTATGATGAGTGTTTGTGGCCATATGATTTTGCATATATGTTCATCTGTATTTGAGCAAGTTGATTGTTACTAAAAGAAAACTAAGGAGACTACTTCGAATTGCTGTTTCACAATAATTTGTTCACTATGAAAATATACTCTATAGTAAATGAACTTTCCTATGTACAAGATAACTTGAAATAGAAGTAATGCATTATATTTAAGAAGTTCAATAATCTTGTTTGCACTTGTAAAGCATGGTCATATGGCTGAAGTCAAGTTGGCGTACATTCTAGGCAGTCACTACCACCATACAATATGCTTCTGTGTATGTTAAATGTAATGCTTGAAACTTTTCGTTGTAAATATTAATTTATTAATTGGGCATCTATTCTTAAAACCATAAGAAAGTTGTAGCAAGTTATTGGTGGTAAAATAAATTAAAGATTAAAGAAAAATGTTATATTAGGTTAGACTTTGGGGTTTAGTTATATGCCTTGCCCAAATCCTAAATCCTAAGATGGTGTCAAGACCTATCCTAAATTTGCATATTAGGCTTCCCATAGATGTCCTGTCTTACAAACTTCATGCTCTAGATGTCTAACTTTGGCGTTAGAGGGGTATATTGAGATCTCATATTAAGTAGACACATGGCCATAATAATAATTCTTGTTCTTGAGTAATCCTCACTTCTTGAGCTAGCTTTTGGTGTTGAGTTAGACCCGCCTAATCCAAATTCTACTATTTTGTTTTTTGTCACAGCAACCCCCAACCCTTATCCAACTAGGTGAAACCTACTACTTGGATCAAACAACTCCATAATGTACTATTGCGAATCATATCTCTGCCAAACCATTGACTCAAAAGACCCAAAAACACTAATTGGAGAAATTCAACACAGCTAAATCTGCACACTTTATGATTATGACAGGTGGCTCTGTCCTTTTGCTGCCTTATTAAGAATACAATTTATTTTACATGCATATGCATGTTACTTTTGAAAAATAAAATGTTTGTGGTATATGGGTGAAGGATCCAGCTCCTCTGAGTAATTCACTTTAGAGTGTAAAGTGAGTCATATCAACCATTAATTAATAAATCAAAGGTAGTTATTGTAGGGACTTCATAATAAATCATGAGTTTATTAAAATAACAACCGTTGATTTTCTCACTTTACTCACCAGGTTCCAAAGACATGTATAGACCATGCAATAAAAAGACAACCTCAACTATTGGGTTGTTCAACTAGCAAGCTGAAGTTGATGGTGGATCAGTTTGCCGAACTAGGAGTTCAAAAGAAAAAGTTGTATCGGGTTATCACTAGAAGTCCTCAGCTATTATTAAAGAAGCCCGAAGAATTTCAACAGGTATTTTTATTTTGCTCTAATCAAGTGTATATGATGTACGGTAGAGATGGTTTACAAGTATATTACAAGTTGAGCAGAGGAGAAAATGCAGGTAAGCAATATAAAGTAGATTTTTTTTTGGAGAGTTTGAAGAGAGTATGTCTAAAACCGTATCAGTTAACTTCAAAAGAATTTGTGAGTGACCTATTTATACAGGTCTACTTCATATCAATTAGATTTGAACTGCCTATAATTGACTATGCCAAAATTTTGTCAATAACAATTTGACACGTGACTAATATGGCGTCTGAAAGGCACTCTAGCCAAATAGCTTTCTATACACAACGACCAATAAGAGACTTCACCGTAACGGATCCTCCTCAAAATCAAGATGGTTGACCAAGTGTGAACTTGTCAAACACCTAAGTTTGTTAGGAAGAGCATATGAGCCACGATTTGCTGAGAGGTTTTGTGGGGACATCAGCATTCTAATCTGCAGTAGGAATATGGTGAACTATGAAATTCTGGCTTAGAACCTTCTCTAGTATAAAGATGTCGAGTTCCACAGGAAGAACATTGAACTGTGTGATAAGGAGACTGTAGTTGAGTTGTCAGAGAAAATAATTGGGGTCTGGAAGGGAATTTTCAGCTCAGTAAGCAAAGACTGCACCCACAAAATATTTGCACCATTATTGGCAAGGCTTAATTTTTCTCACTCATTGTTTTTCGGACCTTCATGATAATAAATTGAGTCCAAGATAAATGCTTTACTCAGAAGTGTATTGTGGCCATCTGGGTCTGAGCCTCAGCTAGAGTCAGAGAAGACAATTGCAGAACTGGGATGTCAAGCAGGGGCATGTTACACAGGTGGCCATGTTTGACCACCCCTTTCGGTTATCAGAGTAATATTTGGATTGCTCTCGAGTGCCACTGACAAACTATGTTTACTGAAACAATTTTTTGGAATAGTGGCATACTGGAGTGCCCCAATACCGATAAAGAGTAAGGGTCTGACACATAGTTGGCTCGAACTTCTCCAGTTTGATGTTACCAACCATACAGGTTGAGATCTCTATGACATCTACCGTATTATCCTTAGACAGAAGATCTCAAATATATTTGTATTTAGAGAGCTGAAGAGAACCATTCTTGAGATCTTAGTCTTCAATTCCTAAGAAATAATCAAAGACTTCAAGATGTTCAAAAGACCAAACTGTTACTTACTAGTATTGAGGAGAAAATCGTCAAAAGAATATATGTTAGTTGCGGTTTACAATTTGTCATGTTTAGTTATTAAGTGTTAGTAGAGAATCTGAGAAATTTGAAAGAAACTGTTTGTATTGAATAGTTTCAGTGAGTTACATATAGGTTCCTTGTGTATTTATAGCAGTTGAGTAAGTTAGACATGGTAACAAACTCAGCACAAATATAGGAAAGAAGATAACTGCCTAGAAGGCTCTCTGAATCTAACTGTTACATAGAAGATTAACAAACTAAGCTAACTGTACTACTCTTACAGGTACAGTGAAGCTCAACAGCTTAACTAGCTAAGCTAACTGTATTACTCTAACATTCCCCCTTAGAAGTGGAAGGTGTCTTGACCAAGTTGTGCTTGTCAAACACTAGAAGTTTGTCACGAAGAGAGCAAAATTTGGCAGCTGATAGAGGCTTGATAAGGGCATCAGCCCACTGATCCTGAGCAGGAACATGTGAGACAACCAAGTAAAGAAACTGTACTTAGATTATCACATAGGATTGTGAAGAGTAGGATTGTGATCTAAAGAAACTGTACTTAGATTATCACATAGGATTTTTGGAGTATTGGATTTGCACCCTAATTCTGTGAGTAAAGACTGAACCTACAAAGATTCTGCAGAGATTGGCAAAGCTCCTATACTATACTCTGCCTCTGCACTGGATCTTGCCACCAGAGTTTGCTTCTTTGACCACCAGGAAATTAGATTAGGCCCAGGATAAATGCATGCCCCTGATGTGGACCTTCTCTCATCAGGATAAGAAGCCCAATAAGGAGAGAGGCTGATGCATAGGACATTTGGGATATATGAGTCCTCCTCCTCCTCCTGGTGACGCTATAGTTTCTGCAGCTCCAGCAAACTAACAGGGAAGCAATGACTCAGCAAAACATATGGGAATTTACAGTCACAGGACAAAAAACTTTATTAGAATGGCATTATAAGATAACTAAAACAAATAAGCGCATTATCTTCTCATGTTTAACATGCTAATTGAGTTACATAAGGTTCCCAATCCTCTATCATCACAGTGAAGGGGACAAAGGGAAGAAAAAGAGAGGAAAAGTGAGAGAGAAGGCGAAAGACTTGGATCTAAATTTACAATTTCTTTCGGGAACCGAAATAAGGTTTTACTTGACAAATTGACCGAGGGATAATGTTTTGGATATAACTGACTAACGGAAGTAACATCTGGAGTTTCTAATAATTTTAATTAATCCAGGGACTAGGTTGACAGCGTATGACACTTTCAAGGACCAAATGAGGGTTCACTCATTTTTAAAATTGTCATTTTGTGTAACTATGCAACATAGGCCGCCAATCAAATATGCTGTTCCTGTCTTGCCAATATGTCAAATCTAATCGTACCTTTTTTATTGATAGTTCAATTATCCTACCTTTTTTCTAATAAGTTGGTTAATGACGGTGTCTGTGCATCGGAAATAATATAAGTCTGGATTCAGTTGTAACTGTTGAAATGGCTTCTTTTTTTAATAGCTGCAGATGGGTTTCTATTGTATTTATCAGTGTTGGTTCATTTATTTGCTTACACAATAAGCTCTTGCTCATTGTTATCTACAGGTTGTTCTGTTCTTTGAAAATATGGGTTTAGATAAAGAAAATATTGGGAAAATACTTGCTCGCTGCCCTGAAATTTTTGCCAGCAGCATTAGTAAAACATTACAAAGGAAGATTGAGTTCCTTAGTAGAATTGGTGTTTCTAAAGCTTACATTCCTGTGGTTATCAGAAAGTTTCCAGAACTACTTGTGTCTGACATTGACAAAACCTTACCTCAACGGTATGTTTATGATTCATCACATTTTTCTTATCTATTGTTTTTAAGTATCATAGTATTTCTTAACTCACCCAATCATTTTTGGGCAGTGAGTATCTACTATTCTAAAATAATTCTTAGTGATTTAGATTTTAGAATCATATAAACATTGTAATGCTTTATTGCAAATTGGAAGGCTCCCTTTTCTTTGTTCGATATGTGAAAAATAAAATACGCTGCAGGAAAACCTAAGCTGAATTTCCACTTTTTCCAACTGCATTGTGATCACTTAAAGAATGTTAAATTGCAAATGATTGCATCAACAGAAAAGTGAAACATGAAGTTTTTTTCTTCTCCTCTAGTAACAGAATGATTCAGGTGTGATTCTAGTTACTAACCATCTAACTGATCATTTGATTTTGATATGTTGATGTTCTGCAGGATAGTGTACTTTATAAAGCTAGGACTTTCAGAGAAGGACATTGCATTTATGGTCTCTAAATTTTCTCCTATACTTGGGTACAGCATAAAGGAAAAGGATGTTCTGAGGCCAAAAATAGAATTTCTGGTGAACACAATGAAGAGGCCAGTAAAAGAAGTGGTCAGCTACCCTAGGTATTTTAGCTATTCACTAGAAAAGAAGATAAAACCAAGATATTGGGTTCTGAAAGGAAGGAATATTGAATGTAGTTTAAAGGATATGCTGGGGAAAAATGATGAAGAATTTGCTGCTGCATTTATGGGTGTTGGAAGGAATTCAGCTCATGATAGGCTGTAAATATCATTGCCTTGTAGGAATTCAGCTTATATCAGAAAAGATTCGTGTGTACCTGTAATTATTTTAAAAAGAAAGCAAATCCTTCATTTTTCAGTTGTATTTTTTTTTAAACCAAAGGTATCCTCCGCGCGCAACTGCAGACTAATCCCCTCGAGGTAACTGAGATTCATTTAAGGGGTTGACCTCTTCCAACAAATGTTTTTCCATACGCACCGGCCAATGATCGAACCCAGGACCAAATGATTAAGGGATCCAAGCATCTACCACTTGTGCCACACTATGTTGGTTCAAACTTGAATTTTTTAATGACAAAGAATGTTTGATTTGGTTTTCCGTTTAAACTTTGAAACCCTCGTATTTTGGTCCATCATAATTGTCCCTTTTTGTCTCAAAAGTTCATTTAGCCAAATGGAAAATTGTTCTTTAAGCCCCCAAAAATCTCAAAATATACTTAATTTTGGACCCAAAATAATTTGGATTCTACAATCCAAAATGAGTTTTATTTCGGAAATGAATAAGTTTAAGTGAAGCATGTTTCAACCAAGAACAGAACATTACAGAAGAGGAAAGTTAAGTCTCTGCTTAGAAATATTAATATTTTTATCTATATATACAAGTTTACAATGTTAATAATACCTACTGTTGAGAGATTGGATATGACCCCAAATGTGTTTGAGTTGAAAGCATCTCTCACCTACAAGCCTATATTATGAGATTGAATTACACTCAACTTAAATTTTAACATATATATATATATATATATATATATATATATGTGTGTGTGTGTGTTTCTTACTGTGAGTGTATTAAAATAAAAAATTATATAATTAATATATTATATAATTAATATAAATATTTTTTAGGCTAGGTTTATGTTCCAATAAAAAAAAAGTCAGACTTATATCGACAAAAAAAGGTGCCGTTCTTGAAATCTTGTTCTACTTTATAATGATAGGATTCAAATATTTGCCTAAATATAACAAATGGGCAGAACATGACACAAAAACTCAATTTCAAAAACAAGTTAAGGGAACCAAACCAACAAGGTTTAACCTAAAAAGCTATGTTCCATTAGAAAATGGAAAGCTAAGCTCAAAGTTTACACATTATATATCATTGTTCTAATGTTGGTTTAACCGTATGTTTGGTCCCTTACGTTTATTTTCAAGTTAAGTTTTATAGTCAAAGTTCAGTTTAAATTGTATGCGTGACAAATATAGTTGCATATGTGGATTACTTAAGAGGGTGCCACATGAAAGGATCAAACGAAATTAACTCAAAATTTGATGAAAATGACGAAATTATATTGATATCAGTAACGTAAGAAACCAACTGACACATTTTAAATATAGAAGATTAACTTGAAATCTAAAATAAAGATAAAATTAGATCAAATATATAATTAAACCTATATTGTTCTAACAGAAGAGTCGGAACATACACCCCATACAATTTATTTTGTATACTAAATTTATTTTGCAGCAACTAGTGAAACAATTTCAGTTGTATAACCAACATAACCACATTCAAATGTTTTGAAGTTAAACTCATGAACTAATTCCTCATCCTTCTCTTTTATATTTATGCAAATATTTTGGACAAAATATTCATATTTTGGACAGTATGTGGAGTTGACACACGGGCTCTACACAGTTTATAATAAATTTTTAACTAAACAGAATCAAATCTCGATGGAGATCTCATCATCGGTTCAGACATTTTCTTGAATAAAAATTGGTTCAAGCTTCAAAGGGTACCAATTTGGGGTGTTCGCGGTGCGGTTAGGTTCGGTTTTGAGTCAAAAAGTCATTCTAACCGCGAGATAAAATTGCATGCGGTTCGGTTGGTTTTTAAAAAGTCATCCAAACCAAACCAAACCAAACCAATGCGGTTAGGATCGGTTTAGTGATTGCGGTTTATACAATAATTAAAATATACTAAAATTAAATTAAACTAAATACAAAGAGTGACCGCAGTTTACATGCATGCTCTTACTTTTTTTTGGAACAACAAAAATATATTCATTAAAATCGGGGAACATCCAAACACAAACTCAATCAACTCGGATTTTCCCCGTCAAAGCAGGTACGATTTGGATGGGTGCCCATGGCTCTGAGTTTTATCGTCATGCATACACATAAGGTAGTAAATAATTGAATAATGAAATTATATATTAAGATTTGTTGTGAACTTTGTTTCAATGATATATTTGTCCATTGTTTTTGGGCTATGTATATTGGCATATAATAGAAACTTAAATATATGTGATTTTAATGGTATTGGAATATAATATAAACTTAATGCGGTTTTAGCGGTTAACCGCGGTGTTTGCGGTTCGCGGTTTAGCGGTTTGCGGTTGAATAAAAATATCATCCAAACCAAATGCGGTTTTTGCAGTTTTCGATTTGGATTGGTTCGGTTTGCGGTTTTACTTTTGAATTGGTTCGGATACGATCACCCCTAATACCAATTACATTCATAGTTTTCTCAACGATTATGAATATAAGAAACTGTAAAAAAATTACTAATAAAGGGGACATAATTATCTTAATTTCCATAAATAAAAAATGTAACAAACATAAATAAACACATTTTAAATATTTTGGTCAAGTGGCATAGCATTGCATCTACATCCTAACTTAAGGTAATATCAAACTTTCAAGATAGACGATAGGTTTTTCTCCTAATGCAATAAATTTTGAAGTATGACTTTTACAATTGTAAAATGTAAACTTATCTTTCAAACCTACTCTAGACTTTAGCAACACTTGATCATCCTCCAAAATATGAATTGGCTTGATACATGGTGTGGGAGGATTTCTCAAGCAAGAAATAATGAACAATTTAATCCAAGACTCTTTATTTCCATACATCTGCACCACAAAACAAGCATAAACAATACCTGAAAACAATCAACTACAAAGTATATGGTCGACAAATCGGATAGCAAAACCTCTTGATAAGATTCGTTTCCCAAATTAAGAGAAACAATAAAAGGAGTTTTCCATGCATCTTTATAAGCCAACCAATTGATCGTTCCACTCACACATTGCCCCGATTCCTTAACAATGACAATAAAAGGATAGATGGGAAAGGTTTTCCATGAATTGATACCCATAGTATGAATAAAAGTAGAATGATTCTCATCATTAATTTTATTATTAAAAACAACCACAATCTTGTAACTATCACTAATCAGATCATATCCCAATCCATGCATCTCCATACGGCCTTGCACCTTACCAAGAGAGGGCAATTCCGTGAATCTTCTAATGGAAGGATTCCATATTCGAACCGAGCCACTAATTCCTTCTTCTTACTTGTTTGTTAGGGTTCTGATTCAAGTTTTGAGTTTGTTGACCTTGTCAAGTGTTCCTTTTATAATGATTTTCGTGCTGTTCCTACTGATGATCGTGATCCTGCCGAGTATTACATTACCTTTCAAGCTAAAGATCCTTCTCACAGTGCTATCACAATTTTCCAGACCAAAGTCTTGGTAGAGATCCTTATTGTTCTTTATGGTCATGGCAACAAAAAATAAAAATGGAAGAGATTTTGCGTTGCAAAGAGGAATATATAAATTTTGTGTTTATATTGCTGTGTAATGTGCAATACTAGTAGTGGATTTGAGTTTCTAACACTGTAAAAAAGTAAAAAATGTGTGTGTGAAACAGACAAACATTGATGAAGCTTTGCCTTTTTCCCCTTAAATAAATTAAGTTAATATATATTTTTGGTCAAAACCTTAATTGGTATAAATGACAAACTTACTTGCAAGTAAATGATAAACTTATTTGCAAGTAAAATTCAATTGGAATATGGATGCACATTACGCAAGGACCAATCCAACATTAAATGAGTCCTAAAGCAAGTTTTAAAATTAGTTTTTTTTGCTTAAAAAATTAATAATTTGTTGAAATTGTTTTACTTTTATTTAAATTTTATTTTTCAAAACAAAATTATTTCCTAAATTATTATAATAAATTTTATTTAACATCTCTTTTTCAATTGATGATAGAGCCAATATATTTAATCTTTATTGAGACGTTGTTGATCTAAAATAAGATTTAATTAATTCTAGTTCCATTACATAGAGATTCGAAGGCTATATCACTTGTATGGTTGCTTAAGTTACAAAATTGTTGTTTCATGTTTTAAAAAAAAAATAATCTTAGAGGCTTTTATATTTTTCTTAGATGTCTTTTTCCTATGATAAACTAACATGAGGGGCTTTTTTTCCTTAATAATTTTTTTTTTAATTTTTTAAAACATAAAACACTTGCTTCGGTTGTCTTACTATTGAGCCGACCATGTATTTGCGCCTAGTTGCTATCACTCAATTCATGTGATGACTCCCTGTATATAGTAAATGCAGTGTGCATGCATAAATATACTTTCAAAGAATTCTAACCGCTACAAAATATAAGCACAATAAACCAAGTTGTTTGTGTTCAAGTGGCAAGGAGCTTTCCAAGGACGTATCTAAAAAACACTGGATTCGATTCCAAGGAAGAACAACACTTGACCAATAAGGTAGAAGAAATTAATTTGTTATATTGTGTACGATTAAAGTTTTTGTTTTGCAAAGTGGTGTTCACATCAGCAAATTCAGTAAATGGATCTTCAAATTTATTAAATTTTTTTTTAAATGGCTTCAAATTTATTAGTTAATTTAACATGAAAAATTCAAACAGTACAAGCACCGAAAATAAGGAATTTTGTTTTTCCACCCCAAATCATTTGGAAAGTACACTTCTAAAAATTCCAAAAAGTAATACAAACATGTGGAAAACCAAGTTTCCTAGATTGTACCGTAAAGTTGGCACGCACGGATTGACATTGTCATTGTTACGGGCAAGTACAGTATCTTTTTACTTTTCTAGGTGAAATTAACTCTTAATACTTTTGATTTAGACTTGATGTTTATTCCTTTTACAAAATATAAGGAAAAAATTACTTTTTAATACATTGTAAAATTTGTGTCAAAAAAAAAGTTTATTGTTTATATTTAATTTATATATTGTAGATCAAATATATTAGTCATACAATAAATCTAAAAACTAACTTCAGAAAAGTAAACAAAATAAGTGTCGGATGGTGTTTGCGTGATTATACAAGAAGGTTTATAATGGTTGGAATTACTTGGATAGATGGAAATTGCTCCATAGAGAAAGGTAAATCCATGTCTTAATTGAAGCTTTGAAAGTGATGGAACAAAGAGACATCTCTCATGTTATTTTTGAGATGGATTCTAAAAGAGTTGTGGAGGCAATTTATCACTTCTATGGTGGAAATTCTGAACTTAACGCTCTTATTTGTCAAATTAATAATATTTTGTTACATAATCAAAATTTCATTTGTAAAGTTTATTAAGCGGAAAGTAAATATGGTTGCTCACACACTTGCTAGAGTGTTTATTTCTTGGTTTCGCCGCTATACTTTTGAGACATTAACCTCTTTGTATTACTCTTTTATTGAATAATGAAATGATATAAATTTTTAATTGTCAAAAAAAAAACTTCAACTTATATTTTGTAACCGAGAAAGTACATCTTAATAAAATAATATATAAATGATTGAGCCTCCAATTTCTCATGATTGAGCTAAAGAGTTTATAAAAAAAATATATAAATGGTTGGATCAGAAGGTATATGGTGTGACAAATCCTAAAATTAAAGTTATCTCTTCATGTGAGTTTTGCATCCATATTTTGGCTAAAAACTCCTCCATATATAAGTCCATATTACAGGTTTGTTTCTATTGTTTCTAAGCCCTCAACATTATCAACTTGCATAGTATAGAAAGAATTGTTAGATGTAAATATGAATTTATGATTTTATAGGACCTAGTGACCGGTGTGTTACTAGGACTTCAATGTTGTATATCCTATAATAGTTTTTTTTAAAACTATCACAAATTAATTGTAAAAATATCATTACTCTAACAAAAACTAATAAGAGCTCTTTCGCAAATTAATGTATGAGTTGCATAAATATTATATGATATTGCTGATATCACTTTTTAGATGTAAGATAATCAAAGTGATATCATAATTAGAGATGTTCTTGTAGCTCTAGTGAGACAAATTATTTTGAAAATTTTGCATTTACATTTTGACTGAAATTCTTGATCAAATTTTAAATTACCAAAAGTAATCCTCAAGTAATAAAAAAATGAGTTTTTCTAGGTATGATTTTAAATAAATAAAAAAACTCCTTTTTTGGTCAAATGGTTCTTAAGGAATTTTTTGGTACGATTTAAGGAATACTCAAGACAAATGTTTTTCAACTGTATTTCTTTTTTGCTTGTTAAAAAAAAAAAACTAGATTTCTTTTTTGAAATAGATGGTTTTTTTAAACAAAGAGGGCCTAAGTCCCATTTTAAAGACCAATGTTGATTAGCGTAAGAATATGAAAAATGCTCTTTAGGTCCCTTTATTTGCTAGTTAGGCCTCCTATGTTGACGAAATTGCCCTGAAGATAGGTTTTGGAACTTAAATTCCAAAACTAATTAGTTTTGGAACCTATATTCCAAAATAAACATATGTATTATTTTCTATCAATGACTATACAAGTTGATTTTTTTTTTTCACGTTTTGAAGCCTTGAAATCAACATTTATTCACTCATAGAGGATTCCTACACTTATTTGGTGTCATCCAACATGTAATGTATGCTTTAATCGGTTTATCTTTGAGTTTTCAAGTGTTATATGTAAACGTAAATTTTGGAACGTGTATTCCAAAATTATTTTGGAAGATAAAATCAAAACTTGACAGAATTTTGATTTTTCAACTTTGTAAAGCACGTTTCTGATATGTAATTATTGTATTGGTTTATATAGGTATGTGTTAGGATGGTGGAACCTCCGGTTGAATTGAAACCAAACATTGATGAATTCGGCATTGCTCGGCCGAAGGAAAAAATATTTTGTATTGGGTTATGAAAGAGTCGGTGAGTACAAAGAAATGAAAACAAAGTTAAGGAAAGAAGACACAACAGCGAGAAAATGTCAGTGTCCGTTTTCGGTTCATAATTTCCGAAGTGTAATTTTAAAATAAAATAAAAAACACAATTCGAATGTTAAACTCCGAAGTAAAAATTATTTTAAAAAAATACTTTGGATAGTAAGTTCTGAAGCATAAAATAATTTCAAAAATAAAACACAATTCAATTTGTAAGTTCCAAATTCAACTTGTATAGCTATTTTGATCGAAAATAATACATATAAGTGTATTTTGGAATATAGATTTCAAAATTAATTAATTTTGGAATTTAAGTTCCAAAACTTATCTTGAGGGTATTTTCGTCAATACAGGGGGGTCTGGATGGCAAATAAGGGGCCTAAAGAGCATTTTTCTAAGAATATTTATCAAATGTTAAAAAAAATGCTTATTAATAAATTAAAATAATAAATGTATTTTTTAATCAAATATAAATAAATTACTATATCATACTTACCTTTCTAAAGTTTCTAAAAAAAAATTTGTTAAAAAATATTCTAAAAATATTTAATAATAACATATTGAATACTAATTTATAAGTCAATGCAATTAGTAGGATGATTCACATTTGGCAATCCAATAAATCAAATTGAAAATTCTTCACAAAGAAAAAATGAACTTTTTATTTGACAAAAAAATGAAAGGATAATGAATTTTAATTTTATTTTATTACATTAGTCATCTCTGATTCTCAAGAAATGAGATATCCACTAATCAAGATAAGAATTCGGACACAAGGTTAGAAAAACATGACCAAGAATTATTTTTAAGAATGGAACTCTAGTTCTTCTAAATAATCCACAAAGTTATGAATATTTTTTTTCGATCAAAAGGAATATCTATGATTTTCTTAAATATCTATAATTTTTTAACAGCAGCAAATTTAGATTGTGATTTAGGGACACAGCTATTAATAAGATCCAAAGTGTTACATAAAACTTTTTCAAACAAAATTTAGAATGGAAAGGTCATTTTGGTAAATGACAATAGTACAACAAAGACATTTAACGAGGAACATAGACAACGGTCATAAAATCTAATCTAGTTATCACAGTTTCCTTGAGACACGGCGCAAATGTTGAAGAGAGAACAATGTGACCACACTAAACATGATTCCAGCTTCTCTCATTGGAAGGTAATTTCAATTTAGTGTTCTATTAATTATATATATACGTGTGATGTGTCATGTGTATGCTTATGTTAATGCTTCAAAATTCTACAAATCTATAGCAAATTGTATTATATTTACACTGTTTGATTAATTCTTCATTTTGTTAGTGATGATTGTTACTGTTAATTCTTGTTTGAGCTAAATAATTTTCTAGTTTTAAAGCTTTTAATATTTAGATTTACAAGAAGAAAAAGCTATATATTGATTGTTTGATAGAGCAGTTCTTGAAACATGAAAGGGAGTGTGGTCTTATGTGCGTTAGGCTGTAAATTAAATATTGGTCGATAATTTCACGCATTCAAGCAATGAACATATTTATTGATTGTTGGATTGAGATCGGATATTTCATATTTGAATACAAACTTTGAAAGAAATAAAAATCTAAAATACGGAGTGTGAAAGCTAGACTGTTTGATCTCGACCCAATGTGTAGATTGCTGAATGCAAGCAATCTGAAATTAATATATACTGTATATTGGTTGCTCATTTTAAGATTTGCTTTCAGATTCTTGTTGGTCCTTCTGATTGGGAAGATTATTCCAAAGGAAAGGAAGGATCTACAAGATATAGGATTCACAACCTGCCACAAAATTCTGGTCCCGGAGTTTATGAACTTGGAGTAGCTATAACGACTAGCGGTTTGGGGCGTGAAATTTTCAAGCTTACTAGTGACCCTTGTCGCGTAGTTGTGGTTTATCTCGGAAAAGCTGACAATGTGAGAACAAGACTCCAACGTTATGGTAGGAATGGAGCTCACTTGGGTAACGGTTGTTCTTCATTTGAATCGTCTGATCAAATGGGTCGCTCATTGTTTCACGAGATATTTTTTCAAGGCTTCCCAATTGTGTATAGATGGGCTCCAGTAAGTACATGTTATATATATATATATATATATTTATAATATTTATTTTTGTTATGATCAAGGTAATTTCAATTGAACATGCATTGGGTGAATTAATAACAATTTAATGGTTTGGAAGTCAATTGATACATTACAAAATTAATTGAGTGATTCTGAAATAAGAATTACCTTTGGTTGTGACTTGTGAGTTAATTGATTAAGTGTTTTAGATCATAATCAACTAGGATGATGATGTTAATCGATTAGGTGTTTGATAGAACATAGAATGTGTTAAACACATGATCTGTTATGAATCTTACATGATTGTGAGATTAATTAGCAATCTACACAATTGATGTGGAGTATTGCATTTTGTGAAAATTGACACAAAATATTGGGAAAAAAAGGTTAAATTGCACTTTGGTCCCCCTAGCTTTCACGAACTTGTGATTTTAGCCCCCTAACTTTATCCTCTTTTGCAAAAGGATGGCCACCACTAATTTTGACCAAGTCAACACACACGTGGCAATTGACTCACATGCCACATCATTGCCACATATATCGACATGGCATGTGAGTCATTGTCCACGCGGCAAGACATGCTTTGCGTGGTATGTGCGTTGACTTTGTCCAGGGTTAAAATTGTAATTTTGTGAAAGTTACAGGGCCAAAAGTGTTATTTTAAAAGTTAAGAAGTCAAAGTGACAAGTTTGTGAAAGTTAGGGGGTCAAAAATGCAATTTAGCCAAAAAATTGCACATTTGCATCAGTCATCAAAGTGCAAAATTTTTAACTTTCAATGATATATTTGTGCAATAATAATGTTTGTTGAACAGATGCAGACCAAGGGAGATGCCTTGCAAACAGAATCTCAACTGCTAACTACATTTGATTATGCATGGAATACAATTAATAATGGTAAGCGTCGGCCCGAAGATATTCTTCAAATGCTCAACAAAATTTCTTCAGGCACAAGAACATTATCAGATGTGGCCAAATCACTTATACCCTTCACTCAAAAGAAAGTAGGGATACCAATTAAATCAAGCAAGTTGCCTATGACAGATAACAAATCAGACGAAGCAGACAATGGCAACTACAATTTCCTATCTCGCGTGTTCAAATTCAACCGTTCGCATCCTAAGATAGTTCAGGATACAACTGATTGTGCCACTGAGAATAATGGTAAAATTTGTGGAGTTATTTTGGATGATGGTTCTATTTGTACGAAGTCGCCGGTCGAAAAAAGAGTTAGGTGTCTTGAACACAAAGGAATGAGAATAAATGTGATCGCTGCAAAAGCAATAAGAAGATCCAAGTCAGAATCAGAAACTGTTGTTGAGAGTCCTGTGGATGAGAGTATCACCAAAACCATTATATGTGGAGTTATTATGGAAAATGGATCCACATGTAGAAGAGAACCAGTTAAAGGAAGAAAAAGATGTCATGAACATAAAGGGAAGAGAACTCGTGCATCTGTTCCTATAAATTGTATGCATTAACCATAAAATGCACCTGTTCAATTTTATAGTTACACATAGAATTTATTTAAAAGCACTTGTGACTAAATGATGGCAATTAAGACTATCATAGACATTGAAAGAATAATGTGTTTGTATTTATTCCCTTGAAGGGTGTATCTGTTTGTGTAAAAGCACTTGTTGAAGCAATAAGTTAGGTAGATAAACTTGTCCTAATTTATACTAGTACATTTTTACATTGTGACAAAGTTATACCATTCATAGAAGAATATGTCTCACTTCCATAATTTTTTCCTCAAATGAAACTTTTTCATTTAGTGTATGTTTGATCGGCTAAAAATAGGAGATTGGACAACTTTTATTATATTGTTTGATTCATGAACTAATTATAACAAAAACCAAATATTGTTTGTATTAGGATAATACTTAAAACGCATTAAAGGACATAATGAATTAAATAATTTTTCCCAATCAAACGCATGGAGTCAAATTCTTTATGATTAGAAAATTATAAATTCACACAATAATATGAATCTTAGCCATAAAAAAAAAAGATGAAATGGCTTAAAGACAAAACAAAATTTCTCAGAATGCTGAATAAAATAAACACTTATAATTTACAAACGATATGAGATAGTATGCAAATCTCAACGGTTTTGGAGAATCTTTTTGATCAAAGAACAAAATGCGTAACCTCTTTCTAAAAACAAAAGCCGTCGCCTACTACCCTCTCAATCAAAACTTTGTTTTTCCGATGTAACTTTTTCGGTGGTGGTGCGACGAGTTGCTTTTCTCCGCACCACTGTTCCATCCCCGTTGAGGTTCTTAACCCTTTTTTTTTCTTCTTTGGAAGCCATCAAAGCTCCCTTCCCGTTGTCGTCGTTGTAGGAGTCAGGATGTTTCGTTTCTATCCCCTCCTTCGTCGTTCTCTTGATTGGTCATCGCTTACTGCTCTGTTTTTCGGATCTGAGTTTTTAGTTGTTCTTGGTGGTTGTTCCTTTTCTGGTTGTCTCTGACTGGTTTGTGGTTGGCGAAAGCTTTGTTTTTCTATTTTTTCTCCATATTTGTTGAGATCTGCAGGCTTAGAGTTTGCTTCACTGCACCGCCGAATTTGGGGTGACTTTGACTGTGGTTTACGATTTTGTTTCAGCCACCACACTCTCTATTGTGGTAGTTGTTGGATTTGGGTGTTAGAGGCGGTCTTTGTTCCGCCGACGTTATTGGTGGTGGTTCGTTGCTCTGACGATTGTTCTGGTGGTGCTGGAGTTAAGGTGGTGGTTGTGGATGGAGGTGATGAGATGGTGTTGTGGTGTTGAGATGTTGACGTATTGAATTTGGTGATGTATTCGTGTGGTTGATGTCGTGCGTGTTTGGTTTTTCTTGATATTTGATTCTCAGACCTTTTTCAAATCTGTTGAGTTTTACAGGTTTCTTTATATTTGGTTGAACTATACCGATCGGTATTGACTGTTTGGAGGCATACAAAAAATAGTTAGTGAATACAGATACAAGTTTAACAATATATGTGTCCCCGGATATTCACATTAGTAAAATTATTTATAAATTTTTACTTACATATAAACTAACATTATTTTAGCTTGTGGGATTATTGATAATAAATGAAAAAAATTAATTACTTAATATATATATATATATATATATATATATATATATATGACTCTAAAAAGTCATATTTTGTACATAAAAAATTAGAAAAATTAAATTCAAAATTCATGCATGTAGTTAGAGCTGTCAAAAGGGGCCGGCCCGGTCCAGTCCGCCTCGGTCCGGGGGCCATGACATATAAAGGGGCTTTAGTGGACCGGCCCATTAAGCCTCATGGCCCGGTCCGTTAAGCTCAGCCCGATAAGCAAAGGCTTACATGGCCCGATGGGCCGGCCCGATAAACTTTCATATTTTTTTTTGACAAATTTTTTTTACAAAATAAATTCAATGGACAATAAAATTACATATGTATTACACACAAATTAATATCCATATAATTTGATTAATTTCTTTCTTATACTTTTCTATTTAGAATCATTAATTAAGTTGTTATTAGTTTTTCTCAAATAAAGATAATCATAACAAACTTGGTTTAATCTTAAAAAAATAACAAATTTGGTTTAATAATTATCTCCTAACTAACAAATCTCATCTTTTGTTACTTAATTAACTAAAGATTTAATGGTAACTAAAACTCTTTATTTTTAGCTAAAACTATTTTTTAAAAAAATTTAAAAAAATTTGTTTAACTCTTTAAGGGGCCAGCCCAAAAGCCCGTGGGGCCGGCCCATAACGGCCCATTAAAAATATAGGCCCGAGGGGCCGGCCCAATAAGGCCCGAACAACTTTTTTTAAAAGTCCGGCCCGTGTAAAACCATAGGGCTAATGGACCGGCCCGATAGCCCGACCCCTTTTGACAGCTCTACATGTAGTTGACGGTTGGTGGTGTTTTTAGTGATATATATGCATGATTACATTAATTGTATTTTTTTTTACACAACATGAGTTGTATTTTTAATACATTAGAAAATGAAAAATCTAGTTATCATCACATCAACATCAATGTTCTTCAACATATCCATCTCAATTAATAAATTTATCAAACTGTTCAATCTCTCTTATAACATTTAATTGGGATATCAAGTATGTTTTAATCAACTTTAATTTTAAAAATTTCATTCCGCCAATGCTACAGTCACATGCACCGTCAGTAAAACTCTAAACAATTGATACATTGAGATAACAACTTGCATATTTGACAAGTTAAATAATATCAATGGCGGACATTATTTCAATTGACAAAGTAAATCGTAACACTTAATTTATCAAAAGTTTAATTTTTCTATTAAGGTCAAAGCAAACATGTTTTTTTTTCTTCTATGAACACATATAAGAAGCGTACTTGATTACTCAGTATAATTACATCCTTATACATAAATCTCAAAAACATTAAGAAAGTTTAAACTCATAACCTCTAATTTGAATGTATATCTCTTCACTAGTAGACCAAATATTTAGAATTGAAATAATCTTAACTTCAATTCAGCTAAAAACACAAGTTAAATTAATAAATTGATCAAGAAAAAAGTTAAAGTAATAAAAAGTTGAAAAACTAGATATCAAAAAAAAATAATTGAAAAACTTGTTTTTGACGGAAAAGGATCATCTCAATTGTATATATGACTGGAGAGAGAAATTTAGATCTCCACCAATAAAACTCAAAATCTCCATTTTTTATAATTTATTATTTTTCAGTCTAAAGGTTTGACTGCATGGTAAAGTCACATGAGAGAATCCACTCTCGTTTTTGACACATTGAATAACTTACTTATAAATTAACTTAAAACTTGCTTATAAATAGAAAATTGAAAAACTTTATCTTAAAACTTTATTGCAGTGTATCATGGAGCTCAAAGTTCACGCATCAATAGCTTCATCTTCCAGTCCTTTCTGCACTTACGCAGTTCACCATGCGACCAACCTTCACCCTCGCCAAAACGGCACCAACAACTGTCGTTACATTCACCGAAAAACTCCACCTTTACGTATGGGTAACCCTTCAATCCAACCAAAATTGAACCATCACCAAAGCCTCAATCAACATCAAAATGCAGACTTGTCACGTTTGCTTCAAGAGGGTAATCTCAATGAAGTTTTGGAACTCATGGGTCATGGTGTTTTTGCTGATTATAGTGTTTTCATTTCACTCTTGAATTTATGTGAGGATTCAAAGTCACTTGAATTAGGGAAAAGGGTTCATGATTTTTTGAGAAGATCAAAATTTGGAGGGGATGTTGAGTTGGGCAACAAATTGATTGGGTTGTACTTGAAATGTGGTAGCGTGAAGGATGCGCGAAAAGTGTTTGATAAAATGCCTGAGAGAAATATTTGTACTTGGAATTTGATGATTAGTGGATACACTTTGAATGGCTTAGGGAATGATGGTTTGTTAGTTTATAAGAAGATGAAGCAACAAGGGATAGTACCTGATAGGGAAACTTTTGCATTGGTTTTGGCTGCATGTGCCTTGGTAGAAGGTGTGGAAGAAGGGCTTGTGCACTTTGAATCCATGAAGGAGTATGGAATTGTTCCTGGTATGGAGCACTATTTGGGGGTTGTTAATGTTTTGGGGTGTGCTGGTCAGGTGGACGAAGCCGAGGAGTTCATTGAGAATATGCCAATTGAGGTTGGAGTTGAGATTTGGCAGACTCTTGGAAATTTTGCAAGAATTCATGGAAACTTAGAACTCGAAGATCGAGCTGAGGAGTTGTTAACTGTTCTCGATCCTTCAAAAGATGTTGCAGATAAAGTGCCTGCACCTCAGAGAAAGAAGCAGTCTGCAATTAACATGTTGGAGGAGAAAAATAGAGTGAGCGAGTATCGGTGTAATATGCCATATAAAGAAGAGGGTGATATGAAATTGAGAGGTTTGACTGGGCAGATGAGGGAGGCAGGTTATGTTCCTGATACAAGATATGTTCTTCATGACATCGATGAGGAGGAAAAAGAGAAGGCCTTGCAGTATCATAGTGAACGTTTGGCAATTGCTTATGGTCTCATTAGTACTCCGCCGAGAACTACACTTAGAATCATAAAAAATCTACGTATATGTGGAGACTGCCACAATGCTATCAAAATTATGTCAAAGATTGTTGGAAGGGAGCTCATTGTGAGGGACAACAAGAGATTTCATCATTTTAAAGATGGAAAATGCTCCTGTGGAGACTATTGGTAGTGTTTGTTAAAAGTACTCAAATGTAGATACTTTGATGAGATATATTGTTAGGTTGTTTTTTTGTTTGCTGCCAAATTATGTAAGGTTCAAATCCATGTTTGGGGAGATCAAACAAAGTTTTGTTCCATATATGAATTAACGTCTGTAGCTTTGTTTATTTTGTAGTACATGTTTGTTAGAGTTAGACTACAAAAAAATAATGTAGCCGATAGTATGGTAAATAATTTGTCGCTCCTCTATTCCACACAAACATGAGCATGTTGCGATGTTGAATCAATTTCTATGGATATCTTATTGATTGTTACTTGTTGAATTGAGAACTAAAATAGTAAACTATAATCGGAAAGCAATAGAAATTCGTGACTGCATAGAATAAACTGAATACAGTGAACATTCTCTCTACATGCACATTCAAAAAGTGCAATAATTTATCCTTTAATTGTACATACATTGTCTGTCCTGTCTAAACTTCATAAAATTATTTCCTACTTGAATAAAATCAATGAGATTTAAATCAATGTATTCTATTGTTTCTTGGTACAGTGCATATTAACCTCTATCTCTATGTACAATCGGAAAGAATGCAATGTGCAGCTAAAATAATGTGAACAAAAATGTGAATAGAATAAGTAGAGGAAGCCAGTTTGAAGCCTGTGAGGAGTTAGGACATATCATTCCTACTGTGAGGATAGTTGACTGATTCTTTTGTTAGTTTTCTTCATCTCTTGATGGTACTCTAAGCCATGATTTCATAGTATCATAAACTGTGAAGCCAATGGCCGCAGATGGAACAACCTGAATTACAACAAATAAAAATGCTTAGTTATATAAAACGGCTCTACCGTGTTAGTTGCTTAAATGTGCTATGATTCTTCCAACCTTAATGTAATTGATACTCAGCCCTGAAAACAGGGTCTTCCAGCCTTGCTTTTGAGCAATCAAAACCATGGATCTCATAGTCCCTTTTAATTCAGCTTCTTCTGATGCCGCGAGTTTTTGAACCTGGTCAGGCATTGTTGACATTTTATCATGTTACTCACAATACATCTATAATTTATGGACAACCAAATAAAGTAAATTACCTGCATTTGCCTCCTAACAACTTCAAGAGGATATGTGAAGGTCTGACCCAATAAACCGGCCACGGATCCACATGTGAGTTTTGCCATTATACTTTTCTTGTAATCGTCAGGGACATGGCGCTTCATTTCCTCATAGAAGTAGAATTTCAAACCCGCATATGGAAATATTCCAAAGAGTGTTGGAGCTGTGGCCATGATTAACACAAGAGTTCTACAATATCAACACAACTGTGAAATACAGTACTGAATTACCAATTCCAGACACAGGCGGATTTAAGCACATACCTACTCCTCTATAGAGACCTCTAATGCCACCCTCTTTATAAGTTTTTGAAAGACAATCACGGATCCCTCTATAAACTTGTTCATTATTTACCATCCCCGAAACATTCAACTTGGTTGGACTAACAACCTGCATTTTCAATTTCAAATGCAGTTTAGTTCACAGTTCACATATAATCACATACAACCGAAGTCATGGACGAAAGTTGATTTGATATCTGATCGGAGATATAGTTTACCTGGTAAGCTAGCTTAGTCCGAGTTAAGTCAAGGGGATAAGTAAAAAGTACAGCTGTCCCTCCAGAGAGTGACCCTGCCATAAGGTCAAGGGTAGGACCTTTCCAAACATTAGGAAAAGCTTGCAGAATCCATCTGCGGTATTCCTCATAGGACATATAATGAAGACCTGCATAAGGAATAATCCTTGCCACACTTGCTCCATTTCCCCTGCCAATAATTTCACATCAGTGGTTCTGGTTAATTGATTAGAAGATAAATCACCTACAGATTTCTATCTACCTGTAGAAACCTAAAAGACCTTCAGTTTTGGCAATTCTGCTAACTGATCCAGACAGTCCCGTGCTATGAAACTCAGCTCTCCGAGTCTGCAAAGAATGATTGTGATGTATCAATCTATTCGAGTTGTTTAAGAAAAGCCGTCCACTAATGACACGCAACAAACTATCCTATATATGTTTCCAGCATTTTCTGTCTACACTCGTGCAATCTTAAAAGGGAAATAATAAAACTGAAATGTTTATTCTAAAGTATTACATATGTAGAACCAATACTTCAAATGGAAGAAGTGTCCGGTGTTTGACGTGTCCCGTGTCAGATATGCGGCAGTGTCGGACACCGACACATGTGATTACATTACATTAAATTTCTCAAATTATTATTGGTGTTGACGTGCCAGGGTCGTGTTCAGTGTTTGTGTCTATGTTAGTGTTTCATGGTAATCAAGATCAGAGGAGCTACTGGCTAGTATAGACCCTACCATAGGGAACCTTATGTCCGAAAGTTTAGCTAACTGATTCAAATTGGTTAAAGTTAGCTTCAGCAGTTAAAGTGAGTCAGGTACCTAGATAAAAAGACTCAGATTTTACTATTCTCTTAAATTTCCCTCTGAGTCTGTATGATTGAAGATATCAAATCAAACAGACAAAGGAAGGAAGGAAGAAAGTAAAGAAAGAATCTTTGCAATAGTATGGATGAAAAGACACCAACCCAGATGAAGAGGAAGTAGTAGTATAGTACCTGAAAGAGAATTTTGACGCGTTCAAGAGGGGCAACGACGGTTTTGGCAAAACCACCAGCAAGGCCACCGGCTAGAAGTTCTTTGGCAAAGAGAGGGATGTGATCAAGCATTGACTCTCTCTGATTTGCTTCTGCTGCCATTATTGGTAATTGGAATTGAATTTTGATGATTTGGATTGGACCACAGAGAGACCAAACCAAACTAATTAACAGGAAGAGGAAGAATACGCAAAGAATACTACTTTGCTTTGATGCTTAGGTAGGTGTCTCGTGTGTGTGTGTTTTTTTTTTTAACATCCAATAAGAAGCCTCCATCTCAGACCAACTCTATTATTTATTTATTGTCTGCACGCAGCACACCATGACCATTCTCTTTTCTTCACGTCCCATGGACCACGACTGCCTATTACATGTGCTTAACATAGTTTATTGTCAAAAATAAAATAAAAATAATTAATCGTTAGTTGGTTCAATGGTGATTGACGCTGAACTTGATAGGGAGGACCACGGTTCGATTCCCCGCAACTGCAATCGAAGGACTGGAATTGTTTGATGTCAGAACTGACCTTCGAACCAGATTAAACTGGTGGTGAAAAGCCAAAAAATAAATAAATAAAAATAGTTCGATGCAATAGACTATCGTGAACATTGACTTTTGAGATCATACGATTTTAATTATACATTTAAAAAAGGAACTATAAACGATCTCGGTGGTCGTTCATTGGAGATCGGAACAATTGTGACGTGGGTAACTACAAGCAAATCTCGATCATCCTTTTGTGTTGTTTCTTTGGTTCTCAAAGAAAAAGAATCCTGATAATCTGAAGTTCGGCCAAAAAATAATTAAAAACCGGCCCAAAATTTATTAAAAATGAGAAAAATAAAATATGTATTGGGGACTAAACCTTACTCCAAAAAGAAAAACAAATAATAGGAAACTAATCAAACAGCAACATGGCAAACCAAGCGCGTCATTTAAAAAAAGTCCTTGCGAAGATCCGGAGGCAAGATCTTCATAATGACATATGAGGAGGGGCACCCTTATAATGTGATATGGCTGCCCCGCGCTACGAGCTTGTTTTCGATCCCGTTTCTTTTGACATTGTCCTTTTCTACCGAAAATTGTTTTAACATCGCTAAATCATTTTGTACCGCATCATCAAATTCATTGTCATTAGCAACAAGCTTAGAAGCCAAAACAACCTTACTCGATGCATATCCAGGCGACAGAGCAACTGTCAGTTGAGTTTCCGAAACAACTTCATTATCTGACTCATGAATTTCAACTGTCAGGTTTGTTCTGTCGTTGTCATTATAAATCTCCTGAACAACCACATCCTATTTGTGTATGTCGCCCTGCACAATCTCATCCCAAACATTATGCAAAGCCATACTAAAGGAAGTTGGGGATTTAACATGTGTTACCGGATTATTATTGATTGCAAACCGACACGACATCATTTGTAACTGTTTTTGGAACTGCAAACGGCAACGGATCAGCTGCTGCAGTGACTGTTTTATGGTTTACCGGGCTATCAACAATTAAGACCAGAACCGCTGCTACATAAGGTAAAGTTTGAGTTATTTGAGTCGACTCATCTTAGGATCCCTTTATGAATCCTTAGGAGTAGGAAGTGACAACCTAAAGTCTTTTGGTCCTTTGCAAAACTTTGCTAATTGCTGGGTCAATATGTCTTTTTCAATTGTATCTCCCCCAGCAAACAGTCGATCGGTTGAAGGTTCAAGGCTTGCCCTTTTTTTCCCAATCGACATAGGGCGTTCGTCTCAAGAACTGTTCATGGATTTCTTTAAGATATTCTTGGATTGTGACAGCTTCACTGCTTCCCATGCCTCCTTCATCAATAGGATTTTTGGTCCTGAATGGTTTAAGAGAGAATTTCCCCTACCAACCCTGACCATCCGGAGGAAGCAATAGAAATATGGAAAGCTTTCGTCAATCCCACAATCCTTTCGACGCGCCTAGCTACTGGGAGAAGCAACTTAGGTTTGATTGGTATCAGCCAAACTTGGTTGCTTGACAGTTTGGTTTAAACCAGTTTCTGCCTAAGTTCCTTTACAAACGCAAGAAGGAAGTTTGTTTAGGAAACATTAAGAGCAAATCCTCGGCCTCCATCTTGTTAAGTATAGAGCATCATATTTCTATACCTTAGAATTTGCTGAATGGTGGAGCAATTATTACTTACACTACGCTCTTGATGAGCCTGCTTTGCTTGAGAAACTAAAAGTTGGTTTCCTATTCTGCGGAAAAAGACAAAGAAAAGTGGAGGTATGCATCTTCAAGAAATCAATGTTAGAATTTTTGGGTCACAAATGTAATATTACATGTGTTAGGGCCATTATATAATTAGCCAAAGTTGTGGTGGTCTAATTGATAATAAGTCTATGGCTAAAAGTATAAATATCATGAAAGGTAATATTATTGTGCAGATACCATAAGTGAATATCTAATTTGATGAGGGGCTGAATTAGAATATTGAAAACTAAGAAATAACCCTAGGTTATTTATAAGGGTTTTGGTCCCCAATTGTAGACAACGTGAAAACGGCGCTCATCAGGAAACTCTCTTCATCCCCATCAGAAGAGATTCAGGGAGTAACTCTACAGTTGGAAGATCATATATCCGATGACCTTCAATCAATTTCAATGTCAAACTCTCAGGTACGCTTCCGCTTATGTCTACAGTATTTTCTTGATGATTAACATGATTGGATTCTAGGATTTACGAATCAAGTTTAATTCTAACAAGTGGTATCAGAGCTTATCATGTTTGATCATTAAGAAAATAATTTCTTATACACGAGGTTATCGGTATGTGGATTTTCTAAAAAAAAAATAAATAAATAAAAAATAAAAATTTATGCCGTTCATATCTGTTCCATGAAATTGTTTTTGATGGAAAAATATATGTTTCGGTCTTCAATCGCAACCTTCAGTTTTGTTTTCATATGTACGTTATAAATATCACAATTTTAGATCGGTGCCAATTCGGTTTAATTTTTGTATGGAGTGCTAATACTCTATTGATATATGGCTGCACTAATTGTTTTAGTTGAGGTTTATAAGTTTATTTATTTTTTGGCAATCGCATCCTAAGTTTATTTCAGGCTTCATTTCATAATTTTGTTTGGTTTCGGTTAAAATTGATTCAGCCTTGTTTAATTATTTCTTTTGGAATTCACTTTTGTTCTGTATATGCTGAATTAAGATTGATCCAATTAAGTTATTGTTTGACACTGTTGCTTAAGATATTGGGTGACTGGAACATGATTTTTGCACTTGAATAGCTGAATCGGTGTAATAAGGCTAATAGTAGGTTTTCTTTGGTTTATACATGTGTTCCATTCCAAAATTTCAGTTTATGGATAATTCTAGTATTATGGGAAATTTCAGTTTGGTCTCAAATTTAAGATGAGATGATTTAAACTTTGATAAACTTTCGATTCTATAATTTTATGGTTTCGGTTAATTAATTTTCATAAAGACTTATGAATTCAGTTTTACAGAATGAAACAAATAGAAATTAAGTTAAGGTATTCTGTTGTTTTGTTTCATATATGTTGCAATTTTCTTTTGTTTTAAAGTGATATCATATATTATGTTATTTGGTTTCAATTCAGTAAGAATGGAATTCGGATTTCTATGCCTTTTTTGGGATTTCAATTTTTCCTTTAGTAACATATAGAAATCCAGTTCTATCTTATTTTTGTTAGAAGTAAAGGAATTGGAACAAAATTTAATGACTGATTTGGAAAATTGCAAGTTTTGTTGCTATACTTAAATAAATTTGGTTAAAGGTTTTGGAAAATTGCAAGTTTTATTGCTATACTAAGCAAATTTGGTTGCAATTTTGGTTAAGTAATTTAAATTCAAATATTTGACGGTTTATGTATATATTTTGGGATGAATTGATTGAAACACTATGTTGCCAAAGTAACCTCTTTTGTGGATGTTAATTTATTTTGAAATATAGAAAGTTGTGTGCTTGTGACTTATGTGGATATTTAACCGGCCCAAATGAAGGTTGCTATTTTACAGAATTATAAGTGCACTTGTGGTGATAAACGCGTGATAATTATTCGGTTTTACGTGTGAATTGTGAATTGGCCTAAAGGAAAATTTATTATTCGACATGTTCTTATTATCAGTGTTTGATTACTACGTCAAGGTATCACTGAAAAGTTAATATTTTGTCCAAAGATAGAATGTTAATGGATTCCCGATATCTTGTAATGGGATTTATCTTTATTTGAATATAAAATTATTTTTATATTGAGGCTTATTTGAGCATGTTTTGCTTGATTTTTGTTCTCTTTTCGGTAATCAATGACCTGTTGAAGTTTACTTCCACCATCAATTTAATTAAATGGCTCAAAAGTCAAGTTCTAGAAAGTAAACCTTTTGATATTTCTTGAAACATGGATCTCGACGTTATATTAAGGATTGATTTTCCCTCACCTCTTACGAAATTGGAAAGGTGAGAGAGGTCAAATTGCATATGTTTGATGATCACAAGGAAAGCCATTATGGAAACATTAAAGGGCAAATTATCTGAAAAGATAAATACAGTAACATGGTTCGTTAAGGAAATTGAAAAGAGGTTTCTCAATAGGGAAAAGTGTACTTACGCTTTTGGAAAATCTTAATTCAATAAAGTATAAGGATAAGCTGCAGATACAGTGTCTCAAAAGGAATAACAACATAAATAATTTAAATCAGGTAACAATAGTTGTTTCTTTTGTGGAGCTAAAGGATAAAGAATCATTACTTTAAATGTCAAACATGGCGTGTTAAGGTAGTATACGGTTTCTTAATTTGGTTTGTTTTGAGGTAAATTTAACCTTGGTGCGTAGACACACATGTTGGATATATTCTGGTGCTACAACTCACAACAATGTGCCTATGCAATGTTTTATGAATTGTCGGAAACTAATTGATGGTGAAAGATACATCTATACGGCCGACGATAAAACAGTTCCACTTGAGGCAATTGAAAATTTTAGATTATTGATAAAGACTAAATTTTATTTGGATTTTGATGAAACTACTTTTGTATTATTTTTTCAGTCGAAATGAAATTTAATTTTCTATTAATGTTTTGAACCTATTTGGTTTTTCTTGATTATTTGAGAATGAAAATTTAAATGGTTTCAAAATTCAAAATTAGTTGGTTTTGGTTCTTTGTCAGGTTACAATAATCGCTATTTATTTGACACAATTGCTTCATTTAATTAACCAATTAGAATTCAGATTCAGGTGCATTTGACACAAAAGATTGAGTGACATTTCCAAACGAAAATAAAGAACTTGTGTCAAATGTTATCTCAGATTCATGTTTTTTTCAAAAAAGGGAAAACAAACCAATAAAGGAGATATGTGGCCAATAAGACTTCAGACGTCCTTGAACTTATAAATATTGATATATGCGTCCATTCTTTACGGTTTTTTGGAATGGTAAATAATATTTATAATGTTCATAGATGATTTTCTACAGGGCACCATTATCTCATTCATGATATAAGGAAGTCATTGGACATGTTCAATGTTTATTCAGGCTGGAGTTGTGAATCAACTCGACTAAAGAATCAAAAGTGTTAATTCTAACTGTGGTGGTAAATACTATGGTAGATTTAACAATTCAGGTGAACAACGTCCAATAATTTTTATTTATTTATTTTTCAATTAAATTTGCAGCATATGTCTTTAATTAATATGGTTTCAATTATAGCAACTACAAAACCTCGTGGCTATTTTTTTGGATACTCTAAAAGGATCTAGGGGTACAAGTTTTATGATCCCACAATTAAGTTTGGTTTTTTTTTTTTTTAATAAGAGAATGTTGGTTCTTTGAGGATGTCGAGTTTGCAGGGGGAGATATGGTTAGGGACAATGATAATCCATATGTGTTTGATTCCCCATACAAGAAATTGTTACAAAAGAACAAACTCTTACACCTCAAGAACATTTGCCATTCAGGTGGACCGATGTCATGAATAAAGTGATGAAATCCATAAAGGACGGTGACATTTGGTATCTTTTCCCATTGCCATAAGGTGCGAAATGATTCGAGAGGCAATGTGGAGAGGAATAGCGTTTGTCTTGTCACAAAGGGATTTGCAATAAAGAATGCATTGATTATGAAGAGACTTTCTTTTCGGTTTCTTCGAAAGACTCTTTTAGGACAAGAACGGCATTGGTGACACATTTAGAACTTGAGTTACATCGGATGGATCTAAAGACAACGTTTCTAAATGGTAACATTGATGAAACAATGTATATGGTGCAACCAGAAAATTTGTTTCAAAATATTCAAAGCATATGGTTTGCAAATTTAAGAAATTCATCTATGAACTCAAGTAAGTATCTCAACTATGGTATTTCAAAATTCATAAGGTCCTCATCTCGTTTGGTTTTGAGGTGAATTTGTTTGATGATTGTTTATACCATAAGTTCTGTGGGAGCAAATATATTTTCTTGGTTTTATATGTCGATGACAAGACAATAAACCATGTGATACCCCTATGGCTAAGGGAGACAAGTTTAGTCTCAATCAATGCCCTATGAGTAATTTTAAGGAAAAGTAAATACAAAAGATTCCTTATGCAAAAGTCGTAGGGAGTCTAATGTATGTTCAGTTTTGTACGCGTTTGGTTATTGCATACAATTTTTGACATGTTGGCGGGTATTTAAGAAATTTAAGAATAGACCATTTGAAAGCAGCCAAATGGGTCGTATAGTACTTAAAGAGAACTAAAGATTATATGCTCATATATTGGAGGTCAGATCATCTTGAGATCATTTGGTATACTGACTCCAATTTTGTTGGATGCAAAGATAACATATCATGAGGCATCCGATTATAGAACTTTGTCACAAGGCTGCGCATAGTGGATAAGGAATTGAAAAACCACTAAAGTTATTTTGTGACAATAATTCAGTAGTTCTTTTTTGAATAACAGTAAGGACTTGAAGATGTAAAACATATAGAGATCAAGTTCCTTGTTGTTAAAAATTAAGTTCAGAGTGAACGGTTGTCTATAGAGCATATCAGTATAAACTCCATATTTACGGATCCGCTTACTAAAGTTTTCCACCTAAAAGGCTTCATGAGCATATTGCTCGTATGGATGTTAAGTCATTAAGTGATATTCAGTTCTAGTGGGAGTTTGTTGTTTTTTATGCTTCTATGATATAGACATATTTCAGTTCAAGTAAGGCTTAAGAATATTTTCTGCAGAAATAAAATTTTGGTATTTTACACTCTGATTTCGGTTAAGGTTTGATCTCACTAAAGATTAAGGAGGACCAGTTGAAAATCGACATATACAGACCAACTTCTTGTGATTTTCATGCTGCACATTTCATGATGGATCTATGTCATTTAGTTGTGTCACTATTGGTGATCATTGATGAGTTTAGTTATGATTGATATAACACTTTGGTTCTATATATTGACATGACTATTGGACGAGATAATTTGGATATGCTTAAGGAATATAATGGCGAATTTTGAGCTCATAAAGTCTAACATATGTGTAGGATTACATATGTGACCAGTGGGAGATTGCTATTGTTAGAATTAAACTTGATTCGTAAATCCTAAAATCCAATCATGTTAATCATCAAGAAAATACCGTAGACATAAGCGGAAGCGTACCTGAGAGTTCGACATTGAAATTGATTGAAGGTCATCGGATATATGATCTTCCAACTGTAGAGTTACTTATGGGCTCCCTGAATCTCTTCTGATGGGGATGAAGAGAGTTTCCTGATGAGCGCCGTTTTCACGTTGTCTACAATTGGGGACCATAACCCTTATAAATAACCTAGGGTTATTTCTTAGTTTTCAATATTCTAATTCGGCCCCTCATCAAATTAGATATTGACTTATGGTATCTGCACAATAATATTACCTTTCATGATATTTATACTTTTATCCATAGACTTATTATTAATTAGACCACCACAACTTTGGCTAATTATATAATGGTCCTAACACATGTAATATTACATTTGTGACCTAAAAATTCTAAGAATCAAAGCTTTCTAGAATTATTTGGAGGTTGTATTATAATCCTGCAAATCTTAGTCGAACTATCTGTGAGGCTGCCAAAGTTTTAAAACAAAATTTTTTTGGAACGAATCCTAAAAACTAAAATTTTTACATGGTGGGAATGACAAATACACCGTGGCTTTAAAGCTTCCCACCTTTGCCAATTTCTGAGTTGGGATTGGCAAAAAGTAGTTTTATTAAGCAAGATAAATAACTATTGTGGACATCTTCATGTTGATATACAACATCTTAACAGGTGAGGTGTTCTCCTGGTAATACTACTCTTTGAAGATTTGTCAGATTCAGTAGCATAACCCAGGTGATACCATTCCAAATCTCGTTGATGAAATTTATCATTTTATCTATTTCTTTCAATAATCAACTTACATAAAAGCCACCGTAGATGAATCTATATTATTGGGAGAAAACACATATCATTTAGTTGCATCAGTTATGACGTACAGTATTGGTTAATAGTTGAAACTCTTTCATCAACGCCATAATTACTTTGCATTTTATTTATTCTGTTTAAATGATACTACAATACTAGTACATACTTTATCATGCTATTGCTAATAATTATGTTAGCTTAAACAATGTAAGCAAGGACTAGATAAATTTTGGGTTGGTGGAAGAATTATTTTCTTTTGTTCAATTTGACCTCTTGAAATACCTTATTACCAGTTGTGTCACTTTTATCAATGTGTATGGTTAGGCACAGCAAAATTTTATGTATAGTCACTTTTTTATTGGCACAATAGTATGCTATGTCTTTGCTAAGATTTTGTTGTGTTCTTGTAACATATAGTCAATGCGAAAGTCATCAAATGCTTAACATTATTCTTCTATTTTATCATATTTCTTTATATATGTGGACCTCTTGCAAGCATGTGTATGATTTATATATCATTGTAAAGACAAAATCTTTTATCATATATCAGTTACGAATAACAAATGTTCAAAAAGAATAGACATAACATAAGACACAAATCTCCTGTGTAAGATCTGCTAATAAAATTTATTCAAGAAAGGGTTTGAGCTTATTGATTGAACTACCATGCATTTTACTAACCTGCCACAAGTTTGAATTTTAGGAAGTTCTGGACATTTCTTTTTCCAATTCAAACAAATAATATCTCTCACATACCACTATTTTAGCTCAAGTCATAATAGAAAATATGTGGTAGGATCAGGGGCGGACCTACATGGTGGCCTACTGTGGCCAAGGCCACAGTGGATTTTTTATTTTTAATCGGTATATAGGTGTATGTATATATATTTTTCTTAATTATTCTGGTATATATATATATATACTGCCATTGGTTTTATCACAATGCATCTAGCGGCCCAGTGGTAGAATGCTTCGCGTCCTGGTGGAAGCAGTTTTTACTTTTAATATTCGGCTGGTAAATACAGTGCTTGTTTTTGAAGTATAGCCTCTGTTCAATTCCCATTGAGTGCAGTTTTAAAAAAATTGCTATGTTACTTGTAATAATAATAATTGTGGATAATTGTTTTTTAAAAGGAATGGTCATACATAATATTAAAATCAAATTGCTTTGGCGAAATTTTTATCAGTATAAAATTTATTATTAAAATTGAAAATTTATATCATATAGATATAGATAAAATACATGTAAAAAATTATAAAAATTTGAAATAATTGGATATGTTATCGAGACCTATCAAAAAAATTAACTTTAATTTTATCTATGAAGTTTGTGGATAGTCAACTATGTAACAAAATGAGTGATTTTAGTCACAAAAAAAAAAAAACAAAATGAGTGATTAATAGTTAAATGACTATCTTGTAACTTTTATAAAAAATGTAATGTGGATAGCAATGATATTTTAGCTAATTTTCAAAAAATGAATTATAGACGATTTTCATTATAAATTTATTACATAAACAATATTATTTGTTATTTTCAATATAATTTAGTTTATAATATATATTTATTTTTATATTTAGCGACAGTATTATTGAACGTCTAGATTCGTCCCTGGGTAGGATAGTAATTGGCTCTAGTATAATAACATAATCTCTCGGTATGTATGTATGTAAAATTCTCATGATATTCAATATGCAATGAAAGTTTTCTTCGGTTTGAGTACTCTTTATTTTTGTCCAATATCTGCATCTCAATTGAGAGACATAGGAATCTAAAACTTCAACCAACACTTACCATTAGCATGTTTTGAGTTCTTACTCCCTAATATTAGTTATTAACATGTCACCAAACATGCTTGAATGCACTTGATTGGTACTCCCTTACTAGTGGGCTATTCTAACTCGCACACAACAAAGACCCTTCATTCTTCTTCTCTCGGAGCGGCCTATTGTCATGCCACTACCATGACCGCCGAATCTGCTGATGATGCTACTTCCTTCGTATCCATCCATGGTTGTCGCGCTCCACTCAATACTCGCCTCACTCGGCTCGTAACACTCCCGTTGATCCTTCATCAAACGAGACTCTACTATTTGTCCGGTGTACAACGGCTATTGTGTTGAGGTTGAGAACCTCTCGATTTCAAATTGATCGAAACTCGAATTACTTGTTGTATCTCAGTTGTCGCTTACGATTTATGATATATTCAATGGGAAGGGGATATTTAGAATGAACTTGTATTACGTGTTATCGTTATTGTTAACCCAGTTGTTCATTGATAATGGTGGTGATGGTGAAACTGGTTTTTTATTGGAAGGGTTCGACGACGCAAACAAGAAAGGAAGGTGTGGCTGCAAAAAGCACCACTTCAACTATTCTTATACAAATACCATAACAACTTAAAACAAATAAATATTGTTATACAAAGAGCTAGTTGTAGCCGACATTACTGACACCACCATCGTCCTCAACATGTATTCCTCCATTAATCTCCTTCATCAAGCCTTGCATAACAACATGCTCTAAAAGTACCACTCCCGCATGGCTACAAATCTCAAACAAATACTACAAATTAATAAAACAAGTAAATTACTTTTTTACTGAATGAAAAAAGACACAATCCCTACAGAGAGGATAAATAAATAAATAAATAAATAGCTTGTTTAGTTGTTTAACCTCGGGAGGTTGTGTGCACTTCTAATACCACTTCTATGTATTTATACTGAGGTTGTCTGCAAAACAAAAACACACCAATCCCAAACACCAACACTAACCAAAAAACACAACCAAAGCAACCGGCACAGTGGAGACTGCTGAGCACCATAAGCCAAACTCAATCAGATATCAAACTCAAACCCGCTCAAAAGAGATCCACAATCCGACAGCAGCTCAAAATCAGCCACAACAGAGCAACCAAAGCGCAAACAACAACACAATCTGATGCAGAGCAACCAGATCGCGAAGCATAAGCCACAAACGCGATCCAAAAGGAAAACATCGTAGCACCAACAAGGTGACGGTCGGAGCTTAAACAAGACGCACAACAACTAACTACCTCAGAGAATAACAACATACAAAATCCAAAAACAAAACACAAAAGATGCTGCTTAAAGGGCTAAAGTCAAGGCGGAGAAATGTTTTGGAGAGAGGTTGAGAGACTCCGTGGTGGTTCTATTGAGAGGGAGAGGGAAGATATACAACGCAACAGCTGAACAACAACCACACTTCGGAGTTGTGACAAAATGCAAAACAACAACAGTAGTAAAATAACAAAAATCATTCAAACTCGAGCTTCCGAAAACTTAGCAACAGAGAAACAAAAATAGAGTATTTTTTAGTATTAAAACAGAGTTTCTGATATTAAAACTCAATACCTCCTTAAAGATATCAACTCTGGTTTGTAGAGAATCTTGAAGTAGATAATTTACCATTCCTCTAACTTCCTCACTAGACATCGTTGAATCACATCTCAACACCACTTTCAATAACTTCAATTTAACAAAGCAAGGAGGTTGAGTTTTCGCTGAACTATTATTTTTTAAAACCTGCAAAAAAATTCAATTGAATATTCTAAGAGATGGGGAAAATTCTGGCATAAGAATTATTAATACCTATCATGAGCAACGTAAAAAATATGAAAAAACATTGTATAGGCACAAACAAACCAAAAATATAAATAAAAGAGAAAAGAATTAAAATGATGTTAATTGATATGACTATATTATTTTTCTTTTAAACTTCTTAATTTGTGCGTGTGCCCAAATATATTTTATTTGGGTTTGTGTCTATGCAATGCTCCAAAAATATAAAGTAACTTACACTAAGTATCTCCTCAAGGGTATGGAAACCAAGAGTCATTATCTTGACATTAGCAAGCAATTGCAACCAACTACTGATGACTAAATGTTCATACGGTATATCAGGAAAAGTGTAATCAACATATACTTCTTCTATAAAAGGTAAATTGCTTGCAGAAGGGGCCAGGAAAGTAGGATGGCCAGTGATAGTAAGAGAAGTAAGTTTTGGTGTACAAAACACAACTTTGTAATTTTGAGCTTCTTCATACTTGTTGGTACCACCTACGATGATACTAGTAATGTTAGAATTGGATATGCATAGGGCTTGTGCATCATCCTGTAAATAACAACTCATAACGAGCAAAGTATTCAACATGTTACATGTGGAAAAGGGCTCAGCACAACCATTGTTACTTGTAGTGAAAGTGATAGAAATAAGATGCAAGGTTTTCAATGCCGGCAAATTCAAAGATTTTGGAAACATATTCTTACTAGGATTCAAAAATTTTGGAAACATATGCTTAAAGTCAAGTTTAAGAAATGTCAAAGAATGACAATAAAAGATGGAAGGGGGAAATTCAAAATCTTGTTCTTTGAACAATAAGTTAACATTGACCATGAGTTGTTGCACATTATGTGATGCAGCATATTTCATGACGTCTAAGACTACGGTTTTAGAAGGATCTACAGCATAATATTCTAGGCTATGAAGGGGAAGAGAGTTGTCACGGCCGGACAGAATCTTGGATACAAACTTGTTGAAGATGTCACTAGTGTCTAGAAAGAGGTCATGTTGAAACATGAGATTATTGATACTTTTCCAAAGATGTTTCCATCGTTTAGACAAAACACAAGTTTGAACAGAGTGTTTTATGTCCATGAATTCAATTATATGCAGCAGGAGATGGTTAGGTAGGGCACTGATTATGTCGGTGTCACCATCTTGTATATCTATTTCTTCACTTTTCTTTAGTCTTTTCATCTCCAATTCTTTATCTTCCATAACACTTGACTGGCCTAACAAAGTTACACAAATACTTTTAGAAGAATCGTTAACCATAATAATATATCATCCATATATAGTTTGCATCATTCTCATATGATTCATTATAAACACAAGCATGTGAGTGCTGGAGTTAATGAAATCACAAATCTAATTTTAATTATATCAACTAGCGATAGACATCATTATCATCGCGTTACGCTTATATTTTTAGAAGTTACAATTTACTAATTAAAATTATAAAAAAAAAATGAATTTATTTACTCAGTACTATCAATCATTAATATAATTTATTTTATGTATGATTTATTTACTATATATAATAATTATTTTGAAAATAAATAGCATACTTTGTCCCGGTAGTTATATCAATTCATCAATATAAACTAAACTCCTTTTTATATTTATATGATCGTTATAAAAAACAATCACAGTATTACTTTCTTTGCCTCTTAAAAAAAAAAAAAAAACAAAGTATATATAAAAAAGAATTCGAGCAATTAATAATGATTATTCCTAAAGCTTCAAACATCACAAATGATGAGAGTGAAAACACTAACCTGCCTGACGGAGAAGGCGGGGACGTCGCGACGGCGTGTTCAATTCAATCAAACTTATATCAACTTTCCTGGTTATGTAATTTTCTCGCTGAATTTTTTTTTTTTCTACCAATAATTTTGTCCCTGATCGTTATATCAACTCTGGTTACAATAACATTAAAAATTTAAATTTGTACTTATCACTTTTAACTATGTTTCAAGTTACACTCTTAAATGTAGCAACAGAAACCATCTTTAGAAAAAGGATAATAATCCAATCCATTTTAACTTGAAAAATAGGAAAATAAATTAATTGAAATAACATAGAATTTTATTTATAAATTATAATCATAAAGTATTTTCATAAGCATAAAAATAACACAAATTCAAACGGATCCAATATATTAAAAGTATTACTACTAAAAATCTTAATTTGTCCTCATCAATTCTTAAAAATATCTCAAATGTTCTATTTCGTAAAAAAATAAATTATATTTTTCAATTTACTATTTTTATATATAATAGTTAAATTGTACTTTATATTTATTATAAAAGAATATACTCTATTTTTGTTTACTCTTATATAAAAAATACAGAAAAAGTGTATTATTGATTAATATATATCTAAAAATTATGGGGTAAATATATATTATAATAATACATTAGACAATTATTTTAATAAAAAAAATTAATCATACACGGGACAATTGCTTTAATAAAAAAAAGAATTGAATAATATATTATAATAATACACGTGACAATTGTTTTAATCAAAAAAATGTAATCATACACGGGATAAATGCTTTAATAAAAAAATTACTTAATTTAATAAGTTTAACAAAAAAAAGAGCAGAATAACGTCACTTATTATTTTATTTTATTTTTGTACATCACGTCACTTATATTTTAACAATATTTTATAAATAAAAGTTGATAGATCCGTGCGAATGTACGGATCTCAAATGGTTTGGTTTGGTTTTGAGGTCAATTTTGCATCAGATGATTTCAGTCCCTTCCCGATCACAGTTGCGGAGATCGAACCGTGGTCCTCAATATAAATATAGGAAAAATTAATAAATAAATATGATAGTAAAAGAAAATATAATAGAATTAAATATGTTTTAAGTCTCTCTAATTATACAAAATTTTATTTTTAGTCTTTATAATTTTTTTTTCAAACTTTAGTCCTTTAAATTTTTAATTTTAGTCCCCGCTTCTTTTCAAAAGTTCTCTTATGACATTTTAAATAATTTTTTTTGAAATCATACAATTATTGAGTAAAAGGTCAAAAGCCCCCTGCAATTTCAAAGTTCGTCAAATACCCCCCTGCAATTTCGAAATAGGCAAATACCCCCTACAATTATAAAAAGTCAATCAAATACACCCCTCCGTTTATTTGTCTCGTTAAGAGTGACGTGGCAAATACCACCTAGATTCCACGTCATTTATAATGATTTAAGTGAGTTGCCACGTCACTTATAGCAAACACCCCATTTATCAAGATTCACATCAACTTTTGTACTTCCACTTTGGACTTGATATCTTAGACGAGGGAGACCTGTCCAATATGGAGTCCACATATTGCTCTGAATTTTCTCATTTTCTCATTTTCCATATGTACCTGTGAGACAGACGGCGATGATAGAGATGAAGATGATCAGAGATGATGAAGAACGAACAATGACGGCGATGAAAGAGGGGAAGTGAATGATTTATAAGTATAACTATTATTTTAAGGATAATTATTTTAATATATTTATTTTTATTTTTTAATTTCAATCAAATTGCCACGTCACTTTTATTAGACACATCATCACTCTTAATGGAACAAATAAACGGAGAGATGTATTTGATTGACTTTTTATAATTACAGAGGATATTTGCCTATCTCGAAATTGTAGAAAATATTTGACGAACTTTGAAATTGCAGGGGTTTTTTTGACCTTTTACTCTACAATTATTAAGACTTAAAAATGATATGAATTGAAAAAAAATCATTTAGAACGTCATAGGGAACTTTTGAAGAGAAGCAAGACAAAAATTGAATTTTAGAGGATTAAAGTTGGGGAAAAATTTTTATATTCAGAAGACATATAACATATTTAACTCATAAATATAAGTGTGTGCAGAGCACGCGCCGTAAATTTAAGTATTTATTTATTTTGTTGGGTACACGATTTTAAGGAATAGCTGGTGCTCCGCTGGTGTTTCACAATTCATTGATGTTCGATTTTAAGGAATTGAGGTAAATTTCTCATCTGAGTGGAAAATGCTCTCAATTTTATTTATTTTTGTTACTGCTACTGCTATGAATTCAAGACATTGTTTTTGGTCTGTTGATTTTGTGAAAGACATGGTTGTTGTTGTTGAAGGACATCAAAGATAATTTATTTGTTTTTAATCACCACCCTAAATTCCATCAATTTTTTAAATTTCCTTCATTTTCAAATCGCATCATCCAAAGGATTATTTTCTCTTCATTTTATAATTCAGTCAACAGATTAAGCTTATGATCTTTGTTCTTTTCTTCCTTAAATTTTCTTAACCTTGAAACTTACCATATAGCTTCAGCCGCTGCTTACCAAAAAAATAATATAGCTTCAGCCGCTGGCTGGCCTTACCATTGATTACCGATGGCGATGCCTTGCTCTTTCTAGATTATGTTTGAGCAGTTGCAATGTCTCACTTCTTTTTTTAAAATTTTCATCAAGGGACAATTTTTTTGAAGAATCTGCCATGTAGGCAGTAAGGGACGGTGGACGACGACGACCGTACAGTGCCTCAAATGGAGTCATTGTTGAGGTTCTTCACTGACATAGCAACGAAGGTACGGTTCAAGACGACAGTTGACAACTTCTGTTCGGCCATCTGTTTGGGGATGATATGACGCCATTTTTTAATTGCTTCTGTTCTGTGATAGCAAACAATTCTCGGTCATAAGGAGATGAAGAACATAAACGAGGGAACATTTTACGGCTAAAGAAAGCAATCGGATGGGACTGCTGAGACAAAACAGCGCCTACTGCTACACCTGAGGCATCAGTGGTGACTTCAAAAGGAAGATTAAAATCAGGTAATGCTAAAACTGGTAGATTAGTCATAGCATTCTTAAGATGTGTGAAAACTTCGTCTGATCGAGAACTCCATTTTAGTGTTGAAGCTTTAAGTAAATCAGTTAATGGGCTTGCATTTGTGGCATAGTTTTGAACAAATCTTCGATAGAAACCGGTGAGACCAAGGAAAGCCGAAGAGCAGTGAGGGAATTAGGAGTAGGCCATTCCAAAATATCTTTAACTTTTGTAGGGTCTGCCTTTACACCCTTCCCGGAAGTAATATCGCCTAAATAATCCACTGAATGAACACCAAAATTACACTTTAGCATAAAACTGGTTATCAAGTAGTGATTTCAAAACTTGTTGTAAGTGGATTAGATAAGTAGACCAACTAGGGCTATAGATAAGAATATTATCAAAGAAAATCGGTTTAAATTTGCGTAGAAATGGTCGAAGTATATCATTCATGGCTGCTTGAAAGGTTGATGGTGCATTTGTTAAGCCAAAGGGCATTACCAAAAACTCGTAGTGCCCATCAAATGTTCGAAAACCAGTTTTTGGAATATCGTATTGTGCCAATCGTATTTGATGATAACCAGACCGTAAGTCAATTTTAGAGAAAAATTGGGCACCCCTTAATTCGTCCAACAACTCATCGATTGTGGGAATAGGAAAGCGATCACGCATGGTGATTGCATTGAGCGCCCTATAATCCACACAAAAACGCCATGAACCATCTTTTTTTTTAACCAACATAACCGGAGAAGAATAGGGATTGGTGCTTGGACGAATAATACCCTCTTTTAGCATCTCTGCGATCATGGAGATCATGGCTTCCTTGTGAAAATGTGGGTAACGGTATGGTTTAATATTAACAGGAGTAGAATCAGGTTGAAGTGAATATGGTGGTCATGTTGTCGGTTTGGCGGTAAACCATGTGGGATAGAGAAAATGTGAGAAAACTTGTGTAGTATATGTGGCTTCCTTGTGAAAATGTGGGTAACGGTATGGTTTAATATTAACAGGAGTAGAATCAGGTTGTAAGTGAATATGGTGGTCATGTTGTCGGTTTGGCGGTAAACCATGTGGGATAGAGAAAATGTGAGAAAACTTGTGTAGTATATGTGTAAGATCGGAATGGAATGAATCGAGTTTGGAATGGTCATCTTTGGATAAAGAATGGGTACAACTTGGTGGATACATTGGTTGTTGTGGTTCGGTAGGTAGCATGGTAATGGTGTGGAGTCATGGAGAGTAGTAATAGAATCGGTGGAGGGCATCCGATTTAGTTGAGGGAAGGTAGCAAGAGATATGGAAGGTGAAACACTTCCTGTAATTTTTACCGTTACACCATTATAGTAAAATTGCATTGATGGTATGGTAAAATCGGAAACAAACGGTCCCAAAGTTTGTAACCATTGTACACCTAAAACAATGTCTGCACCTTGAATAGGTTTAAGGTATAGAGAAACGAGAAGGTGATGTTCATCCATTGTCAAAGGTACATTTGCACACAAACCGTCACTTTTTAATTGAGCGCCATTACCTACCATAACAGAAAAAGATGGTAAATTTTTTGTTGGTAATTTCAAGAATGTTGCAACTCTTGGTTGAATAATATTATGGGAACTTCTGGTGTCAACCAAAACAGATACCAAATGGCCGTGTATATGGGCATAAAATCGGAGTGATCTGGGTGAGGGATGTCCTGAAACCGCTTGAAGTGAGAGATGAAATTGTTCAGAGTTAGTTTCTGATGATTGTGTTTTAGAGCGGAGGAGGGAAGAAGATGGTATAGGTGGGATTGTTTCTGAATTGGTAACTAGGAAAAAAAATCATCTGATGGTACATCAGAAGGAGGATCTGGTGGTTCATCCGGAGATAGCAAGAGTAAGAATTGTTTATTTTTGCAGTGATGACCCTTATGGAATCGTTCGTCGCAATTAAAGCATAATCCCTTGGCGCGTCTAGTTTCCATTTCAGTTTTGGATAACAAACGAATTGGTGTAGAATTGGGTTTGTTGGAGGGTGGTGCGGGTAAGGCAAGGAGAGGGGGTGTTGGGGAAGTTTTATTTATGCGTTGTGTTGCTGATGGGTTGGGTAAGAGGGTTGATAACGATGTTGATGATGGATCAAACCCAATGGAATGGCTCTTTCAAGCAGAACGATTTTTCGCTCATTATTCTATTCCAAGTTGCTGCAGCGACCAGACCTCCATCAACATCGCGATACACAGCTCCCAATCCCCATCGTCGTCGATTTACAAGTTGCTGCAGCGACCAGAGCTACATCAACATCGCGATACACAGCTCCCAATCCCCATCGTCATCGATTTACAGGTTAGCATCACAATTTACTTTAATAACACATGGGTTAAGCCGTTTCCATGTTTTCGAGTTCGCACTAGTAGCGTGGTTCTGATGGTTGTGATTAGGAAAGTAGTGTTTTTTTTTGTGAGCACTAGAGTTTGCTAGCTGATATTCTGTCATGCTTTTAGATGCTTGTTCAATAATGACTGTATCCTGAATGTCTTTGTTTTCGAACACTTGTTGGTTGCGTGCGTACCAAATGCCATAGGTCACTGCTGACACATAGCTAAGATCCTTAGCCGACAGATTGTTGATGTTGTAGACTAGCCAATCAATGAAGTCACCCTTTCTATTGTTGAATTGAACCTAACTCCGAGCTTAGATCCAAACCAGATCCTGTGAGCATGCTGACACTCCATAAAAACATGGTCTATGGTCTCTTCTCTTTGAAAGCATCTAGGACAAAGGCTGTGACCGGGAATGCCACGCTTGCTGACTTCGCTTCTAACTGGGAGAGCTCTTTGAATAATCCTCCAGAGCAGAACTCTATGTCTAGGGATAGTAGGCAAGGTCCAAAGTTTCTTCCAGACTTTGTTGAGAGAGTTAATATGGCTAGAGCTAGAGTTAGCAGTGTCCTGCCGGTGTTTAAGGAGGTTGTACCCATATTTGACTGTATAGATCCCTTCCTTTGTGTGAGGCCACATAAGTTGGTCTTCCATAGGTTCAAGAATGAGAGGGGTTTGCTTTATTAATTCCCCTTCAAAGGGAGGAAAATTTGATCAATAAGGTTAGAGTTCCAACATTTGTGAGGTGGGTAGAGGATAAGGGCCAACCAATTATCATCCCAAATGTTTACATTCTGTCCATTACCTATTTTCCAGCAGCTTCCTTTATTAATGATCCCGATGGCCAAGTGAAACTAGCATTGGTCCCTTTATGAGAATGAAGAATATCTGATGAAGGGTAGTATTTGTACCCATGGGTTGGTCTGGAGTCTCCAAACTTGTTTAGCAAGCATAGACAAGTTAAACAGATGCACATCTCTAAAACCCAGTCCTCCCTCAAATTAAGCTTTAAAAAGTTCCTTCCTAGCCTTCCAATGGATTTTGTACAATATAAATAAATAATAATAATAAAAATAACATGAGGCTGTTGGGGGAAAATATTTCTTCTTATAAATTAAACAAATAACATAATTAAATAATAGTAAAAATAATATATTATTTCAATGATTATTAAACTATTGTTTTAAATAAAAAATAACTATATGTGTGTATATATATATATATATATATATATATATATATATATATATATATCAATCAATATCAGAATAGCCACAACTACACTACTACTATCTTCCGCCGCACCTCCAAATCGACGTTCCGCTTAGCCCCAATTCGTCGACGTCTAACCCTAGCCACTTAGCCCCAATTCGTCGGCGTCTAACCCTAGCCGCTTAGCCCCAATTGGACATCATGCAAGTTAATGTATGTTTTTTTTTTTCTTTCCAATTTTCGTTGTGTGCATTAGAGTTATATTTTTAGTTATAGTTAGTTTCAATGTTTTCAGTTATGGGTAGGTTGAAAAAACGTTTTTTCAGTTATAGTTATTGTTTCAATGTTAGCGTGCTATATAACAATTCATTCACCACAAAATTTGCTATATAACAATTCATTCACCACAAAATTACACTTCACTGTTCATATTAATCTTCAGTGCATATTGATCACCATTCATCTTCACTGCATATCAATCACCATTCATCTTCACTGCATATCAATCATCATTCATCAGCGTACTCGCATAACAATTTTTCTTCTTATCTCTTTACACCTTAACTATGAGTCGTCCATGTGATGGTAAGTTGTTTTGGTCTAATCTTGGATAATCAGTGTGGTTCTTGATAACCCTAATTTCTAAACAAATAACAGATTATTCATTTAGTTTTTTCCTAATTTCTAAGTTCTTTATTGCTGTAGTTGGTAAAACTGTTGAGGAGTTGGAGGTAGCCGCCATGGATCGTCTTGTTAAGGCAGTGCTACGGTAATTGCTATATTAAACTGGTTATGCATGTGTATTTGCACATATTGCAATTTGCAGAAGCTCTTTGTACTTGAATGATTCATGGAAAGAAATAATGAACGATTAATTAAGGGTTTAATGAACAAGAAAAATGGGAATGACTTTTACAAGTGTTGCTCTAGAATGGGAATTATTAAGGAAGTGCTACGGTAATTGCTATATTAAACTGGTTATGCATGTGTATTTGTACAGATTGCAATTTGTGGAACCTATTTGTATTTGAATGATTCATGGAAAGAAATAATGAAGCTATTAATTAAGGGGTGGGTTAATGCACAAGAAAAATGGGAATGACTTTTACAAGTGTTGCTATAAAATGGTTAAGTAAGTGCTGCGGTAATTGCTATGTTAAACTGGTTATGCACGTGTATTTTCACATGTTGCAATTTGCAGAAACTATTTGTATTTGAATGATTCATGGAAAGAAACATTGAAGCTATTACTTAAGGGGTTAATGTACAAGAAAAATGGGAATGACTTTTACAAGTGTTGCTCTAGAATGGTAAATTAATCATGAACTCTATTTTCTGTTTATTTATGACTTTTTTCACTTTGATTTTTTATTTGCAGCAACCGTATTGAAGAAAGCCGTCAATTTAAGGCTGCGTCTAGCCAAGTTTTCTTTTCGATGCAGTCACAATTTGATGCTATGAGTGACAATCAAAAGAACCGTAATAGGAATATTTTTAGGGAAAGTATACGAAAAAAGATTTTAGATCCCGAAGCTAATAGGGGACCCGTGTTGGGCATTGATGACGACCATTTATTGATGCGGGAGGGCATAAAAGCAGTGCAAGACCTTGATCATTACATTGCTGCCCAAGCTGCCGAACAACAAAATCCGGCTGAAGAAAAAGTCGACTCCCCCAGAGATAAAGGGAAAGGGAAAAGGCTCTTTGATGACGCTGGAGGACCCCCCAGCAAACGGGCAAGCAGACCTTAAAAAAACAAGGTATCGACTGTTTTCATAACTTTTTTATAAGCTGATGAAAGTATAGTGGGTTCTGTAAGGGTATTTTATGTTTTGATAAATTAGATTACAATAGTTGAAACAGTTTTTGAGAAGGGCCTTAGTTTTTTTTTTTTATGTTTTGTGTGTCTCTCTGTTATCCAAGTGATACATGCTGTTTTTTTTGTGCACATAAAGATGCTTTTTCTCTTATTTTCTCATAGTACTACTACATGAGAAATAACCATTCATGGTTCGAGGTCAGACTCAAGGAGTTGCCAATTAATGCCAACTTGTACTTTGTGTGTTTCATATCTTTATGTCCCTCGAAGTATGATAAGCATCTTTGTTTGAATTTTAGTGAACTAAATTTTTAGACCAATCATTATTGAGAAGAATACTATTGCACATCCTTTCTTTTTTACTTTTTAAATGTTACATTTAAATGTGATCCAGATTAACTGCAGCTGTGAATTCCTACATTCACTGCAGTCAAGCTAAACACAGCTGTGCTTAACCAGAATGTAGGAATGCACAGCTGCATTTAAATTCACGGTGGTTCTTGGTGCTGTCTCTCACTCTCTCTAACTATTCCCTTGCTGCTCCCTGGTTTTGCTTCAAGTTGCTTCATGTGTTTAATTGTGTAATATTTTAAACTATTGTATGCATCACCATGTCCTATTGAAAAATATGTTTAAATAAGCTTTTTTCCCTTTTATGTTTCAGGATGGTTGCTCCGCGACTTATATGATGTCCATTTTGCGCCATCAGATACTTCTTTGTTGCTTCTTGTGTAGCTGTCTCTTTCAGAGCTTATACTTCTTTGTTGCTCCTTGTGTAGCTGTCTCTTTCAGAGCTTATACTTCTTTAAATGTGATTTTGTTGTTCTTTTGCAAACAGGTAGAAACTTAGACCTGTTGTATAAAATACCATTTATTCATATGTAGATACTCTGATAAGACTATTGTTAGATTGTTTTTTTGTTTATTGCCAAAATGTGCAAGGTTCAAATTCATCTTTGTGAAAATCAAACAAAGTTTTGATCCATGTATGACTTAACCCTCTGTAGCTTTGTTTCTTTGTAATACATGTTTGTTACACTAGAAAAAAATAATGTAGACAATAGTATTGTAAATAATTTGCCTTTGTAGCATGTTGTGATGTTGAATCAGTTTCTATGAATACAGTGAAGGGATGTGAGTATATCATGTTAACATTTGTAAATCATTCTCTCTACTTGCGCATTAAAAAAATGCAATTTATCCTTTAATTGTACATTGTTTGTCCTATCGAAACACCATTAAATTATTTCCTACTTTAACGAAATCAATGAGATTTAAATCGATGTACGGTGCATATTAACCTCTATCTCTATGTACAATCTGAAGCTAAAATAATATCTGAACAAAAATGTGAATAGAATGGGTAGAGGAATCCAGTTTGAAGCCTGTGAGGAGTTAGGACATATTATTCCTACTGTGAGGATAGTTGACTGATTCTTTTGTTAGTGTGTCATCTCTTGACTGTACTCTTAAGCCATGATTTCATAGTATCATAAACTGTGAAGCCAATGGTGGCCGATGGAACAACCTGAGTAATAACAAATAAAAATGCTTAGTTATAATATAACGGTTCTACCGTGTTAGTTGCTTTAATGTGCTATGATTCTTCCAACCTTAATGTAATTGATACTCAGCCCTGAAAACAGGTTCTTCCAGCCTTGTTTTTGAGCAATCAAAGATTCAAAACCATGGATCTTACAGTCACTTTTAATTCAGCTTCTTCTGATACCAACCTGGTCAGGCATTGTTGACTTTTTATCATATTTTACTCAAAATACATCTATAATTACCTGCATTTGCCTCCTAACAACTTCAAGAGGATATGTTAAGGTCTGACCCAATAAACCGGCCACGGATCCACATGTGAGTTTCGTCATGATGCTTTTCTTGTAATCGTCAGGGACGTGTGCTTTATTTCCTGACAGGAATTTTGACGCGTTCAAGAGGGGCAACGACAGTTTTAGCAAAGCCACCGGCGAGAAATTCTTTGGCTAAGAGAGGGACGTAATCAAGCATGGACTCTCTCTCTGGTTTGCTTTTGCCATTATTTCTTGTGTTGTTAATTCTCTGATTCTCAAGAGAAGAGAATCTTGATAATTAAGAGTTTGACCGAGAGATAAGTAAAAGCTGATTAAAAATTGTTTCTTTCAAAAATCGAATTCGAATTCTTCATAAAACTGTGATTTTTGTTGGTGTAAAGTTTTCACATTAGTATATTAACAAAAATTAAATCAAATTATGAATATTGTGTAATGTGTATTCTTCTATTTGTTAGCTTTTATGTGTATGGTGTAAATTTCTTGTATAATTTTTTTCGATGTTGTATACCCTTTTTATTTAGCTTATAATAGTGCATAATGTAATACCAACTCCACACAACAGATTAAGATAGTTGTCAAAAAAACAAAATAGATTAAATAGTTCTAATGTAAATGAATTATGATTGTGCCAAAACTTGTCACAGTCTCTGCCTTGAACAAAATTTACCAACCACATCATCCACATGTAATATAATCAATGACAAAACTGAAGCATGAAGCAACATGCAACTTCTCACAGTACCTTCCGTCCGTCCTCCGAATATAACTTATGGATACATGTGTGATTTTTTAAAAACATGAGGTGGAAAAAGAAAAGTAGCTCGTAAAGGATCCCCTGTGCATTAATATACCTGCGGCTTTGGCATCTAGCTTAGGCATCTGAATCTGAGTTTGGATCCTGCACTTCACTCTCATCACTTGAACTCTCATTTGGAGCTGAAGTCCCAGCTTTGACAGCAACAGCGTTTTGATTGAGCTCATACTTGGCAAATTTAATTTTTTTTCCTTTGCTTTTCCCTTTACGTTTTCGACTTTCATTGTCACTTGACTTCATAGTTTGCGCAGCTGCTACAAACACATCACTAATCAATTTGTTTTCTCTATTCTCCTCACTCGCATTTTCCTCTTCTCCGGCATTGTCAACATAAAAGAGGCCATCGTCTGTTACCTTCCCGTCCAAGGTAGGTTGCTCCATTTGGGAAATATCAAGACATAACTTAGCATGGCTTTTTAAAGTATCGTCTTCAAAAACTCTAATCCCTCGATTTTCAAGGCGCAGCAACCAATCTAAGAATGAATTTTGAAACATGTTAGCCCTATAATTCATCGAGTATAATTTTTGAAACCATGGACATTAGAAGAACAAAATCTACTTACTTATAAGAGCTTTCGGTGAGGATCCATTTGCCTTGACGGCGTTTTCCTCGATACCATTCTCGCTTGAAACCAATTTAATTATTTGTGAAGGTGTAAAGGAAGAAGAAAAAGCCTTAATATAAGAGACAACTCTATTATGATCAAGTTCCCTACATCAAACCATTAACATGTCAGAAATTATACTTCAAAAGTTCAATAAAGCACAATATATATATATATTTATAGATACATAATACAATAATTATTTCGCCATACCTAAAATACTCTACAGCCTCGTGAGTAATAATCAATCTTGTCAAGGCAAGACTTTTTATGTAGTTGGCATTTTGATAGAGGAAAGGGTAATCCACCAATAGTACAGCATCGAACAGAACTTTCTTTAATAGAATTTCATTTTCAGGTTTCTGCAGACATATCCCAATGTGAACAATTTTAATGGTTTACATAATGACTTAAGATTAATACTTAAATGCTATAATATAAGGGAACAAATGTCTTCTGTGATTACTTATTGAACATATGGAAGAAATGACAAAGACGAAATACTAACCAATATTGAGTTTAAAGGCAAAGATGTCTCTAATGTTGTCCTCATAAGAAGCTCTGATTGCACAAAAGTTAAATCAACATTAAACAAGGAAAAACAAAAATGACAAACACAATTGTAACAAGCTAAACTAAATATTGAGTATGTTTAATTTAGTCTGTGTTTGAACTGGCGGTGATATTGACAAAACCACGGTGAGTCGCCGTGATTTTGGTAAAAGCTACGCGCTTTGGAGCTTCACAAAAAACATTTCCACTATGATTTTGACATACTCACCGTCAATCCAAACATACACTGAATTCATCCATTCCAGATAAAAGTGAAGCTATGTAGTACACAGACACATGGATACATTCATCTCAAATTATTTTAGCTTAAAACCTATGAAGCACCGACACTTACATCCGACATAATACACGATAACACCAACAATAATTTGAAACAAGATAAACTAAATATAAGTATGTTTAATTTAGTCTATGTTGGAATTGGCGGTGAAATTGGCAAAACAACAGTGAGTCACCGTGATTTTGGTAAAAGCTTCACAAAACACAGTTCCACCATTATCATTTTGACGAACTCGCCATCAATCCAAACATACACTGAATTCATCCATCATCAAAATAAAAGTGAATCTATGTAGAACAGACACCTCACATTGAAAGACACAAACAAGTGGATACATTCATCTCAAATTATTATCATCCGTGTTAAAGCGTGTGGTGTCCATGTCTGTTTCAGTGCCTCGTACGTTTTAAGCTAAAATATGCAGAACGAAATTGAAATTTAAACCAAAAACAATATAAAACCTCACCAAAAAAGTACACATTCTGAAAGCTAGAAATTGAGCCAACACTCCAAATTTTAAGGTTCATTTCCAATTCATCTCTTGGCAGTTCCATACAAAAAGACGAACACAGTTTAAGGAAAAACACTTCCATGATAACAGCACCACCCAAGTAACCAACATGAAACTCTCTATCACAAACCCAACCACAAACATCACTACTCACAAGAGGCAATAAAGATTCAGACCCAACATTTGTATCCACCAACCAAAGACAAGCCAAATCATTAAAAGACAAAACCAAATCCAAATTTTCCTCATCAGAAATTTTACTACAACAAATACTCATATACCCAAGAACCAAATCAACCAAAGATGTCACTTCCTTCATTGCTTTCTTCTCCCTTTTCAATTTCAATTCTTTACCAAACAGTTCCTTAACAACACTATGCATCATAAAAACAACAGGAGCAAGTAAAGCAACACTTTTTGAACCACCAACAGAAACTGAACAAGAAGATAGTAGCTGAAAAAGTTCTTTTGCAGCTGAAATTTGATCCAAGATATCAACTTTAACAGATTTTGTGCAACCAAATTTGATTGCAGCATAGACCCATATCACATCAAAGGGTGGATCAACTTTGGTTTGCATTAATTCATAAAATGTATCAACAAAAAGAGAAAAATCAGGGGATTCTTTGGAAATCTCAGATGAAATATCTTGCATGGAATTTTTCAGCTTGAGAGCATAGTTTTCACCCACAAGAGGAACCAAACCTGTGATTTCCATTAGAACAAAGACAAAGGTACGAGGAGGGTTTTGGATTTTGTTTTGTGTTTTTTTTGTTTTTTCAGGTCAAAGTCTTTCGCAGGGTTTATCATGGTTTCGGGTTTGGGCCTGTTATGTTTTTGATGGGTCTTACTTGGGAAACTCCTCATCTAGTTCATAACACCCCCCACAAACTGTTTAAATGTAATACTTCAACGATTTTAACAATCTTTTATTTTTTTAAAAACTTGGAATACAAGTAAATATTTACCAAAAAAGGTATTTTGGATTATCTTGTTATTAGTAAGAAGTTTTATCATCGTTTGACAATGACTAATCATCGTTGAAATATAAATATGCTTTGAATTATAGGTAAAAATCAGGGGTCAAATCTCTAACTAATTACTTAATGGGTCCGAGATAATAATCATTTAAACCAATTCATTTTTAGTTAAAACTTTTTTAGTTTTGGATTTTTCAATTTGAAAAATTCAAAACATATTTATGTTCGATCAGAATTTTTTAAGCCAACATATTTTTAAAATTTGTGATGAAAAATTAATTTATGTTTGGATTACTCTTTTTTTTTTTGAAAATTTTGGATTATTCTTTTTGAAATGCGAAAAACTTGGCATTTTGGATATAGCTTTTAGGGGTGCTCAAATCCAATCAAATCCAAAAAATAACTGGAAGCCGAACTATATCACAAATCACATTTATGATGCATATAAAAAGTTAAAACAAAGTACATATTAGATATGTCTTTTTCGGAAAACATTGGGGAGAAGAATCAAAGAGGGTGAGTGAGAGAGGAATATGAAATATGTCATTAACTGCATGAATGAACCACAATCTAAAAAACATTAACTTGTCCATAAACTGAAACTCAGCACTCGGGGACTGTCTCCTCAGCCCCAACCTGCAAAAACTATCATTGGATGCTATCATAGATCAACCACAACATTCCTAATCTCTAACACTTTGCTAAGGTTTAGGGGTATAAGATCATCTATATCAGCGATGTTGCAGTTGACGAATAGGTGCAATAATTGGAGGTAAAGAGGACTAATAATTTGTGTGCATGGTTCAAAACCATTAAGACAGAGGGTGCAATGGTTGGGGGCACGGTGGTTGTGATTCTACCTATTTTAACTGTCATATTGCCTTTTCTTTCCTTTTCAGTTTTATGTAAGAGATATCAAAAGATTACATTAAGAAACTATACTATTTTGATTATATATAGTCGACATGCAAAAATTATTTAACACAGAAATTTAACAACATTTTTTATAACTTAACTATTATTGAGATTGCATAAAATTATTAAATCGGGAATGAATTCTTTCTATTGAAATTCTCTCTCTTTTTTTTTTTCTTTCTCAATTGCAATATCTAAACCATCAAACTCAATCTCCTTTTTTATAACTCTTAAGTTAATTGTTTCTTTATTCTATTAACACTAATGAGGAAATTCAGAATTTAAATATAGTGATGGGACACTGTAAATTGATTGTCAGAACTTTCAAAAATGGATGACAATGAATCTCAAAGTTCCCTGGAAAACACCTTAAACATCACTATAGTTTAGCTGGTATGATACACCCTCATACATAATTGCCTCACTAATAAAATACATGTAGATAGCAAATCCTTGATTGGTATATGAATCACTCAAAGTGGTGATTGTAAAGTTCTCCTTTGATTGCCTCCAAATATTCCTACTTCCAATCTATCTTGGGTGTAGTACCTGTAACCAAACATTGTAGAAATGCCTTGCAATTCTTCCATAATCATAAGATGCAGAGTTAGTTTATGAGAGCTCTAAAGCTCTGATTTAGAACTCTTCTTTGAAGAGGTCGTCTTCTTTGCCATCCACCACCGTTGTATACGATTGGAAACTTTGGTTGCATGTTTCTTAAGCGTTGTGCTTGTATCCACAATTCCCTTTCTTATCTTCTGTTTCCAATCACCTTTTTCGTTTTCTTTTGATCTCAAAACTTTTCCCTACAAGTTGTAGTATATTCAAAATATGAGTAATCTTAACATTTTAAGCCAATGAAATTTTGAAAGTAAAAAAAAAACACATTTCAATCACTACTAATGAAATAGATAGCTGTACCAATTTTGAAGGAAAGCCTGTGTCACCGTCATCATCCTCCTCATCCTCATCATCATCTTCGTTTTCACCACCAAAATTTTTCATGTTCATTAAATCATCTCTTGAGTACATTTTCATGCCGGGTGCCCCTGGCATACCCTGAAGCAAGAATTGTGCGGTATGATCATAATGTAGAACTAACAACATAATGCATTATATAAAGTCATGTAAAACTATAAAATAAAATAAAAATAAAAAGAGGAAAAAAAATACCTCCATAGATTTTAATAGCTTTTCCATTTCAGCCTCCTTAGAAGACTTTGCAACAAACGGTTCACCAGGAGTCCTGTCCTGTAACACAGATAGACCTTCAGATGACAACTTAAGCAAAACTATCATAGGGTGTAACCGAAATACCTAATTCAAACAATAATGCTAGGTGCATGTGAAGTTAAGTACTATAAAGGTGACCCGATCCAGGGGTATAAAGCTCCCACCATACCATGGTTTAGGGAAGGGTTGGATCAATTGCAGATTTACTATATAGGCAGCCTTATACATTGCATTTGCAAGAGATGAATTCTACGACTCAAATGAAACCAATCACACAGTTGAGTCGAGGGAAGTTAAATACTACCATACCAGAAATGAAGTTTTATTGATGGAGTACACTACAGAGTGAGGATAATATAATTGGAGTAGAGTTTAGGTCCAAAAATGCATACACGGCGAGGGTAATGTGGGGCCTTGTTTGCTGATATATTAATCACAGTTTAAAACTAAAAATCCGAATAAATCGGCATTTCAGTCCTTAACATTGTACGAGTCAGTCAATTTATTCCTTTAAATTGAACGTCAGTCAATATAGTCCGCTTTCCAAATTTAGAACGACAATAAAGCATGATTTTTATTCAGAACAAAGAAGCAGCAGCAGCCTCCACAAACTTAATATGAAACATGATTAAAAATATTTATCACAAATTCACAATCAACCTGGATAAGTTAATTTTAGCAAAGGTTGCGCCAAGCATAAAAATACACCAGGAGCATCAATTTCAGATGATGGTTACCTTAGGGACAGGAGGTGGCTTTGTATTGCATGATTTGCTCAGGTCTTTGCACAGATAGTTGAACAGTGAGTCAATGTCATGCTTGGATTTATATAGATATTCAGCAACATCAGTATCAGAATATCCCATAACCTGTAAATACAAAGTTACTAATTTAGAAATCACAAAACCAACCAAGAATTTGAAGTGAAGATATTTGAAATATACAAATGCATAACTAGCAGAGAATGCAAGGAGTGAAGGAAGATTAAAGTATCATACATCCTGACAAGCACGCTCAATTGTCTTGCATTCAGAATTGCACTGTCCTTCAGAGTCATGCTCCACCAGCTGATAAACACCAAAAGAAAATGGCATACCAATGTCAAACTCTAACAAAAATTCGACAAACCATTGATAAAAAAATATAGAAAAGTTGGATCCTCTTACCTCCAACCTATCTTCTTTTTCTACAATATCTATACGCAATATCCAATCCGCTTCAACCTTTTTCAGATTACAAACATTCTCTGCTATCTCAATGATCTGGTACTCCGAGATCTAACAACCAAAAACACACAAACAGTTCTAGTGCATACACTCAACATAAAAACCTACACCACACAATGAAACACAAAATAAAAATAAAAGAACAAAACAACAACCTTCTTGGGAGAAATCTCAGCTTTCTTGCTCTGAACTTGCTGATACAACTGCTTTGCGAGTATCTCACAAACTTGACATTTTATATATGGTATATCCTCCTTTCTAGCGATCCCAACCGGTTTTTTGGAGCAGTGTGAGAGAGGAATCAATGTTGCAATCACCACTGATACAACTAGAAACCAAAACACTCCCTTCATTTTTCCAACCAGTAATGTGCTCAGGACCTTCGGACAGCGGGTGCAAACTATTTTAAAAAATCAATAATTATAATCACAAATATGAAAAGAAGATCAACAATATGCATTCAAATTCTCTGAAAGATGCCTGATTCTAACAACTCCTTTTACTTTTATAGCTATCAAATACTAACTTACCACTGACAATTGAATTGAACAAAATTACTTAAATCTAATAACAATACATATACTTCATAGTTCGACTAAGTGACAACACCTTAAACAAAGAGATACAATTCAGGATACCGTCTTTCATTGAGAATATTGTTTAAGACACAAATCAAGATGAATTATCGATTAAAATCAATATAACATTCAAGACCAAACACAAGGAAAAGAACTACAGAAGTCGCAAAGAATACATAACCAGAAGACTAGCCAATGTTTTAGTCAAAACCAAAGTTCCATTTTCGTTGCCTTATCAAAATTAACAAAATCAAATTCACCTACAAGTTAACCTTAATCCCTCTTGACCCAAAGGATATGAATAACAAATATCAAAACCCCTTATTACCTAAAGACACTGTCACATACCCAAAAACTAACAACTTTGTAGCACAAACACTTCAGAATGAAGGAGTGTTATTTGACACATGTCAAGTTCAGCATAAACAACGACACATGTGATTACATTCGAATCAATTAATTCATTTTCTCAAATTATAGCCGGTTAGTGTTAGTATCCTATCCGATATCGGGTGCTTCATAGACTAATAATAATGTATATAAACCCACTCTATTGAATCTTCCTATTAGGAGAAATGTATAATCACTTAAACATATATAAATTTTCCAAATCAATACCATTGATAAAGTTTTCAAAAGGAATAGAAAAAATAAATAAAAGAACACTACAAAACACATGAAAAATGAATCATAAGCCTAATAAAGTTGACTGAATCAAAAAATGAAGAAAAATTAATCTTTTATATCAACTGCATAACAGTAAAATACAATGCATATATAATATCAATAAAACTCATCAAATAAAGCAAATGTAGGGTTTAATAGTAAAATTGAAATTGTGCAATCCATAAAAAATTCAATGAATCAATTAGCTATTTCGATTCCCAATTACATGAAATGTAAAGCAAAAAATAAATTTGGATTGATACATTAATCTAGGGTTTTGCTAAAAGTAAATTGGGAATAGAATTGAAGAGGTTAATGGGAAGAAAGAGAACGAACCAGCTTGGAGTCTCCGGCGGAGGAAGAGAGTGACAGTGAAGAAAGAAGAGAAACTCAAAAGCTTCGTTAAAAATTAAATATTTTTCACTTGTGATTGGTCCATGTAAGCACAAAAATGGTGGGTCCCATTGTATCAACCAATAAGGATCAAGATAACACGTAGTACTCTATTTAGTTTAAGAAAAATTCCAATTTTTGTGTAGTCTTTTGAGACTTGGGTCAATGAGGTCACAAATATATATATTATATACTTGCTAATTTACATTCATCTAAAAATATTAAGATGTAAATTAATCTGATGTGTATCTAATTTGTTAATTTACACCCAAATAATTATAAACATATCAAATTTAAATAACAAATTTATAAAACAAAAAGGATAACATGCGAAAGCATGTTCAATCCTTTATAGAACACCATTGATATAGATGAGCTTAAAACCCCCCAAACCTTAGCAAAGCGTTGGAGATTAGCGATGTCGTGGTTGATCTATGATAGCATCCGATGATAGTTTTTGCAGGTTGGGGTTGAGGAGGCGTCTCCGAGTGTTGAGTTTAGGTTTATGGATGAGTTAATGTTTTTTAGATTGTGGTTCATTCATGCAGTTAATGACATTTCATATTCATCTATCACTCAACCTCTTTGATTTTTCTCTACAATGTTTACTGGACAAGACATATCTAACCTATACATTCGAATTAGCGTGTTTTTATTTTTTCGAGTTAAAATGATTTGTTGGAAGCAAGCCATATGTTGCCTTTTAAAAACTATGTCAAATTAACAAGAACACAATTAAGGATTAGTACAACCAAATAATAACAAATCTTTCCCCATAGAAACCCTTGAGATCATTGCCATCATGTGATAGTATCCTTAAATAAAAATGACACTAGAAAATTGGCAGACTTAAGGCAATATATTTGTTGAAATCATCCTCTGGACCAGAAATAAATTGTAAACAATAAATAGAATTTCAAATTTCACAATTACATCCAGAACAGAATTGGGCACAAATATGAGAAAGAATTCAGATAGAAAATCAATAAGTTACAGTCCTTAATTGGCAGCTTCAGATTGTTTTCAAAATTTCACAAAATTGGAGAGCATAAGGAGGGAAAGCAAGACTCAACGCATCTTGTAATATTGAACCCTCGAAGCAGTGCATCGCCTTCCATTCAATGAATACTTGAGCATTATATCAACATCACGAGGATTCTTTTTATTCGGGGCCACAGTCATGCTCCCTACAATTGTCTCCCCCTCACAAATTGTCAAGATATCTTCCAGATATAGGACTGTTTGTTTCCAATGCGTACTCCGCGATTTTGGCCCTGCATATATGCACACGAAAAATGAGTCCTAGTTAAAAGCAAATATCATCATATTTGCCAACGACGTGTCAGATCAGTACTTTCTCGACAGAGTTTAAATCCCCTCTCAGATAGTCGTAAAATGGTTATTAGTAGCACTATAATTTATAATAATTGCCCCCCCACCCAAAGTATTTTTTATAAAAAAAAATGCCCTACGTGCAAACTATAAAAAAAATATCAATAAACCAACTTCAATGTTCATCGTTTCTAATATTCTAATTTTGTTCCCCCTTCTCCTTATCTAATAGTTTAGGTCTTTATCAAGAGGCAGAGTTCAATGTATAAAATATTGTACTATTTTTCACCAATTAATAGATTACAACACTAAAATATTAAGTAGAGAAAACCAAACCACAAGTATGAAGAACTGAAGTAGAAGTGAGCTAACCTGTTGAGAAGCCCATCAATTTATGACACTTTGTAAATGATACATCAAAATATGCCACAAGAGCATGAATAAAATCGTCACGAACAGCTACAAGCTTAAAAGGTGCTGTGAATGAACAATCTCCAGGGGACATTTTTGAGATGTCCATGGTCTGAACAAAGACGAACCAGTCAGTACAAAATACAATGCAAGGTACATCAAATATAAAAGCATCATTAGAGCTTCAATTACTAACCTTGAGTAACTGAGAGTTGGTTGCAATCTGATTCTGATCTACTGTGTCAACAAGAGGCTCCATCAACGCTTGCTTCTTGATGCAGCTCATGTCAAATCCATAGACATTATTCCAAACTGATATGGAAAATAAACATAAACATATAATATAATTAAAAAGAAAATCAAATACACAGCTAGAATTTCAAGGTTTTCAACAGCATCAATTTCTCAATTCCGTATTCAAAATAAAACACAAGAATGTTGCCTGTCAGTTAGGGAGGCAAATAAGCATTAGTTTGGACATCCCTTCAATTATAGAAGACTCGTAATCATATTTAGCAAGAAGAGGTGCTCACACTCAATTTTATCTTCTTTGTAATCTTTATCTTCAATGGCAGTAATATGGAGCGATGCAATGTCCGGTAAAATAACTCCATCATCCACCTATAGAAAACAAGAAGAAAAAATCAGTGTAAATTTTATGACCACCAAATTCTTGTACATGCAATATATAATCAACTAACAAGGAAAATGCAACTTACAAGCCATTTGTCGCGTGCATAGAGCACAGAATTTAACATATTCTCAAACAACAAGAAATATCCCATCCATTCGGAAATGATTATATCAACCTTAGGAACCGGAAGTTCAAGTTCTTCAATCTTCCCTTTCAAAACTGTTATAACTGTAGAAAACAACATTATAGTAATTATAGTGAGCGGCTTTCACAATCATTCCCTTTACGAAAAGGTAATATACGAAATAGTAAATATAGAATAATACAAATATATCAATTATACTACCGTTAGAGTAACCATTCGCTTCAACTATTTCCTTTGCCCTGTCAGCCATTTGAGAGCACTCAACCTGAGTTTGCAAAATTTAAAATAGTTGAGTTGAAAATTATCTAGATACATTCCAGATATCATCGTGACTAAGAACAGAAACATAATAAAAGGAAATTTAAAAACTCACTGCATAGACATGTGCTGCCCCTGCTTTGGCACAGAACAGTGATAAAATCCCAGTCCCGGCACCGACATCAAGAACTACTTTATTCTTGAATAAAAACCTATTCTGATAAATAACATTTTGATATGTTTTGGTTCTTACAGTGTCCTTCAACATTTCCTGCAATGCAAAAAAAAGGTTAGAACATATCTTTCCACATCAAGCATGAAAAGAAAGCATCCCAAGTTCATTACATGCAATAAACAACAGGTCACAATGCACAAAACCGAAGAAAAAAACTGTCTTTTGAGTTTGGCATACCAAGCGTCCAGGCATGTACTGTGTATGAAAAAAAAAGTACAGATTTGATGCGTACCATACGTATACCAACATATGAGTACCGTACGTGTACCAATACCTGGTATGTACCCGGTATTGGTACTCTCACTCAAATGGTGTACCCATGCTTCATAGCATATAGGGCCCGTTTGGCCTAGCTTATTTTTGAGTTTATGCAAACATCTTATGCAATATAAATTAGGTTTTATGCTATTTTATAAGTACAAATTAGTAAAAATTGAATTTTTATAAGCTATTTTATCATAAACTATCTTGATAAACTTATAATAATACATAAAAATTGTATAAGCTGTTTGCATAACCTCAAAAATAAGCTAGGCCAAACGGACCCATAATCTATTTGGATTGACTTATTTGAAGTTATCTACAAGCATAAGCACTTATAACTCGTAAGCACTTATAGCTTATGAAAACAGTTTATAAGCTATACGAATAAAAAAATTGACTTTTTTTTCTTCATATTTTATTATAAAAATAGCTTATACATAAGCACTTAGCTATAAGCTGCAGCAAAATAAGCTACTTATTCAAACAGGACCATAGTAAAACCAATTCTTAGCAACTAGGAAACAATAAAACACAACAAGAGAATGCATCCATGTTGAGAACACTTACTTCATGAATTCCTGCAAAAAAAAACAGAGCAGAGACAGAAAAATTAGTTGTCAAGTTTATTCATTTAAGAACAAAAAATAACACGCTGATTAAAAAAAATTGGGGAAAATAAAAAAGATTGTGACTTTATTGAAATTACCAAAGTGTGAGTAAGAATCAAAGTAGTAATCAGCGCTGGTTTTGTCATTGGAATCATCAAGTTCACAACCACCCATTGATTGGTCAAGGTTGGATGTTTCACCAGCATCCTCAATTACCTCGTCAGCATCCTGAAATCGAAGGTGATTGTTGTTGTTGTTGGTGTCCATGTTATTGTTACTCTCTTCTTCTTCTTCGTTGGTTTGATTCTTGTTTCTACGCCGACCATAAACTAGTAGACACTGCAAATTGCAAAATTAGGGTTTTAGCCTTTATTAGGTTTTATCAACGTTTGCTCCCACTATCAACTTGTATAAACTTTTACTTTTTTAAATTTTTTAAAGATTATTTTATTTTTTATGGAGAGCAAAGGTAAAATTTGGATTAAATAATTACCAAAAAAAAAAGCATAAGTTAAAAAAAAAAAAAAAGTATGAAAAACAGTATTTTTATATTTTTTTAAAAATTACTAACGTTTGTGTAAAAAAAATACTAACATTTTCCAAAATTTAAATTGCTTATGTGACAAATATAGAGCATTTTTTTTATAATCATAATCAAATTGTTAGATATATTATATTGGATGCGTTTGTTTTGAAATTTTTTTAAAATTATTTTTTAATTTTAATAGTGTTTGTTATAGATTTTTTTAAAATTATTTTCTAAAAAAAATCATTTTTAACCCTAAAATTTTCAAGAATCTATTTTTTTTTTTTAAATTAAGAAATCTATGTGTAGGAACTTTCTATTTTAAAAAATATGATTTTTATTATTATAAAAATACAAAAAGTAGCTTTAAATTTTCTTAAAAATCTCTACAAAAAAAAAATCTTTAATTTTATTTTAAAAAAGATCAATTGTTTTTAAAGCTTAAACAAGCACACCCATTATACAAATTGACTTTCAAACACACAATCTATGCTTATTAATCTTAAGAGATGAAGTTTGTGTCAAAAAAAAAAAATCTTAAGAGATGAAGCTATTTGATAAAAATAAAGTACCGTAATAAAAATAGATGGTGTTTGTGAGTTGGATATTATTAGCGCACAACTAGTTAAATTCAAAATCTTTGATTAAATTGTAAGATATATTTATTTTTAAAAATTATATGTTTATTTTCAAAATCTTTGTAAGATATATTCAAAATTATATGTTGGGTAAATATATTTATTATTATTATTATTATAAAATTTCTATGTTTTACTTAAAAATTATCCGGTGTCACAGAATCCACACAAATTGTACTTAAAATTAAAGGAAAATGATAAATAGAAAGACAAATTTTGTCGTTGAAATTGCACGACGTGTTTTTCTTTTCAAATTCGCTCTTCTTTTTTTATTTTACTTCTCAAAATGTAGTGATTGGTTTAGTTTGTCATGCATTTTTAGTGGAAATCAGGAAATCACAAATATCTCCCTCGAGCTGGTAGTACTCCAAATCAATCCTATCAATTACTGTACTATTTATCTTGTTGTTTTGTTTCAGACAATTATTTATCTTTTGTTAATAACAAGGTGACATTTGGTTTTGAAAGAACACGTGTAACTCTTACAATTAAAGAATATGCTATTTGGTTACGGTACTTTGTATTTCTTTGTACTTTACTTTGTTATTTTAGTATTTAGTTTTGTAAAATTTAATGTAAAAATTCAATGTCGTGCATAATGGACGAGAGAGCGGTTGTGCCATGTAGCACCGCTCAAAATTAACATAGTACAGTGCAAGATGAATCTTGCATTAAGAAGACATGATCTTCAATTCATCATTTTCCATGTGTGAAGAAACATGGCATCCATTGAAATAAGAGAGTGTGAAAATGTTACAAATGAAAAAAATCACCTACTAATGAAATAAATACATCTATATATATAGACACTACTAAATATCAATTAGTAATTACTATCTCACTAATACAATCTTGTAACTAATCTATATCTATATCTATATCTATATATTCTATAACACCATGCATGGCGCAATGATCTTGAAACCCTTGTCTTGTTGGTGTCCCTAAACCAACTTGTAACTTAATCATTGTGAACTATAAACTTGCCACTGTAACAAGTACACATGAATGATTCTACCGAACTTGTTTGCAACCACTAAACAATAAAATGCAGATAAAGGTAATCTTTCAATTAAACATTACAAGACATGCTATTGCTTGCTGCTAATAATTGTTAGCTTAGCGACATTATTAGGATTGCTTGCCCAACTAATTAAGGATATAATTAGAAAGATGTGTCCCTACCACTATTTACGTTTTGGCACCCACCAAATGAATCTTATGCAAGTTAACCTTCAACCTAGAGAGTATAGAGACCAACTCAAAAAGAAGGAAACTAGTTTTATATTGCTAATGTTGGTCCATGATTTCTTCCCCAAAATTAAAGTATCATAAGCAAACTGAATATGAGACTAGTATTGTGAATGCAATTGGAAAACTTCTCTTCCCCTTCCCACAAGACTCTTTTTTTTTCTTCCCAAAAAGACTTTTTTGCCTATACATAAATTCTTCATGCAATTGAATGTACTTTGGGATCGTGTATTTGGGCATTGTAGCACGCTAGTGAAAATTGCTATCTAAGCCCCCTACTTGCTTCCAAGTCTTTTTACTTGCTCCCAGACCCCCCTAAAATCCCAAAATACTTTTGAGGTAGTGGTCAAAAAATTAGTCATTCACTTAACAAAATTCGTCGTTGGCACATTATTTCGTCAGATAGACAACGAAATATAGAGATAAAGATATTGACATAAGACTTTGTCAGGTAGACAACGTATCTATAATGTTGGCACAAGACTTTGTCAGGTAGACAACGAAATTGTGGTTCGATAGTTTTGAGACGAAAAGTAGTGGTTCTTGCGTAGGAACCAGATTTGACCAATATTTAGACGTATTTTCGTTGCGTGCTCAACGAAATTAATTATCAGGGGCATTTTCGTCATTTTGAAAGACCTAAAAGTAAATATGAGGGGCTATATAGCAATTTTCCAAGCTAGTCTTAGTAGCCCAATTATTAGTCCATGTATTAGTGTTGGTTAGTATACTCATAAAACTAGCTGTTATGGCAGTTATGCCACAGTTATGGTAATTAATGCTTGGTTGATCATATACTATAGTTGATCAACTTTTACTTTCACCATTATAAGTAAAAATCTATTTTCTAAGTTCATTATATAATTAATGTATATGAACAATATATTGTAGATTTTTGCTTATATAATGTAACGGATGGAGTATTATTTTTTCTACAATAAACCTAAAAAGTACTATATTTTTGCTTATAAATTAAGAGTCACTTTTAATATTTGCATATGACCTCCAAAAATTTAGAGCTGACCCCGCTCATAATCGCACAATAGCGGTAAATAGAAGCTTATCCAAACATTGAGTGAGCTAGCTACCTGCTTCAAACAACAATAATATGTATGAATTTAAATTATACAAACATTATATACTACAATTACTTATTTGTCAACATAAAAAATTTACTTTGTTCTTCTTATTACTTTAAAGATACTTCAAGTTCAGTCAGCCCTGAGTTTAAGCTGACATTATATACTAGTTGCAGTAAAAATACCAATTGGAACAGAGAATAAATAATAATGAATGTTTATAAGCTTCTTAAGCTATCTGCATGCATTTAAGTAGTGAGTAGTGACTCTCCCATATTCAATCATTTGACTTCTTTACTTTGTTGCAATCCATATCACAATTCACATTAACTGCAGGTGGACTTACAAAGTTTTCAAACATTTAAGAAACATTATCTACAACTTATTTACATATTAATACACCATACTAGTAAGGTTATAAAAATTGTTTCATGAGTTCCAATGTAGAAGAAGTATATATGACTTGCAACAACACTTATAGTTTGTGATTGAGATTGCTTGGTTGGAATATAGCTGGACTAAAGTTATTTTAGAAGGAGGAAGAAGAATCAATAGTACATATCATGATCAAAACATACCAATTGGATGAATAATAATAAACAAATTAAAAAGTTATGATTATAATGAAAATAATACATGGAATTAATTGGTTATGTCCATCATATATAGCCTTTGTGGAGCTTCCATGGTCACACAACATTGGGAATGCAAGAACTAATTTTTATTTTATTTGAAAAAAATAAATAAAGGCTATTGCAAATGGGCATTGTGTGACATAATCAATATATAGTACGGGTAATGCTGCAACATTTTATTTATATGCACTTAATTGATGGGAGAGAAGACTAAAGAAGTGGCACACTTGCATATCATTGCATGAATGACATATAGAAAATTAATTCTCTCACAAGAAAAGGCAAATTTTGGAGCACATGTATGGTACATTAGAAGTTAACAAAGACCAGACAAGCACATAGGAAGCATCCAAAAACCAGATAGTGCTTCAATTTTAACAAATTTGTCTTGTGTATGATCATATTGGTGAGAGTAGTGATATACTACCTAATACTTTAAAAGTTTTGATGGAAGATGCATGTTCAACTCTTTTTGTGTAATTGTTTTTTTAGTAACATTAGTCTAAATATATGTATAGTTTTTCGTATTTTTATTTCTTTTTTCTCTTTTTCTCTTTTACCAAACACACCATCATGTTTTAATCTTATGGGCTCCCTCATGAGTCATGATGTAATAATAATATTAAACTCAACGATTCATCAACTCCTCATATCAAATATCTCCGAGACAATGTGATTATCAGATTATGTGTTCTGTTGATGATGTGTGTCAACGACGGTGCAAATGTATATGAGAGAAAATATTTACGCTTGAAGGGGAACAATCTTAAATGAATGAATTGACTCAAACTTAAGGAAGCGGTTATTGATATATCAAGTGTCAATGTTTCTAAAATAATGAAAAATTTGACGTGAGTATCAGATAAGTGAGAGTACCAACCCACATGGGTTGACCTAATGACGAAAGCTTGAGATCTTGGAACATGCTCCTCTTAATATCTTAAGTTCGAATTCTCTGCCACTTTCTGTGTTAGGACAGTCCATATAGAGCAACAGGTTGACCTTAAATGGACTTCGTGCTAGTGGACGATGGAATTTATGTCCTTAAGATTATTCAGTGCTTGAATCAGATACCGAGCCTTAAAGAAAAATGTAAGTGAAAGTATCCATATATACCTATTAAAACATGGTGTGTAATTCACCTACGATTTTGTGTTAAAACATGGTGTAGGATTCTACGAGCTTAGAAGTTTTTATTAAAATGGAGATTGTCTAAATTTAGTCCTTAAATATTTTTTATTAAAGTTTTAGTTCTTATAAAATTTTCTTGCACATAGTTTTAATCCCTACTAAAACTAATTAAATTTATTTAATTATCATTAAACTCTTAAACTTTTGAATAATTTTTTTACAGGCATGTTTAAAATATTATATAGAGATTATTTACTAAATTTAGAATTTTTTAACATAATATGAATTAAATATGAATTTTTTAAATGACAAATTTAAAATAATAGTAACAAAAATTTTGACATAAAAATTAAATTTTGAACTTGTTTTTGTTGGAGCAACTTTTTAATCATTCAAAAATACAAGTTGTTTTAAAAGTGACCAAAATTAAATACACTATTATTTTCTAGAGACGAAAAATTTAATAAAAATTAAACTTTAAAATTACTATTTTGTAAGTAAAAAGTGAATATTTAATCCTTAGTTCAATTACTTTAAAGATACTTCATTCTACCCAGAAGATTGGAACTCAGAGTAAAACTGAAATATTGACCTGACACTATAAGCTACTTGCTGTTATAGGACAAATTGGAATTGAGGATAAATAATGAATGAATGTATATAAAGTTTGTTGCGACGTAAGTAAAAGCTTATCAAGAATTAAACTCAAATTCTTCTGAATAATATTCTTAGGAAAAATTCATTATACACAAATTATGTCTAATTACTTTATTTGACCCTCCTATGTATTCAATCGTTTGACATCTTTATTGCAATTCATATCTAATTAACTGCAGGTAGACTTGTAAAGTTTTCAAATATGTAATAAACATTATCTATAACTATAGAGTACTTCATACATACATATAACATATTAATACACCATAATGTTATAACTATATAAGGTTATAAAAATTGTTTCATGAGTTCCAAAGTAAAAGTATGACTATGACTATGCAACAACACTTATAGCTGAGTTTGTGATTGAGATTGCTTAGTTGGCATATAGCTGGACTTGTTTTTTTTTTCTTGAAGGAGAGGAAGAAGAATTAATACATATATATATCATGATCAAAACATAGCAATTGGATGGAATAATAATAATAAACAAATTAAAAGGTTCTGATTATAATGAAAAAGTGCATGAAATTATTTTATTTTGTCCATCATATAGCCCTTGTGGAACTTCCATGGTCACATATCATAGGGAATGCAAGAACCTCTTTATAATTATTTGATATTTTTGTTTAAATAATAAAATTGCAAATTGGCATTTGGTGACATAATCAATGTACGGGTAAAGTTTCAACATTTTATATGCACTTAATTGGGTTGAGTTATTATGCATAAGGAATATCCTTATGTATGGTGCATAAATAAATCTCCACCATGCATACTTTAGTGCATTTCATTGATCAAAAAATATAATTGATCAAAAAAGCATTGGATGGTGGAGATTTATTTATGCACCATGCATAAGGATATTCCTTATGCATAATAACTCTTGCCCACTTAATTGATGGAAGAAAGGACTAAAGAAGTGGCACACTTGCATCATTGCATGAATGTCATATAGAAAATTAATTCTCACCCAAAAAGGAAAATTTTGGTGCACATGTAGTAAGAGCACTGACCACTGACCAGCACATATAGAAGCCTCCAAAAATCAGACAGTGCTTTAGGATTTCCAATTTTGTTCTTCAAGTTTAACCAAAATAAAAGACTAAATTAGAAAATATACATGTAGATGTACATACAAAAAAGACTACTACATCACTAATAATAAATATATAAAAATAGAACCATCCCATATATAATTGGGTTGGGGGCCAAAAAATGACATAATGAAATGGGTCAAAAAATTGTTCTCTCAATTAAGGGCCCATAATTAAGGGGGCTTAATAAGTAATAAGTGAAACTTTAGAGTTTAGAGCCATTTTTACTATTCTAGCCACCATGATTTACTTTTGTTATCTTATCTTTTTCTCGCACGTCATACAAGTTTATAAAAATATTTATGTTCGCTATTTAAGGAGTGGATACCTTCTAAAAACACTATCAGATTTTATTTTTATAATGTTTGCCACGTAAGTAGCGGATGAGATTTACAATAATTTCTCATTCTCACAACGTCTTCTACTTAAGTAGCGGATTGGCAAAATAGGAAAGGCATAGGGCAGTGAAAAATTGGTAGAGTGGAGAAATAAATCTCCTAGACATCACCGATTCAAATAATAGATAAAACTAGTAATTTGTCATTTTATCTATCACCTCACCTGTAATTTAATCATATCATCTAATTAGTATTTTTCTCCTTTGATGATTAGTTGCAACCAAAAAGGTAATTATTTTTATCTTTTCACTTTAATGTTGGGTTCGCCTTGAGCTCATGTTAAGATACTCACTTAGAAACAAAAAAATAGAGGCTTACTAGTGTCATAAAACAATGTGATTTAAAGACTATTTACATATGTAGTATTTTCAAGAGTTAAAATATTTAACTTGCTTATTTTGTTAGTGGTCAATCACAAAAATTTTTTTTCCACTGAAAAAAGTCAGTGGCCAATCATTAAATTCATCTAACAAACTAAGAGATCAATCTTTCACTCAGTAAATTATTGGATAAATCTTACATAGATAGCCAATGATTCATATTCATATTTTTCAAATAAATGTCAAAAAGGTAACATGTGGACACAATTAGGCCACATTTTTGGCTTTAACAATCATGTCAAAAAGCATCAAGATATTAACAACAATATTTGTCCCTTTGTGTGAGTATATAGCTATAAGCATTCTATAATAAACCTAGAGGGAATTAATTTGTAGCATGTATATATAGTCAAGAGACAATTGGTTGTCATGTTTGAGTAATTTAGTAGCCATGTTGGACTTTCTCAAAACGTGTGTACAAACACGGTATAGTGATGCATGCAAATTTAATTATAAGCATATGAATTTGAATATACAAAATGCAACTCAACACTAGATCAATGCAAATTAAGTAAATAAAAATTGAAAAGAAAGGAAAGGTAGGAAGATAAGGAAGAAAACAGAATCTTGAAATATTAATATGAATGCCTACTATAATCCGACCTACTAAATATTCTATATTTATATCACTTAAAAATAATCTTAGCATGACTAGAGAAAATACTAACTTGTATTAGTTAGTTATATATCTTTTGGGAAGATTCACATGCCTTCTAATTGAGATACAAATAAACCATTGTAAAATTCTTTGCCAATAATTAGAGCCACGCCCCCTTAAACTTTTTTTTTCTTCACACGATTGTATTAAAGTGTTGTTTAGAGGAATGTAACCACGATGATTAGCTCTAATAATTCATTAACGACAGCATTCAACGGGCATATAATGAAGGTCAACCTACACTTATATAGTTAAGTACAATTAAGTACACAAATGAAAAGTGCTTCATTTTCAAATACATATGATTATAAAAAATCATATATATATATATATATATATTTTTTTTTTTATTATAAAAAATCATATATATTTAGTCATGCATATGGTTCATCATCAAAAACTAAACAATAGTGTATTATCACATAAAAAAAAAAAAAAAAACTAAACAATAGTAACAACTAGGTATTTAATTATCCTTTTTACTTTGAAAAAACCCTAAATATTAAATCATAAGTGATGATCATAATATATAGATTCAACCACCAACATGATATTTGTACGAGTAGAATTAAACTCGAGTCAACAACATATGTCACAAGTAGAGCTGTAAAAAGGGTCTTAAGAGGCCGACCCTTTAAGGGGTGGTCACATTTATTTCTGATTATTTATTTTATTTAAATTTTAAACAGTTTTCTTAGTGTCGTGAACTTATTTGATTTTTCTTCAATCAGTACTTTCCACGATCGCCACACTAAAAAAAGTGTGTTTAAAATTTAAATAAAATTAATAGTTAAAAATAAGTGAATTCGTCTCTTAAAGGGTCAGGCCCCTTAAGACCCTTTTCACCGCTCTAATCACAAGTGATAAATATTTATTGATTTAACGTATGTCGACCATCTAATCGACCTAACTCAAGAAGGAAAAAAGCGATTCAATCCAACCATCTAATTGCATGTATTATATTTAGTCAAAAAAACTTGCATGTATTATATTGAAATAATCATATATAGGAATTTTAAAAATTATTTTTACTAAAGTGATATACATGTGCAATTAATCATTAAATGATCGATATATATGATCTTATTTTTAAAAATATGCGACAATATATTTTCTTGGCTCATCACTTTGATAGTTTGATTTGTCATAGCTGTTAACAAAATCACTAGCTAGATTCCCCTGTACTTTCTTTAAAAAATCTAAAAATAAAATTCATGTCGGAAAAGACTCTAATTAATAAATTGATCAAGCACCGTCCTTGTAAACTTCCTCGTAGACAATTAGTCATTTTCACAATCTGCCTCTCATTAATTTCATGGCTGCTTCCATTGCATGCTGTATCTCAATTGGAGTCCAATATGTATTATATATAGAAAGAGTACTTTCTTTTCTTTTTTGTTTTTTGAGAAAATTAATTGGAAGAGTACTTTTTTGACAATGAGTGTTTCATCAGCAAGATCAACACTCTGATAAATATAATTTATTTAGATATGTACTAGCTAGTTTATTGAATAAGTCTGATAGATGCAAAAAAGAATAAATATTATTAGTGAACCCATTTAAATTATTCACCTCAATGATATATCAATATATATTTAACAAAATGTATATAGAAGAATTCACGTTAATATTATATACCAACTTTGCTTTTATTCCCCCTAATTCAGTTGATTATATACATAAGTGTATAATTATTCAACATCAATCAACCCCTAGTGCAATTCTTGAATGAAATTAAAATATAACTTAATTAGTTATATATATATATTGAGTATGTAAAAGAAAAACCCAAAGTTAGCTTTAAAAGCTCTTATTCTTAATGCTATAGATATATATTGCTTTTGTGATTAACACTAATTGATTATTTTATAAGTGGATTTTGTAATAATTGTATCACGTCCAATCCAAATTTTAATAAGATAGTATTGTTAGTTTTGCAATGCTGGAATATGTGGATAATATATGTGATCAGAATTACCCACCATTTATAAATATATGTTCAAGTCCATCTGATCAAATATGTGAGACTTTTAAGACACGTCCTCACGCCTAAGATTGAACATCTAGAGGATGATTTGAGTGGTATGACGTTGATAGTCCAACAAATTCTAGAATCTTAATATCTTCTTAAAATTCGGAGTGAGTTTAACTCATAAATTTATTTTCATGTCAAACCTCATCTAATATGGACCAAGATAACTCCATAAACGTATTAAGTGTGGGGCAAGAAATCATAAACACTACTCACTATATTTCACGATGAGCGACACACTTAATTATTTTACAAATTTTGGAAATTAATATTAAAGAAAGATAGTGATAAATTTAACAAATTAACTATATGAGCTATTGGTGTACTCATCATTACCATTAGGAGTGATGCAAATGATATTATGTTAGAGAGTAAATTAAATCTGCTAAAATTTACAAGTTTCTTTACATATAATTGATCTCTTCCGCATTGATGTAGACTGTTTGAAGATGAATTGCAAACTGAGACATATCTGCCTGCTACATAAAATTCTTTCAAAGTCTATAGTTCATCAATCAAACAAACTCTTATGCATGACTATACTTTGTATAATATGAAACTCCTTAACAATATAAAAAACTATATGGGTGAGGTTTATTATCTATATTACATACATTAATATGATATATACACATGTTTAAGAAAACAAATTATCTCACAACCATGTCATTAATCTCATCGAGCTAGACATGCAATTCTAAGATTATATGAGATGAGTCATGCATGGATGAGGGCATGAGGAATTAATATTATTATTTAAATTCAACAAATGGATCAATTTAGATACTTTTCAGCGGTTAGAGTTATTATGCATAAGGAATATCTTTATGCATGGTGCATAAACAAATCTCCACCATCCAATGCTTTTTTGATCAATTAGATTTTTTGATCAATCAAATCCACTAAAGCATGCATGGTGGAGATTTATTTATGCACCATACATAAGGATATTTCTTATGCATAATAACTCAACCCCTTTCCAGCCAATCATGTTGGATATATACACATATGTCAATTTATTTATATATCTTAGGTAGAAAAGAAAATGGTCTATAGAGTCTAGTTAGCTAGTTTAACAACTAGGACTAAACTATATTATATGTGAAATAAAAATGTGTTAAGACCTTTGTTTGATACATGTCTTAACATTAGAGGTTGAAGTAGCCGCACAGTCGTCATATGATCCCTTCAATCACGTTGCATTAAGATTCACATATTAACTTCAGATCTAAATTTGATCTTTTCTTGCACATGATATTGGATATTATTCATCAATCATTTTCATTTCAATACATATATACATAACATACATATAACAAAATTAACCATGTATATTCTTCTTATCATCATTTTGAATTTATTTATATTATATGAATGGCTATTGATGCTTAACGATTCTAGCTATGGAGTTAGTTGAAACCCACAAAAACAACACAATCCCGACAAATATCTTAGAAATTCCTAACTCGTAATTTAGACATATGTCTAAAAATTATTACGATCTAAATGAATATATATTATATTATGAAATTAATTATGTGCATAACCATATCTAATTGGGTAATGTTCATATTTTTTTTGGTGATAGGTAATGTTCATAATACTAAGTTTTTAGTTAATCATTATATCAATCATTGATAATGAATTTTGAATTTGTATATAAAATTCATTGAAAAATATTGGCAAAATTTCATATTCATTTGACGTTAATTATCATTATGTGACTCGTCAAAGTGGTAAGAAACTCGATAGTATACTTTTAAGCTACTAGCTAGTAGCTAGTTTCAACCCTTTACTCAAGTTCATGAAGTCATCAATACCCTAAATCAAAATAGGGATATAGTTTTGTTGATGTTGCAACTTCATGTTAACATGTCCATCGATATTAATCATTTAATTGTTTCCAAACTAAATAGATATTAAAGTACATTACCCACATACATGTGATGTGTGGAAGGTGTCACTAGTCAATCTTTAGTATCAAATTAGTCGGGAAATTATATCATTCTAACCGCGATCACTCCAATGTCCGTGATAGATGTCATTTAAGTTACACTTATGGGACAATTAAAATAATGATTTACTATAGCATTAAGATTCACAAATTAAACTAAAACACTTCCAATTATTTTTTTTTGGGATAAAAATGGACCAATGAAAAAGTTTAAGATTCAAACCTAAATGATAATGATCCGTCTAACCATATCAACATTTTCAATCGGGTTAGATATTACAGACAACAACTTTATTTTAGTAAAAATATATTATTTTTTAATAAAATTATTTTAATTGTATTTTTAAAAAATCAAATTATATTTTTATTTTATCAATAAAAATATTTGTAATTAGATTTATTGAAATTAACATAAAAAATAATGGCATGTGTACATTTGTGTCTACATGATATCTACCACATCATCACAAATGACCTCAATGCGAAGTGGGGGATCAAAAGTAAAAAAATATAATAGAGGAATAAAAAATTTGCATTTTAAAATAGAAGATCAAGATTCAAAAAGTTAAAAATAGGGAAATAGAAATTGTGTTTAAGCCAAACACTTTTGATCTAATTAAATTATTCAAACACCATTAAAAAAATAAAAATCTCTTTTATATTAATATTTATATATTCAAATCAGGCCAGACACAGCCAGATGTGCAACATGTGTTGTGGCAGTGTGCCTCTTAAAAATGAAGGCCCCAATTATATTTTTTTACAGAGTAGTAATATTAGTAAATTAAAAGGTGCAAAATTTAATATATTATAACAAATTGCAAAAGTCCGATTTTTTGGCTCATAATCTTACAAAGTAGTAGTTTTAATAAATCAGGGGTGCAAAAATTTAATACAATACTAGATTGACGAATTAGCTTAAAAAAATGTTCGAAGAACGACTCATATTAAGTAGATAGAAAATATTTTATCATTATTGATTAGAATATAAATCATTTTTCGTTTATGCAATTTGTAATTTAAATTGAGGATGATTTTTTATTTTATTTTTTGCATTTTTTTAATTAAGTGGTCACTTTTAACATTTACATATGACCTCCAAAAACTCAGGACCAACACTGATCCAAATAGAAACCATCATCTTACATTTAAATTCACTCTCAACTAAAACAAATTTAAAATCAAATCAATCAACTCAAAATCTTTTTTTTTCTTAGATTACCATATTATTTGTATGAAGTTTTCATCGTCATATTTTCTGTCAAAGAGTATGTGACAAACACAAGATGAATTCTTCTCTTTCAACTATTGTTTTTTCAATCGCAAGAGTTAAGAATGTATTCTGACCACTTGCTTAAAATTTTAAGACTTATACCATTTGTACCAATTTATTGTTAATTTAATAAAAGGTAAATAATTGGATGTACTAAAATTCGAACTTCAATTTTTATATATTACATACAATATTCCTATATAAAATAATTTTTTTTGGCACGTACAACCTATCAAATAAATTATATTCATAGCAATTAAATTAACAATCAATCAATTTTAATTAGCTTAGCCTACTCCATTTCTTGATAATTTAAGAATATTTATCCAACAATTGATGAAAATAAAGCAAATAAATAAATTTACATGTGATACCCACAACTAACTTACAATAAATTAATATAGCATATTCTTATTTTTTGACAAATAAATAATACAAATTATTAAGGGATAGATTAGAAAAAACCACCAAACTACATTTTAACTATATAACGGTGTATATAACGGTGTACACACGGCTTATACAATGCCTTCTGAAATCCTCCACAGTGTCCAACCCTTTGTTCGATTTATTACTTTTTTTTTTTTCATTTGTCGTTTGTTCACTACTTAATTTATTATTTTTGGTGTTGACTTTTACATGTAATACAATTTTTCCAATCTCCATCAGAAGTGGATGTGTAAATTACGTGCAAAGAAATTATACTTGATATTAAATAAGAAAACATTGGAACAAAAGCTCTTATATTATAAAATAAAATAAAAAAACTCTTATATTTTTCAGTTTTTCGGATTTTTTATCTCCTTTTATTTGGCCATACAAAGTGTATTTTTCTCTCCCAATTGAATATTTTTCATACGTAAAAGTTAAAAATTAAACCCCTATTTAGGCCCCGTTTGAATTAGCTTATTTTTGAGCTTATGCAAACAACTTATACAATATAAATTGTTAATTGGTTAAAAGATCCAATATTTACCACTTGTGTCGATCTATTGTTAGTTAATATGGCTATCTTAAATTGTTAAGAGAAATATAGCTAAGATATGTGTTATCAAAGATGCTTATAATAGAAAATGTAATCAAAGTTGTCGGTATGTGTTGATAATTGGGAGAGTTAAATATTCTTTAAAGGGATAATTTTTAGTTTTTGCTGTTTTAGCAGGTACATTGTGCTCAATTGTAGCTTCTTTTCTACTAAAAATTTTGATATGTTGAATTACTTATGCAAAAAAAAAAATTACGGTTTAATTATTACTTGTTTTGGGCAGCTTATTAAAAAATTAGAGAATTATTTAATTTTTCCCTGACCCCTTTAATTTCAAGAATATATAGTATGAGATTATATCTTAAAGTTTTAATTAATGTAGCAATATTGAGTTTAACTTATGATATTTTATTAGTAGTATTGCATTGTTTGCACCATCATATCAAACCCAACAAAATTAGTTGTCACATATTTAAAAATATTGAGTAATATCATCTTAAAAAAGTAGTGCTAAAAATATATACACTTATAATGTGTATAATGATGAAATTCTAGAAGTATGCACATACAAATTTGTGTATTTGTCATTTTTCACTCTCCATTCAGCAATTTTGACAAATGCTCATTCTTTAATCCCAATGATAAAAATACCATTTTAAAAAAATTCTGTTAAAAAAATTGAAACAACAAAATGATTTGAAATTTTATTATTGTGGTGATTATAAATTGTGATTATTGTTGGTGAGATTTGTATTGTATAATTTGAATCACTATTATAATATTATTTTACCAATAATGGCCAAGTCTAGTAGAAGGAGTTAGTATCACACAATATTATTGCAAATCACGATTCGCTTATTCATTATGGGGAAATCGCTAATTAGAAGCCTATTATTTCTCAAATAAGATCACATCTAGATTCGCTTATTCATTGTGGGGAAACCGCTAATTAGAAACCTATTATTTCTCAAATAAGATCACATCTAGATCGCCTTTCATTTTATAACCAAAGAAAAAATGGTGTTCCAAGTATTTAGGAAGCACACAAGTAAACGACTAATTAGAACAAGGCGCATCTACACCACAATTAGATTAGATACGACTACAAACTTTAAAAGTCGTATAAAACATACTTGATACGCAAATCCTTAGAAGATATTCGATTAGACCCAAAAGATAATCATATTGAGATCGATCATATCGGATAGGAGTACTCTTTTGTGCTCCTTCATCATATAATCTTTACTCATAGATCAATTTTACAAAACTCATAGATCAATTTTGATTTTTGTTATTGTTGCAAAAGTGGGGTCAGAAGATATCCCAAGATGTTCTCTTCTTGCAAAATCAGAATCTTAATCTATCTTTTGGGTTAATGGTATCTTTGTCAGGTCATCAAAACTTAACTACTCTTAGCTAGAATTTGTTCTAATTCTTTCTTATGTCTTAAAACCCCAATTCATATCTTAATTCATGATTTGTTTTCCACAATGGAATTTTTGGTGTTTGTTTGGCATTGGATTTGATTAGTCGTAGGTTGAGATTTTCAAAAACTCAACCACTTGTTAATTTAATAAACAAGTATGAAACCATAAATTAACACAAAGTTAATAATAGTATTATAAATTATCTGCTCCATTAACCAAAAGTTATAAGAATAAATCTTTAAACAATTTTTTTTTTCTTAAAAAAAAGTTTAGGCCGGTTGGACATCGGGATTCACCAACTTTAGAGCACGTTCACAAAAATACTAACATTTTATTAATTAAAGAAATTGTTATATCAGTACTATCATTTAAATTCGAATTCTTGTGAAATCTGAGCTGAATCTTTATCAACTAAATCGACCAACCTTCATTGCGATTTCTAAACAAAACTAAGAAACTATAATAGCAACTTAATCAAAACATCCATCTCCACACAACCACCATATAATTTCTATGTGGATCTGTCACAGTTGTCACAAGTAGCAACAGATAAACTATGTAAAATTAAATTAAAGCTTAAAAGGTAAAGCTTTGATTTGCTTACACTATAGAATCAATAATTTATATTAAAAACATTTTTCTACATTATTTGTTCTGAACAAGCCAGCCAAGTGGAAAAGGCTCAAAGCCTATATATAGAGAAACTTTACACAAACTTTTCATTCAACTCTCTCTCACACCTCTTTTTCTCTCTCTAACTACCTAACTACCTTCTTCTCTCCCTCTAAAAAACTAGTTAGTATGGGTATTGAGATTGAACAAACTCATCCTTCTGTTGAACTTTCAAGTATTGCAACTTCTGAAACTCATGGAGAAAATTCTCCATACTTTGCTGGATGGAAAGCTTATGATGAAGACCCTTATCATGAAATAACTAATCCTTCTGGAGTTATACAAATGGGATTAGCTGAGAATCAAGTAAGTGTATATATATCAAAGACGTGTCTGATATCTGATACGTATCACTGTTCGTTCAGAACAAAATATAAGCAAAAAAAAAAAAAAACGAATGTATCTGATTTATATTTGAACCAGATACATGTACTATTTTTTGCTTATATTTCGTTCCAGAAAGAAAAACATGCAAGAAAAGAAATAAAAAGAAAAATGTTACACTTAATTATAATTGGACAAGTTAAGTAACTTTTTTTTTGTATGATCATATAGGTGTCATTTGATTTACTTGAAAAGTACTTGGAAGAAAACTCAGAAGCATCAACATGGGGAAAAGGAGGATCAAGTTTCAGAGAGAATGCATTATTTCAAGATTATCATGGACTTAAGTCATTTAGAAAAGCAATGGCAAGTTTCATGGAAAAAATAAGAGGAAATAAAGCAAAATTTGATTATGAAAGAATTGTTGTAACTGCTGGTGCTACTGCTGCCAATGAACTCTTAACCTTCATTCTTGCAAATCCAGGAGATGCTTTGCTTGTTCCAACTCCATACTATCCTGGGTAAGAAATAATCACTTTTCATACTTTAAGCCATTTTTTTTTATCTCTTTCTCTTACCATAATTAATAATGGAACCTTCCTATACCAAATTTTTATAATATAGTTTCAAAATGTCAAACTTTTCTTTCTTTGGAACTTGCAAGGACTTAACAACTTGCTTTACGTGTACAATATATTTTACTCGCTCCGTCACACAATGAGTGATCCATTAATTTTCTTATTTCCCCTTCTAATTAATAATAAATTACCCTTATCAGTGTAATAATACACCAATATTTGATAAGGGTAATTTAGTAAAGTACTATTATTTGTCTTTCATTTTTCTTAATCTATTCATTCATTGTGTGACGGAGGAAATATATAATAAGTAAACGACTAATCAGCTAAACACCAAATTTGCACGATAATATTTTACGATAATTGGTAAAATAAACTAATGTATATAATTTTTTGATTATGCAGATTTGATAGAGATTTAAGATGGAGAACTGGTGTAAACATAGTTCCAATCCATTGTGACAGCTCAAACAATTTTCAAATCACAGTTGAAGCATTAGAAACTGCATACAAAAATGCAGAATCAATGAACATGAAAGTAAAAGCAGTACTTATAACAAATCCATCGAACCCATTAGGCATAACGATTCAACGTTCAGTTCTCGAGGACATTCTCGACTTTGTGACTCGCAAGAACATACATCTTGTCTCGGACGAAATCTACTCAGGCTCGGTTTTCTCCTCACACGAATTCATAAGCGTGGCAGAGATTCTCGAGTCTCGTCAATACAAAGACGCGGAAAGAGTTCACATTGTTTATAGTCTTTCAAAAGATCTCGGTCTACCTGGTTTTAGAGTTGGTACAATTTATTCGTACAACGATAAAGTTGTTACAACCGCTCGAAGAATGTCGAGTTTCACATTAATATCTTCTCAAACACAACATCTTTTAGCATCAATGTTATCAGATGAAAGTTTCACTGATAATTACATTAAGATAAATAGAGAAAGACTTAGAAAAAGATATGAAATGATTATTGAAGGTTTGAAAAGTGCTGGAATTGAATGTTTGAAAGGTAATGCAGGGTTATTTTGTTGGATGAATATGAGTCCAATGTTGGAAAATAATACAAGAGAAGGTGAATTGAAGCTTTGGAATGAGATTTTGAATGAAGTTAAGCTTAATATTTCACCAGGGTGTTCTTGTCATTGTTCTGAACCAGGTTGGTTTAGAGTTTGTTTTGCAAATATGAGTGAACAAACCCTTGAAATTGCACTCAAAAGAATACGTGATTTCATGAATAATAAGGACAGAAAGGATATAGAAAACTAGTTTTTATCATCATCATCATCATCATAGTCTTTTGAAGGTCGATTTATTCAGGACAACCAGAGTTCCAATTCTAACTGGAACAATTATTTATCAAAAGTTCGGATTACCAGAGTTTATTTCCTTTTGAAACCGGAGGGTTAATTATGATTAGAGAATTCGTCTCTTTTTTTTTTTTCAAATGGCTATGGCCATTTTGGTAAATTCTTTCTTAAGCACATAATGTAAAGGTGAATATTCAATTGAAGTGTATCAATCCCTTGTTTGCTTGCTTAATTTACTTAAGCAAGTTCATTAGAAATTTATTAATCCTTTGTACTATTGTTTATTTTTGTAATGAATAAAATTTAGTTACTACTAAATTATGAATGAGTTAGTATAATGTCTATGTCATCTTCAACTTTTTGATTGGTTGTGTACAAAATAATTAATCCTTATTAAATGAGCATTGGTCTTGAATTTATTAATATCATTTGACTTAGTAATTACTGATTTTTTTTTTCTTCTTAGTAACATGGTTGACTTGGAGCTTGGTGTTTTAAGTACGTAACACACCAACTAGTTATAGCTTTCAGCTTCATGATAGGGTTGGAAACTTGCAATGAATTAACAACATATGTAACATTATAAATAAATAAAAATTAGAGTATAAAATATATAACATCTCTCAATCCCTACATTTATATATGTTTATATTTTAAATTGCCATGCTTATTGGATAACTAGTATATTAATCTGATTTGATTAAAACATGTAATTAATTATAAATATATACTTTGCATCGGAGATGTTCTCTAAGCTAGTTATAGAACAAATTAAAAATGGTCCACCACACCCCACGTGATGTACACTGCTTGAATTTATTTATGTTTGACATTTGTATTTGTATGTAGCTGCTGCGGTTTTGTGTGAGAAAAACGATTATATACTTTTTCATTAACAAATTAATGACGTTATCTCAAGATATTTGTTGCATTTGCAAGTAGCACATGAGCTCTTTGAGAAAATGAGAGAAACTCATGCAAAAATTAACCTTTGATAGAGCATCATCATGTTTTGCCGAACAATCAACACATTCATTTTCTTCTTTACGGTATGAGAAATCAACAAGAACCAATCATGTGTCCGGAAGGAACGAATAAGACCTTGAACACTTGCATGAGGGTGAAAAGTATTGCCATCTTTAATGATGAGACCAGTAGCCAAATCGACATTAGATTCTAAGGTAATGGTACGAAAGCCTATGTCCCAATTCAATTGAACCCCTTTGAGGGGGATCTGAGGGTATCATAGAGCTCATCCATAAGGTTATAGGAAAACGACACCACCATTTCGAGAAGTCAAACATTCATTTGATTAGTGGGTTCGCCATCAAATTTACATGAATTTTGCCAAAGATGATTTCTCCATTTTCATTTTTTCCTCCTTCATTTTAGTTTCTCCACTTTTTTTTAGTAGAATAAAATATCATATTCAGATACTATATATATATATATATATATAGCCACATTTACGACTTACACATTTTTCATCCATATCATACTAATTATCGAATCTGAATTCACTATAATAGATAAATCATACAGTTTCATACATTAATCAATTTCAGACATTCATTTATATTTTAAACATAACTTTTATAATACAAATTAATCTCAGTCGCTGATCAGAAATCGGACTGTCATAATCCATTACAGCAGGTTTTTTTTCACTCTCTAATTCCTAGGGAAAGGGGCCCTAGTAGTCCAGAGTTCGGGGCGGATTATGGTATCAAGTGATTCCAATCCCCTCCCAAATACAGTTGCGAGCAATCGAATCGTGATTCTTCCTACTAAATCCAGCACTAATCACTACCGCGAAATGCTTTAACCGTGAGAAATCCACTTCCAACGCAATGTCATTTCAAATAGGGTTTTTATTTGTCAATTTGCAAAATTCAGAAACAACTAACATCCTACATTTTCGGAGAATGAATTGGTGATCCATTTTCGGAGAACCGAAAGGTTGACATACATTTTTTTTATATGCGTCCAACCCTCTCTGTCTAATAATAAAATGAAAATGAGCTTTCAAAGCGTATACTCATAGTTATTTAGGAAAGTATATATTGTTACGCATAAACCAAACGACACTTTCATTGTTAATTAACTAGTAATAATATCCTATGACCATGACCACTGCTTATGGTTTGATTCAACCTTTGTAGATTGTCATTGCTACGTGTATGAGCTAGCATATCAACTTAATTGCTTATAAAAAGTACTCTCTCCATTTCAAAATATAAATCATTTTAACTAAATTATACAAATTAAGAAATATAATCATTGTTGTATAAAAAAAAAGAAATTATAAGTAAGTTTATAAAATTGTCCTTCATTAATTGTGTGAGAAAGATAAATGAAAGAATTGAAAGAAGAGGAAGAAATAAAAAGTTAAGGGTATAATAGAAAAAATAGCATTAAATGCTTCATTGGAATTGTAAAACGACTTATATTTTGGAACAATTTTTTTTCTAAAACGACTTATATTTTGAAACGGATGGAGTAGTACGATTTAGGGATCAGAAAAGTCTATTGTAACTCTATATTTTACACAATTTTATATAAAAAAAATATAACGGTTTTCAACGTTCATTTTTAATCTGACGGTATATTTATAGTAACCGCGTGGAATCTATTTCTGATATTAAATGTTTGTTTATCGTTATATTTTATTAATGGATATTGATTTGATATTTAATATTTTTGTAGAAATAATTTGGTTGAAAAAGAAAAAACTGAAAAAATATATATCATGGCAGCCAAGAGAAAAAATATACTTCCTCCGTTCCTTTTTATAAGGAACAATTTGGAAAAAACACACAAATCAAGCAATCTTATTTTTTTATTAAAAATTCTAAAATTTTATAATTTATTTCAAAACTAACCTTGGTGTAATTAATGCATAGGAAATATGTTAATGTAATTAATGCATAACATTGGAATAAATAAATGGTAGAAATGAAATTGCTTAATTAATAAAGCATAAATTTAATGATTGTTTCTTATAAAAAGGAATAAATTTTTTTCCAAATTATTTCTTATAAAAAAGAACAGGAGAGTATATCGGTAGAGATCGGTTATACTGTTGTACTATAATTTTAGTACATTTGGAGAATATTTTAAAAGGTTTTAACCAGTAATGCAAACCCTATTTACGTGGACTTTCAATCCTATGACATCAGATTAATCAATAAAAATCTCAATAAACTATTTTTAACATCCCATCAAATTTAGTCAACAATCTTCTTTTATTAACCAGATTAGTAAGTCAATTTGATAGCTGTGCCGGCGGCCCAAGGTAAAGGAGATCAACCTAAGACTTTAAGTTTCAAATTTTTTGCCCAAAGAAAAATTAAAATTAAGACAATAGTACAATTTAACTCTAAATATACTCCTATATAATACTATGGCATACTATTAAGGGAAATGCTGATTACAGCGACAAAAAGATTCACGAAGGCTCTGCGAATGACGTGGCACATCTACACCCAATCACATTAATTCACTTTCTCTCTTATCTCTCATCCTCGTCGATTCATCTTCCACGACCAAAATCTCCTTCTTTGTGAACTTTTTTCTAATTCTTTCTTTCAAATTAAACCTCATTGAAGGGTCCTATCTTATTCACCACTCCTTGACATTGATAATAGAGAAAAACTCACTCCTTTAATTCAGTTCAGAGTTCAGACCCACTTTGCTATTTCGTTTGATATATATTCACAAAGAAACACATTGTTGTTATTCAAGACTAATATGTGAACCAAAATATCAAAGCCATGGCAAAAAAATGAAGACCAAGCCACGAATTGGAGATGATATACATGTTTCTTAGTTGTTTTTATTTCTATTGATAATGATAATTTTAAAGGTGGTAAAAGTGTTCATATAATCAAATGATTTTTCCGTTGAACTTGTTGTCATCCCTCTTTGAATGTTTTGCTCTGTTATTACAACTTTTCAATGGCAGATGTAATGTAAATACAGAGGTATAGCCGCTTATGTCAATGGTGGTCTCATTTAGTCGGCACAACACAACACAACACAACAACCTTTACTAGTTTTATTTTTATTGGTGGGGCCGCTCCACTTCGTGAAAATTCACGAATGAATCTGTCGCTGTATATAGCACCACTCTACTATTAATTATAGATGTTTGTTCATTTTAACTAATTAAGAAATTCCCTTCGTTCCAATTTATTTGAGCCATTTGCAAAAAAAAAATTGTCCCAAAACACTTAAACCATTTACAATTTTCTACTTGTCTTTCCACTTCTATCCATGCAAAATTTACTTTTTAAAGTAATCATTATTGCACTTAAAAAGTGCATCGGAAGTAAACAAGGGTAATTTGGTAAAATGAATAGTATCTCTCATTCATTTATACCATTTTCTTAATATGCGTGTTTTGGTCAAATGACTCAAACAAATTGGGACGGAGGGAGTATATATTCTAGTCTTATAATTACATTACAAATAGCTTTCTAGGTCACCACTGTTGGGTCGGGCATTAGACTTATAGTTCCTCTTATTTATAAAATGTTAAACTTTTATTTTTTTAAGTAATGTGAGACTTAACTCGCATCACACTTGCCACAACATGAAAATCGATCTATATTTAGTATTAATTTTGACTAAATTAGAGTTTGACGTTTACTTATATTTAAGACTGGAAGAACATTCTTTTTATAAGCCTTGTGTTTTACTTTCTATTTTATTTTAAAAGACCTCTTATAAAATTTATTTTAGAATACTAAACATGTTAAACCAACTTTGTTTACTAGTACCAATCGTTAGTTGGTTCAGTGGTGATTGGCGCTGAACTTGGTAGGGAGGACCACGGTTCGATCCCCCGCAACTGCGATCGGGAGGGGCCTGGAACCACTTGATGCCAGAACTGACCCCCGAACCAGATTCAACTGGTGGTGAAAAACCGAAAAAAAAAAACTTTGTTTACTAGTTTTATATGAGTTTTTTTTATTATATGATCATTGATAGGAAAAGTTATTAGATTTTGTTCTCAATGGAGAGATTGGATATCAAACATTATATCAAACATTATGATTGAAGTTAATTAAAACTTCAAACTCTCCATTTTATATGAATTTTTAATAATTTATCATAACTCATATGTGAGTTGATTATTAGGCATTGGTTTGAAACTTTGAAACCATAATACTCTTCTTCTTACATAATATATGTGACTTTAGCAGTTAGACTCTAAAATAAAAACAAATACTAGTACTACTATAGTCAAATATAGCTAGAAAAGCATCAGAAAATTAATCAAGAAGCTCCTTACCTAACTACCACGCGTGGAATCAACACATTAGATTGGTTCTAACAAGTACAAAAGATTTCTATCCTCATTTAGTGCTCATGTTGACAATATGTCTTGGCATTTTCATAACTACCAATGCACGCACAAGTGTCACAAATTAAAGTGTAAGACAATTTTCATATTAAGCCAATTTTATAATGTTAATTAGGATCAATCTAATTATATGATACTCCAACAATCATTTTTATGCGAGACATTTTACTTTTATAAATTCATTGAATAATTAACGAATATTATATATATTATAGAAAAGATCGAAAGGAGTAATATCAAATCCTAATCAAAATATGTGAGCCAACTACTATAGGGTCATTATAGTCACATTTCATAAGTTCAATTATAAATGTGTCAAGAGGTGTATTAAATGTGTTACGTTATATCAAATAAAACATGAACATAAATTTATAAGTAGAAAAATTATCGTTTAACAAATTTTAAATTCTAAAATAATATCAAAATCTATAAAAAAAAAATTCATCGTCTTCGAGTCATTAGACATCTCTAATGCTGACAAACAAAGCATCTTGCCCTACAACAATGTAGTAAGTATACATATTATCAGAGTCATCCGTGTGTGTGGGTCATGACTCATGATCATGAAGATAAGAGTTTGACCCAAGGAAGGACTTAAAATTAAGTGATTAATTCTCTCACGGTCAACACATACCCAACTACTTTGTTTGGAATTCAGCACACACATGCTATTACTAGTAAGTTGTTAGAAGATCAAACGTGCATTGAAAGCATTGGTATAACACATGAAACATATATATAGTACCAAATTATTTTCTTCCGCAATGAACGCTGCTAAAATGCAACATTGTTATCAATAATGTTTACATTGACTTTTCTAAAAAACAAATATATTTATGTTTGCATTGACTTGCGCTACTAAAAGGTTAAACCAACATTCAAATATATTTTACACATTTTTTGTTTCATATTGTCCACTTTAATGTCTTGTGTAAAACCCACAATTTAATTTGTGGAGGTAAATGTGTGTGGATGTTGTTTATAAATCATTATTGGTTTATCCTTTTAAGTAATATGAAATTTTTTGGTGCATCCAAAAAATTGTCCTTCGGTCTCGCCAGTAGACTAAAGTATCTAGCAATACTATATGTGTGACTTAGACCTTTAATATTTATAGATGTCCGTCTCAATTTACTACATACTTTTAAAAAAAAATTATTCGCTTTAAGTCTTGTATGTAAATTTTCACAATTTTGTCTTTAACTATAAATCAATTGAAGTCATTATTATTTTAGAGTGTGCAATTTGAGCTAGCCTAAACCTAATACCACCTACTTCATATGCTATTTAAGTCTCACATCGTCACTTATCAAAATATGTCTTATTCTAAACATCTTATCCGCCCTAGTCATTATATTAATCTGATTGTTAGAGTGTTTGCATGTACACTCTACGTCTCTACCATCAAATATCATCTCTTCTGTTGACCCAACATCACCACAAAATTTTCTGTCTTGATAATATATCTGATTAGAATAATACTAGATATTAGCTAGATTTTTATTTCAGTTGGAAAGCGATGGAGGATAACTAAATAGTGTTTCCAAGTGGAGATACTTTTTAAAATTAGATTATTTATTTTTAAACACTAATTACTAGGTGTATTATATTTATTTTACTACCTTGCTTGCCGGCCCATTTTAAAGAATACTTGATTATGGATGACCAAGGCATAGGTGATAGGATATACCAACAAGATAGCAATATGTATTATAATCAAACCCATCAAAATTCTATATGTACCAAAAACTAATATTATAAATCAAAATCATTCCATTATATTCAGGAATATGTGTCACTCAAAAAAAAAAAAAAAAAAAAAAAAAAAAAAAAAAAAAGAAGAAGAAAGAAACGTCTTTATGTACGTGATACTTGAAGTAGTGTTCTTAGTGGATGTATGTATGTCATGGTACTTGAACTGGTTAAAAAAAAGGATTTTTTCATGGTAAACTACTATATTCCATTGTAATATGCTTTGCATGTCATCTTTTGTTTTAATAACAGATGTGAATATGAATGATCCATCTAAACTATAAATTTGCCGTCTTTGATTTTGTTTTTTAGTGATTCTGTTAGTGTTTTTTTTAAGTGGATGAAAGGGGTGCGAATAACAACTGTGCAAATTTAGAAATAAATTATTTGAAAGAAATTCAGAAGGGTCTAAAAGTAATAAAGGGGTGCAAATAATAATTGTGCAAATTTGGGAGTACACTACATGCTCTTTTCACATATGAAGCCTGTGATTATAAGAGTTGAAAAGAAAGTCGTTGCAAGCCTTAAATGTATGGGAAAAGTATCAAAAGTTAACCCAAAAATAATAATTTCATGTGGCTGATTAATAAGGTCAACATCATAAATTCTTCAACAAAAATGTTTTCGTGAGCTTAACTCAGTATGGATATCACGTATATTACGCGGAGTCAAAATTCGAATCCTGAATACTCCACTTATTCATCTTTAAAGTAGAATTTGTAGCGATTATACTACTAAACCAAAAATAAAATTCTTAACCAAAATAAAAGAGTCAACATCATGAAGTTGACTTTGGTGTGGCTTAATATTTTTTCCCCAACCTTGGTTTAAAAATTTCTAAGTTTTCTCACGACATGAATAAAATTAAGTTTTTTTTTTCATATGAGATAATCTTATTCGAGAAACTATTAAGCATCATAATGAAGTATCATTTTTTTATCTTAAAATTTCTTTCATAAAAAATATAGCGAAATTATTTGTTATTTTTATTAAAGAAAGAGAAGGTTTCTCTCCCCACCCCCCGTCATTCTTTTTCACCCCCCAGAAATCCAACTTTACCCTTGATTTTACCCCCGAAAACTTCAGTACACGCGTACTGAAGTTTTTCGATATTGAAAAACAGGTGTTTTACATCGTTAAAAACTTCGGTACGCGTGTACCGAAGTTTTTTTTAAGGTTAAAAATGGAAACTCAGGGGGTGAAAAAGAAAGACGGGGGGTGGGGAGAGAAACCTTCAAAGAAAGATTAGGAATGAAAGCCCTTATGTGTGTGTGTTTTTTGTGGCTTGATTGATCGGGCTTGCTTGGACTATTGGGCCCAACATGTGTGTCACACTAGTTAAGATATTTTTTTTGTTCTTTTGAATAAACAAACGTTTAGGAATAAATTCAAGTTGATATTTCGCTAAATGCGAGTAACTTGAAATTGGATGGTCGACGAATAGGTGGCTGAAGGGTAATGTTGATGCTTGTTTTAATGAGAGTGAATGTATCTCAACTGTGATATGTTGCGTGCATTATATCAGACATCAGTGATGATTTGTGTTGGCTTAATTGACATAGATTCGTGATAGAATCTCAAATATTAAAAGTGAGGTTGCAACGTTACTTGAGGAAATTAAGCTCATGGTGAATCGGAGCTACAAGTACATGATTTTTAAAAGTGATTCTGAAATATTAGTTGATTTTAGACAACAAATAAATATAGTTAATCATATCTTTGCAAGAACCATTCAAATGTATATAAAACTATTTTTTGTTAAATTAGTTAATTTATTATCAAAAAAAAAAAAAAAAAAGTCAATACTGTAAATAGTAAAGAAAACCTATAGCAGATTCTTGTCTCCTAAGAAAGAGGAAAGTTTGTTTGACCCATCTAATGATAGTTCGTATGCAATCCAATCAGTCATGTCACAAGGGTGGTTTGGTAATTTCAGCTCGCACTCTCTTTTTCATAAAAACACCAACCAATGATAATATAACAACCGGAGAAGTTACCAAATCCATAATGACTTCCCGCAATATCTCACGCGCCACCGCCGCATTTGTCCTCCTCTCTCTTCTCATCTCCGCTGTCGCCGATTCCTCCTCGGTATGTATATGTTCCGATTAATAATCACGTCTATGAATTACCGACACAAACACCGGATAATGACATAATTTAATGTAATCATATGTCTGGTGTCAGATACGCCTAAACCGAGGATTTTCTTCTTCGATTACGATTCATTAATATTATTTAATTGAATTGAAAACGTTGACCAAATTATTTTGTTATGAATCAATTACAGGCTAATTGCAGCAGGACATGTATTGCAGAGCAATGTGACAGTAAGATTAATTCAATTCAATTTCATTACTATCATTATCATTTGTTACAATCTTATTAATTAATTACATGATCAATTCAATTATTAATGTTAATGTTGTTATTATAGCGATGGGAATCAAATACGGGAAGTATTGCGGTGTGGGTTATTGGGGTTGTCCCGGCGAGCAACCATGTGATGATACTGATGCTTGTTGCATGGCTCATGACAATTGTGTTGATAAATTTGGTACATTCTTTCTCTTTATTTTACTATTTGTTAATTACTGTAGTTAATAATTCTATGGAGCTGATTAATCATGAATTTTAGTAGTAATAGTATTATTTATTTCGAGTTATGTGTATTTGCATTTTCAAATTATTGGTGTTATGCCACTTTGAATGGTTTTCAATTTTATCATTGGACGTATGTTTGGAATCACGGTGAATTTGATGAAATCAGGTTGACACCGTGATTTTGTTGAAGCTTTTCAGAGTGTAGTTTTTGCTTACCAGACTCACCGTTAATCCAGACATAATGAATTCTTCTTGAGAGTTCAATGAATGCACAAATTAATATCTTTTGAAAATTAATGAATATGTAGGTGTTTTATTTTTGTTGAATCAAATCAATTCGATTATGTAAATTGTTCGAATGGGAAGTTTAATTCTCGTTGTGTATCATTGAATGCTAGAAAGCTTGTTGGTTTGTTCTGTTATGATGTTATCAGAATTTAGCTGTTTGTTATAGGGTGTTAGGTGTTGTTCATCATCAAAATTTAGCTGCTTGGTACTTTTCTGTCTTTGCCTCATAATGGATGGTCCAATTGGGATCTAGTGAATTTAGGAGAATCGCGTAGTTACACAGTCAAATGATCTCGGCTGTTAGGTAAAAAATGGACGATGCGTATTCATACTTGATCAATTTGACTTTAAAATACAACTTAGAATGAGTCAACCGATCTTTATCTACAACCAAGATATGATTGTGTGAATGCATGTCTTGAGAGAATACATTTTTTTTAACAGCGAATGTTATATTGTTCGTATTATGTTGGAGCAGAAAATCGAATTCTCGGTCTCCTTACCACTCCACTTCTTAACCCCCTCACCTTAACCACCAAGTTATATCGCTCAAAATACAACTTTTATGAATACTCACTCGCCTATGCGAGGGTAAATGATATGTCGTATGACACCTTAGTAATGTAATGTGGAAACTAAGAAGTTTCAAATGTTGGAAGTAATTAAGGAACGAAAGAGACATTAGCTAGCTACATGTAAACAAACTGAATGGTTATTTTGCTGATGTTGTTTTACATTTTCTATTACCTTGAGACCTATCTTTAGCTGCTTTAAACTGACGAAACATGATTTTACAGGAATGACTCATGTGAAATGTCACAAGAAGTTAAAGAACTGCTTAACTCGGGTAAAGAAATCTGGGAAGGTTGGATTTTCAAAAGAGTGTCCGGTCAGTACCGCCACGGCTACCATGATAAGAGGCATGGACTTGGCCATCTTGCTTAGCCAATTGGGTGACAGTGTTCATGATCTGTAAATACATTTTAACCCCCTTGATATATATAAGGCCATATCCTCAATTATAAACAACTATTGATTTGGGAATGTTGATGTTAATGATCTTATTGAGCTTTGGTAATTAAGCCAATATTTATGTTCTAGTTACCATGTTGTGATTTAATTTATAATGTCGCAAAAGAACTCAATAGTGTTTTTGGCCAAGTTTCTGTCATTATTTTGGTTATACAAGGTTCTGTCATATTATAGGAAGAAATGAATGACAAAATTGTTTATTTATCACAGAATAATTAAATCAGCACATATTCATGGTTTAATTAATCTGGCAGAATGAGATGGGATTGGATGTGGCTATATTTCTTTTTAAGTTGCTTACCACTAGTTTTAGCTACATGTGAGCAAGGATGAAATTACATGTTTCAACAATTTAAGGGACCAGCTAAGAAACATGTGCATGACATATTGACATTCTTACCAATATGCTCAATATAGGTTATCTTGTTCATTGTGTGTTAATACAGTTGCTAATAGATTGAAATATGAAGTACTTATTTGGACAATTTCTAAACTTAATCACTAAAAGCTTTTGATTTCTTTTTTAATGTTTAAAATCTTATTTTATTTTCAAAGTTTCGGCAAAATCTCCTTATTTTGAACTGATCCAATCATTTTGTTTGAATCTCTAACCTTACTTCCTATAAATGGTATCCTTTAAATATCACCAGATTTTACCATTCTTATTTTTATTTTTATTTTTGGCTTTAACTTTTTTACATCACTTTTACCGAAAGTTCATTCGGAACTACAAATTATTGATTAGAAAACTGAATGTTTAACGTGATTGTTTTACTTGTATATGAAAAAAAAAAAAAAAACAAGATTGTTTTACTTGTATTGTGTTCAGTTGGGAAGATGGTAAATGAGAGATTTTTTTTTTTGGTAAAAGGTAAATGAGAGATTTTAATGCTAGAGAGAATGGTTATTTTTTTTGCATATATTCTTTTATGAAATAAGATTGGATAGACAAGGGGATTGTGTTAGAGCAGATCGCTGCAATACCTACTCATCTCCATGGAAAAAAGCTTTTTCAATTGGTGGATAAGGAAGGGAATCGGGACTGGAATTTGCTTCAAAGCTGGCTGCCTGGTGAGATTCTCAAACAAATAGCAGCAGTTATTCCGCCTAGAGATGATCATGGTGATGACGAACGTATCATGCCTGGATGTAATAATAACAATTTTTCAGTGGCAGGTATGTACATGAATTTGAGCGGCTATCATGGTGAAGAAGAGAACACGACTTGGAGAAGGATTTGGAAACTGCATGTGCCAGAGAGAGTTAGAACCTTTATGTGGATGATGTTGCACCAAAGATTGCTTACTAACTCTTTGAAAAACAAGATGGGGCTTGGCCATTCAATGTGTGACTTTTGCGGAGATGTGGAGGAAACAATTTTACATGTTTTGCGTGACTGTCCGAGAGCCATGGAACTATGGAGCTGCGTCACTGCACCTCATGACAGAACTAGTTTCTTCATGGCTGATCTTCAACATTGGATGGAACTCAACATCCATAACTCTTTTACTTGGAATGGTGATGGTTGCTGGAGTGATTTTTGAGCATTATGTTGCCACTGTTTATGGAACTGGCGCAACAAATAGGTATTTGAAGCTGACTTTGTCAGACCTAGTAGACCGCTACCGGTTATTATAAAGATGGCCAAGGAGTATAACGATGCTGTCTCCAATAGCGTGGTTGTTACAGGTAGTGCGAAAGTCATGACATTGATTCGTTGGAAGCTTCCAAAAGAAGCTTACGTAAAGCTCAACACTGATGGAGCTTATACGCTCAATCAAGTGGCTGGTTGTGGAGGAGTGATTCGGGGGAGCCAAGGAGAGTGGTTAGGAGATGCTACGGGAGTCGGCTTATGTAGTGCGTTCGTTGCGGAGCTTTGGGGGGTTTATGAAGGACTTCATCAAGTTTACAGAATGGGGTTTAGGAAAGTGGAGTTGGAAATCGACTGAGAGGCTGTGGTGCGTGTGCTCAAGACAGGTTGTTCGAAGAGTTCCAATGGGTGTTCCTTGCTCAAGCGTATCTGTCAATTGATGGCGAAGGATTGGGTTGTTGAAATATCTCATATTTTTCGAGAGGCTAACAAGTGTGCGGACGTTATGGCAAACATAGGATGCTCTCTCGAGTTTGAATTTGAATTTTTTGATTGTTGTCCTTCCCATCTTAGAGATTTGTATAACTTAGACTTGTTGGGGAATTCCACCCCTAGACTAGTTTGCTTGTAATCCTTTTGTTTCTGGGCATTTGCCCTCTTCACTATAAAAAAAAAAAGTTACACATTAATCCCATATTTCATATTTATTTATTTTTAACAAAATAAAATGTCAACTATCTTAAGGATCACACACTAAAAATGTACGCATCAAATTCAAAGCAGATCACTCATTAATAGATGTTTGTTCTCTCATAAAAAAAGTTTTTGATCTTGTCAAGGTCAACAAATAATTGTAGTTTAGTGATACTATATTCAAAAAATCTTGACCACAGGAGACGTGTGTATTAATCAACACAAGTAGTTGTTGTAACAAACAAAAACAAAATCAATACAAGTAGTATATACTATGAAGCCCCGATACTCTAAAAATGGTAACGTATCGTGTTCGATACATACTCAATATCGATACTCGTCCGATACATTCCAATACTCGTGTTGGAAAAGTATCGATTAAATTTTTATTTTTAAATAAAAAAATAATATTCGATACGCGTCGGATACGTCCCGATACTCGTATCGAAAAAGTATCAATTAAATCTTTATTTTGACTCTTGTATGTTGAGCTTCAAACTGTTTTGCTCTTGTGCAAACTTATTGGCTTGTTTGCACGTTCTTGTACAATGAATTATTGACGTTTATAATAATAATAATAATAATAATAATAATAATAATAATTATAGTAATAATAATAATAATAATTTTTTGTCTTTCAAAAAAAATTATCATTATTAATATTATTGATTTTAGTCATGTTTATACATTGTGCATTTATATATTTAATTTTAAATTTAATTTTTAAATAATATATCGCGGCAATATCGGATAGAGGTTTTTTTTAAAAATTCACGTATCGACGTATCGATATCGTGTCGCGTATCGAGGCTTCGTATATAAATATTGGTGGTAAGAGTGGTGCATAAGTTATGAATAGTCTTTTTTTGTGTCAAAAAAAAGTTATGAATAGTATTATAATAAATATAAATTTTTATGTTGATAAATAAGTTTTAATGACAAAAGTTATATATTTATAAATTGCTTTTTCATAAACTACCTTAAAAAATTTATAATAATACATAAAAATTTATTTAATTGCATAAATTATTTTACATAAATTTAAAAATAACTCAATTCAAACTGGTTCATATTATAAAACTACACAGAAAACTAACTTGACAATAAATTTAGCATTATTTTGTTAAAAAAAGGAAAAAATGAACAACAACATTTTATTGTCTAACCATTATTTCTCTTACCAAAATAAATTTGTTATGTTAGGGGTTGGAGAATGGAGACTAGGAAAGTGAGGTGTGAGGTCCACAACTTATTTACATGCGTCTTGCCCTCAACAATAACTCGTCGTTGACACGGAAATTAAAAGCGTGTGTACAATTTATCCATTTATGAATTTACAATTATTATATTTATTTATGTCATATTTCTTCCAGTTTAATTTTTTTAAAATTAATCGACTAATTCGAGAGGGCAATCTCATCGTCTATTTATCTATGACTAATCCATTGAAATTGACATTAAGGAAATCAAACCTGAGACATTGAGATGAGCGCTACAGGTTATTATACATAAGCATATGTTTATGCACGGTGCATAAGCACCAGAATTACTCGCGCGCCCCCTAGAAATTTCTCGCGCGCGCCCCCCAACCCCCCCCCCCCCCCCCCCCCAATGGCTCGCTATCCCCACCCCCTTTCTGCTGATGCACGCGTTATGTTTTTATTTTTAGCATACTGGGCCTGAAAGCCCAGTTCCTTTTTGGTTTTTTTGTTGGTTTTGTTTTTTACCCAGTTTTACACTTACACCTAGTTTTTTATGTTTGCACCCAAATTTCTAGCGCCCCCCCGAATTGCTTTGTGCACCCATACGCACCCTCCATATTACTTTGCGCACCCCCAGATTTTATTCTTTTTCTCCCTTAGATTTGTTACAAAATCATTGGTTATTTATGCAATGTTATTTTGAAAATCATTATGAATAAAATATTAATAAAATATGGTTTTAGTTATAATATTTATTTTGAATAAAATATGAATATTTTATTGGAAACCATAAGAGAGCTACTTTGGTTTATAAGAGAGCTACTTTGGTTTTCAGATACAACACTAGTGAAACCATTAAGTTATACTTATGGTTTCGGTTAAAATATTTATTTTAAATTAAATATGGATATTTTATTAGAAACCATAAGAGGGCTATTTTGGTTTCAGATACAAAACTAGTGAAACCATTAAGTCACACTTATAGTTTCAGTTATAATATTTATTTTAAATTAAATATAAATATTTTATTTGAAACCATAAGAATGCTACTTTGGTTTTCAGATACAACACTAGTGAAACCATTAAGTTATACTTATGGTTTCGGTTAAAATCATTTTAAATTAAAATGATTTTGACATAATTAAGTACATTAAATAGTTTTGGAGTACAGATCTCTGAAACCATCCCACAGCACAAATGGTTTTGGAGTACACATCTTTGAAACCATTCTACAGCAGAAATGGTTTTGGCATGATTTTAGTTTAAAACTAACTACTAAAATAATTAATCATACATAATACTCTGAAATTTATCCCTAATCAATAAAATAAAATAAAATTCAATCAATCAAAATTAAAAGCATGATAAAAAAAATCTGAGGGGTGCGCTAGAAATCTAAAAAAAAAAAAAAAAACCTGGGAGGGTGCGCTAGAAATGGGGGGGGGGGGGGGGGCTAGAAAATGGAGGGCGCACGTAGCAATTGGAGGGGGGTGGGCGTAGCAGTTGGGGGGGGCGCGTAGCAATCTGGGGGGCGCGCATATCAATTTATGCACGGTGCATAAGCATGGGCTTATGCACCATAACCAGACTCGAGATGAGCAAATTCCAAGATCCAAATCAATATCACCAGGCCAATCCAATGAGTTTATCTCCGGTTCATATTATAAGAAATTTGTTTACTTTTTAAATTCATAAAATATTTAATGTATCTCGATTAATATGAATCATATACATCAAACATTCTTTTTTTGATCATGTAGCCTAATGGCTGAAATTCCACCCTTAAGCCGGATAACTGGGATGATGGAGTTCGAACCTCAGTCCCCTGAACCTCAGTCCCCTGTATATATAATGCATTGTCCTATCAACTGAGTTAAGTTCACAGACGATACATCAAATATTTTATAAATTTATAAAGTAAACTTATTCTTATAATAAGGAATAGAGAAAATAGTAATTATCAAATCATTTTTACGAGCAAAACGCTAAGTACATATTGTTAGAGGGGAGAGCAAAATATTTGTAACGTCTCTACCCTTTATTATTGGATTAACTATTATAATAAAGGAAAATGCTAAATAGTTCTCCGGGGCACTAGTTAAACATATAAATATAAGATAAATGCGTGCACTCTTTAAGCCCCTTAAATAGTAAGTTTGCATAGAATTTTGATAAAAATATATAAAGTCAACACATTGAAAATTGTACTATTTAACTTTTTGATTAAAAAATTTCTTTAAATAGTATGTTTAAAGAGTGCACCAGGTGCACTTGTTAGCAAGACCCTAAATATAAATATTATATTTTGGAATTTGTGCATTCAATGCATCGGGAATGTAAAAAAATTAGTATTTTCTTAATCAATTCCTATCATATTGTAGATATTTTTTTTGTTAGTAGTCTTATGCTTAGAAATTCTATCATAAATTTCAACAATTAACAACCTTTTATAGTGATACAATTTTTATAATGAAAATGTATTTTTATTTATAATACTTTTTTTTTTCATAATTTCAAAAATAAGTGAATCTAAACTTGCTCTTTTTTTTTGGACAGAGAATCTAAACTTACTGATATATTAATCATGAAACAATCATTTTTAACCTTTTTCTACTACAACACTCAATCAAAATTAAATAATTATTACTAATTTCGTCACCCATAATCTAACCCGTATAAAAAGGTTTTTTCCACTCGTATTTGTTTGTCACACGTATATTTCATTTCGTAGAAACTTCATTCATATTTCTAATTAATTAATTAATACTCTTTCTTCTCTCGCAAGATCCAATTCTTCTTCTCCAAAATATTCTTTTCATTTTCTTCTTCTTCTTCTTCAAATTATTCTTTCATTTCATAAAACAGAATCATCACTAATCAATAATTTTCATCGATTTCCAAATCCTTCTTAATCTTCCATTCCAGTTTATACAGAGCATGTTGCATAGAAGCTTCAAACCTGCCAAGTGGTACGTTTTTCATCGATTTCAATTCAATTTCAATCTTTTGTTTAAACCTATACACAAATTATTAATCGTTTTTATTTAAATTGAAGAATATTAATCGAATTTGTTGTTTTGTTTTGTTTGATGCAGCAAAACGGCATTGAAGCTTGCCGTTTCGAGGATAAAGCTTTTGAGAAATAAGAGAGAAGCACAGGTGAAGGTACTCAAAAGGGAATTGGCTAAATTGCTTGAGAATGGTCAAGATCAAACTGCCAGAATTCGGGTATAAACAGTTTTAATATCACACTTTTTTTCATTAATTTTGTGTTATTTGATTTTTAGGTTTGTAATTTGTATTATTCTTAGGCCCTCTTTGGATAAACAACTTAATTTGCAGTTTATAGCATATGCGTTTTTATCATGATAACAACTTATGTATAAATTAAAGTTAAGTTGTTTTCGTATAAGCTATAAATTGTTTTCTTAAGTTATCTTAGAGAGCTTATGATCATGTCATAAGTTGTTTTCATAAGTTGTTACAAACAATCTCACAAGTGTTTATGCCAGTAGATAAGCTCAAATAAGCCAATCATGATAAACACGCTTATGTATAACCCATTTCTATAACAAATGATGAAATAAAGATTAATTATTGTTTTATTTAAGCTATAAGTTGTTTTCAAAAGCTATCTTAGACTAGTCTTCGAGAGCTTATGAACATGTCATAAGCTGTTTTCATAAATTGTTGCGAACAGTCTGACAAGTACTTAAGTTATGACAGTAGATAAACTCAAATAAGTCAATCCCAGCAGACTCATAATTCTTAGATGATACTATCTTAGATGGGATTTTGATTTGTATGAGATTACGTTTGTGTTCATTAATGAAGAATAAACTAATTGTTTTTGTTTGATTATTTTGTGTTTAGGTGGAACATGTTGTGAGGGAGGAGAAGACAATGGCAGCATATGAGCTTGTTGAGATATACTGTGAACTTATCGCAGCTCGCATGCCCATGATTGAATCACAAAAGTATTTTCAAACTCCATACTTTTTTTTTAGCATATTGTATATTACTTGCCTATGTAGCACCAACTCATCATATGGAAAATGTATACCATGCTCGTGAGTGTCGTGTCCAATATTTGTGTTTGTGTTAATGTTTCATAGTTACTAGCTACTAGTACGAAGTTGATGTCACTTAGCGATGAAAGTGTCATATCTTCGTTGTTTCCACTATCCAAGCATGTTTTGCTACATAAATGTATAATTCAATGTTTTTTTCCTGTCTCTAAGACCTTATTACAACTGCATCATCTCATCTGTTTGCAAAGCACCTGTAAACTTTAGTATAATCCTCTATTATTTTAGGGGATACATCATCTTATTTTTTGTTTATATATTGATCTGTCTGGAAGTTTGTATTCTGTAGTTTCAGCAATACCACTGAATTTGCTTGTATATTTGTATTTTGTTACGGCATGTCAGTCAAATGGTTGATCACTTTAGTATATTTATACCTTAAAGAGTGAAAAGTAAATGTACAATTTAGGTGGTTCACTACAAGGGCTCGATTAAAGATGTAGTATATCACATGGAATCACTTGAATAAAGGATCCTTGTACCAAAATAAAATTTAACTATCTCAATCCTTGTAATTATAATCCCATTGATCAATGGGTTTATGTATTTTATACTATTGCATAAACAAAGTATTATGGAAGAATATTAAATGGTTTATGTACAGTAGCAAAGCCCCCAGATCAAGAACCATTCCCCACTGTTTTCGTATCTGGCTAGGGACACCTAAAAGGTTCATTCACAATGATTTTAGGCACGACTTACTGATTTTTTGAAACTTTGTTGTTACAATCATGTTTGAATTGGTATTTTTTCCCCTTTTGACAGAATGTTTAAATTGGTATTGTATACCAGTCATTTGTGTAAATATTACAATACCTGAACTTTACATCTTCACTGTATCTTCTGCTTTGACCTTACTTGTCTACGTCTTAAGGGATTGATGCATTTGGGTTTTTTGTTCTGAAATGATTAATCTTGCACTCTATAAGTTTGTTTGTTATGATTGTGCATTCTCACTGCATTGATCTCATTTTCGTTTCTCTTTTACCCCTAAACATTTTCAGAAATTGCCCCATTGATTTGAAGGAAGCAGTTGCTAGTGTAATATTTGCAACTCCTAGATGTTCCGACTTACCTGAGCTTGCAGATGTAAAGAAGCATATGACGTCAAAGTATGGAAAAGAATTTGCCTCAGCAGCAATTGAAGTACGCCCTAACTGTGGTGTAAATCGCTTGGCAAGTTTCTCTACCTTCTTCTTGACGTTGAATAGGATCATGTCGAGGATCATTTTGTGCCTGTTTTTTCTAATTTAATGTTGTCTTTTCAGTTGGTTGAGAAATTGTCTGCCAAAGCACCCGATGGTCCAACCAAGATAAAAATACTGACTGCAATAGCTGAGGAGCATAATATCAAATGGGAACCCAAATCATTTGGAGAAGATGATACAAAGGCTTCTCAAGACTTACTGGTAGGCTTGGCTTTGTTTATTCTGGAATTTCTCTAGTGTAATCTGATAAAATGTCGTTACTGTAGTTTATTATTTTAACACTATTTATATATGTTCAGGATGGGCCAAGTACTCTTCAGAAGGCTGCTTATGAGGAACCTTTTCAAGTCCATGTTCCACAACCTGTTCATGATGAAAAGGTTCCTCCTACTTCACATGCTAGCTCACAAACTAAACCAATGCATGATGCCTCAAATTCATATGAGCAGAGTGCAAATGCTGCTGCTAGAAAGGCTAGTGGCAGTAACTCAACAACATCAGGCGTGCCTAATACCGAAACCAGATCTTCAGGTAATATTTTTTGTAGAAAGTCGCTACAATTTAATATCTAGTCTTCTTTTCTACCCATTACCTGAATATTTGGGATTCTTTTTTGCAGGAGTTGGAGATCAGGGAATGGATTTTAGAGATCCATATTCTGAAAACAGGAGTTCATTTCCTACCAGCAGGCAAAATTGGAACATGGAGTTCAAGGATGCTGCCTCTGCTGCTCAGGCTGCTGCAGAATCTGCTGATCGTGCAACAATGGCTGCAAGAGCAGCTGCAGAATTTTCCAATCGTGAAAAAATAACAAGGCATGGTTCAAGTGGATCACATAGCTCTCCTCGTAAGGGGTCAAGAAATGAAGAATCAAAAGACTATGCTTTTCATGATGGTAAACATATTTCTCCTGGTTCATTTAATAGCACCATCCGTAAAAGCAGTTCTGGGATGTACAACGAACAAAGCACCGCCGGAGAACAAGATAATCTGGGTGGAATGCCCAATGCAAATTACAGGAATAGTCATCCGAATGTGGTGAAAGATCCCCGGACAGCTTCAATAGCAGATGGTTCTGTTGGTGATGATGATAACCCATTTACCCATGGTTCTCCAATGGCTGATACATACCACCACAATAACTTATTTAAGCAAGAGAGCAGCGACTTATATGCAATGAGTATGAAAAAGCAAGCAAGCAGAGATGAAGATTTTGAGACTGAACATCATGCTGATAGTGAGATGAATACTGAAAACAATTATCACTTTGAACATGCAAGGACAAATAGACAATCTGGAGACTCTTCCTCTTCTCATCTCTTTATTCCAAGTGATGATCACAACGATAATTTGAACTCAAATGACTGGACAATTGGGAACAAGGCTGCGGAAGACCTTTTTGTTAATGAAGTAAACACACGGACAAACACTATGGAACCAAGTTCTTATAATGATACTTCTGTTGTATTTGATGATTCCGAATCAGATGATGGTGATTATAAATTTGATGATGATAAGAAATATAGTGGTGGTGGATCTGGGTTGTTCTTCTCATCTCCTAGTAGCAAATCCCAAGTTGATCCATTGGAAAAGACGAATTCTTGGGGCCATGGACAAAACACTGGTGTGCAAGAGACAAGTTCTGGTACACAATCACATTTTTCTGTGATTTCTGAAAAATTTACGACGTCTCAAGTTTCTTTTGAAAAAGAAGACCCATTGCCTGCCACTTTTGATGATTCAGATGACCCAGGTTCAGATAGTGAGACAGATTTTGTTAATTCTAGAGTTTCTAGGACCTTCGATGCTGGAAATTCTGTCCTTGATCAGATTGCGAACCATGGTGCTCTAAGGTCCTCATCAGGAAAGGTTAAGAATCTCGGCACCGACAGGAATTCTTGGTCGTCGCCATCTTCAGTCGGTTCAGATTATGTGGAAGAGCATTCTGTGAAAAAGGTAGATGTCACTAATATGTCAGAAAAAAGTTATGGTTATGATGACGTGCCAACTAGTGAGCCATCTTCAACAGGAAGAAACTCTACATTGGGTTTGGGTTCCAAGGCAGATATCCATACATTGCAGTCACCTAATAATTATGATGATACTGAAACTTTGGAGAAATCTCATATAGAAAGTGGTATGGAATTAAGCTATGGAACATTAAAGGGTGGTTTTCGCAATAAAGGTTATACACGACCACCTTATATTAAGAAATCAGATGATGTTTCAACTTCATTGGGAAACATTTCAATCCAGAATCAAAGATTGCCTACAGTGAGGATTTCAACCAGTTTTGATGCTCTTGTTCAGGACAAATATACACCCGAAGTGAGCAGAGGAAATAGAAATGTGGTCTTGAAAGCACACAACACCAAATCTTCTGATTCTAATAGTTATGATCTGGTTGCAGACTCACAAGAGACCTCTACTACTCATGAACCTCGTGTTCAGAATGAGCAGAGTGAAGCTAAAAAGAAATCAAGCTCACGGGCCTCGATTCCATTCTTTGATTCCGATGATAGTGAATCTGAGGCTGAACGTCATAGACAGAATTCAGCTAGTGTTGCACGTCCTATTAGTAGAGTATCTCGTAGAACATCAGCTTCTCCAAAAACTGGTACAGGTTCAAATTCGAACCATGCTGCTTTATCCGAGGCTCCTGTGACCCCTGGTTCAAGGCTTGGATGGAAATCTTCAAGTTCAACGGCTTCTTATGAGAGCTCTGAAAATCAGGGAGGATCTAATCCTAGATCAGCAGAAAATGTAGCTCCAAAACCAATTTCAGAACCAAATAGACCCTTAGATGAGGAAATTGTGAATTCATCTTCAAGGTTCCCACCTTCCAATTCTCTTCCTAAAACAGTGATACAAGATAGTGACCCTCCATCTAAGCAGAAAGTAGATCACGTTCATCCAAAGTTACCTGATTATGATTCCTTTGCTGCCCATTTCTTGTCTCTTAAGAAAGGTCGTCCATGAATATCACTCACTTTCATCTACCAATATAGCTCCTCGTACATGGTTTTGATGATTGAATTTTTTTATAGCCTGTATTATTACATATAGATACGTGATTTTAGATTCAAAATACTTGAGGAATAAAGATGTTGCATGTATTTTTTGTATAAATTGAATCAGAGTATAAATGGTTGAATATCTCATTTTTGTACATCTCTTGAGGTTTAGCTATCTCATTTTTGTACATCTCTATTTCAGTTTCAGGACTACCATAAATGGTTGAATATTCGATTGCTTTTTATGTCCATTCATGCACTTCATAAGAATCAGTTTAATCGTACGAACTCTCCAAGTACTAGCTTCCATAAATAAATATACATAAAAATGCAATGAGAAAAATCAAATGAACCCCCTTCACTAAATATGGCATAGGCATATGAATAATAATACTATGAGTCACACACACCGGACATAACACGGACATATCAACACCGATAATAATTCAATGAATTATAAGTATAAGTGTCATGTCGGTGTCCGACACTGACACGTGTCCGATATCGGGACACGCCTAATCCGAGGAGTGTCCGTGCTTCATAGGGATAATATAAAGCCGATGTTTCGAAATACTTCCAGCTCACTGGAGGAGACATAATGGATGGCTCAGATCTAACTAGAAATAAATATAGATATTATAAAGAAAAAACATATAATTTATATAAGAAGTAATTAAGTTTATCAAATTTCATAATATATTGGTGACTACTTCTCTACCCTATTTTAAGAGTCATGCTAACATGTGAATGTAGTTATTATCCTTCTAATCTGACAGTTATTAAAGTCAATGGAGGAGGAAGTTATATGCCGCCAACATTGACAACAAAAACATTCTTGACTTGGTATACATTTTGAACTCAACTACACATAAAAAGTGGTGTGATATATGTCCCTAACAATGCCACTCAACTACACATCGATTCTCACCTCTTCAAAGTTATTTTCATTACAGTTGATTAAGGTATGCAATATGGATGCCTCTCTCAAATCCTAAACATGTCATTTGTAGTACTAATTAGCATTAAGAATGACCAATTCTAGCATCTCTTTTAGCTTTTTAATCCTATAGTGACTCAAAATCACGTGTTATGATATTTTAATTTGAATATAGTCCCTTATATATAATAATCTAATACTGCATCATACTAAAAAATTATTATTTTTGTTATTTTATTCACGTTATATTTTACTTGTAGCAAGGTAGCATCTAATGAACTTGATAGCATCTATATTCTAAAACTCTCTCACTTCTCCTTCTTTTATATCTGGGATTTGGACTTTAAAAGGCCTCACAAATAGTAGTGTTATTTTTGGTTGATACAGAGAAATGGAAAATGTTAAAGATCCATCGATCTTCCGCAATCCTGTCATATTGCAGAGTGAGGACTTAACAAAGGTTAGTATACAAACTTATTTTGAAAGTTTTCTGTTTTTTTTTTTTCATTCATCACTCATGCATGAGTCATGAACAATGATGTTGTATTGCAGTATATATTGGAGACTGCTGTTTACCCTAGAGAGCCAGAGCCTCTCAAAGAGCTGAGGAAAGCCACTGAGAATCATCCTTGGTAATTATTCTATCTACTACAATGTTCTTGAAAATCGTACCATATATCAAATCAGTGAGACCTTCGGATCATAGTGTAATACGTTCAACTATATGACATATAGATAAATAAAAGTATAAAAAAAACGATTTGGTCATGCACCAGTGTTAAAATTCTTAGGAAGTGTTTGCCACCCATTTAAGAGATTTGTCTCTGAGGTTTCGCACAGAGGATACTTGGTTTACGTAAAAAAAAAGTATAGAAACAAATTATATAGGTTTGAACTTGGTTTTCCATATGAATTCAGGGGTTTCATAGGTACTTTACCTGATGCTGGTCAACTAATCAGTATACTTTTGAAGCTGTTGAATCCTAAAAAGACAATTGAAATTGGAGTTTTTACTGGATACTCTCTTCTCCTCACCGCACTCAACATTCCTGATGATGGAAAGGTTCGCGCATACTTTCGTCTTTTTGTTAGAATTAGTTGAATATTGTTTAAGATAGTTATAATTAATTAGAAATTAGTTATGATTAGTTAGCCTAGTTAGAATCACTATATAAATTGTATCATTTTATTATTTCAAAATAATAAACTATTTCAATAATGCCCTCAATACTAGGGGTAATTTCTTACATGAAAAGTTGATTGATGTTGCAGATCACAGCTATAGATATTGATAGGAAAACTTATGAAATTGGATTACCAGTCATAAAAAAGGCTGGAGTGGAGCACAAGATTGATTTCATTGAGTCTCCAGCTCTACCAATTTTGGATAAACTATTAGAAGATGTAAGCATTTTTTTGTGATTATTATATCTGTATGAATTGGCTTATTCGATTTTATCTACTGATGTAAACATTTGTGGGACTATTTGAGAGAACTTATGAAAATAACTTATGACATGTCCATAGTTTATTTTCATAAGTTGTCATGTATAGCTTATGAAAATAACTTATAATTTATATACACCCAATTTGACTTCATTTTATCTTTTACTATAGAAATATTTTATATTTAAGTACTTTTATATGATAAGCACTTAATTATGATGTTTATCCAAACAAACCTAAATCTATTTCCGCTTCTAAGTTCACATTTCTATTTGCAAGTATGTAGTTTTAGTCCCTAAAGTTGTTGAGACGATACAATTTAGTCTTTGAAATTAACGAACCTTCAAAATAATCCTTTAAACAGAAAATTCATCGATCATATTGGTTATTATTTCAAGGACTATATTTGCCAATCTTAAAAGACTGATGAGATCGAGAATTTTCAATTTCAAAAATCATTTTGAATTCCGTTAATTATTTCATGGACTAAATTGGCAATTCATTTCTAGAATGTTTCTAAGGGATGAATATTTTGCTGATATCTTATTGATAAACTTTTTTTTTTTGTTGAATGTTATTGATGCAGCCATCAAATGAAGGAACATTTGACTTTGCTTTCATTGATGCTGACAAAGAGAATTATGTGAACTACCATGAAAGACTCATAAAACTGGTCAAGGTTGGTGGATTACTTGTATATGACAACACTCTATGGGGTGGACGTGTTGCTTGGCCTGAAGAGAAAATTCCACAACATTCCAAATCAGGAACAACAGTAGCAATTGAATTCAACAAAAAAATCAGAGATGATTCTCGTGTTGAATTTTCTCTTACTTCCATAGGGGATGGACTCAGTATTTGCAGGCGCATTGTCTGAGCGAGTGACAAGCATTACTTAAAAAGGAAGATCTGAGTTCAAACTGGATAACTACGGAAAATGTTCAGTCTAACAATCTCAGTATTGTCGGTTGAATTATGTCATACGGAATTTCTAAAAGTATTTGATTATCAGAAACTAATCTATGTTTTTTCTTGTACTTTATATTTATTATTACAATAGTGTCTACATGAATAAAGTTGCATTTTGTGCTTATAAAAATTTAGTCTTATGGTATTTCTTTCTTAGAGAAGTTAAACTGTAATCAATGCTTCAATGGTATGGAAGTGGTGAATTTTTTTTGTTTTTTGGTGATATGGAAGTGGTGAATTTAATATTGAGTGAATAGACAAACTGATATTTAAAAATGTATTTCATTTTTTGAGAATCAGTAAATGAATCATCAAATTTTAATTAAATATGTTATAATAGATTTTCTGGACCAATACTGTACTGGTTACTTAACAAACATTCAACTGTTGGATCTCTATGAGAACAATCTATCATGACAAATTTTCAAATGCTTGAAGAATTTTACCGAAATGTCTCAAAATGTTTCCTCAACTAGTACCAAAGACCCTGGTGCAGTTTACTTGCCTAAAAATTTTGAAAATTTAGTTGTCAAATTTGATTTATGTCTTATAGTGCTGAATGCAGCTAAATTTCCACAGGAAAAGTTTGTATAAGCATCTCTTCATTCGAACCAATTTGCGTCTTTGTTGAAGAAAGGAGTTCAAAGGTAGTACAACAAATAACTGGTCTGAGCAAACAAAAATAAAGAAGTTGAAAGTTGTCTGTTATGTATCAATAATTTACATAATCAATTTGTGAAGCATATATATTGAAAGTTCTCAATCCAATTTGCCAACTGTGGTGACTGCATTACTTTTGACAACAGAAAATCTCGATCCAATTTTCTAACTTTTCACCTGTGATTTTGAGAAGCCAGTAACTATATATCATAAGGGAAGGCAATAGGCATGAGCTGAGAGCAAGGGACCAATTTTCAAGATTATAAGCTCATATTAAACAAAATAGACATGTTACGTATCAATTTTTTTTCTTTCTCACTGAGTGTATAGTTTGTTTTACTAATTTAAAGCGATATATGATAAGCTATTTCAAGTAGTTTTTAAATTTATAAGTTTTCACCCTTTTTCTAAATTAAAATGATATTAGTACACAGTTTCCACTAACAACCATAATTTTGTCTATACGCAAAAATAAATTAAACATTTAACCACCTATTTAAAGGGTCCAAACTTTTTACCATTTAGATTCAATGTTGGTTTCTTTGCTCTTTTATTTTAATATATCCATTTAATACATGTTTTTCTTGGTTTTAATGTATATAATATATTTATGTATGGGAAAATTCTATGGATTGGTTCGGTAAGTGGTCCATCATGGACTACTATTTAAAAAATATTTTAAATTTTATCGATGATATACATTATTATTTGAAAATATAATTTAATGATCATTTTTATTTTTATGATTAAAATAATAATTTAATTAATACCAGTTTGATTAAAAAAATAGAATAATAAAGAGGAAACTCGTATTGAAATGAAATCAAAAATTACTTTTTTTTATAGCAAAAGTCATTATTTTATATTTTTATAAAGTATTATGTTGAATTATTTTCAAAAAACAAAAAAGTATTATGTTGAATTAATCTCAATTAATGAGGAATGGGCTGATATTTGACCCATTAGAAATTTATTGGGCCATAACCCATGTGACCCAAACCCATAAAAATTAGGGTTTCTTTATATTTCACACTCTCCACTTTCATTTCGTGCTGCTGCTCAATATCGAAAACATAACACACTCTCAAAGGTATTTTCGTTTCCTTCAAAATTAGGGTTTCTGAACTCAAAATTAGGATTTCTGATCGAATTTTCTGTGTTTCTATAGGGTATAGAAGAATTCGAAAATGGTGGAGAAGGGCGCCGCAGGTAGAAAAGAGGAAGTTGTTACTCGTGAGTACACCATCAACCTCCACAAGCGTCTTCATGGATGGTAATTTAATCGCTTTTAATTATTTTCAAGTTCATGAATTATAGATTAATAGCTTAGGATTTTAATGTAATTATTGTTTTTACTTAAAAGTGTAATTTTTTGTGTATATGATTCATGATTTGAAAATGGGTCTTCAAATTTACAATTTGAATGTTACTATTTTTTTTTTTTTTTGTTTGGGGATCAAATCAGTAATTTTCTAGGATTTCAATTTCGTAGATCTATTATGATACTAGTCTTAAGAGCATGTTTGGATTTATTGATTTGAGTTTGAGAGAATTTTGTGAAAATAGCTTGTGAATTGTTCATTAGCTGCTTTCAGCTTATTTCAATAAGGTCTTCAGAATTGCTAATGAAAACAACTTGTAGCTCATAGGAGATCAATTTAACTTAATGTATCTTTGTTATAGAAAAAGCTTATGCATGAGTGCTTATTATGATCAATGAAAAACCAAATTTCCAAGCTTTTAACTATGATCATTTTTATGTTAATATTTTTTATAAGAAAACAGAATCATCATGATTTTTTTAATCACTTATCATGACTAGCTCTTTTCTATAACAAAAGATGAAATGAAGTTATATTTTTGTAAGCTGTAAGCTGTTATTAAGCTATCTTTTAGAGTTTATGATAGTAAGCTGAAAACAATTCATGCACATGTCTCAAACTGTCTCATAAGTGCTTATGTTAGTTAATAAGCTTCTATAAGTCAATTCAAACAGACCCAATTTATGTTATTAGTCTAATTATGTATGCTGCTCATTTGATTTTGATGATAAACTAGTAATAATTTGTGGTTGCAATATAAAATGCAGTTTTGAGTTGGAATGCATCTGAATTCCACTGTTTTGTGTGTGCAGTAGTAAACCCCCTTGTTTAGCGATGTTGATTTTCAACTTGAATCTACGATTCTTTTTTTTATGTTGTTTTTTAAAGTAAAATTTTCATTTCTATTGTTTATCTTGTATTATTCATGATTTGAAAAATAGGTCTTTGGATTCACATTTTGAATCTCGATTTAACCATCATTTATATTACTGTTTGGAGATAATTTTTGGTAGACGATTCATGCTGTTGTATGCGTAATTCCATAAATTGATCTCTTTATAGTTTCTGTAATTGAATGATTGGGTCCCTTATTAGTTTCTGACCGTGTTTCTGATTTTTTATGCTCTGTAAAACAGCACCTTCAAAAAGAAGGCACCAAAAGCTATCAAGGAGATAAGGAAGTTTGCTCAAAAAGCCATGGGCACTAACGACGTTAGGGTCGATGTCAAGCTCAACAAGGCTATTTGGAGCCAGGGAATTAGAAGTGTACCCAGAAGGATCAGGGTACGCATTGCTCGCAAGAGGAATGACGATGAAGACGCCAAGGAAGAATTGTACTCCCTTGTCACAGTGGTTGAAATTCCCAAGGAAGAGCTAAAAGGTTTGGGCACCAAGGTCATAGATGATGAAGATTGATTGATTTATCATATATCTATCTGTTTTGAAGCCCTGAGAAACATATCTAGTTTTTTGCTTTCTTCAATTGAGTCTGTCTTTAGATTGTGAAACTAATTTTGTTGAGACATTGGGTTATATATCACCTGTTTTTGTGTTTCCGCTAAGATGGTTGGTAAAACAATTATTCAGTTTGGCCTCATTTTGTTTATTTCTTGTGGTTGTGAGATTTTAATACAGTTAATTCACTTACAGCAGCATAATTTTTTGATTCAGAAAGTGAAACAACCTAAAACATTTATGGACAAGTATACCACATTGATTATGGAATACAGACACAGTGAAACAAATGGCTGCATATTCTTTTGCAACCTAGTAAAACATCATCAATTCTCTTGATCTAATCATGATTTTATGATCTCTCCTCCATCTTGGGGTTCATCTGTTGTGCTTGAACTTGTCTACAACACTTTTTTTTATGATTTGGATCCTTTTCTTATCTTTTCTTTTCATCCTTCTCTTAACTCTATTTCTCTCTTTCTATCCTTGTTAGAAAGTAATATGGATGGAGAGAAAAGAGTAGACGTTCCAATTTCTTTTCTGCGTCAAAATATGCTTCGCCAACTCTAATTTTTGCAACGTTAAAACACCTCACAAATTTTACCAATTGCTTACAAAGCAAGGTATCTCTAACTTTGTATGCTCTGTAAACTATATCAATTCTCTAATAGAAACTAATCAATTTATACAAACAACTATAATTGATTATGAAACTTAAAGTCTAACCTAAAATCAAAATACTCTAAAGTTTTACTCAAATCAACACAAACATTATCAAAATGATGAAAGAATGAGAGATGGAGCAAGAGTAGGGTTTTGTCTTAACATATAATAAAGGATACATAATGTTATTCGTAGTATTATCCATGCATTTTCTTATCTCATATAGCTCACCTCGATAGGGTTCTATGCAAGTAATTCTAAGCATAACACGATACATATCATTTATTACAGCATGAAATTGATCTGGATGTATTATTTGGTGATGGGAAATAACCCTTTCCTCCAAGTATCGTCAATAAAGAACTCATGAATTTTACGAATGCGTGTTTTTGTCGCATAGTTAACAAATTTCATTCCAACAATCCAAAAGAAACAAATGTGTCACCACTTAAGAAGATATATATATATATTATCCATAGGATTAGGATCTTTTGGGTTGAATCATCATGTCATGACTATGAATTTCAACTATTGTTGATCCAAAAAATCACACTTGTTTAAATCTTTGTAACGAAGCAGAGAGACAAACACATAGTATGCTATGGAAAGTGAAGTGGTTGTGGATGGAGTTATGGAAAGATGAGAGAAAACAAAAGACACGTAGAAAAGAGAAACCATGGACCAAGAAAAATAAAATAAATTATACATGTCATTTTGCCACTTTGTGATGCTTGTCTTCGTGACATTAAACATTATCTTTTGGTAAAATTCGGAAATTGTATCCGAGGAGGATTTTTGATGGATTTTTTTAGTACATTGGCAAAGAAAAAAAACCAGCAAAAACAAAAGAAAAGAAACTAGACTCCAGGGTTAAAAAAATTGAAAGAGCATGACCTCAAAATTCATTTTCATTATATATCGAATATTACTAATAACAGTTGTGTAACAGTGAAATATGTTACAATCTTTCGAGATGAGGTCGACAACAATTTGAGAATCCAAATAACATAAAATTCTCGCACATCCGGACATCCCACATCTCTAACAAGTCTCAATCCATGATAAATTGTCATAAGTTCGGCGAAATTAATTTTGAATTTTTTTTTTTTTTTTGTGTGGAAATCTTACTATTAATTTATTGTCATAAAAATAAAACTTTTATTTGAATTTAAAAACCTAAAACCACCTTCTCAAATAGTAATAAATAAATTAAATATGTTTTTGAAGTGTACTGGTAGTATTTTAACTTTAAATTACTATCTCTCACTATTATTATTTTTGATTGATCTTGCAGTAATAAATGAAATAATGCGTGTGCCACGTGGAAATAAAGTTTGCACTTGCACAGGTTCCTTCCTTCGATCCTTCTTCTATTCTATGATGACGCAAAGACAACAACACTTCTAAACCACCATCTTCATCTTCATCGCTTTTTCTACCTACCGATTCAATCTTCTTCATCCCTTTAACGATTCAAACCGCGATTCATAAATTGTTTGTTTGAATCAATCACAAATAATAGTAATTATGTTTAGCAGAGTTTTTGGTAAACCTAAACAAGAATCTAGCAGTAATGCTGTTGCCACTTTAGAAAAGTTAAACGAGGTATTTTCCATTATTCCTATGCTTTCATTTGTAATTCCTTGGATGATACAACTTTTTTGCTTTCACTTAATTATACTTTTCTAATTTTGCACCTAGATCATTTTTGGATAATAATTAAGTACTTATAGGTCATGTTTGCCAAAAATAGCGGTTAGATGATAAACTAGCTTTTACTGGATTAATTATAGCGAATAACTTATAAGCTAGTTTATAGCAGATTAGTTAGTTGATTGAATTTGTAGTGTTGAACTAGTTTATAACATGAAATGACATATAAGCTAACTGATTGAATTTGTAGTAGTGTTTGATAACAATAGCGGTTGAACTAGTTTATAATCATGAAATGACATAAAAAAGATAAGTTTGACTAATATTTCATTTTTTTTTCAAGTAAGATGACAAGGGTAAAATTGGGAGAAAAAATGATAAGTTATAAGTGAATTGAATTAGCTTATTGAAATAAGATGTAAGCTGGTAAAAATAAGTTATAAGCTCCTGAGATAAAAATGTAGGTCTTTTTTTTCATACGAGTTTATAAGCTCAAAATTTGATATTGCCAAACAAAGTCTATAGTTAAGTCTTTATCATATAAGTGTTTATGTATAAGCTAATTTTATAACAAAAGAAGTCAGTTATCATAAGCTATGCCGGAGAGCGGGAAAAAGTTGAAAACAACTTATAAACATGTCATAAGCTGTTTCAATAAGCTCTTTCAAGTAGGGTCTATTTGGATTAACTTATTTGAGTTTATCAACTGGCATGATTTGGGAGAACTTTTGAAAGTAGATTATGACATGTTCATATGTTGTTTTCAACTTATTTTCATAAATTCTATTAGCTGCAACTAAGCTATTTATTTAAACAAGGACTATCACAAGTGTTTATTGAAGTAGGTAAACTCAAATAAGTCAATCCAAAGACCCGTTATTGTTATCTTGCTGCATGATTTAATGCTGAATAATGTCATGCCAACTTTAATTTCTATTATTACACCTCACCTATCAGTTATGACTGTGACTGTAGTGCTGAATAACAAACCCATCAATTGCCATATATCCCATTTAAGGCCATGTTTGGATAAATTGATTAATTAAGCGCTTATGATATAAGTGCTTACTTATAAGCTATTTTTATAACAAAAAGTTAGAATGAAATCAAATTGTTTTCATATAACCTGTAAGTAGAGTGTATGGGAATCTTCCAAAATCAGCTTATGAATAAGCTGTTTCTATAAGCTCTCCCAAATAGTTTCACAAGTGTTTATGCCAGTAGATAAGCTCGAATAAGATAATCCAAATAGCCCTTAAACCTTTTGTTAAATGGCATAATATTACAGTAAAATACTCCTTAGTATCTATCTCTATAGTATCAATTTATGCACACATCATTGGCATAAAATATTCTTGTAAGTCTTCTCACAGTCAAAGTGTTGAACTGTTTATCTAAGTTCTATTGTTGGACATATCTGCTTTCTATTTTGAAATGTATATATATATATATTGGTTATCCATTCATTTTGAGCATTAATTTACCGTTTGAGATTGATAGAGTGGATTTCACAATTTGAACTTTTGTCCTTTGAAATTATACAGACACTAGAAATGTTAGAAAAGAAGGAAAAAGTACTCCTTAAAAAGGCCGGGGCAGAAGTTGAAAAGGCCAAAGAATTCACCAAAGGAAAGAACAAAAAAGGTTGGTTCTTAAACTGAATTTTTGTACAATCTTCAGAGTTTTCTTTAATCCCACTTTCCCTTATTTTTAATGGCATGTGATTTGAGTTTTTGTTTTATGCAGCGGCAATTCAATGTTTGAAGAGGAAGAGGTTATACGAACAACAAATTGAGCAGCTTGGAAATTTCCAGTTGCGTATTCATGACCAGGTGCGAATGCAATTATATTTAGCATTAGTTTAGATAATGGTTTAGATTATTAATCTTCTTTTGCATCTTATGGTGGTGATTTGTGTTTTAGATGATAATGTTAGAAGGTGCTAAAGCTACCACAGAAACAGTAGATGCGTTAAGAACAGGAGCAGCTGCTATGAAAGCTATGCAGAAAGCAACGTATGTACTGCTATCATACAATTCTATGTCTTTAATGGGCCGTTCATTATGATTTATGACATTATTAAGGGTCTGCATGCATTTGCTTATTTAAGCTAATCTACTGGCATAAACACTTGTCTATAAGTTGTTTTTAGCTTATTTCCATAAGCTCTCCAGGATAGCTTATGAAACAGATAGGATCCATCTCAGTATCTAAAGAATAGAAATAGTGAAATTATACTGGTATAGGGATAAAACACTGTTATATTGAATATCTCATAGAATCAAGGTGCTTCGTTGGTGGAATTACATTGTACAATGGAAAAGATTAAGTGCAGAAAATGAAAAGGTAAACTAGGCAATTCGAGAAGCCTAGAGATCTCCTAATTTGGGTCACCAAATTCTTGCCTAACTCTTCCACCAGTACCTTCCCCCTTTTATGCTCTCAAATTCCTCAATTCTCCCTCCTTCACACAAGCAGCACTTCTGCCACCACATCATTCCTTCCACAAGTTAATTACAACACTAGTGAGAATGATTCCCTGCTCCTCCTAACGTACACCTTACCAATTCAATCAGAAACTAGCTTATAGTTTATATAAAAACGATTTGACTGTATTTTATCTTTTTATTATATAAATATCTACCTTACAGGGTCACACATAAACACTTATATGATGAGCACCTATGCTATTAGCGCTTAATTAAGTTTATTGGGGAAGGCTTTAAGTTGGAGTGGATTCAATGATGTGGGCCTGTTTTTAATTTTGGATATAATGGGCTAAAGTGAGTGCATCATGCATAAACTATGTGGTGGATTTATTAACTCTACAAGCAATTTGCCAAGTCCAAAATGATATGAGTTGGTTGAGGGAAATCTTTAACACTTTGGCTAAGATAGATGATTTACAAGAAGTAGCCCCAAAAGAGAGGTAAAGGGATGCAAAGCTTAATTACTGTGTGGGTCAAACAGATCACCACGTGACTATTAAATAAAATTGCTCTATCATTACTTTTTGGGGAGTCGTGTGTGATGTGCGAAGACAGCAACATAAGCATCAGCATCCTATTTGTTGCTCGACCAGGTTTCCGCAGCCACCGGCGAAGCCGCCATATACATGGCTACCAACCCTTCCAAACTCTAGGGAGTCCCAGTTAGTTTTTCATCAACAAGGGAGGTACGTGGAAGCTTTTGACTACTTCATAAAAATACAATATGGTGATTCACTTGTGTTGATAAATGAAAAGGTGACACATGGATGTGTTGTGAAGATTTGTATTGATAGGGATATTTTTCTGCAAACTGTTAATGATAAAGGAGATGGACAAAATGGAGATTTTGAGTTTGTTTTTGAAATGATGTCTTTGCATTCGTCGGTTTTGCCCACACATACGGGAAATCCCATTATCCTTTGGTAACTACTTGGTTTGAATACTGCTGGAGAAGCTTCCCTAGATTATGTAGTCAGCTTAATTTAGTATATGACAGAGGGAAGATCGGGCTCAAAGGCATTTGGGTGCTGGTTATGTTGGTATATGATAGAGGGAAGTTTTGGTCCTCAAGTATTTGGGTATCTTAACAAGTACACATGGTGCACACAGTTGATCAGTTTAACTCTAGAGAGATTGAAACAAGTGAGGAGTACCAGAAAGAGCTTATGCTTCCTGCATATGAATTTCATTTGTGCAAGAGTTCTGAGGGTCATGTTCAGGTTTATAATGGGAAATGCGAAGACTCAGTTCTGAGCTTACCTTTCATTGATTACTCAACTTTGTATTTGATAGAGGAAAGACTCGGGGAATGTGAATTGATGTTAGAAACCAAAAGTGGGATGCTATTACAAGGCCATGGCAAGGCAGAAAGCTGAGATCATTTGCTGCATTCATGAATCAAGTTGAAGTCTGTCAACAAAGGAACTGCCTTGGGCAAATCGAAAAGGATATCTGGTCCTTAAGTATTTTGGTGAACTTGTTGTCCATACTTAGCTCCTTAAACAAGTTCATTCCTAGTTCGTTCTCTAACAACTTAATGTCTCTCATAGTTGTGAGAAGGGCAATAATAATCACTTCCAACCTTGAGGACAAGGTTGTTTATAAGGGGGTGACAAGGTTGGTCATAAAAGTCCAATTGGAGAAGGAAGAGATGAGCTTGCAGGTTAGTTAGAGAGAGTGAGAGAAAATACACGTGGGAGGGAGTATGTAAGGGGCGTGAAGGGAAAGAATAGGGTCATTGATTATCTTTTGAGTTTTGGAACCGAAAAGTTTTGGCAGAAAGATAATTATCTCTTCTCTGAAGAGATTTGCTCTAGGATTGTAGGGATTCAATCTCTGTAATATTTTCCTTTTAATCATTAATAATACTTTTCCTATTTCTCTGAAATTTGGGTTCCTAACAGTTTGCTTCTGTTTTTTTTTTTCCAGGAATATTGATGATGTGGACAAGACCATGGACGAGATAAATGAACAGACTGAGAACATGAAGCAGATTCAAGAAGCACTGTCGGCTCCAATTGGTGCAGCTGCTGATTTTGACGAGGTCATTCTCTCAAATCTTTACTTATTTGTTATGTCAGTTGCAAACAGGATACTGGATTATTTGTAACTTTTGACTGTATTGTGTTGTAGAGTACAAATCTGTGAATCATTGACAGTTACTAACACAAACGCTGTTAATAGTTTAAGAAAATGGAAATGATTGAAATAACCACTTCTGTCTATATTGTGTTGCATTTCGGGGCTATATAGGTGCTAATACTTGTCCATGCTGCATTCTGAATTTATTCTCGTTTTCAGGACGAACTGGAAGCAGAACTTGAAGAATTGGAGAGTGCTGAGTTGGAAGAACAGCTTCTTCAGCCAGCAACTATAGCTCCTGCTGCCACAGTGCATGCCCCAGCTGGGAGGCAACCTGCACGCCCTGTCCCTGCAAAGCCAACTCCTGAGGAAGATGAATTGGCAGCTTTGCAGGCTGAGATGGCACTTTAAGCGGGTACCTTTTCTCGCCTGTGACATAACCGATCTTTTTGTGCTGTTATCTATGCATTTGTTAGTTTCTTTCATTTGAATTGATGTTGCATTTAGTATGTCAGTTAAATGATATTTTTATGTCAAATTTCCATGTTTCTCGTAAGCCAGTTTTATTTTAAGTAGTTGTTCTATCTGGTTTTGCCGTGGCTGGCTTAGCTTAAGCCAGAATTTCGCTGGCTTTGTTATCCATGACGAGTAGTGTCTTCCACTGCATATTGTAATTTGTAACTAATAAATGTGATGTGTAGAATTCTGCTTCTCTCCTTCTGGCTTTGTATGTGTGAAATTATTGAACAGACAATAAGATGTATATAAAAGCTGAAAAACAAGTCCCGTTCAACACTTGCTGCTTTGCTCATTGATGTGTTTGAACCCTTTTATCCAGGTGTGCGTCTCAAATGGTGATTTATTTGGCTATCTGATACTTTGTGTGGATATCTCATGCACCGTACCTTTAAAAGATATTTTGATACCAAGTATGTAAAATGAAAAGTATGTTCTCTATATCATTTTGAGTTACTCATATTAATACCAAATATATATCGACTATAGATTCATAAAACTAGAAGCATTACTTCATATTGGACTAATCCAATCAGAAAACTTCATTTTACATGTTTTGATGCTAAGTATGAGAGAAAGACGCAAAGACATAGGTGATATAAGTGAAATAAATAATTTGGTACGATGAGAACTGTTAGACACAAATAGTTTGTTACAAAGAAAATCACCATTGCCACCTACCAGAGGTTTGAACCAGCCAATAACCTGCCAATAACCTTGAAGTTTTTGACCCGGAGCAACTAGGTTATTATTTTTTCTTTTTTGATCAAGTAGTCTAGTGGCTTGACATTCTACCTTTAAGGTGAATAAGTAGAGTGTCTGGTGTTCGAACTTCATCTCCTTGCATATATAATGCAATGTCCCTACCAACTGAGCTAAGCTCACAGGGACGGAGCCAATAGGTTCTAGTGGTTCTAATGTGCTAATGACAGTTTAACAGTAATTGATGTGAGTTTAATTTTACTGTCAATGCCATTATTAGAGTTTACTATATAGCAAATGAAATTGGTCATGTTTTAGCTTTCCCTATTGGAACAATCTAATTCAGATATATAAAATAACTTGGATATTTTAGCCAACTCAATCATTTTCGTTTAACCAGCATGTATAGAATCTACTTGCATATTCTGCCAAACAAACATAATAAATCACGGGACTATTGAAGACTATAGATATAAATATAATGATATCATGGTAAAGCTAGGAATAACCTTGTATGTCAAAAATGAAAATTCACAAGAAAAGATCCACTGTTCTAAATAGCTAGCAAGTAGCTTACAAATTTATAACTATGTACCAAGTACCAACATTGAAAATCCTAAGAGGTCATGTTTCATTTGGTCTTCTTTTTTTGACATTTTTGTCATGTAGCTTAATTATCATAAGAAATAAGTAACATATGCCATCCTAAGGATTTATTTTGATGAGCTAATAACATTTTACACCGAGACCAAACCATGTGCCACCTCAATAATAATACATGGTCTCCATTATTGATAAGGTTATGATTGCAAATTTTGTACTTCTCCCACACAACTTGAACCAAGTAAAAGGGTGATTGTAGATTAATCTCCAACTCCAAGGGAAATTTATCACATTCTACTGGATATTTCTTCAAACCAGCAATTGTTTCCTTAAACAAACTCAAATCCTTATATATGGTAGCTAATAACGGTATCAATTTCTTTTCCATACTCGTGCAGACTCGTGCTTCTGCACATAAGGCGTGTTCCGCGCATTTCAAAGTTGGACATATCTGATATCTATACATAAAACTAGTAACATTTCATCATGTTGGTTACTTTCCATGAGGTTATGGAGAAAAATTGGTTGGTCTATGAGGTAGGGCACGGCAAGGTTGAGTAATGAATGCTACATCTTTGTCCATTATCAAAGAAATCACAAGTAACATGCTACTATATCAAAGATGATTGCACATACATTATAAATAAAAAAATAATAAAAAAAAAAAAACACTTTGCAAAAAGACAAAATAGATGTAATTGGAAATTTTGATGTATCATAAAATAAGGAGGAATGTGATGACGTTGAAAAAAACAACTCTTTAGTACTACAGTTCTACTGTGTCACAACAGTGACAGAGGAAGATTGCAATGACAAAAAAAATCTCTTGCAATAGTTATGTATTTGTGCATTTTGAACCTAAAAAGTCAAATGTTTCCTATAAAAAAGACCAGGAGTAAAATAAGTTCTATGTCGTTGCTAACCACATGAGATTGAATTTATTATTGAAGAGAGAAGACAATTACTCAAAGAAATGTTGAAATGATGACACTCAATTTAAGAGACCAAAGGTACTAAATAATAGTGTTTCACATAACTACTAAAAAAATATGATTGTGTGCCAAATGTTTGTGGCATAAACACAGATAATTGTTTTTATCACAAGATGAAATAAACACAACTTTCCTTTAATTGAATTTGGATCCTCTCCGATTTTTTTCCTCATGTTTTCTCTCCAATGGTAATCTTAACCATTCATTCAATTTATTTCTCTCTCTTCTTAAATGTTTTTATGCTCTTTATAATTTATCAACCATTAGATCAACAAAAAAAGAAAAAACGTGAAGAAAAAAATTGGAGAGAATCCAAATCCCTATTTACCATTGCAAGTTGTTTTGTGGAGACCACATTGTACATTATTTCTCTATAAAGAATACATAACCTGAACTATTTATCCTTGCAAGTTGTCGATAATCCCCACAATCACGTTACCAAATACATTATAAATTCAACAAAGCAATTTTAACAATTCATTTTTTTTTATTGAAGATTTCTTTCCTACAGACTTTTGAATAGAGGAAGGAATCCAAGTCTCTTTCTGTGTTTGGTTATGCTGTAAAAATAAAAAGATTTTAAATGAAGATGGTGTTATCAAGTGACTTAAGGACAATTAAGGAAGATAAAAAGTAGAAATTTTTGTAATAATACTAACTTTTTAACTTCTAAAAAGTATATTTGTCAAAAAAAAAAAAAACTTCTAAAAAGTATAATAAATTACTAATATAAATCTTTGACAGCTAATTTTTATAAACCACTTTCCATCACAACATTTCTATATTTAATTTCTTAACATAATCTAAAGACACTCATTAATAATTTTCTTAAATGAATTAATTATGTAAAGTTGATTTTATATGAAAGTGAATCGAATGTAAAATAGTTATTTTAATACATTCTTATAAAAATGAGTTAGAATCGATTAAAGGAAAAATCTCTAAATTCATACTTCAAGTTAAAATCAATTCTATTAGAATATTCAATTTGTTTAGTCTAGTGGTAGTAACATCTTTTTTCATGTCCAAAGCCACAAATGAGAAGCTACAATCGTTGGCTTCCATTCCAATGCAAGATGGCGGTGTGAGATCACACGAAAATATGTGAAAATCAATTCTACACATCTAAAATTAATTTTGTATTTTAAAAAAGTGGAACTAAACATACTTGAAATCAAATTCACAAATGCAAAGAGTAAAATAGGGTTGACTATGATCAACCTTCTTAACCCTAAAGTAGCTATGACATTCTGCCAAAATTTGTTGACAATGTATCTAAAACTCACCATTACATAGTGTGGTGTCCGAGTAAGATCAGAGCTATATTTTCAAGCATTAAATATCTCCATGCGCAATCTTAGAGATTAATTTTTCAAGTTGAGTGAGATACATTTAAGGGTTAACCGCTCCTAATAATTTTTTCATATGCACCGATCAAAGATCAAACCGAACAAAAAGTTAAGTACATATGTACTAACATTTGTTCCCCACCACGTTGGTATCAGCACAATCAATAATAAACATAGAGAAAGAGACTAAAAGGATTATGAAAAGAATTTCATTAAAGAATAGAATTGAAACAAATAAGTACAAAAAAAGAGAGAAACTAAAAGGAAAGCATGATCAATAGATGAATGAATCCAGCAATTGAGGTATGCATGCTCCACTGGCTTCCAAAGATTAATGAATGATGTAAGTAAGGACTAATGCCAACAACATCAATCCACATGCAATTCCTTGGTCCAATGCTGTCCCTGCAAACCAAATAACATCATAAATCATCATCACCTACAAAATTACAAACTTGTTTCCCAACAAACTCAATTTTACTTTTAACAAACCCCTAACTAATTATCATCAAAAAATTGAAAATTAACTAAGTAGAAGTGGTTTTGACAAACCAATTCTACTTATTATCATAAAAAACTTGAAAATTAACTTGTACTCCTACCAAACAAACCCAATTGAAATCTGAACACAACCATGATTTAATCATCATCAAAGCATGAAAAATTGAAATTTCACTTGTTCACAACAAACCCAATTGAAATTTAAACACAACTATTAAGCAATTAACATAAAAATTTGAGAATTAACTTGTTCACAACAAACCCAATTGAAATCTAAACACACCCATGAACCATGATTTAATCATCACCAAATCAAGAATATTTTTTTTGAAAATTTACTTGTTCCCCCAAAAACCCATCCATGATTTAATCATCATCAAAGCATGAAAAAAATTGAAAATTGACTAGTTCCTAACAAACCCAATTGAAATTTAAGCACACCCATTAATTAATTAGCATAAAAAATTTAAAATTAACTTGTTCCCAACAAATTCACATGATTTAATCATCATCAAAGCAAAAAATTGAAAATTTCTTGGTTCCTAAATAACCCAATTGAAATTTAAACAGACCCATTAAATTAATTAATCATCATCAAGGTTGAAAGAAAAAAAGAATTGATACCATCACTTGTTGGAGTAGGAGCAGGTGCAGGGATCTGAGCATTGATGGAAGGAACAACAAAAGCTAAAGCAAGAGAGAGAAGAGACATGAAGAAAAGCTGAACTCTAAGAATCTCCATTTTGATTGTAATGACACACTCAATTTTCAAAATGGTGAAGAGGAAACAATGTTAGGGTTTTCTTTTATAGTGAAAGAAAAAAGATTGATTTTTTTTTTTGTGAGAGAGAATCTCGCAAAAAAAATACAACAAAAGACACTCTGGCAAGAGAATAAGGGTGTTATTAGCCGTTGATGAGTGACACGTGTAGGGTTAATATTAAATGCACGTTATAAAGAACAATACAGTAGTGAATAGAGAAAGAGAAATGGTCCAACTTAACTTACTTGACAGTCTGCCACATGATTTTGGTCGAATATGTGTACAACCTGTGTTCTATTTTCAAAATCATTCTGGTTTGTATCGTTGGTTTGTTTGGTTCAGTTTAATTTCGGTTTGATGTATCTAGCCAATAATATAGTCCAGTTGTATATAATATTTTATGAATTTAATGCATAAAATAAATTTTTTCTTATGATAAGGATCGGATGAAGTACTTTTTTTTATAGTTTGTTATATTAGTTTATGGAAAATTTGTTTCATAAAATTAGAAGTGTTTGGTAATAAGTTTATCATAGTCTTTTTTTAAATGTTATTTTAAGTAGTGTTTGAGTTTATACTTTTTATATTTGTTTTCTATTTTTATTCTTATAAACTATCGATCGCTCAAATTATGACTATACACTCACTCAAGTAAATAATTTTTTAAAAAATAATTACATACTTTTATATCATTTTGCATTTATTACGGTTAAATTTATCAAACATTTTAACTTCAATTAGATAGATTTTAAGGTATAAGTCATCATTCATCAGTTTTAAGTTAATTTTTCAATCATATATTAACTTTTCAACTATCGGCTAATTTATAATTTAATTCTACCAAATAGAGTATTAGTGTTTAAAAGTTGTTGTTTAAATAAAAGTCTTGATAACGTGTGTTCTAATGGAGAAATGATTCTCTCAATTTGGAAAAAAAAAATGAGGAAATAAAGTGGGGTTTTAAACCATTGGATTATAAATATGAAGTGATATTTAAATCGAAAAGAAATAAGGAAAAATTGATTGATGGTTGAGATGTGAAAATTGAGAAAAAATAAATTGAGAGGATCCATTCTCGTTCTAATGACACATGTTAAGGAAACTAAAAATAAAATTATTGCATTAAAAAATACAATACTTTGACTTTTGAAAAGTTGAATGCATAATTTTTGACAAAAACATTTTTATAATAAGTTGTTCATCATATGTCCTTAAGGTTGTCATTAAATAATAGTACAATTTACAATTAAGAAATAATGAATTAATTTAAGTATATAGGTCTTGTATCATGAACATTACATTTTAAGCATATATAGGAGTTAGAGTTTGAACTTTTTTTTTTTTTTTATATGGTGTTAGAGTTTGAACTTTGAACACTCCCATTATTCACTATACTATTTGACAAAAAGGAAACAAAAAGTGGTTTTAAACATGTAGTTAAAGGTTTAATTTAGACATGTATTAGTCAATGCATAACACATTTAAAAGATTTTGTCAAAAACACATTTAAAAGATTGTGTCAAATTTTCTTTTAAAGATAATATGTCTATTAATTTAGATGGTGATATCTCCTCTAAGAGGACTATTCAAATTTTGATGTTTTTTTTAAGGGGAATTTCGGTGTTGGTATTTTAGAGGTATAAATTAATTCTTGTTTAAAAAAACATTAAATTAATTCTTTTGATAGATATATAAATACTGTCTACATATAATTAGTGAAACAAATATCTCAATCGAATAAAATTACTAATGGAAGTTAGGTCTCGCGATAAAAGCTAACCTCTTACCGCGCAATAAATTAATATTGATGAGTTTTAATATTATTTCATTATTAATATGTATTGATTAAGTTGAATTTATTGTTTTGTAGATTGATTTTATATTAACTAGACTTTGACCCGTGCGTTGCACGGATTTAGTTGAACGATATATATATATATATATATATATATATATATATATATATATATATATATATATATATATATATATATGTATAATTTAAATTTTTATAATAAAAATTGTAAATAAAAAAACAAAATTAAATCTAAATATAAATATATTGAAATTTAAAACAGAGAGTACAAATGAAACTAAACAATACTAATAAATTAATAAAAATAGAGGATACCATAAAATTGAAATCATATAGAATCAAAATAATTTAATTCAGAAATTGTAGTGCAAAATTAAATGCAACATTGGCTAAAAGCCAAACAACCGAAGCAAATATTTTAGGTTTTAAAATTTTGGGTCAAAAATATACCTAAAAAAATAATTCAATGTAATTTAATATGAATGTTTGGTTAGTTTAGGTGGTTAGGATGAATGTTTCGCATCTCTTTGACCTAGGTTCAATTTACACAAAATCATACATTCAGCTAAAAATTTCAATTTATTCTTATCAATTTTATACTCACTAAAAATTTCATTTTAGATTTCTACATCAGTTAGACCAATCTTAAATAATTGAGTTAAAGGATAGTGATTTCAAAATATTGAAAAGATGATAAATCATGCTAATGTTCAAGGTGACATATTTAATTTTATAAAAAATATTTTAAAAGTTATAATTTTTATATCATTCAATCTTTTTTTATTTTGATTGTATACCTATGTTATTTTCAATACATAGCAAATGACTAATTCAAAATTCAAATTTAGGTGTGAGAAATGTGTTATTTTCAATACATAATAAATGATTAATTCAAAATTCAAATTTAGGTAAGAGAAATTAGATGAGAGTATTAATTAATAGTGGTTTAGGAGGGAAAAATTAGGGTTAAGTTAAGAGCTTAAGTAAGGTTTTAGTAGGTGCTAAACATAACTTTTATTATAATTAAGATAAAGATAAGATTAAGATTTGAATTGCAATTGAATAGTAATATTTTGTTGCTTTCAAATTTAAAATCATAGCTGTTTTTTTTAAAGCTCCAAAGACAAATATTTGAACCGTTACCTTGGACGGCTACCGTTGGCTTGGTCTACCTATGGTGGGACACAACACAAATACAACTAATTCATGACAACTATGCACAACACACACTAATACGTTTCGTTACATCATTAGTTGATATTCTCAATGATATCATTTGTTTGCATGAATGGTAAGGACTTTTTTTTTATGACGGTATGAATGGTAAAGACTTGGCAATCTTCCATGCGAGGGAATCCGTTTTCCAACTCTAGGCATATATAGTGTGTTTAATTTTCGTAATTTTCTTTTTCTCGAATCAAACACATTTTTAAAATTGATGACCAAACCAACTAAAATATTAAACTAGTTCTCCATAGTTATTTTACAGTTAATATTTATGTACTAATATCGAATTAAATCTGGTTGGTGTAGCCCGAGGCTAGTGAAGGAATTTAGGCTACCAATGTTGTACTAATATCAAATTTAGGCTTAAATGCAACTTTAGATAAGATGAAGTCACGCACACATGTTCGCATACAAACACTTTACTTAAGCCTAAAAATTGCACTTACCAAAATTTCTGATAAGTTTTTGACATTGATCAATGGTAGATGTCCGATAGCATAAACCTAATAGCATGTGATCCAATTGATCTTGAAGCAAAACTGATCTCATCTTTAAATTTTGGGTTGCGCCAAATTCAACCTTAAGAAAGCAGTTTATAAGACGAAGATTACTCCCACTTATAAACATATCTCCAACCACCAACACAACAATTTGACTCTGAATGCAAAACACCATCTCTACTAAACAAATTATCTTTGCTCATTTTGGAAATGTGTGCTTATTTTCGAGCAAAACAAGAACCAAGATTAAAAGATATTTTTGCTCTAATTGCTGAAGTTGAAAACACATACATCTGGGATACAATTGACGATCAAATATCGTGTGTTCTTTATTTTCATTTGAACCAAAGTTTCTGTTTTAACAGTTACAGATTATTTAGCTACCGATCGGCATATACACTTTGAATTAGCTACATAATATCATTATCATGTTCAACTATTGACTACCTAATTCGTAACTACTCCTAAACAAAATAAAAATTTGCAGTTCGAAGGCAATAAACCACAAAAACTTTTGTTTCTCTTACAATAAAAAGCATCACTGAATCATGCAGCACAGCCAGTAATACCTACCTTGGTCAAAAAATAGTAAGCAAATAAAGAGGTAGAAAAAGATAATCTTAATATATACATTTTCAAAACCTAATCAAGATTAAGACAGCAAGAGAAGAAAAGGAAGAGAAAACTACAAGTCATTTCTATACAAAAGAGGTTGTCATTGGCAAATAAAGAGGCAGAAAAAGATAATAATAGTATAATATATACATATTCTCAAAACCTAATCCAGATTAAGACAACAAGAGAGGAAAAGGAAGTAATTTTTCTACAAAATAGGATGTCATTGACAATACTCAAGTTTGCATTTTAGTTGTCAAGATTTTCTATCTCATAATAGTTAACACGGAATCTTGGATCGTGATCAACTGCAATCAAAATGATACTGCATTCACGCAGTCGAACATTGGTAATCATTCGATCAAGATTAGTGGTCCAGATTTGGCTCACTTGAATATTGAAATATGAAATCACTTTGGGTTTGTTGTCAAATTAAATCTCTCCATGTAAAAACCTTGCAGAATTCATAGGCTAGTACTAAAAGTTTGTGTACTTAAAAATGATAATCATGTTCAATAATTAAATCTATAGATTTATTTTTAAAGGCCTTCAAAGGGCGCAAAGAAATTCAATGTCAAGAATATTATAGCTTGAGCATTATATTAATTTAACAGTAAAAAATTGGCAGCAAATGAAATATACTAACACCAAATGAAGCGTCTTCCAATAATTTCAATCCATTCGTCAACTTTTGCAATGGTTTTCTCCTTTTTTGTCTTCATTAGCACCTTCGGTTGATTTGTTGAAGATAGAAGCTTGGCTCATATTCTATCAGTTATCACTACAGTATTCTTTCTCTCTATGATTCTCTGCATAACAATGCAACAAAACATGAAATATATAGCAAGAGTACAATTGATGCAGCACTAATCACCATAAAATACTCAATCGCTGTCTGTGAACAAAGATAAAATCCTAGCTTATGTCCCAAGGAATAGGGAAACAATATGATGAACAAAATGAAACTCAAAGATCATGTATGATCTATAATCTGAAGCATGAAGTGTAACAATGTACATATATCTTCATAATAATTGCTTGCAATAAGTCCTATACTGCGCCCAAAGAAACATTTGCCTGACCTTGATACATGGTGTCAGCCTATATATTTGCCAAACCGAAAATACAAACATTTCTATCAGGTATCGCATAATTAGTCAGATGACAAAATTTTAAGTACTAGATTTATCAACGTCAGCGGACTACAATTCTTCCAAGGTAGAGCGCAGTTGCCACCAAAACATTAAGGATCAAAAACAATTTCCAAATGGTTTATGAGTTTTACTAAAGGATGAGTTTTTAAAAAAATTTGAGTTCAATTTATGGTTGGAATAATTTTTTTGCTAGACTTTACTTACATCGCGACTGAATTCCAAATTACTTGGGCCGTTTATTCTAAGAACCAGAAAGCTAACGCAAAAAAAAAAAGTTATACGACAAAATAATGTATGCTATTACTATATCACTCAAAATAATGTAAGAGGATGCTATATGTAGGAACCAACTGTATCTTTATCATATCTTATATGGTTTCATTAAAGCTTACAAATTGAAATGAATATAGTTAATAGTGTGGCTCAATATACACTACATTACCTAGGGATAGGATATGTAATAGGTTCACTATCTATGGATTTAAATGCATCAGATGAACTATAAAATTCACTATAGATATGTCTTGGTGGCACAAATATTTCCCTTTCACTAGTAGACTCCAAATTAACACATTGTTTCAACTCAGCTAACACAACACTCATTGTTGGTCTCTGAATTGAAGTTGATGCAGTGCATGAAATTGCTATTCCTAAAACTTTCCATCCCGAAGTTACATCAAATTTTCCTTCGAGTCTTGGATCTATAATTGTATTCAAGTCGCCTTTTTCAAGTTGTGGTCTTACAAACTCAAGTATGTGTATTGATGGGTTGCCTTTAATCACTGCAGAGAGACCTGTGATTAATTCCAATAGTACAACTCCATAGCTATATATGTCACTTTTTTCATTCAAGTTATTTAATCTGTAGTACCTGTATAAATATATCACAATGTAGTTAATTGGCAAATCCATGATAATATGAAACTCTATTTGTATAGTATATGGTTTTCATGTACTAGAAAAATGTGTAGGGGATGTCTCAAATCCATGATATATGCACTTAAATTAGTAATTTAGTATCCAAATCCAGATACACTTATAAAAATAAATTATGACATGCAGGACTAGATGGTTCGGTTCAGGAAAATAATTTGAACTGAACCAAACCAAACTGCTACAACAAGTTTATGGTAAAAAATTGAACAGAACTATTCATTTTTCATCCTGAAACAAACTTAACTGATATAAAGTTTATCTGCATCGGTTCGGTGTTTTCAAAGCGAACCAAATAGCTATTATTAACATATATTAAGATTGTTAAGAAAAATCCGAATAGAAGAATAGTGCTGTTTAAAAAAACCAAAAATACCGAACTGTAAATAATTGAACTATGATGGGCAGTTATCAATTCGATTCTTTTAGGTTCAGTTTAACGGTTTGGTTTTCTTTATAGTCCTAATGACATGTCCAAATGTTATTTTACGCAAAAAACTTTTAAGAATAACTTAAAAATAAGTGATGTGCTTACTTAAGTGCTTTAAAAATTTAAATAGTGTATGCTTTAAGCGCTTAATTTAAATACATCTTCTATTTTTTATTTTTTTTTTGGGATATTCTTCTGTATTATATATAAAATAATTACATGAATAAAGGTAGACGGGCAACAAGTTGCGCCGCTAAACCTTTCTGTACAACAATATTTGGTTGTCAAGTAAGCAATTTTTGGTTGTGATTGTGATGCAGACAGTTATTGGCACTAGAATATAAAAGAATCAAGCGGATGAAGACTCACTCTGGATCAAGGTATCCCATTGTTCCCATGATTGCAGATTTTTCATTACCAACATCAACATGAATCATTGTAGAATCTGCATTTTGATTATCACTCTGGTGTTTGACACGTCTTGGTGTCTGACTCGACTCTGATAAATGTATGTGGTTAGATTCAATTATTCAATTTTCTCAAATTATTATTGGTTTCAATGTGTCAATGTCGCTTTTGATGTTTGTGTCTGTTACAGTGCTTCATACTAAATAAAACTAACTTGACTTGTACTTAGCATAAGATTATCTTCTATTATAGAAAGCCATACCTCAAAGCAAGTAATCCATTCTTTGATCTTTGTAGGAGATTGGTAGAAACAAAACCTGAAAGCTGATTGCCTCTTAAATTCCTACAAATAATTTAAGTTTTTTTATTTTTATTTTTATTTTGCATCAGCCATTACCAATTTAGTACCAATGTATAATTTCTATATAGTGTGTGACCATCATAAAAAAGACTTACAAATATTTAAGGGACTTCAATTCTTCCAAAAACTGAGGCATCGATCCAGTTAAGCTATTGTTAGATAAATCCCTGAATCAATATAAGATGAAGAAAATAGTCTTAATTAGAATGGAAAAATATTTAGAGCATAATGACAACATATAGGTAAATTCTAATATGGACCACTTCATCAAGTGGTCCATGGTGGACCAATCACAAATAACATTATAACGAATACGAATTTTACAAAATCCACCGTTGGATTGAAAGTTTATATCATATAGATCATCTATAGAAAAATTTAGAAAAATTAAAAATCATTTGATATGTTATTGAGACACATCAAGATTAACGGTTGTTAAATAACATAAATCTTGATGGGTCTCAATAACATATCAAATGATTTTTAAAAAAATTTAAAAAATTTATGGATGATCTATACGATATAAACTTTCAATCCAACAGTAAATTTTGTAAAATTCATATTCGGTATATCACTTGTCCACGGTGGACCACTCCGTAGCATTAGCCCAATATATATACTCACAAAGATTCCAAGAAAGTCAATTTGGAAATGGTAGGAGTTATTAATCCACTCAGACTGCTTCTGCTCAGATTCCTATACAAAGAAGATGTTCACTTTTAAAATTGAATATCATATATAGTATGAAATCATAGTCCAAAGTGAGACATTTTTTCATTTATAAAAAAGGAAAATGATATATAAATCACTCACAATGATACAATTCTTGGAGGAAGTGAAGTGCTGTAGTTGCATTTTAAGCCCTCCCAAGTGTAGTTTTTTGGTTCACATGGATCACCAACCCAATTTCTTTGAACTCTATAACTTTCTTTTACATTACTTATGGCTTCAACTGTGATTAAATATAACCAAATAGTCATTCAAACTGAAAACTTTTCCATGTAATATACAATAGACTGCACCCACTTTTAGCACCAACACAGACACAAATACTGCATACGACATTGATACATAGATATTGAATTTTCAAAATGGAAATGATTGAATATAAGTATATGTGTATGTGTCTATATCAGACACCAAACTTGTCTTTAATCTAAAGTGACAGCGCTACAATTTGTAAGGAAGTGTAATTCTGCATAAAAAAATTTAGCAAAAAAAACAAATCATACCATCTTCTTCATATGTTGGAAGTGCATCGCGTTGTCTTACTACATAAATCTCCACTGCATTAAGAATAGGCGGAAGCGTCGAACGTTTGGTTCTATGTATTGAAATTCGATGTTCGTTTGCGACTAACGACTTAGGATTAACAACAGTGGTTGCTTCCAAGTATATTGGTACAAAAGATTCAATCAAAGGAGATCCATTCCAAGAGACGGTAAATTCTCTCACTTGATTTTGGTTAAGTTTCTCCACTTCAGCAAAATACAAATAGACATAAAATTTCATATTTGGTTCATCTGGTTTCCAAAAAATTTCCAAAGTATCATCCTCATTTCTTGGCGTAGCGGCATTACTAATAACTTCAAATGGTGCTCTATATCCACCACCATTAACATCAATTACTGAAGAAGTGCTTATAGATTTCCATGAAGAGGAACTATAAGGAAACCAAACTCTATCATAAACATCATCTGCATATCTACCACTTTCATTAAATGATGAACCAATATCCAATCTTTTGAAACGTAAAAGTGAAGCATAATCACCAAACTCAGTGTTATAAATAGAATCAGAAATTGGTCTAAGTTCCAATAATGAGATAAAAGGAATTCCATTTCCTTTATTCACCAGACAAACATTTGTATCATCTGATTCTGCCATACTGATTATTTCCATTGTAACTTGTTCTGAAGCATTCTTAAATTTCACTGATGACCAGAAATTTACACCAACATAGAGATCAAACTCAGGTAGTTTGTTTTTGCCGTCATAGTTTCCATATAAGAAAGAAGCTCTTATTAAATGTAAACTGTATTTTCTTCCGGCTTTTAATTGGTAACAGTTTCGGTTTCCGTCGGGAAAACTTCTGAGATCTGATAGTGGGAATGGTAGAGTTGGATTGTTTGGATATGCATAGTCAGAAGAAATGTTGTTGTCAAGTCCTGTTTGTATGTATGATCCATCAGAGCTGTATTTTATTTTTGTTATATCATCTGTGTAGCCCATATTCACTGGAGCACCACAATCAATGCTTATGAAGCCTGAATAGAAACAAAATAGATTGACAAATACAAGATTTTAGTTTAATTACACTTCAAAATGGCTTATGGTTGGTTTACATTATGAGAGTGTTTAGAAGAATTAAATTAGTATTATCTCATCTCATGAAAACATACTTAATATTAATGTTTGGATTCCCTAAAATAACTTTTGATGCATACGTACATCTATGAAGCACAGAGGCAAACACATGTGATTTGGATTTATTGCACTCAAGAATCCACTTATTCATGCAGTTAAGAACGTCAGTGACTGTTGGATTGAGATCTGAATTGTTCGATCTTGATCCAACAACCACTGACGTCCTTGACTGTGTGAATGTGTGGATTTCCAACTGCAGCAAATCCAAATCCCGAGATACATCTTCGATCAAACATATGTATTCGTGTAAGAAACCAAACATGTGTTGAACACCAGATACATCTTCAATTTAAAGTTTCGGTACTATGTCCCATCACTTTTTCTACTTTTTTACACACACAAAAATCATAATAATTTATGAATAAGCATTCCCTAGAGTAGTTGATTATATTATAGATTAATCAAGCTATTTACCTAAATGAGTGTGCTAACCTTTTTGTCGTTGTGCATGAACTAAAACTTTAACACCAAAACAGAAAATCTGAAACAGAATGAATCCAATTGAATTGACCATGTTTTAGCCAAAGAAGAGGAGCTTTGTGAAATGAAATTCTATAATAATGTTACAAACTTGATATGCTTAATTATTGGAAACTACCTAGCTAGTATAGTGAGTCAAACGTCAACTCTGACACGGGTTGATGTTTTTGACAAAACCAGCATTTTGCAATGTCTATATTATTTAATATTGGAAAAAGGTACCATGTTAAAGGATTTAAATAAAGAAATACTGAGTATTTATAATTATTCGTGTATTTAATTTACTTTTAGAAAATTTCACAAGTTTATTGCATAAATTTTTAAAAAAATATTATTATTTTTAGTTTTTTAACATGTGTCTTTAGGATACATATTAATAATATTCTTTAATATTTAGTCCCTAGTGCAATCGATATTATTTCACAACTATTAAAAAACATGTACAAATTTTGAACAAAAAAGTGTATAAATAGATTGCTTAAAAGGAGAAAGAAAATAATTTTTAGTAAATTTTTATTTTTAAGTATTGTTACAAAAAATAATAATTACATGATATCAGTACAAAGTTAATTTCCATTGTTGTGATTGTTAATATAGTCGGAGAATCCGTGAGACATATATAAGGCGAGTTTTCTTCTCTCAACCTAATATTTTTTCATGATATCGAGGTTTAGGGCTCAAATATTTTGTTACTGAACCAATTCATTTTTTATAAACCACCTTTTACAAGCCAAATTCTAATATGGACCACTTCTTCAATATGGTAGACCAGTATTTAAAAAATATTTAAAATATGATAGATTATATATGTTGTTGTTTGATAGTATAATTTAATGGTTATTCTTATTTTTATTATTGAAATAATGACTTAATTGACACCGGTATGATTAAAACAATATATAATAAAGATGCAACTCGTAGTGAATTGACGTTATTCTTTTTTTAGCCAAAAAGATGAGAGGAGCCGTGATTTTATACTTTTAAATCGACAGTCTTTAAGCATTGGTCCACGGTGGACCACTTGTAAGGAACATAACTAGGTAGTAATAAAAAGGGGCAATCGCCAGTGGCGGATCTGCAGTTCGGCCAGCCCGAGCACTTCTATGGTCAAAAACTTTGGTATCTCAGGGGTTAGTTTGAACAAAACTAAGATATTTTTTGTTCAAAACTGAGATTTTAAGCCGGCTAAATAAATTTTCTAGCTCCTGTCGATTAAAAGAGAAAGTTGATCATCAGACTTGAAATCACAAGTTTACTACTACAGAGTACAGACAAACAATAAATTACTCGGTAATGTTTACTTATAAACCAATAGGGCTAGTTCACCTTCATCAACTCTCTTGCTCAAAATATTTACATGTTAAGAATATTATATCTCGATCATTAGATCCCTAGCTTATGTCCCAAGGAATAGGGAAACAATATGATGAACAAAATGAAACTCAAAGATCCTGTATGATCTATAACCTGAAGCATGAAGTGTAACAATGTACATATATCTTCATAATAATTGCTTGCAATAAGTCCTATACTGCGCCCAAAGAAACATTTGCCTAATCTTGATACATGGTGTCAGCCTATATATTTGCCAAACCGATACTACAACCGTTTCTATATGGTACTGCATAATTACTCAGATGGCGAAATTTCAAGTACATGACTACCTATAACAGATCGACGTTCCTATAGATTGTTTAACAATCATGGAGGTCAGGAGCATCATAGTTTAAGCTTATTCTATCTTACTTTATTATCCAATGTAACTTAAGCTTTTATGATGGAGTTGAATTGCAATCCATCGTGACACAACCAAATTGAGCATAAGAGCAATACTTAGCAACAATACAAAGAGCCAAAACATTGCATTATAATTGTTTTCCACCACAGACTGAACTCAGCTAATTGAAGTTGAAGTGTGATCAAAATATCAAACACAAAAAAGATATATATGCTAAAATATGAGCAATAATTTAATCACTAGCGAAAATAAAATAGAACCTGAAATTGTAAAGTAAGAAGAAACAATAAAAATAGTAGCAACATTGATAAATAAATGGAACCAGAAATGAGGAGGGAGGAAGAGAAGGAGACAATCCCAACCATAGCCGGCAACAGCAGTGTCATCCTCCACTACTGCTGTGCCCGATTTCTGTCGTCTTTCCACCATGTTTTGTAGTTCGGTCATCGCTGCTGAACCAGATGGTCATTTCGCCACTGATAGTCCACCACTGCCATTTTCTGTCTCCCGAATTCTCTCACTCCTCATATCTCACATATCACCTCCCTCCATCTCGTTTCTTTGGAAGTGATTACGTTGTGCAAAAATCGAGAGGATAGCAAATAAAAGTAAGGAAAATATCATTGTGATAGAGGGATGCTGTATTCTGAACCTTACAAGTGATACTGTATTCTAAAAGTTTACAAATCACAAGTGTGATAGAGGGATACTGTATTCTGAACCATAAGAATGAACTTATCATTTATGCATGAGTTTGAAAATCGCAAGTGAGAGTGAAATGTTATGAAAATATGCGAAAAAAGCAACAGTTAAGTCATATCATATGTAATGCAGTTCACTTATTTTGTGGTTCAGATCAGTTTAAAACAGTTCGACCCCCTGAATATCCAATTTCAGAAGGCCATAAACTAAGGCACCAAATATTATTAACAATTACACAAATAAGTGAACTATGGACTATCTTTGTGAACAATGTAGAAGAGTTAGAACAATCTACAGGAGTTAAACCTAAACTAAAGTAACAGTGTCTTCTGACCCCCGAACCAGATTCAACTGGTGGTGAAAACTACAAAAAAAAAAAAGTAACAGTGTCTTAGTTGCAAATAACATTCCACCTACTAATTCAGTGTTACAAAATTTTGGATTTTGTGAGTGTTGTCCAGCCTATAACAGTGTCTTAGATGCAAGATTTTGGATTTTGTGGGTGTTGTCCAGCCTATAACAGTGTCTTAGATGCAAGATTTTGGATTTTGCAAGTACCAGTGTCTTAGTTGCAAAGAACATTCCATAATTCAGATTTGAAGATTTCCTACTTTTTACTGGAGATGCAATACCGCCTTAATATTAATATTAATATTAAGATCAGTAAATGGCTAATGTTTTCAATTCCATGCAGATGGAAGCACCAATGCTCAAAGTGACACCATTTGTTCAAATTCCATCACATTATAGCCGCATATTAACAAGGCTGCATTGAATTAAAGCATATATGAAGCAATGTTTGGTATGCTACCAATATCAATAAATGGCACTTACAGAGAGTATATATTGAAGAATTTTGTTTAGTCTATTAAGAAATAAAATAATCGTTTTTATTATCTTTCAGCCAATTGAAGGTAATTACAGAATGATCCTTTAAACTGATTAGTGAAGGAATTATAAACATCTAGGAAACTTACCACTGTATCGGCCCATCAGCTTGACGACACCGATACCATTTTCAACACTGTCAGCTTCAGCATGTACTGCATTTTTAGCACGTTGAGCCTCCTCAATTCTTGATTGTCAACTGATTGGAAGCAAGACCACAATGGTACTAATAACTCCATCGGAAACCTTCCAAAACTAATCATAGACTAGTACCAAAACCAGAAGGAGAAGCTTATGATAAAATGCATAAAAATTATATAATAATGATCTAAAGTCAAGTGACACACAAAACACAGAATACTACACTTCTGAAATATTTGAGCATCTCAACTTATATTACAAAGAGCATATCCACCATAACAACATATGCAAGTTTTACCTACAACACAATTAGCAAAAACTGACTAAAAAATTATTTACATTTCCAATTGATACATCAAATTGTTCAATCAAAATATACAAAAAGAATCAGCAAACACAACAGGGGAGAGGGAGTAAATTAGTTACAAATAGAGAAAATTGGAAAGGAATAAAACATAAAATATTTGGTAATAGTCCACTTTTAAGCTTTTGTGTATGAAATTCAAAATAACTATCCAAATCAACTATAAGTAACAGTTATGTTGAAATTAAGTTGTTTATGAAATGATATTCTTGAAGCCAATATTTTAAAATGCTTCTTTAAACTTTTCTGAAGTACAATAAGGAAATCATAAATTGGAACTTTCGTTGCTCATCATATTATAAAGTTTGACATATATAAGCTATTTCTACATAAAACTGAGGCCTTAAGTTTGCAACCTTATATAGAAACCTGATAAAGATCATTCTTTTCATTGATATAGAAACCTAATAAGTTTGCAAATAAAATGAGATTACACATTCAAAATCAATTGTGATAAGCATAACTGACAAGTCACTTTCTTTACAAGGTAATATCACCAATTGGAAGTCAGTTTTCCTTGTAAATTGTTATCCGACGGTTAGGATACTTTGCTTTATAACCAAGCTTCTCCATCATTTGGGTCCTCAAATCAAACCAAGCAAGTTCATTATCTTTTCTTGTGAAGAATATTTCCCCCTTCGTCCCCACTCCGATAGGACGGCAAATGTAAGGCAACGGTCCAATATTGAAGAGTCTGGTCCACGATTCCTTTATACCGAGCTCACCCAAAATTGATATGTAAAAAGTAGTCGTATCTACATGAAATGAGATCAACGTTATGAACCCATTTAACGCCGCCAAGTTTATCCACGACCCTCCAACATCAAAACAATCATCTACGTCTGAGGGTATAGGTGTGATGAAGAACACTTCATTACTCAAGTAAAATGATACCAAACATGGTCGAAACGGATCAGATTCATAATGATCTTCACACAACCAATGACACACTCCGTCCATATAGACTTGGTTTCCCTCAGTACATTCCAAAGAATAAGGCATGTTAACATCAAGTTTCCTCCACGAGTTACTTCTTAGACTATATATCTCCCATAAGCCATCTAAAGATATATCATTATCTCCCAATAAGGATTCTACATATTTTTCTTCCAATCCATGTACATCACATACAAAACATACATAACGAATGATCTTATAGTCATCTGTAACACAGTCATAACCGAATCCTTGAAGATAAGCCAATACCGCAATACTAATATTATCCTTAGCAACATCCGGGATACACGACTCAATCAAATCAACACGACTAGGAGGAATGACCTTGAATTTGTTGGTATGTAAATTCAACAATACAAGTAAGTGATAACAACATTCATCATCATAGATACAAAGTCTGCCATTGATACTACCAAAACCAAAAATATGAAAATAATTTTGGTTTGCAAATGGATTCAAGAAATCTAATTTGACTTTATTCTCAAACTTTTCACCAGAAAGAGAATACAAAACTTCTTGATGAGGTTCATAAACCTTTAAGAGGAGAGATTCTCCGTTGTAATAAGAACAACGGTGAGAATTAGATAATAAATTGTTGCGGAACATGTTGATGAAGTGATGATTTTGAAATAAGAGAGACCATGATTTATGAACGCATTCAAATCGTTTGAAAGATTTAAGAGACAATTTAGATAGAATGGAGAAGACAATATCAGCAGGTATATAAGTATTCACCTTTTCCTTTGTCGCAATCACTGATTTCTTCTCCATTGGAATGGTAACTGTAAGGTGTTAGGGTTTCCGTTGCGCGGGGTAAACGAGCTGAGACTAGTGTAACTCTTTCTAATTTTCTTTTTTTGAAACATTTTCAATTCTTTTTTGGATTAAATATTTTTTTTATATAACTGGATTAAAATGAATATAAATTTGTCATTAGGAACTAAAAGAAAATAAGAAATTTTTCAAAATTAAAACACTTTTTTTTTATATGGACGAAAATCAAAATTCATCAATTTAATTTTACAATGGTGATTTTGTTTTTTTACAAATGACTTCCTAGCCATTAATACATGTTGATGTTCTTTTGAGTATGGATACTTCCAATGGGCAGGGTCTAAAAATATACCCCGTATGTGGGTAGCAATTTGTGTACCCATGTTACCTGTGCTATTAAAAATAATTCGACCAATTATAAAATATCCACTTTCACCTTATTTGTTTATTTTGGTGGTAGAGGGATTGATTTCTCTCATTCACCATGTTGTTGGGCGGGGTGGGGTGATCTTCATGGTGTGAGGATTTATCATGGTGTTCCAGAAGTCTTTCATCTTCTATTTCTAGATAATTGTTTCTTATTTTGTAGAGTAAACATGCAATTTAGTCCTCGAACTATCACTCTCTCACCAATTTAGTCTCTAAACTATTAAAAGTAATTAAAAAGTCCCTAAACTATTTTCCATCCATCAATTTAGTCCCTACCGTTAAGTGATCGTTAGTGGTCCCTAAACTATTAAAATACTTCAATTTAGAGCAACTGCAGCGCAGGTTGCTTAGTGCCAACCTGTATCCATAAGTTCCGTTTTTCAATTTTTGCAGCATTGGAGCAGTTACACGTGGCATTCTCATTGCTTAACATTTTGTGTCAGTTGCTTTCTGAAGCAACGAAAGGGACAAGTTGCTTCTCATTAAAATAATATTAAACTTTGTTAAAATTTCAACCAGAAATTCATAGATGAGAGGAAAGAAAACATATCATTCTAATAACAATGAAAATAAAGATGAAGAGAAAACATAAACATAAAAATCTCAAAAATACAATCTTTTCTCATAAATAGATTTAGAAATGTTTCAAAAAAAAGTTAGTAAAAAAAGGAGAAAGGAAAATAGATCCAGATCTGATCGACTAAAAAAGAAAAGATAGCTGAGTTTGATGATCTGTTTTCCTATGACAATTTTATATTTGTGGTGAGATCAATTAAATGAGAAATGAAAGTTTGAAAGTGTTTTGTGGTGAGATGGTGAAATTTTGAGAAATTGAAGGAGAAGAAGAACAGTGTGTGTGTGTGTGGATGTTGTTCTAGTTTATGGAGTTTGAGTGTGTGTGTTTCTATCTAGAGTATTCAGATAAAGGAAAAAAATGTGGCTCGTGAGTTGTGTGTGTTGCTTTAACAGTTGTTTCCCATCTCAAAGTATTTATTATTTAATTTTTTATTATATTTATCATTTAACTTTTTTAATATTGTAATTATTTTACTTTTACATATAAACAAAAATAATTGAATTAATGTTGGATGAAAATAAAAAAATAAAATAAAAGGGTGGGGTCAAATATATGTTGCTTACTATAATTACCATTGGAGTAAAATGTGTTAAAATTGCTTAGAGGTTGCTTAAGTGCAAGGTGGCAATTTGGACCCACAAAAAATACCTCAAGCAACCAAAATTGGTTCTCCCATTGGAGATGCTCTTAGTCCCCAAGCTATCTTAAAAACAACAAAAAGTAGTCTCTAAACTATCATAAAAAACCACAAAATCATCCTTTAAAACTTATGTAGTAAAAGATCAAATAAATTTGCCCAACAACAACTAGTATCCCATTAAAATCACAAACCTGAGTCTCTCTAGTCCATTGAACTTTTAAACCTCGTCATCCCAATAATTCTAGCAATGGTACGTTTTAGAGCTGTTGCACCAGTGACAAAGCAAGCTGCTGCAAAGGTGAACAAAGTGTTGTTGCACCTGCCGCAAAACCTACACTAGGTAAACCTATAAATATTAATGGTGCAGGACTGTTGTAGAGACCGAAGAATCCAGTTTTTAAATCAGTCGTTGCTGTCAAAAATAGCGTAGTCAGTCCAGAACTTGTAGATCCGATGAAAGCATACAACAACACAAATGATACAATGTCAATGAGATTCATGCCGACTCTAGGATTAAGCCGAGGAACACGCAATGAAGGACCTTTTACTTAGTGCTTTTGTTTGATACTTGCTAATGATATTTGGTTTTTTTGCAATGAAGGACCTTCTACTTAGTGCTTTTGTTTGATACTTGCTAATGATATTTGATTTTTTGCAATGAAGGACCTTCTACTTAGCGCTTTTGTTTGGTCTTTTGTTTGAACCTTCTATTTAGTTCTTTTGATGGATTATGATTTAGTTGACTTTTATGTAATGAATTTGATGAATTATGATTTAGTTGGCTTATGTAATGAATGAATGAATTATATGGTTTAATTTATGGTTAAGCAAGATCAATGTATTGATAGAAAGAATGAGTTTTATGTTAAACGTACCATTGCTAGAATGATAGGGATGACGAGGTTTAAAAGTTCAATGGACTAGAGAGACTCAAGTTTGTGATTTAGGGATCACTAACGGCCACTTAACGGTAGGGACTAAATTGATGGATGGAAAATAGTCTAGGGACTTTTTAGTTACTTTTAATAGTTTAGGGACTAAGTTGGTGAGAGAGTGATAATTCGGGGACTAAATTGCATGTTTACTCTATTTTGTATGGCTACTATAACTGAGGTCAATTAACTTATGAGGATCTTACATACTTAAGGATTATTGTAATTTTGAAGCTTTTAATATAGCTATGGCAGGAAAACAAGCTTGGAATATTGTTCAAAATTTGAACTCTAGTGGCAAAGTTAATTAAAGCAAGGTATTTTCCATGTTCTTTATTTGAAGATCCTCTGGGATATAATCCTAGCTGTGTTTGGCGTAGTATTTGGCATGCTCGACAAATTCTTTTTCTTGGATGTAGGTGGCTAATTGGTAGTGGTGATAATATTCGTGTTTTCTATGAACCATGGCTGTGTGAGAGTGATAATAGATGGGTGTCTTCGCTTCAACCTGCAAGTTTATCAGTTACGTACTAATATTTGTTAACAATTTATTAAACGAATATTATAAAGCATGGAATATAGCTAAGGTTCGTAACTTGTTGGTTCGGTCGAAGAGGATAAAGTGGTCTGGGAAGTGGAAAGAAATGGTTATTATTATGTGAAATTTCGTGAAATCTGGTTATAAGTTAGGTATGCGTCGTATTATACGTAGTGACTAATAACTGCCTATTTCGTAAGCAGTAATACCTAACTAGGTCACAATAGTAAGCAGCAAATAAAGAGGTAGAAAAAGATAATCTTAATATATACATTTTCAAAACCTAATCCAGATTAAGACAGCCAGAGAGGAAAAGGAAGACAAAACTACAAGTCATTTCTCTACAAAAGAGGACGTCATTGGCAAATAAAGAGGCAGAAAAAGATAATAATATAATATATACATATTCTCAAAACCTAATCCAGATTAAGACAACAAGAGAGGAAAAGGAAGTCATTTCTCTACAAAATAGGATGTCATTGATAATACTCAAGTTTGCATTTTAGTTGTCAGTGTTTGCGAGAAGCACGACCACCAGGGGATTGGGCCTTCAGATAAGCCAAGTAATATTTAATCAGCTACTGCTTTGATTGGAAGAGGTGCCATCTCCAAATAGTCAAAATCATCTGTGATACCAATCTGCATGGAGACACAAAGTGCAAGACACATAACTAACATCAGAAACAAAGACATATGATAGTAGACAACTTGACTGATACCACAGATAGAGCTATGTTCATTCTGATAAGATTAAAAAAAGTATATGTGACGTGGTAAGATTGATAATATACCAAGTTATATCATTCCATTAAAGGACATTTTAAAAAAAATCCTTCCATTAATGTAACTATTTCAGAACAAAAGAAGACTAATAATTAGCTATGAATTAAACACAGGGGTTGCAGATTGAGGTATTAAACTAAAATGACTGGACCTCCTGGTACATGTTTTGAAGTTGTTCCTTAGCCTGAGGGAAGTTGTTTGAACACCACTGCTTCAGAGTGAAAATATTGTCTGCACCATTTTTAGCCGCGACAAAAAGATAATAATAAGCATCACCATTGAAAGTATGAAAATGAGAAATTTCATTATACAAGATACTCCATTCTCCCCTCCTGGACACAACTCCATACGGGGGCAAAATGAGCATGAAAACACAGAAAGTAGAACCTGTCCATCTGTTAGCTGATGCATGAGCAACTTCAATTGCTTCCTCTGCCAATATTAATACAAATACATCAGTGTTATGATTCCCAATAACAAGGTATTCAGATTACCCTTCTAAATCATCAAATAAGTGTACAGAAAAAATGGGGGAAAAAATGTCTTACTCATTGCTTCAAAGGCAGCGGGATCATTATCTCTATATTTTTCCAACTCACTCTGCAAATATCAAATATTTGACTGTTAAAAAACTCGCGCAATGAAGATCATATATAATGCACTACTAACAAGTCATCAATAAGCCAACCTTCAATTCATTATGCTTCAGCTGAATGGCTTTTAAATCTGCTAGGGCCGCTTCTCGTTCATCCTAGAAGAAAAAAAATGCAATGTTAGGATATATGATGACCAGCCATCCGATTCCTCTAAAATCAGGAAAAATGGCATCTGGTAAGGGAGGCATTTAACTCACAGATTCTTCACGCCCCTTCTTTAGTGCCTCACATTGTTCAACGAGTTGGGCGTGCCGTTTCCCACTGCTTTGCAGTTCAGAATCAAGTTTTTGATGCACGTTCCTAAGCTGCACATCGTGTTTACAATGTTGTAATTAGGTTACAGTGAGATACAATAGAGGGAAATGGTACCGGACAAGTGAGTCGGCGACCAACATATCAACACAAAGATAGTAAAATAGCCCACTTTAGTAACTTTTACAATAGATCTTCACCTGATTTCCAGCACAGCTAGGAAGACTCCAAAAGTATACCTGAGAACCAAATCTAGGAGCATTAATCAATTAATAAACTAGAGGAAGAAACTTAACTCAACCAGAAAAACCTTAGCATTTTTGGTTTTGCATAGGAACTCTCAAAACTATGATTTTGACAAAGGCTTGTTTGAATTGGTTTATTTGAATTTATCTACTGACACAAACATTTGTGAGACTGTATGAGAGAGCTTATGGAAACGACTTATGACATGTCTAGAACTTTATAAGTTGTTTGCAGCTTATATCCATAAGCTCTCTAGGATAGACTATGAAAACAAATTATACCTTATATGAAAACAATGACTTTTTTTTTCTTTTATTATAAAGATAAATCATACGATAAACACTTATGCATTTTTTTTAATAAGGCTAAGATTTATTAGAATAAAAGCAAGTACAAGATGTAAATTTACAAGAGGAACACAAGTCCCCTAATAGCCCACGAAAAGAAAAGCTAAACAGGGACCCCATCACCCCAATCTGCAAACAGAAGAAAAACGAACCAGGACCAAACAGGGCCAAAGGAAGAGCACAGACAAAAACAAATAACAAAAACTGAGACCATCCCAAAGCACTTCCTTCATGCTACTGAAAAAACAACAGCAAACAGCACTGGCAACATTTTAAAGAAAACGTGGAAACAAAATAACCACCCACCCCTCCCCCCCCACCGCACACTACAAAACACTTATGCTATAAGCGATTAATTACGTTGTTTATCCAAAAAGGGCCAAAAGATAGCATGTAACAAGGAAAAACAAAACATGCACTATATATACTAGTAATTTCATTGTAAACTTAAACAGTCCTAACAGTGATAATATTACTAGAACTATAAACAAGCATCAGTGGTTGAGTTGAGATGTTAACTTACAGAAGTTCCTATCTTATCTTTGGAAACAAGGTCATCATCTACCAAGCTTTGGACAACATCTTTCACAGACTGAGTTATAACACCCTTCTTGGGACCCATCTTCTCAAGCTCCTTAAGCTGAAATCAACAAAAAAAACAATAGCAACAAAGGAAAAATATAAATCAGCTTATAAATCATATGAAAAATCGAATAAACAAAAACAACTTTAATCTAAATAAACAAAATGGTAAATGTTGATGGTGGTAGTAACCAACCAGGTAGAAGTCTTGAGATTCATAAAAGATTTGAAGCATCTTCTCTCGCTTCTCTTCCAACGAAAGACCTCTTTTCTTCGACTGAATCAAAACAAAAACACATCAATCAAATTGCGCTTCATGGAAACACAATTTACAAAAGCCATGGACCGATTTCGAACTCCATTAGGTTAATTTTGTAGTCAATCCTAATAATTCATAACGATTGAATCAGATGAAAATGAACAAATTGAATAAAACTAAAGTTTCAGCTATTGAAGCTAGCAACGCAAACGATATAGTTAAAATTACAATTCATGAATACCTTTTATTTGACTGAATCAAAACAAAAACACAATAATCCAATTAAAATTCACGGAGAAGCAATTTACAGAAGCCTGGACCAATTTAGAACTCGATTAAGTTAAATTTTGTAGTCAATCCAAATAGTTCATAATTTTTGCAATTAATTCAGATGAAAATGAACAAATTGAATAAAACTAAAATTTCAAGCATTGAAGCTAGGGATTCATACGGTAGAGTTCAAATTTGTGATGAAAACAGCAACAAAAACAAATCAGTCAAATAGCAATTCATGAAGATGCAATTTGCAAAAGCCATGGACCGATTATGCACTTGTTTAGGTTAATTTCTGTAGTCCATCCAAATAATTCATTCCTAATGCTAATCAATCAGATGAAAATGAACAAATTGAATAAAACTAAAATTCCAACTATTGAAGCTAGCAATTCAAACGATAGAGTTCAAATTTGTGATTACAACAGAAACAAAACACATTAATCAAATTGCAATTCATTGAGACGCAATTTACAGAAGCATTGGACCAATTAAGCACTCGATTAGGTTAATTTTTGCAGTGAATCCAAATAATTCCTAATTAATGCGATTTAATCAGATGCAAACGAAGAAATTGATTAAACTAAAGCGATTAAAACGATAGAGTTCAAATTTGTGATGAAAACAGCATTAATCGAAACGCGCGTTGCAAAATAATCGAAAGAGAGGAAGCGGATAACCATTGCTACGGCAGCGGGGGAGTGTGGTGGAAGATTCTAGAATCGCGATTCTCTGCTTTTAGCGGGAAAATGGTTTGATGAATTTCGCACTTGGTAGTATTATTATGTTCCCTCTTTTAATTTTCTTTTTGGGTTTTTTTCCTACAACTACAAGTCTACATGCATTTTATTTTTTCCGGTAATTTAGTCTATAAATTTTATTTTTAAATGAATAAGTAAAATATTTGAAGTTCAAATTTAATTAAAATATTTGAAGTTCAAATTTAATCTTTGCATTATAAGTTTGTTTTTGTCAGATAGCTTAGTGAATAGAATTTCACCTCTAAAAGATGAATAAGTGGACGTATCAGAGTTCGAACCTCAATCCCTACACTTTACGTGCAAATGTCCTATCAATTGAGTTAGGCTCACGGAACATTTTTGTATTATAAGTTGAGAAGTGCTAGTGTCACACTTTCTAACACTCTCTTTTGACACACTCCAATTATAATTGGCCACATCATCCACTTTATTTATTCTTTTACCTAGTAACCGGTTGTGCAGGTTCATAAAAGTTAAAAAAAATATGCCACTATTTTTTTGTTCTTCGTCTTTCTCCTTTCTTCCATTGCAAAGACTTCTTCATCACTTTTTCTGAACATTCAAGTTTTCCGGTTGTTATTTTAATTTGTTACACTCTTAATCAAAGTTTCTCTACTCTTTCTGTTCTTACACAATTTTTTTTTTAGATTTCACTTTCCTCTAATTTCCTCTTCATTCTGCACATAAAGAAATCTCAATAGTTCACAAGAAATTGGAGCAAAATTTTGCAGCATAATCAACAACAAAATTAAACTCTTGTTTTGTACATACGAAGTATGTTAACGACAACAATATGAAACAGAAAATCCGAAGTTATCGTCGCCGAAATAAATTGTATCCTACTCCGCCACTACTGCAAAGCGGCGCTCACTCTCTAAGGAAGGTGTAGACACACCGGTTGGGGATCTAGATCTCAAGGCTCCTTGCACCTTCCGGTTTGTCCATGGTTTCTCTTGTTCGGTTTTTTTTTTTTCATTCTAGTTGGGGTTGTTGTAGAATATTTTAGATCTCATTACCTAAATTGTTCTTGAGTTGGGTTCTTGAGGTTATTGATCTGTGGATGTTTTCCAGATCTCATTGCTAAGAGATATGGCTGCTTGTATCAACCACCATTTACCTTTGATGCGTTTTGACAGAAGAGATACTGTGGGAGGTTCAGTAGGGAAGATGAAGGGTTTCAAATCCATATAATAATAAAAAAAAAAAAAAAATAGATGCAGTATTGGAAATGAATCCGGTAGCAGGTAAATGACTAAAATCTAATATATGACATGGCTAATGGTAATTGGAGTGTTTAAATGAGTGTGTTAGTGAGTGTGACCTTAGCATTGCTCTTATAAGTTATAACCATGCCAAGTTAGTTACATTTATGGGGACATAACTATTACTCCCTCCGTCCCATTTTATTTGAACCAGTTGACTGTCTCACGTTTGCCAATATAAAACTTTAACGATTAATATCTTTAATTATATAATAGTAAAAATTATAAAAATTTGATATTTTGAAAATATAAATCGAGACGAATCCAACAAGATCTTATATGCTAATATTTATTTTTATTTATGAATAAAAAAATAGAATCAAAACGAGATATATGAATAGTATCTACAGTCAAAATGACTCAAATAAAATGGGACGGAGGGAGTAGTAGTTTATTGTAATTATTATTTTTATTTTATTTGGACAAGTATTTTACTTTGGAACTTTGCATTATTTTTTATAAGATTGAGATAAATTAACGAATTAAATAAGATGTGAGAACACTTTTACAATTCAATACTAAAAGTGTATGTAAAATATTATAATTAGGAGTAATTAAAATTAGTGAGAATAAAGCATCAAATTATTCATTTGCTAACTCCACACATGAGTTGACTTCTCTGAAGTAATATTGTATAGTGACAACCAATTCTGAAGGTGCAGTAAACTTAGAAAATCTTCTAAGAGATATTCGAGATAAGATATGAAGGTAGAATGATTAAGGACAACATATGCAACAAGGATTTCAAAAATAACACGATCAAAATAGAGATGATGAAGAATACGCATAGCATGAAGTAGGGGTGTCAAAATGGATGGATTTGGATTGGATTGCTAATGGATGGATAAAAAAAATTCATTAATCCATTAACAATCCATTAAAACTCATTCAAAATATCAAATCCAATTCATCCATTGGAGATAAAATCCAATCCAATCCATCCATTATGGTATTTTAAATGGATGGATATCCGTCCAATCCATCTATTAAATTACTTTTATTTTTTAATAACATATTTATTAATTAAATAGATTATTTTTATTAATAACATAAAACCCAAAAAATCAGTCGAAAACTCAAAAAACACCTAAAATCAAAAAATCGGCCGAAAATCCAAAAATCGGCAAAAAACCAAAAATCGGCCGAAAACCCAAAAATTCATAAATCGGCCGAAAATACAAAAAATCGGTTGAAAACCCAAAAAATCGGTTAAAAAACCTAAAATCGGTCGAAAAACAAAAAATCGGACAAAAACCCAAAAAATCGGCCGAAAACACAAAAAAAAATCGGCCAAAAAACCAAAAAAACCCGAAAATTCATAAATCGGCCGAAAACACAAAAAAATCGGTCCTAAACCCAAAAAATCGGCTGAAAAACCTAAAATCAGCCGAAAAACCAAAAATCGGCCAAAAACCCAAAAAATCGGCCGAAAACACAAAATCGTCCGAAAAATCTAAAATCGGCCGAAAAATCGAAAATCGGCTGAAAACCCTAAAAACACCCGAAAATCCATAAATCGGCTGAAAACCCTAAAAACACCCGAAAATCCATAAATCGGCCGAAAACACAAAAAAAAATCGGTTGAAAATCCAAAAACTCGGCTGAAAAACCTAAAATCATCCGAAAAACCAAAAATCGGCCAAAAACCCAAAAAACCGGCCGAAAACACAATCGTCCGAAAAATCTAAAATCGGCCGAAAAACCGAAAATCGGCCGAAAACCCTAAAAACACCTGAAAATCCATAAATCGGCTGCAAACCCTAAAAACACCCGAAAATCCATAAATCGGCCGAAAAACCTAAAATCGGCCGAAAACACAAAAAAAATCAACCCAAAAACTCGACTGGAAAACCTAAACTCGGCCCGAAAATCGGCTGAAAACTCAAAAAATCGGCCGAAAACACAAAATCGGCCGAAAAACCGAAAAATCGTCCGACAAACCTAAAATTGGCCGAAAACACAAAAAACTGGCTGAAAAACCAAAAAACGCCAGAAAAACCTAAAATTGGCCGAAAAGTTGATTTTAGGTTTTTCGGCCGATTTTCTGGCGTTTTTTGGGTTTTCGGCTGATTTTCAGTTTTTCGGCCGATTTTGGATTTTTGGGTGTTTTTTTTGGGTTTTCGGCCGATTTTAGGATTTTTTGGTTTTTCGGCTGATTTTCGGTTTTTCATTAGATTTTTTGTGTTTTCAGCCGATTTTAGGATTTTCGGCCGTTTTTTGGTTTTTCTGCTGATTTTAGGTTGTTCGGCCGATTTTTTGAATTTTGGATTTTCGGGTGTTTTTTTTTGGGTTTTTCGGTCGATTTTCAATTTTTCGGTCAATTTTCAATTTTTCGGTCAATTTTTGGGTTTTCGGCTGATTTTTGCGTTTTCGGGTGTTTTTTGGGTTTTAGGTTGATTTTTTGAGTTTTCAGCCGATTTTTGTGTTTTTTTTGGGTATCCGGCCGATTATTTGGGTTTTCGCCCGATTTTAGGATCTTCAGGTGTTTTTTTGGTTTTCAACTGATTTTTTATTTTTGAATTGGTTGTTAATTTTATTTTTTAAAAATTGATTATCTATTGGATTTGAGGTTATTGTACTATATATGATCCATTGGATTTTCAAATTAAGGTGGATGGATTGGATCCAATCCATCCATTTAATGGATGGATTGGATCCAATCCATTTAATAATTTTTTTACTAATGGATGGATTGGATTGATCCATTAGTGAGTGGATTGGATGGATAACGGATAAATGGATAATTTTGACACCCCTAGCATGAAGTAAATTCCACACCTTGAAAATTATTGCGACCATGATTGCAATAGAAATCTTGGATTAGACCATCATGAGCATTTTGTTATATGCTCCATCAACATTAAACTTAAGGGTGTGTTTGTTTCAGAGTTATAAAATTGATTCCTGGGAATAGAAGGTTGGAAATAAATATACCTACGTTTGTTAGGAAGGAATACAAATTTATTCCTTGGAAAAAATTATGCCCAGGAGATTTATTTTCCCATGAATAGGGAAGTTTTGTTCCCAAGTGATAATGGGGGGAACTTTTATTCCCATGTATATGGTAATAAGTTTTTGTTTGCAAAAGACTATGTTATCCCCACCAAACCCACTAACCCCATTACATAACTTCATGTGCATATAGTTTGCAAGAAAAATAAACTACCCTTGTGCATGCAAGTTGTTAATTTTATTTTTAAAAAATTGATTATCTATTGGATTTGAGGTTATTGTACTATATATGATCCATTGGATTTTCAAATTAAGGTGGATGGATTGGATCCAATCCATCCATTTAATGGATGGATTGGATCCAATCCATTTAATAATTTTTTTACTAATGGATGGATTGGATTGATCCATTAGTGAGTGGATTGGATGGATAACGGATAAATGAATAATTTTGACACCCCTAGCATGAAGTAAATTCCACACCTTGAAAATTATTGCGACCATGATTGCAATAGAAATCTTGGATTAGACCATCATGAGCATTTTGTTATATGCTCCATCAACATTAAACTTAAGGGTGTGTTTGTTTCAGAGTTATAAAATTGATTCCTGGGAATAGAAGGTTGGAAATAAATATACCTACGTTTGTTAGGAAGGAATACAAATTTATTCCTTGGAAAAAATTATGCCCAGGAGATTTATTTTCCCATGAATAGGGAAGTTTTGTTCCCAAGTGATAATGGGGGGAACTTTTATTCCCATGTATATGGTAATAAGTTTTTGTTTGCAAAAGACTATGTTATCCCCACCAAACCCACTAACCCCATTACATAACTTCATGTGCATATAGTTTGCAAGAAAAATAAACTACCCTTGTGCATGCAAGTTTTAATTTTTTTATCTCTTACAATTTTTTTATTTCTTACATAGAATTTTATTAATTAATTAGAAAAAATAAACATTTTATTAATATATAAAACTTACGGTTAAAATCAATAAATTAAAATAAAAGTAGTCTAAAACTATAAATAATTCAAACAAAACAATATTTAATAAAAAATATACCATCCTTCTTGTTTTGCCTTTGCATATTTGTAAGTTTAATTTATAAATTTTGTCAATAAAAAAATATAAATTATCAAGTATGTATAATTTTTGAAGGCTTAAATGCAATTTTGGTCCCCCTATTTTGATATTTTTAAACTTTTGGTCCCCCTATTTTAAAACTTAACTTTTTGGTCCCCCTATTTTTAAAATCAACATAGTTTTTTGGTCCCTCACCAATTTTAATGAAGTGGCACTCTACTCACTGACGTGGCGCTAAGCTGGCACTTATGTGTTGATTAAATAATTTTCCATGTCATTTTATAATTTTCATATCATTTATGTTTATGTTAATAATTATAAATCTAATAATTTTTAATTAAATATTAACATTACTATTACTATTAATAATAATAATAATTGAAAAAAAAACACATCCAACATTAACTAAAATTTGTATCAAAATGGAGTCTATTAGTACAAAATAAAAAATTAGATTTGGGATTAAAATAAATAAATAAAATTGCAAAAATTTTATCCCCTCAATCATCATCACCAAACACCACCGTAAACTTATCAACCAAAACCCAGAAAGCTCAAAAACATTCATCTGACACCAATATTAGATTCATCACCATCATTTATGGCAGGATGCAATAACAAACACGGAGAAGTTGCAGATTCTTATTCGAAGACAATGAGAAATGGGATTCGAAGAAGAGACAATCATCAAGAACAATCACACCCAACACCCAAGTCTAAAAACACCCAATTTTGGAAGAAAAAAAAATAGTCAAACCTCAAATCTAAACTCTCCACCATTCGTTCACTCGAAGAAGCAATGAAAGGTTGTATTTGATATGAATTTGGACTCTTGTTTCAGTTTTAGATCTGAGTTTTTTTTAGATATGTTGTTTGTTTCAATGAATTTTTTATTGTGAAAACAAAACGAAGAAGATGAAGAACGATGAGGATGATGTCTGATGGATGAAGAACGGTTGAGTAGCTTTCGCGTTGATGGATGATGAACGATATGGTGTTTCTCAATTTGGGGCCAAATTGATTTAGGGTTCTAAAAATCTGATTATCCTTTACGATTGGTTTACTTTTATTTTTGTTTTTAACTTTATTGTTTCTATTTACAATAATGACATGTAATTTTTTTTTTCCTATTCATCATTGCCACATCATCAATTACAATGCCACGTGAATAAAACAAGAGGGGGATTAAAAAAAATGATGACTTTTGAAATAGGGGGACCAAAAAGCTGAATTTTAAAATAGTAGGACCAAAAATTCAAAAATATCAAAATAGGGGGACCAAAAATGCATTTAAGCCATTTTTGAAATATGTAGTAAAGAAATAATTGGGATATTTTAGGAATTTAATCATTCATTCCCAGGAATAGATTTTATAAACCAAACACATTTTAGTTATTCCTAGGAATTTTAAAAATGCCATCCAAACACTTTTTTTACATTTTCCTTGAAAAAAGGTTCCCATAATTATATTCAAGGAAAACTAATCCAAGGAATATATTTTGCATCCATGAAACAAACACCCCCTTAAGGATACCGGTAGGAGGGAACTCTCATTTGACATGGACAATAAAATCAAAGTTATCCATATAAGTTGTAGGTTTAGTTATACATTGAACAACCAATTGCACTTGACTAGCTATTTAAATGAACCAATTTTGTCGAAGATTATAATACTGGTTAAACACCAATTCATTACTATCCTTAGAAATGCCAAAAATGATCATCCAACACCAATATGTATTTCCAATATTTTCATTAGCAAAGTTTCATTCAAGCCAAGACATGACGCATATGCTAAAGAATTTTGTCCAATAATCTAACTTGATGATTGAAGATCAAAATTTTATTGCTTCATCACAATCTCTTAAGACATATATAATAGATTTCGGTTCTTGTTAACAATGTGGATAACTACTGTCATTTACAAATTGATTTTGTGTCTTTCCTCATCAGTCATAAGTCTCCTATAAACTACTATCCCACGTATTCTCTCATATTATCCATATTGTACTAATTTGAGTCATTTATCTATTCTCTTTCTTCTAAACATTTTTTTCTATCTTCTAATTAGCATTAGCTGGTCATATGAGATAACAATTCTTTAGAATAGTTGGTCATATTTAGTAATCGGCCATAGGTGAGGTGATAATACAAAATAAAGACAATTATGATATCTACTCGTTGAATTATTGAATTGTTCTAACTTTTTAATAGAAACATCCTTTAAAGAAATTTTTTGGCTTAAATATGTTTTTGATCCCTGCAATATACACTTGTTTTGAAAAGAGCCCCTGTAAAAAAAATAATTTGATTTTAGTCCCTGCAATTTCAAAACACTTTGAAAAGAGCCCTTGAGCTGGATTCTCTTCATACCGGTACACTTTTGTATAAGTGCACCGGTATGAATATTCATAAAGAGAATCAGACTTAAGGGCTCTTTTCAAAGTTTTTAGAAATTGCAGGGACTAAAATCAAAATTTGTTTTTTTACAGGGGCTCTTTTCAAAACAAGTGTATATTGCAGGGATCAAAAGCATATTTAAGCCAAAAAATTTTCTTACGACTTTAAGACCGAAACACTATTTTCGAGTTATTGTCTGGTTTTAGACATTTGTGTTAATTTTGTGTTTGATTTTATAAAAAGAAAGTGAATGGAAAAAAATTATAAAAACTAATAAATGAACTTAGACTAATACTATTTCAAGTTTATTCATTAATTTTCGTAATTTTCTTTTCTTCCACTTTCTTTCCATCGAACCAAACAGACCCTCAGAGTTTTGTTATTTATACAAAACATTCAATTTTAAAATAATGTGAAACATTTTTTGTGTATCAGAAAAGTAATTCCCAATTGATGTTAAGAGGCTAGCTAAGGGGCATGTGTCTTATGTACTTCCTTTTTTTATAAGGTGAAAAGTATCTAAACATCAGGCGACAAAGCAGGTTTTGCCCCCATCTTTTGCATATATTTCTTTATTATATTAAAAAAAATGAAAAATAATATATATACAAAAACTTGGATTGAACTGTTTGAGCAGGAGCTTTTGACTCGTCGTCCGCTAATAGCCTATGCTGTTGGCCCCAACGATTGTTGGACCGGCGACTCGGACGAGCGGCTCTTACGGGCCGTGGACAAAAAGTTGTCCCGTATAAGGGACAAACTAAACGCCGAAAAGGTTGTAGAGAAGGGTGGGTATGATGTGGCTTATGTACTTCCTCGATTCCTAAGCAATAAGAGATTTTGTGTGTGTCGGAACACATATTGAAATGACAACTATTTATTAAGAGACTATAGCTAATTAAGGGGCTAAAGCATGTAGCTTATGCCCATCTTTCTAGCACCATTGTTTTGATATTAAGTTTGCAACACCACACTTTCAAAATATTGACTGTTATGGATCTTAATGTAAACCCTTACGATTTAATCATATTTGTAAAAAACATTCGACGTTGAATTGTTGAGCTTGAATATTATTTATAGGCCCTGGGGCACTAATTAAGATGACAAAAGTAGAAAAATATTGTTGAAAAATGTGCATTTAACTTTTTAAAGTCAAATTTTTGATGATTTCAATATAAACTTGCTTCTTTTAGTTTCTTTAACTAGTGTCTCGGGGGCACTAGTTAGCAAGACCCTTATTTATAAACTACCCCTTAACTTTAATTACTAACCAATGTGAGTGAGACTGTATTTTAGTGTACCGAAAAATATTGAAATGACAACTTATTATTGTGGAGGGAGCATATTCATGCACCTTACATAGGTCATTTCTTATATTTTGGAACAAAAACAAGAGCTAATTGCCAAATGCACATTTGTCATATACATGAATAAATTAACACATGAATATCGTACGGAGTCAATGGTGAGACAAGTCATCACCAAACTTTTACTTATCAATCCTTGATCCTAATATAAGAGATTTTTAAGAAGGGTGTTATTTAGATTAGTACATAAAAAGTGACATCATATATTATGTAACATCGTATAAAATATAATTAAGATGTGTGTAATAATGTCAAAATTAAAAATTTGGAATTATTAATGGCTTGAACTCTATCCATATGTTTGTGATAAAATAATAGCTCTAGGTGCCATATTCTAAACCCACTTGATCATAAACAAATGCATTCTACGTAATATCAGGTCCCAAACCAATTGCGTTACGTAATTAGTTAACTTCTAGCTCTTCAATAATTCATTTTCATCATTGTTAATCCTGATTATTTATTCGCTAATTAAGATTTAAAATTATAAATTTATAAAATATTGGGTTCAAGTAATGAATTCTTCGTCAGACTTCATTTAGCTAAATATTTTATCATTTCATTCATGTTTTATTTTTTGCCCCAGATAGCGTAGTGGTTAAAATTTTACCCCTTAAAGATAACTAAGTGAGCGTACCAGAGTTCGAATTCCGGTCCCTGCACTTTACGTACAAATGTCTTATCAACTGAGTTAGGTTCACGGGACTCATTCATGATCTTAGTTAGGCTTTTTCTTAATTGTTTGGTTTCTTACTTTTTCTTCACATTTAATTTAATCTAATGAATTAAGTCTTCGTTTCAAACTTTGAATCCCTTCTATATGCATGTTTAATAATTTTCTGAGTTGGTGAGTTACAAATGATATTACCGTCCCCCAAAAAAAAGAATTGGTTTAATGGTAAAATATTTGTGTCTTAGAGATTAGTTCCTAGATTCTTGTATTTGGAAAATTTTCGGTCAGAAGGAGAGAACTCATCTTATATATGTCTCATGAATTCTTCAATTATATTAATCATTATTTAATAACTATTTTTTTTAACAATACTTGATGATAATAATTTACTAAAAATTATTTTCTTTCTCTTTTATTTATACACTTTTAATATGTGTGAAATAATATCTATAGCACTAGGGATTAAATATTAAATAATATAAGACATAGTGCTATTTTTCTATGCGACAAATTGATGTGTTTGGTAAGTAGCTGGTTTTGTCAAAAACATCAAACTGTGTCATAGTTGACATTTGACTCATTATTATCATGCTTTCAAATCTTTGCATTCATGAAATATACTATAGCTACTTTCTTCTTCCAATGAAAAATGTTTCCAAAAATTAAGCATATTAAGTTTGTAACAGTCTAGAATTTCATTTCACAAAAGCTCATATTCTTTGGTCAAAACATGGTCAATTCAATTGGATTCATTCTGTTTCTGGTTTTCTGTTTTGGTGTTCAAGTTTTAGTTCATGCACAACAACAAATAGGTTAGCATTTTTCATCTACTTCTATGAGAGAGTTTTTATTTTTCTACAACAATTATTCATTCATGATTATGATGATATAGAATTATTTTTTTTGGTAAGTTCATATTTGATTTTATGGTGAGTTTGACGAAATCAAGACGAGGCTTCTTAATTTTAACAAAACTAAACTTTGGAGCTTCAATAAAATGATAGTGCTACTCTGATTCGTCGATCTCATCGTGATTCCAAACATACTTTAATATCATGGAATCCTGTAAAAAGTAACTTTGAAAGCATCATGGTTTCAAGAAACTCATATCTTAGTTTTATTTAGAGCACTCATTTAGGTAAATAGCTTGATTAATCTATAATATAATCAACTACTCTAGGGAATGCTTATTCATAAATTATTATGATTTTTGTGTGTGTGTAAAAAAGTTGAAAAGTGGTAGGACGTAGTACCAAAATTTTAGATTGAAGATGTATCCGGTGTCCAACACATGATCCGTTTCTGACACAGATACATATGTTTGGTGTCGAATTGTGAATGTCTTGTCTTGGGATTTGGATTTGCTGCAGTCAGGAATCCACACATTCACTCAGTCAAGGACACGTCAGTGGTTATTGGATCAAGATCAAACAATTCAGATTTCAAACTCGATACTTGAAATTTGGATCATCCAACCTCAATCCAACAGTCACTGACGTTCTTAACTGCATGTGAATTCTTGACTGCAGTAAATCCAAATCACACGTGTCTGCCTCTGTGCTTCATAGACGTATTTATGCATCAAAAGTTAGTTTAGGGAATCCAAACATTATTTTGAACCAACTATAAGCTTGTATAAGATTAGTAAATTTTGAACCACATTTTGAAGTGTAATTAAACTAAAATCTTGTATTTTGTCTTTCTATTCAGGCTTCATAAGCATTGACTGTGGTGCTCCAACGATCGAGTACACCGACGATGTAACAGGAATAAAATACAGCTCAGAAGGATCATACATACAAACAGGAATTAAAGGAAACATTTCTTCTAAATATGCATATCCAAACAATCCAAATCTACCATATGTACTCTCAGATTTAAGAAGTTTTCCTGATGGAAACCGAAACTGTTACCGATTAATAGCTGGAAGAAAAAACAGTTTACATTTAATAAGAACTACTTTCTTATATGGAAACTATGACGGCGAAAACAAACTACCTGAATTTGATCTCTATGTTGGTGTAAATTTTTGGTCATCGGTGAAATTTAAGAATGCTTCAGAAGAACTTACATTGGAAACAATCAACATGGCAGAATCAGATGAAACAAATGTTTGTCTTGTGAATAAAGGAAATGGAATTCCTTTTATCTCATCATTAGAACTTAGACCAATTAATAGTTCTATTTATAAAACTGAGTTTGGTGATTTTGCTTCACTTTTACTTTTCAAAAGATGGGATATTGGTTCAATTAATGGAAGTGGTAGATATGAAGATGATGTTTATGATAGAATTTGGTTTCCTTTAAATTCTTCTTCATGGAAATCTATAAGCACTTCTTCACCAATTAATGTTAATGGTGATGGATATAAAGCACCATTTGAAGTTATTAGTAATGCCGCTACGCCAAGAAATGAGAATCATAGTATAGAATTTTCTTGGATTTCTGATGAACCGAATTCGAAATTTTTTGTCTATTTGTATTTTGCTGAAGTGGAGAAACTTGAGAAAAATCAACTGAGAAAATTTAATGTTTCTTGGAATGGAACTCCTTTGGTTGAATCTTTTGTACCAAGGTACTTGCATGCAACTACTGTTAGTAATTCTAAGTCGTTGGTCGCAGACGAACATCGAATTTCAATACATAGAACTGAAGACTCGACGCTTCCGCCTATTCTTAATGCAGTGGAGATTTATGTAGTAAGACAACACGATGCGGTTCCAACATTTGAAGAAGATGGTATGATTTGTTTTCTCTGCTAAAATTTTATGTGCAAAATTACATTTCCTGACAAATTGTAGCACTGACCCTTCAGATTGAAGACGTGTTTGGTGTCTGATATAGACACAAACAATTGTATTACTTGGAAATGTTTTCAGTTTGACTGATTGTTTATATCTTTTAATCACAGTTGAAGCTATAAGTGATGTAAAAGAAAGTTATAGAGTTCAAAGAAATTGGGTTGGTGATCCATGTGAACCAAAAAACTACACTTGGGAGGGCTTAAAATGCAACTACAGCACTTCACTTCCTTCAAGAATTATATCATTGTGAGTGATTTATATATCATTTTCCTTCTTTATAAAATGAAAAAATGTATCACTTTGGTTTGGACTATGATTTCATAACATGATTCCTTTTTATAGGAATCTGAGCAGAAGCAGTTTGAGTGGAATAATAATTCCTGCCATTTCCAATTTGACTTTCTTGGAATCTTTGTGAGTACATATATTTTCATTATGCTCTAAACATTTTAGAATATTTTACCATTCTAAATAAGATTGTTTACTTCATCTTATATTGATTCAGGGATTTATTTGACAATAGCTTAACTGGATCAATGCCTCAATTTTTGGAAGAATTGAAGTCCCTTAAATATTTGTAAGTCTTTTTTATGATGGTCACAAACTATATAGAAATTATATAATGGTACTAAATTGGTAAAGGCTGATGAAGAAAAAAAAACTCAAATTATTTGTAGGGATTTAAGAGGCAACCAACTTTCAGGTTTTATCTCTACCACTCTCCTTGAAAGATCAAAGAATGGATTACTTACTTTGAGGTATGGCTTTCTATAATAGAAGATATAATCATATTCTAAGTACAAGTCAAGTTAGTTTTATTCAGTATGAAGCAATGACGACACAAACATCAGACACGACACTGACAGTGACACATTGAAACATGTAACCACATGTGCTAGTGTTGCGTAGGACATCATCACATGTCGAACACTAAACATGCCTTCAATGTGAACTATCAGTGATATATAGTTTATTGATATAGAATCATGGAAAAGAAATCCAAAGTACAAGCATATGAAAAAGATGTGTAGAAGTATCATCAAACATATTTAGGTGTAACTAGATAATCATGTTTTCGATGCTTTTATAGGGTGGATGATAAAAATCTCTCTGGTTCAAGTAAGAAAAAGAAGGTAATTGCTCCCATTGTTGCACCAATAGTATCAGTTTTAGTTCTATTGATCATTGCCATCCTCTATTGGAAGCTTAGAAGAAGAAATCAAACATCAGGTAAGTCTTAATAATATGTAACTTCTCTTCCATGCGAATTTTCGCGTAACTAGAAAAGGAAGAAAAATATAATCTGTTGATTAGTATTTGTTATTCAACTTAATCCATATTTGATTAACTTTTCAAAGTAAACGACTCAGTTGATTTTGCACATGTTTGAAATCACAAAGAGCTCAACTGACTTTGACAAAATCACAGTGACATGATACCGTGATTTTGTTGAAACACCAAAGTGTAGATTTTGTCAAAATCAAGTTGGCGCAGTATGATTCTGTCAAACTCACCGTCATTCCAAACATGTACCAAGATACGCTTAAACTCATATTGTATCTGTTTTTGAATTAAGAGGAGGAGATGAATATGATCAACAAAGGATCAAGTACTGTAGTATCAAAGAAGTTGCAATACACTTATGCTGAGGTGATGGAAATCACTAGAAACTTTGAATTGGTCATTGGGAGGGGAGGATTTGGAAGTGTGTATTGTGGTCAAATGAAAGATGGCAATAAAGTTGCAGTCAAAATGCTTTCTTCATCTTCAACTCAAGGTCCAAAGGAATTTCGAACTGAGGTAATTATCACCATACACGGTTATCCGTATCTTGATTTGAAGCCCAGTTCACTATGTTAAGTCCCGATTCATTGGTTCATTCCAATGAATCGCTACTAAACTTAGTGTAGCCAACTTCTTTTGTCGACATTGTAAAACCAATAACTTCTTTGTCATTTGATTCGGAAAAAAGATCTAATTCACAGTTTGAATCTCGATTCAAGAAGAATGATACCGCGTTCAACCACATTCCACTAGGCTAGACAATATACATTAAATGAAAATTCTATTAAATATCAGAATTAACCATGGATTGCAGGCTGAACTATTGATGACAGTTCATCACAAAAATTTGGTATCCTTCATTGGCTATTGTGATGAAGGCGACAAGATGGCACTCATATACGAGCACATGGCTAATGGCAACCTAAAAGAATGTCTCTCAGGTAGGACTTTCCATGATTCAGATTGTACTTAAATTATTGCATCCTTTTAAATCACTTAATGTTTCATTGTGATTTAATATTTATCATGATTGCAGAAAATAATTCACATTGCTTGAGTTGGGAAAGGAGGCTTCAAATAGCAATTGATGCTGCAGAAGGTCAGTATATCTTCACTTTTGAAGAAGTCCCTAGTCCTTGTTTTCTTATTTTCATACTTATATCGGATAAAACTCTTCAAATGGTTCACGAGGTCTCAGTTCAGTGGTAAGAGCTTAACATTCTAACCTCAATGGACAAAGTTCAAATTCCTTCAGAGACACTAGTAAAATAGTCAATAATGCCACTAGCCACTATAATCTTAATAATAATTTCCCTTCTCCGATTTATTTTTTGAACGTCGCCAATTGATTCAACTTGTTCAATTTGCTTGAAACTAGTCTAAGTGCTTGTGACAAAAAAAATTCATATATGACTAAGTTACTATGATGTGACTAAAAACTAGTTGCATTGTATTGTATATGAATGAATCTTTTTGTGCAACTATATTCTTTTATAAATTTTAGTGATGTTTTGATGAATTTGGATTGAAGGGTTGGACTACCTACACCATGGATGCAAGCCAGCTATAATACATAGAGATGTAAAATCGGCTAACATTCTTCTAAGCGAAGATTTAGAAGCTAAGATAGCAGATTTTGGACTCTCAAAGGTGTTTAAGAATAGTGATAATCTAAATGCAGAATCTACAATGATTCTTGTTGATGATGGTAATGAAAAATCTGCAATCATGGGAACAATGGGATACCTTGATCCAGAGTGAGTCCTCATCCACTTGATTCTTTTAACAATCTATTTTATATTTAGAGGATGCATTTGAATTAAGTGCTTATTGCATAAACTATTTTAAAGCACTTATTCATAAGTTATTCTGAAAATCTTATAACCTATAGACACATCATTAGGACTATTAAAAAAAACGAACTGTTAAACCGAACCGAAAAGAATTGAACTTATCAGTTTGGTTCGTGAACTGTCCATCATAGTGCAATTATTTACGGTTCGGTTTTTTGGGTTTTTTTAAAACGGCTCTAATCTTTTCTTTGGTTTTAGCTTTTTTAACAATCTTCTTAATATTAGTTAAAATAGCAAGTTGGTTTAGTTCGGTTCACAAAGAATGAACTCGGTTCAAAAGGTATGGTTCTACTTTTTGTAAAAGTAGTTCTAGAATTCGGTTTGAAAACAGAAAACCGATGAACCAAAACTTTATACCAGTTAAGTTCGTTTTAGGAGAAAACATTAATAGTTCCATTCAATTTTACCATAAATTGTTGTTGCAATTCGGTTTGGTTCATTTGAATTTTTTTCTTGAACCGAAAGTGCATATATATATATATATATATATCATGGATAAACTCCAAATAAATTATTTGAGACATCCTCTATTCATTTTTCTAGTACATGAAAACCATGTACAAAAAATGTTTCATCTTTGCTATTGGGCTTGGAGCGCGGATATAAATGGTGGATGACCCGATCAAAAACTTGTATACAAAAAATGTTTCATCTTATCATGGATTTGTGAATTAGTGAAATTAACTAACACTACATTGTGATATATTTATACAGGTACTACAAATTAAATAACTTGAATGAAAAAAGTGACATATATAGCTATGGAGTTGTGCTATTGGAATTAATCACAGGTCTCTCTGCAGTGATTAAAGGAAAGCCATCAATACACATACTTGAGTTTGTAAGACCATTACTTGAAAAAGGAGATTTAAATACAATTATGGATCCAAGACTCAAAGGAAAATTTGATGTAAATTCAGGATGGAAAGTTTTAGGAATAGCAATTTCATGCACTGCATCAACTTCAATTCAGAGACCAACAATGAGTGATGTGTTAGCTGAGTTGAAACAATGTGTTAATTTGGAGTCTACTAGTGAAAGGGAAATATTTGTGCCACCAAGACATATCTATAGTGAATTTTATAGTTCATCTGATGCATTTAAATCCATAGATAGTGAATCTATGACATATTCTTTCCCAAGGTAATTATATAGTGTATATTCAGCCACTATATATTAAGTATATTCATTCCAATTTGTAAATTTTAATGAAACCATATAAGATATGATATGATAAAGATACAATTGGTTCCTACAAATAGCATCATTTTGCATTATTTTGAGTGTTATAATATTAATAATAGCATACATTATTTTGTCTTATAATTATTTTTTGCGTGTTAAATTTCCGGTTTCTAGAGAAAAGAACTCTAGTAATCCGGAGTTCGATCTTGAGATAAATAAAATTTAACTAAAAAATTATTGCATCCAAAAATCAAACTTAAATTTTTTCGAATGATCTATCATTTGATGAACATTATTAACCAATAACCACTTTAGACTTGATTTTTAAGTAAACGGGGCTATAGTAAGATAATCACTAACGTGTTTAATATCTTTGATTATTTACAAATACATGTATTACAAATCTTTAATGGTCTTTAAGATTTAATTCTAAAATATTTTATGCATCTATTCAATCAAATCAATTTGCAGACTTTGTACATGATTGCCTTAACAAGAAAAATACAACTGAATTTCATCTAATTTGTTCTCAATAAAGCACTCATTGTCATGGTCATTTGCATTTTAGATGTCCACTGGCAGAAACCAACAAATTTTGCTGACCGTTTCACATCACATTGTTTGAATTTGTGGGCCCCACTTATAAAACAAACTATATACAATCCATAAATAAATAACATGACATAAGTGCAATTCCTCTAACATGTAAAAAGTTCACTAATTCAAACTTTTGATTAACGAAATAAAATATTATGTTCAAGAAGTTAATGTGTTTTTTTATAACGAATCATTTGAAAGAATTTAAATTCAATTTCTAGTTGAAACAATTTTTGGCCATATTTTAGCTAACTCACAAAATTTTGAATTATCAAAACTTTATTTTCCTAAAAATTAGAAGATTAATACCAATAAAAAACAATCTTTTGATTAACATGTATATACTTCTAAATTTACCACTAGCATTATCTTTAAAATTAATATAGAATCTCACATAATTCCAATCGAAAACTAACTACATAAAACACAAATTCAAACACTAATCAGAAGTAGTTAATTAATAATTACTAATACTAGAAATAGCTTAATCAATACTCCTATATATCCCTTTAACTACTTTTTTCCTATACCTTTCCTTCATCCACTGATTTTTCTCTTCTTCAAGTTGTTGATGAGTTTGAGAGTTTATGATAAGAGTCCGGTTCATTTGTAGGGATTCCTCGCATTCACTTAATTAGAAGATCCAAATTTAAATTTAAATTTTTTTGGACCGTCTAATCAATAACAGACGATCACCAATGTCACGAGTTCGTGAATGCGGGATTCCCGAGTTAGCCAGATGAGGGTCCATGATTCAAAAAATCATCAAGAACAAATTCGTGTAGAATTTCATCATCATGGTCATATCCAAACCATTGATTATGATTGTTCTGTTGTTCTTCTAAGAAATGTGCACTTGAAAATTCCTTGGTGGTTGGTGTAGTACTACAGCTACTACTTAAGCTGTTTCCAGTATAAAAAGCTTCTGATTCCATTTTAATTGGTAAATGAATATTATTAATTGTTGTTTGATCCAAATCAAGATGGTAGGAGTCAAAATAAGTTGTGTTCTGTTTTTGATCAAAGACAAAGGTTTGTTCAACATGAGGTTGAAAAGTCAAAGTACTTGAAAAGTGGTCAGAACTTGTAGTAGCAGTACTAGTAGTGTTGCTGAAAGTGTAAATATTGTTGCTTGTGGATGAGTTTTGTGCCAAAAACCTTTTCTTTAGTTTAGTGTTCCAGTGATTCTTCACATCATTATCTGTTCTTCCTGGTAGTTGAGCTGCTATTAAGGACCACCTAATGGCAACAAAAAAAAAAGGGAGAAGAAATTTATGCATACACATTATGGCAATGTGTTACAATAGAACCTTAATTTTTTAAAAAAAAAAAAGATACGAAAAACGCAAACAGAAAACGCACAAAATTTAATCATAAAATTCAACTAATTTTTGGAAAATTCTCGGACTGCAGAGTGCTTATAGTGTCTTTCTATTTAAATTTAGGGTTATAGATTATAATTTGTGTTTAATTAGTCATACAGTTCAATTTACAAGATTATCTTTAAAACTATAAATTGAGCGATCTGCTTACTTATCAGTAAACTATGAGTCATATTCAACACAATGAGTAAATAATCAAGAAAATACTAACAAATATTCGTATCAAATTCATGTGAGAGTAAGACTAAAGCTAGTGTACTAATTTCATATTATATCTTATTATTTGTTTTTGCATGTAGAATGTCTAAGACATACACATAGTCTATAGAAACTATAGAAAGTAAAATATTAATGGACTTGCCTGCTTCCTATGGTGCTATAAAGAGTGAAGATAATGTTGTCTTCCTCCTCAGTGAAACCTCCAAGCTTGATATGAGGCCTAAGATAGTTTAACCATCTTAGACGACAACTCTTCCCACAACGATTTAAGCCTAAAAAGATAAAACCACATATTAAACAAAATACGAAGCCATTTTCGAACTTCTGTCAAATACAATGTCTAACTTTTTTTCATTAGACAAATAAATATAGTGTGTTTTGATGTTCAAATAATACAATTGAAACGAAACATGATACCATCACAAAACATATAAACCTCTCTAGTGAAACTTTTTTTTTTCTTAGAATTTAGATTGGACATCTAGAATGTGAAGTTTACAAATACCATCTTAGATTTTGGACATAATTAAACTCAAAAAACAAGTAAAATTGATGATTTTTCAAGTTTTATAACAACAATATAGCATAAATTCATGAATCAATTAAGAGATTACCTGCTTTCTGAGGGAGAGTTATCCAATTACCAGCTATGCCATGTTTGTTAAGGTAATTTTTTAGGATAACATCTTCTTCATGAGACCATGACCCTCTTTTCACTTTTGATTTGTCACAACATGGAGACCTTCCCATATTGGCCTTAATTATAATTTACTCAACCACACTCAAAATTAATGAATATTATAAACCACAAAGAAAAAGAAGAAGCTAGAATATTAATCACAAAGAAAAAGTGAAAGAATTGATATGTACATATAATATATGGTTAGAGAGAATATATAATATATGTTGGTGTTAAAGTTGTACATTAGCAATATAGAAATGAAAGTTTCCAATGCTTGACTTTGTCTGACTGAAAATAACTGACTTTGCTTTTTCCATTTTGGTTATCTTTTACCTTTTCTGTCCTTTCTTTTAACATGTGAGCTCAGTTACTTATCTCTAACCTATTGATCTGGTAAAAGATTGAGGAGTGAACTGGTCAATATTGAGATCTTATTCAAGGACAGTGAATCAATTTTATGTACTCATATTCCCTTGCTTGCAAATATGATCAACACATGCCCCAAAGTTGATTTCTTGTAAAATAAAATTTTGAAGGGTTAAGGAGCTAATAGTGACTAGAAGCAAACAATCTCGAGTTCAAATTCAAAAACATGCTATTAACATTTTGCAGTTACCACTTGAATTGTATTTATAGGACTGATTTCTTATACTTTATTTTCATTTTTGGAAGATACAAAATTGATTTTGACATTTTTTGAATGTTATCGATATAAAATTTAGTGAATTGAAAAGAATGGGATGTATAATTGTATGCATAGACTTTCATAGAGATATATATTGTGGAATTGAACCAACTTGCAAATTGATCAATTTTTTTTATAAAAAATCAAAAATCCTTCTCGGTATGCTCCTCATTTATCATCGAAAGTACAATTTCAATAGTGTATTTTGAACGTTTGGTAAAAAGTAAAATAGTGTATTTCAAAATTTGAACATATGTAGAAACTGATTGAAAATTAGTTTTAAAAATAAAAATTTATTTGTACACTCTGAGATTGAAAATTGATTTTATTAAAAACACACACACACAAATGAGAGATTTCAAATTCGAATGCAGGACAACACATGTACCGATTTGACAATTTCGACATTTTCCAATTGAATTAAGACTTACAGATAACTTAAAAGTTCACACACACTCATCTGTCCACTCTTCCTTGGCCAGTTTTCTATATTCTCTTTAGGGACAGTATTCACTCTTCAAATCAAGATAATATATAGTGATATTTAATCCCAATAGATTAGCATGGTTATCCATTTCGAAAGTTTTGGCTCCATGTTGATTTTGCTTAATAATAGAATGAGTGTTGAAGAGTGTGTTCTCAACACTCAGAATTTTATATTAAGTGTTGGTAAAATACTGAATTCTTAAAATATGAAAACTATTTTCATTTGGTTAATAAATATTCAAAAGAAATTAACAGATATCATCTATCCCGTGCATTTCAAGTACTAATATATAAACAAAGAAAAGGCAACAATAAAGGGCGGCTCGTAGCACGTGGCTTTCACCCGATAGACTAGGGTTTGGGAAGGGTCGATGTATGCAACCACCTCATAAGCAGAGAGGTTGTTTCCAAGACTTGACTAGTAATCTCTAGATTTCAAGCAACCTTAAGGAATAAGCAACAATAGAACAACATAATAAATGACTTAATGACTTGAAAAATTGACCAGCTACACATAAAGAAGTTGAATACCATAACGTTAACTCAAATACGCCACTGACAAATGACTTAACTCATTTTTTAAAACATTTCATGCTTCTTACCACCACCCCTTTTATCATGTTTCCAGTTGCCTCCTTGTCTTTTCCCTGTATTGGACATGTTTTTTCCGGTATCATGACCTCCTGTGGGTGTTGACCTCAACAAATGCTTCACATCAAGTATGCCATTTCTAAATCGTCCTTCGCTTAATTTCAAACCCCTGTCCTCAGGTTTGTGTTTACCAACTGGTTTTTTACTGCTGCTACTGCTACCACCGAGCTTTCCCCCAAATCGTCCTAGAATCATACGCTAAAAGCCACACACGGTACATATATAAGGAATAATAAGGCAAGTGTTATACAAACAAATAAAGATGAGGATGATAGTAATAAGTTACCTCTTGGAGTATTTTTTCCTCTCTTTGCTTTTGTTTCTTCATCATTGGCCGTGCCACACTTAAAGGTAATCTCTGATTCTTGAGGGGCTGCATATAGCAAATGAAACATGGTGATTTCTGTGCACTGATCATCTTGGTAATACAAATAATATTTGCAAATAGAGCAAGATATAGAAAATAGACCATCAAAAAATAGACCCCACCTTCCCACCAAGTGAAACAACCTTCCTATCTTCAATCTTTTTGCGTTCTTTCCATGTCATATGTGAGTTGCCTAAGACATATTGCAATAAGTAGACATTATAAGAAAGAAGATAACAAACCAGGTCAATTAAGTATGCTTACCATAATATATTTACCTCCTACACCCTCAATTTAAAATAATGAAAGGAACAAATATATTTTATCATTCAAACCTCCAATTCAAATCATTTTCTTATCATTTAAACAGATCACATGCAAAATCATACTGCAGAGCATAATTTTAAAGAAACATCATTGATCATATATTCTAGAGTAAATTACATTGACCTCCCTTGAGTTTTGGTTAAATGTCACTAACGCCCTCTCCGTTTTCACATAAGCACTAACCTCCCCTGCCTACTAACTCTGTTTAGTTGCCATTAAACAACATTGCAACTATCCAACAAAAAATCACCATGTAAATTCTCACAAACAACAAATTCATTGTCACCCCAATCCCCTTGCACTTGAGCTATATCACAAATTCACATACATGTGTTAATGATACTATACAATAACCAGAAAACTTAGCCACATATAAGAAGACACATATGCCTCATATTAAAACAAAATCCGTAGAAAGATACAAACAATAAAGAGGAAAAGTAAGAAGACTTGCAACACTGTAAAAAAGTCGTACGAATCAATAGCACTCATGAGAACCACCATCAATAATCAACCCTCTTCTGAAGTCTCACCAGCATACCGAATTATCTCCTTTGTTCCTATTTACCCCACCAAATCGTTAACCTTTAACTTCCACACTGTGAGAGATATGTTTTCCTCCAGAATCACAATCCACCGCATCTGAGACCAATTAAGAAGCCCACTAACGTGTAACTCCACAGCAAAGCACGGTTTAGGCTGGTGTTGCTTAGCGGTTGGAGAATATCTCTTCCCCTTTTTTCTCTTTCTGATTCTATTTTCCAGTTATGTGTGTGTGGGGTGTTAACGTTCCATTAACGACGTTTGCGCCGGAGGGAGGTGAATGTCATTTGTTAAACGATTAAGGGAGGTGTTTGTTTATTTGAAACTAGAGGGGTGTTTGTGTCATTTAAAGAGACCTAAAGGAAGGTAAATATAATTTTCCTTATATTCTAAGTGCAACAAAAACAGGCAACAGATTCAATTAGAAGATAAACTCCATTCAAGGGAAAATAAAGTCTAAAAAAACAGAACATACTAAAGTTTTCAACGTCTTTCATAATCTTCCTTATGTCCATTTCGTCTTTCAGTTTATTCGAATGTTCTTTTCGTGGTCCATGTTTCTCATCTTGTTTCTTCTTGTACATCTTTCCCATTGCTACTAGAAAAATTGAAAGAGAGACAATGTAAGTAAGGGAAAAAAGCCACAAACTAAAACAAAATTTGAAAGTACAAATATAATCAGAAGAGCAAATAGTTCAAATGGAAGATTTAAAAGCTTGAGCCTCTTCATAGAAGCACTACTACAAAATCATAATCATCACCAACATATTTTAAAACTGATTAAATAAATAAATCACGATATGTGTTAGATTCATCATCGACACGCCTACGAAAAGCATCCATAAACTGATAAGTATAATTGCACATTTTATGTTGACTATATGTGAATAGCTTCTTATAGTTTCTTATAGTTAGATACATAAGTGATAAGACTAGATGAAGCTCATGCAAACATGTTACATATTCAACATCGAACAAAAACAAAATGTCTGTCATAAGAAAAACATGTAATATAGACCCTTCTCCATATAGGGAGCTTGCTTTCACCTAAACTCGATGATCAACATTTGATGATTCATCAAAACATGAAAATGGCTGGTCTCGGTTTGGAGTTCCTTAATTGCCTAACTTTAACTACACATCATTTTATTTTATTTTTTGAACAGCCAGGATTTTATTGAAATACTCCAACAAACATAAGACATTTGTGGCGAGAAGATTACAGAAGAACATAGAAACAGGTAACAAACCAAAAGCTAATAACATACCACTCTGTCAACAGAATACACGAAAAAACATATACATAAAACCAAAGCAAATGACAGCAACACATTACAAATTACAAACAGAAGCGCACTTGTGAAGCAAATAGCAGCAAAAAATCAGACACAACCGCAGTAACAGCACAAAGCAACCAGAGCCAGAACAAATTTTAATAGATTGTAAGGGATCAAAGAAATTAAATTATTGAAAAACTGTAAGAAAATGGAGTGAGAATCCTCCTCCAGAGTTTCATCTTAACAAATAGATACTCTCTTTTCATTCACAATATCAGAAGCACTAAACACAGCAGAGGCCTCGTTTCTCTATTCTTATTTCTCCTAATTTATATACTTAACCACATCTAACTAGCCAACAACACTACTTAATGCTAACTACGCAAGTTTCTATTTATTCTATATGATAACATGATTTAACACAGATTTACATAACAGGCGACAAATTTAACACGTTAAATTCTCAAAACTCCTCGATCAATTTTTTTTCTTATTGTAATCATAATAGACATGGCTTCAGCTCTCATGATAAAACTCCATTCACTCATTATATTACAAAACAAACTCAAAGTATGTATTTTAAATTCAATAATAATCATAGAAGAATTCAAAAAACAACATGTGAATAAAATAAAGTTACTGCAAAGTGATTCCTTGGAAGAAAAAAAGAAAATAAATAAATTAATCGGTATAAAATCTACATCATATTCAATCAAAACCTTGGCTATAATTAAGAAATAAAATGTCATATTCAATCAAAACCTTGGCTATATAATTAAGCTATAAAATGAACAACTTATCAAAAAAAAAATAAAAGCTACTATAAAATGAACAACTGAAAACATTATAGAAATATCATTTTAGGAGTTCAGGTAAATAGCAAGCATATAGCTTGCTTTTTGGCTTTTTCACAAAGTTTAGTGACTCGAGTCATAAATTCATTGTATAAAAAGGAAACAAAAAAACACAATTCAGTATCATGAGACTGAGTTACTGACCAAAATTGAATAGGGGCCTTATAGCATAAGTGCTTATCCTGATAAGGGCTTATATATATAAACTTACATAAGCTATTTTTATAGCAAAAGATAAAATCAAAATAAATTGTTTTTATATATGCCACAAGCTATTTTCATAAGTTAAAATAGAGAACTTATGAAAATAAGCCGAAAAATACTTGTGAAAATCGTCATTAGTTGTTTTTATAAGTTCTCCCAAACATAAACACAAAAATTATACTAACATATAAGCCCAAAAAAGTCAATCGAAACAGGCTCTAGATATTACACAAAAACTTGGATCATATGAACTTGCAATTAGATTAAAAAAAAAACTAAACAAAACCTAAATTGTGTCTTATCTCAGAGTTGTAATGATCCATATATAAACCCCAAACCCTAAGGGAATAAGAAAAAATCAAGAGCTTCGAATGCAATTAGGAAGAAGAAAAAACAAGAAAAGGGTAAGTGAGAAAACAACAATGAAAGAGCAATTTTCACCTATTGGTCCTTGAATAGCACAGAAACAGAGAGGGACAGAACAGGAGAAAGTCGCTGGTCGTGGGATGCAGAGGTGCGGCGCGGTGGCGGTGGGTGGGAACAGAAAAGAGTGATGCGGAGGTGTGGCTATTTATTTTATTTTCTGAGCGCACGTGCTAGTTGATTGGGACCGTGATTTTATTTTATTTTTTGCCAGGTAGCTTCAGTGACAAATAAGTGGAGTGCATGAGGTTTAAACATGACTCTTACTTGTCTTGTCACTATCAACTAACCTAAATTCACGGGAACTGACTGAAACTGGACTTTTCTATTTTAATTTTTTGGAACAGAGTAATTGCTTGGATTAGGCCTGCTATCAATCTAAAGTGGTTGAGAAGTTGTGTTGCATAACGGTGATGATAAAATACATGAGTGGATATATGCAACAGAAATGTGAAATTGAATTTTCTAATTCTAACTAGTAGTAGCATGGATATATGTAGACAAATGGGGTTACCATCACTGGGTTAGTATTGGTGAACCGTAGTCTAACGGCTGACTTTAAGGTGGGTAAGGGACTTCGTCAAGGGGGGCGGATAGTAAACAAGGCGGTAGAGATTGAAGATTTCAAAATAATCGAGCATATGCATTTTTGTGGATGGCATAGTTTTGTTGGGAGAAGCAACATGGTAAAACATATGGAGCATTAAAACAATAACAAGGAGTTTTGAGTTTGTATCCGAACTAAAGATAAAAAATATTCAAGGCAAAATGTGACTTTGTATGATTGTTTTTGGGAAGCCGCCTCAAATTTCTTGTTTTGTACTATTGATAAAGTTCCATTTCGATTCTTGGGTTTATCGGTTGATGCAAACCCAAGAAGATCATCAATGTGGAAGCCGGTGTTGGATTCTATGAGCAAAAGTCTATCTTGTCTTGGTAGAAAGGAAGACAACTTTCAATAGGAGAAATTAAGGGTGGTGGTCATGAATTCAGGGTTAGGTAGCCTTCTATTGTTCCATCTTTCTTTCTAAAAATCTTCCTTTCAAGAGCAAGAATAAAGTTTGCTCACCGAAGGAGGATTAGGAGTAAAAAATATGGAATTGTTTAATTTGGCTCTTTTTAGTAAGTCATCGTGGTCCGTGGAGGTGTGTTAAGGAATCTAACGTTATATGGTATGCACTCATTAAATATAGAAATGAAAAGGTGGTGATAAATTTTTAAATTTGAAGGAGATTTTAATCAGAAAACAGTGTAAGAAGTTAAATAATTTCTACTACATTTAAAATCAAAAAAATTGAATTTAAAGAAAGAAATTGTATTATTGAATTTAGTGTTGTTGTTTTTTTGTTATTGTTTTATGAGCATTTAACATGTCGTAAAAATCAAAGTTGTATAACGATAAAAATCAAAGCGATCTTTATTAATCGATCAACACTAATAAACTTCGAGTATTATCTAATTTAAAAACTTTCTGTAAGTGGCGCGCATAAATTACAAATCTATTTATAAGTAGCGCGTAAAAATTTGTTATTCGAAATATTAGCATTTAATTAAGTGTTTAATCACCCATTACAAATATTGTTTTAGACATTCTCATTTCAAGAGAAGTAGCACTGTTTTGTTAAGTACACACTCAAATATCTCTACAGACCCATCAATTTTTATTAAGTTAAAACACTTGTACACCATAAAATTGACCATGATATAGTGGTAATTGGGGTGGCTAAAAACATACTCCTTCCGGCCTTTTTTATAAGCAAAAGTTGCTTTTTAGGTTCATTGAAAAAGTAATGTATCTAGTCTTAAATATAGACTAGATACATTGCTTCTCCAATGAACCTAAAAAACAACTTTTCCTTATAAAAAAGGCCAGAGGTAGTATCATATTAGAACATTCATTGATTGCATGCTAAGAATATTCATTTTTCCAAAATTTATTGCCATAATCATGATCGAATGGACATGTCTCTCCTATATACCCTAAATGATTCGGGTTCTGCGGGCATAAAATTTTATCAGCGATAATAATTATAATTTTCCCGTGAATTATAAGTTTTTATCAGTAATAACTTGTAACAGTGATTTTAAAACTTTATTAGCGACAAAAAATATCATCTCTCCTTGAATTATAAATTTTTATCAATAAGAACTTGTAATAGTCATTTTAAAACTTTTATCGGCGCTAAAAAATTTCATCTCCCCATGAATTATAAATTTTTATGAATAATAACTTATAATAGTGATTTTAAAATTTTTACTGTGGATTTTGGTAATAAAAAATATATATATTTTTGGATATAAAAATTGTCACATCCATGTGAATTATAAATTTTTATTAATAATAACTTGTAATAGTGATTTTAAAACTTTTATCAGAGATAAGAATTGTCATATCCCGTGAAATATAAATATTTATCAACAATAACTTGTAATAGTGAGTTTAAAATTTTCATTGGAGATAAAAATTGTCACATCTCCATCTCTTGTGTTGCACGGGTTTTGTGGAACGCCATAATAAAGCGAATAAAGTGAAGCATCATACCGAATTTTATAGGGGAACCTTCAAGACTCATGATATGTATAAAATATAATTTTATCCTAAGAGTACACCTAATTTAATTTTCTCTCCTGTTCAATAAAATTTAATTTTCTCATGTTTAGGTGTGCATCTCAAATAATATAAACTAAGTTGGTCAAATTTTCTTACGATGAAAATAAAAATCATTGATAATAGGATAACTATGTTGTCTGCGATGTTTTTAAGTTCAAAAACTCGTTGATGTAATATTTTTTTGGTAGTGTATGATTTAAGATCATATTTTTTGACAAAAAATTTGGACAGAAAATGGGAAATAATGGGCCATCTGCAAGGCCCTGAAATGGGGAAAAAAAATTGGACAAAAATAAGACAAAAAAGTAACCAAAAATTGAATTGGACCAAAAAAATTTAAACCAGCCTGGTAGCTGGACCAAACCGATTAAACCGAAACATGTGAGATAGAAGAGATTTAGGGTGGCTAAAAGCCTATCATATTAGAGCTATATGCTCACTTTTATTATAAAAATGCAAATTGTTGGTAATTATTTCAATTCATCCAAGTTAACAAAAATACTCTATACACATTGTCTTGCTTTTAGGCAAGAAAGTTCTACCAATTATACTCTTATGGTTGGTTGTTGTTTTTGGTTTATGGTTTATTGATGATTTTGGGTTGATTGAAGGTGGAAGTGGTGATGATGGATTATGTTTGATTGTGAGTGGGGTTGTTGGAATTGAAAGTGGTGTTGTTGATTTGAGGTTGAAGATTGAATATGGAGGTGAATGATTGAGATATATGAGAGAGAGAATTGGAAACAAATAGGGATGACAATGGGTAGGGTACTATAGTCCCCAACTCATACCCACAGTTTGAAAAAATATCCGTACCCATCCCCATACCCGAGTGGATGACAATTTTTGTCCCCGTACCCATGCTCTATGGGTACCTAAGTACCCATACCCGTTACCCGCACTTATTAAAAATAAATTGATCAATTATAAAATATCATATTATTTTAATAGAATTTAAAAAAAATTCAAAAATTTTAATGTTGATTCATGAAAATTATAAATAAAATTATTAATAAAATCATCCTAAAGTTCATTTCTCTATTAACATATTAACATTATGTTATAAATAAACATTTTTCTATTCAAAATGTGTAATAATATAATAATGTTGTATTTTATAAAAATAATAATATATATTATTATATAATAATATAATTAAAAAAAATAAATATATACTATATGGGTATATGGGGTGGGTACCTAAGGTACCCGTACCCGCACCCATACCAGCTCAATTTTGTGGGTAATTACCCATACCCATGCCAATACCCAAAATGCGGGTTTTTACCCTATCCATCGTGAGTATTTTTTGTGGGTACCCATTGGGTATGGGTAAATTGCCATCCCTAGAAACAAATGCAAACTATGCATAGAGAGATTTAATGTACATGTGTGTTTGGTGGAATTCTATAATTGGTGCAAATAAAGGTCCAATAAAATTTCATGCAACATCATTAATTATACATTTAATTTTTTATTAGGGGTAAAATTGTAATATTCGAAAATAAAAAAATAAAATAATTAAAGCAAAACGATGTCCTTTTTGATATATTTTTTTTGAAAAAAACAGAGTTGCAATCAAACCGCCGATTTTTCCGGTTCCGGCCAGTTCCGAGCGGTTTAATTACTTGTCCGATCTAACTATTATTGAACCAGACCAACCAACTTTCGGTTTGCGGTTTAACTGATCGGATCGACTCCGATCTGGTTTTTAAAACACTGACCAATGGTCACTTATCAGAAAATTAATTGAGAAATAAAATTGATGAATGTAAATATATATATTGTTTAAAAATCTTTTAATTGCTTTTAATTTTAATAATTTAAGGATTAGATTAATAAGAAAGATGGTAGTTTAGGAATCTTTTAAATGAACTATATACTCTTTTTCCCAATTTCAATTTCAAAATCCCACAACTCGTGTGCTGAAGAAGTAAAGAACGCATTTCTGCAACCTTGGCGCCATCATCAAATCGACCGTCTTTCTCGCCGGTAAGTCTCCCATTTCCCCCCTCTCTGTCTCAGTTTAGGGTTTTCGTTTTCACCTTTTCAATTTTGTTTCCATCTTCCATATTAGGGTTTCCAACCAAGATTTCTCTTCTCAATCGAAGCTTTTCACTTTCTGTACGCACTCGTTCTCTTTCCCTCGCTGGTCAATCACTCCTACAGGTTCTCTCTCTCTCTCTCTCTCTCTCTCTCTCTCTCTCTCTCTCTCTCTCTCGCAATGTGTGTTTCAATTTATTAGATTTGTGGATTTCGGATCCTGTTATGATTTTCATTTTGAATGAAATGAACCGAAGTTTTGGTTTATTTCATGATTTAATTGTAGATTCTCAACTTGTGCTTTCCTTTTTGTATCAACAAAGCACAATCATCGTAATGTTTGTCTGAATTTTTGGTCTTTTATTTTGGTGGTGTTTTCAATTCAGTGTTTCTGCTAGTTTTCTAGATAAAATTATGTTTAGTGATGATTAACTGAAGTTCTGTTATGTGTGATGGTGCTTAGGTATATGCTCAGTAATTGTTTTCATTTGGTGTTAATAATGCAGAATTTGAATAGTTCTCCTTTATTTGTTAATTATAAATCCTAATTTTCTGTTACTTTAAAGTTCACCTTTACATGTGTTTATGGACCATAAACGAAGTTGTTGACAACTAGAAAAATCTTAAATACCGACGGAATTTGTTAAATCATAACTAAAGTTATTACTATTGCAATTAGATGGTTTCTAATGCTTTCCGATTTGAATTTGAATAGTTATTTATAACAATATGTTCTTACTAATTCTTAGCATAACCTTTAAAGTAGGAATTTCGGCTATGTTTATTGTTCCACGGAATTGCGTCGCACCATAACAGACCACCACTCACCACCGCGATTCCACTGTTGTGCGATAAACCGCCACGATTTGTAACATGACATTATTTAATATAAATCAACATTTATTAGGGAATTAGGGAAATCTATATATATATATATATATATATATATATATATATATATATATATATCCTAAATCTATCTATATATTCTAAATCCTAAATAGTTATCCTATTGCTCATGTAAATCCTAATCCACTTAAACCAATGAATTTTGTTCATTTAGCCACGTTATCCAATACATCTAATTAAATCACTCTATCATGCCACATCACTTTCTTTTTCTCTCTAAAACTCAATTTAGTTGTTAATTTAATTCTTGCACCTCTTCTCATGCCTACCAATCAACATTGATGTATCAGTTTCATTTTCCTTTTCACATGCAACATTTACTCTGAATAAATTATATACCTTTTCATATACATGTGTACAAGATAATGGCTATCGCGTACCCTATATATAGTGTCCCGGGGCAATAGTTAAGAAAGCAAATATAGTAAATTTTTCTTGAAATTTGTGCAGTCAACTTTTAAAAATTGAAATTGTGTTGTTTTCTATGCAAAATTTTCTCTTTTTGGTATTCTTAGCTAGTGCCCCGGGGCACTAGTTAGCATGACCCTATATATATACTCCCTCCGGACTTTTTTTAAGCAAATATTCTTTTTTGCACACTTATTAAGGAGTTGACTTTTTATCCTAGTTTTATGTGTAATTTTTGGTGCAATTCATAAAATGTCCTTTTGCCTATTATGAAATCTACTCCTACTTAGATGTAATCATTATTAGTACTATTTCAACATAGATTACTTGTAGAAATGAATAAATGCATGTGGAGGGGTATTGTTGGAAAAAAATATTAATTAGAGTTGAATTTAATGACTTTTGCTTATATTTAGGGCCAAATTTTTTTGTTGACTTTTGCTTATAAATAAGGTCGGAGGGAGTATGCATATTGATTATATATATATTCGTTTGTTGATTAGCCATGTAGCACGCCTATATGTCAAAGGTCAGATATCCTGCTATTGATTATTTTCTTTTCTCACCCACTATCGCGTTATAGTGCTAAATATTCTCTATTCTCTTTGTTATTTATTATGTTTTACAAGCAGTTTCTCTCAAACTTTGGTAAAATTTCAATTTCTCTCCGAAACACGCCAATTGGATTGTTCTCGAGGTTGCAAACCGAGCAATGCAAAAAGATAAAATTTCAGATCATCAAAAGTGTAGGTTTCTCGCACATGTGCTCATAACAAAGTCCATTTAGCTATCTGTAAATCTTTCTATACTCTAATTTCCCTAATTGTTCCCAAATAAACCCTAATCTATCTCTTAATGGGCGGGAAATCACATCATTAACTTAATCTCTCCTATCAAACTGATCCACACTTAATGCACTCTTTCTTTTTGGCTTTCCCATGTACTATACCCAACTAATCATGCAGCTCACCAAGAAATCTGTCTCTATCCTTTGGTGTCTTTCATTTTAATTTTATTAATTCTACATATATCAATGCATAGATATCAATTCCAACTTCATCTATTCACATTCCAATGTAAGCTGTATTTCCAATCTCTCTTTCTCTTTCCTTTCACGTTGATGTTCTTCTTCTTTGTAGATTTCATTACTCATCCTCTCATCTCACCACCATCAACATCACCCTCCCATGCTCAACTCAAAACACTGTCGTCAATGTCATCTTCTCTATTTCGTCCCATTTCTCATCATATCTTCCATGGGACCATCTCTCTCTCTCTCTCTCTCTCGGCACCGTCCACAATCAATCTTGCCGCCACCATGTTGAGTTTTCCACTGGTAATCCCTTTTTCTTCTTTTATTTCTTCTTTGGCGCATTTCTCTGATCTAATTAAATTGAGTTTTCTCTTCTTTAGATTTTGTAAACAAGAAGAAAGTCCATCCCACTTTTCAGATTTGTGTTCTTCTACAGCTAAAGAACACATCTTCATCATCTCCAATTTAACTGCAAAAGTTAGGGTATGTTGATTTTTATTGACCCTTAGAAATTTAAGAAATCGTCTTTTATGTTTTTTTATTCTTTAGATTGTATTTTTTTGTGTGACTTTTTATTGTGGTTTATAATTTGGCAATATGATTTCTTGCAATTCATCTTCAATGTTCTATTGTTATTATGTATTGTGGTTTGTTTGATTTCATTATAATTATTTTTCCTTTTCTTTCTTTCTTTTGGCTTATAGTAATTTCTTGATTTTAAGTAGGGGATTAAAAAGCAGAAGTGCAAGGAATTTCATTGAATCAAGATATTTAAATAAGGATTTTGTTTTAAACGTGAAGAGTCTCACAATTTGAAATAAGAGTTGCAAATTCATACTTTTCAAGTTTTTCTTTGATTGAAAAATAAGGATTTTGTTTTGAACGTGAAGAGAAATAAGAGTTGCAAATTCATACTTTTATTTTAATTTTGGCTGCAAATTGTGACTAAACATCTCATTTAATAAAATTTTGGCTGTGTATAAATCAACATTGTAGTGGATAGTAATTTTGGATGTAAAATCCTTTACAAATGTGTATTTAATTAAATATCGGATGCATCTTTTCAAGATTTTTTTATGGATAATTGGAATGAGATAAACACTATTTTTCAGGCTTCTAATCCATCATGGTTTGTGTAACTCGATGACAGAGTTTGTTCTCCCAGTATAATATATTTTTGGTGGTCACCTTATATGTTTTCCACCAAATTTTCTTTGTGAACTATATATCAATTGGGTTATTTGCTAACTTTCTGTTCATTATTCGTAAGCACTATGATACTTTTGTGGTGCATTTTCTTTTGTCATAATAACATTAATTACTTCCTCTTTTGTTTTAGACTTTAGTTGTTGCATGTTTATTATTGGTTGGTCCAAGTTATAACAGGCCAAACAAAACTCCTAAAATGCACTGTCCTTAGAGAATCTTAGTAAGGTATATGTCACTAGCTATGATTATATGACACAAATTTTGATTAATTAAGGTAGGGATAAGGGTATCTTCGAAGCAAATATTGTTGAACAATGAATATTCAAAATTTTCAGCTTAGTTTATTTGATTTTTGTAATGTGCAGGGCCTTTGGCAGAAAGTTTGAGCAACATATATATTATTTTCACTTTTGTGATCGAGTCTTGATGGTATGTTCAATATGATTTTATTTAACATGAATTGTTATGGGTACTATGTTTCACTTATTGACTGAAGACATATTTATACATTTGTTATTAGTTTCTTTATTAGTTAATGTTTTGTCTGAACTTTATTGTTTCATGATGCAGGGAACCTCAACAAATGATTTAAGATTGAGTTAGTATATATAGCTTCTTAATGATTCAGATTTTTTACGCTTTCAACTCATATAATTTAGATTTCTTAGTGAAGCACGTGCTATGTAATATATGATTCAAATTTTAAGATGTTGCATTGCAGAGCAAGCCTATGTGTAAATTTTGTAAGTATATGAATGATACGTAGAAGAGCCGTGTTTGTATTTTGTAAGTATATGAATGATACGTAGAAGAGCCGTGTTTGTATTTTTCTCCTTTTTGTGTTTACTAACAGGTGTGCTAACTAATTGAATTTATTCAATGTTTCCCTAAAAAATAGGTATAGCAGTTAGCATTTGAATTTAATGCAAATTATATGTAATACAATTAAATTGAATATAGTTGCATAAAAAAAATATAATTGGGTGATTTAATATAGTAAAATTATTTTTTATTGTCATTTTATATTCTATTTGCTCAACCAAATTCACAATTTGTTGATGTCACATATATGACCCGTGCGAATGCACGGGCAAGATGTCTAGTTCAACATAGTAGTAGATTAGATCAACTAAAAATTAAAATCAATAAATAAGAAATAATCCACTTACTTCAATTAAAAATTATATTAAAAAACTAATAATTTATAAATGATGAAAAATCATGATCTAGATGTCATGCATATGTGATAGAAACCCACCCCCTTTAGTCTCTGAAAGATTTAGGGCCATGTGGCAGTAGGTTGTCTTAAATCCCAACGAACAATTACCACCAAGATTGTAATTAAATCCCAACGAACAAATCAGACGCGGAAACATGGATTTTCTATTTGCTTTGCGGGTAATTATTACTCACAATCAAGTTCTAAATATTCAACACTTTTTTTCAATGAACAAAAACAGAGTTGTGTAATAATCCACATGAGCCATCAAAGTAACCATGTTACTCAAATTTGATATTTTACGATTTTCAGGTTAATCATACTACAGGGGTTGAATGAGATCAATATATACCCGAAGGTGATCAAGATTATTATCCATGGTCTAAAGTTTTCTTCTAATTCTATACTATTTTCTATGTTAACAATTACTAGACTATAATCTTATATGTAAAAATTTTATGAAAATTGAAATTTACTTATAGAAAATACTCCGGTCCCTATGAAAGATGACCATGATGGCCAACAACTCCAAAAATTGGCCTTTATCAAGACGTTGCTGATAGACTATTGTGACCTTAATACCATTTGTCTTAATGACCCTATATCTCATGTACATACTTTTTTCCTTGTTGACTGTTTATATTATGATTTTGCAGATCTTTTTGAGATTATGACCTAGCTGTAATTTTAGTTCATATGCTTATCATTTTTGTCAAATTTAATTTCAGTTATTCTGTTTTACTTGCAGATTTTGACTAAAGGTAGAAATCGCAATATCACGCTTGAAGTATTTCAATTATATATTCTTTTGCTTGATTTTGTTTGGTTCTTCAGATGTTATGAAGAGTCTTGTCAAGGATGGTGTGCTATTGAGAAAAAGTATACACACCTATGCCATTCAGAAAAATGATAAGGTTGACTCTTTCTCTTCATTGAACAAACTTTGATTCTGGTAGCTTTTTTCTTTCGGAAATTTGAATGTTCAAAGTTTTCAGGAAAAGGAATATGTTAGTCCTAAAGTCTTGGACAAAGGTTTGATGGGCGAAGATGTTAATTACATCAAGGTAATGTTTCTTGACCCAAAGGAAAGTCCCAAAAAAAGTTGCACTTATAATATCAACTTAGGCCCTGTATGTCACTGTTTCTCGATGAAGCATGTGACGGCTGAAAAGCTTCATACTGCGTTGAAAGTGATACATCGAAAAGTGATTCAAGAAAAATGGCTATGCATGAAAAACAAGACAAGCTTCCTGCAAAAAAAGGTGCAGAAAAAAGCACCTAAGAAAACTAATCCTAAAGACTGGTAGGTATATTAAACATTTGGTAATGCATACTTAGGAAAACCTTTTGTTTGTCTTCCTGACCGACGTTTTTTGTAACTGACTTACGCCAAGTATTGCAATTTCACTTTTTAATCCCAAATCCTTTTACATAGGCCAAAGCATTTAGTGGATGCTTAGGGAACAAGTTAAGATCTCTAAGTCAATTGTCGAAAGTAATAACAGCACACTTGTTTATTACGTAATCATGAAATTTTTCTCAATTCGTTCTGGGTCTTATAAGAATATCAGAAATACCTAGATGCCCTAATTAGTTAACAGTTTATTGAAATGTCAAGCGTATCACTTTTGTTTCTAAATTTCTCATCTAGTTCATTTCTTTATTTTTGCCATTACAATCTTGGTGGTAATTGTTCGTTGGGATTTAGGACAACCTACTGCCACGTGGCTCTAAATCTTTCAGAGACTAAAAGGGGTGGGTTTCTATCACATATGCATGGCACCTAGATCATGATTTTTCATCCTTTATAAATTATTAGGTTTTTAATATAATTTTTAATTGAAGTAAGTGGATTATTTCTTATTTATTGATTTTAATTTTTAGTTGATCTAATCTACTATTATGTTGAATTTACAGATAGCTAAATAGACTTTGTTATGAGCAGATGTGCGAGAGACCTACACTTTTGATGATATGAAATTTTACCTTTTTGCATAGCTCGGTTTGCAACCTCGAGAACAGTTGGTATAGTTTGGCTTGTTCTTCTTTGGTTTTCCATTACACCCTTACTCTCTTGATGCCTCTTTGCTAGTATAGTGTTTGTTGTGTGACTTTAAGCAGGTTGGTGGGGGAGACTTTAATGGTCTCTTGTTCCAAGTTAGTTTGGCTTTTATGAGTGAGACCATGTGTTGTTGGATTGGAATATGTGTTCAATTGTGGTCTCTTGTCCTTGAATCATTTGCAAGTAATCCCACGTGAAGTGTGACTCCTTTATGTTTGTACTAGTTTTTTTTCATTTTTGGTTGGTTGGCTGGATGGTTTATGATGTGGATTAAAGTATTTCTAGTTAGATTCCCCTACCACTAGTTTGTTTGTTAGTACTCATCGTTAAACCACTCTTCCGACTTATAATTTTTGGTCATTTTTTTTTCTTCTTCTAAAACAACTTATAATTTAGCATTCTCGGTCTACTCTTTTTTGTTTTATTATTGTTCCGTGCCTATTTGTGTGATGTGTTTTTCTATTTTGCTAATGTACGTAAATTGTAAACAATAGTTTATTATCAATTTGATTTTTATTAAATTTTTCTTTTGTATTTTTATTTTTCATTTAAATAAAAATTGTATTTTAATCATATTAGTCTGCATCATAAGTAAAACAACATATCTTTATCAATTGCCAAATAAGTTAACATCTGAAGTAAGATTTGAAAAATACTTCCAAAAGATCTCATTAGATGTGTAGACATTAGAATGAAAGAATATATAATGAAGTAAATTTAATTAATGAAACATGAAGATGTTATCCTTTTGTTCTACCTATTAAAAATATAATACTACATTTGAATTTCAAGTAAGAATAATATAAAATAGAACACTTATCCTTCTTATGCATTTTGGGTTCTACTACAAATCTAGACATGTTTTTTCCATTTAATTAAGTAATGTACATTTTCACCGGTGGACAGTACAATTAAGTAATGTATTATTCTTTTAGATTAATCAGTTGTTGAGTTAGATATTGAATTTCCAAAAAATATAATAATTAAGCAATGTACATTCTTACTAAGAGACAATAGGATTCATCTTCTAGATTATTTGGTTTTCAAGTTAATTAATATATATATAAAGTAATGTACATACATACGTACCTTGAGTTCATCATCAGGTTGATAGCATGCAACATCCAATGAGATAAATAGGACGAGGCCTTGACATGAAGTAAAAAGTGAAACAACAAAATATTATTGTGTATTTGTGTTGTTTACTATGTTGTTGTTTGTTTTGGAATATTGGCTAGTTATGTGTTTGTGTTTCTTAATATACTTATGAAATTGATTTTACATGAGGTGGGGTGGAAAAGAGTTATTGCTAGTACCTATTTGGTTTATCGGAAGAGCATAACTTATAAGGAAAGGAATATAATCATGATTATGCTACTCATTCAACATTAATGATTGTGTCAAGAAACATGTATTGTGATGCAAGCTGTAGAATCATCAAGACTTGGTAAGCCTTAACATAAAAATAAAAAAGTTCATCTGCTGCAAGTTAGCTTATCAACTATCTGTTATTTTTTACTAAACAGAGCCATAATCTTATTAAGTAATAGTGAAACAAATTGTGCATTTTTCATCCAAAAGAAAATCTCATAAAAGAAGCTTGAAAATTAGTGACAAACCGATTTTTTTTTTTTTTTTTTTTTTCCTTCAAACTATTCATTGTGAAAGAAAATTTAACCTATAGCAAGAAATTGTAAATTGTCCCCACAAGATAATAATTTCAAATTTAGAGTTTCATAGAGAATGCTGTTTTGTAGAAATGAAATTTTCAATACATATCCTAAATTCTTTGGAACTCTTCAACAAGTTTATCCATCGGTTCACGTAAAGAATTTTTAAACTGCTCAAAAAACAGCTTTTGGTGATATTTGTAATCCAAATCAACTTCCTGAGACTCATTTTCTCCTAAAGAACCCACTCGAGCGCCCTCCATGTATGCCTTGCAAGCCAATAAAATATCATGAGAACGGTTGCGGAAATGTTCCTTTACCAAGTCCTCAAAATCCTAAAACCATAAATAGCACTTGAACAAAGAATAAACACAAGTTTAACGAGTACAAATATTAGCAATCATTCCGCTCTCTATATGTTTAATCAAACCTTTAAAATGTCCTCAATTAATAAACACAAGTATGCGGACAATGTTCAAATCAATGCAAGGCGTCAATTACTAACTAAATAATAAGCTAAGTATGTGCGAAAAAAATGATTTTTCAAAATTTTTAAAAACTGATGTATTTGATCTATAATATAGACTAAGTACATCAACTATTCAATAAATCTAAAGTAATTTTCTTATTATAACGACCAGAGATAATATCTTTTTATCATCTTCCTAAATCCTTAACAAAAAAACAACCAAGCACTGCAAATGAACATGACCAAGCAAAATTGCTAGAGAGATAGTAATAAAAAACTAGAATCAAACCTTTGGAGGCCTTCTAATTATATGTATCATTGTCCACAGTGAACCAATGAACACCTCCTCACTATAACTCCAGGACAAACTCTCGCCTTTTATTGATCCACCCTTCTCAAAGAAGTCATAATACTCAAAACCAGTATATAAAGGATGTGCAGTCAAGACTAGACCTTGTATGGAGACTAAAACCTGCAGAACTGTTGAAACGTGTGGAATCCAACACTCTGTTTTGTTTCCCTCCTTCGTATATTTAAGTAGACTGAGGCATACTTTGCCATTTGGGTCAAAATTTGGATTCAAGCTAAGAAAACGACATCGATTGTGGAAGTAGAGTTTCTGCCATGAAATATGTCACATTTGTCAGACTTGAAATAAAAAGAGTAACAAGAGTTAACGTAATGTCATAATAGAGTATCGTCAAGTCACAAACCGGAGGTACGTCGGGCAAGTTATTAGGAAAGTAAAGATCAAAAAAGAAAAGACCATCATGGTAAGGAGTCCCTTTTGCTCCAATAATTGCAACCCTCATGACATCCATTTGTGATTCATAAACTCGAACAAATATTGAATCTAATTAGGATAAAAGAAACAAGTTTGAGCCAAATACCAAAACCAGATTTCACTCTATGGCATTCAAAGCACACTTTTAGTTCTAAATTCCAATTTCATAGCAAATATTACAATGATTGGATGCATCCTACTTGGAAGTCCATAAGCTTGAAAGGGAAACTTAGTACTAAATGTGAATATTACAATCTATTTTGTAAAATGAATAGTGAATAAACTCACCCGGCAAATTCTTCTCCAAAATCTTCCACTCATTCTGGATGCTTATGGTCCAATTCTTTGTATGACGCTGTTCACGAAATAGGTTCATTGTATACTCATATAATTCTGATTAGAACTGAAACAAAGTATGACTTTAAAGGTATATTAAAAAAAATTAAAAATCTTACCGGCTTATGGCGTTTGTTTATTTTATTAAAGAAAGAGTGTGGAAAGTCAATGTCACGAACAAAATGCTTTAAACGTACAAAATTCTTCATAATTTCATCTTTGAAATTTGCATGGTATGTGTTCTGGACAGGACTTCTAAAGTCTAAGTCCCCTCAAGACCTAAGGCACTTTCCTCCAGAGGGGCACCCTCTCCGTCGGCCAACGTTACAGAATCTTGCATTTTGTAACGGCCGACCACCGGAATGATGAGCATTAACTGCTCATCATGGCCCAACTGTCAAATTCCGGCAGCCACTTAATGGACATTAACTGCCCATTAAGGGCCTTAGCCCAGCGCTGGGGATATATATACTCCTCATTCAGAGGAGTCAGATACGTTTTACCAATTTCTGAAAACCTTAAGTTATCGCAAATCACTGACTTGAGCGTCGGAGTGCATACAGGTACACACCCCATTTCCGCTTCAACAAAGGGGCTTGCTGAACCAACCACCGCTGTTTTCGGTCATCATCTGATCCTGGTAAGATTAGTGGCGCCGTCCCTGGAAAATTAGAGTTATCCCCTTCTTTCTGAAAAGAACAAAACCTTCAAACTACCACAAAAACACAAAAGAGCTAAAAATGGCCGAGAACAGCAGATCAGAGCATTCAGCCAATCACATGCTCAGCGACCATGCTGACAACCACAACACCAATGGAATGGTCGTATCCCAAATGGAAACAGACCCCACATACCAGCCTACCAATGAAACCAACTCTCTGGTCGTACCCATTCCTCCCCCTGGAGCTACCCTAGAGAACATCATGACCGCGCTGCTGACCGCCGTCAACAACCAAGGGCAAGCTATTAGGGAGCAGAATCGTCGCATTAAGGCTGTCGAAGAATCGCGCATCACAAGAGCGATCACGAGCAGTTATAGGCGACGAGAGTTCTCTCGACGGGACTCGAGGACCAGGTCAAGATCACCACGGGCACGCGAGACTAGAAGCCATATAAGCCCTGCTAGAAGAGTTGCTGGAGCAAGGAGATTCCATGCGCGATCAACTGGACGCAACTATCACTCTCCTCCTCGCCATCACCATCGTTCTCCACAAAGTGATGATGAAAGGCATATGGGGCCACTTTCTGACAGGATCATGAGGGTACCACTGCCCGTGGGGTTGGAAAAACCACCGGCAATGGACACCTATGATGGGACCACTGACCCAGACGACCACATCGAGAACATAGAAGCTGTCCTCGACTATAGAGGAGTTCGAGGATCTATAAAGTGTAAGCTGTTCTCCACTACGCTGAGAAAGGGAGCAATGACTTGGTACAAGAATTTGCCACCAGGGTCAATCGATTCATGGGTGAGCTGTGCAGACTCTTTACTGCGCACTTCACCGCTTCTAGGAAGTACCCCAAGACTGAAGCTACTCTCGAAGCGATCGTCCAAAAAGACAACGAATCCCTGAGAGAGTACATTGACAGATTCAACAAAGCTGCCATCGAAGTAAGGACCGATGGCAGAATGAAGCTGTATCTGCTGGAGCGAGGACTGCGCCCGTCCAGCGATTTCGCCAAGGCAATTGGCATTGAAGAAGTAAGAACTTTGGATGCTTTCCTCGAAAAAGCACAAAAATACATAGCTTACGAGGAGAAGCAAGTTGCTGCTGACGCAAGAAAGCCAAAGCGTCAAGAAGAAACTGGACCCTCTCGAGTAGGAAATGAGAGGGGAAAAGAAAGGATAAGAGAGCAAAGGGAGCCAAGACCGAGAAGCAAGTTGCTGCTGACGCAAGAAAGCCAAAGCGTCAAGAAGAAACTGGACCCTCTCGAGCAGGAAATGAGAGGGGAAAAGAAAGGATAAGAGAGCAAAGGGAGCCAAGACCTCCCCGAAGCAAATTCATGGATTACACCCCTCTAAACGCTCCTCGCGAGCGAATTCTGGCAGAAGTGTCGATGGCAGAATTCAAGAGAAATGGAGTTCGCGCCCCAAAGCAACTGGTCGTGAAACCAGGACTGGACAAGTCTAAGTACTGCCGCTACCACAAAAGCTACGGGCACGTGACCGAGGATTGCATTCATCTGAAAGATGCAATCGAAATCATGCTGCAGAAGGGACTCCTCCAGAAATTCAGAAAAGAGGAACGTCAGGGGCGGGAAAAAGAGCCCGAGGTTGGTCAACCGTCCAGAGAGGCGCAACAACAATCGGGTGCGGGCAACAGCAACATGCAGATTGCTTACGCCATCTCAAGACCCGGGGACTTCATTCTTCCCGAGCACAAAGAAGGTGAAGACTTGCTCGATCATCTGGCTGCTCATATGGGATCACTGGTAATCTCAGGAGGAGGATTTGGAACTTCCACTATAGGGTCGTTGAAGAGAAAATTTGAAGAATTAGAAAGTGTCTGCTCATTGGAACTTGTCCTCGCGACAGAAGAAGCAAAGGAAGGATCTATGCCCTTGGCATTTTACAAGGAAGAGATCCCTGGAGGCTCACCTAACCACAAAATTCCGTTGTTAGTAAGGGCCAGGATGGCCAACTTTGGTGTGAGAAGGATATTAGTGGACCAAGGAAGCTCGTGTGATGTGATGTACGCTGGCTTGTTTAAAACTCTGCAATTGACGGAGAAAAACCTCGCTCCATATGTAGGTGCTGACTTGCAAGGATTTAACGGAGCAACCACAAAACCATGGGGGTATGTGGATCTGATTGTGACTTTCGGAGAGGGAGAGGCGACCAAATCCATCAACGTCCAGTTCTTGGTCGTGGATTGCCCGTCTTTGTACAACTGTATCATGGGAAGGCCTGCTTTGGCGAACCTATTCGCCATATCCTCAACCATTCATTTGAAGATGAAATACTACACCGTGGATGGCAAAATCGCCACGCTGAACGGGGATATAGCTGCAACGAGGAAGTGTTTTGAAGCCGCTGCCAAGAATATGAGTTCCCTCCTTACTCCAAAGAAGCAGACTGACCACAAGCTGCCCGTTGTGAACGCCCTGCAAGCAAATGACATCGTGGACTTGGATGTACGTATCAACGAGAAAGAGATGAAGGACGAAGAGGACCCCATTGCAAAAAAGGTGCATCGCCCTATCCCCGATGGCGAGTTCGAGATCATCCCCTTGAGCGATGACTATTCCCGAGGAATCAAGATTGGTGTTGATATGCCCGAGCTGGTGAAGAGGCAATTGGAAGCTTGCTTGAAGGAATACGCTGAGCTGTTCGCCTGGAATGCTGCAGAAATGCCCGGAATCGACCCAAACGTCGCTTGTCACCAGCTGACAATAGATCCTAGGGCTAGAGCTGTAGTTCAGCGATGTAGGAAGCAGTCTCCCGAAAAAGCGGAGGCTGCTGAAAAAGCTATAAAAGACCTCCTAGAGGCAAATTTTATTTCTGAAGCCAGATACACTACATGGCTGTCAAATGTTGTATTGGTTAAAAAATCTAATGGAAAGTGGAGAATGTGCGTTGACTACACCGATCTCAATAGGGCTTGCCCTAAAGATTCTTATCCTTTACCTAGCATAGATAACCTCGTAGACAATTCCTCAGGGTTTAAACTACTATCGTTTATGGAGGCTTATTCAGGATATAATCAAATTAAAATGGCTGAAATCGATAAAAAGAAAACAACATTTATGACTGAATCGGGTAATTATTACTATAACGTAATGCCTTTCGGGCTAAAAAACGTCGGTGCCACTTACCAACGAATGATGAACAAAGTATTCAGAAATGAAATAGGTGATATGCTCGAGGTATATATGGACGATATGATCGTTAAATCCGAGCAGGAAATCGATCATGTATCCCACTTAAGAAAAGTGTTCGAGAAAGCAAAACAGTACAACATGAGATTTAATCCAGAAAAATGCACGTTTGGGGTAAAAGCAGGCAAATTCCTCGGATTCTACCTAACAGAACGAGGAATTGAAGCTAACCCTGAAAAATGCAAAGCCTTCTTTGATTTCCCTACTCCGAACTCGAAGAAGTCAATACAATCCCTGAATGGAATGTTGACTGCCCTAGCACGCTTCGTCGCTAAATCAGCTCAACACGCGCTGCCTCTTTTCAAGTTACTTAGAAAAGAATCTGCCTTTGAATGGATGGAAGAATGCGAAAACGCTCTCCAACACTTGAAACGAGCACTATCCGAACCTCCAGTCTTAACACGTACAATCATGGGCGAGACTTTATTCCTATATCTGGCCGTGGCTCACGAAGCCATAAGCGGAGTATTAATTCGAGAAATCGAATAGGGGCAAAAGCCGGTATACTTCATCGGCAAAACTTTGCAAGGACCAGAACTTCGGTACTTACAGATCGAAAAAACAGCGTTGGCAGTTGTCGTCGCTGCGAGAAAGTTAAGACATTATTTCTTAGCACACTCGATCGCAGTACGAACCGACCAACCAATAAAACAGTTACTCGAAAGGCCCGATATGGCCGGGAGAATGCTGAAGTGGTCCTTAGAATTATCGAAGTTCGACATAACCTACGAAAGCAGAAAAGCTTTGAAAGCCCAAGTGCTAGCTGTCTTCGTCGCTGAAATGACTCTACCAGCAACTTCGAGCAAAAATAAATGGACCGTATACGTTGATGGATCCTCCAACTCCAAAGGAAGCGGAGCAGGGATAATCCTAGAAAACGACGAGGGAATCCTCATTGAAGTGTCACTGGAGTTGTCGTTCCAAACGACCAATAATCAAGCCGAGTTGGATAAACCCTGTGAGAGAATTCCTCGCCTCAAGAATGATCCCCGACGACCCTAAAGAGGCAGTCAAAGTCAGATGAAGAGCGTGCTCATATGTTTTGATAGACGACCATCTCTTCAGAAGAGGGTTTTCAACCCCACTACTGAAATGTATCGAGGAGGAGAAAGTGGAATCCATCCTACAGGAGATACACGAGGGAATCAATGGACAACATATTGGTGGACGATCACTCGCACGAAAAGTATTGCGAGCAGGATACTACTGGCCAACCATGCAAACGGACGCCAAAGAGCACGTCAAGAAATGTGCAAGTGCCAAAGACATGGGGATATGCACTTAGCTCCACCTAGCGAGTTAAAATCTCTATCGTCCCCGTGGCCGTTTGCATGGTGGGGGATGGATCTTTTAGGACCATTCCCACGAGCACCTGGGCAAAATAGGTACTTAATCGTCGGAGTAGATTACTTTACGAAGTGGATAGAGGCTGAACCCCTCGCCCAAATCACGTCCCACAATATTCTACGCTTCTTCAAAAGAAACATCCTCGCAAGGTTTGGAATTCCACATACCGTTGTAACGGACAATGGAACACAATTCACAGATAGGAAATTCCAGGAGTTCCTCATCAACCTAAAAGTGACACAACACTTTATATCCGTCGAGCATCCCCAAACAAACGGCTAAGCCGAGGCGGCCAACAAAGTAATTTTGCGAGGCCTAAAGCGAAGGCTAGGCGAGGCAAAGGGTAAGTGGGTCGAGGAACTATACAGCGTGTTATGGTCCTACAGAACCACACCACACTCGACCACGGGGGAAACCCCATTCCGATTAACTTACAGAACTGAAGCTCTTATCCCCGTAGAAATAAGGGAGCCAACTCGACGAACGGAAAATCCTCCGGATGAAGAAACAAACAACGAGTTACTCAGAGAAGAGCTCGATTTGGTCGAGGAGTTGCGACATGGAGCAACCCTCAAAGAGGCCACATTGAAGCAAAAAATTGTCGCTCGACACGACAAGAAAGTCATCAAAAGGGAGTTCGAAGTGGGCAGTTTAGTCCTACGGCGAAACCAAAAAGACTCTCGTGAAGGCAAGCTCGCCGCTAACTGGGAAGGCCCTTACAGAATCCGAGCAAAAACGGACAACGGGGCTTATTTCCTTGAAAATCTATACGGGGAAGAAATTCCTAGAACATGGAATGCTGATAAATTAAAGCAATATTACAGTTAGCGAGGTCTCGTGTATTCGACGACTCGCTAGCGGGCTAAAACCAACTCTAAACAACGAGAGGTTTGGCCTTTACAATGGAGGATTGCTTAGGTACGAGCAATGAATCTAAAAGAAGAAAAAGCCAAGTTTCTATCAAACTAGTCTTGACGAGGAACCACTCTAAACGAGCCCCGTCGTCGCAAGTACACGTCAGGCACGGACGCCCAGCTCGCGATGGGTCGCTCCGGCCGCGAGGATAAAATCTCCGACGATTCTATCATCGCTACTCGTTTAGAAACCCGATCCAAACACTCGAGCAAGTTCCCTAAACTCCTCGAGCACGGCGTTCGTAGATACATCCTATCTCGTGCAACAGCCACTCAAATACTCAAAAAATCCTAAGTATGGGTATCGCAAGAGCGTATTCAGATTATCGAGCATCGTAAATAAAACGCGTGCGAAAAGGTAACAAAAATACGAGCATAATGAAAAAGCAGATATAGCTAAATCACAAAGTGCAGCCTCGAGGACTGCCCAACAAAAAGATGAAATAAAATAAAAGGGCAAACAGACGCCCAAGTGCCAAAAGGCGAGCATAACGCCAGCACAAATGCAAACATCCAACATCAATCTTCGGCATGAGGAGGAGAGGCAATAACTCCATCGATGACTTCCTTGAGCTCATCGAGGCCAGCTTCCACGAGCTCTACCCCCGGGTTCAAGACTTTGAGTTGAGCAACAGCATTGACAAAACTGCTATGCCCAACCTCGACCATTGAGTCCTCGCACTCAGTTATTCTCTTGATAAGGTCGGCGCGGCTTGAATTCTGATAAACTCCCTGGGGGTCAACAACATCCTCTTCTTCGGTGCAAACGGAAGGAGCAGTCTCAGCCCGTTTTTCCAACTCCTTGTTGCGAGCATCCAGTTGCGCGCAAGTGGCCTCCAGCTCCTTAAACTTTTTGGCCAAGTCCCCCAACTCCCACTCCCTATTCACCAGGGTCGTCGCCATATCCTGCTGCAGGGTATACTTGTTCCTGTAATCCTCGTAGGCAGCCTCTGTCTCACCCAACTTCAGACCCAGGTCATCTGCACGTTTATTCTGCTTATCCCTGTCGCTCAGGTAGCGGCTTTCACGACCATTTAAGAAATTGACGATCTCAGTGAGTTTGAACGCAACAACAGTTGCAGTAGCCAACTTCGCCTTCAAAGCCACTGGTCCCATATCATGGATAACTGCCTGCTCGGCCTCATCTATCACGATCTCCGTGTTCTTGTCGAGCAGGTTTCCATGGGTGAAAACGGGAGGCACGATGAAGCGACCAGCAGGAACCCCAACATCGGGCAAGAAGTGAGGACTGCTACGAACGGAACCTCCTGCCCCACCTGTGACGGTCCTCTGTGTTTTGGGTGGACGAGTATCAGCGCTAGTCGATTCTGGTGCGCGCTTTTCAGCGACTGGAGAGGGGACAACATTGGCATTCTCATCACTCTTGCGAGCATTTTTGGTCTTGTTAGCACGACGGAGTTTTTCCTGAGCACTCACCATGTTGACTGCAAAGGGAAATACACGATCATTAGTACGAGCAGTAAAAGAAATAAAAAAATGACAAATAAATCATATAAGTGAAAAACAAGTCAGGTAAACAAAGCATACTAAGGGTTTCCTCGGCTTCAGCACGAGTCGAGCAAGCAAGAACCTTCTTCACATTGATGTAATGAGGAACCGTTAAAGGATTCCTATAACACCCCATAGATAAATCTAGAATAATCATGGAATATTATTAAAAGTGAATTCATTATTATTACAACAGAAGTTTAAAAGCACACACAGGTGACAAATACATCAAGAGTACAAGAAATAACAGCGGAAACAAACGATAACTCGATAAGATAAATAAGGAAGCAAGAATCAAATGCAATCCTCCAAACAGCAGCAGCGACTCCAACACCAAGGCTTACCTAATCAACCTGTTTTCCTGTTTCAAATAGGGAGTGGGGTGAGACAGTCACTTCGTCCCAGTGAATTCTACTACCCTCCTAGGCTATAAAGCCGGGGTACCTAACCAGTCCATACTTGATAATCTATCATAATAAATATCATAATCATAATTAATAAAAGTGTAACACACAAAAGTATCTTGTTGATTTTATTCCGCTAAGACACTTCGAGGTGAGCATGTCTCGAAGGCCTGCCATATCCGCTGATCGATTCGACCACGGCATTAAGCTCACAATCATTTTCCTAATGGGTTATTCCATTGGAGGCCCATAAGCAGCATACTAAACCGCACGTGATTGACTGATTCTAACTGATTAACATACTACCAATATAATTCCTTTACCCGGGAGCATACAACTTAATTCTAATTTATCCCTAATTTTTCAGAATTGTGCCGGACTTCCCGAACAATATTAAATACATTATATACTGCAATTTATCTTTCTCAGGTTTTGATATAAAACGAGTGATCAATCATTTCTAAAACTGAAAAAGTGAAGCAATTCTGGGCTAGCTCGCTACGGCGAGTTAGCAAGCTCGCCATGGCGAACTTACAGGTACTGGCCTAAACAACTCGCTAGGTGAGCTGGAGCTCGCCATGGCGAAGTTCTTCAGTCCAGAACCTTGAGCTCGCCATGAGTGCTCGCTAGCAACTCGCTATGGCGAGTCAGTGCAGAAAAGCCCCTGTTTTGCGAATTTCAAACATTTTCCAAAGAATCACCTACAATCAAGCTCTGAGAAAGTGCAGAAACATAATATAATCAATATGGAACAGAATAGAAAAGGATTTGGGAGCTAATCCTCCTCACACAATTAATTCCTAATTTCTTAAGTTAACATGCAAATTCATAAATTAAGGGAATTCTAACTAAACTAGCCTAAGAACCCACCTGGTAATTGAGCTTTAACCTTTAATTAGGCTCTACAAACAGCTACAGAATCTCCTAGCTAGCCCCACGAACAGAAAGACCATAATTGACTTCTTGACACTTGAAAAACCCTTATTCTTGCTCTACGAATTTGAGGAGTGTTTGATGATCAGAGAGTTGGAAGGGAGGGCTATTTATAATCGAATTTCTGATGTTTGAAGGGTGCAAGTTCTGTCCTCAGGTCTCCTTGCATGTAACTTCTATTGGTTGAAGGAAAGGTGAAGTTGACATTGTTGTTCTTTAGCTTCATGTGAAGCTTGTGATGGAATGGCTCTGTGATACTCAGTGTAGTGGAGGGAATCTCTGGTTTTGCATGTGAGGAATCCTACTGAGATAGTTTGGTTGTTGTGTGAATAAAGGACAAGACTTGTGAGATGGTGGAATTGGAAATTTTGGAACCTTGTGTGTTGTTCTTGAATTTTCGTGTGAGAGGGAGAAAGAATTGAGAGGCTTGCTTCTCAGATTTTCTGAGCTAAAAATGAATGAATGAGTAGTTAGGTTGCATGTGAAGTGTTTTGGAGAAAGGTTAATGGAATAGTGACTCACATTAAGTGATTAGGTGTTGGGCTAAGGGGAAATGAGTCATAGGGAGGGAAAAATTGAATTCTAATTGGGTTTAATTAATTCAAACCCATGGGATTGATGTTTAGGTGTATAACTTAGGTATAAATAATTTCCCAATTAAATCCATAAAACACTCAATCACTTGTTTAATTAAATTAACCAACTCTAATTAATTCTAAGTTAGATTGATTTATTCTAATTAAAATTAATTAGGCAATTTTAGAATTTGGGGATGTTATAATTCCCCTCATCATCGAGATGGGGGACACCCTCCTCGTCAATCACGGTCTTCCCCCTAAAGCTCTTGACAAAATTTTGTAACTTCAAGAAGTCCTCCCATTCTTCGGGAGTTAACTCTTCGTTCGAAGTAGTGAACTTCTTAGCGGGCACGAGATAATGCTCCACTTCCCAGCGAAAATGGAACTTTCCAGAGTCAACCAAAACAGGTTGCCCATTCTCCCCAAGAACGACATTCCCGTTCTCATCTTGATCAGGGCCAGGAACAATAACATCCACCCAACCCTGAGCATTCTTGGGACGGACAATGTAGAACTCATCTTTAAAAGGTCGCAAGGACTCCTCGTACATATAGAACATACGACGATTTTGCTTAAACGACACCCAACCTAGCCTGTATGGGTCTCCTTTAGGTTTTGAGCGTTGAAGTTCGAACACAAAGAAGAAGAGGGGTATGGTTGGAACAATATCCAAATGGCCGCAGACTATCTCAAAGGCCCTCAAAAAGGCCAGAGAGTTTGGGTGCAGTTTTGAAGGAGAGACCATCAAATGGTGGAACACGGCCACTTCGAAATCCATAAAGGGCAACCTATACCCAAAATGTTGAAACGTAATCTGATACATAGAGAAGTTCGCAAATCCAAAATTATGGTAAATGCGACGACGCTTCCCAGGGACAACGATCTCCCAATTGTCATTAAGGGGATCCTCAATAACTTTGAAGAGTCCAGGAATCTCTACCCCATCTGGTTGCCCGGAAAACTTCGAGCGCGTCAACCGTGGCTCATCCGCAACCCAGTCCTCGGGGTCCGTATCAGCCGTAATGGGTGGTCGCTCATTCATGGGTTCCGAGGATTCTGGCACCTCAGGGTCATTTTGGACTTCGACGGGCAAAGGATCACCTTCCTTGTTGAAGTTAACATTCGACGACGAGGGCTCTTCCGCCATTTAAACCTGAAAGACGAGGAAGAGAAAAAGTGAATTCGACATCTTTGAAATATCAAATCCACACTTCCACCGCCGTTCAAGTGAAAGGGCGTGGACGTCCGTTTGGGAAAAATCCTTAACGTTGCTCGCACAACGAAGGAAAGAGCCAAGTGGTCGCGATATGTAAATAGCGAGGATTCTATGAACTCTTAACATGTCAACAACTAAGCTAAAATCTATCGAGCATTCATTTCTACCTATGAGTGCTCGAGATAAAAGCGTACGAATGGTCGCTACAACATCCAAACGACAGAGCCAAATGGCGAAAATGCAAGTCATAAAGGCGTCTAAACGCCTACAACCACCGCGCCGGAAAACAAAAAACTATAAAGTTCTAGTCTTTCACACTAAAACTACCGTTTTTGGGGAGTAGAGGGTGTTAACCACCACTTACAAACCCCAAATCACCGCGCTAAGAAAAGTACAAAATCCTAAAGCCTAAACTAACAAACAATCACAGTAAAAGCAAGACAAAGTGAAGACACTTACTTGATCAGTGATTTGGAGTAGGAAGGGATGAATCTAAGTGATAGTAACTTGCTTGGATCTCCAGAGATAAGCTTGCAAAAGGAAGTTGAAGGGAGAAAGCTTTTGAAGACGCAGACGTTTGGAAAGAGATAAATGAAGTGAAACTTTAAAAATCCCTCCTTTTCCATATATATAGAGGAATCTCGTACAGACACACATGTACGAAACGAAGGGACGCCACCAAAATCTGAAACGTTGCTTTGATCCAAAAGCCACAATCTAAAACGATCCAACGCTTTAGATTAAATCATCACAAACACGAAAAGGCGCGAAAATCCAACGGTTCAGAAACGACCTCGTGAACAGAGGCTATGCTGCTAGGCACTCAAGCGTTTCAAATAGCCTTTACACGTGGCAGCGAGAGACGAAGCGGTTTGTCCTTTCAGGTCACAACCACTGAACGCGAAAATCTCGCAGAGTCCGAGAAAATCTCCACGAAAATATCGTCGTGATTAATGGCACAATCATCGAGAGAATCTCAACGGATGAAGGCAAATTAAAGTCCTCGCAATAAATAGTAGGATCCTCAAGAAAAGCCAATAAATCCATAAGATCCTCGGAGCCACGAGGATAGAAAATGATCAACGACTTTCCCTCGACGATAGTTTCCCTGGAGGACAAAGAAACGGTCAACGCTAGACGAACGCAAAGTTTGTTTATGATCCTCGCAAATATTTCATCATGAGCTCCTCGATACGAATAAATGAATCCATGATCCTCGTGTACAACGATGCTCGTTGATAACGAAACGAGTTCATGATCATCGTTGTTCGTATGCGCAAACAAAGGCTTATTGCCAAAGTTAAAGTCATCATGCTCGCGAACGAGCATAACGACTTGGGGGGCTTCTGCTTTGGACATGACTTCTAAAGTCCAAGTCCCCTCAAGACCTAAGGCACTGCCCTTCAGAGGGGCACCCTCCCCGTCGGCCAACGTTACAGAATCCTGCATTCTGTAACGGCCGACCACCGGAATGATGAGCATTAACTGCTCATCATGGCTCAACTGCCAAATTTCGGCAGCCACTTAATGGGCATTAACTGCCCATTAAGGGCCTTAGCCCAGCGCTGGGGATATATATACTCCTCATTCAGAGGAGTCAGGTACGTTTTACCAATTTCTGAAAACCTTAAGCTATCGCAAATCACTGACTTGAGCGTCGGAGTGCATACAGGTACACACCCCCATTCCGCTTCAACAAAGGGGCTTGCTGAACCAACCACCGCTGTTTCCGGTCATCATCTGATCCTGGTAAGATCAGTATGGAATACTACTACTTGCCTTCTCGGCACTTGTAAATTTCGGGGAAAATGGTGGCTTGCTCACAGATACCAGTTTCCTAGTCTCTGGATTGCCATCCAAACCAGCAGACTTCATTTTACTGCAGAAAGATTTTGACAACCTCTCAGAATTAGATGATTTTAGTCCTAAGAAAATAGTGAGCTCTTCAACAAGCTTTTCCATCGGTTCACGTAAAGAATTCTTAAACGGCTCAAATAACAGTTTTTGGTGATTTTTGTAATTGAAATCAACTTCGTAAGACCCATTTTCTCCTAAAGAACCCACTCGAGCACCTTCCATGTATGCCTCGCATGCCAATATAATATCATGAGAATGGTTCCGGAAATGTTCCTTTACCAAGTCCTCAAAATCCTGAAACCATAAATGACACTTGAACAAGAATAAACACAAGTTTAATGAATACAAATAGTAGCACTCGTTCCGCTCTCTACGTGTTTAATCAAACCTTTAAAATGTCCTCAATTAATAAGCTCGGGTAGGTGGACAATTATATGTAGAATTAAAAAACTAAACCAAAACTAGAATCAAACCTTTGGAGGCCTTATAATTATATGTATCATTGTCCAAAGTGAAGCAATGAATGCCTTCTCATTATAAAGCCAGGACAAATAGTTGACTTTTATTGGTCCACCCTTCTTATGCAAGTCATAATACTCAAAACCAGTATACATAGGATGTGCAGTCAAGACTAGACCTTGAATGGAGACTAAAACCTGAAGAACTGTTGAAACACGTGGAATCCAACACTCTTTTTTGTTTCCCGTCGTATTGTTAAGTAGACTGAGGCATACCCCGCCATAGGAGTTTAAATTTGGATTCAAGCTATGAAAACCACATCTATGGTGGAAGTAGAGTCGCTGCCATGAAATATGTCACATTTGTCAGACTTGAAATAAAAAGAGTAACAAGAGTTAACGTAATGTCATAATAGAGTATCGTCAAGTCACAAACCGGAGGTACGTCGGGCAAGTTATTAGGAAAGTAAAGATCAAAAAAGAAAAGACCATCATGGTAAGGAGTCCCTTTTGCTCCAATAATTACAGCCCTCATGACATCCATTCGTGATTCATAAACTCGAACAAATATTGAATCTAATTAGGATAAAAGAAAAGAGTCAAAGAAACAAGATTGAGCCAAATACCAAAAGTAGGTTGCACTCTATGGCATTCTGATTTCTGGTCACATTTTTAGTTATGCACTCTATGGCAGCTTTAACAAAACTGTGGTTAGATAAGAATACACAGATTTTATGATAAATAACTGTCATATAAGTGTCGCATTAAAATAGAAGGGATGATTGGGAAAGAGGGCATCGAGGAATTTAAGTGAAAAGGGGCCATTTTGGCATTGTGAGATGCAGACCTCGAAGTTCTGCGATATCATTCTGTAATTGAAGGAGATTTTCCCTATTTCCTTATTATCAGTCGGTTTCTATCATAAACTTACCTGGCAAATTCTTCTCCAAAATCTTCCATTCTTTTTGGATTCTTTTAGCCCAATTCTTTGTACGCTGTTCACAAATTAGGTTCATTGTATACTCATAATTCTGATTAGAACTGAAACAAAGCATGGCTTTAAAAGCATATTAAAAAATTTACCTCCTTTGAGTAATTGTGAGGTTCAACGAAATAGTCTGGAAAGTCAATGTCAGGAACAAAATGCTCTAAACATACAAAATTCTTCATACTTTCATCTTTGAAATTTGTATGGTATGGACTTGTAAATTTCGGGGGAAATGGTGGCTTGCTTGGAGATACCAGCTTCCTAGTCTCTGGATGGCCATCCAAACCAGCAGACTTCCTTTTACTGCAGAATGATTGTGACATGTTCTCAGAATCAGATGATTTTTGTCCTAGTGATGCAGGTGATTTCTTCTTGCTAGTAGGGACATTTTGAGAAGACTGTTCTATTCCAGACGAGTACCGGTAAATATTAACCAATTTGATTTCTTGTAAACTAGAACTACTAACCCTTGTAGATCCTTGGATTTTAGAGTTACTGGGTTGTAATGACCAAGAAACTTGAGAGGAATCTGTTACATGACTATTTTTAAAACTTGATTGGGAATCATTATACCAAGGACTATTTTTGTATGCATTCTTGTTCAAACTTAGGTCATTATCCATGTCATGCTGAAAAAACATATAATCATACACATCCTGAATAGGATTTAGAGCAAAATGTTAGGGATGTTTACTAGTAAAAGTTAATAATAAGGCTTCATTAGATATTTGGTCCCTTACATTTATTTTAGGTTTCAATTTGGTCTCTTATGTTTCAAAAGTTTCAAGTTAGTCCTTTTAGTCAAATTTTTTATTAAATAGTCCACGTGATTAACAAATTTGCATACGTGGACAACTTATGAGGGTGCCACATGAAAGTTTTGAACGAAATTAACTCAAAATTTAACGAAAATGACAAACTTATGTTGACATCAGAAATGTAATGGAACAATTTGAAACTTTTTAAACTTAAGATATCAAATTGAAACCTAAAATAAATATAAAGGACAAAATATGCAATTAAGCCTAATAATAATAGGAAAATGTTATTTAGTAAGAAATTTCTTTACAAGAAAGAGAAGAATCTTATGTGACAACCTTAAACACTTATAAATAATAATAATTCTCTATCCCATGTATGGTTAGCTAATTTCTAATTTGTTAAATTCTCGACTTTAATGGATTCTTCTCTTTCTTGTGTAATTCTTTCTTATTAAATAATAATAATAATAATAATAATAATAATAATAATAATAATAATAATAATAATAATCTTCAAGAAGTGACAAATAACATATTAATCTTATACAAACCACATCTTGATTAACGGCTTCAATTGTCTTCTTCCCCTTGTTACTATCATCTACTTTTTCACCAATTATCACTAAATCATCAGAGTCATCGTTATCTTCAATGACCAATACATCCTAAAATCCAGAGTAATATGTACAAATTGGTAAGAAAAGGAAAAAACACTAACTCATCAAAGTCATCGTTATCTTCAATGGCCAATACATTCTAAAATTCGGAGTAATATGTTAAAGACTACAAATTGGTAAAAAAAATAAATAAAAAATCGTATAGCTTCTCATCTACTATTCCTTCATATTTTCTCGATTACAAGAAATGACAGATAACATCTTAATCTTATACAAATCAGAACCTGATTAGTGGCGTCAATTGTCTTCTTCCCCTTATAATTACTTCTACCAAATTTTTCACCAATTATCACTAAATCAGAGTCATCGTCGTCATCAATGTCAATCACATCGTACAAAATAGCCTACAAAAGTACAAAACAATCATTAAGTACGGGGATTGTTGTCTGCATGCATTCAGCGATTATGGATTGTTCCATCTTTGATAGAACAGTCTAGATTCATTCTTAAAATTTTATATTAAGAAAATCATAAAATGAATTTAAATCTGAACCAGAATTGGTAGTAGCAAGTATGGTCAAAGTGTCAAACAAAGCTACCTACGTACATAAATTGGTAGTAGTTAACAAATAGTAAAAGTAAAGACATTCAATTAAAACAGAAACATGAATATTCATTCATTTAGATGTAAAACATCAAAACTATAAATAAATGTGTGGAATGAAAAGAATGAGTACGCGTTTCTGCTTTTTGAAAAGGTGAATTGGGGGAGAAATCTCCACAATGTCGTCGTCAGCGTCCATTTTACGAACGGAGGCAGCGGCGGCGGCGGCGGAGGCAGTGTAAGAGTTTTGCTAGGATTTAACAAAGTTTCATTAGGTTAAATTAAGAGTGATCAGTAGGAGTTTGAAGACATGATAGACAAACAGAGAAAGAATTTTGTTGCCGAGAATTCGTGAGAAATTTGTTGTCCAACCTGCGCAATTACAAAATTATAATAATTAAATTAAATAGAGCATAGAGACAGGGAGGGGCGGGAAGTATTTTCATTAATTAAATATATGATTGATTCAAATAAAGGGGAGGAGTTTGAATTAAATATAGGTTTAAATAATATTTTTGTCCTTGTATGTAGACGAATTTTTTATTTTAGTCCAAGTGTCGTTTTTTGTTGCAAATATATTCTTGAATGTGTTAACTGTGTTGGTTTTAGTCTCTACTAGTACTGTCTAATTCTATTTCAAAAACGATGACGTGGCAAACGGAGGCTGACGTGTCAAAGATGATGCTTAGTCATCCACTTAGATGACCAAATCCAAAAATGAAATTGCAGAGAGGGACCAAATCCAAAAAAGTGAAATTGAAACCAAAAACATATTTTTCTTCTGTTTTCTCTAAAACCCATAAATTAACTCATGTTTCTCTAAACCCAAAAATTTATGTTAAAGACCTTCTATTATTGGAAAATATGCTTCTCTAAACCCAAAAATTTGTGTTTAAAGATACTAAAACGATATTTTCTTAGTTTTAATAGAATGTCTTGGTTTAGGTTTAAGGTGTACGATAGAAACTTTAATGGAATTCATATTTTTCCATATAAAAATTTGTTTAATTCAAAAATAATCTCAAATTTTGAAGATGGTGATTAGTGAAATTAATTTTGATTAAATCAAAATAATGTGTATTATCAAAATCAATTTTTTGTTGGTGAAAAAGTTTTATGAGATTTTAGGTTGGAGAGAAGAAAGAAAGTTGAGAAAGGAAGCTTCTAGGAAGAAAAAAAAAAACGTTTTAGTATCGTTAAAATAAATTTTTGGATTTAAAAAAAATAAATAATACGTTTTTACGTTCAATTTTATTTTTTTTAGATTTGGTCACTCTCTGGATACAATGCATCCATGTGGCTTCTCGTTGTAATTGCTAAAAAATAAGCAAAACAACCTACCGTGTGAGAACTATGTTTAGTAGTCATAGAAAGCATGAAAGACCAAGTAATCTCACTAAAAAAGAATTATCCCATGGTACTTTAGCAATCAAAAGTTTTGCAAAAGGTGCCTTTGCATACTTGATCACTTTCATAGAAAAAACACGTCTCAATGCAACAAGTTGTAGACATACCTTTAGGAACAATAACGTACCCCAGTGACTGTTGGGTGGATCCATCCTTAAGTGAGACCATACACAAAATTAAAAAAAAAAAAAAAAAATAGAAAAGAAAAAAAAAAAAAAAGGGGGTTTTGTTTTTGTTGTGTTGGGCTATAGCCCATGTGCACACGTGCCATGTGTGTTTGTGTGTGATGTGTTTATAAAAGGGAAAGTTAATCCCTTGTTGCAACAGGTTACAAACATAACGTGAGCAGTGCGTGAAAAAAAAGTGTGCCGCACTGTTTGTGAGAGAAAAGAAACAGAGAGTGACCGAGAGAAGAAGAAGAAGAAAAGGTTCTTCAGTGACAAAGTGTGTTCGGCAAACGTTTTTCGGTTTGGCTAAAATCAGAGTATATTATTTCTGTCACTTTGTTAGTTACTTAAAAAATTGTTCTGAGTAGTTTTGTCTTCTCTGTGTCAGTTTGGGATACCCACTTGTTGTGAGGTTGTTAGCTCTCTTGTTGTTAGTTCATCATAGGTGTTGGTGACTATTATATGTTTGTTAGTTACTAGAGAAATTAGGAAGACATTGATTGTACTCATTATTTGATAATAGTGGAGTTTTTGATTGGTCTGCACGACCCGTGATTTTTTACTCTCACATTGAGGGTTTTCCACGTTAAAATTGCGGTGTTCTTATTTACAGTTGTTACTCCTTTTATTGTTGTTATTGTTGCTGTTGGCTGTGCTGGTTAATTTGGTTGTTCAGGTTCCACGAAAAGAGAATAATTAAACGCTTCCGTGTATTTCGCTGTGCACTCTGATCCCAACAACTGGCATCAGAGCTTCGGTTCTTTTGTGAAATTAATTTGTGGTGAACAATGGAAGTCAACACAACTCGTATGGTGACCTTGAATGGGTCGAATTATGCCCTTTGGAAAAGTAAAATGGAGGATCTGCTTTATGTGAAGAATTTTCACGAACCTGTGTTCGCTATAGAGAAGCCGGATAACAAGACTGATGATCAGTGGACTTTACTACACAGACAGGTGTATGGTTACATTCGTCAGTGGGTTGATGACAACATTTTGAACCACATTAGTGGGGAGAAACATGCAAAATCATTATGGGATAAGCTTGAGCAGCTGTATGCGAAGAAAACAGGTAATAACAAGATGTATCTTATAAAGAAGATGCTGAGTTTGAAGCTCCAAGAAGGGACTTCGTGTGCAGATCATTTGAATACTTTTCAAGGAATTATGAATCAACTGTCTGCTATGGGTATCAAGTTTGATGATGAAATTCAAGGGTTGTTTCTTCTTGGTTCTTTGCCTGACTCTTGGGAAACGTTTAGAATGTCGTTGTCCAATTCTACTGTTGATGGTGTGTTGTCAATGGATCTTGTTAAAAGCAGTATTTTGAATGAGGAGATGAGAAGAAAGTCTCAAGACTCTCCTTCACAGTCAGAGATGTTGGTTACTGAATCAAGGGGGAGAAACAAGAACCAATACTCAGGTAATAAAGATAAAGGCAGAAGCTATTCGAAGAACAGGTACACAAATGTTGATTGTTACAACTGTGGTAAAAAGGGGCATATTCAAAAGGATTGCTGGTCCTTGAAAAAGGAGGATAAGGACAATGATAAAAATGGTTCAGATGGAGAGAGTACTCATCTGCTATTAGATGACTTGCTTCTTGTTGAAGAGCATGATATGTCAAATGTTATTGATAAGGCATCCAGTTGGGTGATCGATAGTGGTACTTCAGTATATGTCACTTTCAGAAGAGATATTTTCTGCTCATATACTTCAGGTGAATTTGGTGATGTGAAACTAGCACATGAAGGCGTGCTAAAGTGTATTGGCCTTGGAGATGTTAATTTAGAGATGACTAATGGTAGCAAGTTAACTCTCAAGGATGTGAAGCATGTTCCAAACATTCGGTTGACTTTACTTTCCGTGGCTAAACTATGTGATGAAGGTTATAACAACTTGTTCTCACGGGACACTTGGAAATTGACCAAGGGTTCTATGGTTGTTGCTAGAGGTAGAAAGTGTTCTACTCTTTACATTACATATGCAAAAATAGTTAAAGATGTGCATGTCGTTGAATCAGCTGAGAAAGTTGAGTTATGGCATAAGAGGTTATGTCACATGAGTGAGAATGACATGGTTGAGCTAAGTAAGCGGAGTGTGTTGTCTGACATGAGAAATCTACATTTGAAGAAATGTGATGGTTGTTTTGTTGAAAAGAAGAATAAAGCTTCTTTTAATATTCACTCACCTAGAAGACCAGAAATTCTTGATTTGGTGCATACTCATTTATGTGGATCTATGAAGACAAGGACAGTTGGAGGTAGTGTGTACTTTCTGACATTTGTTGATGACCATTCAAGAAAGACTTGGGTTTATACCTTGAAGAGTAAAAGTGGTGTTTTGAGCGTGTTCAAGAAATTTAAAGCCTCAGTTGAATGTGAAACTGGGAAGAAGTTGAAGTGCATACGCATTGATAATGGCGGTGACTATATGAGAAAGCTTGAAGCTTATTGTAGAGAGAACTGGATTAGATATCAGAGGTCTCTACGTTGGAACGGTGTTGCTGTGAGGATGAGTAAATCATTGGTGGAAAGAGCTAAATGTTTGTTGTCACAGGCGAAGCTTCCAGAATCGTTTTGGGGAGAAGCATTGAGCACAGTTGTGCATGTCCAGAACCTTTCACCATGTGTGTCCTTGCAACATGAAGTACCAGAGATGATTTGGTCAGGTAAGAATGTTTCTTATGACCACTTACGTGTTTTCGGATGTAAAGCGTCCGTAGAGAATCAACAGTGTGTGTTTATTGGCTATGGCCTAGAAGGAGTTGGTTACAGGTTTTAGAGTGGTGTTATTTGTACACCTAAAAAGTTGTTTTTTTTGGGACAACTTTCATTTTCTTTGGTACCAAAAATAATAAAGTGAGAGGAGAAGAGAGAGAGTGGGAATGCAATGAGAGTATGAGAGAGAGAGTTGTCAAAAGGTGTCAACTTTTTGGTTGTACAAATATCATTTTTCCAGGTTGTATGATCCTGCTATGAAGAAACTTATCAGATGTTGTGATGCTGAGTTCAGAGAAGACCAGCAGTCGAAAGACATTGATAGAGTTAGAGGTGATGATCCAACTCATGATGATGACCGTGAAAAGTGTCACGGAATAGAGATGCATTCAAATGTTGAAGCTGATGCACAGGTAAAAACCACCCAAGAAAGAAAGCCTTTGAAGAGGTACACTGTTGAAGAACTTGTTGTTACAAGTGATGCTGAAGTTCCTGCATTGGTTGAAGATGCAGATGACAAGATGATTGAGACTTGTGGCATAGTTGTCGGAATGACAACTGATTGCCCCACTTGAGTCGTGAGGGGGAGAATGTTAGGTGGATCCCTCCACAAGTGAGACCACACACAAAATTAAAAAAATAAAATAAAATAAAATAAAATAAAAAAAAAAGGTTTTGTTTTTGTTGTGTTGGGCTATAGCCCATGTGCACACGTGCTGTGTGTTTGTGTGTGATGTGTTTATAAAAGGGAAAGTTAATCCCTTGTTGCAACAGGTTACAAACATAACGTGAGCAGTGCGTGAAAAAAAGCGTGCCGCACTGTTTGTGAGAGAAAAGAAACAGAGAGTGACCGAGAGAAGAAGAAGAAAAGGTTCTTCGGTGACAAAGTGTGTTCGGCAAACGTTCTCTGGTTTGGCTGAAATCAGAGTATGTTATTTCTGTCACTTTGTTAGTTACTTAGAAAATTGTTCTGAGTAGTTTTGTCTTCTCTGTGTCAGTTTGGGATACCCACTTGTTGTGAGGTTGTTAGCTCTTTTGTTGTTAGTTCATCATAGGTGTTGGTGACTATTATATGTTTGTTAGTTACTAGAGAAATTAGGAAGACATTGATTGTACTCATTATTTGATAATAGTGGAGTTTTTGATTGGTCTGCACGACCCGTGGTTTTTTACTCTCACATTGAGGGTTTTCCACGTTAAAATTGTGGTGTTCTTATTTACAGTTGTTACTCCTTTTATTGTTGTTATTGTTGCTGTTGGCTGTGATGGTTAATTTGGTTGTTCAGGTTCCACGAAAAGAGAATAATTAAACGCTTCCGTGTATTTCGTTGTGCACTCTGATCCCAACAGTGACAACAATAGAGAATAATTCAACAATTTATGTAGCATGCACTATGCGTATGATCATTCACGCAGCTCCAAAAGTGAACATGATATGGTTCAAGTGCCCAATGACGTAGGTGCTGCAAGATATTTTCATACCAAACTTGCACCGATGCAACTTTGTCGTGAACCGGTGCATGCAACATTGTCTGAAAACAGGGAGAATTTTGTATCGGCACGACCTAACCTTGTACCGATACACGAAAATCATGGGAAGCACTTGAACCGGTACAAGATGGTCTTTGAACCGGTGCAAGTGGGTTTCCTGGGAAGTTTGTATCAACTCAAACCAAGCTTTGAACCGATGCAAGAACTGGGTTTTGGGAGACTTAAATCGGTGCATCCAAGGGTTGAATCGGTGCAAGTTTACCCATAAACAAGCATTCAATTTTGGGATTAATGGAGGGAGTTCGAATCATTTCTTCTACAACAAACTTAGTAATTTAACTAAGAACTTAGATGTCTTTGACTTGAAATGAGATTGGTAATGAAGCGACCAGAGAGTAATAAATCTTGGGATACAATTGTGTGGAATTTGAATAATATTGTTGTCTCTAATATTCTCTTAATGAATGTATTGGTGCGGAATTGGTGGTGTGAACCACTACAAGAAAATCAGGTTTTTGTGGCGGCCAAAAGCCCTCACAAATCATGCAAAGCTATCGCAAACTTTTTATTTATTGGCGGCCACTGAACGTTAGGAAAACGCTCGTAGGTAAGTTTTGTGACGGCTTAGGCCGTCAATAAGGGAAGTGACGGATTTTGTGACGGTTTCGTCCATCACTATACGCCAACGGTCGAAAGATGCATTTATGGATAGCGACGGCTCGGACCGTAAGTAAGTTTGAATTATAGATGGCTCAGGCAGTCACAAAATGAGGACGAACCTGTGTGTCTGACACACTTTGACTAGTTAGCGATGGCTTGGGCCATCAGTAAAGTCTAGTGTATTTTTTTTTTTAAAAAAAAAAAATTTTAATTGTTTTCTTAATTAATTTTTATAACATATTTGCTTGTTATTTTTAAAAAAATGTATTTAATTTAAATAAAAATAAAATTGCATTATTTTTAATATATAATAAAGCATAAATTAAATTTTTTACAATAAAAATTAAATATTCAATAAGAAACAATGAAATACGATAATTGTCTTAAATTGTTAGATTAGAGAGATTTATAGAATATATAGAGAGATTTATAGGACATCAAAAAATGAAGAACAACAAAAGTGTTATGATGAAGATTTATAGAATATATAGAGATATTGGAGAAAATTTAGAGAGAGAAATGAATTGGGTGAATGTGTGAATGAAATTTGAGAAGGAATGAATATAAAGACGGATCAAACTAAAATTTCAAAGCTAAAACATACTAAATCACCATAATAAAATGTAATATTCATAAACTTGGATCAAACTACACAATTTATCCACCAAATCATCAAAGTAACATCCAAAAAAATTGGGTTTTTTTTTAAAAAAGAAATTGTAAAAAAAATAATAAAGAAAGATAATATTGTCTCAAAAAGTTAAAACCAACGATTTTACATGATTTTACTACGATTTAAAATCGTTCCAGATCACGATTTTACCAAAAAATGATTCTATCAACGATTTAACTCTAAATCGCTACCTAGAAACGTAAAATCTATAATTTTTACGTTTTAGATTGCGATTTTAACAATCTTAGTGATAATCATATTCACTATAGGAATTGTCTATCATATAATTCATTCGGTTAATTCACTTAATCAAATTCAGTTCAATGATGAACCTCAATCTAGTCCGAAATAGAAATTTGATTTTTTTTTTATGATGTATTTTTTAATATATTTTTAGGCCTAAAATAATAGTATTACCGATTGAAGATTAACAAAATCAGTACTTTAGATCAATGACATGACATGGCTATAAAAAAAATCAATACCGACATCTAGAGAAAAATCAAATGCATGTATAAAAGGACAAACATAGTAAATGTTGCCCGAAATAGTTAGACCATGAACACTGGTTCTACAATTCAACATCTACTTTTTCATTTCACATCATCTTCTTTCTCTTCCACCTAATAATTTAACACTCATTCAACTTTTACCTCTTCAATAGTTTTTCATTCAACACTCTACCCCACCACTTTTTTTTTCATATTTTTATTTAAATTTTTGTTTTTATTTAAAGTTTGGAATAGAGGATGAGTGGTTGAAATTTGGTGCAAAACCAAAGTTGGGTATATTTTGAGTATATTGGTTGGAAAATTGATTTGGATTTTGATAATTGTTAGAATAATTAGAAGAATTTTGAATGTTGAAATGATTATTGGGATCAATTTCACTAAAAAAAAAAAAAGTAAAACTTCAAAATAAACACTAATTGAAATATAATAAAAAGATTAAGAGAGTGAAAAACTTGATTTTTTTTTCGGTGTTCAAATCAAACGAACCAAGTCTCTATTTATAGAGACAAAAAAATCATGAATTTTGGTATAAAAGTAAAAAAATAAAAAATTAGTTTGCAATGAAATAATTGAGTTTTAAAGATAAAATGAGATAAAAATCCGGCAAACCAATCACAGCCTAACACCTGTCCCTCCCACCCCATCAGATTCTTCTCTCTCTTCGCGCTCTCCTTCGCCACACTCGCCCAAAACACGCGTGTGATGCACGCGCCTGTCGCAACCAACAAAAACGCGCCGTGTGTCCTCTTTGGTCAGGATTCAACACAGTTGAATTGTTTCAACTCCTCACTCCTCCGGCTCACTTTCAACAAGTTAGTGCAATGGTTTTGGTGTGTTGAATTCAGTTTCAACACAGACTTTCAACACTCATTGTAGATAGTCTTATAAGCACTAGAGGATTAGAATATTCACATCTATTATATCCATTTGGATTTTTTTTTAAATGGATCTTATTTAATTTTTTATATTAATTCATTCATATTTTTCAATCACATTTTTATAGTAAAAATATTTAATTACAAGTATTTATTACGCAAAAAGAAAGAGAAAGAAATGTTCCTCTACAAAGAATTATGCGAAGGAACTATCGATATTCATCCTTATAGAGAAAATGTACTCTATAGCTACTTACCTAAACAAAATACCAAATAAAATGTGTTTGAATATATATACATAAACTTTAAAAAAAAAATAAAAAAAAATAATATTAAATAATATAATTAAATTATTTAATATTTATTTTTCTCTTTTATATATTTATCTTAAATATATTTCGGAAGGAGGATGAAATCACTTAATGCAAAAACTGATTTTGAAACGAGATTAAATTGATGGAAATTAAAAAAAAACCAAAGTTGCTCTGCCTTTATATTAGCCGTTCATGTAAAAAAGATATTAAAATTAAATTAAATTAAATTAAATATTAGCCGTTCATGTCAATTAAGGGATTTATAATTTTCTTGCCCTACACGTGTGCGACCCTTAAAACTCATGCTGCCAACATTATACAAAAGTTTGGCAATTTTAGATTTAAGAAGTAAATATGTTCCCCAAGTCCATTTCATGGCATTGTGACACAACTTCGATCGTGATATCTTATTGGTTTACTTTTCAAACTAGCTTTTAATAATGCAAAATCAAATCAACCTAACCTAGTTATTTCATTATACTATGAAGTTAATAATTCAATTCAACACCATTATGTCACTTTAACTCCCAATCTATTATCTATATCTTAATTGTAAGAGTTTATCAACTTTTGGACCCCGTAAATCTCAGCAATATGTAAAGCAACTACGACAATAAGACAATTCCTATTGACATAATAGAACATCCTTATTTAATCTAATCTAATATCATTGTTTATAGGAAAATGGTCATTACCAACGTCAAAATTGCTTCAAAGAATTAAGATATTTATATAAGGAGATCTTTAAATAATCATTCGTTTAATGTGTGTAATAATAACAATATCAGTTGTCATTGAAATAAGGTTTCAAATTCAATATCTTGGAATAAAACAATTAAAATTTGATCATTTTTTTATAGCATGTGATCTAGATCCAACTGCAATCCATGTATTGGCTATATTTTTCTTTTTTTAAGTTTCAATCTGATTTTTTTAGAAGAATCAGATTCCAATAATTTAGAGTTCAACCGAAAGATAAATAAAATTTAATTAAGAATTATTTCTATCAGAAATTTAACTCGAATTCTCTCAAACATGTTGATTATAATTGAATGATGGATTAATAGGTTGTTACTTCTGCTAAGTGGATGTGTTTTGCGTTATCCATGTTAAAAATTTCTTGAGATTCCATAGAATAACCGATTTAAAAAAAGAACTTTTTAAATCGGGTAAACAAACTAACCGATGTAAAAACTGCATCCAAGGGGGCGATCAAAAAATTTACTTTGTAGGGGAAATTTTCAAGAAATTTTTAGCATAAGATAATGCAAAGCGCCCCAACTTAGTAAAGGGAGTAACAACATATTAACCCTTAAATGATTGAAAATTTACATGAAGTTAAATAAGAGTCTCATAATAATTAGAGGTAAATGTAGTACTTCGGTTTTTTCATCCGAATTCTCTCTTTCTCTCTCCATTATCTTCATCTTAATTTTTTTTATTTTTTTGTGTTTCAAAGTTAACTGATATCGTAATGTCAATTTAGATTGATATTGATGTATCTAATCGAATGATATTACAGTACCATTCAAAAGGGTGTACTCTTGATCGATTTCTACAGTATAATAGTTAATCGGTGTAGTGAACTATTTTATCCGGTAGACTTTGTGGTTGATTATCTATCATGCACTATTTTAACAGTATCACAAAATGTTTTAAAGAGTAGGGGTGTTTGCGGTGCGGTTTGGTTCGGTTATGAGCGAAAAAGTCATCCTAACCGCGAGATAAAAAAGCATGCGGTTTGGTTCGGTTGGATTTTAAAAAGTCATGCAAACCAAACCAATGTGGTTAGAATCGGTTCGGTGACGGCGGTTTACGGCATAAAAAATTTCTATTATGATCATTTGACACACACATGAACTTGTTACAAAATAACATTACAGTACCAATAAAAGTTGTTTATTCAAAATAACATTATAGTACCTTATAATTTTAAATAACCAAAAAACGAGCTTGAAGATCCAAAATAACATTACATTATCGATAAAAGTTGTTGATATAAAATAATATTACAATACTAAAGTAATATTACAATACAAAAAATAAGAACGATTTGAAGTTTCATTAATTTAGTGGATTGACTTGATAATTAGACTATGTATATTGGATTATAATAGTAACTTAAAGAAGTTTTAGAGGTATTGGAATATAATATAAACTTAATGCGGTTCTAGCGGTTAACTGCGGCTTTTGCGGTTCTAGCGGTTAGCGGTTTTGCGGATCAATAAAAAAGTCATCCAAATACATCCAAACCAAATGTAATATTTGCGATTTTTTATTTGGATTGGTTCGATTTATGATTTTACTTTTGAATTGGTTCGGATACGATCACCCCTATTAAAGAGAACATATCAATCTTACGACGATTTCTTAAGTTCCATATTTTTCAAAAAACTTTTTCAGGTATAAAAATAGCATACTATATTGTACAATATTGTATCATATGTATAAGATAAATGAATAAAGTTGTATATTGCATTCATAAATTCAAAGTACATTGTGAACACTTATTAATAGGAGAAGAGTGACTACAATGACTTACATGCATAAAGACAAGTGTCAAAACAAAAACATGCAATTAGACAAGTGGTAGAGAAACTACATGCAACAATACAAGTGGAAAAGGAACAAATATCTCCAACAATTAATCTAAAATAATAATGATAATTAAATACTAAATATTATTGATATCCTCCCGCAAGTTGGGCGACCTGGAAGAAAGATGCAACTTGGATAGTAGAAACTCGAACCGAGGGCGAAGCAGAGGCTTGGTGAGAATGTCAGCAAGCTGATCGTTGGTAGAGACAAAGGATACACGAAACCGGCCATGTTGAACGTTTTCACGGACAAAGTGATAAGCTAAGGCTATGTGCTTCATTCGGGAGTGAAAGACAGGATTAGCACTTAGATGTGTAGCACCAAGATTATCACAGTAGATGACCGGACCAGCTGTAGGAGTGTGACCAAGTTCAGTGAACAAAGAGAGGACCCAAAGGAGTTCACTGGCTGTGTCGGCCAAGGCTTTATACTCAGCTTCAGTGGATGATCGAGCAACCGAGCGTTGCTTGCGGGAACTCCAAGAGATAGGAGTGTTGCCAAGATAGAGCAGGTAACCAGTGGTAGAGATATAATCATCTTTGTCACCCGCCCAGTCCGCATCTGAGTACGCATGAAAGTTCAGGGGAGCAGTGGCGGAGATGAATATGCCTTTGTCGCAAGAGCCGGCCAGATAGCGAAGTAGACGCTTGAGTGCCAACCAGTGCATGGTGCTCGGGTTCTGCATGAACTGAGCAAGTTTGTTGGTCGCGAAGGCAATGTCTGGTCGAGTAAGACTCAAGTATTGAAGACTGCCAACCAGTGCTCGGTATTCAGTCGGGGAGGGCAAGGGATCACCAGAGTTTTTGAGCAGCGGAGGAGTTGCAGTTATTGGAGTGGGCGCTGGTTTAGCTTCTGCCATGCCCGACTTTTAAAGGAGATTAGTGATGTATTTCCGTTGTGAAAGAAACATGCCCGCAGTGGAAGGAATGACTTCAACACCCAGGAAATAGTTGAGATAGCCAAGATCTTTCAAGGAGAAACGAGCACCGAGTGTAGCAATGAGGCTTGATAATTCTGTCGAGGAGCTCCCCGTAACAATGATGTCGTCGACATAGACGAGCAAGTATAGTGTCGCGCGTGGTGTCCGCTGAATAAACAAAGATGCATCGGCGGTGGAATTGACGAAGCCAATGGAGAGCAGGAAGACACGAAGTTCCATATACCAAGCGCGAGGTGCTTGCTTTAACCCGTAGAGCGCCTTCTTTAGGCGACAAACATGATCAGGGAAGCGTTTGTTAACAAAGCCAGGTGGTTGGTCCATGTAGACATCCTCGTTGAGCGTCCCTTGAAGAAAGGCATTGTTAACATCAAGCTGTCGGACAGACCATCCTTGTCGAACTGCCAAGGCGAGGATGATCCGAATTGTCACTGGTTTGACGACGGGGCTGAATGTTTCTGTGTAGTCACAACCAGGGCGTTGATGGAAGCCTTTAGCGACCAATCGAGCCTTGTACCGATCAATAGACCCATCTGGATTTCTCTTGATGCGAAAGACTCATTTACAACCAACCAAATTTGGAGCAGAGGAACGACCAACGAGTTCCCAGGTGTTGTTGCGATGTAGGGCATCAAATTCAGCCTGCATTGCGGAACGCCAGTCCGGATCACGAAGAGCTTGTGTAATAGTACCAGGTGGACATGGAGGTTGAGTTTGTGGATGGGTTTGACGATGTTGTTTTTGGACCGGGTGATGATCCCACCGCCATTGGGTTCAGTGGTCGTGGTTGGAGGAGAGGTCGTTTGTGGTTGTGGGAGCAATGTTGGCTGTATGGAGGAAGGGAGGTCATTACTGGTTGTTTCATTGGTGGACGAGGATTGGGATGTGGTCGGGGAGGAAAGCTCAACAAATGAGTTATCCGGGGATGTGGGGTTGGTGCTCGCAGCAGGTGGAGCGATGGTCGACAAGACGGGCAGTTGTAGTGGACCAGTCTGTGAGGTCGTGGACGTGGTCGGTTGGGCCACCAGAGTGCGAAAAGGGAATTCAGTTTCGACGAATTTTACATGGCGAGAGGTGTAAATCCGTCCAGTTGAGGGATCAAGGCATAGATATGCGTGTTGATCAGCTGAATAACCTACAAAAACACACATGGTAGACTTTGGAGCAAGTTTATGGTTAGCATAAGGTTTAATCCAGGGAAAACACAAACATCCAAAACATTTTAATTTATGATAATCCGGACTAATGCGGAGTAGTTTAGAGTAAGGTGATTGGTGACCGAGGATTGGGGTAGGGAGACGGTTAATGAGGTAGGCTGCAGTGGTCATGGCGTGAGGCCAGTAAGTGAGGGGCAAGCCAGAGTGGTGAAGGAGGGAGAGGCCGGTTTCGGCAATGTGCCGATTCCGCCGTTCAGAGATGCCATTGTGTTCGGGTGTATGAGGGGGAGTGGTATGGTGACTTATACCATGAGTACTTAGAAAAGGACGAAGGCCAGTGTATTCGCCACCATTGTCAGTGTATAGGACTTTTATTTTGTGTAGGTAGAAATTTTCAACTAACGTTTTAAATTTGGGAAAAATAGTTTGCACATCAGATTTTAGTTTCATGGGATATAGCCATATATAGCGAGTAAAATGATCAACAAACAAACAATAGTAACGAAGACCATCAACAGATAAAACAGGAGAAGTCCATACATCAGAAAAAAATTATTTCTAATGGATAAGTGGATGTAAGAGTAGATTCATGAAAGGGAAGTTTATGACTTTTATTAATTTGGCATGAATTACAATCTGATTGTGGAAATTTATTTGAACCTAAAGAAAAATGCTGTTGAATAAATTTAAAAATGGAAGTTGAAGGGTGGCCAAGCTTATGATGCCAAGAAGCAGAGGATTCCACTTGGACGGTGTGGGCGGAAGGTGTGGTCGTGGGCAACAGATAAAGTCCATTCACACATGAGCCTTTATGGGTTGTTTGGCGTGTCTGCAAGTCCATGACATAAAAAGAATTTGGTAAGAAAACAACGGCAGAGTTAGTTTGTTTGGTGAGTTGAGAGACAAAAATAATTTGTTGTTTCATGGAAGGAACACAAAGAGCATTAGACAAGGATAAATCATTAATTAAAAGTGTTCCAGAGTGAGAGATGTTTAAACCTGAACCATTCCCCATGAAGAGTGAGTCGGGACCAGTGTATGGATGGTGAAGTGCCAGATTTGCAAGGTCGTTGGTCACATGATGTGTTGCTCCACTGTCGAGCAGAAAAGCAGGCGAGGATGTGCCAGTAGTAGCAGTGTGGGCCTGGGTCTGGCCAGTGGTGCTCGGAGAAGGACGAGGAGGTGCGGGGACACTGGGGTGTTGGGTCCGAAAGAGTTGACAGTCAGCGAGGACGTGTCCCTTCGTATTACACCATTGACATCGACCGAGGAAGGGCCTGCGATCACCTGGGCGTTGGTTGGTCGGTGCAGGTGCTTGACTAGGTCGAGGCTTGTTGTTGGTCGACCGAGTCTGAGCGTGCAACGCAGTAACAGGAGCAGGTGATTGGCGTTGAGCAGCAACAATAGAGAGTTCCTGGATGAGGAGTTTTTCGAGGAGATCATCAAAGGTGATTGGAGTGTCCCTTGCGTTGACTCCATCAATGACTGCTCGGTAACCATCATCAAGACCACGTAAAACATGGTCGGTCATGTCCTCGACGGAGACAACAGATCCGAGGGAGGCGAGGAGATCAGCAGTTTGTTTCAGAGAGTGCATGTAGGTCGTGATAGATTGAGTACCTTTCGAGGCCATCCGAAGACGTTCCTTGAGTTGTTTAAGGTGACTGCGCGAGGCTTTGGCATATGTATTCTTGAGGAGCTCCCAGAGGTCGTACGAGGTCCTCGTTTGGGACACCAAGGAGGCGACCTCGTCAGACAGAGTGGTGAGGATGGCGCCATAGATGAGGCGATCCTGACGACGCCATGTTTGAAAAGCAGGGTTCGGCGATGTTGCCGGAGGCGATGCAGTGGTGGTGATCGTTGCTGTCGGCGCAGGGAACGATCCATCAAGGTATTTGAGCAGATCAAAACCATCAAGGAAGGCTTCTACTTGGAGTTTCCAATTAAGGTAATTGGTAGGGAGAAGCTTGGTGACACCGCTGAGGGTGATACACGCAAAGGGTTTGGAGGGTTCATAGGGGTTAGCTATGTAGTGAGAACCATCGGAAGCCATGGGAGGCGAGGGTGACGGCACAGGTAGAAAAAACGGCGTTTTCTGGTTTAACAGGGTAGGGCTGGAACGTTACCAACTGATACCATATAAGATAAATGAATAAAGTTGTATATTGCATTCATAAATTCAAAGTACATTGTGAACACCTATTAATAGGAGAAGAGTGACTACAATGACTTACATGCATAAAGACAAGTGTCAAAACAAAAACATGCAATTAGACAAGTGGTAGAGAAACTACATGCAACAATACAAGTGGAAAAGGAACAAATATCTCCAACAATTAATCTAAAATAATAATGATAATTAAATACTAAATATTATTGATAATATGTGTCTTTAGATTTCACCTCGAAACAAAAAATAAGAGGGGTCAATCCATTACATTAGAGAACAAAGTAATCCTCTACGTCGGATCATGCTGTTACATCATCAATTGAACTTGTTCATAAATCGACAAAAGCTCAAAGAAAACGACGAACAAGTCATCATTTTTCGTGTCAATATGGGTTACACAAAGATAAGAACATTAGATGAAAGGACCACTTTAAAGAATTAAAAATTAGTAACAAATAAAGAAACCTATTCCTAAGTTCTTATTTAGTTAAATTAATCCTATCCAAGATCTTTTCTCAAACACGTGCTGTGTGTGATGTGGCAAATTGTCTAGGATATGGTCAAGACTCATAAAAGACACCACCGCCATTAAATTAATTAATAAGAACTTATTGATTATAGATTCATTCAGTACATTACTAGTAGTATTTTATTGAGGCATTTACAATGCACAAGTTGTTAAATTTGTGCATGATGCACAACATTAAATCTAAGGTTGGATTTTAGAGTCTTATTAACCTTATCATACACCTTCTGCACTATAACATCTTCTTCCTCCCCACTGTCACAAAAACAGTTCTTCCTCCTCCAACTCATCTTGTTCATGAATTTATGACAGAAACAAACATCAAATTTCTTCATATTGTTCTCTCATCTCCTTCTTCATGTTCATCACCATTTTTGTAGACCTTCATCGATCTTCTACTTGTAGAGCTTTAACATCTTTATAGAAAAATTACTGAAAATCAAAAATCTAAATCTAAAAATTTTCATTCCTTAAACAAAACCCAAAATCCTCAAAAAATCTAAACATAGAAAATAAAAAATTATTGAAAGTTTGGATCTTTATGGAGCAAATTCTTGAAATTGAATTTTCACTGACTTTTTCTCTCTTGTTCCTTTTGATTTTTCTTATCTGTTTGTGAATTTGATATTTTTCTATTATATTTTAATTGAAATTTGATGCTGGAATAATAGATATGGAAACCTTCTACAAGTTGAGATAAGTCTTAACCACAGACGAGATTTACAGTTGAAGGTGGTGGTTTATCCAAAACACACACAGATTAGAGACAGCTTTTTTGTTTGTACCAATTTTGAAAGAAGATTTATGCACCGTGTGAAATATGTTGTGGGTTTGTATGGTAATCTAATCTAATCTTTAATTTAATCTCTAATAATACTTTTAATTTTAATTCACACAGTTTGAGGGAATAAAAAAAATTAAATCTGGAAATTTATGTGTTGTAATTTTTGTATTCTTCAATGAGTTAAAGAGATGAAGATGATCATTCAAAAAAAAAAAGAGAAGAAGATCATGATGGGTTAGTAATATTTGAGTTTCTTTTAATAAAAAAATAACTTTAAAATAATGGGTATTGAGGGAGGTTGATTGTCGTTGGTGGTGGGGTGAGAGTGAAGGAAGGAGGAGAATGAAGAAGAAAACATGTGATATGGTGCAGAAGGTGTATGATAAGATTTAGTGGGAATGCAAAATCCATCCTCCCATCTTACTTTTTAAAACTTTGTGTATGGTGCACAAATTTTACATTATGTGCACCTTAAATGCCACCTTCTCTATTTTATGACACCCCAAATATGCTTTGGCTAAATATACCAGAAAAACTTGTATGTTTCAAGAAAAACATATGGGCAGAAAAGCTTGTATATTTCAAGAAAAGCATATTTCCCTATGGCATTTGCACTTGAAACATTGAACACTTTTATCTAATCCGATAATTTATTATCATCCACGATGATTTTGGTTGACATCAAGCTTTCACTATATCAACACTGTTCAATTTTCGCTTGATCAACCCAAACACGACAACAACTTTTGATATACTAGGATATCATTCGAGTGACTCTCCCCGATAATTTATTATCGTCCACGGTGATTTGGTTGACATCAAACTTTCACTCTATCGACACTGTCCAACTTTCGCTTTATCAACACAAACACGACAACTTCTTTTGATATACTAGGATATGAATCGAGTGACTCCCCGATAATTTATTATCGTCCACAATGATTTTGTTGGCATCAAACTTTCACTTTCTCGACACTGCCCAACATTCGCTTTATCAACACAAACATGACAACTTCTGATATATTAGGATATGAATCAAGTGACTCTCCACGATAATTTATTATCGTCCACAATGATTTGGTTGACATCAAACTTTCATTTTATCGACACTGCCCAACTTACGCTTTATCAACACGGACACGACAACAACTTTTGGTATACTAGAATTTGAATGAGTGACTCTCCCCGACTGCATTGTAACCGGCCACCTTTGAGCAATTTAAAATCCGATGGTCTATGTAATACTTATATTATTAACCAAAATTTTAACTGAAGTTGGAATCCACTAAAATTAGTCACATAATTATGAGATTTCAAGTTTGAATTTAAATCACGTCATTCGACCTAACAATTTCGACATTTTTATTGGTTAAACTGAAACTTATGAAATATAGTCATGTAATTTAAGTTTCACAGCAAACACTTTAATGTTTTATCTATAATTAGTATGAGAGTCGAAGCAAATTTTAATAAATACCAGCAAAATTCATATGTAAATCAAAAAGCAACTACATAATCTCAATGTAAATAAAATCAAGTTACAAACAAGGCATCAAAATAAAAGTTACAGAGCATATGGTACATCCAAATTAGTTCTGCTAAAAGATAATGCATTAACATAATTAATTTTTCATCAACAAGAAATGGGAGCATTGTTCTTCCTAAATCCTACTTACATTATAAATCAATGAGATTAGTAAACTTTTTCAGAAAAAAAAAAAAAAAAGAGATTAGTAAACAAAAACTAAATGCAACATCACACACATAGATCCATAATTCATAATTTCATAATAATAACAATGATTAGATAGCTATACAAAAAGAGTTCTGGTTCTGGATGGCTTAATTTAATCTCCTAGAAGGTAATTAATCAGATAATCAGACACTAACCCTTACTCATCATCACTCATTACTCATAGTAACTTATATGAATAAAAATATTTACACAGATTCATTCCCCTACTTCCTTCCATTCTATTCACACTGTAGGGGGACAGTTAAATCAAAACATTAACATAAAATAATAAACAACAAAACTAAATAAACAACCCTCAAAACGACACCGTTTAAGTTTAATCCAACAATTAATCAGAACATAAACAACCAAACCAATTACCTCCCAAAAATAATCACCACCTTCCTTTCAATTTCAATTCACCAAATCAGATATCCACCCAACATCTGGAACTCCGTCGGGTTGACCCGAATCCGAATTTTTCAATGAATTTTCTTTGCTTAATTTCTCAAACATCTTAGCCCTTATATCTCTCCCTGATTCAACTCTCTCCATCACAGGTTCCTCCTCACAACTCTGATCCCAAAGATCAAAATATCCAACCCGACCCAAACCCGGTCGGGAAACTTGAGTAGGTGTAGTTGGAAGACTACAAAAACCGGGTCGGAGCACAGAACCTCTAGGTGACCCAAAACCTGACCCGATTGAAATATTTCTGTTAATAGGCATAGAAGGTATAGATTTCAACTTTCCAAGCTGAAGATTACGGAGAGAAGCCACCATCTCATTGATTGAACTCGAGCCCAGAGATTTACTCAACGACTGAGCCATCGGAGACATAGGCGGCGATGGTGACTCCGGTGGAGTGGTCGACACCGAAGAAGACATGAACGGTAACTGTAACGCCATTTGACGTAATGGAGAACCATCATAAGAATCCGGCGAGTTGAGACTACGTGGAGGTGGACTGTTAACATTGAGACGAATCTGTTCCGGTGTGTGAGCGAAGAAACAAACACGGCGGCGACAGCTAGTACCGTCTTTGCATGGCTGAGTACGGTAACGAGCTGGATGAAGCCAACACTCGAAAACACCGTGCGCGTATTCACACGCGTCACCTTTTTTACAGTTTCCTTTACGAAAATCAGGACACGCCGTACCGGAGTAATGAAACTTTCTCGGATCACGACGGCGTGCTTTTTCTCCGGGATGAGCATAAGGACACTCCGTCCAGTCATGTGATCTTCCACGTGTGCATCTTCTTATCTTGAACTCGTACATACGAAAATGATCGCATGAAAAAGCATCCACCGGAGAATCCGCCGGAGATTCTGAATCAGAATCGCCGTCGACAGCATCGAACTCGTTTGATGGAAGATAACGCTGCAGCGCCGCCATTGATTCACGGAGATAGTACGGAGAGTAATCTCCGGCGCCGGCATTGCTATCGTCAGGGAAATAAGAGGAGTAGATTTCAGCCGTAGGATCATCGTGATTTGGCCATGGAGGAATATGGACCGTTGGATTTGATCGATGGTGTTCTCCGATCATCATTTTGGTTTTATCTGGATGTTTACAGAAACACCGGCAAGGTTAGCTTGCTTTATAAACTGATATTTAACTGTGGTTAGGTTGAAATTAACTGTGGTTAGGTTAAAAAAATCAATGAACTTTCAATTTTTTTCTACTGCGGTTAAAGTAGAGTGGGGGATTTTATCATCACCGTACACGTTCAAGGGATTTGTATGACAGGATGTTTTATCGTTTACCACGTATGTTGGTTGTGGATTGTTCTTCCACGTGGCGTGTGGTGATTGTAGGTTACATAGAGTGATGACCGCTTTGTTTCTTTTGACGGCCCTAGTCTTCGGAAAGCGGTAGAGCGTGAGATACGCTACAATTATCAAAGAAGATATGATATACCCCTAGAAATAGTACTACTAATAATTATCCAAAACAATAATTAAATTAAAAGAAAATAGGTTAAATAATTTTTTTATTTTGGTAAAATAAAAAAGTATAAATAGTTTTATAATTTTTTTAAAGTAATTTTATAAGCACTATGTTACTAGTAAGAAGGTAATTTTATAAGTACAATGTAGTACATTATTATTATTATTATTATGAAAAAAAAATATTATTCTTTGGATCGGATCAAAAGCTGAATTAGTTAAAAATTCAAAAAATTAATTTCATCAATAACCTTTCAAATGATACATATAATTTTTATTAGAATCGTAACATTTTCAATAATTTAAAATTAGAAATTTCATAAATATACAAAAAAAAAATGAATGATACAAGTCAAAATTAAACTTCATGTGGACTCTTGGTCCATCTCTATTATGATTTCGTTGCAAATTCTTTTAATTGATAATATCTTTGTTGATCAACGACCATCAGCAATCATTTAAATTTGTCGTTTATAACAGCTTCTTAACAATGATTTTTTTTCGATGTTAATATATACAATTTTTCACAACGAAACAAAATATTTAAAAGTATTTTGTATTCATTAAGCGTTTGAGTGTTTGCATATATCATACCCACCGTTACTTAATTGTCATCATTTTAGCTAAAATTTGTCCTCGATTATATATGATCAACCGCCCTAAATATTCCCTTATTATAAATAAATTGGCTAAAATCATTGAAAGATACATTTCTTTTATTCTTAAAATCTTCACTACGTCTTAGTTCTTAAATATTTTTAGACTCTTTGCATCATTTCATCTTCAAAGAGATAAAACATTGTTTGACTTACTCAAGAGTTCTTCCATTCTTCTCGGTTTACTTTAATTTGGATCAAGTACTATGTTGATTCATGCTATAGTATAAATAAAATTGTCAATTCCAAATAATTTTTTGTTTTGGGTTACAATGCCAAATATTTTATAATTGCACATTGGTTTATTCTCTCCTCAAAATAAAATAGGAAAAAAGAATAAAACAATAGAAAACCGGAGTGGAAAAAATAGCAAGCCCACGGTGTGGAGTAAATCGAGAGTACAAGTTTATGAATAATATACTTTTGGTACATATTTTATGAATAATATTAACTACTAACTACTAATAAAATAATAATATAATGACATAAAACCAAATGGGACCTTACCAAAAAACAAAAAACCAATGGGCAAAGTGTGGTTTTATTGCTATAAAGTAATTGGAGTTTAATGTAGTGGAGTTTTCTTTTCTTTGTCACTAGAAGACTCAGAAAATAACGTATGATATGATCATACTTCAAAACTCTAATGTCATATTATTATTATATTTGTAATTAAGACTATATTTTCGTGTGAGATGATTCAGTGTTATGATATTTAATTTAATATTTAATTAACAGTGTTGAAGAATATATAGCCTAATTTATATATATAGAATAATATATTTGTATTTCTTTTCAATTTATATTTAAGAATAGACGACATAAAGTACATATATGCTAAGTTGTTAACTTTATCTCTATTATTAAATACCTTCAACTTCAAGTAATTATGTAAGAGAAAACCTAAAAAAAAACTTCAAATTATTGATTTTGTAATTCAAGCTCTGCTTCTCCTTCTGAACTACTTTAGAGTCTCTAAAAGTTATTATGTTATGATACAGATCTTCTTAGCTTCTGAATGTTACTAGATTCTGATATAGGTTCTGAAGCAACAGCTTTTGAAGGATATATCCTCTAATATCAGCATAAGCTTTGAATTTTCTAATTCAGTTACTATCCTGATTCTCATTAGTTAGTTAGGCAGTTATTGTCACGTGTACAGTTGTAATTTCTGTTAGTAGTTAGTTAGAAGGATATGCTTTGTTAGTAACTTGTATATACACCATTTGTGATTAATAAAAATTTACATCTTTCATTTTAATCATTCATTCAATTTCAAATTCTCTCTTCCCTCTTCTCTTTAGTTAGCTCTCTTTGTTTAGTTTATTCCCAACACAAATAACATGAGAAAACGAATTGTTATTTCAATATGTCAAATTCAAATTAAAATAAGTTTTTTTTCACTAGGATTAAAAATGTTAGAATGTCAAAGATACGTGAACTGGTATTCAAGTAATTTGGTTGGTTAGCTGCAGGAGTATTTGGAAAAGAGAGTGTGTAAACAGGTGTTGCGGTGGATGTTCTTCTTAATAAGGTGAAAATGATATTTTGATGGTGGTTGAATTCTCGAAAAAAATATTTTATTTTTTATTAGAATTCGTGGTAGAGAATTTTTGGTTATCATATAATTAATCCTTTGATCTATTTAGGTGTTCGTCGGGGGTAATGGAGGTAGGTTTTGATAATTTCTTTTGTTTTATGCGATGTGTTGAGAAATCTTGTAAGATATGTTTTATTTCTTATTTGAATTTGTGAATCGTGTATATTTGTTTTATGTTAAGCACACACGTGCTTAATCTATTTTAATATTTTATATTTTTTTTTAAATTTCTTTTTTTAAATAATAAAAATAGAAATATAGAGTATTTACTATTCACGTTGACATCACTCTCACACAATAATAAAGACATTATATATCAAATGAGTTATAAATTGATTTAAGCGTATGAAATTTAGACCCCTTAAACAGATAATTAGTGGTTTGGTTTTTAACTTTTACGCGTAAAATAATTGGTTAGAAGGGAGCAACACATTTTACATACTGCACAAATTCTTTTATAGATTTTAATTTTAAAGGAAATTCTTTTATAGATATTAGCTACTACTAAACAACGCAAAATATTTGTACATATAACACCGATAAAAAAAATAAGCTATTACAAATTAAATGTATTAAAAAAATACAAGTAAAATGGAAATGGCAATAATAATTGTGTAAAAAAAAGTGACAATAATGTGAGTTTCTATCATACAATAATGCATCCGTCAAAAAACTTATACAATATTGCAAGTAATTTGTATGGGTATGTAATAATTTGTTGGATTTTAAAATTAAGTACTTAAGTTTCACATTGATTATAAATTAATAGAATGTTAGAAATGTAAGAGAGAAAACTCGCTCATGAATCTAATATCTTAAAATTGAGTTGAGATTTGGCGTCCCACTCTTTTGTAGTATTGGAGAATTAACTTGTTGTTTCTTCTGACGCTTCTCCACACTCTCAAACAAGTGGTATTAGAATCGCGGTTCGGCTTAGTGGGGGAGCAAGAGTGAATTCTAAAATTAGATCAACTATTTAGTTTGGGAACTCACACTTGAAGAGTGATGGTTGAATTTCAAGTGTAAATGATTAAGTTTCGTATCAACTATGATTATGTAATTAGCCAAAACTTAATTTAGAAGGACAAGACTTAAAGAAAACACTCTCATGCACAAGACTTAAAGAAAACACTCTCATGCAGGGGCATCTCCGACTTTTTGGAGACCTTATGAAATTATTAAAAAAAGGTTATAATAGGAAAAACTGCAAAAAAAATCCAAAAAAAATGTCATCAATTTGAATTACAAATAATATCAATAACACTATTTTTTTTTTTTTGATAAATAAGACAATCTCTATTACACGTCTGTCTATTGGATGAATCTATAATATAACAATTAACTATAAAGTACCTAAAAAATTTATTCACAATAGAAAATCTCGTTTAGAACATTGTGTAACTAATAAATCTTTCATGTTAAAATAAAGAGAATCTCAAATATTTAAACTACACAATTTCTAATTTGGAAGTTTACAATCCATAATTTTCTACCTCTCATTTACTAATGCAACTACCCTATATTTTTTTTAGAGATCTTTATTTTGATAAGGCCTTGTGGTGTGTACATATGAAAAAGATGTCTACGTTCTCATGACCCATTTGACATCCATAATTAGCTAAAGTATCTGCACATAAATATATTTCGCATTAAAAATGATGCATCATAAATTTCCACACTCAAAATCAATAAATCTTCAAATGTGTTTCAAAAGAGATTTGTCCTAAAGAAAGTTAAACATAAATAAATTAATTAACTGTTTATATAATTGGTTCTTTATGAAAGCTTGAATTGCAACTTGAAATTATACTTTAAAATTGACTAAAAACTTAAAATTGATACTACTATGTAATCAGAGATTTACACAAAATATGTATATAAATTTATTTCATCTTTTATGGTGTTATTTAGTTTATAATATATAAGTTTTTTTATTAACCCTCAAATTATAATTTAAAGTTTAATCATCATATAAGGGTCCTTTAAAATTTGAATTATTTTTTAGCTTATGAAAACAACTTATGTAAATCAATAAACTTTTATTTTAATTCATATGTTTTTATTGACAAATTTTTTATTTTTATAAGTTGTTTTCTCATAAAAACCTTAAATTTTTTATAAAAATGCATAAAATCTTATACATTTGCATAAGTTGTTTCACAAAAATTCAAAATTTAACGTAAATGATCTCTAATAAAAATAAAATCTAATTAAAAATTATTTTCACAAAAAATTTAATTCAAATTTTTTTTGAATAATTTATCCTAAAAAAATTCTTTAACCACTTGATATTTATAATATTTTTTTATGGGATTATTAGAACAAAGAATATAATAAATGATTTTTAAAATGTACTAATAATTCCTTAAAAAAAGTACTAGTAATAATTAAAGTGTTTAATTATTGTGTTTTGTTTTAATGGACTTGAGAGGAATTCTAATATAAGCACAAATATAAATGTATAGTGTTTAGGTACACTCACATGAGTGAAGAGATAGAAAAAATTAAATAATTTAATTTCAAATATTTAAAAAAAAAATAAATAATATAATATTTTATGTATATATACCTAAACACTATTTATTTATATTTGTGCCCATAAAAAACTTTCTCTAGAATTCATCCATCAATAAAATTTGTCTAACATTTAAAAAGAAAAAGTACTACTACTACTACCTAATTAAGGTGTTAGTTTGCGTCAATATCACCTCAGAGAGTTGATGGCTATCTAATCCATTACTGTACTTCACTTCCATGTCACCGGTCAATTTTGCCCTCACCATACCGTTCTAAGTTCTTATCGGTTCCATTTTCCCCACATTTTATTTATTTATTTATTTCTTAATAGTATTTAACTACTTATTCCTTAGACCATGTACAATGGCAAAACACATTCAACACCCTCAACACCCACTTTTTACACTTCACATCATTTTCTCTCTCTTCCACCTAATCATTCAACACCCCATTCAATTTTTACCCTCTCCAATAGTTTTTTCATTCAACACCCTACCCCACCACCTTCTCTACCCCACCACTTTTTATTTCATATTCTTATTTAAATTTTAATTTTTGTTTTTTATGATTAAATAAAATTATAATTATCGATTAAAATTAAATTAAAATAATAAACACTCAACAAAAAAAATTTAAATAATTTTTTTATTTTATTCTTAATTTAAAATGCAATACATCACACAAATAATGTAATTAATACGATACAAATTAACTTAAAATGCAATACAACACACAAGTAACATAATTAATACGATGCAAATTAACTTAAAATGCAAAACAACACACAAACATAATTAATACGAAACAAATCATCTTCAATTAGGATACATTCCAAACTTTGTCCATATGTGTTTCACTAGATCTGCTTGCAATTCGTGATGAACTTTTTGATCACGGAGCTCGGACCTAGCACGCACATGATTTGCAAAAGCGGGTAATACCTCTGTTGAATATGGTTGCGGTGCACTAGATCCACTTTCCTCAGACTGCTCAAAATCGGTCCAACGCTGAGAATATGAATCTCGTTCATCCTCAACAATCATATTATGTAATATGATGCAAGACCTCATGATGATACTCAAATCAGCTATGTCCCACAAGCGAGCTGGTTCACGGATGATTTTAAATCGAGCTTGAAGCACTCCAAATGCACGTTCGATGTCCTTCCGACATCCCTCCTGATATTTTGCAAATAACTTATCGGGTTCACTTTGAGGAAGTCTAATTGATTTGACGAAAGTTGGATAAGAAGGGTAGATACCATCAGCTAGATAGTATGTCATATCATAGGGACGTTGATTCACATAGAAATGCACACTTGGAGTCTTTCCCTGTTCCACGTCATCAAAAACGGGTGAACGGTCTAGAACGTTTATGTCGTTCAACGTTCCTGGACATCCAAAAAAGGCATGCCAGATCCATAGATCATGAGTTGCAACTGCTTCAAGAATAAATGTGGTGGTTCCCTTATCCCCCCTAGTAAATTGACCTTCCCATGCTTTAGGACAATTTTTCCACTCCCAGTGCATGCAGTCAATACTCCCAATCATCCCCGGGAACCCACATAGTTCACTAACATGTAGTATTTTTTCCAGGTCATCTTGGGTTGGTGCTCTGAGATACACTTGCTCATATAATCGTATGATTCCTTTACAGAATCTACGTAAGCACTATAATGCTGTAGTACTTCCAATTTTAATGTACTCATCGACCGCATCTGCTGCCATACCGTATGCTAACATTCGCATTGCTGTGGTACATTTTGCTAAAGGTGATATACCTTCTTTGTTGGTAGCATCAACTCGCTGGGTGAAGTAGTTATCACTACTTGAAAGGTCTTCAACGATTCGAAGGAAAAGATGTTTCTGCATGCGGTACCGACGACGAAACATTGCATCGTCATATGTAGGCTCATTGGCGAAGTAGTCGTCAATTAGTCTTTGGTTTGCAGCTGTATGATCTCTATTGAGATATTTTCTACTACGACGTGCACCATCTTCCAATATTTTCTTTCGACGTTCTCTAAATCGGTTGCGTACATAAACGTCTTCAACTTCACGATTTTTAGCGTAGGCTGCGACATCAAAATCATCATCTGATGAATCCATTGTTTGTGTTATTGGAAGTATATTGGATGAGATTTAGGATACTGGAAGTAGATTGGATGAGATTTGGAATATTGGTACATAAATGGATGAGTCCCTATATATAGATTCAATTTGGTCCACTGACGGATTTGAAATAATTATGGTATAGAGTTAATTATTAGATAAGGATTGAGTGGTGGACTAAATAATTAAAGCAAGTTGGGTGGTGGACACAATAACTAAAGCAAGTTGGGTGGTTGACACAATTATTAAAGCGCAACACTGACATATTCGAATTGGGTGGTGGACAGCTTGCGGATTTCAAATAAGTATTGTATAGAGTTAATTATCAGATAAGAATTGGACACAATAATCAAAACAAACATGTAGCAAAGACTACACTAATTTATTCAATCACAATAATTCAAGCAAACACTACAGACAAATACTTAAAGCAAATAGTAGACTGACATATTCAACACAATAATTAATGGAAACACTACATGCAAATACTTGATTGAAATTAATTAGGAAACAGTTCTTGGGTCAACGAGTCCAACATGGCTTTCTTCCGGTCATCCAGATTCTCATATGAAGTTAACTTCAGATACAAATCCATTTTCTTAAGTTTGTTTTTCTCTTTCAATGTCTTGTTTTTCTCTTCTTGATTGGAAGCTATCCTTGCCAAATGTTCCACCTCTTTTTCCCTCATTATTCTGTAATCATCCCAATCTTTGTCCACCACCTCCATGGCAGATTTCTTTTTACCCTTCTTTTTGGCTGCCTCCCTACCTATAGGACGAACACTAGATCCTACAGAGTTTGAGCCAGAAGCATCATCGTGAGATCTCTTAGATCCACTACTTCCCGAGCCAATAGTTCCTCCTACTTGACTTGAATAACGCGGTTCATCACGGAGAGCATGCCATTCTTCCATTAAGGTGAATTGAATATTCTTCCCACAGGCGTATAACTCCTGCGCTTTTGCCAAAACATCATTCTCCGACCAACCGCTTGCTTTCAAACGGTTAGCGCTATCATAAGCGCCAATCCATTTATTCAATATTTTGTTCATATAATTATAACGGTTTCGGCATGCAATTGCATCACGCGGAGGAACAAATGAGCAATGGTCATTACAGTACTCAGCAATTTTGCCCCAATATGCTTCACTTTTTTGGTTTCTTCCGACAATACTGTCTGTGCTAAATTTTATCCACCCACTAATTAACACCAAATTGTGTTCAGTGTTCCATGGTTGTTCTTTCTTTTTCTTGCTCTTAGGTGTTGAATCATCTGAATTAGGAGTGACCTGATTAGCAAATGTCGTGCCATCTAAATTAAATTGCGTTGAAAATTCGGGAATTTCAGAAGCATCACCACTAGAAACATTTGCATTCACCATTGGCATATGACCATTAAACGGGAGTGTTTGAGATGGATTTGGCAGCATAGATCCATAATATGGATGAAAGCTTGGAACAGATGATGATTGGTTGAAATTTGGTGCATAACCAAAATTATGAAAGTTTTGAGGATGTTGGTTGGAAAATTGATTTGGATTTGGATAATTGTTGGAATTTTGATAACTGTTAGGATTTGGATAATTGTTGGGATTTTGATAGCCAAATGGAAAATTAGAAGAATTTTGAGTGTTGAAATTATTATTGGGATCCATTTCACACAAAAAAAAGGACTAAAACTTCAAATTAAACACTAATTGAAAGATAAACAAGATTAAGATAGTGAAAAACTTGGTTTTTTTTTTCTGTGTCCAAATCAAATGAACCAAGTCTCTATTTATAGAGAAAAAAAAATTATGAATTTTGGTGAAAAAATAAAAAAAATAAAAATTAATTTGCATTGAAATAATTGAGTTTATAGATAAGATGAGGTAAAAATCCGGGCAGCCAATCAGAAGCTGCCACCTACCCCCACCAGTTTCTCTCTCCGCGCCCCCCCTGCTCCTCACACTCCCTGTCCGCGCGTGGCTTACACGCGCCTGGGAGGGCGAATGCCAAGTCCCCACGTGTCCCCCTCCGCAGCAAACTCAACATGTTTACTCAATTCAACTTCTCTTTAAATTCAACAGCATACTCCAATGGTCCAACACCCATTCAACAGCCAGTCAACACCCATTAAACACCCTCATTGCACTTGGTCTTACAATAATTATTAGGCAAATGATAACTAATGCCTCTGGGGCATTTTTTAAGGTCTTAATTATAAGTTTTTTTATAAAATTTTATAGGAATATGTAAAGTTAACGCATTAAAAATTGCAATATTAATTTTTTTAGATAAAAAATTTAGTTAAATAGAATGCTTAAAGAGTATCCCGGAAGCACTCGTTAGCAAGACCCTAATTATTATTAAGTGAACATTTTGATACACATTTTATTTAAATGTATATTGATAAAACAATATTGAAATATATATTATTATTTTTTAATATATATTTTTATATATATAAAAGATAATTTCACTTAAATAAAAGTAAACGGATAACAAGCTGCGCCGCTAAACCTTTAATAAAAATAAAAAAAAAGAAATCGACCTTTCTCGCTTCAAATGTACATGCCAAGACTTACATGATTTCCCAATGGTGAAAAAGACTCATCAATATTGCACTTATATCTTACCAAAGCTTGGTTTGCTCACTATATTATAGTCGGGTCTGCGGTTGCACTAGCGGTCAGTGCATCTGCGTGAGAGCGCATGCGCATCTACTATATATCAATCCCACACACACGTACAGCGTCCCTCCGTGTTTTCACATTCGTAAAGTTCCAACCTATGAAGCCTCGATACTCTAAAAATGGTGATGTATCGTGTGCGATACGTACTCGATACTGATACTCATCTGATACGTCCCAATACTCGTATCGGAAAAGTATCGATTAAATTTTTATTTTTAAATAAAAATTAATATCTTATACGTCTCATATTCGTATCGGAAAAGTATCAGTTAAATCTTTATTTTGAACTTTGTATGTTGAATCTAAAACTGTTTTGCTCTTGTGAAAGCTTATTGGCTTGAACTTCTTGTACAGTGAACTATTGACGTTTATAATAATAGTAATAATAATAATTTTTGTCTTTCAAAAAAATTTATCATTATTAATATTATTAATTTTAGTCATATTTATATATTTAATTTTTAAATAACGTATCACGTCAGTATCAGATAAAAAAAAATTTAGAAAAATTTCATATCAACGTATCGATATTGTATCTGTATTGTATCGCGTATCAAGACTTGGAAGGTTCCCACCTTCTGATAAGTGTATTGATCTACCCACATTCGTAGAGTTGCAACATTTCATTAACCATCTATCGTGTCCCTCGATGTTTTCACTTGATGAACATTGATATATAATTGTAGGAAAATGCTAAACAGTGCACCCGGTGCACTAGTTAAGCAAGTTTTTATGGAAACTTTTTCTTGAAAATTGTGTATTCAATGTTTTGAAAGTATAAAAAGTTGTCTTATCTATATTACTTTTGTCTTTTATTTCCATTTTTAGCATGTTTACAAATATACCTGGTGCACTGTTTAGCATGACCCATAATTGTATTATCTATAGTGAAGAGGAGCTTGATCTTACATATAATTACAAGTAACAACCTTGGGCTATATACTTTTGGAATTTTAAGCAATTTTTAAATATTGACACACAATATCTACTCTACTTACCAAGACAAAATACACAATATCTTTTTTTTTGGTACATAAAATACACAATATCTACTACTAATGTAAAAATGTTAATTACACAGGTAATTATATTCGCATCTTTCATTCAAATTATATGAAAGTTAATTTTTTTTTCAGGTAAAAATAATTATTTTAACTCTTCATTCATTACTTTTTCTCTTTTTATTTCTCTTCTCTTTCACACTTTTCCATTATTTGTTTATTTATTTATTTATTCACCTATTTTTTCTATGACTTTTTATTATTATTATTGTTGTTGTTCGAGTCGTTGCATAAAAGTTTGTTGGTGGGGGATAAATGTGGCTGATTCTTGGACGATTGAGGCTTCTTAGGTGTTAAATTGCAAATTGGAAATACTTTGTTTACTTATATTGGTATGCCCATTGTTGGTAATCTTATAAGACTTTATTTTTTGAGACCGAATATTTATAGAGTTTTTTTTTTTTTTTTTTTTGACCAAGCCAAATTGTAATATATATTAATCATTTAAATTAGTCTTTTCAGCATAAGGTACGCCAAAAAAATTACAAAAGTTTACATAAACATTAAATTAAAAACAATCATTAAAACAAAGTTACATCATGCCCAAACAAGTAAACTGTCTCAACCACTAGTTATGATAATTGGAGACCAAACTACTATTTATTGTCTTCATCCACTAATAAGAGTAAAGTTTGACTTTGTCCAACAATCACTACAAAAAAATATAATTTTTAACAACAACTTTTTTTTATTAAAAGTCGCAGACAAAATTACCTTTAGTTGTTTTGCCAGCGACTTATAACAATTTTTAATTAAAAAAATTATTGTCAAATATCATATTGGTAGTGAATTAAGTTATTGATAGAATCAAATCTTTCAGCATGAAAATTTCATAACTTTTCAATGGATGGTTGTTTGTTTCTTCTCAAAGTTGTTTTGTCTTCACTTATGATTTACTTCCTTAACGTATTATTTTAAGGCTCATACATGTATTATTTGTTGGAATTAAATCAATAAGTATTAATTTATATATACATGCTATCATATTATGACATATATTTTAGTGCGGAAACAAAATAGTCATACAAACATGCATAAGAGAATTCTAGGATCGACAAGATGATCTTTAGGAATATCTGGATCCATGGAGAAAAGCCTTTAGCAGTGATCCTGAATAGAGAGACTTGGCGGCTTGTATGGTTCTTCCTCAACCGAGACTCTTTATGCCCTAAGCGCTCTTCAGATAGGGAGAAGAGACGATATGCGGTGGTCTGGTATATTGGGGACCATAGCCTATATATAGAGTGATGGCCCATTAGGGTTCCCATTATCCCGAAATGGGCCATCCTGACATCCACACATTTGAGCCCATATCTAATTAATTAATTAATTCCTAAATAGAAATCTAATCAGCCTTTTAACTTTATTTGATCACTTAATCAATTAGGCTCTTAATTGATAAATAGCTAATATAATTATATAAAGATATTTGCCCACATAATATTATTGGAATATCATAAAATATTCCAACAATCTCCCACTTGGGCAATATATCGTAACAATTATATCATTATTCCTTAGGCGCGCATCCGAATGCTATTTATCTTTAGATTTCAACCTTACAATCTGGTCCATCTCATACATCAATAATGGGACCACCACGGCTGTCGTCACTGACGTATAACGTGACGGAACCCCGACGACCACCACATCAATGTACTTGACGACATAGATCGATATGGATGAGTGGCATGGAAATTTCATGCAATGTGATATCTAAATCATGCCTATTTCCAACTGGTCCAACTAAAGTCTTTAGTGAGATCAAACTGAAGTTTGCAAATCAATATTTGCACAAAAGATACAGAACTGGTTATAACAATAATAACCTCAAACTTTATTTCTGCAGAAAACATTAACAAAAATTATGAATCTGTATCAATACCAAAGTTAGAACATAACTAAAGAGAGACTCCCACTAATTCAAGACATCCTTAGTGACAACAACAATATGAAAGACCTTAGGTGTCAAGTCTTCGATTAGTGAGTCAACTAGCATAACATGTATATCTATATGTTCTATCCTTCAACAACTTATAAATTGATAAACAATAAAATAGTTGTAGAAACATTATCTGACAATTTTATGTCACAATATAACTTGAGGTGTCTTTCAAAAAAATTCTTTTACTTTATGCAACCAAGTGACATAAATACTTACAGTCATTTCTTGAGTTATGATTTTCATTATAAATGGACATTCAAAATGACCGGAGTCAAACATACTGATGATCTCCAAATTATTCGATCTCCGATATGTGAGCACAAATTATTTTTGTTCTCTATAACAATCCTTAAGGTTGCTTCATTCCAACAATTCAACAATTTTGAATTGCTCAAGTATCTGCCAAATGATCTTATTATTACGCTATTTCCGGATGCATATAAGTCAGATCATAAATAAGTTTCTCAAAGCTAAAGCATATAAGAAAACACTTTATTTTCTAAATTTCCAGATTTTCTTTTGGGCAATTATTGAGAATTTTAAATAGTCTCCCTTTAAGATTAAAAAACAATCCCTTAGTTTATTGACTTTCATGTCGAATTTACTTTCAACTTTATTGATATAACTCTTTTGAAAAAACCGAATGATACAATGAAAATGATCTAAGTATCAAATTTCCTAATACAAAAGAGGTGTGCCCAAGATCTTTTGTCACTAAACTTTTGTTAGTGATATCTTGGTTTCGCACAGTTATCATATATCACTGTTGATTTGATAAAATAAAATCGACATATTAAACTAAGAATATAAACATACTCCCACTGAACCTGCATAACCCACAACTCTCCATAATATACATCTCAGAACCAAATGAGATAATTACTTGATGAGACTTTTGTGGTACCATTAGCGAGACAACTTCCTAAACTCATAAATGGATTTCATTTGTTTGCAAACCACTTTGTGTTTATTGACACAAAATTTCTCTTATTGCACCTTATTGTATTTCATAATGTCGCCATTAAGAAATACTATCTTGATATCCATCCTATGAAGCTCCAAAATTATAATAACTATATATCAAGTGTCGTGACTATCCTAATAGAGTTTTCAAATCAAAACAAATATAATTTCTCTTTTTAGTCAATACTTTATGACACTCGACGCCACAACTCTTGAAGGTATTGAGTTTGATATTTATGAATTTATTTCTTAACTTAATTGAGAGGAAGAACACTAATGTTCTTATGAGGATCCAAATTTACTATATAAATAGCAACTTCATTATTTCAACGATCAAAACTCATTTTATATTGTTTTCGTGGGGTGTGAATGGAAAAGCTCGAAAAATTCATCGAATTCATTAGAAAGTATTTTAATGAATTTCACAAATAAATCAATATTTTTTTAAAATATTATATTAATATTGGTATTTAAAAATAGGTTTTATTTATCTAATTTTATAATGTTGACCGTATATAAACTATGAAAATTTAAACTCTTATCCAACCAGTTTCTTATATCTGTTATGGTACACTATTTTATTTCAATTGTTTGGATTAGAAGCCATATTGTTAAATAAAAAATGTCATATTTTGGTAGAGCGCATCAAAATGCCATTAACCACACTATCACAGTGATGTTTTGACTGATATTTATTTTTTTGAGACAAAATAATTCAGTAAAAAAAAATATATCAAATTTTTACTTATAATTTAACACAAATAAAGTATTTATTTTGATTAGAAAAAGGATTTTGGCTGATTTATTAGAGCAGCTACTGCATGTAGTTAATTTTCACCACATAGATTAATTATTTCTTATTACATGGTTTGGTGATTTCACAAGCATGCGAAACAGAAAGACATTAATTAAAGAAACTACTTGTCTTTGGTACAAAAGAGACTACTTTTATAGTAATGCTAATAGTGGAAATTGATGTTGCCTCTTCTCAAGAATCCTATTCCAACTCATGCAGTCACAATCCAAATTTATTCTTGTTGCGTGAACTGTAGGAAAAATTATTAGTCAATTTATATCAAAACTTAATACTTCTACCACACATAGCTGGTTTGGCCTATGTGCTAGATATTTGATTATTCTTGAGCCAAATTTAGGACTTAATAAATGTTTTGAATGGAAATTTTGGTACATGTAGCTTTCTCCTTATAGACACAAGTACGGATCCACAGCCAATTCAACTTTTTAATTAACACAAATTAAGCATAATATTTTTTTTTTAATTTTAATTTTTCTTTTTGTTGGTTAAAGTGATAAATGGTTACTTTCTCTATTCTTGATTATAATAAATATTATAAGTAAATACTTATTTTTCAGATTTATTAAATAAGTTACATAATTGCGTTTTTTTTTTTTTATAATATTTGGCTGACACATATTAAAGACTAGATATAATTGTTTAAAAAAATATTAAATATTATTTATTAAATAATTTTTTTTTAAAAATATTTATTTGTAATCAAGACCCGGATGAGTACACAAGTGTAAATAAAAATGGGAAAAGTGGGGTGTGTGTGACACTTTTATATTTTTCTCACTTAAGTGGGTCGAGTACCTCTTTTATATTTTTTTATTTCCTTATAATATATTATATTTCGCAGTTAAAAAAAAAACTAGTAGCACTAACTATTGTATATTACATGAGGGACAAATCAAGTATATATAACTTTTAAAAAAGAATAATCACATGGCAGTTAGTTGAGATATGGTATGTTTAATTAAGGGGGTGCGTATAAAAAAGAATTTTTTTTTTGAAAAAGACAAAATGGAATATAAACTAAAACGGTCTTCTTTGTATAAGATGTGCCCAGGTAGACTATCAACGTTTACAAAGAGTCATATAATGATACAGAAAGATAACCAAACAAAAACAGATCATACAAGGCCCAAACAAAGTAAAGGACTAGACCACCACATATGACAGTTGGAAGCTAAGGTAACACACTTCGCCTTCAACAACCTAAAAGAATGAAGCTTGATCTTGTCCAACATCTGATAGGTAGTGCAAGTTGAGCCTCGAAACAACCTATGATTTCTCTCTGTCCACACAACCCAGACGCACGCGAGCCAAATGAGTTGCAGAAAGGCGCGACGTGCCCGAGAACCACCTGCTGAATGAGTAAACTGTGCAAAGTGATCACGTAAAGCAGTGGACTCCGCCACCGGAATGCCGATTCACGAGCGCACCAATACCCAAAGAGGACCAAAAGTACCACAAGAGATAAATAAATGATAAGTTGTCTTCGTCTCGCCACAACCCGAAACACACATGTGAGCCGCAGTAGGTAAGATGCCTCGAGTGACCAGGTTGGTTTTTGTGGGCAACCTGTCACGCAAAAGACGCCAAGCAAAGATGAATACCTTCAACGGAACCTGCGAGTGCCAAATGAGTTTTTCCACGTCATCCATGGAAGCTGAAACCTGAGAAGTCAAAAGATCGTATGCTCCTCGGGTAGTATAGCCCCTATCAGGGACAGGCTGCCACTGCCACCTATCAAAAGATTGGTCCTGCAATGAAATGGTAAGTAATAAAGACTGACACTCCCTCAGATCCTCATCCTCCCACCCCCGCAGCTGCCTCTTCCACACCCAAGCCTCCCCATCAGCACCCCATCCTAGCGAGAATATCTCCGCCACCGTACTCCGTTTGGTCTCCGCTAAATCAAACAGACGACCAAACCTCTCACTCAAAGGAATCTCATCCACCCAAGGATCAGTCCAAAAAAAAGGTCTTTGTCCCGTCCCTTACCCTCCTCGAAACATGCTCTTCCAACCATTTGCCCCCTACCTCGACCCCTTCTCTAATACACTGAGTTATTATGATCGTTGAGTTAATGCATTTTTTTTTCAGTTAAGGGTTTGATAGAGTAAATTTTTTTTTTACTTCGATCATGCACAAGTGTTACGAAGCTTTTTTTAGCCTCAAAACATGCCAATCAATTCACATGGATGATGCATCTATTTACTTTGATAAAGAGTTGCGATCGACGGTTAAAAACATCAATGTTGAGAGGTGTTTTATTTGGAAACCTTCAATGAATGGTATCTTCTTTAGCTATTAATAAGATATTAAAGAATTGAGGAGTTGAATTTATACTCAGTAGGTTGAATTCAAATATGGTAAAATTAGTGAAATTTAGGCTTTTCAAAGTTCGGTTAGATATTGATACCTTGTAGATAAAATTACTTCAAAGTTTAAATTTATTTTGGTACATAGCAAACCGAACTATGTACAAACTACCGAAGTGTTCAATCACTAAGTTAGTGATTGAACTCAAATGTGGTAAAATTTGTCTCTTAATTAAGTGATTTAATTCAAATGTTTAATGAATTTCATTTAAGAACAATTATATAGGAAAATATTTCTAGAAAAAGAACCTAAGTTTTTAGAAAAGTGTTTTAACTCTTTTGCAAAATATTTCCTTGCAATTTTTCCTCGAAAACGTTGGTGTTTGGCTAGGAACTAATTTTCCTTAAAAATATTTATAGGAAAGGAAAATATTTTAGAAAGAAAAATGCTGCCTAGTAAAATGGAGAATTTTTACAGTAACATATCATATATAATACTATATGTGTTTAATAAATATATATGCTCGATCGATATAAACAGATTTTGTATTGTTGTTTAATAGAAATCGACCATTTTTTCACGTCATATCATTAGGTGGAGTGGAGCCACTAAAAGAAACAAAAAATTAGGGTAGAATTATAGGAAAAATATTTTCAATCACAAAGTAACGTTGTTGGGACAAAATTTACAATGAAGTTCTACCCTGTATTATTTTGAGGTGAAAATTTTAACTACTATATGAATGATTTTTCTGCCCAAAGATTTTTTTTTCTTAGAGTCACTAGTGAGTATAGATAATTTCACAATATATATATATATATAGGGGATGTATCATGTGAGAAAGACAATTTTATATGAGAGTGAGAGGATTTAATATTATCTGTTGGATTAAAATATAAAGCTGAGATTAGATCCTAAATTAAACATGTCACACACCAGATTATTTGCTTTAAATCTTTCTTCTTCTTCCAAAACTACAACAAACAGAAAGAGAGATTCACGGCTGATACATCTATACACACGCGTTTTAACTTTCCAGCACTCATCACTGTTGCCGATCTCAATTCCCAACTAGTGTTTCACTTTATACTTTTGTTCTCTCTTTCTTTCTTTTTTAATTCAATATTAATTAAATGTTTATCGTATAATTGTGAAAATCATTATAGAGAGAACTCGGTGAGGTTAATTTTATTTGCTCTTTAATCAAATAAGAATTGGGAATTGACAGTGGAAGAGATACACTTTTTTTTTTCTTTCTGTTATAATAATAAAGGGCTGATATGCAAACATAACTCCAAACAAAATAAGAAAATAAAAATAACATGAATGGTTCAGTGCTTGAAATTAGGGTCATGACTTTGGAGTAAATACAAGGATGAATTGAAACTCATGGGATGCACTTGTAGTGTGAGGATTTTAATTGATATTTTAAATCAGATTTTTTTTCTTCTTTCAATAATCTGCTCAAGGAAGAAGAAGAGTTTGTGGAGTAACTAGTGGGCAGGTATAAGTGAGTGTTTTAATGGGTATTAGAATATCCGCCGTTAGATTAAATCTATAGTTGATATTTAATGTTTTCACTCTCACATAAGAAACATCTTTTTTACTTGATACATCCCCTATATATATATATATATATATATATATATGATTGTTATAAAATAACTTTATAAATTTATTTTATATTATTAGTGTATATTCTATTTTATCATAATTTTTTTGGTAGAGCTATTTTTATCATAATATATTCATTAATTAAGCGGCCACATTAGTTTTTTATAATGACTTATACATCATGGATTACAAATTTAAGTGGCCAAATTAAGTTTAATATGATATGATAGGGTCAATTTTATAAAAATTATATAGAAATAAAAAGTTTCACTTGTTGTCGGTAAAGAATCTAATTTCATCCTTTTGTTATTCTTTCCTTACACTTTGCTGGCCCTTCAAGTACTGCTTTGTTCATGTGCCTTATGGCTTATGCAATCCTTTTTAGTTGAATATATAATGATTGTGTTGTCACGCCTAAAGGAACCAGAATGGATTGGGTTGGTGCAATTTTGCAAACGTGGAGGATAACCCTAGACTTAGTCACTAGAATTTGGTTAGAATATTTAAGGAAAATAAATATATATCTATTAATTCAACTAGTATATATAAAGTATTGCCAGTTGCCATATTCATTTAATAATACAAGGTTTGTAATTGTATATAGACTTGGCCATGTGAAAAGTGAGTCCATCCGAGAGACAAACAGTCAGAGGAAATAGTGTCTTATCTTGGGGATTATAAGAAAAAATTAATTTTTTAGATTTATAAAATGTTTAATCAATTTAGTTTTATTTTTGGATTGATAGAATATGAAAAAATGAATTGAAGCGGAATAAAATAGTATAGAATAAAATAAAGGGTTAAATAGTTGATACCCCCTGTAAAGTAGGTCGGTTTTGCAATACCCCTGTAAGTTTTTTTTTCAAAGATCCCCCCTTACATACTAATGATTCTTTGAAATACCCCATTGGAGTAACACATAGGCAGAGAATCTCCTACGTGGCACCTCCACGTGGATTTTTATTAATTTTTAATTATTTTTTTGCCACATGGCATTAAAATTTTTATTAAATTTTTTTTTTTAAATTATTTTTTAAAAAAAATTTTAATTTTAATATTTTTTTTCTGATTTCTTTCTTTTTCTTTATTTGTTATTTAAAAATTTAATAATAATTAATTAATATTTGTTTACTTAAAATAAAAAATGAAAGAAAAAATAAAATATTTTTCTCTATAGCATAGTGGAATATTAAAATAAAATAATTAATATATGAAATTGTAACCAAAAAAAATTGTAACAAAAAAACAATTATATATGAAATAAAAATATAATGAAATCAAATACAAATAAAAAAAATTGTAACAAAAAAAACCATTATATATAAAATAAAAATGAATGAAAAAAATATAATAAAATCAAATAATTAACAATTATAAAAAAAAGGTGTAACAACAAAAAAAGTAATAATTGTATATAAAATAAAAACATAATAAAATCAAATAAAAAAATTATAACAAAAAAAAAACCTGATTAAAAAAAAAGGGAGAGAAAGAGAGAGAGAAAATATAAAACCCAGCAATCCTTTTTCACTAAAAAACCAAGTCAAATGCAGAAAATTCAAAAAAATATTCCAAACCCACTCGATCTTTTTTCTAAGATATTCAAGGCAAGAAACAAGCCTCACGGCCAAATTACTTCCAGATCAAAAACACCAAAACGCATACGCCTGCTACACCAGAACAAAACACCAAAACCATCAGCACCATCATCACACATTCCACAGATTCATTAATCCCAAAATTCATCTTTTCATCTTCAAGAAATCAAAATCGAAAACGAAAAGAAAAAAAAAAAAAAGAACAAACACATGAAATTGAAAACGAAATCAAGAAATCAAAATCCAGTTATTATGAAATTGAACGTATAATCGAAACCAAAACGAATCCAAACGAAATCGAAACCGAACGAAATTGAAACTGAAATTGAACGAATATGGTGATGTTGATGATGATGTTGCTGCTATGATGGTGTTGAATCTTGTTGTTGTTGATGAATATGATGATGTTGAAAAATTAAGAGGGTGGAAAAGAAGGGTTTGTAAATCCCAGTGAAGAAGAAGAAGATAAAATATAAATTTTCTCTCTCTCTTTCTCTTCCTCTTTTTTTTAATCAGGTTTTTTCTGTTATAATTTTTTTATATAATAAGAACATCATCATCAACAAGAATATTAATTATTTTAAGAACATCTTGTTTGTTACAATTTTTTTTGTTACAATTTCATATATTAATTATTTTATTTTAATATTCCACTATGCTATAGAGAAAAATATTTTTTTATTTTTTATTTTTATTTTAAATAAAGAAATATTAATTAATTATTATTAAATTTTTAAATAACAAATAAAGAAAAAGAAAGAAATCAAAAAAAAAATTTAAAACTAAAAAAAAAAAATAAAAAAAAAAAATTAATGCCACGTGGCAAAAAAAAAATTAAAAATTAATAAAAATCCACGTGGAGGTGCCACGTAGGAGATTATCTGCCTATGTGTTACTCCAAGGGGGTATTTCAAAGAATCTTTAGTATGCAATGGGGGATCTTTGAAAAAAAAACTTACAGGGGGATATTGCAAAACCGACCTACTTTACAGAGGGGTATCAACTATTTAACCCTAAAATAAAATGAAAAGAATAAAATGGAGCGATATTATAGACAATTTTAAAAGTATCTTTAAATAAGACTAGTGATAAGTTAAGTCATGATTTTTATCATTACTTTATTAATTATGAAAGATAAAAAAAACTATTTAATGGATTTTTTTTTTATTTTTTTAAAGGTAAAATATTATTAGTTGTACATTGATTTCTCAAAAGAACAAAAATTTTAAGACAAAAATATAAAAATAAAAATATCAAAGACAAAACAAATAACCTATATCTAATTCTTCTCATATATATAAAGCCTAACCTATGACTCAAGATAAATTCTAATATAGGCACAAACACAAATGACATGTGTTAGCCACATTCACATAAATTAAAAAAAATTAAAAAAAAAAGAAATAAAATGATGTTGATTGGTGTGACTATATTATTTTCATTTTAAATTTTTTAATTTGTGTGTGTGTGTCCAAATGATGTGTCTAAATGCTTGTGCCTATGCAAGAATTCCTCATGACTCAAATGCATATATAGTCATGAGGGTAACGTTACCCTCACGACTCTTTACATATTGCAAGTGCGCAAACACCTCTTTAGTCATCATTCACGTCTAGATGTAGTTCGTTATATTCTAGGCTTAAATGCACTTTTGATCCCCCTATTTTGATGTTTTTGAACTTTTGGTCCCCCTATTTTAAAACTCAACTTTTTGATCCCTTATTTTAAAAGTCAACATTTTTTTTAGTCTCCCTCTCATTTCACTAATGTGGCACTAAATTTACTAACATGGCAATGATGAATAGGAAACAAAACTTTCCACGTCATTATTAATTTAAGGAATTTTATTATTTATTTTATTTATATATTAAAATTCAATTAAATAAAAAAATTCCATCTTTATAAAAAAAAAAAAAAATCCACCATCATCATGAACACCAACACCGTTCATCTTCTTTTTCTAGCCATTTTTCAAAATCTTCTACTACTACCCACTCACCTTCACCACCATTTTCATCCGTACGCACAAAACACAAAAACCTTGATCTCGAATCAATTTCCCATATTTATCTCGATATGCCCTCGATCTGCAGGTGCTCTCTCAGCGCATCCGTCTCCTATGAACTCGCATCACCTCTGTCTTCTCCGAACTCGGCGTCTCCTTCATCTTCTCCAAACTCGGCGCCACCTTTGTCATATCCAAACTTAGCACCGCCTTCGTTGACACTTCATCATCTCACGACACTGTCTTCATCCAACCCAGATCTTTATTGGATTGAATTTTGATTAAATTTTGATTTGAGAATTTTCAGACCCCTTTTGTGATTTTTAGCCCTTTTAAAAATTTCTGGATTTTATTGTGTTTTGGGTTTTTATTGAAGAATTTTGATTTGTGACTGGTTTATTGTTGTTGATGTTGTGTTTCTCAATCTTTGAATTCATGGAGTTGTCGTTCAATTTCTATTTCTATAATGGTCATTGTTGGTGCTACTGTTTACACGCGTTTTTGTTAATCAACGTATGAATAAAAATTTGGTTTAAGAGGGAGTGAGAATTGGAAGGGTTTTGATGTGTAGTGTCATTGATAATGCCATAGGGTGATGATTTTTTTTTTTTTTTTTTTAATAATCATGATGATATTGATGCCATGAATCTGGTGTGTTGTTGATGATGATGAAGGTGGAATTATTGATTTTAAATAATAGAATTAATTGAATTAATAATGACATGGAAATTGTTTTTCCAACTTATTAATGCCAACTCAATGCCACATCATTAAAATGGATGGGGACTAAAAAAAATGTTGACTTTTAAAATAGGAGGACTAAAAAGTTGAGTTTTAAAATAGGGGGACCAAAAGTTTAAAAATATTAAAATAGGGGGACCAAAAGTGCATTTAAGCCTATATTCTATTATGATACCAAACATACAACATACATAAATTTGAACAATGCGTCGCCGATACAAGAGTCATGAAACTCAACGTGTTATCATAAATTTAGATCATGTAGTATATATAATGATGATTTTTTAAAATTATGTATTATTATACCAAACATATATCGGGCATAAATTTGAACAATGCGTTGCTGGTACAAGAGTCATGCAACCCAATAAAATATCATGAATCATCAAAGCAATATGAAGTATCTGCATCAACATTTTATCTAATAATAAATGATTTATTTTCAAAAGTCGGAGTTTGTTGCTTATATCAACTCTAGAATTATTATGATTATCCAAGTAGTAAATATTATTATCAAGGCTAATGCTACGGTGAGTGGTCCACCGTGGAAAGTGATCTAACCGAATACAAATTTTACAAAATTTATCGATAGATTGAAAGTTTATATCATATAGAGCATCCATAAAAAATTTTAAAAAAATTGAAAATCATTTGATATTTTATTGAGATTTATCAAGATTTACAGTATTTAATAAACCGTTAATCTTGATGGATCTCAATAACATATCAAATGATTTTTAATTTTTCTAAAATTTTCTATAGATAATCTATATGATATAAACTTTCAATCCAACGGTGGATTTTGTAAAATTCGTATTCGTTATAGGGTTTTTCATAAATGGTCCATGTTAGAATTTTCCTTATTATCAAACACACTATAAGTGATTTAATGTGCCATTTACATTTTCATAGTCTAAATTAATTCATATTTACACAAGTATAATTTAATCTTTGAAACAAGCACATAACTATTAGTAGGATCAACCAAATAGCAACTATTAGTAACTCTAGATATACAGTGCAAATTTTGCTCTCAAATATTCTCTTGTCGACATGCTATTCAAATCTTTTTATATTTAAAAAATTAAAAAATAAAAGAGAAAAAGAGAGGAAACAGTGCCTTCAATTTTGGTCTGACATCTTTGTGGTACCTAGCTGCTTGTGCTATACTTGGTACAATTGTGCTACTGTTTTTGATTTTTTATTAGCTCCTCTATGTTTATGCCATCTGTGTTTCCTTTCTTTGTCTTTTAGTACCTTAATTCATATAATTGTACACGTTGCACATAATAATTCTACACAATTCTGTCCAAGTCTAACTACTTTTTTCATGTTTGTTGCTGAAAATTGATGTCAGTTTCAAACGAATAATATCAAGAGGATATGACAATGAACTTCCAAATTAAAAAAAAAGTTACTCCTATAAAGTGAAATGTGAGGCGTCTTGTAGACCGTTCAATTTTTGTACAAATAATTCTCATATCTTATGTGTATCCCTTGTCTATTTCATTTCATAGTTAGGTTGAATAATAATTAGATACCATATAGTAGTAGTACCATACAAACAATGAATAATAAGCAGATACAAATATTACTGTAAAAATAAAAGTAGGTATAAATATTATGCGAGAGAAGAGGAATAGGTTGGTTTAAATTTGAGATAATTAGGTTTAACCTAAACTTATAAAATTGGAATGGATTCCCTCTTTGAGTTTTCAAGATTCCTTTCCAAAGTTTGTCCCAAGACCTACTTGGTAAATAGATATTCACTGGGGACAAATATAATGATATTTTGATGTCTGTTTGATTAGATATATGAATATGATATCAATACCAACTCTATGTTTGTACGGATATCCGCTAAATGGATGATTAATAAATTTTGAGGTTCCCACATATAATTACAAATATTCATAATTAATGACTTTTTTCTTAAAAAAAAATTGTGATTTCTATAAAGAATTTTTATTTCAATCACTTGAAAAGAAAAAATTATAAAGAAACAAGAAAAAAATTATTAACATATAATAATATTCATACCTTTCACTCTAAATTTAACAACAAAAGTCAACACATCATTTTCCTTCTTTTCACCAAAATATAATAATATCCATATATTTCTCTTAAGAAAATAAATCCATATATATTTCATTTCTAATAAAAACAAAGTTCGTCACAAAGTTATAAAAAATTTTAAAAACTAGTTTATATTTGATAACTACTAATATTTATATAATTTTCCATTTATCTTACCCGCATATATCCATTATCCTTCCATAAAAAAATATCCATTAAACTACCTGTTCGTGGCGGATTTTGTCTGCAAAAATCTACAAATACATATACTTTTGCAATCCCTAATTTCAATAACTTTATTTGGGATGTTTTAACCTTTAATTGGGATAGAAATGCATTGGCAATGCACATTTAAGGGACCTAGCTATATTTTCTCACTATTGCTACAATTTGATGTTTAGAGAAGATATTGCCAATATTTCATTTTAGTGGAGCAAATCATTTTTTTTAATGGATTACTTTTGGTTCATTGGAAGATGGAGTCGCAATTTTTATTTCTTGTTTACTAATTTATCTTCAAAACATTTAAGATTAGCTTTGTTTTGATTTATAAGGATTATTAATTAGTATTTACTATTTAGTAGTGTATCCTTGATTCCTTTGTATAATCTATGTATATAATTCTACTTTTGCTTATAAAAAAAAATAATAAATTGACATTTTTTCTTTAGTACTTACCCTGCCGGGAGTAGCAAGGCAACATCAGAAACTCTTCCGTTAATTAAGCTTAATGAGGGGATTTTTATATATATTTTGTGGCTAAGAATGAACTATTCACTATTAGAGCATTGACCACAAAAATAATGCATGATGAGACTTTGTCACTTTGGTTTGCACTCCACACTAGGCACTAGCTAGCTAGAACATATATATATATATATATATATATATATATATATATATATATACTTTATATAATTAGTAATTGTTTATTTAATTCTTTAAAGTTTAAATATTTTATTTTAAACACACACTCTTAGATAATTTTTTTTGTTACATGTTATGTTACTAGCATTTTTTGTTTAATAAATTTTGTACAATTTGGTTGGTTACCAAGTCAAACATAATACACATGCATGCACCATCAAAATTGATTATTGTATATTCACATATTTAGTATGAACTATGTTTGTTTGTTTCAGTCACTATCATGAGGGAAGGTCACTCGATCTTCTAAATCCCACTAATGTTGACAGCACCACAATTCATAAATTACTTTCACGTTAGTGCACCATAATGTACCCCGATTCAAACACCAATTATATTGACTATTTTTCCTCTTTTGCACGGTGTTATAATTTTATTTTATTTCCACATCTAGCTACATCTTGTGTTTGGATGTGGTTTATTAAGTGAAAACAAAAAAAAGTTATCTCTAATTTACTCTCTAAATTTATAATATAAAAAATGTTTAGACGAGATAGGCCATAAATCTTTTCTAGTTCAATCAAGATTCTGTGTTCGATCTTTAATTTGAACATGTAATAACATTAAAATTGTTAGGGAGAGCTTAACGTCCACTTAAATCCTACAAGCTTGATAAATTAGTCTCTACAATTGTGCACAGAGAATATCCGATTTACACAATTTTTGTATGATAAACCGTTAATTTAGTGATTTTGTTCCTGACCTGAACTATGGATCTCTGGCCCAATAAATTATATATATATATATATATATATATATATATATATATATATATATATATATATATATATATATATTAGGTAATTTTATCAAAAGTTATAGTGCAATTTTAATAATTAGAAATTATTTTAAAATATTATATGTTTGATTACTATATATACAGGTGGAGTATGTTAATTTTGCTTATAATTGAAATTGAAAGAAGTATTTTTTTTAGTAAATAATTATTTATAATTTGGGTCATGACTAGTAATTTTCTCAATTATATATACAATTTTATTATATTCCCTCTATCCCAAAATATACGAGAAAATTGATCAAACAAAATTGATATATTTAGTCCAAATTTTTAATCAAATACATCAACTTTTTTTGACCAATTTTTCATTATATTTTGGGACGCATGAAGTATTATTTTCTAAAAGAGTACTACCGCTATTTTCTTTGGAGTAAGTTATCGAGTCTCGAACTCTGTTTGAATGGAACTTGACAACCAAGGTCATTGGTAATCTATCTTGGGATTTTCTATGATTTTCTTTGAAGTTATAGTGTGGACAATCATGTTCATATTTTTTCATTGGTATGATATGGAAGATCGAGATACTAAAAAATTTGATAAATGATCATTAATGTCGTGAACATGATTTTTTTTTAAAAATCATGATCATATTTTTTTTTTTTAAAAAAAAATCATGTTCACGACATTGCGGTTGAATTGCAACCGTCCAATTAATACATTTAAATTATAGGAATCAACATGGCACAACAAAAGTATAGTTGGATTCATCCTTCTCCCGGGTGCTTCAAATACTCTTGCAATTGAACCATGAGTAATTCTTTTTGGCCTTCAGCTATTTCAATTGCAACACTTGTAACATGTTTAATTGAATTTGATTCCAAAGTGACAGTGGTGTTATTAGCGAATATGATTCCTGGTGGCTATATCAATATTTCTAATATGCAATATGTATTTGTAGATATCCTCTACATTCTCAAAAATGCTACTATATATTATGGACCTTGAATTATATTGGCACCGCGCGACTAAAATAATTGTATAGATCTTGCATATTGCACATAAAATTCATTCTACTTGTTCTCATTTAGTATTTATTAGATGTTCTAATTTGTAATAATTTCGTTGATGAATTCTACTAATTTGAGAAGTTAATACATCTCCATTCTTAGAAGAAAAAAAAAAAGTATTCAAATGCTCCTTATCATGGGAATAAATTAATAAAGAAGATGAAAAAAAAAAAAAATTGAAATCAGCATGAGAAACACATGAACTAGAGTCATGTGAATGAGGGAATCTAGGGAGCTGACTAAGTAGAAATAAGTTCCATATGGAAGTGTACGTCTTATGGTAAACAACAAGATACATGTATATCTATGAAGCCCCCAATACTTCAAAAATGATGAAGTATCGTGTCTGATATCTGTCCGATATTGATACTTGTCTGATACTCTTCGATACGAGTATTGGAGAGTATCAGACAATTAAAATTATTTTTTTTTAAAAATAATTATTGATACGTGTCGGATACTTCTCCGATACACATATCAGAGAAGTGTCGGGAAAATAATGTTTTTTTTTTATGATAGAAATGGAGAAGATAAGACCAATACAATTTTTGTTTCTTATTAAATAGTGAATGTTAGAGTACGACGTTCTTTATGGATTGACAACCATGTGTTTTTTGGATGGTAACGATGATGTTTTATTTTTTGGATAGTAATAATTATTCTTTTTGGATAGTACTTAATTAACTTGAGATATGTAGTTGTTACTTGTTTGAATAATTTGAATGTTAATTTATTATCTTTCTCGATTTTTGTTATGTTTATATATTATGTATTTGTATATTTAATTTTATGTTTATTTTTAAACAACGTATCGTGACCGTATCGTATCGAAAATTTTAAAAAAATTCTCGTATCACCGTATCGGTATCGTGGCAAGACACGTGTATGTACAGAAGTGCCCGTCAATGTTGCACAAGATTTTTTATGGTATGTCAGGAGAAAGGGCCACCGATACCAAACTAAGGTCATGTTGTGTGTGTCCCTCATAGTCATTTTTCGAGTAAATATATATACATCTAGGACTTCTTTAAAATGGCAAAGAATCTGTGATATTTTAATATGGATTTATTTAAGTGATTTATGGTGAATTAATCATAAATAATGTTGTAATGAATATAATTATAAAATTTATTGTTGAATTAAAAGTTATATTATATAGATACTTTTTTCGGTCTCAAATATAAGCAACAAAATAAAAAAATTAAAAGTCTCGAATATAAGTAAAAGTATACTTCAATCATTATGTTTTATGCCATTATTGAGAAAAATTGAAAATAATTTAATATGTTATTGAGATCCATTAAAATTAACGGTTTATGAGTTTTTATTAAATATAATTAATTTTGATAGGTCTCAATAACATATCAAATCATTTTCAATTTTTTTGCATGATTTATATGATATAAATCTTTAATCCAACAATAAATTTTGTAATATTAGTAATCATTATAATAATTAGTATGTTAGTCCGTGCCGTGCACGTGATAATTTTCTTTTTAAATATTTCTCTCATCTTCATATCTGTGACTATATAGTGACCTTTTAAATATAAAATGATTATAAACTTCATTTTCAAATGAAAATTTAATTAGTCTAGGTGCATTTTTAATAGTGGGGTCAAAAGTGTTCTGTGTTTCTCATTCTACACCTATGAATCTCTCTCTCTCTCTCTCTCTCTCATTATTTCTACGTCTCTCAAACAGAATAATTTTCATTTTTTAATAATATTTATTTTCTTATGTAGTTCTTTTTTTTTTTTTGAAGGTTGTCTATAAATGTCACTTTTCATTTTATATTATTTTGAATGTTTCCTATATTTTTCTTTCAATTATTTATGAGATTGATTTTGTATAATTTACTTGAGTATGAAAATACGATATATGTTTAAGAATGTTACATGGGCATAGTGTGGTGGAAAATACTCCTTCATTCCCCGTTCAACAACACTATGAGATTCTATCTGACTCCCTCTTTTTCACGTCTCTATAAGAACTCCATCAATAAAATTTTAAATGAATATATTAAGATACTTTGACCATGTTCCTATTCTCAACCTTTTTTTTTGTCATTGTACCACAATGAAGCAATTTTCACGTGTGAGCGTCAAATGAAAAAATCTATGTATGAATCTCCACTTACATTAATAAATTAGCATCCTGAAAAAAGTTTGAACGAATGTTTATGGAAAGTTTAAAATTGAAATTATAAAAAAAATCCTTTGATTATAAAAAATTTAAATTATATTAATTTATTTTAGATTTCAATTCCCATAGATTTTTTCAGTAGGATGTAATATAGTGAAAGTGCGACGAACACAAAATAAAAAAAAAAAACTCTCGTAGTCGGAATTCAAATTTTAATTAGTCAATGTCTATTTTTAATAGTAGAGTGGGAAGTGTTTCCCGTTTCCCATTAAGAGATTCTTTCTGGATCTGCGGTTGAAATTCAAATTTTCATTATTCAATGTATTTTTTTTTTAATAATGGGGCAAAGAATGCTACCCATTTTTCATTCAATACCTCCGAGACTCTCTCTCTCTCTCTCTCTCATTCTAGCCGTCTTATGTGTCCGTTACAGGACTCTATGGCTGCTGCAAGAACAAAAAATAGTTGTAAATTCTTTATTATTTTTTAAAAATATTAATAAAATTCTAGCACTCTTGTTCAAAAAAAAATCTCGCACTTAGTTCTCACTATCATCTACGAACACTTTTTATCATGGATCACTTTTCATCGTGCTAGATAAAATTTAGAGATAATTAGTCAAAGTATAATTTTAATAATGTAGTGAGAAGTACTCTCTGTTTCCTATTTTAATAGTCAAATGAGTGATCCCATAAAAAAAATATGAAATATGATTTAAATTTATTTTAAAACAAATTAACATAGAAATATAACATTTATTTTAATAATGGATCACCTTTTTTTTATAGAAATCCAAAATCGAAGTGTTTACTTAGATTTTATATAATATTAAATCATGGATTAAATAAGTTTGTCGTTATTAAAACTATAATATATATTAATAATTAAAATAAAATATTTGAATTTCTACAAAAAAAAAAATAATAGAAAATTTTAATTGAATTTTACCTACGCAATAATATTAAAATAGAATATTATAGTTTCTAAAATAAAAATATATCAGTCCCTGCAAAAAGAAAGAGTTTCTGATAAAATAAAATAATAATAACGAAGATTCTAAAAAAAATTATAGTTTATATAAAAAATTATATAATATTAAAGTTTCTACAATAAGAAAATGCGAGAGAAGTTCTAATTGAATGAAAAAAAAACTCGATAAAAAAAAAGAAAAAGAGAAGATTTAGTTTAGTTGTATATATCCAACAATTTTTTTTTATAATAATCCGTTAAAGAAGATACAAAAAATTAGAAGCTTTAATTGAATGGCACCTAAGCAATTTAACTCTAATTTTTTTACACTCAATTTAGCTCTAATTAAACGCCACATAAGTAATTTTTCTTGAGAATGCACGAGAGAGCTCCGTGAAAATCTCGCTATGTATATAATAAAAATAAAGATATTGATCACTTGTTCTCAGTTGACTACTATAGCATCAGTCAGATAAATATATATATATCTAGGATATTGTTATGAAAGAGTCTTGCTAATGTATATATTAAGAGTATAAATATGTTAAAAAAATTAAAAGTAAAATTCTTGTATTGAAAAAGACAGCAATTTAAATACACAATTTTTTAGTTATGTGTCCCGGTACAAAATTTCCTTAATTTGCTTAACTTTCAGTCTTCAAATTGTGTTGACTTTGCATCACCACAACATCTAAAATAGTACCCATGATAGCACACACATTGTAGAGTTGTATGGAATTAGATGGTCCATTGGACTTTTTTTGTAAGAAAACTATGTACAATTTTTGCTACTCTTTTGAGTGAATGATGGTAGATGGTCCCTTAATTTGGACTTTTTTGAAAGAAAACATGTCACTCTATTGCAAATTGACTTGGTTTAGTGCTGGATGAATTTTATTAATTATATTCTATTTGGTCACACTTCAACTTCAATTTATTATTATTTTACTAGCTGAGTTCTGTCTTCGTAATGGAAAACAATTAGTATAAATGATTGGGAGCTTTATTGTGAATTTGATTCCACCTATGCTCTAGCTTAATTCTAGGAGCTTATCAAGATGCATGTTACTACTTTGGTTAACCAAATTAAAGAGTTCATTGACATGAATTGGGAGCTTTCCTGTATTAATAGTACGCTTTTTTTTTGACGCATATTAATAGTACGCTTAAGAGAAGTGAATTAGTATGTCTGCTGATTAGTTTAAAAAGCATGGAGCTTTTGAGGATGACCTTAATTTATGGTGAAATCAAAACTCTGTAAATGCATAGTAATATTTAAGAAAAATCTTTTTTTTTTTTACTAAACTGATATATATATATATATATATATATATATATATATATATATATATATATATATATATGCGCCGCTAAACCTTTTTGTATAGCAAATCTCAACCTACGAAAAACTACATCCATAGATCTAGGCGTCACCACATTGCTATGCATAACCCAAACCTCTTGTTATTCTCAAGCCAAACCTGCACCCATGGTAAGTCATGTCATTTATTTAGACAAAAACAATAAGAGAAAAGAAAACACATATAGAAACCCTTGATCTGTTGATAGAGAAGACGTAGACTCAAACTTTACCAACTTGTTCATCATCGAATTTGACATTAAAATAATACAATTTTTATGCAACTTAAATTTGATTGAGCAGATAACAAATTTATCAAAATCGGACCAACCTGTCAACACCCATTAGAAGATTTTAAAATCTAGGAATTATGTTAATAGATTTTAAAATCTTTCATTCGTTCATTAAAAAAATAAAATTGAAAATAGGGTTAGTAATTTAGCTTTGAAAACAAGTTATTTTTTTAGGGCTTCTTTTCGCGCCTCTTGAATTTCACACGCATCCCCCGAATTTTCAATATTACCTACTCACTATTTAAGCAGCGAACTCAGAAGGTGCCAATGCTGAGAAAAAATAGTTCGCTTTCTAGAATGCGAACCTTAAAAATAGGGGGCGAAGGAAGAGGAAAAATACAAAAATATCATATTTTATAAGGTTCGCATTCTAGGATATGCGAACTATTCTTTGATACCCCTTGAGTTTGCATCCTAGGATGCAAACTATTTTTTTTCTTCTCAATTTTTGCTATTTACACACTCGCATCCTGCATGGTACGAGGGGTAAAATTGGAAATCCGGGGGTGCATGTGAGATTCAGGGGGCGCAAAAAGAAGCACTCTTAGTTTTTTGGCAAATTTTACAGTGTGGGCCTTAACCCAACAATCCCAAGCCCATTAATTTTTCACTATAAAAGAAGCAACGAAACGCGAAACCTAAATCGATTTTATGTTTAACCGCTTTTTCTTTATAGAAACGCGAGACCTAAATTCGGTTATTCACAGCAACCAATAACCATGGTATTCATCGTTCCACCCACCACAACAATCGCTCGCAGTTTCCAAACCACCTCGATTCGATTTTCTCAATTCAAAACCACTTTCTAATTACGTCGCCGGACTTGGCCGTGGTGCCACCGGATTCACTACCAGGTCAAATATTGGTCCTGCTCGTGCTGCTGCTCCTGATTTTCCGGATAAGTCCGTCGGTGTTGGAAGAGGAATAGAGAAAGATGCACCGGCGGAGGAGGAGGAAGATGATCGACATGATGAGAGAATCAAGAATTTGACGAGTTTGAAGGTAATGATGTTGGTTTATTTGCTTCTGGTGAATATGATGAAGAAGATAGAGAATCTGATGCTGTTTGGGAAGGGATTGATAAGAGAATGGATTCGAGAAGGAAGGATTTGTAGAGAGGCTAAGTTGAAACAAGAGACTGAGAATTATAGAGCTTGTAATCCTAAAATTACTGAAAAATTTGCTGATTTGAAACGAAAATTGTGTAATTTATCTAATGATGATTGGGAGAGTTTAGAGAAGTTTGATAGTGGTGGTTATTCGTCGAAGAATAAGAAGAAGTTTGAGAGTTTTGTTCCTGTTCCTGATACTCTTCTTGAGAGAGCAAGGCAAGAACAAGAGCGTGTTACGGTGTTAGATCCTACGAGTAGGGTGGCTGCTTCGGTAAATGGAACTGTTATTTATTTAACTGCTGTTGGTGACGGTAGAGGTACTGTTTTGTCATTGGAATTGGATAGGTTGTCTGATTCCGTTTCCGTGATGACTAATGTTGATCCAAAGGGGTATCTTACTGATCTTAATAGTATGAAAATTACTAGTGATGCGGAGATTTCAGATTTTAAGAAGGCTAGGTTGTTGTTCAAGAGTGTTACTCAAACAGATCCGAAACATCCTCCTGGTTGGATCGCAGCTGCGAGGTTGGAGGAGTTGGTGGGTAAGCTTAAGGTGGCTAGGCAGTTGATACGGAAAGGGTGTGAAGAATGTCCTAAGAATGAAGATGTGTGGTTGGAGGCTTGTCGGTTGGCGAATCCTAATGAAGCGAAGGCTGTGATCGCACGGGGTGTTAAGTCGATTCCCACTTCTGTTAAGTTGTGGATGCAGGCTTCGAAATTGGAAATCGATGATATGAATAGGAGTAGGGTGTTGAGGAAAGGACTGGAGCACATTCCTGATTCGGTTAGGCTGTGGTAGGCTGTTTAGGAGCTTGCAAATGAAGAAGATGCTAGAGTTTTACTTCACAGAGCTGTTGAATGTTGTCCCTTGCATGTGGAACTGTGGCTTGTGCTTGCTAGATTGGAAACTTATGACAATGCTAAAAAGGTTCTCAATAGGGCAAGAGAGAGGCTGTCCAAGGAGCCAGCTATATGGATAACGGCTGCCAAGTTGGAAGAAGCTAGTGGGAACACATCCATGATTGGCAAGATTATTGAGAGGGGTATAAGGGCTTTGCAGAGAGAAGGTGTAGTGATTGATAGAGAAGTTTGGATGAAAGAAGCAGAGGCTGCAGAACGGGCTGGTTCGGTTGCAACTTGTCAAGCAATAATCCACAATACAATTGGAATTGCAGTCGAAGAAGAAGATAGGAAAAGACCATGGGTAGCTGATGCCGAGGAATGCAAGAAACGAGGTTCTATTGAGACTGCCAGAGCTATATATGCTCATGCCTTGACAGTCTTCTTAACTAAGAAGAGCATATGGCTTAAAGCAGCACAACTTGAGAGGAGTCATGGTAGCAGGGAATCTCTTGATGCATTACTTCGTAAAGCAGTTACCTACAGACCTCAGGCTGATGGGTGCCAAGGAGAAGTGGCTTTCTGGAGACGTGCCTGCAGCTTGTGTTATTCTCCAAGAAGCTTACGCGTCCATTCCCAATTTGGAGGAAATATGGCTTGCAGCTTTTAAACTAGAATTTGAAAATCATGAGCCCGAAAGAGCTAGAATGTTGTTGGCTAAAGCGAGAGAGAGAGAGGAGGTACAGAGAGAGTCTGGATGAAATCAGCTATTGTAGAGAGAAAACTAGGAAATATTAGGAAAGGAAACTGTTAAACAAAGGATTGAAGCAATTTCCTTCATTTTATAAATTGTGGTTGATGCTTGGCCAGCTTTAGGAACGGCTTGCTGAGGCTGCAAAGCAGCAAGATCAGCCTGAGAAGCGACATGCTCACAAGATGGAAGCTAAGAAGGTCTATGATTCTGGACTGAAAAGCTGTCCTAATTCTGTACCGCTTTGGCTTTCTCTTGCCAATCTTGAAGAGGAGATGAGTGGGCTGAGTAATGCTCGTGCAGTTTTTTCAAGAGCTCAAATTAAGAATCCTCAAAATCCTGAACTCTTGCTAGCAGCTATTAGAGCGGAATTAAAGCATGGATGTAAGAATGTAGCTGATAGGTTAATGTCAACAGCATTGCAGGAGTGTCCCAACAGTGGCATTCTCTGGGCAGCTTCAGTTGAGCTTGCTCCTCGCCCCGAGCGTAAAAGAAAGAGTAAGGATGCTCTAAACAAATGTGGCCATGATCCCTATGTTATAGCTGCCGTGGCCAAATTATTCTGGATTGATAGGAGGGTGGACAAAGCTAGGAGTTGGCTGAATAGAGCTGTGACACTTGCTCCTGACATTGGTGATTTTTGGGCTTTGTGCTACAAATTTGAATTACAGCATGGAACTGTAGAGAACCAGAAAGATGTATTGAACAGATGTGTTGTTGCTGAACCAAAACACGGGGAGAAATGGCAAGCAGTTTCAAAGGCAGTAGAGAACTCTCATCAACCAACACAGAATCCATCTTGAAGAAAGCGGTGATTGCACTTGCGAAGGAGGAGAAGGCAGCCGAGGATAGTAAACATTGATTTACCTGAATTGGAACTTCTTTGTGTCAAAAAGAGGATCGTAGCTTCTTTACCATTGGTTAGTTTTGAAACATGATTATATGATACTGATTCTGTTCTAAAAATGGGATGTTGTTTACTCCGTCAAATTTTTACTCATTTCATTCCTGCTATAAATTTTATTTGTGCTTATTCAGTTTTCTTATGTTTAGAATATATGTTATTTTTTTGACAGAATTTATTTCCTTTTGACAGTTATAAGAAATCTTTTCTATGCATCGTTTTATTTTATTTTGCATTGTGTTTTGTAACATCCGAATGGAAATGCACCTTGCATCTTTCTTCTATAGATATACAATACAGTTCAATTTTTTTTATCAAGTATTTACATGTTTAGCTTTGGCAAAACAGGATAGTCTTCTTGTACTGTTGAATTACCTTTTTTTTTTTTTTATTAAGCATGACATACATGTTAATAATTGTTGTAACAAGAAATTATAGATACATTGTAGGTCTCACGTGTTTCAAATTTTGTGTATATGGTGTTCTCTTCCCTGAGAACTACCATACTTGCATAAATGACTGAGAATCGAAGTAACACACACAAGACGTCAGAGCAGGAGACACAACTTTGCTATGGTTTCGACTCAGCGCCTTTTCAACCGTCATGCTTCAATTTTTCCATTCGGTTTGTAGATTAAGAGGTTTGATTTCTTGTTCTCTCTCTCTTGTTCGGTGGATGTTTTATTTGGTCTCTCCAGATACATGCCATACAGGTCAGTAGCTTTATTCTTATTCAATTGGTATCCAATATACCAATCCTTTCATATTGCCATTGTTTCTTTATATATAATAATCACATTAATTGTATTTGCATAAATGACTGAGAATTCTATGAACCCCAACGAATATTAAGAAACTAGGCACAGAAAGTGATTGGCATGTTGCTTTGAATCCAAGAAAGGTTTCGGGTTTGGTGGCAGAATTCTGGGATTGTGTATGGCACTAGTTCAAAACCTGTAGGAAAACCACCCTCATCTGTGATATTTTGAATTTTGGTTGTTTGATGTTCTTCCTCGGATTGTGATGTTAATAATTCAGATTCCTCACACAAAGAGGGAAGAGGTGTATCTTTACTAACAAAAGGTTTCAAAGCCTTTCTTTTTATTGTTCTGCTCTGATTACTTTGTCCAGTTCTATTTCTATCTAGGTACTTTCCCTGTGCTTCAGTTTTCAGCTTCAAGCTTTTTAACCTTCCACCCAAATAATACGAAATTTTCATTCGAGATTAACTGCATCTGTTTTTCCTCTAAGAAATTATAACATCTTCTCTATTTTTTCATCGGTGAGAGTACCTTATATAAGAACTTTATATAGTTTTGTTTTAATTCCCTCTTAACACTTTCCACAATCTTGACAGAAAAATCATCAAGACTATTATTTTAGTGGCTTTTGATAGGTCCTATATCATGTTTATGATAAATGTAGCAGAAAAATTTGATAAAGCACAAGTTTATATATTTTTATTTTAGTTTTTCCTGTATAAAATAATTAACTATAATTTTTTTGGGTCTGAAGTAGCATGCACCACCTGGAACTCTCACACACAACTGCGAGGTCCTGAATGGCTATACTCTATAGGGATATTTTCGTCAAACTCTCATTCAAGTGTTTTTGCACCTCTGCGCCTTGCATTTGAAAGACTTCCTTTAGCTAAAGAATACTGTTCCTTTGCAAAATATAATTATATAAGTTGACTGAAAAGGTGATATAGAACAGAAATTTGGCAGTATATCTGATATACTTCTCTTCTCAATCTAACGAAAGTACGAAATCTTGTGAGCTGATTAGAGAAAGTAGTTTGTGACATGGAAATTCATCAATTCTTCTCCTTTTCTGTGTTTCAGTGATTATGTTTTGTATTGTTCAGGAAACAAGCTTCTGAAAATGGTTTCTATTTTCTGTTAGCATCAATTCATTTCTTTCTTACTGCTTGAAATTTGCAGGAGCTAAAAGTTATGAAAAGAAGGAAAATTCAAGCTTTCGTGGAATTAGCCATCAAACATTTAACAAAGGAAGTTTCAGGTGTTTCTAATGAAGTTTGCTTTAAGCATAAGTTATTCAATCTTTGTTATTATTTACACATAAGATATAAGATAATATGAAACCCTTTTTTTCTTTTAAAATATACATTAATGGGGTGCAATATTCATAGCAATATGGCAGCATCATCCACTATGTAATAATTTTTCAAAGCTATGACAAATTTTGATATGTATTTACTATTACAAAAACAAAGAGCATATGTAACTTTTAGATTACATATATATAATTGAATGTTTAAGAAAAATCAGGTAATTGATTAAAAAAAAAGAAAGACCAGGTAATGAGATTAACCAAATATATATATATATCTCACTATATTAAAAGCATAATAGAATCATTGAGATATCTAATGATTCAGAGAAGTTGACACCTCTTAAGAGTGACTGTGGAACTATTTAGGCTCTTTGTGCTGCTCATTACACTCTCAATCTCCCACATAATGATGCTCTTTATGCTCATTACTCTTATTGTTCTAGTTTTTACTTGAATTTGATTGATCAATTTTGCTTTGGTTGCTTTCTTTCTTTTTGTTATGTTTTGATTTATTATAGAACAAAGATTTTAGCAACTTACTGAAAGAAGACCTTTCCATGGATCTGAGAATATTTCGGTATAAGTCGTTGGTGTGTTCTTATTATTTTTCCAGTTCACAATGTTGTTGATGAAGGTTATACCATTCTTTAAGATCTGCATAGCTGTTAAATTTATTGATAGCAAATTGGATCAAGTTACTAGTTAGTCATTGAATGCATTTGAGTTGGTTTTGCATTGATACATTTAGATTTTCCATGGCAAGGTACAACTTTGATAGTTTGTTAATTGATGTTTCCCTTATTTGAGAGTGAAAACATAAAGGTCATTACTAGATTACAGTGTATTAGTGGATGCATATTATGACATAAATCTAGAAAGCATGAGTTGAATCTCCCTCATTAAATGGAAAAAACTTAATGTAACTGTTTTCATTTTATCTCATAAGTCGGTGATTTCGGTGTTTGTTATGTTCAGAGATTTGTTCAGGCCACTATTTTCTGTGCTATAGACTAGCATAAAACCGATTCAATAATAAATATTTTGACTTCATAGCATTGCTTAGTGATGAGAACAGAGAATGATATCCTGAAGTTACTTGGTATAAGGCAAGGCCAATAATTTCTATAGTTAAGAATGCTCCAAGGTATTAAATTGAAGTCAGAACTACATTTTTCTAGACAAAGTGGGGTTATTTAAGACTTGGATCTCTGCGAGGTAGTAAGCAATTGGATCTGCATGAGATGAGGTAGTAAGCATAAGCACTCAATCTGTTTTTCAATGTTCTGTTTTTATGTATTATAGTTTGTTGACTGATGTAGTAGTTTTGAGACTTAGGATATACCAAGGTTCTAACTCTTCTGTATTTAAATAGTTTCTTTATGCATGATGCTCCTAACTTCTATCTAATTGTGATCTTTATCTCGTGTAGCTAATACCAGATTGTGTTTTCTACGAGAACTTGACCGCTTATGATGGTGATCACATTGAGCTATCAGAAGAAATTAGGTTGTTCTTGAAATAGAGCGGTCATCAGTTAAATGAATCTCAAGGAAAGGCTGTTACTCAGCTTATTGTTCATACTCCCAAAACACCTATTAACATTAATAGGAAAATCGGTGAAGACACCAATACACATGGTACTCTAGCAGTGAGTGACCCACGAAAGGGTGGATATCCAGCTGCTGTTTAAATGAAATCGATCAATTCATATCGAAATTGTAAAATTAAAAAATGTCAATATATAAATTGTTATTTTCACCGAAACCTTTGTCCCGTCATTGCTACGATATATTCATGTACAGGGCTTGGAGCAATTGTTGGAAGGATGAATAAAGTGATTTGGTTAGTTCTTTTGAGTTCTCTTGTAAATTATTGAATACTTGAAAATTCATATAAAGTTTCTTTGGTAAGTTGTTGCAGAAAACTTGAGTTTTAAACTTGAAGAAAATTGAAGCATAGTCAATAAAGATTTGTTATCAGCTGTTGCATGGCCATATTTCATCCAAGCTATAGATGGTTTGAAAGAAGTTCTGGTTTCTGTGATTTCGTCCTATTAAATACAATCATATGGACATGTAGGATATTAATTGATTTGACCTAAGCCATCAAGCTTGAACAAACACATTTAATAATTTAGATGTGTAATTGATCAAAAGAAAAAAATAAAGCAGAAAATTAAACATAGTTGCATAGATATTTGCCAACAGAATGTAATGAAAGTTAAAATAGAGATTTATTGCTCAACAGATTATAAAGTTTTCATATGCAAGTTATTTCTACATGTGAATATATGATCTCATAATTTACTTGATAATAATTTAAGCCACATTGCATACTTGATAATATATTTCTTGGTGATAACAAGAAAAACATCTAATCACTTATTCCTCCAATTGGTTGAGTGCTTTGCTTGTATATTATTATCCGACTAGTATCACACACTTCTTTGAAATCAACCTCCTCAATCATCTGGGTACATAAATTAACCCAAACTAGTTGATTATCTTTTCTTATGAAAAATATTTCTCCTTTGGTGCCCATTCTAATAGGACGATCAACACAAGGCAGCGTTACAACAATAAAGCGTTTAGTCCATGATTCCTCGAAACCGATTTCACCCAAAATTGATATATGAAAAGTAGTAGTCTCTTGATTAAATGAGATCACAGCAATGAATCCATTTAACATCACCAAGTTTATCCATGAAGCTTTAAATCCATAACCATCATCTTGGTTTGAGGGTACATGTGTTATAGCAAACACCTCATTGCTCAAGTAAAATGATACCAAACATATTCCAGATGGGCAATATTCTTGAGACAACCAATGACACACTCCATCCATGTACAATTGAGTTCAGTCAATACAATACATAGAATATGGCATGTCATCAACATCATATTTTCTCCACGAGTTACTTCTTAGACTATATATCTCCCAAAAGCTGTCTAAAAATGTATTTGCTCGCCTATCTTCCAATGGTTCATTGATATTACATGTAAAACATACATAACGAATGATCTTATAGTCATCTACAACATTGTCATAACCAAATCCGTGAACGATATTAGACAAACCAAAAAGCTTAACAAAATCCTTAGCAAAATTTGGGATAGATGACACAACCGACTCAACTACAAAACTTGGAGGAATAAGCTTAATTTCATGGGTAGCTGGGTTCCACAATGTGATTTGGCCAATATCATCACATTTATGAAGACAAAATATGCCATTAATACTACCAAAACCAAAGATACGATATAAATATTGGTTTGTAAACGGATTCGAGCAATCTAATTTGACTTTATTTTCAAACATCTCACCAGAAAAAGAATACAAAACTTCTTTAAAGGGTTCAGGTTCAGCAAACTTCAAGAGGAGAGATGCTTGGTCGTCATAATAAGAACAACAATGCAAATTAGATAAGAAATTACTGCGGAACATGTTCATGAACTGATGATTTGTAAATAAAAGAGACCATGATTTACGAACGCATCCAAACCGCATCAAAGATTTGAGAGGGAGCTTCGATAGAATGGTGAAGGACATTTCTTCAGGTATATACTTGCTCATCTTTGCATTTGTTGCAGTCGCCGCTGATTTGTTCTCCATTGAGACGAGACGAACTTTGTTTACAAATTGCAACCCTAACCCTAAGTAATCACTAACACCTTTCTCTCTCTCTCTCTCTCTCTCTCTACTTTTTGGAAATATTTTCTATCTCTTAACATTTAATATGGCTTTATATATATATATATATGAGAATTTAGTCAACTACATATTATCTTTATTTTTATTTATTCTAAAGTGGGCTGTTTGTCCTGTTTAGGCCCGTTCAAAAGTGCGGCGGAGTAGGAAGGACTAACTTAAGAGTTTGAGCTCAAAAATAAGCCCACCTCACTTATTAATGAGTTTGCGGATTGATAGGATGACCCACCAAATAATTTTTATTTTATTTTATATTTTCTACTAATATATTTGCTACATGATTTTGAACTTTTTTTTAGCTTTCAAAACAATTTTGAAAAATTATCATCCCACCCCCCACAATTCTTTATCCCCCCCGATTTGCAATTTTACCCTTGATTCAAAAGTTCGGAACGTGTTTTCCAAGATTTTTCTATTGAAGATTCAGCAAAAATTTCGAAAAAACACATTCCGAAGTTCATTTTCAAGGCAAAAAAAGTTCAAATAACGTTTTCCGAACTTTTTTAACAAGGACAAAATCGAAATATTGGGGGTGAAAAAGAGTTGCGGGGTGGGATGAGAAATTTGCATCAATTTTTTTTGACAATTTTATAGTGTGGGCCTTAACCCAACAATCCCAAGCCCATTAATTTTTCACTTATAAAAAGAAGCAACAAAACCAGAAATTCAAATTTCTCATAATCATAATCGTTAACGTTTTAACCATTTATTCTTCATATTGTCGAAAAAAACCATTTATTCTTCATAGAAACGCGAAACCTAAATTCGGTTATTCACAGCAACTAATAACCATGGTGTTCCGAAACTCAACCACTTGCAGTTTCCAACCACCCCGATTCGGTTTCTCAATTCAAAACCACCTGCCAACTACGTCGCCGGACTTGGCCATGGTGCCATCAAATTCATTACCAAGTCATATATTAGTACTGCTCGTGCTGCTGCTCCTGATTTGTCGGATAAGTGTTGGAAGAGGAAGAGAGAAAGATGTGACGGCGGAAGAGAAAGATGATGGATATGATGAGACCAACGATTGACCAAAATTCATTGTTAATCTACGTGCAAAATTCTAAAAAGACCAAAGATTGGGGACCGAGGGAGTAACTTTTGTGTGACAAATATACATAATTTTCGTACTCTCTGATAGGGATGGCAATTGGTAGGGTATGGGTAGGGTACTATAGTCCCAATCCCCATACCCGTAGTTTGAAAAAATACCCATCCCCATACCCACGTGGGTGACAATTTTTGTCCCCGTACCCATGCCCGTACCCGTTACCCGCATTTTTATTAAAAATAAATTGATTAATTATAAAATATCATATCATTTTAATAGAATTTAAAAAAATTCAAAGATTTTAATGTTGATTCATGAAAATTATAAACAAAATTATGAGTAAAATCATCCTAAAGTTCATTTCTCCATTGACATATTTACATTATGTTATAAATAAACAATTTTCTATTCAAAATGTGTAATAATATAATAATATTTTATTTTATAAAAATAATTATATATATTATTATATAATAATATAATTAAAAAAAAAAATACTATATGGGTATATGGGGTGGGTACCTAAGGTACCCGTACCCGCACCCATACCCGCTTAATTTTGTGGGTAATTACCCATACCCATACCCAAAATGAGGGTTTTTACCCTACCCATCGTGGGTATTTTTTATGGGTACCCACTGGGTATGAGTAAATTGCCATCCCTACTCTCTGATCTTAATTATAATACATTTTAATAAAAATAATTTGTCTTTAAATATATGTCTATAAATTTCTAGGTCCGTTTATTAATTTTGTAGAGAACTTTCAAGCTTCAAATATATACACGACTTTGTTCGAAATGTTTTTTTTTTAATATCACTACTACAAATATGATTTTTGGCAGCGACATTTTTTGTTATAAGTTGTTACAAGTCGTTGGCAAAACTACCGACTTGTAGTTTTTCCAACGACTTGTAACAACTTATAACAAAAAAAGTCGATGCCAAAAATCATATTTCTTGTAGTGTATATTAGACGTGCAGAAATATCTATAAAAATGAGGCGCTTGTGAACTTTTTAACCAATCCACTTGATAGAAGATCGGGTATCAAACTAGCGGATATTATGGTGTATAGATGGATAGGGGAAATATGCATGTGTGGACTTGATCGAGGTTTCACCATTTGCGGGATTAATGACCGAGCCTTTTTACTAAGGTATAGACAATCTTCAAAGCTGTTTTAAGCAAAATGGTCAAACATGAGAAAACTTATTCTTACAATCAACATACTTTTATACAATTTGCATTTGATACATTTGACTTTTTAGGACTAGATGTCACGAATCTTCTACAAAAAGGTTAGCAGCGTAATCCATGTCTTTATATATCCATGTTTTATCAAATAGTCACTATCTTTGAATTGATCGTTGACAACATAACACTTTTGTATGCTTTTATTGTTGATGTAGCACTTAACAGTCCATATCAACATATTTAACCATATTAGAAAATGAATGTTAACTGAAGGTTCAAATTGAAAAATGTTTGACAAATACATAGATTAATTTGAAATAATAAAAAACTTAATTAAAGACCCATTTAAAAACGAGTTACAAAGACATAATGCCAATATTTAATAGTTTATTCAACAATTGTGACATGCATGGTTGACAATCCACTTTGTACACAAGGTGATATCTCAACCACAATTATATATCTCTTGGTGAAATAAAGAAAGAATTAATTGCACATTTAGTCCTTTATGTTTATTTTAGGTTTTAAGTTGATTCCTTATGTTTTTAAAAGTTTTAAGTTGGTCTCTTATTTTTATTTTAAGTTTAAAGTTGGTCCTTCATGTTTTAAAAGTTTCAAGTTGGTCCTTCAAGTTTTTAAAAATTTCAAGTTGGTCCCACATGTTTTTAAAAGTTTCAAGTTTAATCCCTATAAAGATGATTAAATAGGGGCTAAACTTGAAACTGTTAAAAACATAAGGGACAAACTTGAAACTTTTAAAAACTTAAGGGACCAACTTGAAACTTTTAAAACATGAAGGACCAACTTGAAACCTAAAATAAACATAAGAGACAAACTTAAAACTTTTAAAACATGAAGACCAACTTGAAACCTAAAATAAATATAAAGAATCAACTTGAAACTTTTAAAACATAAGAGACTAACTTGAAATCTAAGATAAACATAAAGGACCAAATGTACTATTTAATCAATAAAGAAACAATTATATTAATAACTTAATCCTCCGATGGCAAGAATGTTGTCCTTTTATATATATATATATATATATATATATATATATATATTGAAACTTTTAAAACATGAAGGACCAACTTGAAACCTAAAATAAACATAAGAGACCAACTTAAAACTTTTAAAACATGAAGACCAACTTGAAACCTAAAATAAATATAAAGAATCAACTTGAAACTTTTAAAACATAAGAGACTAACTTGAAATCTAAGATAAACATAAAGGACCAAATGTACTATTTAATCAATAAAGAAACAATTATATTAATAACTTAATCCTCCGATGGCAAGAATGTTGTCCTTTTATATTTATATATATATATATATATATATATATATATATATATATATATATATATATATATATATGACAGTAAAATCTATAAAACTCACTTCTTTATATAATAATAATAATAATAATAATAATAATAATAATAAGAGTTAAATATGTTTTTAGTCACTACTTTTATGTGAGTTTCAACTTTTAGTCCTTACATTTTTTTAATTAAATTTTTAGTCCCCACATTTTCGCCGTTTGCATTTTTAGTCCCTATCGTCAATTTTTTGTGACTTGGATAACGAAATCAGTCACATAGGATGACACATAAATTTCACATCATTCAATGCAAATGTTATTGTAGTCAATTTAAGTTATCCTGTGTGACCAATTATGTTATCCTAGTCATAATAAATTGACTAAAAATATAATTAAAAAAATATAGGGACTAAAAATATAATAAAAAAAATGTAGGGACTAAAAGTCAAAACTCACATAAAAGTAGGGACTAAAAACATATTTAACCCTAATAATAAATGGGAGGTAAAGGAGCTGAAACAATAATGAATTCAAATGATTATAAAGTTTTGTTATGTTATTCTTCACTAAGTGTGTTTAAAGAGTTAGAATTTCTCCATTTTTTTTTCTTATTTTTGTCATCACTAATAAAGTTTTGGCAATATTGCAAGAAAAACTAAAGTTTTGGAAATATAAATAAATGTTTTAATTCTAAGAAATTCTTATAAGGACCAAAAACTTAGAGATAAATTTTGGGAATATTAAAATTAAATATATTTATAAGAACTAAATTTCTTTTTAACCATACGTAAAATAAATAATAAATCCTAATGATTAGAATTTTTTATGTTACCTTTCACAAAGTATGTTTAAGGGACAAATTCAACACTTTGAGCTACGGAGGAGATATTTGCTAAGTGTTCCAAAGGGGCAAATGCATGACATTAATGAACTTTATTGCTAAATTTTTTTAATATTGCATGAGCTTTTTTTTATTTTTTTTTATTTTTTATAGAGTATATTGTATGAGCTTTATACATTATAAATTGATCAAATCATATCCTATTTGTTACATATGAAAAGAGAAAAATATGGCTAAAACTCTCATGTTTTTCTCCTCTATTGTTTTATTTCTTTTCATATTTCTTACTGCAAAGGAGGTTGATAGTATGTCAAATCTCATTCAATATGATAGTATAAAATGTAAAACTCGTAAAGATTGTCCATCAATATGGATACGCTTTACTTGCATGTCTATATGCGTTGATGGCCATTGTGATCTTCATTTTGGAGTTGGGCCAATGCCAGAGGGATGGACATAGAGCATCAAACACGTTGAGCAAAAAATATATTTAATAATTGTATAGCAATCATTAATTATATTTTTATTTTCTGTAATTCATGCACCTTAAAATTATGGCTTTGTACTCTAAAATGTTAGTAATGAAAAGGGATACTTTTTATGAAATTTTTGGTAGTTGTTCTTTTAGTGAATACAATTTTTAATAATATCACTAAGCTCAGACACATTATTGTGTTTATTATGAAAACTTATAACAACATTCATGAAGTGTAGTTTAAAGTCCATATTTTCCAACTGTAAATCATAAATCCAATTCAGAGCACTAAGCAAATCAAAAGTTTTGCCAATATCAGTATTTGTGATGAGTGACATCCAAATATTATTAACTAATGCTCAATCCAGTTTTTCTATCATGAAAGGTTGAAAAGTTAATTAAAAAATAACGAGTTTTATTGATTAGAAAGTTTTTTATGTTACTCCTTCATTAAATGTGTTTAAGGGACAAACACAATACATTTTCTAAGTGTGCTAAAGGGACAAATACAACAATCTAATTTCCCTAACGCTATGTTGGAGTGTTTTTAATTATAGAATAAAGATTTTTCTAAGTTTTTAATCTGATAAAAAAAAATGACATGAAACAATCTAATTTCAAACATAACTATTAATTATGATTACAAGGACAAGGGATGTCTCTTAGAGGATAGGATAAATCAGGCAGTTCTTCATATACAATACCCATAAATAAGGTAATTGTTGGAAATTGCCTTGAAAATTGAGTTTAGAAAACAGTTTCAGGATCTGCCTCCTGCGTGTGAGGCGCAATGCAATTCACAAATCCTGTGTTTGTTGCTGCCATCTGCATGATGCGCAGGAAAAGCTGCGCGAGACGCGCGCTGCCTATTAATATGTGATTCATTTTTTGATTTCTAAAACAGGGTTTTAGGGTTTTTCAGCCAATCAAAAGCTATAGTTTATAGAGAATTCTCTTGGCAATAATTCTAGGGATTGAGGATTGATTCATCACATTTGGAAACACTTATTAAAATGAATTTCTTGGCTACGGGAAGAAATTCGAGCAAAAGGTAGAATTAAGATCAAAGCTAATTATTGTAATTTCTTTGGAGAGTTTCTTTGTAACAAGTACTTCTATTTGATAATGGAACGGATAGCTGCTCTCTTCTCTAGAATAGGTCACTTTGACTGAACGGGGTAAATAATATTCCGTGTCCGTTTATTTTGTTCGTGATTATTATTGTCTGTTCTCGCTTATTTTGGTTGTTCCACACATCAAGGTTATTAGTGTGCTATTTACGAATTCACAACAGTAACATTGTGAAAGATTTTGGTCTATGTTTGTTAATTTTTAGGTTCTTTGCTAAATACACTCCCAATCACCCACATATTTATACTTGTGCTCATTACTCTTTAATTTTCTATTTTTACTTTAATTTGATTCATGAATTTTGTTTTGGTTGCTTACTTTCTTTTTGTTATGCTTTGATTTATTATATATATAACAAAGATTTTAGCAACTTATTGAAAGAAGACCTTCATGGATCTGAAAAATATTTCGTTATAAGTCGTTGGTTCACAATGTTGTTTATGAAGGTTATACCATTCTTTAAGATCTGCATAGCTATTAAATTATCGATAACAATTTGATCAAGTTAATCTTTGAATGTATTTGAGTTGGTTTTACATTGATATTTTCTCAGGTTTAGTTTTGGTTTATTTTACTCTCAACACTTTGAAAATCTTAATAACAATATTGTTTGAGAAACATTTGCATAAGTTAAATGCTTATGGTTGTTTGGCCCTTGAACTTAAGGCAAACTACCATTTAGGTCTTTAAATGTATAACTCCCTATCATATTCATCTTTGAATATAGTGAAATTGCAAACACTTCCACAAATACTTCTTATATTAGTCGTTTTAGTGCTTGTATCTGTTTTGAAGTAGTCATTTTAGTGCTTGAATTTGTTTTTAAGTAGTCATTAATTTTAGTCCTCTAATGTATTTTTTATTGGTTAATTTAGTCCATAAAATTTGTAACAAAAAATATTTTAAAAATGCATTTATAATTTTGATACATTTACTAGCTTAAAAGATCCCAGCCACAAATCATCGATTTTCTTCTACAGCTCCGTTAACTCCCTGTCCTCCAGAAACTTCACAAAAGCGAATCTCTTCCCCCACTTATCCAGCTTCTTCGGGATGTAGATATCCCCTAACCGTCCAAAGTTTGCAAACACCTTCCACAAATCTTCAGAGTTACAATCTTCTGGAAAGTTAGTCACAAAATAGGAAACGGAGACCTGATCTACATTGTGAATGTAACCATGAAGTTTCTGTTTGAAACCTAAGGCCCTAGACCCTTCTCCTTCTCTCTCTTCTTTCTCTCTGATTCTTTTTTTTTACCCCTGATTTTTAACTTGCTTTCATCTATTATAAATTATATCGAGCCAACTTGTTTACATCCCAATAGGATGATTATCAATTGATGAATTAGATTTCTTAATATTAGAAGGAGAGAATAAGAATTTGTGTGACCTGATATGGTTCTTCTTCCCTCAATTGTTAATCAACAACCGAAAGAGTAAGATATGTATTTATAGTTCAAAGAAGCGAAGTCTTTGCAAGTTTTGTCTTCGTAATTTTGAGTAGCTTTTCATAGACAGGTTAAATTCGGAGTTTGAGATAGAATTTAAGATAAATTATGATATATATATTTGTTATACAAGAAAAATTAAAATTGATAACAGTGACGGGTGTGCCTATTGACTAAACAAGTCACAAGTCACATACACATGACATGCATACTTCAATGAAAACTTAATTTATTTCAATATTGCATATAATTGCATATGATATAACCATATTACCATGGCACCATAATACAATTTGATCTTACCACAAAACTAAATATATATATATATATATATATATTCCTCAATAACACACGACCTAAGCTATGTTTATATAGCCCATAATAAAGCTACTTATTTAGCTATATATAGTTTTTATTTTGACACTATTATAATACTCTCATAGTCACACTCACACTCACACATACATTATATAATAGATATAGATATCAATATTACACACACACACACACACTGCATGGCTACAATCTTTGATCATCAAGGAAAACTTCCATCTTTAGGATTATCACTTTCAGCTTGGGTTGGTGGGAGTGGGATACCATCATTACTTGGAGCTTTGGGGGTTGGTGGGATGTTTTGACCAGCTGGAGCAGTGGTGGTTGGGGGGGCATTTGTAGTAGTAGGAGCAGGTGGGGTTGAGGGGGCATTTGTAGCACAATACTTATTGTACTCATCACAATAGATATGAAAGAACGTACAACTATAGTACCAATACACACAACCAAAAGTCTTATCAGACTTGTAAATAATATCATCTTTCTTCTCTTGATTACCTCTTGTGGCACCTTCAACATTAAAACCATTCAAAGTTGTAACAATTAGGAGAATTAAAACAAACAAAGTAGTAGTAGTGTTTGCCATGAAGAATGAATATTTTTATTTTCTTCTTTATCAAATATATTGTTTTACATGAAATGATCTTGACTCCTTAATTCACTCCAATTTATAGAACTAATGATTTCCCTAAATGAGGAGTGAATGAATTCATTATGCCTTTCTCCGAGAAAACAATATTTTAGCAAAAACTAAGGTATATCTAAAAATTGTGTGGAAGCCATGTGGTAATTATATTAAGGTTGACCAGAATATTGTTATAGAAGGAATAATAATATATAAAATTTAATTGAGTCAAATGATATGTAGATGAAGTGGTTAACAAAGGGATATTTGAGGTGAAGACTTTTTTTTTTTTGGTAAACCAAAGGTATCCTCCGCGCGCAACTGCAGAGACTAATCCCCTCGAGGTAACTGAGATCCATTTAAGGGGTTGACCTCTCCCAACAAATGTTTTTCCATACGCACCGGCCAGGGATCGAACCCAAGACCAAATGGTTAAAGGTGAAGACTTTTAGACTCTTAATTAATTAAGCTTTTGTTTTTGGTCAAAAAATTTATGGACAAGTGGTTGCTGCTTTAATGCTAGTTTTATTTAGGGTATATCTTTTATTGGTGGTGGTTATTTAGGGTATATATTTAGTACTACGCAAACACTTTCAACTCATAAATTTATAGAGTAACATTATCTCTTAATTTGTTGCAAGATGCGTGTGTGTGAATATATATGATTTCAATTTGAGAAATTGAGATGCATATTTGAAAGTAGGACAATAAATGATATAATGGAATCAGGTTGAATATTTTAAACTACTCTAATTTGTTGAATGATGCACCTTTTTCATTTTTTTTCCTTTCTAATTATTAAAAAATATTATTGAATTTTTTTGAGTAACATTATAGTTTTTTTGAATTTTTTTAACTCATATTAGTGAATATTGCATTTTTTTATGAAAACATAAAAAGAATATTGCAATGTTTATAAACAATGAAATTATATTTTTTTTCTTGTGAAATTATTTTCTCTAAAATACAATAATCGAAATATAAATATTTAATTCTTAAAATTTCAATCGATATATCAAATCACTTTAATTTTTATTTTTATATTTATATTGTAGAGGGGATAAGCCCATAAACAAACAGACTACAAGCAAACTAGTCTATGCCCTAGGGGTGGTGTTCCCCAACAAGTCAGTTATACAAATCTCTAAGGTGAGAAGGACAACAATAAAAAAATTCGAATTCAAAATCTTGATAGCAGCCTATGTTTGCTATAGCATCCACACAATTGTTAGCCTCCCGGTAGATATGAGAGATTTCGACAAGTCAATTCTTTGCAATCAATTGACAAATATGCTTTAGCAAGCAACACTCGTTAAAACTCTTCGAACAACCTATCTTGAGCACAGACACCGCAACCTCTGATTCAATTTCCAAAACCCCATCCTATAAGGGAATCAAAATTTAATCTTACAGGGAACAAATCAAAATGAATCATATTTGTAGAAAATGAAATCATATTTAAATTTTATGCTTTAATTTTTTTTTTTTAATATCATTGACCATACATATATGGTAATTGTCAATTGATTTTGTATGATACCCTATTTGACAATTGATTTTATAAACATATTGTCAAGCGAAGCACCACTCCTGAGAAAGCAAGACCACCCCTTTTAAACCAAGTAAATTTACGACCACTGAGTGGAAGAACAATCAAGTTATTATCCCCGATGAAACGATTGAACGGAATGTGATCCACGGAACGTTGACCACCCCGACATGAGCATTCATCAGCACATTTAACCGCATTGAAATCCCCACAAACGCACACCCTCTCCCCCCTCCCCCAACGTTTGGAGCCGAGCTGAAAGCGAGTCACACATCCCTTGCTTAGCCTCATCCTCACAAGACGCGTAAACATTGGCCACAAAAAACTCTTCTCCAAACTTAATGATCCGACCATGACACCACAGAACATGATCACGACTGTCAGTCGACCACACATCCACCGCTGAGGTATCCCATAAAGTTAACAGTCCTCCCGACGCCTCGACCGCAGAGCGATAAGAAAAACCATGGGGTGAGTTACCCAAAAGAGACGAAGCGAGAAAATCATCAAAAGTTTGCAGCTTAGTCTCCTAAAGACAAAGAACAGGGTTGCAGATCCCCCACCAACTTATGCACATGCTTCCTCTTCTCTAGACCACCCAGACATCTAATGTTCCAAGAAACAACTTCATCAAACACACTTCACCCCCTCACAGCTCTTCGTTCTCATGCTATTAATAATAATTAATTATGTTTCTTTTACTCTAAGTCATACTAATCCTTTTCTTTTCCTTATTTTTCTCATTCTTAATTTCCTAAAAAAAACTATTAATTTGTTTCTAAGATTAAAATATATCTTTCTAAATAAGTTTCTAAAATATATTCTAATTTGTTACAAAGTTATATTCCAAAAGCATATCTCCAAAATATGTGAAATTAAAATATATCTCAAAGTTATGTGATCACAAATATATTTTCTAAATTATAACTCAAAATATATTTCTACGATATATATTCTAATTAATTTCATTTCTCATCCCACCCTTTATCCATCTCTCACGCGCGCCCCATGTCTCTCTTTTATTCTATCTTCTTTGATTTTTAATCTCTTTCATTATTTACTAAAAGTCTACTAAATATGAATTATTTAACTAATTAATAAATAAACACGTCAATTCAAACTCATATCATACGGCAGATCAAACAACTAAATCCTAATAAGATATTAACTAATAATAATTAATAATATTATAATAAATAACTAGTTCTAAAATTCGGGGCCATACATTCTAGCTCCCACTAGCAAAAATTTCTGGATCCGCCACTGCAGTCCAAAAAATGAAAGATGTTAACTGAGAAATCAAATTAAAAAATGTTTGACAAATACATGGATTAATTTGAAAAAATGAAAGAGTAAAAGACCTATTTAAAAACGAGTTATAAAAACAGAAGACCAATATTTAATACGGAGTACTAGTTTATTCAACAATTGTGACATGCACGGTTAACAATCGACTTTGCACGGTGCATAAACTTCAGCCCATGTAGCCCAAACAATGAAAATTACTTAGCGCAATCACACATTACTTGTGCACCCGCAAATTTCTTGCACCCCCCAAATTTCTCGCGCACCCCCAAATTTCTCGCGCATCCCCCAAATTTCTCGTGCACCCCCAAAAATTTTCGCGCACCCCCATATGACTTGTGCCCCCCAATTTTAATTTTAATTTTTTTAAATTTTTTTGTCTGTCCACATTTCTAGCCTAAACCATTTTTTTGTGGGAATTGTTTCAGAGATATGCACTCGAAAACCACTAAGTGCATAAGATGGTTTTGGAGTACAACCCTATAATTAGAATAGAAACAATAATTGTGATTTAATGATTTCGATTGTCTTATATGAGAAACCAAAATTATTGTCATTATAAAAAAAAAAAAAATATTGTTAAATGGTTTTAAATAATGATTATAATTGTACCAAAAAAATAATGATTATAATCAAAAACCCATTAAACCATTTTGCTATAGGGATGGTTTCAGAGGGTTATAATAAAAAACCATTAGGTGCATAAAATGGTTTTGGAGTATAACCTTATAATTAGAATAGAAACAATAATTGTAATTTAATAGTTTCGATTGTCTTATATGAGGAATCAAAATTATTGTTAAATGATTTTAAATAAGGGTAAGTAGCCATGTACCCCCTGCAAAATAGACGGATTTTGATTTACCCCCCTACCTAATTATTTTTTTTAAAACAAACCTTGCAATATAAAGATTCATTTATTTACCCCCTAGCTATACAATTGGACAAATGATTGTACCAAGATGACGACGTGGCAGGCACACGTGTAAATAACTTAAATTTTAATTTTTTTTTATTCCACATAACTTATTAACATAATTATTAATATTATTTAATTAAAATTTTTATAGAATTAAAAAAGAAAGAAGGGGTTTTTGTTCCTTGAAATTATACAGCCTCTTCTTCTTCTTCTTCTTCTTCTTCTTCTGTGTTACACCCAAACCTTCAATTGCAGCTTCTTCTTTTGTTTCTTCGATTGTAGTTTCTTCTTCTTATGTTTCTTCTCTGTGTTTGATTCAATTCTTCTTTTTTCTCTGTTTCTTCTCTGATAGTTTGGGATAACAATTTGGGTTTTATTCATCTTCTTTAATTACTAATTCATCTTCCTTCATCGTGTTCTTCATCATTATTGATGGAAAGTTTGAATTTTATGTTGACGAACTCATGTTCGACGGCGGCGTGCGGTTTCAAATTCAAATCGTTTTTTTAATCAATAAATCATTGTTTAACTGCCCACATCCCTTCATCAACTAAAATCAATATTGTTTGGGCGGTGCTGCTTCTGCTTTGTGCGTGTATCCTAATCCTAATGAATGATAAAGTGGAATGAATATGTACTGCAATGCATGAATCAAACAATATGTAAGTTGGATAAACCATCATATTCATATCTAATTAATCTAAGTTAGATTAATTAAGAAATATAAAAACCATTTATAAAGTTAACAATATATATGTTCCAACCATGCTTCTGCGAGAATTTGTTTCCATTAAGACCTATTTTCTATCCTAATTCTTAACTAATGAATTTTTCAGTTAAACGAATTAGACTAGCTCAACAATTAATCAGCAAGAATAAGCCTTTACTTACAAAATGAACAGTCAAAAAGACAATTATTTGGAATGGTTTAAATGCTTCGAATGCTCCTAGTTTTTTGTATTCCAAGTGATAGGCAAAAACAGCATGATGACCATTTTTCTGTGGTTTAGTTTTGTAAGTGTTGCTGCAACTTTTGAATGTGGAATTTTAGGTACAGTCTCATTAGTTTCTTGTAGGGAGGATATGTTTAGCATTTGATTCATATTTTCTACATCATCAATGCATATTTCATTAGTGAATAATGACAGTAAGTCATACAAAAGATCTACTTCATCGTATATCAACATTCTTTTTCCTTCATCATTCAGCCGTCGTCGGAATCAGGTGGTGTTGGAATCGCCATCGCGGGAATCGCTGGCCGGAATGGTGTTGGAATTGCCGCCGCTGACCGGAATCATATGGTTGGAAATCATTTGTTGCCTGGAATCGTGTTACTGGAATCCTATTGTTACTATTTTCTAGGGCACGAACAAGTGAAACATATACACGATACTTTTCCTTCTGTTATAATTGATTATAGTAATTTTTAATTAAAATAATAATAATTATGTTAATAAGTGATGTGGACTAAAAATTTAAATATAAATTAAGTTAATTACACGTGTACCTGCCACATCATCCTCTTAGTCCAATCAGACGCTTTGATGGCAGCATAGAGGGGTAAATAAAGGAATCTTTATAATGCAAGGTTTGTTTTAAAAAAAATAATTAGACAGGGGGGTAAATCAAAATCCGCCTATTTTGCAGGGGGTAAATGACTATTTACCCTTTAAATAATGATTATAATTGTAAAAAAAAAAAGGGTTCCGGCGTTCCGCTAACATGTGCCTAAAGGGCACATGATAAGGTGTGTTTAATTAGGTAATTTCTCATTTAATTAACTTTGAAAGTAACATTATTTAATTTAACTAATTAATTGATATGGTACCAAATAATTAAAAGATATGGTTGCCATTAATTAAAAGATATTACTGCATTAATTAAAAAATTTGCACTATATGTTTTTATTTTATTTTATTTTAAACTAAAATAATTTTAAGTTATATAAAATTTCAAAACATATAATTAGCAATTCAAAATTATCAAAAAAAATATTAGCAATTCAAAAATCAAAATAATACACTATAACAATTGTTATCATCACAACATAAAACTATAACAATTTTTTCTTGTGTTTTAACAAAAAAAAATCTGGTGATTATGGAGATAATTGTATTGAGAAAAAAAATGATGTATAAAAAGAGAAATGATTATATTTTAATTTGTTAATTAATATAGAATATTGACTAATTAAGATGGAGTGAGAAGTGAGTGAAATATCAATTAATTAAAGTGGAATATTGACTAATTAAATACACCTTATCAAGGGCACATGTTAACATTTGCCAAAAAATAATAACGATTATAATTGAAACCATAAGTATTGTTTAATGGTTTTGACAGTCTTGTATGTGAAACCAAAATAATTATCTAATGATTTCATTGACATCCACAACAGGTACTGTTCATCTTTAAAAAAATTAAATTGCAATCACCCCGCCATAGCCATGGCAGAAATCACTTCTACAACCTACTTGAAACGCAGCTAACCAATAAACTGAAATGTGATTGATGAAAACGAAATCGCAAATCCTAGAATTTGGGGAAAATGATGAAAATAGAAAAACGAAATCGATGATGAAGATGAACCAGATCGGAAGAAGGAAACATAAAAACAAAATCAAAAAACAAAATCGATGATGAAAACGAAATCGTCATCAACATTAGCATCATCAGTATCACGCGATTGACGCCAGATTCAGAAACAGAAAGAGGAAGAAGATGAATGTGTTGTTGAAATTGAAAGAAGAACAATGACGAGAAACGAAATTGCAGAGTATTATCGAAAGAGGAATTCATCAGTAGGAGAAAATGAATGGGAACAAGAACGAGAAAGTAGGAAAACGGCGTCGTTTAGAGGCAACAGTGACGACACGTGAAAAAGATGAACAGTACGCAGATCCTGTGCGCGCCCACTCACCATAGCATCATGCACCCTCTTGGTCTTTGATTAGTTACAATCTGATAGTGCATATTGGTTTATGCACCATACATAAAAATAATCCTTATGCATAATAACTTGTGCCCTCAACCACAATCATATATCTCTTGGTGAAATCAACAAAAAATATTATATTAATTACTTAATACCTCCAATAGCAACATTGTTTTTCTTAAATAATAATATTTATTATCTGACCAGTAAAATCCATAAAACTCACTTCTTTATATAATATAAAAGAATGGGAGGGAGCTGAAAAAAAATAATGAATTCAAATGATTATAAAGTTTTGTTATGTTATGCTTCACTAAGTGTGTTTAAAGAGTTAGAATCTCTCTATTTTTTATTTTCTTCATTTTTGTCATCACTAAAATTTTGGGAATATTTGCCAAAAAATAAATAAATTTGTAAATATAAATGCTTTAATTCTAATAAATTCTTATAAGGACCAAAAACTTAGAGATAAGTTGTGGGAATATTAAATTAGAGATATTTATAAAAATCAAAAAAATTCTTTAACAGTAAAATAAATAATTAATCTTAATGATTAGAAATTTGTTATGTTATCCTTTCACAAAGTGTGTTTAAGGGACAAATTCAACACTTTGAACTACGGAGGAGATATTTGCTAAGTGTTCCAAAGGGGTAAATAATGCATGACATTAATGAACTTTATTGCTAATTTTTTTTAATTGTTTTTGATATTGCATGAGCTTTATACATTATAAAAGATCAAATCATATTGTTTTTATTACCTATGGAAAGAGAAGAGAAAAATATGGTTTCTTTCAAGTTTTTCTCCTCTATTATTTTATTTCTTTTCCTATTTCTTACTGCAAAGGAGGTTGATAGTATATCAAATCTCATTCAATATGATAGTATAAAATGTAAAACTCGTAAAGATTGTCCATCAATATGGATACGCTTAATTTGCATGTCTATATGTGTTGATGGCCATTGTGACCTTCATTTTGGAGCTGGGCCAGTGCCACCGGGATCAACATAGAGCAAAAAATAAATTTAATAATAATTGTATCAGCAACAGTTAATTATATTTTTATTTTATCTAATTCACGCACCTTGCAGCCTGGCTTTGTACTCTAAAATGTTAGTCATGAAAAGGGATATATATTTTATGAAATTTTTTGGTAGTTGTTCTTATAGTCTATTTTCTAATAGTTTATTTATTTTATTTTATGGGATATACTTTACCCATAATTATTTCTTCTATGGTAGGTTTTGCTTGCCAAATTTTATTTTCTATTAATTTTGTTAATTAGTAGTGGTTTATGTCACCTCTTGTTTCTATTAATATACTTTAGGAGGATTTTGCATATGATTGCTGTCTTGTTGAGATGGCTACAAAGATTTGATTTCAGGTATTAACAATGATGCATGTCGACTTTCAATCTTTGATTTTTTTTTTTTTAAAAAATGAGAACCATTTTTTTGAGACAATGGATTGTAACTGCAAAAATCCTAATATATTTTGTATATAGATGTTTTTTCTTAGCATTAAAGGCTGTGGATTTTTTTAATAAATTGTTTAACGGATCATGCATAGCAATATTTTATTTTCTAGATCTATGAATGTGATGTTTAAAATAATTGATTTTGTCATTTAAAAAGAATTAATAACGCATCTTGTTATCTGCTCGTTTATATTAACTTGTAATTATTTTTTATATAAATATATTTAAGAGTGTTGCGATTCAAGAAAATAAGAAATTTGATTATGTGATTTTATATATAAAAAAATCCCATTTTACGTTGAACTTGTGTATATATAAGTTTCATTTTAGAAAGAAAAACTCGTGGATAAATATGTTTATTAAAAAATTGTGCATTATTAGAACAAACAACTTTATTATAATTTTCAAAATTCTGCCTTCTTTTTTAAAAAAAATTTTTTTTTAAAAGTTTATAGCATTTCATTATTAAGAATGTTAACAATACATGTCATGTGTATATAAAATGTGGAAATTAACTACGGAAGTGGCCATCTTTGCTAAAACATGACCAATCTCATTGACTTGTCTCATAATAAACTCAACACTAGAGTTTCTAAAATAAGTTTTATGCAAATAAACACAATATTTGATAATATCACCAAGCTCAGATACATTATTGCGCTTACTATGAAAGTTTGTAACAACATTCTTCAAAAATCATGAACCCAATTCAGAGCACTAAGCAAACCAAGAGCTTCGCCAATATCAATATATGTGATGGATGATATCCATTCAGTTTTGACTAGAACAAATTAGTCCTCGATCTTGTATGCACATTCCTATTATGTTTCTTGTATTGTTGTTGTTCAGAATTCGACTAAACTCACAACAATGAAAACTTGATGTGTGAGGCAAGTCGTAACAAGCAACCAATAATAAAACCAAATCCAAGTCACATATCCTTCAAAAACTGATTTTTCCACAAAATCAGCAAGTTGTCACACGCCTTTTCGCCTAAGGTGAAAAAATCTGTGGCTCCTCCCTTTTCTTGGTCGCACATTTTCTTGGGGAAAAAATTGTTCCGCCTTAGGTGAAAAAGACTGACAATACATCTTTTTCAGTCTTCTGAACTTAATATTTTAAGGCATACTCAACAATTCTCCATTTGCCTTTTAATCGACGGTGATGCCAACTTACCACTAACCACTGTTATGCAGTCTCCATCTCGAACTTCAAGATCACTGGTCAAGTCCAAGTCTCACTTGAACCTTGACTATGGAACCAACCTTCACTTGCTTCCAACAACCCTTCCTAGAACTACAAGTTGTACCTCCACCCGTTGATCCCTCGGAATGCCTTCCACCCACATGAAGATCTTGTCTCCCACTACCATAGAAATTTTAGGTAGCACCACAAGATTCACTGTAACATATTCAACCCTCGGAGTGATAAACTCGTCCTCTTGAAGAAATGCTTGCCTCCAACTATCCTGGGATTTTGAGATAGCACTACATGCTTCACCACACCCTCTTCAACCCCCCTAATGTCCTCCGTAGTCTTGAAGATTTGTTTGCCTCCGGAGTGATAATACTCTTCATCTCGCTTTATTCTGTAACATCATTAAATTTATATTATGCAAAACATATCACAATTTTATCGTAGAATTTTAAACCAAATTACTCAGATAATATATCAAAATATACACATAAATAATATTTAAAATGTAAATTATCTTGTGCACGACACATGCTAACATACTAGTAATATTGATATAAATTGTGAGATTATTTTGCCTAATTTCATGCTTTGCCTCTTTCCAAATAATTATCAACATTTTTCAAGAAAGAATATATTATTACCTTGAATGATACGTTTGTTGTAAGTATGTTTTGGTTCAATGACTAAAGGTCCGTTTAGTTTGCCTTTTTTTAGGTTTTAAAAGTCATCTGAAAGCTAAAAGTAAAAATAAAAGCTTTTAGAAAAATGTTAAAGCTAATTGGTAATTTTTTGTATTTTTTAGTTTTATCTATGTATTTTACTCATAAAAATTAAACAATTGTTTCTTCTATTAAGAGTTTCTTGAAAATCTTTTTGGCCTAGATTCTCATTTTATTGAGTAAAAAATCTAAAACAAGTTAGATTAAACGGTACTTATATTACCCTTTTTAAATGATACTATAAATTTCACTATTTTTTCAATGAAATAAATTTTATTAGGTCAACTCTAATATCAATCACTACCATTCAATTAAATAACCTATACAGATGATTCACCGGAGCCAGAGTCTAATGTATATACACAATACAAGTTTTTTTTTTTTTTTGACAAAAACAAAAACAACGATATTCATTCATTCCAATAATTCAAAGAGTACATCAGATGCAAATACAAATTCAATACCGCTAAAAACAAAAAAGGATGAATTTGCGAATAAACTCGCAACATCCAAGTTAATAGCATACAACGGCAAATTAAAATGCCTACAAATAATATGATAATATTAAAGTCACCGGAATGTTCATGCTTCCGGATCTGCAACGATGATGCCCAAATCATTGATTGAATCTGCAATTGATTGAAGTTGATATTTCAATATGAACTAAACGAACACCACAACAAGACGGGAAATCAAACGTTGTACCAATGACAACGAACAACACAACGTCGCACTAAGACGACGAAATCACAAGAAAAGCAAAAACTAAAAGACTTAGGCCCTGTTTGGATTAGCTTATTTTTGAGCTTATGAAAACAACTTATGTAATTTTTATGTATTATTATATGTTTGTCAAGGTAGTTTATGATAAAATATCTTATAAAAATACAACTTTTACTAGTTTGAATTTATAAAATCGCATAAAACTTAATTTATATTGCATAAGTTGTTTGCATAAGCTCAAAAATAAGTTAATCCAAACAGGACCTTAATCTATGTGAAAATCACTTATTTGGATTAAAAACGAGAGGAAAAAAAGATGCAAAGGGGCTGATTTTAGGCCAATGAAAGAAGAAGACGACTCCAAGAAAAAAAGGAATTAGGACCGGCTTGCAAAGAGAGAGTTTCAATTATATATATATATATATAGTAAGCTTTTTTTTTTTTTTTTTTTGTATATGCATACATACAAATAAGCTGTGACCTATATATCATATATTTATATACATGTTTTATATTTTAAAATTATATTACATTTATAAATTTTAAATTATGATCTTAAATATATATAAATTTTATGATTAATTACGAATGTCCTTTTATTTTATTTTACATTTATCTGTTAGTTGAACCGCTAATTTTATGTCATTTTTGTAAGTTTCGTGTTATGTAATTGCTGATTTTATTATTGCGTGTAATTTGAAGTATTTTAAATATTAATTTGGTATAAAAAAATTTATTATAAATTAAGAATGTATACTTTGAAGTGAAAGATACATTACATAAAAATAAAAATAAAAATTAAATAAAATTTTAGCACACACAAATTAATTTAATAATAAAATATAAGAGATATACTGTATTAATTAATCAATTTAAATTACTATTTTAATTAAGAATATCCTTTTGTGTCTTTTTATATTTATCAGCTAGTCAAATCGTTAATTTTACCAAACAGAATCTAAGTTTTGAAATCAATGTTATTGATTAATTTTGGAAGTGAATTATGTGAATTGATTGTGATTTATGGAGTGAATGAAAAAGATCCCATTTTATTTCAATGTATCTTAATGTCATGATTCTTTCTCTTTCTACTCTTTTGAATTTACACAAGTGGGACTTGAATACAAGACCTTAAACTCAAAACTCCTTAAACACTCTCTTTACTAGCAAATGGATTAATTCACATATTTGAAATAAAATGCGGAAAAAACCAATATGATATGACAAATGAATATATGCGACATGGATCTTAGATCAAAAATTAAAGTATGACAACAATCATATATCTCTTGGTGAAATCAACAAAATCAATTATATTAATTACTTAATCCTCCGATAGCAAGAATATTTTCCTTATATAATATTAATTATCTGACCAGTAAAATCCATAAAACCCACTCATTTTTATCACCACTAAAGTATTCTGAGGTGCGATCATAGCAACACTAATACATCGGATCCCATCAGAACTCCGCAGTTAAGCGTGCTTAGGCCAGAGTAATCTTAGGATGGGGACCTCCTGAGAAGTCCTTGTGTTGCACTTCTAAAAAAAATATTGGAAATATAAATGCTTTAATAAATCCTTATAAGGACCAAAAACTTAAGAGATAAGTTTTGGAAATATTATAATCAAAGATATTTATAAGGTAAAAAATTTCTTTAACCGTAAAACAAATAAGAAATCCTAATGATTAGAAATTTTTTATGTCATCCTTTCAGAAAGTGTGTTTAAGGGACAAATTCAACACTTCAAACTAAGGAGGAGATATTTGCTAAGTGTTCCAAAGGGGCAAATGCATGACATTAATGAACTTAATTAATTGCTATAGTTTTCTAATTTATTTTTTACAATCAAACATTCATTTAATTGAGAGAAAGTACATTGTAAAAAGAAAAATTGATATTCTATATACATGCGAAAAATTTCTAATTGTTTTTTATATTACATGATCTTTATACATTATAAATCGATCAAATCATATTCTATTTATTACATTTAAAAAAGAAAAAGAAAAATATGATTAAAACTCTTAAGTTTTTCCCGACTATTATTTTATTTCTTTTCCTATTTCTTACTGCAAAAGAGGTTAATAGTATGTCAAATCTCATTCAATATGTTAATATAAAATGTAAAACTCGTCATGATTGTCCAGCAATATATATACGCTTTACTTGCATGTCTATATGCATTGATGGTCATTGTGATCTTCATTTTGGAGTTGGGCCACTGCCATCGGGATCAACATAGAGCAAAAAATAAATTTAATAATTGTATCAGCAACCGTTAATTATATTTTAATTTTCTAGAATTCATGCACCTTGCAACTATGGCTTTGTACGCTAAAATGGTGGTATTGATGATGAAAAGGGATATTTTTTATGAAAATTTTGGTAGTTGTTCTTATAGTCTATATTTTCTAATAGTTTTTTATTTTATTTTATGGGATATACTTTACCTATAATGATTTCTTCTATGGTAGGTTTTGCTTGCCAAATTTTATGTTCTATTAATTTTATTGATCAGTAGCGTGGTTTATGTCACCTCTTGTTTATAATTTTTTATTTATTAATATATATAGGAGGAGGATTGAATATATATGATTGTTGTCTTGTTGAGATGGCTACAAAGTTTGTATATTAGATGTTTTTTCCTAGCAATAGAGTTTGTGGATCTTCTGAATAAATTGTTTAACAGATTATGCGTAGTAATATTCTGTCTTCTAGATCTGTGAATGTAATGTTTGAAAGGATTAATATCTAAAAAGAATTAATGACACGTCTTATTATCTGCTTGTCTTATATTAACTTGTAATTATCCTTTATATATATATATATATATATATATATATATATATATAAGAGTGTTGTGAATGATCAAGAAAATAAGAAATTTGATTATATGATTTTTTTATAAAAAAAATTCCTATGTTACGTTGAACTTGTGTATATATATAAGTTTCATTTTAGAAAGATAAACCCGTGCAAAAATATGTTTATTATAGTTTTCTAAATTCTCCTCTCTGTCATTTTTTAAAAGGTAAATAGGTTTTACCCATCCTATAAAATATGCGAGTTTTGTTTTAATCACACTCCTATAAGTTTTTTTTTTTTTAGATTATTATGGGTCCGTTTGATCTACAAAATATAAGTATCACTAAACATAACAGTACAAGACAAAAAACACAGGATAAAGTTTAAGGTGTTGAACAAATCTTGTATTTGTACAATGTTTGGTGGACAAAATGTTATTTTGGTATTTTAGACAACTTGTGCGGAAGACAAAAATTTAGGTTTTTGTCTAGTCCCTTGGCACTCGGTTTGTCTTGTCCCAGTAACAGTTTTAAAATCAAACACAGTACAACTGAAGTTGTCATGTTCAGTCTCTTATTTTTTTAGCAGATCAAATGCACCCTATAACTCTTTTTAATTTGATTTACCCCTCTGTAATATTATTTTTTTGGATTACCCCATATAATTTTTTTTTATTATTTTGATTACCTCCTTGTCAATGAAGGGGTAAACCAAAATTTGTTAACATTACAGTGAAACAATCTAAAAAAAATATTACAGGGGATAAAATAAAACTCGCCTACTTTGCGGGGAGTAAAAACTTATTTACACTTTATTAATGTGAAAAGTTTATAGCATTTCATTATTAAGAATGTTCTCAATTGGGTTACAAGAATTAGCACCTCTGCCCAGTTCTTTTCGTGGTCACGTGACTTAATTTGACCAAGTCTACCATAGGTGAACATAATAATCTTTTTATCCCAAAAATTATACCACATCTTGTTTCTCTCTTAAATTGTAGCCTTTGTGTTTACGACAAATCCTTATTTCCTTCACTCTTTGTTTATTTTTCTATGAATAAATTAACCTATATATACTACAAAAAAAATAATAAATAAAATAAACTCTATATATAGAAAAATATCTGCTTATTATATTAAAACAATTCTACTTTAAAATAAAACCAAATTCAAGTCAGAAATCCTACAAAATTAATTTTTCCACAAAATCTGCAAGTTGTCGCGCGCCTTTTTGCCTGGGGTGAAAATCCTTCGCTTGAGGCGAAAAAATCTGACGCTCCACCCTTCTCTTGGTCGCACTTTTGCTTGGGGCGAAAACTGTTTCACCTCATGCGAAAAGACAGACATTACACCTTCAAGTGCTGTTGAATAACATCCCTCCATCGAAACTTCTGCCATATATTATTATTGTTAGCCTGCAAGTGTTGTTGAATAACATATATTCTTTGCACGTATGATTCATTTTGTATGAGTATTTGGATATTAAATACAAATTTTAATGTTTTTTGGGAATTTAAATTTGCTTTATACTACTTATTAGTTAGGGTCTAAATTATAGATGAAATTCTGGCACGCAGGATACAAATGTTTAATGAGATGTGCCAACACTATGAATGTTGAGTAGGATGTTGGAACATTCAACGCGACAATATAACAAACAGATTAACAAAGTAAACAACAGAAATTAAATGACACAGGTGTTTTGTTAACCTAGTTCGGCGCCAACAGCAACCTACTCTGGGGGATACCAATCCAGGAGTGAAATCCACTATGATAGCCCTAGTCCTAAGTTCTCAGCAAACCTCCAGTTTACACTTATGACCTAGCAACTATCTTATGCAACTTCAGCCTAGGAACTCCTAAGCTTGAGAACCCATCTCACCTCCTACTGAGCAGTAATGATCAGGAATGAAATCATTTTCAAAAACACACTAACTCCGTACTTAGAAGCTTAGGAGTAGCACACAATTACAAATGAAACTATGTCCTAGTCTTGCATCAATGTAATACAAGGTAGGCTCACAACAAGAACACTTAAAACCCTAATGCACACTTCGCATAAAATGATAACACACACACGTAACCCTAACTAGGTTTACAAAGAAGCTTAAATACAAATTTTATAATGATGGGCTTCTTCACATGTTGGGCTTCAAGTCTTCTAGAACATTTTTCAGCTCACATAAATGCATGAAATCATAACTTCCTTAAAAAAACAACAGAGATATGATTTTATACGAAGTCTTGAGATACTCTGACCATGCACACGTAATAAGAGCCTGAAATTAAGGCGTGGATTCCATAAATAAACACCAGCGCAATAATGAGACGCGTTTTCAACAGATCCTGGATGCGTATCCGAATGTTGAAACATTTCATCAAACATCGCAGTAATTTTGTTTTACCAAACATGCAGCCACCACACTTACAATCTCCCCCTTTGGCGAAATTTTTGGCTAAAACAAATTAGGATCACACAGACAGTCTAACGAAGTACAGTAGGCATGAATCTTTAGATCAACACAAGCACACAAATCATAATGCAATCACACAATCTAACTGTAACTAGTAAGATCAGCAGAGGCAATCAACAGCAGAAGCAAACACACATCATTAGCCTAGATCCTTGTTACATGCGAGAGATCTTGAAGTTTCAACATTTGATGGAACATGCACATACATATGCTCCCCCTCAAGTCATGCATGCATCTACTCCCCCTTAATCAGGCAGGGGTGCAATGTTCCAACATACCATCGCACATTATTACTCACATACAACTACTCCCCCTTTTTAGTCACAAAATTTGCCACATAGGGCTTAACATTAATCAAGCAGAAGTATCATAGCACAAGCAGAAACAGAGTACCAGCAGCAGAAACAAAACAAGCAGAGCACACATAGGTGCTAGAATCAAATTTCTTATGAGTCCCAATGGCAAAGATGAACCTACCCAGTCCAGTTGCCACATCTGAAGAGTGAGTGGTAGGTACCCAATTGGAAGCAGCCACCTTGTTCAACACAGCATATTTGACAGACAACTTTCCAGAGGAAAATTTACCCTTCTTGGGCCAAGCTTTTATTTGGTTTGCAGTTAGCACTTTGCAAACTTGATTGTCAGACACAGTCATAGCTTCACATTCCTCTTCTACAATACCCAGGTAGTTATTAATCACATTCGGAGAGAATTTGATTTTCTCACCTCTCACATTCACAGTGTGAAAATCTTCACTCATTGGATCATCACAATCCTCAGGGATGTTCACCAGAAATTCTTTCACCAACTGTTCATAGCAATTTCCCAACTTTGACACAGTCTTAATCAAACCTGCTTCTCTGATAAGATCAACCAGCTCAGTCATTTTGAGTGGACATATTTTCATTCTCATTAGCAGTCTGGAACCCAGAGTTGTTCTCATACACAGCAGCAGCAGTATCCACCTGTTGACCTTGTTGGCCCAAGGATGTTCCAACATCCGGTCCAACATCCTTCTGAGTTACAGGAATATCAGGGGTTTCATGAACAGTGTTATCCCCTTTCTCAATAACTTTCGCACCAGCAGTTTCCATATCCATATTATCAATTGCAGTATTTAAGGCATCTAACCCTAGGTTTGTACCAGATTCAGTAGCAGTGGTATTAAGGGTTTCATCAACGTTACCTTTTTTTGCGATTTGTATCAGCTTTGACATCAGGTGTGTTGAGAGATGCTTCAACATGAGTATCTTCTTCAGATGGCTTGGATGCTCCAACATTGGCTTTCGCCTTGATGTTGAACGGATCATCATTCAAGTAAAGGTCAGCCATGGTCATGGGTACTTTAAGCTCTCCCCTTTTTAGTTTCGGACCTTTCTGGGTAGATTTCACAGTAGATTTGGAACTCTTAGCTTTACTCTTCTTCTTCGAGACACCCTTGGAAGGTGTTGCATGTGTCTGTTCTTCAGGTAGTATAGTAGTGATGGGATCAACATTTAATGGAACGACGGTAGGAGTGGCTTCATCAGGTTGAACAGTGGGAACATGATCGTTAGTGATGGAAGCATTGATATCAGGATTATTTGTTGCAGCAGGGGTGTTGGTGGTTGAAGACATTGTAAGGTTGATGGTGGTGAAGTATTTTAATTTTGTGGTAGGGTTGTAAGAAGTGTGAGAGTTTTTGACACAGTTTATTTGGAGAGGCAGGGAAGTAGCGAAATTAGGATTAGTGAGAGGAGAAGTTGAGAGAGCGTATAAATGGAGTGAGTGGGAGGTTAACGTGTGATGAGTGGTTTTTAAGAGGAAGGTAATGATTTGATTTATTTTGTCTAAGATAGCGTGCAAAAATATGTGGGAGAACGAAAAAAATACCTGCACGCTGTAACAACATTAATTGCTACATCTCCTCATACAAACAAACACCCAACTTATTCCTTAGACTTTCAAATTGCTTTGCATCCAAAGCCTTCGTGAAAATATCTGCAACCTGATCTTCAGTACCCACATGTTCTAAAGTCACAATTTTGTCCTCAACCAAATCTCTTATAAAGTGATGACGGATATCAATGTGCTTAGTTCTGCTATGCTGAATGGGATTTTTTGATATATTGATAGCACTGAGATTGTCATAATACAATGTTAGAACATCCTGTTCAACATTGTACTCTTGAAGCATTTGCTTCATCCACAACAGTTGTGAGCAAGAACATCCTGCAGCTATGTATTCAGCCTCTGGAGTGGATAGAGCCACACTGTTTTGCTTCTTGCTAAACCAAGAAATCAAATTATTTCCAAGGAAGAAGCAACCACCAGATGTGCTTTTCCTATCATCTGCACTTCCAGCCCAGTCAGCATCACAATAAGCAATCAGCCTTGAGTCTTCATTATGAGAGTAGAGTATCCCATAGTCACTGGTCCCATTCACATATTTCAATATTCTCTTCACTTGTGCAAGATGACTCACCTTAGGATCAACTTGATATCTAGCACACACTCCCACAACAAATGTAATGTCAGGTCTGCTGGCAGTTAGATACAACAAGCTTCCAATCATGCTTCTATATTGGCTTTGATCAACAGAAACACCACCTTCATCCTTGCTTAGCTTCAAATGTGTTGGTGCTGGTGTCCTTTTGTGTGCGGCACCATCCATACCAAACTTCTTAACTATATTCTTAGCATACTTGCTCTGAGATATGAATATAGTATCTTCCATCTGCTTAACTTGCAATCCAAGAAAATAAGTCAATTCACCTACCAAACTCATCTCAAACTCTGACTGCATCTGGGAAATAAAATGTTGGACCATCTGATTCGACATTCCACCAAAGACTATGTCATCAACATAAATTTGAGCAATCATGAGCTTCCCTTTTTCTTCTTTCACAAACAAGGTCTTATCAGAACCTCCCTTCCTGTAACCATGAGCAACCAGAAATTGGGTCAGCCTATCATACCAAGCTCTAGGGGCTTGTTTCAATCCATATAAGGCTTTCTTAAGTTTGTATACATGATTAGGAAATCCAGATTCCACAAACCTTTGGGCTGTTCCACATATACTTCCTCTTGCAGATATCCATTTAGAAAGGCACTCTTGACATCCATTTGGAAAAGTTTGAACTTCAGCAAGCATGTCACTCCTAACAGTAGCCTAACAGCTTCCAATCTAGCTACTGGTGCAAATGTTTCATCAAAGTCTAGCCCTTCCACTTGAGTGTACCCTTGAGCAACCAATCTAGCTTTGTTCCTGGTCACCACTCCTTTTTCATCAGACTTGTTCTTATACACCCACTTGGTTCCAATTACATTCACACCTGCAGGTCTTGGTACCAAGTCCCACACATCACTTCTTTTGAACTGATTAAGTTCTTCTTGCATGGCTTCTATCCAGCATTCATCAGTGAGAGCTTCCTTAACATTTTTAGGTTCAATTAGAGACACAAAACAGGAATTACTAATCACCTCATTTGATCTCCTTGTAGTGATGCCTTTTTGAGGGTAACCTATAATAAGGTCCTAAGGATGGTTCTTCTAAATTCTGATTGAAGGACCTTTGTTGTTTGTTTCAGAATTGCTATCGAATGTTTCTTCTTCACTTTCTTCTCTGACTTCAGGTGTAGCAGTAGGCATGATGGATGTTCCAACATCGGGTTCCACATCAGGTTCCTTCTTAGTGTGCAAATCATCAATTACTACATTGATGGACTCCATCATAGCTTGTGTTCTCGAATTGTAGACCTTGTAGGCTTTACTATTGTTGGAGTATCCAAGGAAAATACCTTCATCACTTTTGGGATCCATTTTTCTTCTTTGCTCTCTATCAACCAAGATGTAGCACTTGCTACCAAACACATTAAAGTATTTTACTGTGGGCTTTCTGTCCTTCCAAAGTTCATAGAGAGTGCATGTTGTTCCTTTTCTCAGAGTCACTCTATTGTGAACATAGCAGGCAGTATTCATTGCTTCAGCCCAAAAATGATATGGAAGTTTCTTGGCATGAAGCATTGCTCTGGCAGACTCCTGAATGGTTCTGTTCTTCCTTTCAACCACTCCATTTTGTTGGGGAGTGATTGGTGAAGAGAATTCCTGCTTGATTCCTTCAGACTCACAGAACTCAGTTACCTTGGCATTCTCAAACTCTTTTCCATGATCACTTCTTATCCTCACAATGGGAGAGTCATTTTCTCTTTGAAGTTGTAAACAAAGATTCTTGAGAGCTTCAAAGCTTTCTGATTTCTCCTTGATAAAGTTTACCCAGGTGTATCTAGAAAAGTCATCAACCACCACTAGAGCATACCTTCTTCCACCTATACTTTCAACCTGCATAGGCCCCATAAGATCAATGTGTAACAGTTCCAGAGGTTTTGATGTTACCTGATGTTCCAACTTTGGATGGGACATTCTGGTTTGCTTTCCAATCTGACATTCACCACATATTTTCCCTTCTTCTATGTCAAGGTTGGGTAATCCTCTGATAGCTCCTGCTGAGATAGCCTTCTTCATTCCTCTTAAGTGTAGATGTCCCAGCTTTTGGTGCCACAGCTTGACTTCATCCTCTTTGCTCATCAAACAAGTGGTTAAGTTTGACCTCTCATTTGGAGACACCCAGTGATAGCAGTTGTCCTTGGATCTTCTGCCCTTCATCAGTACACTCCCATCTTCATCTATAACCCCACATTCAGATTGAGTGAAGTTAACTTTCATGCCTTGATCACATAACTGGCTTATGCTGATCAAGTTTGCAGTCAACCCTTTCACTAGCAGCACATTATCAAGTTTAGGCAGCCCTTCTTTAGCAAGCTTTCCAATTCCTACAATCTCTCCTTTAGCTCCATCACCAAAGGTCACATAGCTGGTGGCATATGACTTTATTTCATTTAGATAATCATTTACTCCAGTCATGTGCCTCGAGCATCCACTATCAAAGTACCAGCAGTCTCTAGCTGATGCCCTAAGAGCAATGTGAGCAATCAGTGCAGCAACATCTTTATTCTTTGGTTTCCATTCCTTAGCAACTTGATGAATTGGATTCTTGGTCTCACCATCTGCTTTCTGTTGGTACCACTTGGGATAGCCATACAGCTTGAAACAATAAGGCCTAATATGTCCTTCTTGATGTACCACCATGATGTTGGATAGGACGCTTCAACATCTGTGTCCCAGTTGTAGGGTTGTAGTCACTCTTGGCAGGAACGAACCTTTCAACTTTCTTCTCCTGAGAGTTGTTCAGGGTTCTGTAATCAAAGCCAATTCCATGTCCTTTCCTTTGATCTTGTGATCCCAGGATTTCTTCAAGCACTGTTGTTCCTGTATTTAGCATCCTTATTTGTTTCATAGTGTTGTCAAGTTGAGAGTTCAGATGCGCAACCTGATTATTCAGCTCAGCAATCTTCTTCAGACCCTCATCTCTTTCAGTCATGAGCTAACTTATAGTCTTCTTTTGCTTATGTAAAGTCTTGCAAATCTCCAAATCTTTCTCATACAATTCCTTGTAGGTGGCAAGCAAGTCTTCATAAGATAGAATACCATCATCAGATTCACCATCTGAGGTGCATACACCTGTTAGAGCTGTGACATGTTTGGCTGATTCACTTTCACCATCACAGTCACTCTCATCAGACCAAGACACCACCAAACTCTTCTTCTGCCTCTTCAGGAAGGTCCCACATTCTGACCTTATATGCCCAAATCCATTGCATTCATGACATTGGACACCCTTGAATTGAGAAGTCTTCTCATCACTTTTGCCCTTCTTGGCCTTGTCAGACTGAGTGGTGATGTTGAATCGGATGTTCTGCCCATTTGATTTTTGCTTCCCATCTGCTTGTCTCCAGGCTTGCTTGAATTTCCTACCAATCATGGCTAGAGTTTCTGCAAACCCATCATCTTCATCCAAGTCACCTTGGGATTCTTCATCATCAGCATTGGATACGAAAGCAATACTCTTGTTTTTCTTTTCACCTTTCTCATTTATGGCTAGCTCGAATGTTTCAAGAGAGCCAATCAACTCATCCAGCTTCATGTTATTGATGTCCTGAGCCTCTTCTATAGCAGTCACCTTCATATCAAATCATTTGGGCAAGGATCTGAGAATCTTCCTTACAAGCTTAGCATCGGTCATTCTCTCACCCAGAACCTCAAATGAGTTAGCCATATCAAGAACAGTCAAATAGAAATCATGCACACTTTCATCTTCCTTCATCTTCAAGTTTTCAAACTTGGTAGTAAGTATCTGAAGCCTAGACATTTTTACCTTAGATGTTCCTTCGTGCACTGTTTCCAGTATGTCCCAAGCTTCTTTTGCAACAACACATCTCTTTGTCAACCTGAACATACTCTTGTCTACACCATTGAATAAGGCATTAATGGCTTTAGAGTTGTAGGTAGCCAAGTCTTGTTCATCCTTGGTCCAGTCTATTTCATGTTTCAGCACCCCAGTATTTTTACCATCCTTGTCAGTTACTACTGGAGCCTCCCATCCAACTAATACAGCTCTCCAAACTTGAGCATCAATGGACTTAAGGAATGCAGCCATACGTGATTTCCAATTGTCATAGTTGCCTCCTTCCAGAAGTGGTGGCCTGTTGACGAATCCTCCATCTTTCTCCATTTTGCCAGAAGATATATCCCCTAGATCTCACCCAAAAACAGGCAGGGTGCCTGCTCTGATGCCAATTGAAATTCTGGCACGCAGGATACAGATGTTTAATGAGATGTGCCAACACTATGAATGTTGAGTAGGATGTTGGAACATTCAACGCGACAATATAACAAACAGATTAACAAAGTAAACAATAGAAATTAGATGACACAGGTGATTTGTTAACCCAGTTCGGCGCCAACAGCAACCTACTCTGGGGGATACCAATCCAGGAGTGAAATCTACTATGATAGCCCTAGTCCTAAGCTCTCAGCAAACCTCCAGTTTACACTTATGACCTAGCAACTATCTTATGCAACTTCAGCTTAGGAACTCCTAAGCTTGAGAACCCATCTCACCTCCTACTGAGCAGTAATGATCAGGAATGAAATCATTTTCAAAAACACACTAACTCCGTACTTAGAAGCTTAGGAGTAGCACACAATTACAAATGAAACTATGTCCTAGTCTTGCATCAATGTAATACAAGGTAGGCTCACAATAATAACACTTAAAACCCTAATGCACACTTTGCATAAAATGATAACACATACACGTAACCCTAACTAGGTTTACAAAGAAGCTTAAATACAAATTCTATAATGATGGGCTTCTTCACATGTTGGGCTTCAAGTCTTCTAGAACATTTTCCAGCTCACATAAATGCATGAAATCATAACTTCCTTAAAAAAACAACAGAGATATGATTTTATACGAAGTCTTGAGATACTCTGACCATGCACACGTAATAAGAGCCTGGAATTAAGGCGTGGATTCCATAAATAAACACCAGCGCAATAATGAGACGCGCTTTCAACAGATCCTGGATGCGTATCCGAATGTTGAAACATTTCATCAAGCATCGCAGTAATTTTGTTTTACCAAACATGCAGCCACAACACTTACAATAGACTCGCCCTCAGGCCACCAAAATCTTAGAAACGGCCCTGCTCCTCGCTTACCCCTGATTTTTACCTTCATAAAATGCACCAACTCAATTGCAGCCATAGAGTTGTTCTTCTAACCAGGCCATCTCGAATTTGAATATGATCACAAGTATGCCATAGGGGATATAGTGATCGGAGGAAGTAGCTGACAAACACCCCAACATAGCGATAGGGAAATTTTGGCTTCAAGCATCATTAAGTAATGCTCTGTCCAGTTTTTCTATCATGAAAGGTTAATTAAAAAATAATGAGTTTTAATGATTAGAAATTTTTTTATGTTACTCCTTCATTAAATGTGTTTAACAGACAAACACAACACATTAATCTATTGAACAAACATTTTCTAAGTGTGCTAAAGGAACAAATACAACAATCCAATTTCAAACATAACTATTAATTATGATTACCAGGACAAGGGATGTCTCTTAGAGGATAGGATGAATCAGGTTGTTCTTCATATACAATACTCATAAATAAGGTAACATTGTGAAAGATTTTGGTTTTTATTTGTTAATTTTGTTTATTTTTAGGTTCTTTGTGCTAATTACACTCCCAATCACCCACATATTTATGCTCTTTGGACTCATTACTCTTATTGTTTTAATTTTTACTTTAATTTGATTCATCAATTTTGTTTTGGTTGCTTACTTTCTTTTTGTTATGTTTTGATTTATTATAGAACAAAGATTTTAGCAACTTACTGAAAGAAGATCTTTCCATGGATCTGAGAATATTTCGGTATAAGTCGTTGATATGTTGTTATTATTTTTCTAATTCACAATGTTGTTGATGAAGGTTATACCATTCTTAAGATCTGCATAGCTATTAAATTATCGATAGCAATTTGATCAAGTTAATCTTTGAATGTATTTGAGTTGGTTCTCAAGTTTAGTTTTGGCTTATGTTTCTCTCAACACTTTGAAAATCTTAATAACAATATTGTTTGAGAAACATTTGCATAAGTTAGATGCTTATGGTTGTTTGGCCCTTGAACGTAAGGCAAACTATCATTTTTGTTCTTAAATGAATAATTCGTTATCATATTCGTCTTTGAATGTATTGAAATTACAAACACTTTCACAAATGCCTCTTGTATTAGTCGTTTTAATGCTTGAATATGTTTTTAAATAATCATTTTAGTGCTTGAATTTGTTTTTAAGCAGTTATTGTAGTCCTCTAATGTATTTTTATTCGTCAATTTAGTTTATAAAATTTGTAACAAAAGAAATATTAAAGATGCATTTACAATTTTAATATCTTTAAGGATCAATATGACACCAAATTACGCTTACATGAACTAAAATATGACAACATCGTAATATTTAGAATAGCTCTTTCAAACCGGCTGAGTATTAACCATAGAAGTCAGAAGAGAATCTTGATCTTAAAGTTGACTTTAAAATATTTCCTTGATCATATTTGTAAGACCTTCTTGAAAGTGGTGTACATGTCATAAATATTTTTATTTTAAACCAAATATTATCGACACGTATAATAGCAGAGATCAATTCCTTGAAACATGTTGGACCACATCATCAAATCAATACATTAGTGAAAATCTTAGCAAAGCTTAGAATCTAACATAAAACTAAGCAAAACAGTGGGTTCTGGATAGGGGTGAAAGCGAATCAGAAAAATCCAATTGAACCGATGATTCAATCCAATCCAAACCGAAAAAAAATCAATTTTTTTGGTTCGGATCAAAAACCGAACCGAACCAATTGAAAACCGATGTGGTTTGGTTCGGTTCTCGGTTCCGTTTTCAAATCCATTGGATTGAACCGAACCAAACCGATACCTATAATAGAATCAATTTTAGCCCATATGTGATAAGCCCATGTCAACATTTAACCGGCCCAACCTTAATATTTGTTAGGATCCTGAATTCAAAAACACGCAACAACCTTAACATTGAATCCAAAAACACATTGTGAACAAACAAACATGCTTTTGATTTAGTTTTGATTTTAGATTTTCAAATAATTTTGAGATTTTAATTTTATTTAAAAAGAGAACACGGTTGAATAAAATAGCAACCAAACATGTCCTGATTTAGTTTTGATTTTGGGTTTTCAAGTTATATAAACATAATGTCAACAACAAGTATTGTGTTTTTAAATTTTTAAAAAGAGAACACAGTTTTTTCTTGTTTATGTAGGTTTCTTGATCTGACGTGCCTTAAATTTAAGCTTATAACCATGTGAATTTAAGTTTTTGTAAATTTAAGTTTTGATCTTTTTAACTATGTGAATATAAGTTTTTATAAATATAAGGTTTTGAAAATTTTGAGTTTCAAACGCATCAAACTCAATAATGTTAAACATGAGAAAGTGTGTTAAGTGATTCACATTGTCAAATAACCGATTACTCCAAAAGCTTAAGTTGTTATGATAGAGTCACATCAATGATTTTATATTATTTCCTAATATGAGTTTGAATTAAATTTCTAGATTGTATTTTGTACTCTATTTGAAAACTTTGAGTTTCAATATGATGTTATTGTTATGAACTGCGATTCATTTTTTTATTGTGTATGATGATGATATTTGATTACGTATCGTCGAAAAAATAATAGTATACAATAATAATAGTAGGAAAAATATTGCAAAAAAAAGCATTACAAAACCGACTAAAGTATCCGAACCAAACCGATTAGTTTGGTTCGGTTTTATTTTTTAAAAACAGGACAAACCGATCCAAACCGAACCAATTGAGTACACATTGGTTCGGACTTTGGATTCATCAAAAACCGATCCAAACCGGTTCAATTACACCCCTAGTTTTGGAGGTTGGAGAAAGATAAATAATTAAATAGTTATATCAAAAGTAATAAAATTTATTTGTATTCATTTATGTGTAAAAATCTAAAAGTAATATGTATTAATCAAAATTAACGAGTGTCTTGTAAGTATGCTTTAAGAATTTTAAATAGTTGTAATTTTTTATAAAAATATATGGAGGTAATCTTTATCTTTATTATATACATAGCGAGATTCTCATGGAGTCTTCTCGTGCATTCTCAAGAAAAATTGCTTACGTGGCATTTAATTAGAGTTATTAGAGTTTTTGCTTAGATGACATTCAATTAGAGTTTTTCTATTTTATTTTGTATTTTTTTAATCTTCTCTAACCCATTATTTTTTAAGAAAACAAATTTTTGGATATATACTATTAAATTAATCGGATATATCTCTCCAACCCATTATTATAAAACAAAATTGTTGGATATACAACTAAACTAGAGTTTTTTTTTCTTTTTTTTTTATCGAGTTTGTATTTTTTTATTTTTTTTTTCACTCAATTAGAGATTCTCTAATTATTTTTTTATTGTTGAAACTTTAATATTATGCGAGTATACTTTTTTGTAAAAAAATCTAATATTTTTTTTTTAGAATCTTTGATATTATATTTTTTTTGTAGAAACTCTTTCTTTTTGTGGGAATTGGTAGTTTTTAATTTTAGAAACTCTAATATTATACGTATCTTAATATTTTTATTATTATATTTTAATAATATTGCGTTGGTGAAATTCAATTAAAGCTTTTCTAATATTATATTTTTTTTGTAGAAATTAAAATATTATATTTTAATTACTAATATATATTATATTTTTAATGACGACAAACTTATTTAATCTATGATTAAATATTATATATTTTCTATATAAAAACTACGTGAACACTTCGGCTAAAATTTGATTTGACATGTATCTATTATCCAATCATTCAATTACATGTAATATTTCTATGTTGATTTTTTAAAAAAATAATAAAGAATTAACAACTATTTTTTGTTCATGGAGTAACTATAGCGTTCAGTAATGGACACGGAAGACAGATAGAATTAGAGAGAGAGTTTTGATGGTGTAAAATGAAAAACGGGGAGCATTCTAACCCTCACTATTCAAAATATACATTGACGAATTAAAATTTGAATTTTAAATGTGGAAGTTATCCATAATTTCATATTTTGTCATTGAGATTACTTATTCAAAATTTTATCTAGCACGATTAAACATTATCCCCATGATGAAAACTGTATGTAGATGATAATGAGAATTGAGCACGATAATTTTATTGATATCCATTAAAAAAATATAGAATTAACAACTTTTTTATTGATAGAACCCCTATAGAGTTTTTAGAGAGAGGGGGGGGGGGGGGGGGGGGGGGGAATTTCTCGGTGGTATAAAATGAAAAATCGAAAGCACTTTCCACCCAACTATTAAAAATACACCTTGACAGTGATAAATGAGCACAAATTTTTTATTCATATTCATTATAAATATAATATAGAATTATCAACTATTTTTTGTTTTTGTTGATGGAACCCCTATAAAATCGTGTAACTGAGACTAGAGAGAGAGAGAGAGAGAGAGAGAGAGAGAGAGAATCCAACTGAAAAAATCAATGGGAATTGAAACCTAAAATAAATTAATATAATTTTAATTTTTTATAATCAATGGATTTTTTATTTATAATTTCGATTTTAAGCTTTCCATAAACATTCGTTCAAATATTTTTCTGGATACTAATTTATCAATGTGAGTGAAGATAATTCATACATAGATTTTTCCATTTGACGCTCACACATGAAAATTGATTATTTGTGGTACAATGACAAAAAAAATAGTTTGACTATAGAAACATGGTCAAAGTATGTTAATATTCATTTGACAAATATTATAAAATTTACAATTATTTTTTGTTGATGGATTCCTTATAGAGATGTGAGAGAAGGAGAAAGAATCTTATAGTGTTGTTGAACGGGGAATGAGAGAGTACTTCTCATCCTACTATGTCCCTGTAACATCCTTAAACATATATTGCATTTTCATACTCAAGTAAATTAAATAAAATCAATTTCATAAATAATTGAAAAAAAAATATAAGCAACATTCAAAATAATATAAAATGAAAAATGACATAGACAACCTTCAAAAGAAAATGAAGAACATAAGCAAATCAATATTATTAAAAATGAAAATGATCATGTGGGAGAAATGTAGAAATAGTGAGAGAGAGAGAGAGAGAGAGAGAGAGAGAGAGAGAGAGAGAGAGAGAGAATCTCTCACGGGTGTAGAATAAGAAATGTGTAACACTTTCGATCCCACTATTAAAAATGCACCTAGATTAATTAAATTTTCATCTAAGAATGAAATTTATTATTATTTTATATTTAAAGTGTCATTGTATAGTCCTGAAGATGAAGATGAAAGAAAAAATCTATCTCTTAATAGTGTATAACGGAAAGCGAAATAATATTCTTCATATCGCTTTATCCTATAGCATTATTAAATATATACAATGCAAAATCTATATCAATTTTATCTTACTATTTTTAATTAAATTGTTCAAATAATATATTAAAATAAACACATAAATAATATTAAAAAGAGAATAATCTCGTGCACGGCACGAGCTAACATACTAGAAACTAGTTAGATAGTTTTGTTGGTAGCTACTAGGACATTGTTAAAAATTAAAAATCACTAGGCTGCCGGATAAAAAACAAAATATTAAAATGTATAATTTTATAAATAACTAAACTTTTTTAAATGTACTATTCTTTAAAAATTGTTCTAGCAATATCCATCAAAGAAGGAAAGGAGTAAAGTCTAAAATTTACACCAAAATAGTTGAAAAATCCACATGTTATTTACGCCTATACTTGGACACAAGATTTAGAACCTGGACGAGGAATAAGCCAAGTTCGTAGATAAAGCCAAGTTCCTCCATCTTTAATTTTGATCTTTCAAATTTTTATTTCTGTTCCTAAATATTCTTTTATAAAACATGGATATATTTAATGATGTTTTATGATTTGTCCTTTACAAAAATAATAACATTCAATTAAATAATTTTCTCTTTCTTTATAAAATATGAAAATATCTAATTTATCAATATTTATTATTTTTTAATATATATACACAAAATTCTAAAAAGATAAAAAATTTGAGACAAATGGAGTAATTTTTGTGTACGACTAATTATATCAAAATTTTGTACCCTTCGACTCCGTACTTAATTATAAGACCCTTTAATAAAAATAATTTGTCTTTAAATATAAAAGACTATAAATTTCTAGACGCATTTATTAATTTTGTAAGGAATTTCTAGACTTCAAATACAGAACAAGACTTTATTCATAATGTTCTTTTTGATATTTTTAGGCATGCGTTATCTATAAAAAAGGAGCTTGTGACTTTTTAGACCGATCCAAATGACAAAAGAGGGTCTTAGACCGGCGGATACTATGGTGTATAGGGAAAAACATGCATGTGTAGACTTGACCGAGATTTTATCATTTGTGGGATTGAGGATCAAGGCTTTCACTATGAAATAGACGATCCTCAAAGTTACTTCAAACAAAATCGCCAAACATAAGAAATCATGTTGTGACGATCAAAGTTCAAAATATTGTTCTGACAATCATGTTTGAAATTAGTATATTGAAGATTAGTCTCATTATTATGATTATATTGGTATATGCTAGTATGACATTATTGAAGGGACCGAAATTCAAACTTCTAATTTCTCAATTCTTCACATTTATTTGTGTGATCTAAAACCACGGTAAATTACTAATAAAAAAATTATTAAAAATTAAAATGCTTAATTTTTTAATGTTAATTTTTTTAAAAATGCCCTAGCAATACCCATTAAAGAAGGAAAGGAGTATAGTCTTAAATTTAGACCAAATAGTTGGAAAATTATGTTGCAAAATCCATGTTATATTTTACATCTTACCTTGGACTCGAGATAAAGAACCTGGACGAGGAACAAGCCAAGTTCATAGAGAAGAATCACAACAACGTGCTTCTCTTGTACACATACCAAAATTTTGTAATTTATTATTATGACTAATATACCAAAATTTTGTACTACCTCCGACTTAATTATAAAACCCTTTAATAAAAATAGAACACTCTATACCTATCAAGCCCCGATACTTCAAAAATGGCAAAGTATCGTGTCCAATACCGATACTCGTCCGATACTCGGAGAGTATCAGACAATTAAAATTATTTTAAAAAATAAAAATAATTATCGATACGTGTCGGATACTTCTCCGATACACGTATCAAAGAAGTATCGGGAAAATAATATTTTTTTATGATAGAAATGGAGGAGATAAGACAGATACAATTTGTGTTTCCTCTTAAATAGTAAATGTTAGAGTATAATGTTATTGACAACCATGTGTTTTTTGGATGGTGTCAATGATGTTTTGTTTTTAGATAGTAATAATTATCATTTTTGGATAGTACTTAATTGACTTGAGATATGTAATTGTCACTTGTTTGTCCAGTTTGAGTAATTTGAATGTTAATTTATTATCTTTCTCAATTTTTGTTATGTTTATATATTGCGTATTTGTATATTTAATTTTAAATTTATTTTTAAGCAACGTATCGCGACCGTATCGTAACGGGAATTTTAAAAAATTTCTCGTATCGCTGTATCGGTATCGTATCGTATCGGCATCGTGTCGCGTATCGGGGCTTCATAGCTCTATACACAAGAGCACTTAGATGAGATGACGCGGGTCTCTTCTAACTTAACCAAGATCCTGGGTTCGATCCCTGGCTTGGGCATGCAGCAGTGTTAAAACTCTTAGGGAGAGTTTGCCACCCATTTGGGTCCCACAAGACTCGAGGGATTAGTCTCTGCAGTTGCGGGAATGGAATGTGATGAAGCGGAATGGAATAAATATTCCGTTCCGTTGTTTGGATATTTTTTTTAAAAAAAAGAACAAAATTGATGTTAAGTGCCGGTATGATATCATATTCAATTCCGTTTCGCTCCATTCTATTATTATTTTTCAAATTCAAATAATTGAATATTATTATATTTCATTCCGCTCCATTTCATTATATTTGATTAATCCAAATGGAGTTTAGGAGGGTACATGAAAAGAAAAACAGAATCAATGTATCTTAGTGTGTGTTTGATTTCAATTCTAGAAGAGTTAGAATTGATTCTGAAGGTGTAGAATTGATTCTGACTTGTTTGGTTTCTCAAAAGTAGAATTGATTCTGCCTCCAGAATTGATTTTACTTGAAGATAGAAATAGTAGCTTATGGTTTCTAGAATTGATTCTTACACTTTTACACTTAAATATTTTGTTCAACTCACTTGTATATGAAAGTATCCAAACATAAATCAATTCTACCAAAATCAATTCTGTTAAAATCAATTCTACCAAAATCAATTCTATCAAAAGTAAAACCAAACATACACTTAGTAAATCTTAACTAACTTAATTAAAGTCAAACATAACAATAATCACTTCTCTGATGCACTAGCTACTACTATATATATATTCTATGAATCTCTTCAATTAGTTATTCCACTTACCCTTGATGAAATAATGGATTCTTCTTCTCCTTTGTTGGGACCCCATCATGTTTTTCCCAACAGATTCAAAAGCAAGATTCTTCTTTTCTTTGTCGCTATCACCATCAGTTAGTTCACTATTTCCCTTTTTATTGCAACCACTTTTATAATTTTCATTCTTATTATTGTTTTTTTATTATTAAGCTCTCTTTGCATAAATTTGATTATAGATGAATATATGATAACCCCATTTGTGTATATTCATGATTCATCATTATCATGATGGGGAAAGTCCAAAGGTAACATTTTGTGTAGTATAATAAGTGATTTAGATGTATGAATTTTTAGATGATTGATTGTACAATGATGAATTTGAAGTGGAATATTTGACTGAAATTAGAGCAAAGTCTCTTGATTTTTGATATTCAATGGTTATTTCCAATAGAAATACCAAAAACTTGTATGTTTTATGAATGGGTTACAAATCCTATGGATTGCATTCTTAGGTAATGGGGTGGGGTTCCAATATGGGTAACGGCGGATTGAGTACTACTTGTACTTCATCTCTGTGGATCTAGTACCACTTGGTGTCTGACATGGTTCGGTTTTTGACACCGACGCATGTTACATTCGGTCACTTGCATGTTCTTAAATTATGACTTGTGTTGACGTGTCAGAGTCAATGTCGTGTGTGTCAGAGTCAATGTCGTGTATGTCATCCTTGTCTGTGTCGGTGTTTCATATATAGCAGTGGTGAGAGAGGGGTTGAAAGTGAGCTAATTGTGGTGGATGGGCATACAAAATTTAGAGAGGGATTGATGGAATAGCTTATAATTAGGTTTGAAGAAGAATAAGGGAAGAGGTTGTGGTAGGAAAGGATACTCTCTTTTAGAAAGATCTTTAGGTGGGTGTGATGACGTGTTGAAAAACCTGTTGCATAGTCTGTTTAGTATTGCAGTGGATAAGAATGTAAAGGTAATGGAAGTGTCGATGTTGTCTTAAGGTAGAAGAAGGTTGACGTGGAATTGGTGAAGGAAGTTGTTTCAATGGGAGGAAGATATGTTAGAAGAACGTCTGGTAGCTGGAAAGATGTGGAATCAGAATTTATAAACCATTTATTCTGAGCGTCCGGTTTTCGCATACATGTGGAGTCAATTAACAGTGTGGTGGAATGAATAAAATACTAGCTCATCATATTTTAGTCAATTTTATGGACTGGTGAATGGTGGTCGAGCGATTAATATTTAATAACAGTGTGGTTTGCTGGTGTGTGGTTGATTTGGAAATGAAGTTTAATAGTTGCAAGAGGAAGCATATGGAGTGGATATTGCTGGAAGGCTTTTCAAATATATGGTGCTATGATATAACAGTATGCTAGGATTTAGGGGTATTATGTTTTCGATCAGTATCTGATCTATGTGATTCTGAAATTATAATTGTTGTCAGCATTTGGAATTGTTAACGACTATTAGTTGGTAATGGAGTTAATAATATGTGTTGTGTTTTAGCCTCTTGTCTGGAGTGACAAATATATGATGGCGAAACTGTTATAGATTGAAGATCTATAAGCTTGTGCAGGTGTTGAAATGGAAAATTGAGAAGAAAAAAAAGGGCGGATATAGAGAATGAAGTCACTGAAACATTAAAGAGGCACTTCAATATAAAGAATGCAGGTATTGATGTTGAACTGATGAAGGATATGCATATGGAGGATCCAATGAATGGCACTATAAAGTTTTACTTCCTCTTGAATCTAAAACAGTGAGAACAAAAACCATTGAGGGGGATAGTTACATGCATTATAATGTTCTGTAGATAGACACGGATCTATAATTAAAATCGCATGGTTGCATGTTTGAATACCTTGTTCTTGATTTATCTAATTGGTTTGAACCTTCCTTTTCCTCTGATTATTCTTGGATTATCTTCATATAAACAAGAAAGGTTAGTCTTTTAGTTGTTAGTTTCATTTATTTAATTGAGATTGTGTAAATAAGCTAAGCATTCACTTGGAATATGGTATAGATTATAGGAAAGATACACATGAGGGTCATTGCCTCACTGGTATATTCTAACATTTTTCTTTTTTGTAAACGCCAAAGAAGTTTTATTAACACACCAAAATGGAACAAGTGATACAGAGGAAATTATCAGTATAATGAGCTGTAATTGTCTCACAGCACCATCACACTGTGTACAAGAGCCACAGCACCAATTGTTGGTACTTGGTAGTGTATTAGGCAGTGTAATCTATGCTTCATGTATCCGGAACTTTAGTTCCGACTTCCCTTTCTCATACTCCCACGTCCTAACATGTCAGATTTAAAACCATCAAGAAACACTGCTCCATCTATACCAGCAGTATCCATAGGAGGTGGCTCTATTTTCTACCAACAATCACAGCAGCCGCAAACATAATTTATCCTTCGTATACTGTAACATTTTGTGCCGATATATGTGGTTCACACTGATGTAATTTGATTATCATATTAATCTATTGTATCTGATGCTAACTGCAATTCTTTTCTTTTCTAGTTGTTGGGTTAGCAGTAAGAGGCGACATAAAATTTGAGATATTGAAAGGGACAGAGAGATATAATGAGGGAAAAACAGTCAATGAGAGAAATGTTATTGAATCAGAAATCGGAGTTGTTGCAGCTGATGATGCTCGCTGTTCTGCAGTTGGTGTTTCTATGCTTAAGCTTGGTGGACATGCGGTTGATGCTGCAGTGGCAGCCGCGTTATGCGCTGGTGTTGTTTTACAAGCTTCAAGTGGCATAGGAGGCGGTTCTTTCATGGTTGTGAAATCTTCTTCTAGCTCCAAAGCCCAAGCTTTTGACATGAGAGAAACTGCTCCTTTAGCTGCTTCACAGGTTTGAGATTAACTCTTTGCTAAACCATTGAAATGGTTGATACCCACGATTGAAATTGCTGAATTGAACCAAATTATATTTGATCATTTTCCTTTGCAAAAATCTGCAAAATTGATTGAAATATTGAAAGATAGCAAATAATATATCATTCCGATGATTTTCCTTTGCAGAAATCTGCTAAAATACAACTTACATTTGTGTAAATGTTTACTGTCAAAGCAGAATATGTATCAAACCGATCCCGATGCTAAGTTCATAGGTGCCTTGTCGGTGGGAGTTCCTGGTGAGTTAGCTGGCCTTCATGCAGCCTGGTTGAAGCATGGAAGATTGCCATGGAAGACCTTATTCCAACCAGCTATAGAATTTGCAAAAAATGGTTTCGTAGTGTCTCCTACTCTCAGTGATTACCTAGCTAAAGATGAAAATAAGATAATGAATGATCTTGGGTTGAAAAGTATATATGCACCTAAGGGAATTTTGTTAAAAGAAGGAGAGATTTGTAGTAATGTGGAACTTGGGAAAAGCTTAGAGATATTGGCAGAGGAAGGGCCACAAGCTTTCTACAACGGTACCATTGGTGAGAAGTTAGTAAAGGATGTTATAGAAGTCGGTGGCATTATAACAATGGAGGATTTACGAAATTACAAAATGGAAATTACAGATGCACAGACTGTAAATGTGATGGGATACACCATATATGGAATGCCACCTCCTTCAAGTGGAACACTAGCGCTTTCTCTGGTTTGTAGATTCATATTCCTCCTTTAATTTATGATATTTCCATGTACTGTAGATATCATGACCTTATCCTCGTTTTTATAGACAAATACTGAAAATATAGACAATGTATGCAGTTTTGGCCCAAGTGTTGGAATGGTATTCAGATTACCACACAGTCACACAATCACACATCGGTGGCCGTTGGATCAATATCAGACGGTCTAGATTTTAATGCAGACTTTGATATTTTTTTAAAATCTAAGCATGAAATTTGTCTGTTCGATATCGATACAACAGCCACCAATGTGCTGATTGTATGAATATGCTAGATTCCTGACAATATAAAAAGAATTTTATACATATGTCCAACACTTCAATCACATTCGCCATAAGGACACTATATTTTATTACTTTTCTAAAACTTGTCCTCAAATATCTACAAAGTGAGATATGGTTGGACGTTTGTATAAAACTTTTATACACTTCTATTAGTACATGCTCATTAAACTTCGGTTGAACAGATCCTAAACATCTTGGACAGTTATGGAAGTCCGGATGCTGCAAAGGGAAATTTGGGTATTCATAGACTCATAGAAGCAATGAAACATATGTTTGCTGTCCGAATGAACTTGGGGGATCCCGACTTTGAAAACATTAGTCGAACTGTATCCGAAATGCTTTCCCCATCTTTTGCACAAACTATTCAGCGCAAGATACTTGATAACACTACTTTCCCTCCAGAGTACTATATGTACAGGTGTGGTTTGAATTTGAACGAAAACTTTACCTTTTTGCATGATATGTTGCATACTAAGTTGGTAATATCTAAAGGGTATATCCATTGCATGCAGGTGGAGCCAACTTAGAGATCATGGAACAAGCCATTTGTGTGTTGTAGATGCTGATAGAAATGCTGTATCACTAACAACATCTGTAAATTGGCATTTTGGAGCGGGGGTTCGTTCTACTTCAACTGGTATTGTGCTCAATAACGAAATGGACGACTTTTCCATACCAACTGATATATCCCCAGAAAAACTACCTCCGGCACCAACTAATTTTATTGAACCAAGGAAAAGGCCATTGTCTTCCATGACTCCTATTATCATCACAAAGGTATTGCTTACAGCACAAGAAATAAATTGTTAATGTTACAAGTACATTCTCCCAATTCTATGAATAAGAAACCAATTGTTGAGATTATTCACTTTATCCTCTAATGTGAATCTTTCACTTTAGAACAAAAAATCTTTACTTGATACGATATAGACTATATAGACACAGGCACACAATTTTAATATGATAAAGTCATGTAAAATTCCTTCTTCTATGCTTTGGTATAGGATGACCAATTGGTCGGGGTACTTGGAGGAAGCGGTGGAATGAACATTATTCCAGCAGTGTCTCAAGTCTTTGTTAATCATTTCATCTTAGGAATGAAACCTTTAGATGCAGTTTTGAGACCAAGGATCTATACCAAGGTTCTAACTCTTCTGTATTTAAATAGTTTCTTTATGTATGATTTTCCTAACTTTTATCTAATTGTGATCTTTATCTCATGTAGCTAATACCAGATTGTGTTTGCTATGAGAACTTGACTGCTTATAATGGTGATCACATTGAGCTTTCAGAAGATAGTAGGTTTTTCCTGAAAGAGAGAGATCATCAGCTAAGTGAATCTGGAGGAAAAGCTGTTACTCAGCTTATTGTTCATACTCCCAAAACACCTATTAATACTAATAGGAAAATTGGTGAAAACACCAATTCACATGCAAAGCATGGCACACTAACAGCAGTAAGTGACCCGAGAAAGGGTGGTTTCCCAGCTGCTGTTTAAGTTAAATCGATCAATTCATATCGAAATTTGTAAAATTCAAAAAATGTCAATATATAAATCATTATTTTCATCGGAACCTTTGTCCTGTTATTGTTACAGTATTTTCATGTATAGTACTTGGCTCGAAGCTATTGTTGGAAGGATGAATAAAATGATTTGGTTAGTTCTTTTGAGTTCTGTTTGTTAATTATTGAATACTTGAGAATTCATATAATGTTTCTTTGGTAAGTTGTTGCAGAACATTTGAGTTTTAAACCATATATTTCATCCAAGCTACAGATGGTTTGAAAGAAGTTCAGGTTTATGTGATTTCAGCCTATTTATTATTACCTATACATTTGGTTACACTGATTAAGCACAAAAATTCATCTAATATGATTCTATACAATCATAGGGACATGAAGAATATTAATCGATTTGAGCTAAGCCATCAAGCTTGAACAAGCCCATTTATTAATTTAGATGTGTAATTGATAAAAAATAAAAATAAAGAAGAAAATTAAACATAATGGCATAGATATTTGCTAACAGAATGTAATGAAAATTTAAATAGAGTTTTGTTGCTCAACTGATAAGTTATTTCTACATATAATCTCATAATTTACTTGATAGTAATTGTGATATGCACCATTGACAAGACACATTGCATACAAGATAGTAATATATCTCTTGGTGAAAACAAGAAAAACAACTAATTATTTGTTCCTCCAATTGGCAGAATGCTTTCCTTGTATATTATTACCTGACTAGTCTCACACACTTCTTTGAAACCAACCTCCTCAATCATCTCGGTACATAAATCAAGCCAAACTAGTTGATTATCTTTTCTTTTGAAAAATATTTCCCCTTTGGTGCCCATTCCGATAGGACGATCAACACAAGGTAACGGTCCAACAATAAAGACTTTAGTCCATGATTCCTTGAAACTGAGTTCACCCAAAATTGATATGTGAAACATAGTAGTCTCTTCATTAAATGAAATCACGGCAATGGATCCATTTAACATCACCAAATTTATCCATGACACTTTAAATTCAGAACAATCATCCTCGTCTAAGGATATGTGTGTTAAGGGTATGGGTGTTATAACAAACTCCTCATTACTCAAGTAAAATGACACCATACATAGTCCAGTTGGGCAATTTCCTCTACACAACCAATGACACACTCCATCCGTGTAGACTTGAGTTCCATCCATACGATACATAGAAGACGGCATGTCAACATTAAGATTCCTCCATGAGTCACTTCTTAGACTATACATCTCCCAAAAGCCGTATAAAAATACATTTGTTTCACTATCTGCTAATGGTTCATTGATATCACAAAAAAAGCGTACAAAACGAATGACCTTATAGTCATCCATATCACTGTCATATCCAAATCCATGAAGATTAGACAAACAAACAAGATTAACAAAATCCTTAGACAAATCTTGGATAAACAACTCAACTACAGGATTGGGAGGAATTAGCTTAATTTCTTGGGTAGCTGGGTTCCACAATGTAATGTTGCCAAGATCATCATTCATGAACACAAAATATGCCATTAATACTACCAAAACCAAAGATACGATATAAATATTGGTTCGTAAATGGATTTGAGTCCAATTTAACTTTATTCTCAAACATCTCACCAGAAAGACAATACAAAACTTCTTTAAAAGGTTCAAAAAACTTCAAAAGGAGAGATGCTTGGTTGTCATAAGAACATCGATGCAAATTAGATAAGAAATTACCGCGGAACATCTTCATGAAATGATGGTTTGCAAATAAGAGTGACCATGATTTGCAAACGAATCCAAATCGCTTCAAAGATTTAAGAGGGAGTTTCAATAGAATAGTGAAGGCAATTTCTTCAGGTATATACTTGTTGATCGTTGCATTTGTTTCAGGCGCCGCCGATTTCTTCTCCATCGAGACGAACTTTGCTTGCAAATTGCAACCCTAACCCTAACCTCAATCTCTCTAATTTTTTTGAAAGATTTTCTATCTCTTAACAATTAATATAGGCTTTTTATATCTTCAAAAAGTATATGAGAATTTAGTGAATACACATTATTTTGTTTTTTAAAATTCCAAAGCGGGCGCCCTGCTTTGTTTAGGCCCATTCAAAAGTGCGGCGGAGTAGGGAGGACTAACTTAAGAGTTCGAGCTCAAATATTATGCCCACATCATTTATTAACAAGTTGGTGGATTGGTAGGACGACCCGCCAAATAATTTTTATTTTATTTTATAGTTTCTATACTAATATATTTGCTACATGATTTTCAATTTATTTTAAACAAAGAATATTTTTCAACGCATAACATAAATTTAAATAACTCAAAAGATTAAAAAACTATTACTAATTGGTAATGATTAATAATTTAACATGAAAGACATAAATTGGACGATGCCCAAATTTACAAGATAACAAGCATACATGAACTGATTTGTGGTCTAATAACATTGGACTAAATAAAAAACAAATAAGTCCAAGTAGATGGAAAATTGACACAAGAGATGTAACAAAAGAATTATTTTCAAGAAAACTATTCGGATCAGAAAAGAGTATAAACATTGTTAATAAGAATTTATTGTTTTTATTGCAATATAATATAACTAATGTTCTATAATTCCATTTGGCATCGAGGTCCTTAGTCGTATAGTCATTATAAGATAATTATGTGTCATTGGTGATGATTATGTTTGATATGCAATTCAAGAACTACAAACAATTGAACTCAGTGAAAGTCATGCATGGTCTTCTACTTACTTGAGCTTGATAACCTTTTGTGGAAGTGATTTGCATGGAATTGGGAACATGTTGCGTATTCGAGATGCTAGTTTCGATATGCTTCCAGCCACATGAAAATATAGATTTGTCAAAAATCATTCATTCATAATTTTATACATACATCATATATCATGTCAAACTCAAACATATAACTTGGCAATTTTATAACTTATACCTGTAAGCTGAAATTACATAGATGACCGTCAAGGAAATGGTGCGCAATCTCATTGAAATCAGTCACGCGACTGAAAATGACACAAATTAAAGACGTAAATGTTTTAATTGTTAGCAAAATAATGAGTCTGTTTTTTTTTTTTTTTGAAACGGCTAAATTTTATTAAAAGACAACTCCTCCACAAGAAGTGAAAGGAATTATCGAATGAGTCTGCTGAAATAACTAACCTTTGCTAAAATAAAATGTGAACTTTGTATCATCATACCTAATGCAGAAAACATGTAAGTTACGCTGAAAACCATTCAATCGTCCATGAACCTGCACATACATTCCATTCCTAAAATTGAAAATGAAATTTTAGTTTGTACATTAACAAAAAGATAAAAACCAAAAGAATGCTGATCAGTGGTAAGATGAAGTTGATGAGAAAGCTTAAATAAGTGATTAAAATAAGTAACTTTTCTTGTCAGTCTAAATATAATACTAATTGCAAAATTTATGTAGGAAATGCTTAAGACAAAATTTATCGTGTGTCATTAAATTAAGGTAGAAATTTTATTTACAATAAAGTATTTAAAAATTGTTATGAAAATGAAATATAAGTGAAACTTATTTTTTCATGTAAAACTTATTAAATCATCTAATATTTTATTAAAGCTATTGTCCCGTGTTTATTTTTCAAGAAATTATAATTAAAATATTCAAAGAACCAAACCACGTTGGTGTGTGTATGCGTAAATTCTTTGAAGTTTAATTTTTACAATAGTATATAGTTGAGAGTTATTCTAAGCGTTCTCTTTTTGGAAAAATTATCCTAGAAGATCAAAACGATTAATGTAAGCTGTGCAGAAAATATCTTCATAAACATTTATCAGGTAGGAAAACAAGTAGTAGGTGGTGTAAGTGAGATTAGGCGATGAACTAGACAGTTCAGGCAGTAATCATAGGCAATAGTCCATGATGATGCAGCGAAAGAGCGCAAAGTATAAATAACAAACATACCTTGAAGTAGCTTGTTTCCGGATGCATTCTGTTTGTTGGATTGCAAGTTCCGGTCGCACTTTCAGAAATTAGCAATAGTTCAGTTTCAGAAATGAGGAGGGAAGCAGAGTCCCTACAACCATAGCCACTGGCAACATAAATTTGACACTTGAAATTTGAGGATGTCCGTACTTGTCCTGTCCATTGATCACACCAACTCAATATGTCCTGTCCTTCGATAGCAATGTCGTTGCTGCATGAGCACCACTTTGAACAACTAGGATCATATAGGTTGTACTGATTATAGAGCCGATATTCTTTCAGTTATTGACTACTTCGCAAAATTATACTGCCATATCAAAATGATTAAAGTAAATGGCAAAAAACATATTCTTAACTAACATTAGTCAGGTAAGAAAGAGGTTCAAAATATCATAACATAGCATATTCTGTATAAAATTCAAAATAACTATCCAACATCCTTAGACCAAAATAGAAAACATAAATTGAAAGGTAAATTCAAATCAATAATCACAATCATTCAATCCTCCTAGTGAAAACAAGAAAAATAACTAACTACTTATTCCTACAAGTGGAAGAATATTTTCCTTGTATACTATTATCTGACTAGTATCATCCACTCCTTTGTATCCAACCTCCACAGTCATTTGAGGGAATGTTTTCCTTAAATCAAACCAAACTAGCTCTTTATCATCTCTTATGAAGAATATTTCTCCTTTTGTCCCCGCTCCAATAGGATGCTCAACGCAAGGCAAGGGTCCAACAATTAAAAGTTTAGTCCAGGATTCCTCTACACCGAATTCACCCAAAATTGATATGTGAAAAGTCATATCTATATGATATGAGATCAATGCAATAGATCCATTTACTACCACCAAGTTTATCCACGATGCTTTAAATACAAAATAATAATCATCTTCGTCACCGGGTATGGGTGTTGTGTTGTACCCTTCATTGTTCAAGTAAAATGATACCAAACACGGTCCAACGATGTAATCTTCTTCAGACAACCAATGACGCACTCCGTCCATGTAGACATGAGTTCCTTCAGGATATAACGACGTAGCTGGCATGTCATCATCAAGTTTCTTCCAGGAGTTACTTTTTAGGCTATATATTTCCCAAAATGGATACAAAGCTTCATATCCTAACTCTTCAATAAATGTACATCCGCCAGCATGTTCGCCCGTAAAAGTTACATAACGAATGACCTTATAGTCATTTGTAAGGTGGTCATAACCGAATCCATGAAGATGAGTATCAAAATGAAGACTAACAAAATCATTATCAATTTTTTCGTCCGACTCAATTGAGTCAATTACCTCACTGTAAGGAAGGCGCTTGATTGCCTGTGTAGCAGGGTTCCACAATATAGTTTCACCACAATAACCATCGTCATAGAGACAAAGTGTGCCATTAATACTACCAAAACCAAAAATACGAGTACAAAAACGGTTTCGAAATGGATTTGAGCAATTTAATTTGACCTTATTTTCAAAGCTCTCACCATAAAGAGAATATAAATCGTATTTATCTTGTCGAAAGTCAGAGACCATTAGAAGGAGAGATGCTCCGTCGTAATAAGAACAACGGTGAGTATTAGAAAATAAGTTAATACGGAACATGTTGATAAAGTTATAATTTTGAAATAAGAGAGACCATGATTTGGCAACGCATTCAAACCGTTTCAAAGATTTAATAGGCAATTTAGATAGAATGGAGAAGACAATGTCATCAGGTATATATATGTTCACCTTTTCATTAGTGCAAATCAGTGATTTCTCCATCATTGATTGTGGAGATTAGTGTATGCTGTTAGGGTTTGGTTGTTTCTACGTACTTGCGAAGACTAGTGTTTGTTTCTCCATTCTTGCCTTTCTTTTTCAATCTCTCTCTCTCTTCCTTCCTATAGGCGGCTTTTATTTAGAATATATACTACCTCTGGTCACCAACAAAAGAAAAAGGACACCATGCACAAAAAAAATTACTACCTCTAGTATGATATATAAGCAACATTTTACTTTCTAAATGTTATGAAAATTATTACTCGATGTCCATATAGGTCATAGGCCCGTGTAATTGGCCCATTATGTTTATCTATATATAGATACTATGTATCATTGTATTGTAACCCTAATCCTAATGATGAATAATACATGCTATTCTTTCTCTCCTCTTTCACTTCTTCATCTGTATTATTGCTATTATTTATATCCGTTTATAACACGTTATCAGCACAAGACTCTACCACGTTATTATTATTGAAAAGGTATGTACACAAAACTCTTATCATTTTATTTTGTGTATTAGCCATGATGTTCATTATCATTTCAATATGCTACAAATCAAAGAACCGTGTACTTTAATCTTTCTGTTATTTGATTAAGTTTAGTAACACATGAAAAGTTTAAAGTGTTACAATGTATTTGTATCATATGGCTTACTTGTTAGTGGTGATTCCCCGAAGGATTTAATGTTCATGAGACATATATTTCCTAATATTGAACAGATAACTTAATAAAATGGATAAGTCTATTTGTGTGCACATATATGAAAATGACAAATATTTGTCCATTTTTAGAGAAAAGATTTGGAAATGAACTTGTTATATCATGATGATATAAATTTGACCAGAACTCCTGAAGAACTCTTGAAATTTATTGATTAAAAAAAGGGTTTGATATTAACAAATATAATTTGTTGTCACTTAATGTGAACAAAGATCATTTCATGTCTAAAGAAAATGATCAGTTATTTAAATTGGTCTTGAAGAACCATATTTTCGTTCCGTTAAGAACACTAATGCATTTTGCTAATTATATATGTGATAATATTAATATACTCAAAGATATTTGAACAAAGTCAAGTATATAATTTGTATTTTAAAGATACAACAATATTCTCCGATTATGTGGAAGTTTTAGCATTACATCAAGAAAGTTGACAAATACGATTTTATTGAGCTTTGTGATTCTACACATACAAAAAACTTGAAGAATATAACATTGCATCAACGACTAATTCAGAGAAGAGTATATCAAAGGAGATAAAACTGGATATTTTTACAAAGTTATCGTCAAGTAAAGCTTATGATCAACTAGATAGCAGATTAATTGTTCTTCTCGGTCTCACATATAATTGTCTTCATGAGGGGGAGATATAATTGTGTTCTGCACTCTTTTTCCCTTCACCATGGTTTTGTGTTTTCCTGTTAAGGTTTTTAACGAGGCAGTTCAAACACAAAGGATGTTGTACTCTTTTTCCTTCACTAAATTCACTACAAGAAATTCTCTTATTACCCACGACCTTGTGGTCGTGGATAATTTTAAGAGTATTGAAGACTTACCCACGGCTATACCGTCTATAAATTTAAATATTTATTATGAATCTATTAATATCATTACTTATGCATAAATAAAATTAAACACTTAGACCATCTTCAATGGTAGTACCTATTTCAATAAGAAGTGGTACCTATTAGGTACTACCATTGGACCAAAACACTTTTTAGTATTTATTAGGTACCACTTCCTAAATAAGTACCCTCTCTCTCTTCATTAAGAAATATTTTTGTGGGACATATTTATAAAGATGTAGAATTATTGATGAGATGTAGAGTTTTTGTGGGCCCTATATAGAACTTTTTAGAAGGTGCTGGGTTGGAGGGATTGAGTACTTAACAAATATTATTATTAAAAAATTATAAAAAAGTGATGTGTACAAATGAGACCCGGTTAAGTACTCAAAATTAGAGTGCTCCATTGTGGATGCTCTTAATTGGCTAACAATAAGTTATTGCTACCTTTAAAAAAAGTTGTTATGCGTAATTAACTAACACAAGTAGTTAAGACTCTTTATTTAAATGAAATTCTTAAAGATTGTCCGGAGACATTAGCAAGATTTTATTTATTTTTTTTAAATTGAAACAAATAAGAAGAGGGCAAGGTTATAAAAACAAAACTCGCTCGTTTTCTTTCTTTCTCGTGCGCTTTCTCCCAAATTCCCAATCGCAGCTCTCAATCTCTCTCTTTCCCTCACTGCTCAATCTCCCGGCTGATCTCAAATCCACCATTCCGTTCTGATTCCGCCGCACGCAGTGGCGTAGCACCAGTCACCACCGCCGTCCACCGCTCTCAGCCTCTCACTCTCTCTCCCTCTCGCACAGATTTGATTATTTTGAGCCTTTGAGGTAAGCAAACTCTAGATTTGGCTTGATTTCCTATACAAACTCTATTTTATGTTTCTGTTTCTGTTAAGCTGTTTTGAATTTTAAATTTGTTAAGCTGTTTTGATTGTTAAGTGATTATATAAATAAGCTGTTTTGAATTTTAAATTTGTTAAGCTGTTTTGATTGTTAAGTGAATATATAAATAAGCTGTTTTGATTGTTAAGCTGTTTTTATGTCCAATTTAACTTCTGTTAAGCTGTTTTGAATTTCCAATTTAACTTCTTTGATGAGGAAGTTTTTGGTTGATAGAGCAAGGTTTTTGGAAAATATTGGTTTGTGGAGAGCTAAAATATAGGGTTAGTGGAGACTACTATGGGGAAAAGAAGCAGAAACCGTGGAAAGGAAAAACACAGGAGAACAAGGTCTGGTACTTCAATAGTGAGAAGAAGAGCTCTAAGTCATAGAGAGGAAAACATCGACATCAACTGTCCAAGAGGTGAGTAATCACACCCGTTAAAACCCTCCATGGTATATTAACTTTAGAAATTGGGAAGAAAATTGGAGATTTTGAGTATCAGTACATAGTGTATGGTTTATTTTGATAAAACCTAACTCTCTTAAATTGGGGTTCTATTAATTCCAACTTTTAATTAGGGATTGATTTACTGTGTTGAATGGCTAATTATTAAGGGGAGCGCATGACTTCAAGCCTTTAGTGGAAATCATTTCTAGTTCTTAACATGCTATTAGTTGCAACTTACAGTATATGTTTGTTTTCATTTATTCATGCTTCTTGTGTGTTATGTGAATTATTAGAGAGGTTTAGTGCAAATTAAAAGGTAGAACAATTAAGGATAATTATAAAGATACTTTGATTGCCTTTTGAACCACATGAATGTTCTGTTTTGGATAGGATACCCATACTGTGATTTCAATATTGTAGTAACCCTTTTGTTAACTTTCCTTATGGAATTATGAATGGTTTCCTTGGAGATTGGTATGATAATTCGTACAGTAAATGTCACATCACAGAGATTGTTATAACAAAATTCTTGTAACGTTATAAAGGAAATAGTGATGTTTGGATTACTAGATTTTGAGGGGAGTTTTGTGAATTGGTCCACGTACAAGTCCTTTAAACAATTGGTCTATGCTAGATTGAAGTAATAAGTTATATTTTAAAGGTTACCAAATACATAATGCTATAATTAATTTATGGAAATGTTATTATAAATATGTTTGAGATGAGCTTATAATGCTCCATATAGATAGGTCTTGTACCTCATATGAGATGAGTTTTGAGATCCATATAGATAGGTCTTGTACCTCACATGAGATGAGTTTTACACTCCATATAGATAGGTCTTGTACCTCATATGAGATGAGCTTTATGCTCCACATAGATGGGTCATATACCCCATATTAGATGAGCTGGAGCTCCACATGATGAGATGATATTCACTTCATAGAATAGAATACATCTCCATATAATAATGAGACTTGAATTGAATTCTTTTATTATTATAACTATGAAATATTACTAATTGGTAGAGGTAAGAGTTTGGATTGATTACGAGAAAATGACTATTTTGAGCTAGATAAATTATTTGTATTACTTATGTATCTTAAGGACTATTTTAAAAGAAAGCGGATACCATGGTTGATTTTCCGGTTACCGCGCCGGCTGAAGACAATACTTATTTCTTTAATTGTATGTATTATTCACTGGGATTTTGTATCTCATTAAAGTGTTGTTTTCAGAGACACGGACTGTGACGGAGACAGTGGGCGATGTCGAGAGCTGAGGAGTTCGACATTCTATAAGTGTTAGTTCATTAAATTAGGATGTTAGTTTGAGAATAAATAGATAGAAAGTTTACAAGGAACTTTTATTATGGAGATTAGCTATTAAATGCCCAGTTTTGAGTATTGTGATATTATACGGATTTGTAGATGTATAACGTACTATGGATTTTATAATGTTAACTTTAAGAGACTTAGTTATATTTTTAAGTTTTATTTTTGGGATGATATTTTTCCTTCTAATTAACGGTCAATGATAAAAGCACAAAATTAGACGTTACAAATTCTGTGTTTAATTCTCTAAGGATCTTGACTCTTATATTTAATGTATTTGCTCTTATGTTTCACTAACGTGCAGACGGATACTAACGTGTTTGTCTGTTTGATTTTTTTATTACGCTAACGTGTTTTATGCACATGTTACACGTCTGATATCAAATGCAAAAGGGACAACATGTAACCAAGAACTTGAACCTATCATCAACACTAAGCACTCTCACATTCTAAGAGTCCCTTTCTGGATTGAGAAGGGAATTTTATCTCAATGGGTGTCGCGATTCGATATCTATCCTTATTTAGAAAGATTTGCTCAGGCACGTGCATTCAATCATATCCCGATTTTGTTCTCCTCTCTTACATATTTGATAATTTGGTTATGTTGTTATGATCCATTTTTTATCATGTATTTTCATCATAAGCATGATTCTACTACCAAGATTCTTGAACTTATGGATGGTAAACCTGACCTCATTATTGGAAATTATACCGATGGAAACTTGGTGTCATCCTTAATGGCGTCGTAACTCAGCTGCTAAATGGAAACTTGGTGTCATCCTTAATACCGATGGAGAAGACAAAATATGAAGATTCATATGCTAAATGGAATAGTTTTGATGAAAAGTATCACTTTTCAAGTCAATTCACAGCTGATATAATCTCAATGAACTCTGCTGATTTCATCATAACTAGTACATACCAAGAAATTGCTGGAAGGTTAACCTTTTTTCTATTGAATTATACATAAATTCTAATTGTTAATATTATCTTGAAATGTAACATTTTTTCATTGTTTTGTAACTTTTGTATCATCAGCAAGGATAGACCAGGACAATATGAAACTCACACTGCAGTCACAATGTCAGGTCTTTGTCGCGTTGTCTCTGGCATTAATGTGTTTGATCCAAAGTTCAACATTGCTGCTATGTAGTTATTTTAAATTGCATTTCCACTATACTCAGTGAGTATTTTCTTGGTCTTTTTCTAGTTTTTCCGTATGCTTTTGCAGCCATTACTGTTTTTGGTCCTAGTATGTTTTCTTGTCCTTTTTAAGAAGTCCTATACAAATGGTAATTGATTTTGTAGGATTGAGTTAGGAATAGTGACTTTCTTGCTTGCAGTTGGTACAACTGAGACTGGTTTGATTGAATATTTTAGATTTTTAGAACTGTTCAGAAACCAAGAAGCACTTATATATTAAAGGATCATTTATCTGTAATCTAGTTTCCTATCTCCCATGAGGGAGTGTTAGTTGAGTCCTTTTCATTTTAAAACAAATTTGGATGCATGTGTTTGAATCAGATGTTGAAGGGAGTAATGTTAAATAAGTCAATTATGAGTTGCAACTATCATATGCATATATAGGCAGCATAAATGCTTGTTGTGAATTATTACAAACACAAAAGAGTAGTGATACATAGACTGTCAAACAACTTAGCTGGCGCATTATCAACTGTATAGTCTGTATTGTTAAAATATTTATTTCTATGTTTTTTGGGTTATTTGATAAACAGCTTCAGAACTAACCAAGTTATGACTATTTTTAAATTTCTTTTACTTGAAACTAAATCATGTTTGGCCTTAGATAAAAATGTAACACTTCACATGGTAGTGAGTGTAACTTACTAATATCTATTTAAAGGCAGAGAGTGTTGTACCCTACCAAAAAGGCAAAGAGTTTGAAGTTGGAGATTTGCAGTTAGTTTTTGTCTTGTATTTTATATGACTTGGGTAGGAAATTTGCCTTAACTTATGTGGCCATGATTAATCTCTAGATTATGTTTGTTTCTGAGCTTCCGTTGGTTATTAACATTAATATATTTGTCTTAGGCATATATCTTCATATTTAATTTTGTGTGTATATATATAGTGCTAATACAGGATTTTGGTTTTTCGTTCTAGCAGGTGCTCTTTGCCGATGAAGCGGAGTTGTAATTGAAGTTTTTTCAATTGCGTAATTTCCATTCGTTCTGGTGACAAGGGACGGGGTCCTGAATGGTCTCGTGTTATTGGACTCAATCTTAGTCTCGGACATCAGGAATCCAGTGCAGTGGTCTGGTCTGAGCATCAGGTAGTGCTGAGGATTTCTGCTGCAGTTTCTATCGTCTTCGTAAAGAGCATCAGTTGCGGTTTTGTTTTTTCGCAGCTGAAATTACTATGGTGGATTGGGTTGCTTTGTACTAATAACCTTTTTCTATTCCCGTGCTTTGGGGTGTATTTGTTTTTGAATAAAAAAATTTATTTTTTACTATATATAAAATAGTTCATATACATAAAGTTCTGTTTGTGTTTATTAATATTTAAATTTGTATTTTATGATGTGTTTTAATTTTAAACTGATATATTGTAGAAAAAAGTTGTTTGTTAGCCTTAAGATGAGGTTGAGAATATCTTAAGGGAAATGGCTCACGAAGGAAAAGCTGAGGAGAATGAAAATAGAAGATAGAAAATGTTGCAAAGGATGATGCTCGAGTTGCACGAGAGGAAAGTTGAAGAGCAAATCAGCGCACAAAAAATTTGGAGCGACAAGTGAAGAAATTGACGCAGAGTGTTGCTTGCGTCAAGGGTGACCAACACTGTCGTCATTGAGACTATGATAAAGATGACTATGACAACATGGATGACTTTGTCGACAACTTAGATTAATTATTTGATTATGTTTTATTCTTATTTTTTAGACTTATTTTATTGACTGATATTTGAGACTTATTTAAGCTATAGACTATATTAGTTTTTATCTTGAGAATCATAGATGTTTATTAATGTCAAACTTGATTGAAGTTATATAAAAATCATCATATTTTGGTCTATTTTTATTGATTACAACTGATATATAATTATTATAACAAACACGAACACGAGCATTATAGATAGTTTAATCGATGGTAAATTAAAGGTGTTTTCTACCCACGAATTACCCATGGTGTAGCCGACGGTAAATTACTCACGGATTTTCGGCCGTGGGTAACTATTTCCAACGAGGCTTTTTCCCACCACCCTCTGGTCGTGGGTAATTCGTCACTAGTTCAACGTTACCCACGGCTTTTGTCAGTTACCGATGGCCTTTTTTGTGAGTAATAGAAGAAATTCTTGTAGTGATTTTTTTCCACTGGGTTTTTTCTAGTAAAGGTTTTAATGAGGCATGTCCTCGATGGACATCCAAGGGGGAGTGTTATGAATATTATTAGTGGATGTCCATATAGGTCATAGGCCCATGTAATTGGCCCATTATGTTTACCTATATATAAATACTATGTATCATTGTATTGTAACCTTAATCCTAGTGATGAATAATACATGATATTCTTTCTCTCCTCGTTCACTTCTTCATCTATATTATTGCTATTATTTATATCCGTTTATAACACTAAATTTATTATAAAAGTAATGTATATCTAGATAATAATATAGACTAGATACATTAAAAAAAATCAGCTTGAAAAAAAAAATTATACCAACACTACTATAAAAAGTTGAAATACCGACTGAATTTAGAGACAGAATATATTTCTTCTCTAATAGAGATGAAATTAGAGACAGAAAAAACAGTTAGAGACAAATATTTTTATTTTAGAGACAGATATTTTCATTTTAGAGATAGATTTTGTCCGTCTCTAATAGTTTAGAGATGAGGAAATTTCCGACGGGATCAAATCTATCTCTAGCCTGTTTAGTGACAGAATATTTGCATTTTAGAGACAGATTTTGTCCATCGGTATTTAAGATTTTTCTAGTAGTACAAATTATAAGTCGTTTTATATTACTAATTAAGCATTTAATACAATTTTTCTATTATACTCTTAACTATTTATTACTCTATCTTCTTTCAATTCTTCAATTTATTTTTTTCATATCATTAATAAAGAAAAATTTTGTAAACTAACTTATAATTTTTCCTTTCGGTACAAAACAACTTATATTATGGTACAAAGAAAGTATAAGTTTTTATGAAAATTTTAACTTTTTAAATAATTTATTTATTTAAATAGTAAATAGGTGAGTTGAAAATGTGTAGGACTCAAAATTGATATATGATACTAACAAATCATCCTGAAATGATGTCAATAATACATGTTAATCTCGCACCTTTACAGAATATAAATCAATGTTTAGTGGTGAGAAGTTTAGGTAGTATGTTTGAGGTTATAGGTTCAATCCTGAAATGAATATAAGTCAATTACTTAGCAAATTAATATAGGGTTTTTATGACAGTTTTTTCTCCGTTAAGATAAAAAAAAATGTTAAATTAGAGTAATATTTAAATTTTTTTTTTCAAGTAAAATATTAGTAAAAATAAGTTATAAGCCTATGAGAAAAAAATACCGGATAAAATTTGGTATTGTCAAACAAAACATTATATATTTCAAAAAAAAAAAAATTATATATTTCTTAATAACAAACTGTGTGTTTGGTACGTATTTTAAAAATAAGTTATAAGGTCATGTAGGGGTGGAGAGATAAATATTGGGATAGAAAAAAATATTTTCAAAAAACAATTAAAAATCTGGTACATAGTACTATATTAATAGTACTATATACTATATTTTTTTTAGCTCTATACAACCAACCAAACGATGGGATTTAAATTCAAAGATGAGCTAATTAAATTCGAAAACATTGCATGAGGAAAAAAATGCAGGGTTTGGAATACAGAAATGCCATTTCAAAGTGGTTTTTTTCAAAACTTTTTAGATTTTGAACTTAACTTTTGAAATTGAGCGATTTGGAACTAAGATTTCAAAATGGTTTAATATTTATTATGCTTCCCTCAACTGCTTCCACTATCAATATCTATTAAAATTTATTTACACATTATTTTGTTCATGTTTATTCTTATTATTGTTGTTGTCTTTTCAATTTGTATCATGGATGCATTAATCTCTTGGATGTCGTTCCATTTTCTACCGCAACCATTTCGTACACTGTCGAGTCATTTGTCAAGAGTTTGAGTTTTCTCCATTTGTTATCCCTTTATTTATTCTCCATTTGGAGAGAGATAGACACATTAAAAATTAGTGGAGTCCACAAATTAGTGGGATCCACTTTTTAATGGGTCCCACTAATTTTCAATGTGTCTATCTCTCTTCAAATAGAGAATAAATGGAGGGATAACAAATGGAGGAAATCCAAACTCATTTGTCATTGTGCTTTTTTTTTACTATCATTTGTCATTGTGCTATTTACAGTCTCTCAGCCACGGATTGAAATGGAAATTACATTAACATTGTCGGTGACGGCTGGCTGTGTCGAAGGCGACAAGGATATAGGGCGGCCCAACATAATGTGAGATTTATAATTAACATTAAACTGAGACCTAACAAAAATAATAATATTTTTTCGATATAAAAAATGTAAGAATCTCGATCATAACGTCTGACATGAAAGACAAATATTTTATTAAAAAATAAACTAGAACACAATATAAAATATCAGTCGAACTAGAACTTGTGAACACAACATAAAAGTTATATTTTATTACAAGATAAACAAAAAAAAATAATATTGCTAGTAAAGTTAAAAATGTGTCAATTATATATGTAGTAAAACTAAAATAGATTATTTATAAGAAATAATTATTTATAAAATGAACGAGCAAAAAGACAAATATAATTTTTATTGTATAATATTTGTTTTATTCATTTTAGTTTAATTTACTTGTTTTAATTTTATAATATTTAAACTTATCTAAATTTCTATTTCAATATTTGTGTCGTATATTATTAAATTTAAATAAAATTTGAGGGAAAATATTTTACAGAACAAATTTAAATAAAAAAATCCAATTAAAATTTGTAGTTATTTTGTATTCTTAATTTATATCATAGTATGTTGAGGAAGTGTCAGACATTATATTTTTTTCATTTACTGTGCAGGTGGAGTCTCAAGATATGTGGCGGCGGCAGCCTGACCCTGATGCAGGTTACATTGTCTGTGGTGCGTATCATGCTCTTAACTTCTCATGATTCGGTTAAGTTGAGGATGGTAGATGATTTGGTGTGGCACAAACAGATTCCTTTGAAGGTTTCTATATTTGCTTGGCGTCTCGTGCGCGATCGCTTGCCAAGAAAATCAAACTTGGTGGCTTGAGGCATTATCTCTCCATAGGCTACCTTATGTGTATCCTGATTGCGGTGGTATTGAAACGGCCCAACACCTGTTTCTCTCTTGCAGCACTTTTGGATCCTTATGGGCACTTGTTCGTTCTTAGATTGGCTTTTCGGCGATGGATGCTCACGTTCTTCCCGACCAATTTGTTCAGTTCACTTTCTCAGTTGGGGGACTACGAGCACGGCGATATTTTCTGCAACTCATTTGGCTTGCTTGCGCTGGGTTGTCTGGAACAAACGAAACCAGCGCTAGATCAGAAACGCAGCGCGTCCTATGCATCATCTGTTGGACAAAGTCAAGGTGTTTTCTTTTAGATGGCTTAGAACGACAAATGCAACACTTGACTCAAATTTTTATAATTGGTGGTCGAATCCGCTGTTGTGTTTGAGTATTGGCCAATGCTTGTATTCTTATGATTTATCCTTTGTATTGATACATTTGTAAAACTTTCGTAGTTCTCTCGATACACCTTGTGCTGAGGCGACAATCTTATGTTTCTTATATATATATATATATATATATATATATATATATATATATATATATATATATTCCATTTTGGCGTGTTAAAAAATATATATTATTTTGTCCAAAAAAAAGTACTTGTACCGAATAAAGTAAAAAAAAAAAAAACAAAAAATGAACATACAAAAAATAAGGAAAGGAAACTACAGCTATGGGAGATGAACTAGCGGCTACCTCATGCTACAGAATAACGTGTAGTTGGTTGCCAACTGGAATACGAGGCCTGTATATTGTTAATGTAGAGGCCTAAAATATATGTATGATTAATAGTTACTATTTTTTTAAGCCTAAACCTAAATTCCTTTGAAAAAAAATTATATTTTTTGTGAGCCTAAAGTTAGGGGTTGGACCGCTTTATCCTTGGGTCGGCCCTATAAGGATATCAGAGAAGTAACCAAAATTCTTCCAGTAAATTTTGTAGACGACTGATTGTGCTTTCGGAAGCAACACCTATAACATATCTGGAAGTGTAACTGAACATGTTAGCTTGAATTCTATAGCATATCGGTGGATATCAATGTCATTGAATTCTCTAGCTTTCCCTCTTGTTGTCATTGATTTCCACTTTCAGAACACAAAATGCTCTTTTAGGAACACAAATTGGTAACTCAACCTCCATTCAAAAAATGTTTAGGAGGGTGAGCGACGAGGATGCCACTGTTGATGAAGAAGGAGAATATGAAGATGAAGAATAGGCAACATCATGCCGCATATGAATAAAACAAAAAAAATCTAACATTAGTACCTATGCTCCGAAATTAATTATGTTCGGATCGTAGGTTCTGAAATACCCTAAGGTAATTTCATAAGTTTAAGGAGCCTGGAGAGCAACAAAGAGTGTCTAAAGAGTAATTTTCATGTTTGATAGTTAGAGTAATTCATCATTTGGTTGACCTTAAAGGAATTTTTCTCTTCCCACCCCCCCAATATCTTCTTCACCCCCCTAAAACCCGAAATTGCCCCTGATTAAATTGGTTCGGAGTCTACGTTCCGATATAATAGGGAAATTTAGTTCGGAGGCTAGATTCCGCACGGGAAGTGGTTCGGTGAACACGTTCCGAACTCCCCTGATATAGTCACGGAACGTGACTCCTCTGTTCAGTTTATATTTTCTGGAAAAATTGAAAAGGGTTTGGGTGGAAAAAAGGGAGTGGAGCGCGATTTTGATCTTCACATCATCAAAAAACATCAAACTGGAGTTAAACAAGTAAGTGATATGCCAATTTAATGATTTATTCCTATTATTCATGAATCTATGCTTTTTTTTTCATTCTTTCACAAATTACATGCATATGTAAAATTTCAATAACTGAGTTTGTGTTGATTTGTTGTTGATTTCGTTGCTTAAATTGTTGATTATGATGTAATTGTGTCATTGGTTAATGTTTAGGATCAATGCATGTTTAATTAAAAGTAAACCTAATTGTTGAGATCAATTGTGTTCTATGTGTTCTAAATGTTTGATAAAATGCTTGAATGAATTGATTTTCAGTAATGCATTGATGTGAACCATGTTATTTTTGCTTGGAGTAATTTGAATAGTATGATGCATAGTTGGTTAGTTGGTTAGTTGTATTGAAATGGTTTCGATTAAAACCGTTATGTTGATTTTGACATGTTTGTTGTTTTGTTTGTAGACATGGAAGACCTTGGCAGAACTCGGACAGGCAAGTCTACCCGGCGTGGACATGCTTCCGCGCGTAAGGAGGCTGAGGCTGCTGCTCCTCCGAAAAGAGGTCGTCGTCGTGGTAGGAGAATGGTGGAAGGTTTAGTTCAAGGAACTCACGACTCCGAAGCCGGTGGTTCAGGCGGTAGCCGTTCAAGAAGATGCACCAAAGAAGCACAAGAAGCGGGTTGATTAGGCGGTAGCCGTTCAAGAAGACGCACCAGAGAACCACAACCTCAGGAGCAGGAGCAGGAGCAAGAAGGTGTGGATGACGTAGGTGCATATCTTAACGATGACTCGAATTCTGACCATGAGCAAGAAGAAAACGTCGAACCTGTTGAAGAACAACAACATCAACCACCAGTAGTAAAAGAAGAAGAAGAAGAAGGAGAGGGCTATGGAGGCGGACCGAGTGATATGTCATTGTTATATGACTATCACAAGCAGAAGGCGAACCACTTTTGTCAAGGGTATTTATGAAAATTCAGGGGGTGAAGAAGATATTGGGGGGGGGGGGTGGGAAGAGAAAAAATTCACCTTAAAGTATATGATTTTTTTGTTGGGCTTTAGTTGGACATAAAGTATGCAAAGCAAGCTAATAAATCCTATTAGTTCTCTTTCGTCGTTCTACATTCTTTTTTTAAATTTTTCTTTGCTTTCAATGACTTCATTCCCAATCATATATTGATTGAAGGCTTAATTAAATATACGGTTCATTATGTTTATTTTAGGTTTTAATTTAGTCCTTTAAGAATAAAAAGTCTCAAGTTAGTTTTAGTCAAATTTCGGTTAAATCGTCTATATAGCTAACAAATTTGCATACGTGGACAATTTATAAAATGGTGTCAAATAGAAGTTTTAGACTAAATTAACTCAAAATTTAACAGAACGTTAGAAGAAATATTGACGCAAAATTTAATAACAAGGACGAACTTATATTGAAATCAATAACGTAAGAGAACAAATTAAAACTTTTAAAACATAGAGGACTAATTTAAAACCTAAAATAAAAATAAATAACCAAATATGCAATTAAGCCTTGATTGAAATATCCTATTTCCTTGAATATATACTTGGCTAAATTAGCTAAGATTTTATTTTCAGCCGATGGATATTGATTCTTTGTCTTGATATAACCGGTAACTTTGAGAAGTTCAATTGTTTATTAACAAACTAGCAACCCAAACTTGGTTCCCAATTCCAAACAAGAGCAATTGCAACATATGAATTTGATGCAGACTAAAATGTTAACCTTGATTGTGACAACAAGGATAACTGCATGGTGTTTTTTTATAACACAAAGTTTTGGTCTTCATTTTGGGACCGTAAAGTTTATGTAATAAAGGCGAGTATTTGCAAGAAAAAAGAGAAAAGTGTTTTTACTGGTAGTAGGAATTTAAAACTTGACACACCAATATTTGACAATGGAGATCTTCATTTCATCTTTGATTGTTCTTCCTATTGAGTAAAATGTAGTTTTTATTTAGGCCTTATATTATATCTTACAATTTTAAAAACGAAACAACAATAATATTGAGGACGCCAAAAGGAGGCCAAAGGGGTTATGGTGATATAAATTGTAACATGAGAATTTTCAAATGAGAAAATAACACAAGCTCAACTCAATCTATTCGTTTAGTGAAATTGAGGAAGTGTGTCTTTACGATATGGATTTTGACCAACTATGACGCAAATTTATGAGAAAGGATCTTGAAAATATGGGTGAAAATAATGGGCATGATGGAGGAAGACCCCGTTGTGACAAGTTTTAGTGTTTTGAATTGCGATCTTAATTTTGATGTTTGGTATAGTGAAAGATTTATAGCTATGGATTGAGCTTGACTAATGGAAACTATATGAAAGTTGAGGAAATATGTGAGCATGGATGTGATAACGAAATTTGCTTTATATCTTACTCAAATATAATGCATGCGCTCATGTGGGACTGATGATGCCAAATCTTTGTTGCTTCATTCAAAACCATTCAACGAAGAAGCATGTGCTATTTAGTTTGAATTTTGAGGAGAAGTTGTTTTTCATCACTCTATATAGCTATATATTATTGAAGAACAAAAAAAGAGTATAGAGTGAGTAAATATTGTATTTCAAAATTCAAACTAAATAGCATGTGTTTTTTCGTCACATGGTGTAGAATGAATCATCAGTCCCACAAGAACACATGCATTGTGTTTGACTAACAGATAAAGCAAACTTAGTTATCACATCCATGCTCACATATTTCCTCAATTTTCATATATAGTTTCCATTAGATAAGCTCAATTCGTAGCTATAAATCTTTCTCTATAGATAACATCAAAAGTTCACTATTCAAAACACTAATACTTGTCACACCCATTACTTTCATCCTTATTTTCAAGATCCTTTCTCACAAATTTGTCTCGTAGTTGTTCAAAATTCATATCCTAAAAACACACATCGTCAATCTCACTAAACAAATAGATCGAATTGAGCTTGTGTTCTTTTTCCATTTGAAAATTCTCATGTTAAAACTTATATCATCAAAATCCCTTTGAGCTCCCGTTGGCACCCTCGACATTATTTTTGTTCCATTCTCAATATTGTAGACATTATATAAGACCTAATTTAAAAACTATTTTTTACTAAGTAAGGAGAACAATCTGAGATGAAATGAACATCTCGATTGTCAAATACTATAGTGTGTCAAGTTTTAAATTTCTACTACAAGTAAAAATAATTTTCTCTTTTTCCTTCCAAATACCCTTCTTTATTACATAAGTAAACTTTACAATCCCAAAATGAGGACCAAAACTTTGAGTTATCATAAAATAAAATATATCGTGCAACTATCCTTGTTATCATATTCATGGATAACATTATAGTCAGCACCAATATTCATACGTTGCAGTTGCTATAGTATTGGAATTGGCAACCAAGTTTTTATATAGTTGGGTGATAATAAACAATTGAACGTCAGATTAGTTACCTATTATATCACGACAAAGAATCAATCCATTGGTTGGAAATAAATTCAAGAACGGCTTTGGAGACAATCGATGAATTAACTTCTCTGGATAATTGGTGTAACTCAACAATGTTTTCATTGTATCTTTGAAGATGAAGAAATAAGATTTGCATTATAATTAACGATGCATATTTGCATTATAATTTCTTACTAGACCTAAATTTATGAATGGCATTTTCAAGTAACAAGAGGATATTTCAATCAAAATATCATTGGGAATTAAAGCCATTGGAAGCAAAGAAAATTTAAAAAAGAATGTAGAAAGAGAACTAATAGGGTTTATAAGGTTGCTTGAATATTATGTATAATAATACATATTTATGTGAGAATGTTTTATTGATGAAGGGTTGTGATTATATTTTCTTGGATGTTAACCAACCAAGAATGTACCCAAAGCTCAACCAAATGATGAATTAATCTAACTATCAAAGAATATTATATTTCGATCATTCCATTAATTTAATTGTGAAAACTGAAAATACCAACACAATTCATTATTTGCCTCTTTGTGATTCTCTGCATATAATAGTACAACAATATGAAAAAAGATATTCTGTCGTAATAAGAACAACAATTAAAATTAGAAAATAAATTGATGTATAATATGTTCATAAAGTGGTGATCATTTTTTTTTACGAAAGGCGATGATCATTTTTAAATAAGAGAAATCATAATTTCAAAATATATTCAAATCACATCAAAAAATTAAGAGGCAATTTTGATAGAATTGAAAGATGGCAATATATATCATCATAATGTATATAGTTGCTCACCTTTAAATTTGTTGCAATCGCTTATTTCTTCTCTATCGAAAAAAGATGAATGAGAACAACCGAACCCTAACTAACCTTAGGGAGAATGAGATCTAGAGAGAGTGAAACTAACCAATGATCGGAAAATGGATGAAATATTTAGCGAGAATATATGAGTATAAATAATGAACGTCGTAGCCAAATTTTGACAAAACGGGCTGCCTCCCCATTTATGACCACCCCGAACGGGCTTCGAGCTTGATCGGATTGGTCCAAATAACCTATTTAAATACAGGCTCATAAAAGAGAGCTTTTGTTTGCACCCCCAGAGTCTCACACGCACCCCCTGACCTTCCTAAATTACCTTCTCGCTACTTAGGCAGCGAGTGTGTAAATAGCAAAAATTGAAGAAAAAAGAATCCGCTTTCTAAAATGCGAACCTTATAAATGTCAAATTTTTTGTCCTCTACAAATTATGATTCAGTTTGTTTGCTCCCTAAGTAGGGAGCGTCAATATTTTATATACTTAAACTGAACGTTGACACCCCCCCGCCCCCCAAGAATGAAAAAAAGAGTTCTCTTCCTAGGATGCGAATTCGAACTCATAACTGAGTTCGCATCCTAGAAGTGGACTCTTTTTTCCATGATTTTTTTTTTATTCTTGAGGGGTGCCAACGTTCAATTTGAGTATAAAATATTGACACTCGCTACCTAAAGTTCGAAAAGTACTCCCCTTCTAGATGGCGAGGAGGGTACTATGATCATTTCAATGAATGAAAGAGGAAACCCAGAATGTGAAAACAAGCTCTCCTAAAAAAAATACTACCTAATCTCGAATCTATACGGATTGTGGGCTAAACTAGCAGATCCTTATTGTTTTTTTTAATATAAATAATCCAAGAATATTTGAACTTTCAAGGCCTGGATCATTTTTTTTACTAGAAAAGATATATAAAATCAAGGCATCACAACACACTACAACATCAATTATAACTTGTTTTCCAAACAACAACTCATATTATTTCATTATTCAATAAAGATTAATATAAAGAGGTGACAAATCAAAGGTATAGCGGCTAGATCAAGAAATGGACGCCCTAGCAAGCGTATGAGCCACCATATTCACTTATTACTTTATAAACTTTACCACAAAGTTTGAATTAAGTGACTATACATTCTTAATGTTACGAATTATGGAGCTAAATTCAGAGTTACCGCCGTGTAAGTTGTGAATAACATCCACCACACTCTTTGAATCCGATTCAAAAATGACGTGTGATTTCTCTATCTCTATGTTCCATCTCTTTCATGGCTTCAAGTAAGACAATTGATTCCCCTGCGGTGGCAAATCAATGGTCACCGTCGAAGACCATATGGCGGTGGCAAATCATAACTGGTCACCGTCCAAGACCATATTTTGATTGGCCACTGGAGCGGCAGTGACATAGCATTGACCAATTACATGATAGAGCAAAATGTGCTCTAGACATTATGTAATTCATTTATTGTGTTTGGGTTTGTGGAAAGAAAGTTACGTAAACCGATCGATGAACTTAGACTAAAGTTAGTCCAAATTCGTCCATCGATTTTTATTTTTTTTTCTTCTACTTTCTTTTGTTCAAAACGAGTAAAGCCTTAGCGTTATATTATAACATCACTTAATAAAAAGACGATTTATCTAACCGTGTGTTCAATTGTGTAAGTATAAAAAATATTCGTAAATGTACTATCAAGTAGATTCTTAGGATCCTCTACACAATAGGATTTTGAATATTCCTCTGAACAAAAACAGCAGAAGAAAAAGAAGTGCAAGTTAAGAAGATGTTAATCTTCTAGACCAAAACCTCATCATAGTGTTCCCATCCTTTGCACCTGAATTTCACAAGTGAATTTCACGATCTTTTATGCAAATGGAAATGCACCAAAGTGCTTATTCTTTGAGCTTTTCAGATGTGAAGTATACATATGTGCATTTTATGATAATGGCATATCAAAAGCACTAAGAAATATCAGAGACTCTATTAGAATGAATTAATGTAATCTTAAACAGATAAAAAAAAATTAAACCTCAAAATCTGTAACCTATTGGTTGTAGAAACTTCTTCTGTTTGGATTCTGTTAGTATTTGTTGAGACTTGAGTTGAGGCACTATGACCAATCAGATTATGATGTTTTCCATATATAAATTACATCTACAAAATAGTCGAAGTAATTTGCTAAAGATCATTCTTTTCATTGAAATATAAACAAGATTAGTTTGCAAAATGCAAAGAGACTAAACATTCAAAATTAAATTGATACAGCAAGATCAAATTATATCTTAATTTACTTGACAACAATAGCGATATGCAACAGTGTAATAACATCACAAAGGACACACCACTTGGTGAAAACTAGAAAAACAACTAATTTCTTATTCCTCCAATTGGAAGAACGCATTCCTTGTACATTATTATCCGACTAGAACGACCCACTCCTTTGAAACCAAGCTCCACAATCATTTGAATACTTAAATCAAGAAAAACTAGTTCTTCATCTTTTCTTACGAAGAATATTTCTCCTTTTGACCCCACTCCGATAGGACGCTCAACGCAAGGCAATGGTCCAACAATTAAGAGTTTAGTCCAGGATGCCTTCGTACCGAATTCACCCAAAATTGATATGTGAAAAGTGGTATCTTCATGATATGAGATCAATGCAATGAACCCATTTAACACCACCAAGTTTATCCACGATGTTTCATCAAATGCAAAATAATCATCGTCTGAGGGTATGGATGTTATTAAGAACACCTTGTTGCTCAAGTAAAATGATACCACACAATGTCCATCAGGGCTACCTTCTAGACAAAACCAATGACACACTCCATCCATGTAGACTTGAGTTCCCTCTATATAATCCAAAGAAGACGGCATGTCAAAAACATCAAGTTTCTTCCAAGAGTTACTTCTTAGGCTATATATCTCCCAAAAAGGATACGAAGATTCATCTTCCAACTCCTCCATAAATATATCTCCGTAATCAGGATGTTCACCCAAAACATACGCATAACGAATAACCATATAGTCATCTGTACGGTCATCATAACCAAATCCATGAAAGAAATACATAACATCAAGACTAACAAAATCCTTAGCAACATCTGCGATACACGACTCAACTAAATCAACCGGACTAGGGGGAATGAACTTGGTTTCATGGGTAATTGGGTTCCACAATACAATTGTGCCACAATAATGACTGTCATAGAGGCAAAGTATGCCATTAATACTACCAAAACCATAAATTTGAAAATTGAAATCATTTGCAAATGGATTTAAGCAATCTAATTTGACCTTATTTTCAAATATCTTACCAGAAAGAGAATACATATTGTATTTATTGTGTTCAAAAACCCTTAGGAAGAGAGAAGCTCCATCGTAATAAGAACCACGGTGAGAATTAGAAAATAAATTGATGTAGAACATGGTCATGAATTCATGCTTTTTAAATAAGAGAGACCATGATTTTTGAACACACTCAAATCGCTTCAAAGATTTATGAGGCAATTTGGATAGAATTAAGATGGAAATTTCATTAGGTATATAGCTGCTCATCTTTGAATTTGTTACAGCCATTGAGTTCTTCTCCATTGAGATGAGACAAATAAGAACAACCCTAACTAACTTGAGGGAGAATGAGATCTAGAGAGAGTGAAACTAACCACAAATTGGCGAGTGAATGAAATTTTCTAAGTTTTTGCTTTCTCGTTTAATGTTCTACTTCACATCTTTTATTTTTTTTATTTTGGTTCGTATAAGAAGTGGCGATTACCAATGAAACTCACAAGGTGTCAAGTTCAAACAATTCTGTGAAGATATTCAACCTAATATCAATTATTTTAATGCGAGGCATATGAAAAGCATATAGAAATGAAAAGGATGTAAATGGAAGTGTTGTGACATTGCAGAGTGATGTAATTGGATGTAAGTTGTTGATGTGGCTAAATAGAAGATTTTCATTGGTTTAAGTGAATTAGGGTTAACACCTAATCAAAGCTGATCAAACTATCTAGGATTTATGATAGATATAGATATAGATAGATAAGAAAGGATAATTAGTTAATATATATATTTTTCAATTATATCTTTAATATCATAATTAAAATAATTAAATATTTGTTTCGACTCGGGCCAAGGCCCACTTGCGAACAGGATTGGGTCACCTATGAAGATTTCTTTTTCCACCCCCATGGACTCTTTTTCACCCCCTTAAATCCCAATTTGCCCCTTGACTTTTTAAAATTTGGAAGCAAGAGTTCGGTGGACGCGTATTGAACTTTATGCAAAGTTCGGAGGACGCGTACTGAACTCTATGGGGTTCGGTATACGTCCACCGAACTATCTGTTTATAAACCAGAAACATCAGGTTTCTTCCTCATTTCTTCTTCTTCACAAACACACAATCAAAATCTCCATACGAGTAAATTGCGCGATTCCGTCCATTTGGGGGTTAAAATCAACATTGGAAGCTTGGCAAACTGTTTGTAGACGCATTAGAAGCTCAAAAACAAGGTAAATTTCGAACTCAACCGTTTATTTCACGCACCCATAGCTGCTAGGGTCGTAGGTTTCTGACACAGTATAGTTCGGTATACGTCTACCGAACTATTCGAAAAACACGGTAGACGTGTACCGAACTTTTCTGGAAAATGAAGAACAAAAGTTCGGTCTGAAGGGTTGATGCGCATCGTACGGGCAGAAAACAACATCGGACATCTGTAGGTTATCCAAACTTTGTCTGTATGACGGTGGATCCTTATGGCCTTGTCTGGGTAAAAACTTTCTGCACCGTGGCAGACTCTCATTCCAGTTTTCAGCTATCCTCCACTGTGTCAGACTTGGGAAATGCTCAATAATTCATCCCTGAAAAAACATACATTTCATATTTAATGAGTTCCATTAATATAAATCGTAAAAGACATAAACATAAGTTACGAATTAGTTGAAAAATTGAAGTACAAATAAATGAATTAATTGATAAATTTATATACCATAACAAACGATAAGTATCCAGCAATCTGACCAGTGCCCTCCTCAGACGCATCGTCCAGATAATCTTGCAAATAAACTAGACATGCAGCACCCCAGTTCCACTCATGGACGGTAGACAAATCTTGAAAGTACTGCATGTATGAGGCATCCATGTAGAAAGTACTTTTGTTGGTGAAAAGTGTACAGCTCACCACAAACAGCAAAAAAGCTTTCACACACCTCTCCCTGTAAGACATCATATCCTCTAACGGTGCTTCCTCATTCACCATCTTCTCACAAGTCTCCTTCAACTCATTATATATACCCTGTAGGTAGTTAAACCTCAGATGTGGCCCCTTATTCTTAGCAAATTCCGCCATAATATCTTCCTTCTCAACACCCAAACAGTCACTAACAATGTCAGCCACGTCACTTCTGCTCATCCTGTGATGGTTAAGAAACTTCCCTTGAATATGGATATGCAGTAGGCACTGCACATCGTCAAGTGTGATGCCAAGCTCTCCAACGAGAAGATGGAATGTACTGGTTTCCGGATGCCATCTTTCCGCAAATGCAGTGAGCACTCCTTGATTTAGGTTGCCAAAATTGGTTTCGCATAGCCCTGCCAAACCAGTCCCCCTCAAAGTATCCCAAAACCACAACATACTAGCATTAGGTTTTGGGATATCTATCAACCTTCTTCCATTGGCAATCGAACGCATAACATCAGTCAAAACCTGTAAAAAAAACGGATTAAAATGTGTTAGTCGTTTATAGTTAAAAAAAAATTAAGTTAATAATTTGTAATGATTTAGTATTATACCTCCGAACCGGGTCGTGCAAGCCAAATCGAATTTGCCCTATGCTTATAGTAAAGCGATATTCAAACATCAGTCGTAATCAAAATTTAACCGTATTCAAATTTAACCAAAACATATGTCTAACCAACTTAATATTCAAAATTCTACCAAAATCTAACTATATCCAAATTTAACATTCAACATTGACCATAATAAGCAATAATCAACAACATAATAACTAACCATTCATTATTCAAACCAACTCAAAGTTCAAAATTTAACCAAAACCTAAACCTAATGAAATTTCACATCAAACCTAACATGCAATCATCCAAAATCAACAATAAACCTCTAATCAACAATTTCAACAACATAATCAACACAAAATCACGAATTAGAGATTAACATTGACATAAACTAATCAAAAACGAAATTGAGAGATATGAAGAAATATGAATGAAAATAATTTACATAAATCAACATAATCTTACTTGATGGAGTAGAAATTAATGAACTTTGTGGAAGATTAACTCAAAAAACCCAAGATTGATGATGCTTGATGCTAGGTTTTCGTATTTCCCCTTCCCCCTTTCTAAAAAACAACTTCTGCATGAATGAGAGCAGAGAGTGCGCTCTCTGTTTCTATACAGAAACAGTTCGGTACGCATCCACCGAACTACTTTAAAAAACAGTTCGATGCGCGTCTACCGAAGTAGGGGGTAAAGAAGATGGAAAAACTCAGTACGCGTCCACCGAACTTTCGTTACATATGACGGATGCAAAAGGGGTGTAAATCAATAAGATAGTTCGGTACGCATATACCAAACTTGTTTTCCCAGTTTGTCAAAGGTCAAAAACGGAAACCCAGGGTGTGAAAAAGAAAGCTGGGGGGTGGGAAAAGAAATCTTCGTCACCTATACAACACTTGGTTAAGCGGACCATAAGATTGACACACCCTAAAACACACAATCACTACTCGCTGGGGACATGTTGACCGCCTAATCACGTTACCATGCCATCAGATAACACTTGTCCGCAGGATAAATGTCCTGGAAGAAGTTTCTAGGTTAGGTATGTCACGTCTAACCCTAAATACTTCTCACATTCAGTGCCTACTGATTTGATTATCAGAGTGTGTGAAGGTATCACGCCCTCTATCAAAACGGGGTACAACCACAAACAATCCATACAAATGATTGATTACAGCCTACCATCCAAACAAATGATTGATTAACACCTACCATCTAGATCTCAGGTCTAGAGAGAATCAATATTAATTAACAATATCACTTTATATTTATAAGATAGTTCGATTGTTAATGTTATCAAATACTACATATTCAATCAAATAGCTTATCTGTTATCAACTATCTTATCAGCTAGAATACAAAATCCGCAATTTCCAATGGAGGCTATATCCAAGAGCATTTTCTCCACTAGAGAAAATTTCAAGAAATTAAAAAGAAATCCTATATTAGATGTTAGATTCCCTTTTGTCATTAGGCCACTGAATCCACAGACCACTACTTATTCCTTCAATGTGCTTTTGCTAAAATTGTTTGGTTCTCAACTCCTCTAGGAGCACATATCCTTCAAGACTTAACTACCTCCCAATGTCTTCATAACAATGAACTCGAGTTATCTATGCTAAGCGTAGTTTAAATTTTGTTTCTCATAGTCTAGTTAATTTGTCAAAACAATAATGTGAAAATAGAACCTGAAAGGAGATGAAGGGAGAGGAGAGTCCTCGCAACAATCAACAGCAGAATCATCCTCCAAAATATATAGTTGTGTTCGAGTTCCACCATCATTCCACCATGTTGCCTCTGATTTATCTCTTCCCCGTCTCATGTCTCACATAACATCTCCCTCCATCTCTTTTTTCTTTCCCAATGATTCTATGCATTACAAAGCAACAAACATGCGAGTTAGCACGAGTACAATTCATGCAGCCAGAATGAGATTAATTCTGCTATAACATGTTAATGGAGCCAATATATGCCATGCTTAATGTCATTGATAGCAATGTGTTTTAGTTATTTATTTATTTTTTTTAAAAAAAAAAAAAACTCATGTAAGTGTAACCTGCCTATGTAGAAATCATAAATTGGAAGCTGGAAACAATTTATAATCAAGCAAAACAAAAAAACCAATAAGGAGTTTAAAAATTTATCTTCCAATAATTTATGGATATTGCATACAAAACATATATATGATCATTCCCTCTCAACAAGGGAACTATAGAGTGTGCTGTCAAATTCAATTAAACTAAAAAGTCCTATTCAAACATAAAATGCACACCTACAATTTTCAAAGTGGTTTTATTTTTGCCAAGTATATTGGTTTTATTCTAGATTTGTCATTGCCATTGCCATTGTATAGATTTTTATTTTTGCTATTGTGAATACGATGAACCACACCAATAAACTTTAACTAGTGTGAGGCAAAACAAACAAAGCAACCAACAACAACAATGGACCAAGCAAAAACTAAACAAAAGCAATAAAGAAAACAGACAAGATTGTTTACCCAATTCAATGTTAATAAACCTACTCTGGGGAGAGAGCTCTCATTTCCACTATCAAACTTGTTCCTTCTTGATTACAATGAGATTTTACAAAGAGTTGCAAGAAATTAGACAATCCTTAATTTCTACCCTTTTTCCTAAATCTCTTCCCGTGACCAAAACATTTCAATGATAATAATTACAAGGTGTTGGAATCACTTCCCAATCCCTAGAGTTGTTCCCAAAAGCTTCCTCTATAAACCCCAACTTGTATTGGCTACACAAACCCTAAAACCCCATTTTTCTTTTCTCTCTCTCGAGCTGCAAAAAACAAAACACGCATTTATAATGCGAGCCTGGCGTCAAGACCAGGGACAAAAACGTTTCCTGCTTCATCAGTTTACAAAGCAAATTTTCAACATTTGCCAAACATAAAATATCCCACACATGTATGTACCAATGCATCCACACACAGAACATCACTAGATCAATTATATTGCAGCTGCATTTCCATCAGCATTCACGAGGAATGTAAAAATCACTTAGTTTGTGTTTTGTTATCCGGTGAGAACAGTTAAACATGCGTCTTACATCAGTAACCGGCTTCTTCTGAATGACATCAGCTAGATAGTTAACATGACACAAACAAAACAGTAAGTAACTAAAAGTGGTGAAATCAATAATTAAAGAACATAAGCCAAATAAAATTAGCAGTGGTTTTAAGATTACGTTTGGGATGTGAGAAATTTTGGGCCATGTTGCACTTGTTTGTGTCATTTTACATTCTTCGATTAAGAGGGGACAATCGTCCAATGAAAATCATGTTGAGGAAGACTATGCAAATCAACATAACTAAACACTTGACGAAAGACGACAAAATAATTCCACTCAATTCAAGAAATGCTCAAATACAAATCATGTTCAGGAAGTACAGTTCACTTCACTCCCCTCTGAATTGCATCATAAGCAACACTATCAGTTCTATGAAGTTTAACTTATGCTAAACTATATATTTGAGAGTAACACTTTAAGCCACTATCAGCAAATTTAAGCAAAAACAAGATTGTTACTTATGCTAAACTATATATTTGAGAGTGACACTTTAAGCCACTATCAGCAAATTAAGCAAAAAAAAAGATTGTTACTTAAGCCACTATCAGCATATACAATATCTTCAGGTATATATACTTACTCACCTTTGCATTTGTTGAAGCCACTGATTTCTTCTCCATCGAGACGAAGCGAGACAAACTTCCCTTACAAATTGCAATCCTAACCCTAAGTAATTACTAACTTCCCTAGCGCAGTGAGCAGCTTTCAATCACCGCCTGCATCACAAGAGACAAAGCATCAATAAATGGATAAATCAAATAATTGCTGGAACTAGAGATAAATGGAGTCCGTTATCTTTTTCAGTGTGCTTTAGCATGATTGCTGATGCAACGAAACACTATTTCCGCCTCAGCCTGCAAGGAAACAAATATTGTGTCTTCTATCACTATTTGACTGCTTACCTCTCAGTATCCCTGACCTTGATTTTCACAATCATTCAGCACCTATACATTTTCCATACCCCTAACCATGATTTTCAAATGGAATTTAAAAACAAGAGTCCCTGCAACAATAGCCAGTGGGCGAGTTCCACCGTCTCTCTCCCATGTTGTGTTTTTCGGTCAATGCCTGTGTAAGAGAAACCAGGTGATCGTTTTGTCGCTGGTAGTTCACCGCTGCCATTTTTTTCGCTCTCCTGGTTTCTCTCTTCCCCTCACATATCAAATCCCTCCAACTCTTCTCTAAGTAAGCGATTGAATTGCGCAGAAATAGTGGTGGACAGAGGATAGCAAAAGAAAAGGAATTGATCATGTGATTCAAACTATAAATAAGTACATAAATAATGATTACATGAAAAAAAATTCATCAATCATTATTACATAAATATCAGCAATCAGAATCATTAATATAAAAGATTACAATATAAATAAGTAGTATCATTTTTCTTCGAATTCAGAAGTGGCATAGTGGCAGTAGAGAGGGGATATATTTGTGAATGCGCGGAGGCTGCAAAGAGATACTTGCAAGGAAACTTTATTTCATTAAGACTGGCATCCTTTGAAATATAGAGTTTATCATCAGAAGAGATACGCTTATGCTTATTAGAGGAACAACATAATTAAAGAATTCATGCAGTCCAATAATTTGAAAATGGAACCTGAGATTGTAAAGAAATGGAACCTGAAAAGAGATGGAGGGTGAGAAGGAGAGTCCCTGCATCAATAGCTGTCAACAACAGCATCATCCTCTACAATAGTTGTGTTCGAGTTCCACCATGTCTCTACCATGTTGTGTTGTTTAGTCATCGCCGATGTAAGAGAAATCATGTCGTTGATTCGCCTCTGGTAGTCCACCGATACCCATTTTCCCTTTCTTGATTTATCTCTTCCCCTCTCATGTCTCACATAACATCTCCCTCCATCTCGTTTTTCTTTCGCTGTTCTCTGCATTACAAAGTAACAAAACATGCGAGTTAGCAAGAGTACAATTCATGCAGCCACCAGAATGAGATCAATGCTGCTATAACATGTTAACGGAGCCAATATATGTCGTGCTTAAGTGTAACCTGCCTATGTAGAAATCATAAATTGGAAGATGGAAACATTTTAAAATCAAGCAAAACAAAAAACCAATAAGGAGTTTAAAAATTTATCTTCCAATAATTTATGGATATTGCATACAAAAATATATATTGAATGTCCTTATAGTCATCTATAACAGTATCACATAACCAGGGATTCATAAACATAATCATGATCATTCCCTCTCAACAAGGGAACTATAAACTAAAAATTCACATACAATTTTCAAAGTGGTTTTATTTTTGCCAAGTATATTGGTGAACAAATATGTTCAGCACTAACATGGCCTTTGCCGTTGTATATAAAACTTCAATGCCAATCTAATTTCGAACAATGCACTAATCTAACTGATGACAAGAATATTATCTCGATCATTAGATTAATTCAGCAGTAAGAAATTGGCAGCACAAGAAGTATTTTCCGACATTGGTATTGGCAGCACAAGAATATTATCTGTGATTCTCTGGATAGCAGCCTGTTCATGCAGCCGGGGATATTTACTAGTATTTTGAATTGTCAACTGAACGTCAAGACATATTTTCAGACATTGGTATTGGCTAAAGGTCATACTATGAAAATCAACATAACGAAACACTTGACGAAAGACAACAAAATAATTCCACTTAATTCTGGATTACCAAAATTGTTTATACTTGAAATTCTCAAATGCTAATCATGTTCTGGAAGTACAGTTCACTCCCCTCTAAATTGCATCATAAGTTCATAACTCTTTTAAGTTCTGTGAAGTTTAATTTTTGCTAAACTATAGATTTTAGAGTAACACTTAAGCCACTATCAGCAAATTAAGCAAAAACAATATTGTTACTTAAGCCATTATCAGCATATACAATACAACTGGCTGTATTGAAGAATGCAATATCTTCAGGTATATACTCTTACTTACCTTTGCATTTGTTGCAGCCGCTGATTTCTTCTCCATCGAGACGAGACGAACTTCCCTTGCAAATTGCAATCCTAACCCTAAGTTATAATCACTAACTTACCTAGCACAGTGAGCACTAATCCATAAGCAGCGAGTTCTCAATCACCGCCTGCATCACCAGACCTTAAACATTATTACATTGAATGAAATCCCAAAAAATTCTTCCTCTGTATTGTTTAACAAACACAAAATATACAAAGCATCAATAAATGGATAAATCAAATACTATTGCTTGAACTAGAGATAAATTTCTTTAACCTTCAGACAATAAAACCTCGAATCATAGGAGTCCGATATCTTTTTTAATGTGCTTTAGCATGATTTCTGATACAACCATATTTCTTCTATTCCCAGCAGACCATTATCTCCGTAGTTTAATGCTCCCATCATCACTGCTTCAATCTCCAATTCACGAATGCAGCTGTTGCAACGAAGCACTATTTCCGCCTCAGCCTGCAAGGATGCTAATATTGTGTCTCTTCTATCGCTATCTGACTGCTCACCTCTCAGTACCTGTATCAAAAATATGTTCCTGCAATAGAACCATATCAACCATATATTTTCACAATCATTCAGCACCTATACATTTTCCATACCCCTCTAACCATGATTTTCAAATAGTATTAGAAAATGAGAGTCCCTGCAACAATAGCCAGCCACAGCAGTTTTAACCTTAAGTCTCTACATCATGTTGATTGTTTCGTCGCTGGTAGTTCACCGCTGCCATTTTTCGCTCTCCCAATCCCCTCTCATATCTCACGTATCAACACCCTCCATCTCTTCTCTATGTACGCGGATAAATTGCGCAAAAAAATGGTGGAGAGAGGATAGTAAAATGAAAACGAATTGATCATGTGATTCAAACTATAAATAAGTACATAATTCAATTATAAATAAGTATTGATTACATATGAAAGAAATTCATAACGCAATTATTATGGCATCAATATTTGTAATCAGAATCATTAATATAGCAGATTACAACACAATTTTCAAAATCAGATAAACAATTTGAGGATATCCATCTTAATATTAAGATTAGTAGATTGCTAATATTTTCAATTCCATGCAGATGGAAGCACCAATGCTGAAATTGACACTTAAAAGTTACCATAAAATCAATTTAAAATAACATTAAAAACAAAAATTCTGAACTGTCATCAAGTAAAGAAAATAACCACAATATAAATAAGTAGTATCCTTCTTATTTAAATTCAGAAGCGGCAGTAGAGAGGGGATATGATATTTGTGAAAGCGCGTAGGCGGCAAAGAGATACTTCTTATTTGAGGAATTCATAGAGGCGATCGAGTCCAAAACCTCCTATAAATTATAGTATTTACAAAAAGACCAAAGATCATTTTGTTCATTGATATTGATATAGAAACAAGATTAGTTTGCAAATGGAAAGAGACTAAACATTAAAAATAAAATGATATCTTAATTTACTTGACAATAAGGCGGATTCTAGGGTGGGTGACTGAGTTAGGTCTCCCACCATGGGCAAATTATTTGAACCGTTGGATGAATGATGATATCATGCATCATCTCTCTCATCTCAATCTCTGCATTATTTTTGTTCTTGTGTTTGGCTTCATTTCTTTTACCTCACAACCTCCCAATTTAATCTCCTACTAACTTTATTCAAATTTAACTCTTCCCATCATGTACAAGGCTCTGTAGTTCTATTTTTTTTCATCTTTCTTTTCAATTTACTTTTGTTCATAGTTTAATTAAATACAAAATTCACAAATACTTCTATAATTTGCTATCTCTTATGAAAGCTTCAACCTTCAACACAATAGTAATTTTATTTTAGTTTTTGACAAACACAAGTAATAATTAAAGCTAACAAAATACAAGACCAATTTTCACAAAAAAGAAAAGAAAAGAAGGATACAAGACAAGACCAAAGTCAAACACAAAGGCTTCACATGACAAAAACAAGAAATAAATAAAAATGGCACTCCAAGAAAAAACCAAAACACCCAACATCAAGAGAAGCACCAAGACAAAACACATAAGCCTCACTCAAACAACAAAAGCAGTAGCAGATTCCAAAGCCAAGAGGAATGCTAGCACCAAAAAATCAAAAGCACGCCAAAAACAAAACACAAAACATCAGTCATGCACTGTCCTCGACAAGGAAAATTGTTTAGTTCTTTATTTGATTTTGTGTTTGATTCAATAGGCCTTAAGTTGATTTTGTTCTTCAATTACTTGATTGGATTTTTCTATATTCAATTATGAGTATTTTATGATGTATAGACATAGTGATTGACTGTATATATTCTCTTGGTTTGAAACTTGAATAAAGTTAGTAGGAGATTAAATTGGAAGGTTTATGTATTACAGTATTATTATTATTATTGATTTAAAGAAATAAAAAGGGTGTGGTTGTGAGGTTGAAAAAAGGAAGTCAAACACAAGAACAAAAAAATTGCAGAGATTGAGATGAGAGAGATGATGAGAAGAGAGAGAAAAATAAGTATAAAATATAGATGGTGCATGATACCATTCTTCATCCAACGATTCAGGTAATTTACCCATGATGGGAGACCTAACTCACTCACCCACCTTAGAATCCGCCTAAATAGTGATATGCTGTATACAATTGGCAAACCACTTTGTATACAATAATATCCCAATAAACTTAAAAAAAAAACAACTAATCACTTATTCCTCCAATTGGAAGAATCCATTCCTTATACATTGATATCTGACTAGATGGACGTGCTACTGTAACAAACATTTTAAAAAAAAAAAAAATAACAATTATAAAAATAAATAAATAAAAGAAATGTTAAACAATAATAATAAAATAAAAAAAAAAGAAGGGTCCGGAAGATAGAAGTAGAACCCAAGATACCCCACCCATTACTTTACCCTCTCACTAAATCATTCTCTCGTCCTCCCCTGTTCCACCATTCCTTTCTTTTATTTTATTTTTCTATTTCTTTCTAATCACAAATTTTCTTCCACAAATCAAACACCCACAAGAAAAATTATACATCTAAACTAAGCTATTTCATAGTACAAGTAAAGTTTGATGGAATTTTGGGGCTAGGATTTATGCTTTGAAAAAGAGGAATAATACCTATTTTATGAAAGTTACTCATTGAAACTCTTTGAGGTATATTTAGCAACTTAATGTTGGTGTATAAGGTGATGAATCAATGAAATAGTAAGAAGAGAACAAAGACAGCAGCCACAAAATATGAAAGGAAGATTAATTGTATTGATAAAAGAGTAGCTATTTATACAAAGAGTAAAGTTTGCCACATAGGCCCTAAAATTGAAAACTGAACAGACAAGTTCAAAAATACTTAACATAGTAAATACTAAAATACCCTTAAATATAAATTACTTCTAACACCATCCCTTAATTTATATTTAGACAAAACTGACAACAACAATTCCATCCCTCAAACGAAGAAATTGATCAGTTTTGATAGCCTTTGTCAACACATCTGCCAGCTGCTTCTGAGTGCTACAGTGCACAACTTCAAGCACTCCATTCTGAACCTGATTCCTCAGAAAGTGATACTTGGTCTCAATATGCTTGCTTCTTCCATGCAGCACTGGATTCTTGGCAAGATTGATTGCAGACTTGTTATCAATCATCAGCTTCAGAGGCTTGTTTACCTTGATCTTCAGATCCTGCAGTAAGTTCAGAAGCCACACAGCTTGGCATGCAGTCACAGCGTCTGCAATATATTCAGCTTCACAGGTTGATAGAGCAACAACAGGTTGCTTCTTGGAACACCACGAAATAGGACCTCCCAGAAATTTAAATAAATATCCAGAAGTGCTTCTTCTATCAACTCTGTCTCCACACCAATCAGAATCTGAATAACTCAGAAGTTCTGATTCAGTCCTTCCTTTAGAGGGAAATAGCACTCCATGCTTCAGAGTCCCCTTGATGTACCTCAGAATCCTGACAGCAGCTTGGTAATGGGACCATTTTGGTTTACTCATAAATCTGCTAACCATTCCAACTGCAAAACAAATATCAGGTCTGGTATTACACAAATACCTCAGAGAACCAACCAACTGTTTGAAGGTTGTAGCGTCCACATCCTCTCCATCAGAATCGGAATCCAACTTTTGATTCGTATCAGAGGGTGTGATAGCAACTTTGCAATTCTCCAGCTTAAATCTCTTCAGAAGCTCAAGTTCATACTTCAACTGATGCAAAATGATTCCTTTCTCAGAATATAGAAATTCTATCCCTAGAAAGTAACTCATTTTTCCAAGGTCTGTCATCTCAAACTCATTCATCAGAACCTTCTTGAACTTAGCTATCTCTTGTTCAGAACTTCCTGTCAGCAATATATCATCAACATACAAGCATACCAGAATCATATTGCCTTCTGAAGTGTGCTGAACATAAACACCATACTCCAACTCACATTTCTGAAACCCTTGTTTCTTGAAAAATGAATCAATCTTCATATTCCAGGCTCTGGGCGCTTGTTTCAATCCATAGAGGGCTTTATGCAATCTATACACCATCCCTTCCTGATTCTTTTTCTCAAAATCAGGAGGTTGTGACACATATACCTCTTCTTGTAATGGACCGTTCAGAAATGCAGGTTTCACATCTAAATGCATCAGAGGCCAATTCCTGTTAGCAGCTATTGCAATTACCAGTCTAATTGTTTCGTGTCTTGCTACAGGTGCAAACACTTCAGAATAATCTAGTCCAGGTTTCTACAGAAATCCTCTTGCTACTAACCTCGCTTTGTGTTTGCCAATTGATCCATCTGGCTTTAGTTTCTGCTTGAAAACCCATCTGACGCTGATGGCTTTCTTGCCTTTTGGAAGTTCTGATAGCTTCCAAGTCTTGTTCCTCTTTATAGCATCAAGTTCTTCTTTCATGGCCTGCAACCAGACTTGTTGCTTAAGAGCATCTTCTGTACTCACAGGTTCAGAATCTACTAACATTGCACACTGAATAATTTCTCCCTCAGAGTCTACTTCAGTGTCTTGCAACATTTCAAATCCTGCAAATCTTCTTGGGATGCTTCTGATTCTCTGTAGCCTCTGAACTTGTTCAGAAGCATCTTCAGAAGTTCTCTCTTCAGAGGCTTCACCTTCAGAAGCTCTTGCCTCTGAAGTGTTATCAGAAGTTCTTTCACCTTCAGAACCTTGATTTTCAGAACTTTGACCTTCAGAATCGGCTTCAGAACTTTGACCTTCAGAATCGCCTTCAGAACTTTGACCTTCAGAATCGTCTTCAGAACTTTGACCTTCAGAATCGTCTTCAGAACTTTGACCTTCAGAATCGCCTTCAGAACTTTGACCTTCAGAATCGTCTTCAGAATCAGAGTCAGATTCAGAATCACCATCAGACTCAGAGTCACCATCAGAGTCATCTCCATCTTCTGAATCATCTTCAGAGCCTTCAGATTCTGACTCACCTTCAGAGCCATCCTCTGAGATTCTCACATCAGAATTTGATTGAGACTTGTTCCAATCCCAAATTTCAGATTCCTTCACAATGACGTCTCTGCTGAATTCAATTTTATTAGTCTCTGGACAATAAAGCTTGTACGCACCCGTACTGTGGTACCCCACCAGTAACATTACTTTGCTTCTATCATCCAGCTTCTGTCTTCTGGCTTCTGGAACATGTTTATAGCATACAGATCCAAACACCTTCAGATGACTAACACTTTGCTTATCTCCAGTCCACTTCTGAATATGAACTATTTCCTTCAGCTTCTTCGTTGGACATCTGTTGAGCACATATGTTGCAGTGGCAACAGCTTCTCCCCATAAATGATGAGGAAGCTTCTTCTCTTTCAGCATGCTTCTCACCATATCAAGCAAAGTACGATTTCTTCTCTCAGCAAGACCATTGTGTTGAGGAGTATAAGGAGCTGTAACCTCATGCTCAATTCCATTCTCCTCACAGAAAGTTTTAAACTCATTAGAATTAAACTCACCACCACCATCAGTTCTGAGAATCTTCAGCTTCTGACCACTCTGTTTCTCAGCCTTCACCTTGAACTTCTGAAACTCAGCAAACACTTCATGCTTGAACTTGATGAGTGTTACCCATGTCATCCTTGTGAATTCATCAACAAAAGATACAAAATACTTGTTTCCTCCAAGTGAAGGTACTGGAAATGGTCCACACACATCAGAATGTACTACTCCCAAGGCATGTTTTGCTCTTGGAGCTACTTCTGATGCAAACGGCAGTCTTGGTTGCTTCCCTTTCATGCACACCTTGCATGATTTTTCAGGCTTCTTGATTATAGGAATTCCATGTACCAGATTCTTTGACTTCAGATGCCCCAAGCTTCTGAAATTCAGATGACCAAATCTTCTGTGCCACAGCTCACTATCCTTCTCAACACTTGTTGCACTAAGACATTCAGAGTCTGCAGTTCTAACATTCACCTTGAATGTTCTGTTCCTTCCCTGTTCTGACTCCATAATCAGCTTCTGATTACCGTCATACAGCTTCAGAAGATTGTCTTTCATAGTAACTGAAAAGCCTTTCTCAATCAATTGACCCACACTCATCAGATTACTTTTCATGCCTGGTACATACCACACGTTCTGAATCAATGCTGCTTTCCCATTGTTCAAAATGACTTTGACATTTCCCATACCTTCAGCGTTGAGGTATTTATCATCAGCACATCTGATCTTTGTACTCTTTCTAGAGTCAAAATCAACCAACCACTTCTTGTTTCCAGTAAGATGGTTTGAACACCCTGTATCCATATACCACCACTCTGAATTCACATCATCAGATTCAGAAGCCATTAGTAAAACAAATTCACTATCAGAGTCATCAGAACTTCTGGCTATATTTGCTTCTTCTGACTTTCTTTCTTTGTTTGACTTGCACTCAGATGCAAAATGGCCAAACTTCTGACAAGAGTAACACCGTACTTTTGTCTTGTCTTTTCCCTTCTGAGCATACTTCTGCTTTCCAGAAGTTGAGGTTTCTGGCTTCTGAGCTCCATCAGATCTATTCTTGGCTTCTGACCAAGGCTTCTTCTGAAACTTCTTCTCAGAGGCTGCTTTCAGAGCCTGCTGCTCTACTTCTCTTTCAGAGTTTCTCTCAGTTAGACGCAACTCTTGTGCTTCTAGACTGCTCTGTAACTCTTCTATTCTCATGGTTTCCAAATCTTTGGAATGTTCAATAGATACAACAATGTAATCAAACTGAGGGGTAAGGGATCTCAATACCTTCTCAATGATTACTTGTTCTGAAAGAGTTTCTCCACAAGCTTTCATCTCATTAGTAATCAGAATTAGTCTGGAGATATACTCACAAACCTTCTCATTGTTCTTCATGTTGAGATTCTCATACTGTTTTCTGAGGGTTTGAAGCTTTACCTTTTTTACTGACGCATCACCACCGTAACACCTTGTCAGAAGATCCCAAGCCTCCTTCGCCGTCACTGAATCAGCAATCTTCTCAAACACACTCTCATTCACACACTGATGAATGTAGAACAACGCCTTCTGATCCTTCTTTCTTGTAGCTCTCTGCGCCTCTTTCTGCTCCTCTGTTGCATCTGCTGCAACAGGAACGTATCCTTCAGTGACAAGCTCAAGCACACCTTGAGCACCGAACAATACAAGCATTTGTTTCATCCAACGATTCCAGTTTTTGCCATCAAACACTGGAAGCTTGGTACTCATGCCACCGTTTCCGTTCATCTTAAACCTTGTACAGTACACTCAAATCTCACTAACACTCGTGTTTCCCAATCCCACAAAATCAGAAAAAGTGATTCTGTTCAGATTTTGTTCAAGATTCAACACAAATCAAGAACCAAAAATCAAACACACACAACTCACGTTTCACTCGTGTTTCCCGTGGATTCGAACCGGAGCTCTGATACCAATTTGTTGGTGTACAAGGTGATGAATCAATGAAATAGTAAGGAGAGAACAAAGACAGCAGCCACAAAATATGAAAGGAAGATTAATTGTATTGATAAAAGAGTAGCTATTTATACAAAGAGTAAAGTTTGCCACACAGGCCCTAAAATTGAAAACTGAACAGACAAGTTCAAAAATACTTAACATAGTAAATACTAAAATACCCTTAAATATAAATTACTTCTAACACTTACATTTCAATTAGTGCATATTTAAGCGTGATTAGTGGGTTAGAAATTAATTTCAGAAATTAGAGTATATATTAGAGAATTTCATGATTATCTATTGTTACTGTTCCTGACTGGGCCTAGAATGGACTAACAGGCCCAATCCACTAGGGTGTCGAAGACAGCCCAGTGTCGAGCAGCTCAACACCACTTGTTCGACACCACAGCACAAGCTTATCAGCAACTCAAACATACCCGTTTCCCTGCTGTCGAGCACATACGTGCTCGCCGCCAATTCTGCACCTGTCAAACGTGCACCACAAGCCACGTTTTCACCCCAAGCTTATCCGTCTCCCGCAGAACACGGGCTAAGCTTGACTAGGGGGAGAGTCTAACGACTTCTCCAGCATACCACGCTATCCCTAGCAGTTATCCTCATTGGGCTTGCTCTACGCGGCCCAATAGTGATAATCGTTGGCCCTGCGCTGGGGGCTTATAAATACTCATCATCATTGAGGAGTCAGGTATTCAATTCTCACTCTCTACCTCTTCTCTTGTACTTGTGCTGACTTAGACATCGGAGTGTCTGCAGGTACAACCCCCCCCCCCCCTCCGTTTTCAAAGCAACTATCAACGCCGCACGTGACTAGCAGCTGGCCATCGATCGAACGTCCGTTCAGGTACGATCATTGGCGACTTCACTGGGGACGTGAGTCTTCCCCCTTTCTCTAACTGAAAGAAAAACCACCTATCAATTCATCAGTCATGGCCACTGGTAGCATCCCTCCGCCTCAAAACGACGGATCCGCTCCTCAGTTCTTTGACGCCGAAGGACGTCCTATGTCCACCGTCGTCGAACCACGCAACGACGCCATCGTTTCCAACAACGAAGACGATCAGCAAGCCAACGCCGCCGTCGACCTCGACGGTGATGAAAGAGATGGACAAGAATGCTCTCCATTCACCGTAGATGATGATCAAGTCCAGGAGGTTCCGAACCCCAATGCCGGAACGTCAGAGAAAGCCCCCGCGGCTAACCAAGTTATCGAAAATCCAGGACAACAAGTCCTTACTATAACTGCAGCAGACTTCAAAACGCTGGTGGACACAATCAAAGAGCAGAACCGCCGCTTGGAGTCCCTTGAAAAACACTATCGTCCGTCCCGCCACGGCACCGACGATCCCAACCGCCGCCAGCGCAGAAGAAAAGAGGACGAACCCCTCCCCGCGAGGACCGTCCAGCCCAGACTAGCAAAAGAGGAAAAGGAATCGTGATCCGCGAACCTTCTCCTTCCCGCAAAACGCGGCCGCCAAGCGGGAATCCCGCAACTACTTCCACTGATCGTGGAAAGAAACACGTGCATCCTAATCCTCCTCCTCCGCAGTACAACGAGGAGCGCTCCCCGTCTCCTCAGGGATATAACTCCCCTCGCCACCAGCCAAGCTCGAGTGACGAGGACGACAACCAGGGACCCGTGTCCTGGAATATCCTTAATGCTCCTCTTCCTCCGGGTTTAGAGAAACCACCTTCCAACCTGGGGAAATATGACGGGCTGGGAGACCCTGACGACCACATCGATAATCTCAACGTCCGACTGAATTATCGCCAGGTGAAAGGGCCCATCAAGTGCAGGCTGTTCTCGACAACCCTAACCAAGGGAACGCTTGATTGGTACAAAGCCCTTCCTCGAGGATCCATCACGTCATGGAAAGAGTTATGCGAACGTTTCAAAAATCACTTTACTGCCTCGCGTCGTCCACCTAAGTCGGTGGCCACGCTCGAGCACATCGTTCAGGGAGAACGCGAATCTTTGCGCGCCTACCTTGACAGGTTCAACAAAGAAGCCGTTCAAGTCCCCACTTCTGATGGTATGAAGAAATATCTGATCAAGCGAGGTCTTCGCCGTCCTAGCGACTTCGCCAAATTCATTGGGATCTCCCCACAGGAGACTCTCAACGACCTCCTCCAGCAGGCGCAAGCCTTCATTGAATACGAAGAGAAAGAAGAAGCTGCGAACTTCCGCAGGTCCGGAGCAGGATCATCCGGGCACAATCGTGATAGTCGTGGTCCCCACCGAGCAGGTGGCGACAGAAGGCACGAGGAGCGTCCTCGTGAAAGGAACCGAGGACCAAACAGTCAATTCACTCAGTACACTCCGCTCACCACATCTCGTGAGCACATCTTATCAACCACTGGTACAGACCAGTTCAAAACTTGGGGAGTCAGAGTACCCAAGCCCATGCCGGCCAAGCCCAACGCCGACATGAAGAAATACTGCAAGTACCACAAGACCCACGGTCATAACACTGAAGACTGCGTCCACCTGAAGGACGCCATTGAAATTCTAGTCAACCAAGGCCCCCTGAAGAAATATGCGAGGAACAATGACGCTCCTCGACACAAAGACCCTCCGGCTCCTAAGCCCGAGGACAAGGATGATGGTGCTGCCCCCGGGCAAGTAGCCATGGCTATCTACAGGCCGGAAGACTTTTTGATCACTGATGAACTCGCTGCCCGACTCAGCAAATGGGAGGATTTCTCCTCCGCCATGGTTATCTCCGGTGGAGGTTTCAATCCCCTCACCATTGGTTCTGTCAAAAGAAAGTTCGATGAACTGATCTCCACTTCGCCTAATCTGGGCGTCACTCTCGACGATGGGGAAAAAGGCTCTCTTCCCCTAGCCTTCTACCCGGAAGAGATGCCCGGCGGAACTCCCAACTCTCAAATCCCTTTACTGATAAAGGCACACATGGTGAATTTTGAGGTGCACCGCATACTGGTCGACGAGGGAAGCTCTTGTGACATAATGTATTCTTCCCTGTTTAAGGTGCTCGGTTTGGAGAGGAAGCACTTGGCCCCTTACTTAGGCTCAGACCTGCAAGGTTTCAATGGCTCAACAAGCAAACCTTGGGGTTACGTCGACGTCCTCGTCACCTTTGGTAAGGGAGAAACGGCCAAGCCCGTTAGAGTCAAGTTCCTGGTCATAGACTGCTGCTCCCTCTATCAATGCATCCTCGGCAGAACAGCCTTAGCCGATCTGGTCGCCGTACCCTCTACCATTCATCTCAAAATGAAATACTACACTCAGAATGGTAAGGTCGCAACTATCCACGGAGACATCGCCGCGGCCAGAAGATGTTTTGAAGCTTCGTCCAAAGGCTTGTCCTCTACCGACAAAGCATCGAGCAAAGCCAAGAACGCACCAAGTTCGTCGGGGAAAGGGAGCGAGGAGAAGCCACAGCCCAACAATGTCAGTGCCATCGACCTGGATGCTCGGTTCTCCAAGAAGGAACGAAAAGAGGAGAAAAAGCTTCGAAAAGACAACGAAGAGGACAATGAGGCGAGCAAAAAGAATTACCGCCCCATTCCAGATGGTGAATTCGAAGTCATCCCCCTTGGAGAGGACCCGAGCAGAGGAGTGAAGATCGGTGCGGACCTTCCCGGTTTTGTCAAGAACCAGCTGAAATCTTGTCTCCGCGAGAACGCGGATCTGTTCGCATGGAGCGCCACTGAGATGCCCGGCCTCGACCCTGAGGTCGCCTGCCACCAGCTCGCCATAGACCCAGCCGCTAAGTTTGTAGTGCAACGTAGGAGAAAACAGTCTCCCGAGAAAGCGGAGGCTGCAAAAAAAAATGTAAAAGACCTCTTAGAGGCAAATTTTATTTCCGAAGCTAGATACTCTACTTGGCTTTCAAACGTTGTACTTGTTAAGAAATCTAATGGTAAATGGCGAATGTGCGTTGACTACACCGATCTTAATAGGGCTTGTCCCAAAGATGCTTATCCCCTGCCTAGTATCGATAAGCTAGTAGATAATTCGTCCGGTTTTAAATTATTATCTTTTATGGATGCGTATTCAGGATATAACCAAATACCCATGGCTGAATCGGATAAAGAAAAAACCGCATTCATGACCGAATCAGGCAACTATTACTATAACGTAATGCCTTTCGGGCTAAAAAACGCAGGTGCTACGTACCAGCGAATGATGAACAAAGTTTTCCGAGCAGAAATTGGCGACATGCTCGAAGTCTATATGGACGACATGATCGTCAAGTCCAAAGAGGAAGTCGACCATACTACTCATTTAAAAAGAGTATTCGAGCGTGCCCGCCATGTCAAAATGCGATTCAACCCCGAAAAATGCACCTTTGGAGTGCGGGCAGGGAAGTTCCTTGGTTTCTATCTTACTGAAAGAGGAATCGAGGCAAACCCCGATAAATGCAGAGCGTTCGCTGAGCTCCCAACACCGAACTCAAAAAAGTCGATCCAAACCCTCAGCGGTATGCTCACCTCGCTATCTCGCTTCGTAGCAAAATCTGCGCAGCACGCACTTCCTCTTTTCAAACTCCTTAGAAAAGAGGTTGCCTTCGAATGGACAGAGGAATGCGAGCAGGCTCTCCAACGCCTAAAGAAAGCTTTATCAGAACCCCTAGTCCTCTCTCGACCAGACGCTGAGGAAGTCTTATACTTATACCTTTCTGTAACTCCTGAAGTTGTAAGCGCCGCACTCATCCGGGAAACCACAGAAAATCAAAAGCCTGTGTACTTCACGAGCAAGGCCCTGCAAGGACCCGAGATCAGATACCAACGCATTGAGAAAGTCGTTCTCGCGCTCGTCGTAGCTGCGAGACGATTAAGACATTACTTTCTTGCTCACACGATCACCGTGCGAACAGACCAGCCCATCAAAGCATTGCTAGGGCGACCAGACATGGCAGGTAGAATGCTCAAATGGTCCCTTGAATTGGCTGAATTCGACATCCGATACGAAAGCAGGAAAGCACTCAAAGCCCAAGTTCTAGCGGATTTCGTCGCCGAAATGGCCCTACCTGCATCCTCGGATGACGGGGCAAACAAATGGACCATCTTTGTCGACGGAGCCTCCGGCGCATCAGGAGCCAGAGCAGGAATCATCCTCGAAAACGCAACGGGCACCATAATTGAGGTTTCCCTCGCCCTGTCGTTCCCAGCGTCGAACAACCAAGCGGAATACGAGGCGTTCCTCGCAGGCCTACGACTCGCCGAAGACGTGGGCGCCAAGGAAGTAACGATATTCACTGACTCGCAACTCGTGGTGTCACAAGTACTAGGAGAATATCAAGCCAAAAATGACAATCTCCACGAATACTTAATCTTGGTGCGCGACAAAGTTGCAGAATTCGACTCTTTTGAAGTTAAACACGTCCCACGGGGACATAATACGAGAGCGGATATCCTGTCGAAATTGGCGAGCACAAAAAAGAAGGGCGGACGCAAATCCGTCATTCAGGAGATACTTCCTCGTCCAAGTATCGAGAAGTCGGCCACGTCATCCTCGAAAGCTCCCGTTGACGTCAATTCAATCCGAGACGGAAGATCCTGGATGACGCCTTTCTAGCTATACCTCGCCCACGGACACCTTCCCGAAGACGAGAAAGAGGCAAAAGCAATACAACGAAAAGCTACCTCGTATTGTCTCATGTACGACCAACTCTACAAAAGAGGAGTGTCGATCCCTCTTCTCAGATGCGTCGACCAAGACGATGTCGAATATGTACTACGCGAGATACACGAAGGCATTAACGGCCAGCACCTCGGAGGAAGGTCCCTTGCGAGAAAAGCTCTCCGAGCAGGATATTTTTGGCCCACCATGCAACAAGATGCTAGAGAGCACGTAAAGAAATGCGACAAATGCCAACGACACGCCGACATGGTTTTAGCACCCCCGACGGAGCTAAACACATTGTCTTCGCCTTGGCCCTTCGCTTGGTGGGGCATGGATATCCTCGAGCCATTCACGACGGGACTCCACCGCTGCAAGTTTCTAATAGTGGGAGTCGATTACTTTACCAAGTGGGTCGAAGCCGAAGCAATCCCCAACATAGCCGCGGAAACGATTCTCCGTTTCTTTAAAAAGAACATCCTAGCTCGCTTTGGAATCCCACAAGTAGTTGTCACTGACAACGGCACTCATTTCACAAGCAAGAACTTCCAGGATTTCCTCGCCGCAATTAAAACAAAACAACACTTCACCTCTGTGGAACATCCCCAAACTAACGGGCAAGCCGAATCGGCGAACAGGGTGATCCTTCGCGGTCTCAGAAGAAGACTCGACGAAGAGAAAAACAAATGGGTCGAAGAGCTGTGGAGCGTACTTTGGGCCTACCAAACAACTCCGCACTCGACCACCGGAGAGACACCATGTCGATTAACGTACAGATCCGAAGCCGTCATCCCTGTCGAAATCGGGAACCTTTCATGGCGAACAACGCAGCCATTGACGGAAGAGGCAAACGATGAAGCGCTTAGGGAAGAACTCGACCTAGTCGACGAAATTCGAACGACTGCCTCCCTTCGAGAAGCCGCGCTTAAACAAAAAATCGCTGCTCGACACAACGTCAAAGTCATACCACGAAGCTTCGACGTCGGCAGCCTCGTGCTAAGACGAAACAACCAGGACTCCAACCACGGGAAGCTCGCCGCCAATTGGGAAGGTCCATATCGCGTACGAGCAAAAACGGGAACTGGAGCCTACCACCTCGAAACCCTCAAAGGAAAAGAAATCCCTCGCACTTGGAATGCTAAAAAATTGAAACAATACTACAGCTAAGGCAACGTCGACCATGACAGCCCATAGCAAAGTAGACGATCAGTCCAAAGACACTAGAATCACCGCTCCTCGACAACGGGCAGACACCAAGGTACAGGTGCCCGCCTCAAACTCTTACAAGGTTAACTAACCCAACTTGGGAAAGCTCAAAACACGAGCCCCCTCGTCCTCGTACCATGGCTTGACCCCCAGCTCGCGATGGGTAGGTGAAGCTACGGCAAACAAACCTCTTCCTCGACGTTTGTGCGCTGTTATGTTCGGAGCCGAACCTCCGAGCGCCTGGGTAGTTCCCCAAACTGCTCATGGTAACGCCGAATAAGAAATCAACCTTCCTCGTCGCAGTCCATCTTGTCGACCTAAGACGCGCCGATATAGCCGTCGTCGAACAGAGCGACAAGGCGAACGCAGCTTCGCATGATAAAAACCAAGCAACCTTACTTCTAAGTGCGAACGGAAAAGTGCAAATAAAAACTCAACAGGTTTAAACACACAATAATTCCATTCATTCGTAATAATGTTAAACATTACAACGTTTATTCCTTAGGAAATTCAAACATAACATGCAAAGAAACAAGCAGCCTAAGCCATCACTTAGACCCTGTTTTCTTTTTCTTCTTCTTCTCTGAAACCTTGGTCGCAGCCTGCTCACTCTCCTTGGTAATCCGAGACTCATCCTCCTCATCAGAAGTAGGAGGAGTCCCACGATAAGTTTTCAGGTATTCTGCCCAATCTTCATCAACTTCTTCATCTCCAGGCCATCCCGGTGGCGGGAGAACCCTTTCTCTCCCCTTTCCCCTCTTGGGCTGAGAAACACCTCTGGCCTTGCTGCCAGACCCTTCAGATTGCTTCTTAGACCTAGTTGCAACACCTTTCTCCACATTCTTTCTCTCCATAACTCTTGAAAGTAAAGAGGAAGGAAGCAAATAGGGCTATTTATCCCCACAATCTCAACAAAATGCATGTGGACGGTTTCAACAAACACTTATGACAGCATGGGTACCAAGCAGTTTCAACAAACCAAGTTTGACTGCGCAAGGACCAAGGCCACATGTAAGACCAACGGAATAGCCTAACCGACCAAGCTTTCCGCTGTTTTGTTCGGGGGCAGGATACCCGGGCCCCTGGACGACAATAAAAAACCCCACGAGGACAAAACTTTCGTCGAGCTCGCGCGTAATTTTACGTGTAAAAATAAACGTGTAAAACACATACACGAGCATAAATAAACGTGTAAAAATAAACAGGCGAGCACAAAAATAAGTCGATCATAAAAGTACTTAATGACGGGCAAAGGCCCAATTGTTCAAATATTACATAAAAGGCACAAAGGCCACCAGAATTAACAAAACATCAAATTATGGCGCGCAGGCCAGAAGAAAAAGCACAAAACCAAAAGCTTAATTGCTCTCATCGTGACCTTCATCATCATGATGCTCCTTTTCGACACGCTCGCCTTCAATATGTTCATCCTCCTTGGCTCTGTCCTCGCCGTCTGAATGGTCGTGGTCCATATCGTCCTCTTCTTCCTCCACGTCATTCAGGAGCTCATCAGCCTCGGCGACCTCATTCTCTGGAGGAAGGACCACTTCCCTGTCAACCACACGGCGCCAAAAACCGGTTCCCGCAGTTTTGAGCTCGGCATTGACGACCTTCAGCTGGGCGACGGCATTGTTGAAACCAAATTTAGCCGCCGCCGTAATCTTTTCACGAACAGAGGTAAGCTCCTTAACAAGGGCAGCCCTCGTAGTCAATTCTTGGGCATACTCAGGCTCGTCTTCAGCAGGAGCCGCGGAGGCTTTCAATTCCTTTAGCTCATCCTCGAGCTCCTTCTGCCTCTTGGTCGCCGCCTCCAAACTCTCAGTAGCAATACGAAGGTCTGTCTGAGTCTTGAGCCAAACCTCCTTCTTGTTTTGTCGGTCCTCAACAACGACCTGGAGCTTCAGCTTGCTCGCCTTCAACGTCTCTATCCTCGCCTTCAGCTTCTCAACCTCCTTCCCCGGTTCCTTACTTTCCTCATTCAAAACCAGGACCGTCGATACCAGCCTCATCAACCCAGCAATGTCGTCCCTCATGAAATCCTCCCTCTGCTGAGGATCTATCTCCTTGATAATAGACTTCTCCTTCGCTGCCACAGCAAGAGGATACTTCTCGAGGTAACCTCGCATAGCCCAGCATTGGGGAACGACGCTTTGCTCGGCCTTCCCTGCAGCAATATCGACCACCTCCACATCTGGGGACGACCTCGGCCTTTTCTCAGGACGATGAGAAGTGTTCCCCAACCCTGGAGAATCCAGCTTGGGAGATCCTGAGTCCGACCCACCAGCAGCAGTTGAAACGGCGGAGACGGGTCCCTTCTTGCCCGTTTTTCCCTTCTTCTTCCCTTTGGTGTTGTCGCCCTGCATTCTCAAGATATCAGTAGCTTTGTTGGCCATCTCGTCTGCAAAGTGAAACAACAGAGGATTAGTAAAATGAATGCAGGAAAATAAAAGCAAGTTAGAAACGAGGAAAGAAAGTTAAGACAAGCCCTTATACCCAGCAAAATCTTGCGACCAGCGGCGCTCTTGGCCGACAGCACCGCCCTGGTGTTAATTATTCTAACGCCGTACACCTGTTTGCCCTCCTTGTCGAGCACAGGCAGCGTCACCCTCTCTCCTTCAATCACCTCCTTATATACACAAGGCCCTAGCTTGAAATTATTCACATAGTCGCTCAAGACCTTCAAGCTGGCCCAATCCTGCTCGGACATCCCTCGATCCTTAGTCAAATAAGAATCGGTACTCTGCTCGTAGTGGGCGAACGTCCACGCCAAAGGAAACTTAGATTCTCGCCTCACTACCTGCTCGCCATCCACCGTTACCGTCATATTCCTATAAAGGGACTCCCGAGCAGCCTCACTCTCTGCTCGAACTGCGTAGTAGCGAGGCTTGTAGCCCCGAACAGAATCTACAAACATATTGAAAAATTTCTTCCCTTGAGACTTCAAAGACACCCAGCCTTGTCATCCATCTACCGCCTGCCGCTGGAGTTGAAATATTTTGAAGAACAAGGCGAGGGAAGGCGCGATCCGCAGGTGCTCGCACACTATCTCATATATTCGAATAAACCCTATCGAGTTTGGATTTAATTGGGAAGGGGCTAGCTTCAAGTGCCTGAAAATGCTCATCGCGAATTCGCTGAACGGCATTCTAAGCCCCAACTTCTCGAACACGAACTCGTACATGGCAAATCCGTCCTCGCCAAAATTTGAGTACACCCGATGCTCGCCTACGGCATGCGCCGACCAATTAGTCGGCTGATCTCCTATTCTCTCTTCGACTATCGTAAACTTAGGTTCTGCCGAGGGAGAAATCACCGAACGCGTCCTTGGACCCTCAGCTATCCAAGCATATGGATCTTCTTCGGTTGGCCTGATCGACTCTCTATACTGCGACGTTCCAGCCTCCTTTTCGTCCATTTAAAAGCACCTGAAAAGCAGCGAAAGAAAATGAATTCGACGTTTGAAATCAAATTCACCCTTCCACCGCAAGTCAAGTGAAAGGGCGAAGTTTTAGCCGAGGACGCTGCCCTCGACCAAAGGCCCTTACAAATGGCGAAGAAACAAATCCACGGGCGTATCGGGCTCGAGCCTTCAAAACGGCGAGCAGAGACTAAGACCTAACAACGTTATGGACTCAAAAGCAAGCATCTCTGCTCGCCAAGGAAAGCATTTCTGCTCGCCAAAGCAAGCATCCTATGCTCGCACCATTCACAATTTATCCCCGACACGCCCATTCAAATTCCCAGAAATTCATACGAATTTCTGGAAAAATTCTCACCGGAAAACTCATCGGAACAGCACAAAACGGCGATTTTGGGCGGCGTAGCTATCTTAAACTAAGCAAAAGCAATAAAAATCCTAACTTTCCTATCAGAAAGGGCGTTTTGTAGTGGAAGACCACCACCAAACGCCCTCAAACCCACGAAAGCTGTGGCATTTCCATCATTTCAAACAAGCAATCTTCACCGGAGTTTAAGCAAACAATTCCAAATATCAACAACTCAGATACAGACAACATAAAATGCAAACACAAAAAATGACGGATAATGTCGTACCTTTGTTTGAGATAAGAAGCTTTGCTTCGCGAAAGGAGCTTGAATCCACGCTAAATCAACAGCAGCAATGGAGTCAGTGGAGTTCGGGAGGGTGAGAGCAAAGGAGCAAGAGAGGAATGGAAAATTCTGAAATGAATTTCCTTTCCCCTATTTATACTCAACCAAACACACTATCCGGTGTGCCGCGAAGCTCCATGAAACGGTACACTCACTTTCCCTCAAACGTTGGATCGATCCAACGCCCCAAATTGAAATGATCCAACGCTCCAAACTCACCCTTGCAAAAACGAAACGGCGTCTCAAGCACGCGCTCCCCGCACCTGCACGGGAAACAAAGCCACTCATGACCTATTTCCCTAGGTCATGATTACGCCTTTTCGTAGCTCACACACATGGCATGATCAGGCAAAAATCATGTCCCATCGAACGTCACTCAGCTTCTCCACGCGTTGCCCTTTGCTCTCCTCGGCATAAGTAGCTCCTCGACGAAACGTTTGGGTTTGCATGTAAACGGCGAACAAGATTCACACCCTTAATAAGCGAAATTATGCAATCCTAAACCAAAAAATTCAAAAGTCTTTGTCGAACACGAAATATCGACGAACACGCTTGGCTGTTGATTTGCCACGCGACGCTTCTCTTCGACATTCCTGCACTGGACCTTAAGTCATTACTCCTATGCCTAGCAGCAATGACTTGGGGGGCTTCTGTTCCGGACTGGGCCTAGAATGGACTAACAGGCCCAATCCACTAGGGTGTCGAGGACAGCCCAGTGTCGAGCAGCTCAACACCACTTGTTCGACACCACAGCACAAGCTTATCAGCAACTCAAACATACCTGTTTCCCTGCTGTCGAGCACATATGTGCTCGCCGCCAATTCTGCACCTGTCAAACGTGCACCACAAGCCACGTTTTCACCCCAAGCTTATCCGTCTCCCGCAGAACACGGGCTAAGCTTGACTAGGGGGAGAGCCTAACGACTTCTCCAGCATACCACGCTATCCCTAGCAGTTATCCTCATTGGGCTTGCTCTACGCGGCCCAATAGTGATAATCGTTGACCCCGCGCTGGGGGCTTATAAATACTCCTCATCATTGAGGAGTCAGGTATTCAATTCTCACTCTCTACCTCTTCTCTTGTACTTGTGCTGACTTAGGCATCGGAGTGTCTGCAGGTACAACCCCCCCCCCCCTCCGTTTTCAAAGCAACTATCAACGCCGCACGTGACTAGCAGCTGGCCATCGATCGAACGTCCGTTCAGGTACGATCAGTTACTAAAGTTCTATAATGAGTTTGTAAATCTAAAGAAAATATGATATTGTTGATACTCATATATGACGCTGAAAGCTTCACATGCTTCTCAAGAGTGGTTGGAAAGCAAACTTAGTTGATTCGTCATAACAGTGAGTTGATGATGATCATTGCTACTTGTTTTAACTACTATATTATCAATTTTATGTTACTCAGTTTCTATGCTAAAATATTTATGAAAATCGGGAAACACAATCTTTGACATTTTTTCTCATCATTGTTATTAAATTTTTAAAGTTATCGATGTTAATACGGTTTCTATTTGGATTTACTCATGATATTTAACATAGTGGATTTGAAATTGAGATTTAATTTATGTACTTCAACGTAAGTTTGATAAATGGAGAAATATAGTTTTGAGATATATGTTTTTGGAAAATGTTGGTATTCTCCACTTGGATTTGATTTTAATTATGGTTTATAAAGTGGATCATCTTCAAATTCCTTTTGGATTGTATGTATTTTGACAAAAGTTTTGGTAATGTAGTTAAAACATGATTTTAAGAGATATATTGTACGAATCACGGTTATAAAGACGGCGACCTAGGTGCACCTAGTGATATTATTTCGGTTAGGGAGGATTACCCGTTAGATGGAGCCACCCCTATGGAAAGGCCGGCATTAGGTGGAGAGGGCTATCAACGAGATGTAGAATTCCTAATCGATATACTTGACGTTTTTCTTAGTCGAGAGAAAAGAGCTATCCGTTAGATGTAGCTACCACTAAGAGAGGCCACTCTTAGGAGGAAACAGCTATCAACGAGATGGAGCTAGCTCTCGATTTTAGTAATTTAATGATCACTAAATTTGATGATGTGTATTCCAAATCGATGAGAAAAGGGCTATCCGTTAGATGGAGCCGCCACTAAGTGAGAGGCCGCTCTTAGGAGGAAAGGGCTATCAACGAGATGGAGCCATCTCTCGATTCTCTCGCAACGATTTTTTTTTAATTTATTTTACTTAATTTTTATATTTTCTTTTAAAGTTGATTATTTTGATTTCATTAAATTGTATGAGATTTATATACAAGGTTGATTATTTTGATTCTTTTAATTATACTGATTTCTATATTCCTATAAAGTTGTTTAGTTGGTTTTCACCTCCTTATGATATTGGATTTTTGAATCGTTTTCTTTTATGGATAAATTTACAAGTTTAGTAAATTTTCACGTTTATACTTGATTATGGATTAATTATATTTTTTTTTTTGCATGATTACTACCTTTGTAAATTGAAACTAGATTTGAGAAAATTATCATTCGTGCCCTTGTGTGTTTCCCTTCTAGTTGGTAGTGGTTATTGCCTCTCACTAAGTCCTCGTGACTTACCCCTTCATAATCTATTTTTTTTCAGATTCAGGAGAAGTAGCAAGCTTATAATAGATTCAAGTTCCAGATCGTAGCTATTTGGTAGGTTTCCTTTGGTGGAAGTCTCTATTGTTTATGTTGAGTCGATGTATCTGCAGCTATTGTGTCTAGGAATATTTTATTTTGGAATGTATGGATATTAAATATCTAAACCTTGAAATGCTGACTGATAATGTATGCAGTAAAAAAAATATTAAATAGGATTTATTTTGATTTTGAAAACATTGAAAATATAGAGGATACTTTGTCGAAGTTCAGTAAATATTATTTTTACGAAGTAAAAGTCATTATTTTTAAATATTTTATATATTGTTTGATAGGTTTGGTCATAAGGCTTGCCGGACTAGTGTGTTAGTTCGTGCGCCAGTCACGATGCAGATTCGGGTCGTGACAAAGTTGGTATCAGAGCTCTGGTTGTAGGTCCTAATAGCTGCAGACATAGAATGAGAATAGGTTCTTGCTAGTAAATTGTGAACCGCGGCACCATTTACTTGCAAGAAGCTATTAGCATTCTATGGTAGTCTCACTTGTTGTCCAATCTTATGATCTCTTTTGGTCTCTGATTTATATCGCTCTGTTTGTCGTTTTGTCCATTATTCGGTCAATTTTCTTTCTCTTGGTGAGGGTGCCACCCAACACTAGACTCTCCACTAGAAGGGAACATTCTTCCTTATCGGTTTACTTCCCGGCCTTAAGATCCTAGACAAAGAGATCGTGATTCGGTCATACTCGTTGTCGACTTAAAACAAATGATGAAAGCTGCGGCGTTCATGTCGATGAACGTGGCTTGGTTGCAGTAGTAGTTAGTGTTAAGGTTCCTAGAGGAAGATAAAGATTCTTACATGTATTCGAACAACTTGTTGCGATTGTTGTTGAGAAGTAGCATGATAGTCTAAGACAAACACTTCTTGACGTATCATAAGAAGTTAGCCAGGGTGAGTACCATGTGAAAACTTCATCTAGAGAGATTGATGTTGACATAGAGAAATTCTTGAAACTTAAACCTTTATTCTTTTTACGTCTAGTGTGAGTGAGGACCATTTAAGTCATTGACTGTCTAAAGATATTATAAAAGGCATTAAGATGCTCAGATATAAGAACAGTGAAGTTGACATCATTTAAGTTGGAAGGTTTCGTATATGACTTGTTTGATACACTTGTTGAAAACAATTAGGATCACTGACGTTGGCATAGAGTAAGACCTCTTGATTGTTCGTGGTTCGTTTTCTTTTAGAAATTGTTAGAGATAGGTTAGCCTACGATTATTAGCGATCGAAACAATGTCCCTTTTCACATAGCTTTCAAGCCACACCCGTCACCCTATTTCCAGAAGGATGTATGTCTAGTGGTTCATTAAAGGATTATGAGAATACTTATTTATGTTTGTGGTTGGTCTAATTGTATTACTTTACTGAGGTTTCAAGATTTACACTTGTGATTAAGCCACAACAAAAGGTTAAGTGAAGTAGTAAACAAGATTCTTGCAAGAAGCAAGTGGAATGATCATACTGTAATTATTCTTATCATGGTGGTGAAGTAATATTTGGTCATTAGGGACAACAAATATCGGTATCACAAGAGAAATAATTCTGGAAGACAAACTTTTGGGCACAATGTAGAGTCGTAGATTATATCATGGGGGCATATAGATAATTAACTTTTCCTTAGAGTAATTTTGATTCTACACTAGTTGGTTTCAATCTGAAATTTTTCAAAGACGGTAAAATGTGCCTTCCCTGTGGTCGAGTATGACATAATATGAGGGATCATCCTTGGCAGCTAGGACACAATTATTGTCTAGTCATGAATTAACACTAGTAGCTTTAGTACAGATTATGACAGGATGTTGAGTATGTATTGGTTCTTCTTCCACCATGTCGCCCAAGTCTATTACAAGGTAGTAAGAATGGCAATACTGGGTAATAATTTTCTCTGGCCTTTCATGGAAAATGTAGTTGTGTACCATATAAATTAATCTCATGTTTAGGAGCTAATAATTTACTTAAAGAGGTTGTGAATGCTAATTGGTTTTGATTATGGATATGCAAATGAGTGAATAAAAACTATAAATAATTCTAAAAGCGTGAGATTCTTAATGTTTTTCTTGAAGAATTTCCTAGGAATATTGAATTCTCTATAGACTTGGTTCCTAACCTTCAACTTACATTCGTATCCCCATAGAATGGCCTAGCCGAACTTTAGATGTCAAGGAAGCAACTACAAGTTTTTCTCAACAAGAGCTTTACTCACCCAAATTCTTTTCCTTCGAAATTACGGGTATTGTTTGAAAAGATAAGAGATGAACACATGCGATGATGTGTTGTATAGAGAATCGAATAGGATGGTAGTAACAAAAGAATATTGTCTACTTTGAATTGATGAGTTGTTTGATCAACTTCAAGGAGTGAAATATTTTTGTCTTAGACTGATTTGCGGTCTAACCATCACCAGTTGAAGGTTAAGAGGGATCTTATTTTAATGAAAACTCCCTGCATATGCTACGAGCATTATGAAATTGTAGTTATGTCTTTTGGGTTTACTAATACGCAACATCTTTATGGATTTGATGAATTGGGTTTTAAACCACCCGTAGATTAGTATGCTAAGATTTATTTAATCGAGATTGTTTCATCACATGGTATGTCAATCTCTACTATCTGGCAGAACGACTTAGTTTAATGCTCCGTTTTGGAAATCTATCTGAATTGGCAACCCGTTTAAATCTTAGTAAATCATTATTCTATGACTGAGGGTCAATCTGTCAAAACTATACAAAACATAAGGATATTGTTTGTGCCTGTGTTCTTAATATTGGAGGAAGTTGACCAATGTTTTTTTTTTATGATGGAATTTTCATATAAATTGTTAGTATTAAAGTGGCGCCTTTTGAGGCATTGTATATGGACGATGTATGTCTTCGATAGGATGGGTTGAAGTTAGATAGTCTAACCTAGTGGGCCTAGAGTTAATTCAAGATATCATTGAAAATGTTAAGATCATCTAAGAGTGGTTAATGACAACTCGAAGTAGGAAAATTCTCTCAAGAGGTGTCGTCCCTTAGAATTCACAGTGGGAGACCAAGTATTTTTACGTGTTTCACTGATGAAACGAGTTTTGTGGCTCGATAAGAAGGGTAAGCTAAGCCCAAGGTTCATTGGGCCGTATGAGATTTTGGAGAGAGTCGGACCTGTAGTTTATCGCTTAGCACTTCCACCGAATTTGTCTAGAGTTCATCCGATCTTTCATATTTCAATGGATATTTTGTTTTTAGCCATGAAGATATTCAATTATATGAGAATTTGTTATACACCGACCACTCGGTAGCAATAGTAGATAAGGAAGTTAGGAGATTAAGTTCAAAGGATATTGTTTTAATGAAGTTTCTTTGGAAAAGACCGTCAGGTGAAGAAAAGACTTTAGAGTCGGAAAAGATCGTGCGAGTAAAGTATCCACTCTTATTTGAAAATCGGTTAGTAGTATAAATTCGAGGACGAATTTTTTTAATGGGGGAAGAATGTAACAACCATTTTTAAAAAAAAAAATATATAACAATTATAAAAATAAATAAATAAAAGAAATATTAAACAATAATAATAATAATAATAATAATAATAATAATAATAATAATAATAAAGAAAGAAGGGTCTGGAAGATAGAAGTAGAACCCAAGATACCCCACCCATTACTTTACCCTCTCACTAAATCATTCTCTCGTCCTCCTCTATTCCACCATTCCTTTCTTTTATTTTATTTTTCAATTTCTTTCTAATCACAAATTTTCTTCCACAAATCAAACACCCACAAGAAAAATTATACATCTAAGCTAAGCTATTTCATAGTACAAGTAAAGTTTGGTGGAATTTTGGAGCTAGGATTTATGCTTTGAAAAAGAGGAATAATACCTATTTTATGAAAGTTACTCATTGAAACTCTTTGAGGTATATTTAGCAACTTACATTTCAATTAGTGCATATTTAAGCGTGATTAGTGGGTTAGAAATTAATTCCAGAAATTAGAGTATATATTAGAGAATTTCATGATTATCTATTGTTACTAAAGTTCTATAATGAGTTTGTAAATCTAAAGAAAATATGATATTGTTGATACTCATATATGACGCTGAAAGCTTCACATGCTTCTCAAGAGTGGTTGGAAAGCAAACTTAGTTGATTCGTCATAACAGTGAGTTGATGATGATCATTGCTACTTGTTTTAACTACTATATTATCAATTTTATGTTACTCAGTTTCTATGCTAAAATATTTATGAAAATCGGGAAACACAATCTTTGACATTTTTTCTCATCATTGTTATTAAATTTTTAAAGTTATCGATGTTAATACGGTTTCTATTTGGATTTACTCATGATATTTAACATAGTGGATTTGAAATTGAGATTTGATTTATGTACTTCAACGTAAGTTTGATAAATGGAGAAATATAGTTTTGAGATATATGTTTTTGGAAAATGTTGGTATTCTCCACTTGGATTTGATTTTAATTATGGTTTATAAAGTTGATCATCTTCAAATTCCTTTTGGATTGTATGTATTTTGACAAAAGTTTTGGTAATGTAGTTAAAACATGATTTTAAGAGATATATTGTACGAATCACGGTTATAACGACGGCGACCTAGGTGCACCTAGTGATATTATTTCGGTTAGGGAGGATTACCCGTTAGATGGAGCCACCCCTATGGAAAGGTCGCCATTAGGTGGAGAGGGCTATCAACGAGATGTAGAATTCCTAATCGATATACTTGACGTTTTTCTTAGTCGAGAGAACAGAGCTATCCGTTAGATGTAGCTACCACTAAGAGAGGCCACTCTTAGGAGGAAAGAGCTATCAACGAGATGGAGCTAGCTCTCGGTTTTAGTAATTTAATGATCACTAAATTTGATGATGTGTATTCCAAATCGATGAGAAAAGGGCTATCCGTTAGATGGAGCCGCCACTAAGTGAGAGGCCGCTCTTAGGAGGAAAGGGCTATCAACTAGATGGAGCCATCTCTCGATTCTCTCGCAACGATTTTTTTTTAATTTATTTTACTTAATTTTTATATTTTCTTTTAAAGTTGATTATTTTGATTTCATTAAATTGTATGAGATTTATATACAAGGTTGATTATTTTGATTCTTTTAATTATACTGATTTCTATATTCCTATAAAGTTGTTTAGTTGGTTTTCACCTCCTTATGATATTGGATTTTTGAATCGTTTTCTTTTATGGATAAATTTACAAGTTTAGTAAATTTTCACGTTTATACTTGATTATGGATTAATTATATTTTTTTTTTTGCATGATTACTACCTTTGTAAATTGAAACTAGATTTGAGAAAATTATCATTCGTGCCCTTGTGTGTTTCCCTTCTAGTTGGTAGTGGTTATTGCCTCTCACTAAGTCCTCGTGACTTACCCCTTCATAATCTATTTTTTTTCAGATTCAGGAGAAGTAGCAAGCTTATAATAGATTCAAGTTCCAGATCGTAGCTATTTGGTAGGTTTCCTTTGGTGGAAGTCTCTATTGTTTATGTTGAGTCGATGTATCTGCAGCTATTGTGTCTAGGAATATTTTATTTTGGAATGTATGGATATTAAATATCTAAACCTTGAAATGCTGACTGATAATGTATGCAGTAAAAAAAAATATTAAATAGGATTTATTTTGATTTTGAAAATATAGAGGATACTTTGTCGAAGTTCAGTAAATATTATTTTTAAGAAGTAAAAGTCATTATTTTTAAATATTTTATATATTGTTTGATAGGTTTGGTCATAAGGCTTGCCGGACTAGTGTGTTAGTTCGTGCGCCGGTCACGATGCAGATTCGGGTCGTGACAGCTACTTTGTAACCAAGTTCCACAATCATTTGCGTACTTAAATCAAGCCAAACTAGTTCTTTATCTTTTCTTATGAAGAATATTTCTCCTTTGGACCCCACTCCGATAGGCGACTTAACGCAAGGCAATGGTCCAACAATTAAGAGTTTAGTCCAGGATTCTTTCATACCGAATTCACCCAAAATTGATATGTGAAAAGTTGTATCTTCATGATATGAGATAAATGCAATGGACCTATTTAACACAGCCAAGTTTATACACGATGTGTCATCAAATTGAAAATAATCATCATCTAAGGGTATGGGCAGTGGCGGAACCAGGAAAAATTATTTCGGGGGGCCGTAAATTTTTTTAATATATAAATTAAGTAAAAAAAATATTATATATAAAAATATAAGTCGTAAAAAGCATAAATATACTATTTGGCAATTTCAAATTTTAAACTTATAAATGCATATCAAGAAAATAAAAACATAGCTGATAAACATTTTTTTTATATCATTTCATATTTATATAATTAGTAATTTTATCCAATATTATAAATTTTATTAGTTATCTGTTATTTTTTGACAAATAAAATCAAAGTTCATTATTATAAAATTAATATGTATAGCTTAAAATAATATTCTACGTAATGCATCAATAATATAAAGGATAAAATATGTTACCAGTCCTTACTTTTATAACGAGTTTTAGTTTTTTTTCTCTGTAAAATAAAATCAATGGTTTTCATCCCTATAAAAAAATTATTTTATTTTTAGAAATGAGCAAAATTTTGACATGTTAATGCCAATATTACTACGTTTTTATGTTCAAAATGATCTATACTATGTTTATATATCATGGTAAACTTATATAAATCCATATTGTGTTAAAAAATTGTCAAAATTTTTGCCCATTAGGAACTAAAAACAAAAGAACAAATTTTTTAGGGATGAAAATGAGCGATTTTATTTTACAGGGACGAAAACCAAAACTCGCAATAAAAGTAGGGATCGAAAACATATTTTACCATAATATAAACTAATATTTATACTAATATTTGTTCCTTATAGTCATTAAAAAATAAACTCTAAATTAGTATGTACATTAATATTTGTACAAATATGTATACAGAATTACTTAAAACTATTAATAATATATTTACATTTATATTATACCGATAAAAAAATTATTTTTTTAGGTGGGGAGGGGCCGTGGCCACCACCAGCCCCTCCCTAGTACCGCCACTGGGTATGGGTGTTATGAAGAACTCTTCGTTGCTCAAGTAAAATGACACTACACATTGTTCATCAGGTCGATCTTCAAAACAAAACCAATGACACACTCCATCCATGTAGACTTGAGTTCCCTCTATATAATTCGAAGAATGAGGCATGTCATAAACATCAAGTTTTTTCCAAAAGTTACTTCTTACACTATATATCTCCCAAAAGGGGTATAAAGATTCATATTTCGACCCCTCTATAGATATATCTCCGTAACCAGCATGTTCGCCTGTAATAGATATATATCGAATGACCTTATAGTCATTCGTAAGATCATCATAACCAAATCCATAAATATAAGAATCAACATAAAGACTATCAAAATCCTTAGCATCATCTGACGACTCAACCGACTCAACCTCCGGACTAGGAGGAAGGAGCTTGAATGTATCTGTAGTTGGGTTCCACAGTACAATTTTGCCATTATAACTATCATCATAGAGACAAAGTGTGCCATTAATACTACCAAAACAAAAAAAAACGAGTATCTTCATGGTTTGGAAATGGATTTGAGCAATTTAATTTGACCTTATTTTCAAAGCTCACACCAGAAAGAGAATATAAATCACATTTACCATGTCCATAAATCTTTAAGAGTAGAGATGCGCCGTGGTAATAAGAACAACGGTGAGTATTAGAAAATAAGTAAATGCAAAACATGTTGATGAAGTGATGGTTTTGAAATAAGAGAGACCATGATTTATGAACGCATTCAAATCGTTTCAAAGATTTAATGGGCAACTTAGATAGGATGGAGAAGACAATGTCATCAGGTATATAGTTGTAACTACCTTATTATCATTTAATACAGCCACCGATTGCTTCTCCGTCGAGAATGAATGAGAACTTCTCAACTCAACCCTAACGAATGAGAAAGAGAATGAGAGAGGGAAAATATTTACAGATATATATTTAGATTTAGATTTTTATTTTTCATTTCTTGCCTTGCCTTGCTTAATAGTCCGCCCCACGTTTGATATTTGCAAAGGTTCTTAAAACCTTTACTTTATTTTATTTTATATTTTTACACATCTTAAAACCTTAATTAATACTCTATTCCGTACCAAAATGTAAGTCACTTTGATCATTTTACACAAATTAAGAAAATTAATTATTCTTGTATGGAAAAGAAAAATTATGAGTTAATTTAAAAAATTATCCCTCATTAATGGTATGAAAAAGATAAATTGAATAATTAAAAGAAGAAAGAGAAATAAATAATTAAGGGTATAGTAGGAAATAAGTAAGTAATTAGTGCTCTTAAAATTTGGAAAGGAGTCTTATAAATCTCAAGAGAATCTTATAATTTTTTTGATGCAATCAAACTTAAGGCACTCCATTCATAATAAAAGTAACAATACAAAGGGAAATATAATCAAACGTAATGCGAGAAGTGTTGGATAATTTAACTCATACCTAGTGAGTACCCGCAAAAATGGTCCATAATAGATAGATAGATAGATAGATAGAAATAATGAATGTTCTTCCTATTTTCCCAGAAATTTATGAATGAAGATGAAGAGGAGATTCTCATTTTCAACCAATTTCAAAACAACACCTGTACATGAGTTAATGATTTTAACACCAAACTAACGACAAGAACTCAAATGACTACGGAACCACATTTAAGGGACCAAAACGGAACACAAATTAAATAAGGGACCAAAATAAAACCAAAAAATAAGTTAAGGGACTAAAAAAGCAATTTAGTCTTTTTTTTTTATGTCTTGAACTTATATACGTTCCAAAATGAAACAACGTACAAAAAAAATTAATGTTTTAATTTGTATAAATTTAATTTTATTGTACTTTTTTTTAAACATAAATTTAATTTTATTGCACTTTGTTAAACGTTTATACTTCATACTAATAAAATTATCCTTACGACAACACGAGTGATATATAGACACAATATAAAACATTTTAAACATAAAAAAGTTTAAAAAATGTCAAAAAAATTCAAAATTTTGTCAATTAGAGACTAAAAATAAAACAAAACAAATTGTACGAACAAAAAATATAATATTTTTTTATAGAGATAAAAGCCAAAATTTATTAATTTTGTAGATACAGAAAAAAAAATTCAACTATAAACAAAAAAAATCCCAAATCGCACGGATAAAAAAAACTAGTGCTTCACATAAGCTTCTTCGTTTTCCGCACATGTATGCGTTAGGCGGCTTGGACAATAACTACACAAGGCTTTCAAATGTTGAAGTTTATGATCCCCATCATGGAAGATGGACGATGGAAGAAGCCGCAATGAACTATGCTATGTGGGGTTTTGGCGCTGCAATTGTCCAAAATTCCATCTATGTTATTTGGGCACTAAAGAAGGGGTTTATCGTAAGGGTTTTGTAGATACAGTAAGTAAATATATTAACATTCTTTTTCTTTGATGGTAATCAGAACATGGTAGATACACCAATATTAATCTCACATTTGTATTATTTTTTATATATGCACACAGGTTGAGAGTTACAAGCAAGGGGAAAAATGGAAGGAAGTTCACAGAGCACCAAATGTGAAGAGGTGTTTAATGTCAACTATTGCTTGTCATAAATGATATACCGTTGTTCTATTGTTTTATGTTAAAGTGTAGGATCTAGATAAGGTATGTGTCTATGTGGTGGAAGGGTTTGTGTAATGTGGGTCGAATTAACGGAAGTAACGATGGTGATTGGTGTAGTGAAGTAATGACGATTTGTGTAATGTGGGTCGAATTAAAACAAATTCAGGAATATATTGTGTTGCAAACACAATTTTTTAGCAAATATTTTCATTCTATTCGCTGCATGCATTAAACAATTTCTGTTAAGTTTGTTATCTTCCCCCAAAAGTAATAACTTTTATATTAAGTCAATAATAACTTTTAGGAGAATGTTAACATGTTAAGGAGATAAATGTATCAATATTTTATTCGAATTTGTGCATTCAACACTTTAAACATTAAATATTTTGTTGCATTAAATATTAATTTTCTACTTTTAGATAGTTTAGCATATGCCCTTAGGGCACAAGTTAACATGACCCTAACTTTTATCTTCTCCCCAGTAATATTTAAATTTTACTTTTTCACAAGTCAATAAAATATATTCTTCCTTAGCTTAGATAAATCCAAGATTATTTACCTCGAGTTCTTGATCATTAGATAAGAATATTTACCTCGAGTTCTCGATCATTAGATAAATCCAACAGACATAATTTTGAGAAAGCAACACCGGCATTCTTTTCTACATTATTCAAGTAGAACATTGAACGATTCGAGTCATTAATTGATAATCCATTCAAATTATTGAGCATACAAGGTAACAAGATTAACTAATGGACATGAAAGGACAAAAGTTGATAACTCTTATATATATTGCTTATAAAGCAGCAATAACTGGACGAAATAACAATTGGCAAGCAAATGCGGGAAATTTCATCAATTGAAGTGTCTTCTGAACAATATCCATCTACCAAATTTAATATCTTTATTCTTAAATACAATATTTCAAGCCCATGCGCAATACCGGTACCATAATCGGAGCATTGGTATATATTTGTCAACAATCCTAATATTTAGCTCTGTTTGATTTTATTTTTTTTAACTGTCCTACATCCTAATGAGTTAATAACAATAATTTGGTTTTAAATATATAAGCCAAAAAACAATTTTTCAGATTCATTGACTATTCAATAAATCTAAAAAGTTGTTTTATTTTTTTCGTTTATATTTGAAACCAAAGAGATATATATTGGAGAGTAGCACTCGAGATTTATAAGACTCCTTTCCAAATTTTAAGAGCACTAATTACTTACTTACTGTATTTTCTAAGAGCATCCACAATGGAGCACCTCAAGTTTGGGTATTTAACTGGGCCCCATGTATACACATCACTCATTTATTATTTTTTAACAATAGTACTTAATAGGTACTCAATCCCTCCAACCTAGCACCTCTTAAAAAATTCTAAAGGTGTTCCATCAATAACTCCACATTATTACAATAACTTATTATTTAATTGTCTATTTTATAATATTAAATTAATTGGATTATAAAATTAATATGTACTATTTTTTTGATAATTCTAAAAAATATTTAAAATTCAAAATAATAAAAAAAATTCAATAATAATTAAAATTCAAAATTAATTAAAAAATAACAATAACATTACATGATTTTAAAAACAACTAATTTATTTAAAAATTACATAAGTTAAATTATTTTTTTGAAAGGAAGTTAAAAATAATTTTAAAATAACATGACATGATTTTAAAAACAACTAATTTTGCTGATAAGAATTTTGAGAGATTAGTATGTATGTTGCTGCTATGAGTAAGAAGAGATAAATAATTATTCAAGCACTAGTGCACTACACTAAAGAATGTTTGTATTTTTTCTTTTACTATATGACTAGCGTCCAGACGGGCACGCTTCGTGCCCGTTTGTGTGATACACATTTTCTATTATTCTAACTTATATGTTGAAGACATCCTCCATGTTGATCATTTCTCATGTATGATTGAATTGAACTGCTTTACGATAATAATCTTCGAGTCATTCTTTAATGCAAAAGGAAAGAGGAAGAAACATCAATTTTGGTGCATGGTTAGATACTATAAGAGCATTATATACATCACTTTAAAAAACTTTTTTTTTTACAAAAGATTGAGAATACATAAATCGATTTATGCATAGTTTAACAATTGATAAAATGATTCCTAAAACAACTTTCTTTAAATTTAGATGGAACATACATATTTTTTTTCTTAGCAAAACTACAATTTTTTTTCTTTGATGGACACAAAAAAAATAATTATTGAACAAACATGTTAGCAAAACTATCAAACCCATAGATATATAAAAACTACATAGAAAAAACCTTTGTTACACCAACCATATATAACTTCATCTCCATCTACTATTTCATTTTTTTCTTCTATTGTATCTTTCTTTCTTCTTGATTTCTTTCTCTTCCTCTACCTGTAGCAAAGTACTTTTTTAGTCTAGTGTTTATTCTAAATATCCAATTACTTATCAACCAATTTGTTCTAGACGCGGACTCTTATTTTTCTCCATGTTTATACTCCATAGGGGCATCTATGAATTGAAATAAAGAATAGAGATTATTAATGAAACTAATTAAAAAACAATAAGAAAAAAAATAGAGATTAATATTTGACCCAACAAAAATAGAGATTAATAATTAAACTATAAGAAGTAAAATGAGAAACCATTACTGTTCATCAAATATCAAAAGTCAGTTTTATATCTTTACCTATTGGCTATAAAAATTAACATGAGAAACAATTAATGGGTTTATTTTTCTAGTTTTTATGTTTGAACAACTGCATGAGTCACCCCATTCATTTCAATTGCAATGTTAAATGGTTATTATAGGCGAAAGTTAGCCAACTGTGTGATTATTACTACTTTTTAAAAATTTGTGAATAAAGTGAAGGACATTTTTAAATAAAATAAACTACATCAAATACTCATTATTTCAATTTGAAAAACAAACAAAGAAGAAGCAATCTAATGGTTGATTGACCATAAATTAAATAGCAAAAAAAAAAACAATTTAAAAGAGATATTCATTTTAGCAATTTGGTTCGTCGACATATTGATGTTTGTACATGCAGGTGATCTTTGATGATGTTTCCATGTAGTTTATGGATAAAAGAAAATAATGGGAGAGAAAAAAAAGGAATAAATATAAAATAGTTGCGTACTTACAATTGGAAGAAGAAAATGATAGTATGAATTAAGTGAACCATACCAAATTTCATATATTGATTTGTTGTCAGCATCAAGTGATATAGCGTATGAGTTTGTAAAATAATTTGTAAGATGTGTAATTCTTGGTGTAACAAAAAAAATTAACACATAATTTTCATCTATAAATGTTTCCAGAATTTGAACAAAAATTTCGAAGGAATTAAAAATTCAAAAACAATGAAATTGAAATATAGATAGAAAAAAGATAATGGGACACACATAATAAAAATGTTATCATAACTTACACAAAAGACAGCGGTTGGAAAAATAAGTTAGTCATTATATATGGCCGGTCTCGATTTCTTCAATAGCTTCCCTCCTCCCTCATTTCTTCTATTTTGGTGACAATTTGACAAATTGTGAAACTGAAAATTTAAAGTGCAATGAGACATTGTAATTGATCCTGGGAAACAAATAAAAAATAAATGGGATACATGTTACTAACATTCAATCTTGGAAATTAACGAATTGGGGCTGTAAAATGATATGAAGGGTAGGAGAAATGCATCTCAAGAGCAAAAAGATAATGATGGAAGAAATTAACATATGTGAAGGACATGGTTTCTATTTTGTAATTGTATTGCGGTTATATTTGCACAAAAAGTAAACAAAAGTTGGTTAATGTGAAAAAGGAAACTTCCATTAAAAGTGTATTATTGGAATTAAAATAAGCTACACCAAAACAAAATTTTGCCTTTATTTATTAGTATAGATAGATAACGTTATTTTTCTAACGGTAATAAAAAAAATAGAGCACCAATGGCTTCTTGTTTTGACATTATATTTTTTACGGTAAATTTATGTTTGGCTTGCTAATTTAAAAAATGTGTGGTATTTATACCAATTTAATCCCTTTATTTTCATTAATTTAAATTGAATATATAAAAGTATGTGGGTCCTATAAAAAATATATTTTAATGAAAATTAAAGTGGGTTAAAAGGAAAGAGAGGGTACTTATATATTTTAATGAAAAATATATTTTAATGAAAATTAAAGTGGGTTAAGAGACTCAGTACCTAGGTACTCAAATGTGTATTGCTCCAATGGTAGTACCTAATAAGTACCGTTTCTTATTGGAATAGGTACTACCATTGGAGGAAAATTTATCATCCTGCCCAAACATTTATCTCTTTACCCCTACAAAATAATTCAATATTTCCATTTTACTCCTTTTTATAATTTTGGTTCACCCCTACCTTTAATCAAAGTTACAAACAGAAAAACTTTAAAAAAAAAATAAGGTTTGAAATTAGCCACGGTTTAATCGTGGCTAAACTGCATAATTTCGGAACACCTGACTGCAGTTTTTCGGTACATTAATTACAAACCGGGACACTTAAAAAAACATCGGAGCAGAATTAGCCACGGTTTAAACCGTGGCTAAAAACATTGGATTCTTCTTCCTTATATTGAGGCACCAACCAAATTTTGCAGATCGTCAAAACTCGAATCAAACTACTATCAGATGTAGATGATCAAGATGGCTTACGTTTTCAAATTCCTGAATAAGCCATTCATTCCTTCCATCTTGGTAGGAAGCACTACCTTCAAGCAGAGCATCATAAACTATGTACTAATTTACAATCCATTTCTCTATGTTGAATTCAACTTAATCAGGATTAATATTTATTTATGAAATAAGGCATAAACTATACTGATTTCAATTATCAGCTTAAAAAATCAGCAACAAAATTAATCACTATTACATAATCAGATTATACATATTCAATTGATTAAATAGAGAATCATAATCAGAACAAATAACAAAGAATAATAAAATTGAAGTACCGTTATGGAGTGTAAAGGAAAATTCAGTCCAACACTCAGGTCGTGTAGAAATTTCCTTAATGAAACGAATTGGAATTGCAATTGCAAATTGTGGAACCTCAATACATCTGGACTATCAATTTTGTTGTGGGGGAGGAGCACTTCTCTAGGATATGTTGGCCTAAGGTTAAGTAATTGGTTTACCTGTTTGTAATCTTTTAACGGTTCCGGTTTGTAATTAGTTTACTGGTTCCGAAATTTTACAGTTTAGCCACGGTTTGAATTTCATTTTTTTAAGTTTTTCAATTTGTAACTTTGATTAGATGTAGGGGTGAATCAATATTATGAAAGGGTAAAATGGGGATATTGATTTGTTTGTAGGGGTATAAAGATAAACGTTGGGGTAGAAAAAAAAAATTCCCATTGGAGATGGTCTTATATACCCATAATTATATTGCATTTGCTTGCTTCTAAAAAAGCATTAACTTTTTCTCTCTCTTGAATGATAAAACTGTCAACAAATTTAATACTATAATCAATTTTCTTAATCTTCGTGATTTTTTCAAAGGGGTATTATTATATTTAGGGGCGAATGTACATGATTTGTATTTCATTAATATTTTGAGTCATTTTCTATTATGCTTTGTATTTTAGAATGCTCATGCAGCGTATCTAGGCACGATAGTCAAATTCGTGTCCGCGGGTATCTGTTTGTCCCGTTAGACTTTGACGAGGAAAATTTGAGTTAATTGAGTTTGAATTTAGATTTTTTCCGATCTCAAAAGACAAGAATTAAGCACGTAATGAGAGCATTGATATCACCCTGAATTCGTGCAAACCTCTAAATTAAACAAGTTAGTATTGAACAAGTTATTTTGTCTATTTTTTTCTTTGATTAAATAAACCTATTTTGTCTACTCCAAATCTCTTCTGCAACAATAAGCACAGTGTTCTTCTTCACGCATTTGCCAAGAGCAAGGTTTGTTTCCTCCTTATGCTTCTTGCTTCTTAATATTTTTGCAAAATCGCCATCAATGTCTCTAAGAACTCCTCCTTATGTGTGTATAATAGATATAGACAAAGAGTGAAAGAGAGAGATAAAAAAGTAGCCTTCTATGAATATGTCAAAGTTTTCTACATGTTTGTGTTGCAAATTTCGTTTGTATTTTTGGATTGGTTTTAAGAGTTTCTTAGTCCATGTGCATGTTGATTACACTGCAGTTTGAAGATGCAATGTCCTATGCACATTGTAACATTTGGTATACACACTTTCCAATTTCTAGAAGTTAAAACCTTCCAAAAAAATCATCATAGAAATTCAATGCCGGGCTGAGATTTCCACAGCCATCTCTTATGGACATGCAAGGACACAAAAATGATAACTCTGATATAGTATACTGCTTGTAAAGCATCGATAACAAAACGAAAATAACAATTAGCAAGCAAATGTGGGTAATTTTATCAACCGAAGTGTCTTTTGAACAATTTCCATCTGCCAACTTTAATATCTAAATTCTTAAATACCAAATTTCAAGCCCGTGCGCGATACCGGTACCATAATTGGAGCTATGAATCCCAAATTGCTGCTGATTTCATCAACCAAATTGTCTTCTGAACAATGTCCATCTTCCAACTGGTCCAAGAAACTCAGTTGATTTGTTGAAGATAACAGCCTGGCCCGCATTCTATCAGTTACCAAAGAAGTCACTTCCTTAATTTTCCGACTACATAAGCCGCATATAGATCCCTGCAGTGAAGAAGAAAATATAACTCGTGTGAAATTTAAATGAATCATTTGATCACCAATTGAAAATGTAGAAACAACCACCAAAGGATAGTGGCTCACATGGAGTGTTCAATAGCCTTAACAGCAGATTCAGCTGGTAGAAGCCGATCCCTTATAGTATTGTGAAATGGATTTAACAATTTTCCTTGAACCATTTTTGTTTTTCTCATTAGTCTATCGAGGGAATATACCTCCTCAGCTAAAATCACACAAGCGATTAAAATGCTAAAGTGTGTGTGCACGGACCCATGCAATGGAAAAAAACTCTTACCTGGTCAATCATGGGCATTAATACAATACCATGGGCACACGGGAAACAACCAGGTATCACAGGTTCCTATTCAATCAAGATACAAGTTTCGATTTAAATACAGATGTAATTTTCACAGTAAACAACAATTTCTGTAAAACACCTTGAATATGTTCATTAATTAAGCATTGTTACCTGCATCAGAACCAGGACATCCAAGGGATCTTCATCTTCACAAAGGGTTCTTGGAATGAGAGGGTAGACGAGATAACAGCCTGGCCAACATTGTTTTGTCTCAAAGTGATTCTCTGCATAACATTGCAACAAACACATGAGAGCTAGCCAAAAGAGTACCATTCTTGCAGCAAAATGTGATACATACTACTAACATATACAAATGCCATCTAGGAGTGTTCCAAAGAAAACCGAAAACAAACCGCTAAATCAAACTGCACCGAGAAAAATGAATCTGTGACGAGGCAGTTCACGACCTAGTTGAACTGTCCATCACAGTTCGGTTCTTTTTGATGTAGTGTACTTCGGTATATATTTCTTAACAGTTCTAATATTTGGCTCGGTTCGGTTTTTGGTTTTTTTAACTTTCCTAAAGTTCAGTATGTAAACTAGTTTCAGTTCAGTTCGGAAAGACAAAACTGGCGCACCAAACCGTTATACTAATTTGATTTGGCAAATACAAAGCACTAACGGTTTGGTTGACTTTTATTGAACTGTTGTAACGGTTCAGTTTTCTTTTTCTAAACTGAACCATGAACACTCATAATGTTATATATATATTGAAACCAACAAATATATCATGATGAATGTACTCACATAGAAGGGTACATAAGTCTGTCTTCCATTGACAAGTCCACTTGTATAGCCAGTGTAATCCGTCATTGCTCTATGAACAACACTTTGAGCAAGAAGTGTGCAATACACATTGTCAGAAGTTTAAATTGGAACAGCTCGGATCATATAGGTTGGATCTGTAATGCGGATAAGAGAAAGAAATATTACTTCAATTAGTGATCTATTCTTTGAGTGTCTATGCACGCACGTGAGTAAGCGCACAATATTCTTTATGAATTTTACAAACCTATATATTTGAGAGATATAGCAAGTGTCCTCTCTTTGGCGAAATGTCCCAGGAAGATCAAAATACTCAAAGTATACAGTAGAAAACATCTTCATAATATATATGGTGTTCTTTTGACCACTTATATCAAATCAGTATTCTAAAATAGCAGCGCCATAGCACTATAACATGGGTGATTTTTATGCATCGACTACAAATAGAACAAATGACAATCAGTGATTTTGAATCACTATATCAATGTTGTCAATTGCGGATCACAAAAAATAGCAGTTTGTTCAAATTCCACTCGCAGTAGTGCTATAGCAGCCGCTAGTTAAAAACATTATCTATTAGATAGCATATCGCGGAACAATAGTGATTTGTTTAAATTCCACTACACAGTAGTGCTATAGCCGCTAGTTGAAAACATTATCTATTAGATAGCATATCGTGGAACAGAACTTTGAACAATAATTTTGCAGTACACATTGTCAGAAGCACTAACCTACTTGTCAAACATATAGGTTCAATCTATAATACAGAAAAGATAAGACAACTTTGTGTGTGCGCGTTTTCGCTTGTCTCACATAGCGTCATGATAAGGATATCTAATCTCCTCTTCCTTAGACACTCACACCATGATAACCATATCCATTATCTTGTCTCAAATAGTGAATTGAGTAAAGATTAGGAGTTTGTACGAAGACTAAAACCAATAACAACTACAATAAAAGAAACAATCTCCTTTCGTTCATCGTCACCGCAGTGATGCACGGCAACCACCCCCTCGCACCGTCCACATATTTGTCTCAGCCAATGCTGGATTGCAAACCGAATTGCAATAAGAAAGATTTTCAGACATAACTGAACACTTGACGAAAGACAACAGAAGACAAGCAAAAAGTTTCCACTCAATACTGGATTGTCAACCTTCCGGAACTCATCATAGGCTAGTATCAGAGGATGTAATCTGTGAATCCGAAACGATTTACACAATACAATTTGAGAATCACACTCATCATAGGCTAGTAGCAGATACAATATAATTTATTCAACTAGCAGTATTGGAGAAAGTAATTTGTGAATCAAAAAAATAAATTTATGAAAAAATGCATCAAAACTAAGTAATAATATATTAATAATCTAAAGTCAAGAAACACACAAAATACACCATTGTAACACGGAATACTAATAGGAGTCTCTCAATGCTATAACTATTAAATAGTTCCAATAGTAGTAACAAACACATAACATAAGAGTACACTTCAATTCAACATATCAATTACAAAGAGCATATCCAACGTATCAATACACGAAAAACAAGTCCCTTATTCCTTCCAATGGAAGAATGCTTTCCTTGTAAATTGTTATCCGACTTGAATAACGATCTACTTTATAACCAAGCTCCACAATCATTTGAGTACAAAAATCAAGCCAAACAAGTTCTTCATCTTTTCTTACGAAGAATATTTCTCCTTTCGTCCCCACTCCGATAGGACATTCAACGCAAGGCAATGGTCCAACAGTTAAAAGTTTAGTCCATGATTCCTCCACACCAAATTCACCTAAAATTGATATATGAAAAGTTGTATCTTTATGATATGAGAACAATGCAATGGACCCAAATAACGCCGCCAAGTTTATCCACGATGTTTCATCAAATACATAATAATCATCATCCGAGGGTATGAGTGTTATGAAGAACTCCTCATTGCTCAAGTAAAATGATACTACACATTGTCCACCAGGGCTATTTTGTCCACAAAACCAATGACAAACTCCATCCATGTGAACTTGTCTACCCTTAAAACGGTCCAAAGAAGGCGGCATTTCAGCTTCCAATTTCCTCCAAGTATCACTTCTTAGACTATATATCTCCCAATAGGAACATACAGGTTCATATTCCAACACCTCTACATACATATCTCGGATGCTAAGAAGTTCGCTAGTAACGGACACATATCGAATGACCTTATAGTCATTTGTAACCTCATCATAACCAAATCCATTAAGATAATCAGAAACATAAAGCATGCCAAAATCATCATCTGACAAATTAAGCGACTCAAACACCGTACTGGAAGGAATGAGCTTGAATGCTGGTGTAGCGGGATTCCACAATACAAGTCTATTATTATAATCACCATCTTCATTGACAAAAAGTGTGCCATTAATACTACCAAAACCAAAAATATGAGCAATATCATGGTTTCCAAAAGGGCTTTCGAATTTGACCTTATTTTGAAACTTGTCATCATAAAGAGAATATAAACCATTTCCAAAATCCTTTAAGAGGAGAGATGCTCCGTCGTAATAAGAACAACGGTGATTGTTACAGAACATGTTGATGAAGTGATGGTTTTCGAATAAGAGAGACCATGATTTACGGACGCATTGAAATCGTTTGAAAGATTTAAGAGGCAATTTAGATAAAATGGAGAAGGCAATTTCATCAGGTATATAGTTGTTGTTGCTTACCTTTTCATTTGTCACAGACACTTTTGTTTTCAACTCCATCGATTAGAGAATGAGAAGTGATACGTAGAAATAGTGAGGGAGTGAGTAGTGAAACAAACAAGTGGAGAGAAGTGTTCTTTTCTACTACAAGCTAACCTTTGGTTTTCAATCTCTCTCTCTCTCTCTCTCTATGACAGAGACGTTAAAGTTTTTGTTTAAACCAATGAATAAGAAGAGATAAGTGGGAAAGTGAAATTTAATTCGCACAGCAAAAAATAAATGTGAAATGAAGGGTCGCACATTTTCACAAGTGTTTTTGTTTTTGTTGGAAATAAAAAGGAAAACAGAACGGTTTAGTTCTTGACTTCTTGTTTTATAATTAAGATTTATTATTCTTTTTCAACTATTTTGATAAAAAATAATAAAAATTTGATAAATTTTTAAGGTTGACGGATCCCCGCGAAACTGTGGAGATCCGTGGAGATGGGGATGGAGGAAGAATACTCCCCGAAGCGGGAAATAGAGACCGGAATGGGAAATATTTTAAATGGTGGAACAAGGAATAGTAAAATATCATCTGTTCAATTCTCGTCCGTTGACATCCCTACACACTGAGTTCACCCAAAATTGATATGTGAAAAGTAGTTTGATGAAATGAGATAAAGAAAATAGAGTCACTTAATAACGCCAAGTATAACCACGGATCTTCAAATTCAAGACAAAAAAAATTATCTACCTATGGGTGTTATGGAGAACTTTTCATTACTCAAGTAAAATGATACCAAACATGGTACATCGTCGGGAATACTCCATCCATGTAAACTTGCATGCCCTCAATACATTCCACGGAATAAGGCATGTCAACAGCAACTTTTCTCCACGAGTTACTTCTCAGGATATATATCTTTTAAAAAAGGTTAATATATTGTTCTTTTTCCAACCCATCTCTATATATCCATCTTCTAGAAAAGTATGTAATAGTACATTACGGATGACCTTATAGTCATTTGTAAGGTCGTCATAATCAAATCCATGAAGACAATGATTAATACTAACATAAAAAATAGGTTCCGTATAAAATGGACCAATGAAAGTATTGGTCCATAGTGGACCATTAATTTTAGCCTTTAGATTTATTATATCCTCACCATTATGTTATACACTCTCCACATGTAATTCCTCCCTCTCTCTTCTTCCTCCCTCTCTCTTCTTCGTTTTTCTATTTTTTCTTTAATAAGAATAAAACTCATTTTACAATGCATTCTAACAACACAAATCTTATGAAAACAAACAATCTTAACATTTGTCCATTTAGAAAAAATGAAAAAGTTGTTTCACTGATATTTTTTTTTCCTCACAAATCATAAACAACACAAGGGAGAAACACATGAAAAAGAATTAATGTTAATGTAATTTTGTTTTTGTTTATTTGACGAAAATTAATATTGTTTTGTTAAAATTAATTGATAAACAAGTTTTTCTCCCATGGTATTTCATATTGAAGATTTTGTGTGGCTACTTGAGGCTAGAAAAATTTCTCTACTACATGGCTACTTTCATGAAAATATTTGACCCTTATCCACAAAACAATGAGAAAGAAAATTGTCATTCAAGTAAAAAAGATACAAACTGTGAAGAAATTTTTTACTTTCATTGTCAATTTGTCATGGGGTTGATGATGAAGTTTTGTTGATGTTGTTGCTGGAAAAAAAAGAGAGAATAAAGATCAAAAAGCCAAAGAGATGAGTGAGAAACTGGAAGAGGAGAGTAGTTGTGTGTGGATAGACTACCATAAAGTCTATACATACTACTAAATCAATGGTAAAACTTGATGAGTCCAAAATGGACCAATACATGTTTGGGTCCAGCCTAAATGGACCCTAAAAAATATCCTCATTTGGGATATGAAACAACTCAACAAACATGAAACAACTCAACAAACGGACTAGGAGGAAGGAACTTGAATGAATGGGTAGCTGGATTCCACAATACAATTTTGCCATATTCATAGAAACAATGTGCTATTGATACTACCAAAAATTTGGTAAGAAAAATTTAAGCAATGGTTTTCAAACAAATGTGACCAATATAATTTAACCATATTCTAAAACCTTTCACCGGAAAGAGAATAGAAAATTGTTTTCGGATCAACAACCCTTAAAAGGACCCTTTGATGTATTTGACTGAGACTCAATTACTACATCTGTCTCATTTTTAATGATCTATTTAATTTTATGTAAATTAGAGAATAAGATATTATTATTTTCTTAAATTTGAAAGTTAATAGTAATGTTTGTCTAACATGTACAATATTGTATTTGTACATGTTAAAACAATTAAAAGTAGTCCTTACCTAAAAAAAATAACAATTAGTATCAATCTATGGTACTCTCTTTGTATCAAAATATAAATCGTTTTACATTATCAATAAAGCATTTAATGATATTTTTCATATTATATCTTTAACTATTACTCTTTCTTCCTTCAATTCTTCAACTTATTTTTTTCATACAATTAATAAAAAATAATTTTACAAACTAACTCATAATTTAACGTTTTCGTAAAACATTAAGTGAGTGTTTGGTTTCAATTCTACAAGTCCCAAAATCAATTCTAAGGTGAAAATGAAAAAAAAAGTGTGTTTGGCTATTCACCAAAAGATTTCAACACTCCGGTGAGACCGTAAGTAGAATTTTTCATCGGGTACTTCATGCTTGCCTTAAGTTGTCTTTCAAATATATTAAGCCCGAAGATCATAGGTTTCGTCATTGTCATTCCAAAATAAAAAATGATCAACGATATTGGCCATTTTTTAAAAATGCTATAGGAGCAATTGATGGTACACATGTGAACTGTGTAGTTAGTACCAGTGACCAACCCAGATTTATCGGAAGAAAATGATATCCAACACAAAATATAATGGTTGTTTGTGATTGGAATATGTGTTTCACTTTTGTATTAGCCGGTTGGGAAGGCACTGCCCATGATGCTCGTGTATTCAGGGCCGGCCCTATGGGGGGTGCGGCAAGTGCGACGGCAACGGGCCTCAAAATTTTAAAGGCCTCAATTCAAAATTTTGAGGTCCTATAAATAATAGTTATATATTGTTAGTTTTTATAAGATATTATATGTACTCGATAAATTAATTTTGAGATCCTATAATAATGGTTAAATATTACTAATGTTCATAAAATATCATATGTTTGGTAAAAAAATCTCAATCAAATAAAAAAAAATAATGATTTATATAGAGGATAATTTTTTATTAAAGGTCCATTTTTAATATTTGAACCGGGCCTCCAAATAGTCAGGACCGGCCCTGCGGGTATTTGATCAAGCTCTCACAAATGTGAACCTTAATTTTCCACACCCTCCTCCAGGTTTGTTCTTTTGTATTATTACAAATTAATTGATATATTAATAATCTTTCACTTCACATTTAAATAATTACTTTATTTTTTAGGTAAGTATTATTTGATTGATTCTGGTTATCCAACACCAAAAGGATACATTGGTCCCTACCGATGTGAACGTTACCACCTTCTCGATTTTAGGCGTTCTAACGGGTTTGCAAACCACAATGAAGTATTCAATTATTATCACTCAAGTTTAAGGTGCACAATAGAAAGAACTTTTGGGGTATGAAAAATAGATTTGCAATTCTACATCACATGCCTAAGTTCAAATATGAAACACAAGTATAAATAGTCGTAGCAACAATGACTATACACAACTTTATTAGGAGGAATGCATAAATTGATACTGATTTTGATCTTTACGAAGATGAAAACACAATCATTCACTATGATGATTATCATAGATCAACTAACTTGGATCAATCACAAGTTTTAAATGTAGCTTCTTCATCGGAGATGGATGTTGTTCGAGGCTCAATCCGCAATCAAATCCTAGAGTACAAGCAAATAAATTAGTGTTGTTATAATATTTTAGTACTATAATATTGCATTTTAAATTCTATTATCTATTTGTTATTTTCTATTTTAGTACTATGATGATGATGATATTGCACTTTAATATTTGTTATTGTATTATGCTAATTTTTATGTTTTAACAAGTATTATAATAATGTATCTTTTATGTTTTGTTTATGCCCATTTTGGTAATTATACACTCAAAAGCAATTTTGTTAAAAATTATCCAAACAACATGGATTGACAACAATCAATCCTACATTATTATATCCAAACATAAATCAATTTTATCAAAATCAATTATATCCACCGCAGAACCAAACACACATTAATTACATTTATACTTATTAATTACATTTATAAGTACATGTTGGACCCACAATGGAGCACTCCAACTTTGAGTACTTAAATGGGTCCTATATGTACACATCACTAATTTATTATTTTTTAATAATAATATTTAATAGGTACTCAACCCCTCCAATGGAGTACTTCTTAAAAAGTTTTAAAAATGATCCCATCAATAACTCCACATCATAAAAAAATTGTGCAAGAGAAGAGATAGTTCAATAAAAAATTTATTTTAATGAAAAATAAGATGAATTGAAGAGGAGAGAGTTCTTATTTTAGAAGTAGTACCTAATAGGTACTCAAATGAATAATACTCCAATAGTAGTATCTAATAAGTACCATAAGTACCTAATGTTGGGAAAATAACCGGCATAGAGAAAATAAAAGAACACAATCACAACACAAGAATATTTGTTTACCCAGTTCGATCAAAACAACCTAGTCTGGGGGAGAGAGCAACTCTCCGTTCCACTAAATCCAAAGAGTAACTTTACACAAGATTCCCATAAGGGTTACAAGAATTAGTCTTCAAACATAACTCTACCCTCATCCCGAATCTCTTCCCGTGGCCAAGAGACTCAATGATTTAGACTACCCAAGATGTATTCAATAACCATTTGCCCAACCCTAGAGTCGTACCAAGAGACAACCCTCTTGTTTCTCTCTAAAACCCTAATCTTTGTGTTGGCGACAAATCCTAATTGAATTCCCTACATCTTGCTTGCTCTCTTGCTCTCCTATTTTTCCATGAAATAAATCTACCTCTATTTATAGAAAAATAGAAACCTTCAAAATAGAAACAAATCTATTTAAAAACAAACCGAATCTTGCCAAAAATATAAACCTTTATTTTTTAAACATATCCAGTTTAAAAAACAAATAAAATCTTCCATAAACATATTTTAAGGCAATCTTCACAAATCTCATTAATGTGAGATTTTCCAACATGAATATTTTCAACCAATCTCAACAATCTCCACCTTGATTGAAAATAACACATAAGTTTCATCTTCCGCTTCCATTGTCTACACCGACAATCATTGTCTTCACCGACAATCATAATTCTCATTGTCTACACCGACAAATTAAATTATTATACTCCACCATAAAGAGTACACTACACTTGGAACTAAACCCTCCCAAGAATTTTCTTCACTTGGAACTAAACCATCCCAAGAATTTCATGTCGAAACCTGCTGAAAGATTATGGTGCAACTCCCATGTTGGCTTTTTCCGGAAGTTCATCAGCCATCGACATACCTCACCACACACCTTGCATCAATGCCAACCAATGCCCGTGTGTTGTTCTGAATCTGCCAGTATAACTTGTCCTTTTTCATGGTACAGCGGAAATACCATAAAAACCCATACTGCTCCACCTTGACAAAATCTCTTTACATGCCAAGATGCGAGTATTATTGCCACCGCCTCTCCAGGCTGATGTTGAGTATTCTTACCACCGCCTCTCCAGGCTGACCTTGTGTAACCCTGATTGCATAAACACATCCTTGACTTAATTTTCCACAAGCCAAACATGATTCTTCCACCAATTTTCTCTAGCCTAAACTTCACAGCGGAACTCCCTCCTCCTGAATCAAACCAGAAGGCTCTGATACCAGTTGTTGGGAAAATAACCGGCATAGAGAAAATAAAAGAACACAATCACAACACAAGAATATTTGTTTACCCAGTTCGATCAAAACAACCTAGTCTGGGGGAGAGAGCAACTCTCCGTTCCACTAAATCCAAAGAGTAACTTTACACAAGATTCCCATAAGGGTTACAAGAATTAGTCTTCAAACATAACTCTACCCTCATCCCGAATCTCTTCCCGTGGCCAAGAGACTCAATGATTTAGACTACCCAAGATGTATTCAATAACCATTTGCCCAACCCTAGAGTCGTACCAAGAGACAACCCTCTTGTTTCTCTCTAAAACCCTAATCTTTGTGTTGGCGACAAATCCTAATTGAATTCCCTACATCTTGCTTGCTCTCTTGCTCTCCTATTTTTCCATGAAATAAATCTACCTCTATTTATAGAAAAATAGAAACCTTCAAAATAGAAACAAATCTATTTAAAAACAAACCGAATCTTGCCAAAAATATAAACCTTTATTTTTTAAACATATCCAGTTTAAAAAACAAATAAAATCTTCCATAAACATATTTTAAGGCAATCTTCACAAATCTCATTAATGTGAGATTTTCCAACATGAATATTTTCAACCAATCTCAACACCTAATAGGTATTACACCATTGGAAATGATGGTCTTAAAAGATTACTGCTCAAACCATTAAGTTGGACTCAGTTCACACTTCACACAGACTTAAGTCTAAAAAGACCTCTTTGCCATCGTAACTTTTCAATTTTGATTAAGCACGTGACCCCAAAACCCTTTCTTTTTCCGATTCCCCCAAATCTCTTCTCTGCAACAAGTTCAAGCAGAAGCAGTGTTCTTCCTTCACGCATTTGCCAAGAGCAAGGTTTGTTTCCTCCTCTTTCTTGTTCTTCTTCTTTTAGCCGTTAGGGTTCACAATGTCTCTAACTGTGTTTCTGTTGGTAACGTTCATGCACATGCTTCTTAATGTTTTGCAAAATCACCATTAACAACACCTCCTTATGCATGTATTTTAGTTTTTAAATTCAAGTCAAACTAAGCACTAACCCTAATAAACCATTTTGATTGGCACGCATTATTGGAATATAAGATTAACTATGCTAAGTATGCTATTGTAAACAATAAGTTGAGTTAGTTAGGTTGTTACAATTGTGTAACGGATTGCTTAGCTGGCACGCATTATTGGAATATAAGATTAACTATGCTAAGTATGCTATTGTAAGCAATAAGTTGAGTTAGTTAGGTTGTTACAATTGTGTAACGGATTGCTTAGCTGGCACACATTATTGGAATATAAGATTAACTATGCTAAGTATGCTATTGTAAGCAATAAGTTGAGTTAGTTAGGTTGTTACAATTGTGTAACGGATTGCTTAGCTGGCACACATTATTGGAATATAAGATTAACTATGCTAAGTATGCTATTGTAAGCAATAAGTTGAGTTAGTTAGGTTGTTACAACTGTGTAACGGATTGTTTAGCTGGCACGTTGTTAGAAACTTGATCCTCTTGTCTTGGTTGTATAATAAATAGATCACGGTATCCAAGATGTAACTAACACTTTGTAATAATGAAAATCAATGAAATGAATCTAGCATTTAGGATAGGAATGAATTAGTATGACTTATTATTTAACAAAATTTATTATGGCAAATCAAACTATATTTTAATGGCAATGTAATTTCTCAATTTAAAAAAAAAAATGTGACACATGAATATACACACAGACGGAAATAGACTCACCGGTAATGGTTTCCTCAAAGCATCTATTTTTATCATGATGTGCAGTTAGGAGCGGAGCGGTTTTCTGTAGACTGTAGTGCCGCCATAGAGAATTAGGAGTCTGGTAGCAGCTATTTGAAGTTAGGAGCGGAGCGGTTTTCTGTAGACAGTAGTGCCTGCTATAGCAGTCAAAATTGCAGCTGTCCATGGCTGGACAGTTGCTAAAAGCTTCAGCAGAAAAGGAAAAAAATACTTGTTTAATTGGCCATTCTTTTATTTAAATTTTGATGTTTAGTTAGTCTAATACTTCGATGCTTTAACTTTTTGAGTTTCTTGACACTTTTTTTGGTATTTAGCATTAAGGGTTACCATACATCATCCATACCTATCATTGAGCCATTTTTGGTTCACTTACTAATGCATTACAAAGTTGAAAATGGATTAGTGATGGAATAGAAATACTCCAAAGCAAGCAAAAACTAAACATAAGAGTTGAAATAACACCATACAAGATTGGGAGTTATGCCACGAGCAACAACAGCGCTACCAATAGTGAACTGTATCTACCGTCATCATTATCCTTACCAAAAGCGCTACCTAATACATCAATAGTGAACTGCTCTGGCGTCACACCTATGCATCAATTTTTTAGTTCAACTATCTGCTCACGGGTGGCATAATATTCTGACAAACATGCATTATAATCAGCATTTTCACAATTTCGTGGTGAAAAGAAGGCTAGATAGATAAATAGTGTAAATTTGAATCAATGGGAAGTGTGAGAAAAAGTGAGCACAAGAAAAAATGTAAAGAGAAACTTCAGTCCAAACTGAACTGTTATTTCTGAACATTTAATAAGGTGTGCCTCTAGTTATAGAAGTCCATATCCGAGTTCAGTTGATAAACTAACCACGACAAAAAATAAAACTAAGAAAAACATAAAGAGTATTATCTGCAAGAGGCTACACAATATACCCAAACATAAGACAAACAGAATGTAAGCATCACTACAATGAGAAGCGAACAACATAATTATGACTTCAATCCATTAGTACGCAGTAATTTGATACATTTTCCTTGTAAATTGGGGATGCTTATAATTGCTTTGCTTCATAACAGATTGATTACTTTTAAAATGCCAACAAATGGCTTTAACCAAAGCATAAGGTATGTAAATTATTCCACTGCCATTATTCAATTGACAAAATTTATACTAAGGAACTTAGACTGAAATAATGCAGCCAATCATGGGAACTACACAAATCAAGTTTGTAAATTGATCAAGAGTTTATATAGTGTTAAACAGGCAAGCAGGAAATGGTATGAAAAGTTAATCTCCTTGCTCATCACTGAAGGTTACACTTAATCCACAACTGATTACTCCATGTTCACATTACAATCCACTGATGGATTCACTGCCCTCTTAGTTTATGTGGATGACATTATACTTGCTGGAACTAGCCTTGTTGAGATTGAAAAAATTAAGAAAATTCTTGACTTTCAATTCAAAATCAAGGATCTTGGTGTTTTGAAATATTTCCTGGGCTTAGAGGTGGCATAATCAAGGGAGGGCATTAGTATTTCCCAAAGGAAATATTGTCTAGATTTGTTATAGGATTCTGGTTTGTTAGGATCCAAACCAGCACCAACTCCACTTGATCCAGCTATCAAACTCCACAATGATGACAGTAAACCTTTTGAAGATATATCCTTGTATAGAAGGCTCATAGGGAAATTAATATACTTGACTAACATAAGACCAGATATTAGCTTTGCCACTCAACAACTCAATCAATTTCTGTATAAGCCCACAGTTAATCACTATAATGCTGCATGTAGAGTGATCAGATATCTCAAATACAACCCTGGTAGAGGAATTTTGTTACCTAGAGCTCTGATCTTCAAATTCTAGGCTTTTCTGACTCTGATTTGGCAGGTTGTCTTGATACTAGAAAGTCAACAATAGGATATTGCTTCTTCATTGGTTCATCTCTTGTATCATGGAAGGCAAAGAAGCAAACTATTGTTTCAAGATCATCCTCAGTGCTACATGTGAACTTATCTGGCTCTTGTTCTTGCTAAAGGATTTGAAGGTACAATGCAGTAAGCCTCCAGTCATATACTGTGACAGTCAGAGTGCTATTCACATAGCATCTAACCCAGTTTTCCATGAGCGCACTAAACACTTCGAGATAGATTGTCATCTTGTAAGGGAGAAACTACAGCAAGGACTCATGAGACTACTTCCTATCACCACGGAAGATCAATTAGCAGACTGTTTGACAAAGTCTCTAGCAGCGCCTAAGTTCAACGGTTTGATAAGCAAGCTTGGCTTGATTGACATTTACCAACCACAGCTTGAGAGGGATGTTAAAATACAATCTTACTCCTGAGGCCAACTCTGCACACTTCATCCTAAGTGCAAGAGTTCACAATTACTTGGCAATGAAGCAACAGCATAACTGCCTTTAGTTAGAGCCTCTTTCTCTTTCCTTTCAGTTATAACCGTTTCTAGAAGCTTCCTTGTAATAATGCATGTGTGTAAATAGTAGTGTAGTAGTGAGGAACTCATGTATATAGAGTTCTTACACATTCATTCATTTTTCATGTAATCAAAGATGATTCATCAATACAATTTCTTCATTTCTTTCTCTATAGTTTGATATTCTTAACATCTTTATTCTTAAATGCCGTATTTCAAGCCTGTGTCGTAATCGGAGCTATGAATCCCGGATAGCAGCTGAATTCATCAACCGAATTGTCTTCTGAACAATGTCGATCTTCCAACTGGTCCAGTGAGTTTTCTTCTTTTATGTCTTCATTGGAAGACTTGACCTCTATGAATTTAGGTTGATTTGTTGAAGATAACAGCCTGGCCCACATTCCATCAGTTATGAGTTATGACAGCATTGTTCTGTCTCAAAGTGATTCTCTGCATAACATTGCAACAAAACATGATGAGAGCTAGCCAAAAGAGTGCCATTCTTGCAGCAAAATGTGATAAATACTACTAACATATGCAAATGACATCTAGGAGTGTTCCAAAGAAAACTGAAAATAAACCGCTTAATCAAACTGCAGCGAGAAAAATCAAGCTGTGACGGGCATTTCACCACCTAGTTGAACTGTCTGCACAGTTCGGTTCTTTTTGATGCAGTGTACTTCAGTTTATATTTTTCAACAGTCCTAATATTTTTGTAAGTCCTAATATCAGTTAATAACAACAATTTGGTGCAATTCGGTTTGAAAAGTAGTTTCAGTTCAGTTCGGAAGACAGAACCGGTGCACCAAACCATTATACTAATTTGATTTGGTTTGTTACAAATCATTAACGGTTCAGTTTCCTTTTCTAAACCGAACACTCGTAATGTTATATATAATAAAATTTAAAACCAGCAAATATATCATGATCAATGAACTCACATAGAAGGGTATATAAGTCTATCTTCCATTGACAAGTCCACTTGTATAACCAGTGTAACCCGCAATTGCTCCATGAACAGAACTTTGAGCAAGACGTGCGCAGTACACATTTTCAGAAGCGTTACTTGGAACACCTTAGATCATATAGGTTGGATCTGTAACGCAGAAAAGAGAAAGCAGTATATTTTGAATTAAGAGATCTCTCCTTTGAGTGTCTATTCAGGCATGTGAGTAGGCACACAATATGGTCGGTGTACTTTTGACCACTTATGTCAAATCAGTATTCTAAAATAGCAGCGCCATACAACAAATAGAACAAATGACAATCAAACCTTTATACTTTGGGATATCCAAAGCCCAATATTCTTGAAGAAGTTTGTTTCCAGAAGCATCCTGTTTTTTTTGGAATTGGTGTTCCGGAAAAGAAGTTCCTGTCTCGCTCCTTCAGTAATCACAATAACCATGTGACCATTTTCCTTGTGCAAAAAATCCTGCACATTGAATTAGTGTTGTCCATTGTGGATCAAAAAAAATAGCAGTTTGTTCAAATTCCATTATGCAGCAGTGCTATAGCCACTACTTGAAAACATTATCTATTCAAGTTCCACTACAATAGTATATCGTGGAAAAATAGTGATTTATTCATGTTCCACTACAGTATACCGTAAAAAAAAAATTCCACTACAGTATAGCGCCTTTATAGCCACTATTTAACAAGACTGCAAGAAATTAAAGCATACCAGTATATCAAGCAATATTTGGAAACATATAGCAAGAATCTTAAACAGTATAAAACAGAATTTTTTATTATCTAAGCCAATTGAAGGTGATTAATGAACCAATAAACTGATTAGTGAAGGCATTACAAACATTTAGGAAACTGTATCGATGACGCTCTGTATCGACCCATCAGCTTGACAACACCAATACCATTTTGAACACTTTCAGCTTCAATGTGTGCTGCGTTTATAGCACATTGAGCATCCTCAATTCTGGATTGTCAACTGAACGGCGACAAAACCACAATGGTTCTAATAAGTAATAACTCCATCTAGATCCTTCCAGAACACATCTTAGGCTAGTACCAAAACCAAAAAGACAAGCTTCTGAAAAATGCATCAAAATAATATAATACCTTGGAAGATGAAAATCCCTTGACAGCAACAATGTCTTCATGCTATAACTACTCTACTTGTATGCAACCTGCCATTGCCCCCATGAACAGAACTTTGAGCAATAATTGTGCAGTACACATTGTCAGAAGCAGTAACCTATTTGTCGAACATATAGGTTCTATCTATAATACAGAAAAGAGAAGACGAGTAACTTTGTGTGTGCGCGTGCTCGCTTAACTCACATAGCGTCATGATAAGGATATCTAATCTCTTCTTCCTTAGACACTCACACCATAACCAGAAACATATCCATTATCTTGTCTCAAATAGTAAATTGAGTAAAGATTAGGAAGTTGTACGAAGACTAAAACAAATAACTACAAGAAACTTAGAAGAGGAAAAAGGAAATAGCTTTACGTAGATCAATAAAAGAAACAATCTCCTTTCATCCACCGTCGCCACAGTGACGGACAACAACCACCCTCTCACACCTTCCACATATCTGTCACAGCCAATGCTTAATTTCAAACCGGATTGCAACAACACAGATTTTCAAGCGAAAAATTTCCAATCAATACTGGATTGTCAACCACAAAACCACAACGGTAACTCCTTGTAAAACCTTCCAGAACTCATCATAGGCTAGTATTGGAGGATGTAATCTGTGAATCCAAAACAATTTATACAATACAATTTGAGAATCACACTTAAGCCACTATCAGCAGATACAATACAATTTATACAACTAGCTGTATTGGAGAATGTAATCTGTGAATCCAAAACTAAAAAAAAAAAAACAAGTTTATGAAAAAATGCATCAAAACTAAATAATAATAATAATATATTAAGAATCTAAAGTCAAGAAACACACAAAATACACCGTTGTAACACAAAATACTAACAGGGATGGGGAAAGCAACAGTGTTTACTATGTTGCCGGTTACAGCAGTAGGAGTCTCTAAATGCTATAACTATTAAACAGTTCCATTAGTAGTAACAAAACACATAACACTAGAGTACACTTCAACATATATATTACAAAGAGCATATCCAACATATCAATACACGAAAAACAAGTCCCTTATTCCTTCGAATGGAAGAATGCTTTCCTTGTAAATTATTATCTGACTTGAATAAGGATCTACTTTATAACCAAGCTCCACAATCATTTGGGTACCTAAATCAAGCCAAGCAAGTTCTTCATCTTTTCTTACGAAGAATATTTCTCCTTTCGTCCCCACTCCAATAGGACGCTCAACGCAAGGCAATGGTCCAATAGTTAAAAGTTTAGTCCAAGATTCCTCCACACCGAATTCACCTAAAATTGATATATGAAAAGTTGTATCTTTATGATAAGAGAACAATGCAATGAACCCATTTAACACCACCAAGTTTATCCACGATGTTTCATCAAATACATAATAATCATCATCCGAGGGTATTGGTGTTACGAAGAACTCCTCATTGCTCAAGTAATATGATACTACACATTGTCCATCTGGGCTATCTTCTCCACAAAACCAATGACAAACTCCATCCATGTAGACTTGACTACCCTCAAAACAATCCAAACAAGGCGGCATTTCAGTCTCCAATTTCCTCCAAGTATTACTTCTTAGGCTATATATCTCCCAAAAGGAACATAAAGATTCATATCCCAACACCTCTAAAGCCATATCTTGGACGGCAACAAGCTCACCAGTAACAGATACATATCGAATGACCTTATAGTCATTTGTAACGTCATCATAACCAAATCCATGAAAATAAGTAGAATGATAAAGCATACTAAAATCATCATCTGACAAATTAAGCGACTCAAACACCAGACTCTTTGGAAGGTGCTTGAGTGCCGGCGTAGCTGGATTCCAGAATATATCATTTTTAGAATCAAAAAGTAAGCCATTAATACTATGAGTACTACCATGGTCTCCAAATGGACTAAATAATTTAAACTTATTTTCAAACTTGTCACCATTAAGAGAATATAAACCGTTTCCATGATCCTTTAAGAGGATAGATGCACCGTCGTAATAAGAACAACGGTTAGAACTAAATAAGGGATTGTTGCGGAACAAGTTCATGAAGTGATGGTTACGGAACATGTTGAAGAAGTGATGATTTTCGAATAAGAGAGACCATGATTTACTAACACATTCAAATCGTTTGAAAGATTTAAGAGGAAGTTTTGATAGAATGGGGAAGACAACATCATCAGGTATATAGTTGTTGTTGTTGTTGTTGCTGCTTACCTTATGATTTGTCGCAGCTACATATTTCCTCTTCGTCGAGAAGTGTTCCGGATTCGTAGAAAAGCTCGTTAGGGTTTTGGTCGCAAGAGACAACAGTATGAGACCAGTGTTGTGTTTGTAATAACTTTACTCTAAATGCAGTCGTCTAGTCGGTTCATTTATAACGTTCGATCAAAATCGGACGGATGTAATTTATAATGTGATGTGATGTTTTTTTTTTTTAGGAATGTGATGTGATGTTTTATTGGTAGTCAAATGGTATCTTCTGCAATTGTTGAAATTAATTCCCGGAGATTCATTTAAGAGGTTGATATTTTTGATAAATATTTCTTCAAAATATGATGACATAGAGCATATGTTAATGATTTTTTTTATAAAAAAAATGTATATTTTATCATAATTTGTGTATTTAATTTACTTTTTAAAATTTTCACAAATTAATAGGATGAACTTTAAAAGATTTTTACTTTTGGATTTTAAACTCATGTCTTTAGATCATATGTAAGCAAGATCCTTTTATTAATTGAGATATCATAACTTCTCTTTTTTATTTTGTAAAGATTTTTAAGTTTGACATATTTTTCTTTTAATCTCTTAGAATAGGTCATATTGATGCCGCTATAAACAATTTTACCTACACGTTTTAAACGAGATTCTGATCTAAAATTGTGTAAAAATTGCATATTTTTTCAACAACATTAAATCCAATTCCCTGTATAACAAGGCTGCATTATATTAAAGCATATATGAAGCAATGTTTATAGTAAATTTAGAAGAGCTTATATGAAAGTTTATGAGAATTTAAAACTTATAAACAATGAATTGCATATTATATATCTAAGATTATTCCCAATATTTTGATCATGAACTTCATGTGATAATTTAGATTTATTCAATCTTGAGCACTTGAACATGATCAATCTTTTTCTTCTTTTCACAAATTTGTCAACTTCAATTTAGAAGTTTTTCTTTGAAAAAACTCATCTCAAAACTAAGAAACACCTCCATCTTTTCATATTCAAAACTCAATAAAAAATAAAATATAAAAGGAAGTGAAAGTAACTAACAAAAGCAATCTATTTTCTAATCCAACTTACGGTAGGAGTATTTACATGGTGCTCACCATCGGTCAAGACCAATCTTCCAAAGACATCATTCTTAGACATAGAATTCCATGTCTCCGCAACTTTGAATTTCTTTATTTGCCCTTTTTCCTCAAATTTCAATATTTGTGGATGAACTTAATTTTGAACTTCAAGCGGTGCCTTAATTTGCAACCGATACGCACTTGGAGTTCCCACGTTGGTAAGTGTTCGACCAATTGTTGTAAGATGTCCAATAACCAAAGCAACAATGGTGATCGAAGGATAATTGAAATCTTTTATATTAAGGTACCGTTTGCCCCAATTGTTTTTAGGTGTAGAAGCTATTTTCACCACAAATCTAAACGTAAGAGCTTTAAAACTTAAATAAAGTTGTTTAGTAAATCTTACTTTTTTATTTTAAAAAATGTTAAAATTTGTTTTTTTTTTTATATATTTATGAAAATATAGAGATTAAATATGCATTTAAACTTATTTTAATTTGAGAAAACAACTTAAACAATAAAAAATTTCACCAACATGAAATAAAGTGAATCAACTTTTTACCAACATGAAATAAAATGAATCAACAATTAAAAATCTCTTAATTCTATTGGACAACTTAAATAATGTTTTTTAGTTAAAAAAAAAAAACATAAAATGTGTTTTTTAAATATAAAAATAGAAAGAATTTCACGCGAATCTTTTTTTTTTGTCTTAATAAACAATAATAAGCGGGACATTACCAAAATAAAAAAAAATAAACGGTTAATAAATGAATTAATAAGTAAACAGTTAATACTTGAGTAAATAATTATGTAGATGGTAATTCAATCTGAAAGTGGTGTCATAAGTTGTGTGGGGTGTATTAGTAATTGTAGGAGTGTTTTCGGCTTTCTTTATAATCTCATATATCATGCGAACCAAATTATATAAAAGGAATTTGAGATATTCTTTTCGCGCCCTCACTATTTTTCATGTGCCCCGCAAAATAACAAAAATATCCTCTTGCAACTTAGGTAATTAACCCAATTTGTTAGTTAGGTCCTTAGGGAAACAATATTTTTTAACTCAACTACAATGTTTGCACCCTTCACGCTCCCTAATTTGAAAAAACGATCGCTATTACACCCTTCACCTCATTCGCTTTTTTAAAAAGCAAACTTGTGTCCTATATAATACGAATTTCACCATCTTCCTCTTCATTTCGACAGTGACTCGTCACATTTCTGTTCGAAATCACCTAACAGGTAAAAAATAACGGTTGTTATCAATAAACAATTTTGACGAGTCAATATTTTCATTCTTTTCTCTATCGCATTCTATTCAATATACAACAATGTGTTGAACACTTGAACTACTTCAACAAGTTGATGTGTAAAATATTAAATAACAATGTTTGTTATCTTCTCCCCCAAGAAGAATAACTTTTATTATATTAATAGTAATATCTAACTTTTACTTTTTTCATAAGTCAATAAAATATATTTTTCCTTAGCTATTTGCAAATTCACCTTCTCATGCAAATGAATCAGTCATGTGGTCATGTTACTTGGTATTCTATCAGCTCTATTAAATAATGAAAGGTTCTTTTACCAATTATTTTATTAGGATAACTACAAATATTGATTGTTCAATAGATAAGTAGCTCCCATTATTTTAATCATTTAATAATTACTTTTACCAAAATCTGATTGAATGTTGTCAAATATTTTTCTTGGTTATTAGAATTTCCTAGTCCATGTGGATGTTGATTTTATTGCAGCTTCAAGATGCAACATGTCATGTGCACACAGTAACATTTTCTAGAAGTTTTTTTATAAGCCCAATTTCTAGAAGTTAAAACCTTCAAGAATTCAATGCCGAAAAAATTTATTGACATGTGCATATACAATTTGGATTTCAGAGTTATTGCATCACATAGTAACTAATTTGGACTATCCGATCTAAAATGAACTGTCGAGATTAAAATAACTGAGATTTGTACTACATATTTGGGAGTCATTGGATTGCAGATCTATGACCGAGGTTAAAAACGTATAGCTGCATAATTTTGTACGGCGTAATTGCATCCATTGGATCGCAGAACTACAGCTGAGATGAAAAACATGTAATTCCATGATTTCATTACAGCAGGGGATCCTGATCCGTATGTAAGCGTATTTCCTTTGCAACCGAGGTCAAATTTCAAAAGTTTGACCAGTCTACGAAATAAGAATATTAAACCTCGAGTTCTCGATCATTAGATCAATCCAACAGACAAAATTTTGAGGAAGCAACGCTGAAATCCTTTTCTATATTATTCAAGTAGACCACTGAACGAGTCGAGTCATTGATAATACATTCAAACTAACAAAGTTCATTTCTGCAAAAAGCAGAATCAATTCAAATTATTGAGCATACAAAGTAACAAGTTTAACTAATATAAGGATCATGTCAGGCTGAGATTTCCACAGCCATCTCTTATGGACATGCAAGGACAAAAATGATAACTCTGATATATACTGCTTATAAAGCATCGATAACAGAACGAAAATAACAATTAGCAAGCAAATGCGAAGTGTCTTCTGAACAATAACCATCTGCCAACTTTAATATATTTGTTTTTAAATACCGGATTTCAAGCCCATACGCGATATCGGTACTGTAATTGGAGCTACGAATCCTAGATTGTTGCTGATTTTTTCTTTAACCGAATGGTCTTCTGAGCAATGTCCATCTTCCAACTGGTCCAATGAGTTTTCTTTTTTGTCTTCATCGGTAGACTTGACCTCCATGAAACTAGGTTGATTTGTTGAAGATAACAGCCTAGCCCACATTCTGTCGGTTATCACAACATTGTTCTGTCTTTCTGTGATTCTCTGCATAACATTGCAACAAAATATAGAGTTAACCGAAAGAGTACCATGCTTACAATAATATGTGATAAATACTAATGTAACATCTTAAAGTTACAATACAAATGCTATGTAGAGTGTTAAAAACTGAACCGAACTACATTGAAAAACACCAGACTGTGATGAGTAGTTCACAAACATTCAGTTCTGCTCATTTCATGAACTATCCGTCACAATTTGGTTTTTTCGATGTGGCTAAGTTCCGTTTATAGTTTATTTTGTATCCGTCCTAATATCAGTTAATAATAAATTTTTGGTACATTTTGGTTTGAAAAGGTGTAGTTCAATTGTTTGTAAAGGTTGTTCCGGTTCGGAAACACAGAACTGGTGCACCAAACTATGAACCATTAATAGTTCAGTTTTATAGAACTGTTTTAACGGTTCAGGGTTTTTCTTTAAACCGAACCATGAACACTCGTAATATTATATATTAAAACCAACAAATATAATGATGAATGAACTCACATAGAAGGGTATATAAGTCTGTCTTCCATTGACAAGTCCACTTGTATAGCCAGTGTAACCCGCCATTGCTCCATGAACAGCACTTTGAGCAAGAAGTGTGCAGTACACATTGTCAGAAGCGTTACTTGGAACAGCTCGGATCATATAGGTTGGATCTGTAACGCAGAAAAGAGAAAGCAGTATATTCTGAATTAGTGATCTCTCCTTTGAGTGTCTATGAACGTATGTGAGTAAGCGCGCAATTCTTTATGAATTTAAATTTTCACAAACCTATATATTTGAGAGTTATAGGAAGCGTCTTCTCTTTGGCAAAGTGTTCCTGGAAGATCAAAATACTTAAAGTTAGCAGTAGAAAATATCTTCATAATCTATATTGGTGTAATTTTGACCACTTATATAAAATCAGTATTTTCAAATAGCAGCGCCGTAACGCTATAACATAGGCGATTTTGATACATCGTCTATAAATGAAAATCAAACCTTAATACTTTGGGAGATCCAAAGGCCAACATCTTGAAGAAGTTTGTTTCCAGAAGCATCCTGTTTTTTGGCAGATTGGTTGCTTTCGGAAAGAAGTTCTTGTCCTGCTCCTTCAGCAATCACAATAACCATGTGACCGTTTTCCCTGAGTCTTTTGTCTATATATTCGTAGAGTCCACCAGGACCTTCTAGGTAAAACGGTGACTCCGGAATCAAGCAACAGTCGACATCTCTACTTGCAAGAGTAGAATGCATTGCAATAAAACCTGTACATCGAATCAATGTTGTCAATTGCGGATTGTAAAAAATAGCAGTTTGTTCAAATTCCACTACGTAACAGGCTATATCGCTGCCTATAGACACTACTTGACAACATTTTGTATTAAATAATGTATCGTTAAACAATAACAATAACTTACCACTATAGCGACCCATCAGCTTGACGACACCGATACCATTTTCAAAACTTTCAGCTTCAACATGTGCTGCATTTATAGCACGCTGAGCTTCCTCAACGGCAGTGTCAAAGCCAAAGGACTTATCGATAATCTGTTAAGATAGAACGAGACAGTAGAAGAAACTTACCAAGTTAGTGATGCTAATGAGTAGTAATAAATGGATTATAATTATATGCAATAAAAACGGACTTACCGGGATATCGTTATCAATGGTTTTGGGAATTCCAACAACCGAACATTTCAGACCACGCCTTCTGACTTCCTGTATCGATAATCAAGAAAAACTATTATTAAATTGCTACTTCAATGCAATTAATTAATTTCATATATCTTAAACATTAACACGACCTTATTAAAAATATCATTCACACAATACATTCCTTAAACCATAAAATCTTTCATAGTCTCATTTAAATTATCGATACCTCAAAAATTACAGATGCACCCCTCTGAGTTCCATCTCCTCCAATTATATAAACCTAAATTCAGAAGGATATTAATTAATCCGATATACACACACAAAAAAAAAAAAAAATCGGTATATAGAAAGAAATACAAACCTGATTGATTCCACGATCTTGAATACTGTCAACGATCTTATTAGTGTCATGTCCACCTCGAGAAGTACCAAGGATAGTTCCTCCACGCTTGTGAATATTATTAACACTCGAAGGAGTTAAAGTGATAGTATTGCGAGCATAGAAGCCCCTATATCCTCCCTTCACATCAAAACATTTTCTTCGGTTAATATCATAAACATCAATGAATTGAAAGATCTGAGTTAATGTCATAAACATCAATGTACCTCGATTCCAAGAACTCGAGTCACACCATACATATGATGTAAGCTACAAACTAATTCCCTTATCACAGTATTGAGTCCAGGACAAAGACCTCCGCATGTAACAATAGCAGCTTGAACTTCATCTGATTCAAAATACACCTGAATTTCCGATTTCAAAATGCAGTGAACAAAAATTAGGCACAAATTTTTTTTTTAATAATTGCAGAAATAAATTCACATATTATTGAAAACATTACCTTCTGACGTGGTCCAGCGCGACGAAAATGTACCCCCCTTGGGCCATCTTTGTGGACAACAACCTGTCCGGAGTCAAAACAAAATCAAAGAAAATGTTAGTTGCAATACATTCCACCAACTTCACAGAAACCTCTTGATCGCGAAATTTTGGATCGATGTCTTACATATTTACTCGTTGCAAACAATAAAAATTGCATAACCAATTGCAAATTACATTAAAATAAAAAATAAATACCAACCTTCTGAGGAACTGTGTCATCAACATGCACAAAATACTGCCTGAAAAAGTACAAAAAGTAAAATTCAATTTACCAATCAAGAAATTCAGTAAAGAAAATCATAATCACCACACAAATAAAAGAAAAAAAACTCACTTTACAACTGAGTAAGCAGGGTTATCTTGCAAAGGATTATGATATGTCTGCAATAACACCAACCACACAATTAAACCATATATTAATAATAATTAATCATCATCCATTGATCATTTTTCATTCAACAAAAAAAAAATTAAAAAAATGTAAACTTTAAATTTTCCACCGTGCAAACCAATACATAAATTTCACCAAAATTGATAAAAGAAAAATGAAATTCCCAAAAAAAAAAAGAAAAGAAAAAATCAAAGTTGTGCATCCAATTATTCATGTCTAATTTCTAAGCAGAAAAATCAAACACAAAAAATTCCAACATAATAAAAAAAAAAAGTTTATGTCGGCAGAAAGAACAAGAATATTAAAAGCACCTTTTTATTTGTATAATTATTATTACAAGACAAAAACATTATAAAAAAAAACAGAGAAAAAAGTGATTATTGATTGACCAAACAAGAACAGTAGCGTTAGAGAAAAGCAGAGAAACTTACAGGAAGATTAGGAATGTAATCAGACAAATGAGGAACATCTTCAAGAACATAACCACCAGGACCAGTAACTACCTTAGGTTCAGTTAAACCCATTTTCTTAACAGCTTCAGAACCCAGCTTTGAAATTTTTTTCTTGTTTTTGATGATTTTTGTTTGTAATAGAACGAATTATCAATGATGATCCCTTCAAAATTAAATCAATCAAAGAAAATTATAAGTATTTGATTAAATAATAATAATAATAATAATAATAATAATAGTTGAGTAGAAGAAAAAAAGGTTTGAATTTATAGTAAAATGGTTGTGTTGAGGTTGACCATAATAATCAAAATAGGTTGGCACAAAAGAACCTTCCAGAAATTGAAATATATTTGATCAATTATCATATGGTCATGAATCACATGTAAAAGTATGTAATAATAATAATAATAATAATAATAAAAGAGGAAAAGAAGGGTGAAAACTTTAAAAAGTGGTTAAAAAAAAAAGAATAGATTTTAGTTTGTTGGTTTTTGAAGAGGAAGTAAGTTGACATACATACAGAGAAAGAGAGGTATTAGGGATGAATTGATGGCTGCGTGGAATGGAACACAGAATAGTGAGTGGTGGTTGTTGGTTTTAGTTGTATTACAAGTACTAAGAATAAACTTTGGAGATTCCGTAGTAATTGTCTTGTGTCTTAATTTTTTTATCGTTATGTGTCTTGAACAAAAAGTAAACAAAGAACCTTTCAAAAAAAAAAATCAAAAGATATTAGACTCATTCAAAAAAAAAAAGTAGTAGTTATTTAGCTTTTTTAAGATAAATTTTTCGATGATTTGAATTTAATTTTTGGTAAAAATAATTTTTGATCGAATTTTAGTTAAATTTTAAATTACGAAAGATTCATTTTTTTTCTTAAAATCACGAGATTAATTAAAAAAAAATGCTAGTATTTCTGTGAAAAAAAAGAGTATCATAGTATTGTTAGAAAAAAATAATTTAAAGTGAATAAGTTTAAGTAGTAAAATTTTTGGATATGACATACATTTACAACCGTAGATACTTCCTGTTTATAATGAGATAACAAAAAAAGTATTGTTAGAATGAAAAGAAATAAAGATAATTCAACAAATGATTAAATAAGTGGTTTTTAATTTTTATATTTATTTAATTTTTCTTTTGTGATTTCATTATCTTTTAATTTTTTTCATTTTTGTATGATGTCTATTTTATTTTCCAGCGTGTTGTATTGTTTGTTTCGATCATTTTTTTTATAAACTAAGAGTGTGGTAAACATTGAAAAAAACTAAGATTTTCCAATTAGATTTGATCAATTACCGATTCGACAAATGACTAAATTATCAATGTTATAAGTATGAAAATTTTAGTCACTGTGAGTTATTTGTATATTAATCGTTTTTTTAGCTATGTTGAATTTTTATGTTTTTCTATTTAAATACTTTACTAATTTAAATAAAGTTATATTTTTTTTATCTTTAAATAAATTTATATTATTTGTTTAGTCGTAGAAACTAGAAAAGAGTAATTACCAAAAAAAAAAAAAAAAAAAACTAGAAAAGAGAAATATGAGTACGATGTATTGTTCTCACTATATGGTTCAATGTATGTATATATGGTACAATAAAATAATGTCCTTTTTTCTATTATTACCTAAAGCTTTCTTTAATCAAAAACATTATTACCAAAAGTAAATAAATACTATGTCTTTTTTATTTCCGTCAAATATCTGGTCAAGAAAAACTATTTCCGTCAAATATTGAACTTTTACAATACGTGTGAGTGTTGGGGAAGGGGTGGAGCCCACCCTTGCCACCCCCAATTCTGGGATATGGATCCAGTATGGCCAAGATATATAGTAGGTACACTGTAGTCACGGGTCAGCTGTTAACCATTCGATCAAGATCGGATGATTTAGATTTTAAGATAATTTTAGATCATTGATTTATCCATTTAACACTTTATTCATTTTAGGGATTTAAATCCTAAATTTTGAGAAGGAAATATAAATCGTCGATCTTAATCGGCAGGCCACAAACATTTTTTTGTAGTAATCTCTTGATTTCAAGAGGAATAAGACTATAGTAAAATATAAATTCAAGGTAAGTAAAATCTGATGAAAATATAAATTTCAAGAGAAGTTTATTAAATATTTGAGAACGATATTTTTGTTATCGGCGGCCAAAGACTTTCTAGTGAGCTACATAGCTGCACGAATTTTTGAATGCACTAAAATATGATCCTCAAAATGGAATATTTTAATTTGAGCAATTCGTAATAGATATATGAGGAATAATAAAATTTCTTTTATAATATTGAAAAATTTATTTTTCTACAAAGAGAATCTTGAAAGAGGAAAATTTTAAATTGGGGAAATTTAAATTTAGCTTTTATAGTCATTTTCTAATTTAGTACAAGCCAAAATATATAAATAACAAAAGTTGAGTTTAGTGAAAAATATTAGACTTCGTAAATTAGTATTCTGAGTTTTGACTATGAGATGTGTCCATAATTAACATCAACAATATATTATATAGATCATTCATACAAAAATTTAGAGAAATCCAAAATCATTTGATATGTTTTTTAGACCTATCAAAGATTAACGGTTTATTAAATACGGTAAATCTTAATGAATTCCATAAACATATCAAATGATTTTAAATTTTTCTAATTTTTTTTATGGATGATCTATATGATATAAACTTTCAATCCAACGGTGGATTTTATAAAATTCGTATTCGTTATAGCATTAGTCCACCATGGACCACTTGAACAAGTGGTCCATATTAGACTTTCCCAAAAAAATCAAGTTTAAGTAAAGTGTTGGTGTTCAACCGAATCAATATAAATTGCAACAAATAAATTACGATTTTTTACTAAACTCAACTTTAGTAAGTGTGTGAGTGACTAGGTTTGCTTGTCGCTCAATAAATTTTAACATAAAGTTTGAATTTCGCACAAGTACATTTTTAATAGGGTAAATAAGCTTATACCCCCCATAATATAGGCGTGTTTTGTTTTTCCCCTGTAAATTTTTTTTTGTAACTCGCCTCCTATAATGTTGAATTTTTTGAACTCGCCCCTTGGATGCACTTTTTAAATCGGTTATTTTGTTCAAACCGATTTAAAAAGTGCAAATTCCTTGCACCCATGGGGAAAATAAAAAAAAATTACTTTGCAAGGGACAAATTACAACAAAAAAAATTACAGGGGAAAAACAAAATTTGCATATATTACAGGGGGTAAAAACTTATCTACCCTTTTTAATATTATAGATAATTGAACTAAACTCCAAGAAATTGAAATTCAAATTGTGGATTTGCATTCACCACACTTTTTGAAACCGTTTAAAAAATATATTGTGTAAAGTCTCGATCTTCCACTTGCCTCAAAGCTTCAAATAAAGCATTCACTTTCCCTTCTATTATAAAAAAATTACCCTCTTTCTAGTAGATACCTGTCAGGCTACCACCACAAAGTTTCCGATATAATCACATAAACATCAACGTGCACTTATCTTATTCAAGCTTTAATGAAAATCTGCATCAACATTGCATTTTTGCCAACCCATCGGCGGATTTTCCATATACTTGAACGATGTTTTGTCCAACTTGCAATTAAGAATATATATTTTTTTTTTGTCAAGTAGCCTAGTGGCTAGAAAATTCACTTTAAAGATGAATAAATGGAGTGTCCCGAATTCGAACCCGAGCTCCTACACAATATTGTGATGTCTCTACGAAATATTTAACCATCAATAAAATATCTATTTACTATGATCGGAGCAGAGGCCAAACTCATACACTCCAACATCCAAACTCATATTCAGATGGTTCTGCTCCATTGAATTGTATATTTTTTTCAAAATCAACCTTAAACATAATTAGCTTCCTACCTTTATTATTTGCTTCATCCACAACTTCATTTGCTATCGGATATCCATCTAAAAATTATCTTCATTTGATAAGTGAAATCACTTTACAAACTGATCGCTTTCAATTTATTTATGTACCTTAGTTAGAACCTCATTCATTTGACCAAACTGAGAAATTAATAGATCTAATTTCATTCAACATGCTAATTCTTAGATAAGATTATATTAAGTTTAAATAATCCTAATCAATAATAAAAATTTAACATACAACATTAGTAATTATTGTGCTTTGAATGAGGATCGTATTCTCTTGACAACTTTATCAATCTGCTCTTTAGAGTCTAAACATAAATAGTTTAGAAGTACAATATATATTTTTTCTTTTTCACCACTAGTATCCGGTTTATTGGACCGTCCAATTTAATTCATGGATTAGTTCTTGTATTAAGTAGTTTTAATCTCATTCTGCTCGTAGTTGCTGAGATCGAACTGTGGTTTTTCCTATTAAGTCCAATATCAATCACCACGAAATCAACTAACGAGTTATTATGAGTATAGTATTTTAGTTACAACATCATGCATGCGGTTTTTTTGTTGACATTAAATGACTTTTGTGCTAATGCTAGAATTATAATTCCTTTAAAATTTGACTTATATTTTTACATAACAAAGGCCAATATAATAAAAAAAAAAAAAAAGGAGTCAAAGGATTGGACAATTAAGTCAAACGAGAATTAGTCAACTAAACAATGGCCTTTTTTATGCTTCAAACACAATGGTCAATTAATCACATTAACATTAGTTTTGGTATAAATCATCAATTTTGTCTTTGAATTATCACCCACACTTCAAAATAATCCTTATCCTTATACTATGTAAATATAATAACTAGTCTCTGAAGTTTCATATCACCAACCCTAATTCTTATTTGCTTTTTCAATTGTTTATTAATTAGAGAGGGATGATTTATTATCAATTTTGATTCGAAATCACCCCTCTTAATTGCTTCTTTTTTTTTTTTTATTTAAATAAGTGGTTTTGAATCAATTTTGGTATATGATCTTTGTGTGTATTTATCGTCTTAGTACGGTAATAGTATTCTTTCAAATTACACGATTTTATTATAATAGCATGGATACAATTTTCAGTGAATATATAAACACTAAAATAACTTTCAGAAATTGTGAGCTGATGTTATGTTACAATTAATAACAATATTTTACTTTTCATTATTGGTGATAGACATCCCAGGAAGGCAAATTTTAGTCAATAATTATATATTTTTTATTATTCAATAATTATAAATTATTGGATGGACGATGTAATGTAATGTCAAAAAGCATATAATAATAATATCATTTCAGATTGTACCAAAAATAAAATAAAATATAATTACAGAAGTCTTACCCCAAAATAAAATATTGAAAAGGGGGACACTTTGTTGTTATATACGCATGTTACATGTCACTTTATTTTTTTGAGGCAATGTGGTACATGTCACTCTTGATTAATCTTGATATAATTTCCCCTAAAAAAATAGTTAAACAAACGTTGTCCAAATTTTAAAATTACAAAATGGATACAAAACGAAAGAGACATAAAACAAAAATTAGCTAGATGAATAGACGTTGTCCAAATTAATTTTTGTTTACTATATATTGATACAAAAAAATTGTTTACTATAATAGAACTATTTCGTTTCCATCACAATATAAAGTTAACAATACACTAGAAGAATATCAGAGAAAACCTGAGAATTAGTTGAAGATGTGATCACACTTTTCATGATATATGAGTAACTAATAAAAACATTTATGAGATGATGTGTGTCTCATATAGTTTAATCAAAGTTTTGGATTTGATTCTGGTTTGGGCATATGTTCAACAATGTTAAAATTCTTAAGGAGAATTTGTCACTCATTTGAATCCTACAAAGCTCGATAAAATCAGTATTTATAGTTGCGCGTTGAAGATATTCGATTTACGAAAAAAAAAACAATATCAATGTTGTCATGTAAGGTTTGTTGCACAGCATAATTTAATAAGAAAAATGATTATTATTACGAATGGTCAAATTGAAAAAACACAAGTCATGTTTTCTTGCAATTCTTGTATGGAATATCCCGTAATATTCAACACTTTTTATTTAATAATTGATTTATTGTTAAGTATATATACAAGTCTAATGAGTTAAACTGATTCATCTGAAATTATATTTTGGATTATCAACTATGTGATTTAATAAATAGTAACTGAAATAATGTTTCAAGGAACTCTGATGAATAATAATATGTTTAAAAGTTATTTTCAAGGAACTTTGATGAATGATAAAGGGCATGAATAATGCAATGCAATAGAAAATAATTAGATATTCCCGCATGCAAGGTCGCATTCTAAATGGAAACAGCACACAGGTATTGAATCACATGATATTTATGATATGTTGAAGTATTAATAAATTGTATGTGAAAAAATAAAAATAAAATTATGCCATAGAAAAAAAAGGCACTTGGAAGGTCCCAAGTGAGTGAGATCATTCGTGAGAACAAGGTTCGTTTTCATGGACGTTGACACAAAACTACATGTACCAATAAGATAAAGAACATTAATGGTCCCTAGCTTACATGCATGCCTTAGTGTGTGACACCGCCCAGCTAATCCTAGCCATCCATTTTTTCTTACTAGTAAATTACTACAATTTTTTTTTTTTTTTTTTCACTACCAGTTGAATCTGGTTAGGGGTCAGTTCTAACATTAAGTGGTTCCAAACCTTTCCCGATCACAGTTGTGGGGATCGAACTGTAGTCCTCCCTACAAAATTTATTTGTGTGATAGTCAATCCAAAAATGCTACGCCGTATTTTATTCACTATGTGTACGGTGGATTTGGATTGTGTGCTATGTCAATGAATTTGAACTGTCTGATTACGATCAGATGGTGCATATTTTAAGATCAATTTTAATTATAAAATCTGATTAAAAAATCTAAACTGTCTGATCTTGATCAGAGATGATCAAGATCAGACGGTTTATATGTTGCCGACTGCACTGCAGTCAATTTTTTCTGACTGCACTGAACCCAAATCCGTGTACAGTTTCTAAGATGTGCAAAGAAGTATTAGAAAAATTAAAAAGTGCATGGATACGGAAGTTTATCGTATTTTTACTTGCAAATTTGCGTTGAAATAACATTTTTTATCAACATATGCATGGTTAATAATTTAATATACAACCACAGTCTTCTTCATTCTAATAAAAAAAAAGTTAATAATATATAATTTATATGATCAATGATACACTGAATGTGTTAGCAAAGACTGAGCTTATTGACTCAATTATTATTCACACACCACCCTTATATAGGCATGGTAATACATGATTACAACTTGGACTTGTTTCACAAGGCTTAGTCCAAATGTAAAGCCCATAACAAATCCTCTCCTAATTGTACAACTCTTAACAAAGGAAAAACAATTATAAAGAAACATCAATGCTGCAGATAAGCATAATTCTACAGACTTTAGAAACTACACAAACAGATCAAAACAAAACAAACATATGCTCGCCTAGCGAGTGATCCCTCGCATCGTCATCTTTATCATCTTTATTGTTTTGGTTGCTTGTTATACTTGCCCCACACATCAGTTTATTATTGGCATGAGTTAATTTTGTCTAATGCAAAGATAGTTAGTTATTAGTCATGCATCTGTTACTAGTGGTGATTCTCATTATGTGGTTGAGTTGTGGGTCTTCGGGTGAGTACTTGTTAGTGACATGAGTTTAGTTGGACTAGTGAACCAAGATTTACTAGGTAAAGGAACTAAACTGGAATTGTTGGAGTATAACAATGACTTGACGGTGGTTTCAGAGCAGTTTGAAGTTGTTCAAGTGACACATGGGCATCAGTTGACATGGATGCAAGGTGTGTGATGCATGATAGCTTGCGGGCATTAGTTGACATTGATGCAAGGTACGCGGTTATCTCGATGGCTGATGAACTTCCGGGAAAGCCAACTTGAAAGTTGCACCATAAATTTTTTAGCAAGGTTTCGAGATGAAATTCTAGGGATGACTTGGTTCCAAGTGAAGGAAATTCTTGGGATGATTTAGTTCCAAGTGAAGAAAATTCTTGGAAGGGTTTCCAAGTGTAGTGTACTCTTTATGGTGGAGTATGATAATTTAATTTGTCGGTATAGACAATGAAAATTATGATTGTCGGTGTAGACAATGAAGATTGAAGACCATTACAATCAAAGTGGAGATTGTTGAGGTTGATTGCAATGTAAGTCCCACATTGCTAATGAAGGAAAAAAGGTAAAGAAAATTATATTGGAGAAGTCTCATGTTGCTTAGAGGAGTGAAAGGTGGAGGAGCTCAATGCTATATATAGAGATCTCAAGTTCCTTGTTTCAACACATCAAACAGTAGCATTTGTAAACACTTTGAATTTATATTTGTGTTTTTTAATTATCTCTTACGATATTGTTTTAGAGTATTTGAGATGTAGTTCAAATATTTACTTTGGAGAGTGTGAGTGTATTGGGGTCATGGGGTGGTTGAGAGTGAAGTCTATATGTTGTAACAATTTTCATATAGTGTTTATTCTCTGGTTGTCGGTTTAGACAACAACCGTGGTTGTTTCTCCGATTTTAAAGTTTCCACGTTATATTCTTGTGTTGTTGATTGTATATAGTTTCATATAGTGTTTTATTTTCTCTATGCCGATTTTTTCCAACGTAAAGAAAACATATTTGAGGTGAGAGGTGTTCTACTGTTTATGTTTTTAATTAATTAAAGCAAATTTATGAAACTATCCTTTGAATTAAAATTGCTTTGCATAGATAAAATAGACATTTAGATAAAAGGTAAGTGGGAGTATTTTAAATTGCTTTGCATAAATAAAATAGATAGTTTGGTAAAAGGCAAGTGATAGTAGGCTTACTAATATACTTTCCCACATATTTTATGGTATATATGTGAGAGTATATTAGCAACCCCTATATATATATATATATATATATATATATATATATATATATATATATATATATATATATATATATATCTAAGCATTCAGTTAAGATAGAGTTCATTCAGTAAAAGATAACTTTTTATTGTTATAGAAACAAAGATTCAGTATAAGATAACTTTTTATTGATATAGAAACAAAGACTAGTTTGAAAATAGAAAAAAGACTTAACATTCAAAGTAAAGAGTGTTTTCCTTGTAAATTACTATTCGAGATTCATGTAGACTAAACCTTGTACATTATAACTAAGCTCATTAATCATTTGAATACTCAAATCAAACCAAGTTTGTTTTCCATCATGGTGTAAGAAGAATATTCCCTCTTTGTTCCGATAGGATTATGTACATAATGCAACGGTCCAACATAATGAAGAGTTTGATCCATAATTCTTTTTATTCTAATTTGCCTAAAATTGATACATAAAGAGTAGCCACATCTTGAGGATGCGACATCAAGCCGATGGACTCATATAACACCACCAACATATCCACAATACTCCATAATGATAAAAATCATCCATATTTGAGGGTATTGGTGTTGTGACGAATATATCATTACTTAAGTAAAATGATACCAAACATATATATGGTCCAATGTCCGCTATTTAAAAAGCGAAAAGTAAAATGAGAAAGACGTAAGGCGCGCGAAAAATAGGATGATAAAAGTAAAACTCAATGTAACCCATGAACTAACGAAGTGGGCTATTGTGTTGAGCCCAATTGCCAATGGTCAAACTCTATACCTCTGTATTTTGAATTTTTCTCTTCCCACCCCCCCATTATCTTTTTCACCCCCCTTAAACCCGAAAATACCCCTGAATAAAATGGTTCGGATTCTACGGTCCGCGAAAATAGGGAAATTTGGTTCGGAAGCTAGCATCCGCGCGGGGAGTGGTTCGGATAACGCGTTCCGAACTCCCCTGATATAGTAACAGAACGTGGGTTGCTCATATCAGTTTATGTTTTTTTGAAAATTAAAAGGGTTTAGGTGGGAAAAGGGGAGTGGAGCGCGATTTTGATCTTCACATCATCAACAAACATCAAATTGAAGTTAAACAAGTAAGTGATATGCTAATTTAATGATTTATTCATGAATTTATGTTTTTTTTTCATTTTTGCACAAATTTCATGCATATGTAAATTTTGAATAACTGAGTTTGTGATGAATTGATGTTGATTTCGTTGCTTGAATTGTTGATCATGATGTAATTGTGTCATAGGTTCATGTTTAGGATCAATGCATGTTTAATTAAAAGTAAACCTAATTGTTGATATCAATTGTGTTGTATGTGTTCTAAGTGTTTGATAAAATGCTTGAATGAATTGATTTTCAGTAATGCATTGATGTGAACCATTTTATTTTTGCTTCGAGTAATTTGAATAGTATGATGCATATTTGGTTGGTTGGTTAGTTGTATTGGAATTGTTTCGATAAAATTCGTTATGTTTATTTTGACATGGTTCTTGGTTTGTTGTTGTTTTGTTTGTAGCAATGGAAGACATTGGTAGAACTCGGACAGGCACGACTACCCGGCGTGGACATGCTTCTGCGCGTAAAGAGGCCGAGGCTAGTGCTCCTCCGAAACAAGGTCGTCGTCGTGGGACGAGAATGGTGGAAGGTTTGGTTGAAGGAACTCACGACGCCGAAGCCGGTGGTTCAGGTTCAGGCGGTAGTCGTTCTCGGTCACCTTTTGCAAAGCTCCCTAAACTCCACAAGCCTCTCATTATATGTTTCAATTGTAGGCGACTCCAACAAATCATGAAAAGCATTCGTAACCGTTGCAACCACATCCGAATGCTTTTCGTTTTCTCCAGCTTTCACTTTGCAATACAATTTGCTCTTTGCCTTAACATTTTTCTCAACATGGAATCGACATACCAATGGAGTGGCGTTTGGAAACACTTCAGCAACTTGGTTCATCAGCGCGGTATCCCGATCCGTCACAACCACCTTCGGTCCGAGCTCCTTACTCTTCAACAGTTTTTGACATTCTTCTAAAGCCCATCTGAAGTTGTCCTCTTTTTCGTTACTTAAGAAAGCAAAAGCAATGTTGAACGTCATGTCAGTCGACGTTACACCAACCATCTCAAACAACGGCATGTTGTAACGGCATGTTGTAACGGTTTGTTTTGTGTCGGTTGCAAAACTTGAGGTTGTATCAATGTCAACAACCGGAGGAACTGAAGGATTAGACACCGGAGGAGCTGGAGGATGACAATTGATGGGCTCAACTGCAACCAATGCCTGCTGTACAGGTATAGCGAGGACCAATTCTCGCATTTTCCGTGTCGGAGCCAAATTTACGTCCATCACTACAAAAAAAATTTAACAACATTTAATCACATTATCCAACAATACACTATCATACAAAACCTATAGGCACTACAAATTTAATCTACATGATTTAATTAACTCACATGCAAAAATATTGTCACTAGCCTAACATTTTACTACCTAAACAGAGGCTCTGCAGACCTGCTGCAGGAAAAAATTTTGCCTAAGTCTATTTCGGAACGCAGAATCCGAAAACATTTCAAGTTTTCTCGGATAACAGAATCCGAACACGGTCTTGTCAGAATCGGAAAACCTAGAGTTCTAGAGCGACTTACAGCTATATACAATTGAAATTAATCGGTTCAAAGTGAAATTTACCTTATGTTTGAGCATTAACAAGTGTTGATTCCGTCAGATAACTTCCCGAACTTTGATTTGAAGCACTAATCACAATGAGAACACAAAATGGGGTTGGAGCATTGGAGGTTGATTATGGAAGAGGAAAAGATGAAAATGAGCAGCATCCCTCTGCATTCTGCAGTATATCAGCATAGCACGGAACGCAGAATCCGTGCACCATGCCGAACGGATTCTAGCGTCCGAACTGCATTTCACTTCTTTGTTTTTCTCGGATCGTAGAATCCGAACCATCTTTGACAGGGGTATTTATGGAAATTCAGGGGGTGAAAAAGATAATGGGGGGGTGGGAGGAGAAAAATTCCTGTATTTTGTACCATATTAAATTTACGAAATTTCCTAATTTGAGTTAATAATATGTAATTATTACTTTTGTCATCCAATGGTTTCTGAGGTGCGCTCTACGAAATGACCAAAATGTCTCTATTCGTGACTTGTGCTACGGACACCCCCAAAAGCATCCTACAATTTAGGGTGTTATTTTTCAAAAAATTTCAATTTTTCTACATCTGTGACTTAAGCCACGGAAGGATATTTTGGTAATTTCGAAGGGCGCACGAGTAAGTCATAGGGTGGCAAAAGTAATTCTCATAATATGTTTGTAGAGATATTTCACAACAAGATATAATAGCATAGTTTGTAACAATGAATAATGTTTGAAAAAAAAATCTTACATGAAAACACCCTACATGAAATTTATATTCGCTACTTAAGTAACATACGTTATAAAAATATGAAATTTGAGAAAGAAAAAAAAAATGAAATTTGAGAAAAAAAAAACACCCCACCAACATTAAAATTTCTTATTTTTATAACATCTGCTACTTAGTAGCGGATTCTGTCCGCTACTAAAATAGCGGATGTTATAAAAATGAGAATTTTGAAAAGAAAATAAAACACCCTCCTAACATGAAATTTTTAAGATTTTAAACATAGAATTTTCTACTTAAATAGCGGACATAATGTTTTGGTAATTTTGTAGAGCGCGTGAGAAAAGGAAAAGCGTAGTAAAAGTAAATCTCTGCAACATTTTCCAACTAGTTTTTCTTTTCTCATCGCAAGAAAATATTTTAAATGAAACACTATTAAGCAAGTGATTAAAAAAAATTAATTTATAGAATTCTATAATGTGTGTGTGTGATTGGTTGATACTATGTCACGGTCAACTGTCAATCAAAATATGATCTTAGACGGTGTCCAAATTTTTATAAGATTCGCTGGTTAAAGTGCAAATTGAATTCGTACTCTAAGTAACGAACTGAGTTCGCCCTTTAAATAGCGAATTGTGTTTTTTCATAATACTTATATTCATGGGAGGCATGACGTGTGTAAATGTTGGGGTTGAGATAAAGAAAATTACCGTTCACTATTTAAAATGCGAGCTAAGTTTGCAATTTAAATAACGAACTAAGTATTTGATAATTTAGAAAGAAGTACAAGAAATTATGAGAAGCACGAAAAGAAATATTCTTCTTCAATAGTGCTCTCCTATGAAGCCCCGATACGGGACACGATACCGATATGATACGATACCGATACGCCGATATGTAATTTTTTTTAAAATTCTCAATCCGATATTGTCGCGATACGTTATTTAAAAATTAAATTTAAAATTAAATATATAAATATACAATATATAAACATGACTAAAATCAACAATATTAATAATTAAAAGCAGAAAATATCTAATCTTATATTAGAATTTTGATAAAAGCCAAAATGTTTAACAATCTGTTATATATTATAAGTAGGACATCATAGTTTTTCTTTTGAAAAGTAAAAAATTATATTGACAAAGGAAAACCACAAGAAGTGCTAAAGATACAAACAAGCATCGGGTATTGAGACGTATCAGACAAGTATCGGATATTACTTTTTTATTTAAAATAATGATTTAACTGATACTTTTCCGATACGAGTATCGAGACGTATCGGAAGAGTATCGGTTATTTTTTTTATTTAAAAATAATGATTTAACCGATACTTGATCGATACGAGTATCGGGACGTATCGGAAAAATATCGGTATCGAGGACGTATCGGACACGATATGTCACCATTTTTTAAGTATCGGGGCTTCATAGGTGCTCTCTCATCTCCCTTCATAAGATAAGGTTTGCTTGTAACCATATATACAAAAAGTATTTATAAATATTTTAAATAGATATATTTACAAAATAATATAAGAGTATATCTAAATAATAAAATATGGTAGAACCTATTGTGTTAAATTGAGATGATTTAGTTTTTAGAAGTGATAATCCTTCCTTCATAGTTACCTTCATTGAATTTTAGGCACAAACACAAAGGCCACAAATTGTTCTTTCTCATTCTTTTCATTCTAAACTTAGAAATCTTTGCAACAATCACTATCACAAATACATAATTATGTTCCATTTAATTTGTACTCAATAAGTCAATCTTAATCCAACAATAGCATGTATATGCTGGATACCATAATATCTTGAATCTTAATACAGCAAAGAGCTAACAACCACAAAGATGAAATACATATGGGACCTAAATTCAAACCCATACTGCAGTAATGATACATGACCACACCACACCTAAATGGCTAACCCTATTGATATTGGTGACAGCTCATGTACCATGTAAATGTAAAGTCATAAAAAAGTTCTATAATTATATTCACAATTGATTTGTTAGTAAATTGTTTATAATACTTGTCTCTACCTTCTCCTTCATTAGAAGAGTTGAAATATTATATGCATGTATTGATAAGAGTTTTATAATAGCTATATATAGATGTAAATAAGTTTTTTTGATGGAAATGGCTTGAGATCTATGACTATGCTCTTTTTCAAAGTTTTATCTTTGATATTTTCTAGTGTCAATTAATTTGGTAAAACACATTACCAAATAAGTGGTAAAACACATTAATATATTTATCTAAATATGTTGGAATGGTTGTCCACAAATCCTAGCACAACACGGATCGATATTTCAAAATTGTTAAGTCGAGCATAACGATTGGAGTTCAAATTTCGGTTCATTCACGTTGTGTGTGAGTAATCAATTTTGTTTGTCTAAAAAAATAAATTGCCTAAGACTTGTTTTTTTTTGTACATGGCTATAAGGTCTAATATGAGATACCTTAAAAAAAATCCTTAATTTATGTGACCATAATATGTGGAAAAATTATTAATTAATTAAAACTAACATAAAACGTTAATAGAGACTTTATTTTATAAGTTCACAAGATAAGATACTACCCCAAGCAATATATTGGCCCGTGAAGGAGAAAAGGTGAAAGTGGCTTAGAAAGTAAATTGGTTATGGAAAAGAGTATAACTAATTGATTAAATCATCCATTATTCACCCCTATGAAATTTAGGGTATTAAAATATTTACACTCTTGAAATTTATCAAATTAAATACACAAAAAAAATACTCTGACTTTTATTATATTAAGCTATTTAATCTTTCTGTAGGTTTTCTGCTTCCCAGTAAATTATAAATTATATTAATCAGTGTTTATTAACAAATTAATTTATAGATTATATCACTTATTAATAAATTAGATCATAAATATCATATTTTTTCTTAAGTAAATGGGATGCTGATCGAACGACTACAACACCCTAAATATATTAAAAAAAAATAAAGAGAATAAAACATATTGTGGATACATAAATCAAACCCAATTTGCAAAAATAAAAATAAAAAATCAAACCCAATAAAACCACATAGATACTCAGAAGGGTATACAAACATTTTAAGCACAACAAAAATAGTGTTCTATGTGTAAATTTCAAAAGTGTTTTTCTATATTGTAAATTTCAAAAGTGTAAATATAATATTCCTTTAGAATTTTAAAGGACAGACTCATATAAACTATCCTTTTTGTAAATATACTATTCTTTTTTAGTAACTTAGTATAAATTATCCAATTTTTCCCTATAAACTCAATGAATTGATTTGACTGGGTTATCAAGATAAGCTGAGACTTAGACCCAAAAAAAATCAAGATAAGCTGAGAATTGAAAACCAAAGGAGTTGTCATGCACCCTTCAACTATATTTGGGGTCACCAAATAATTTATGTCACATTCGTATCTTTTTATTCTCTTTAACTTTTCATTGTTATATGAAGAAATATAGAATTGTATTTTGTAAAACAATTAACCAAAGTTGAAAAGCTTTTAAAAATAGATGGATTCCAAAAAGTTGAAAATTACAACAATAAATTAAAATAGTCTACAATTACTACAAGAAAGTTTGTTATTATTAAATTAATAATAATGAGTTCAAGTTCATTAAGATAAAAAAATATCAATAATTACAAATAAAAATAGTTACCCAATAACAAATTGATTTAAGTATGGTAAGAAATATGAATCCCTTAAAAAACAATTATCAACTTCTGCTTACGAAAATATTTGTTTTAAAAAAAAAAAACTTCTCTTATATATTTAAGGCTTAAATATTATTTCAATCCATATGTATGTTTACGATTTTTTGATTTTAGTCCTTGTATTTTTTTTTATCAAAATAAGTTCTTATATGTTCGCGAATTTTTTGTTTTAATCCTTAAAGTCAAAATCCACAAAAAAAATCTGCAAATTTTCCTGCGGATTTTGACTTCAGAAACTAAAATAAAAAATTCACGTACATACAAGAACTTATTTGCAAAAAAAAATATAAAAACTAAAATAAAAAATTCACAAACATACAAAAACCAAAACATCATTTAAACCTATATTTAATTATTTATAAATTCCCAGACGAAAATTAGACGTACTATCTAAAACACAGGTAAAACAGAAAAAGTAGTTACACAATTGAAATTTAAAGACAATAATTAGTAAATAGATAAAAAGCTATATATGGAACAGGCCTGGATAATTAGTACAGGTAGTAGTAGCTACCATCTGGCAACCATTATCACAAATTAAATTCCATTTCCATTTACCAGTCCCACAGAGAAAAAGTAACTTGTATTTTTTTTAATTCAAAAGTTTGGTACAAATTATTGAATTAAGACTCAAATATTAAACTTATCAATATCTATTTAAAGAGTTAAAAAGATATACAATTTGGACTAATCCATTTAAGCTTAGTTTATTTCATATTTTTACCGGTTGTTTCTTCGGTTGATTTGATTAATGAAATATCTCATATTTTTTAAATAATGTATTTTTATGAAAGATGTTATTTATTTGAACATCTGAAAAATGACAATTTATTTAAAAATACATTATTTATAATTATTGATTTGACATGAAGAGAGAAAAAAATGAAATTGTATCTATGCCATATATAAATATACAATATACCAAAATTGTTTTCAAAATAACATTTTTCATTCCTAGTAAGGATATTGTCATTGACATTACAGTTTTCACAATTATATCTAGAATTTTTCAAGTTTAATTACTTTCAAATATGTAACAAATTTAAATTTTATTTTGATATATATTCAAAATTTTATCTTAAAACAGTAAATTGAGTATAATATGGTATACATCCAAAAAATAAACTTTTGAAGAATTAAAGTATCAAAATTGTCGTCTTTGGAATAATCATAATTTTGGTTATACAATAAAAATACAAATTTTATATTTTCTAAGTGTATACTTTTGATAAATCATGTTGTGTGAATGTACATTCTTTTAGTTAATGTTGAGTTGAAAAGTAGACCAAAATTTAGTCATAGTAGGCCCTTATAACTTAGGTCACTGGACCTTGATGTCACTTTCATTTGCAATCTACACGTGAAGAAACAGATCAATCACAGCCTTACTAGAGGACCTTAGAGGACAATGCATCCAAAAATTAAGTGAGTCATGATCAGTGATATACTATCTCCGAAGTTATTTATAAATAAAAGTCAACAAAAATTTTGGCTCTAAATATAAGTAAAAGTCATTAAATTTAACTTTAATTAATATTTTTTTTTCAACAATACCCCTTACACATGCATTTATTCATTTCTACAAGTAATCTATGTTGGAGTAGTACTAATAATGATTACATCTAAGTAGGACTAGATTTCATAATAGACAAAAGGGCATTTTAGGAATTGTACCGAAAATTACATATAAAACTAGGATAAAAAGCAAACTCCTTAATAAATGTGCAAAAAAGAATATTTGCTTAAAAAAAGTCCAAAAGGAGTATATATTAATTAAGGAAAATCTTAAACGGTATCCCCGAAACACTTGTTAAACAAACTAATATGAAAATATTATCTTGAAAATTGTGGATTGAATGCATCAAAAGTATAAAAAGCTATATTGAAAATATTATCTCTTCTACTATTTATCTTCTACACATTTCAAAAATAAACACAAATTCCATTTAGAGAAAGAGAACTGTTTTTTTTTTTTTTTCTACAAACACCATTTCTCATCTAACATTAAAACCACACAAAACCCAAAAGATTTTTTTTTTTTTATGGAATAAAAATACCCAAAAGATATATATTATGTGACCACCAATAATAAATGTAACTACTAATAATAAACACCAAAAAGTTGCCCTAGTAGCTAGTGATTAATATTGATTACCATTTCTCACTTTCTTTACTTCTCACTTCACTCGATCATATTTGCGTCGCATACAGTTAAAAAAATTATATCTGTCAAATTAAGATCAAACGATTTATATGTAAAGCAGTAATATAATTTGATTATATCTTCTTTATATTTAAATCGTCCGATATTAATTAAACGGTCAGATCTTTTCTGACTGCGTGACTGCATGCAATTTTAACCGCATACAATCCGCGGGTCCCACCAGTAAACCTATTATTCTGACACAGAAAATTTCATTCAACACACAAGTCAACATCTATACACAACAAAAGGGTAGTACAAAACAAAGTGATGGCTCAAAAACTCATCACATAATCAACCTATAAACTAAAAAAGAAAAATGATAAATGATATGAACAATAAAACATAACACATTCATTCAAAACCCAAATCAACCTCACCAATTCATCACTCTCTCACTTCAATGCATCAACCTTATTTACATTTTTAGACAACCTTAGAAACCACACACCCTATAGAGTAACAAACAAACCAACCAAAACCATCTTGAGCTAAACAATGAAGAATCAAAATAGCTTAATTCTAGCTTTTCTCTTTCTCATTATCATTCTTCATTTTACCACAACAAAAGCTGCTTTTGGTGTTGGTGTAGGTGTTGGGGGTGGTGTTGTTTGGATAGGGGGTGGAAATAACAACAATAATCAAAACCCAAAATCCTATGAATCTCCAACATCAAAAATGGATTCAGCTTATTCAGTTCTACAAGCATGGAAATCATCAATCACTGATGACCCTTTAAAGATTCTAGATTCTTGGGTTGGTTCAAATGTTTGTTCATACAAAGGAATTTTCTGTGCAAATCCTGAAAATGGAATAGCTTCTACAACAGCTTCTCCTTCAGTAGTTGTTGTAGCAATAGATCTAAACCATGCAAATCTTCAAGGAACATTTGTAACAGAATTATCTTTACTCACTGATATGACAATTCTTCATCTCAACAGTAACAGATTCAGTGGCACAGTTCCTGAAACATTCAAAGATCTTGTTTCTCTTCAAGAGTTAGATTTAAGTAATAATCAACTTTCAGGTTCTTTTCCTTTGGTTACTTTATATATGCCAAGTCTTATGTACTTGGATATAAGATTCAACTTTTTCTCAGGTTCATTACCTCAAGAGCTTTTCAACAAGAATCTTGATGCTATATTTCTCAACAATAATCAATTTGAAGGTGAAATTCCTACAAATTTAGGTAACTCACCTGCTTCTGTGATTAACTTAGCTAACAACAAATTGAGTGGAAATATTCCAGCTAGTTTTGGTTTCATGGGATCAAAGATAAAAGAGATTCTATTTCTGAATAATCAGTTAACTGGTTGTATACCAGAAGGAGTTGGACTTTTTACTGAAATGGAAGTTCTTGATGTGAGTTTCAATTCATTGATGGGTCATTTACCTGATACATTATCTTGTTTACAGAATATTGAAGTGCTTAATTTGGCTCATAATCAGCTTTCTGGAGAATTATCTGATATAATCTGTTCTTTGAGAAGTTTGGTTAATTTAACTGTTGCTTATAATTTCTTTTCTGGGTTTAGTCAACAATGCTCAAAGCTGAATTTTAGGAATGTTGGTTTTGATTTTTCACTTAATTGTATTCCTGGGAGGGACATGCAGAGACCTCAACCTGAGTGTTCTATGATCCCAGGTGGTAGCTTAAGTTGTTTCAGAATTCCAACACCAAAACCTCTTGTTTGTGGTTCTATGTTTGTAAGTACCTCTAAGAACACTGATTCCACTTCACAATCACATTCTCCTTGATAGTTACAAGATGCACAGACACGGACATCAGACATAATACTGACACTGATACATGAAATAATTAAATGTAACCGCATGTGTCAGTGTCGTGTCGGTGTTAGACACTTGCATATGTCTGATAATGATATCAGACACGTTTTAAAGCGAAAGTGTTGGTGCTATATAGATTAGGGTATAGTTAGTTAAAGATTGTTCTTGGATTTTTCTATTAATTAATTGGTGCTTGCTACCAATATTAATTCAGACCCTTTTGATTTAAATTCTTCATAGATTCAGTGAGCATATTTTATTTCATTTTTTGTAATTATATTTAGGCTTTATGGATAAGACATGCAGCACAATTATTTGCAACTTGTGAAACATCAATTATCTGTCTTGAACCTTATAAAAAGATATATAATTTATGTTTCACGTGACATGTTTGATTTGTTAATTTAATGTGCATTAGTTCATATCACGGGTTCTTATACCTTACTTCAACAACTTTATTCCAAGCAGTTGACAAAGGCCTTTTGATTGCTTTAGAGCACTGTGTAATGCTTTAGATTACACATCCAATATCACACAATCTTAATCACTTGGGTTTAAAAAAATCACCTGCGCCGAATCGGATTTAGATTGTGCGCGGTGTGATTGCACTCAGATAGACACATCTGAATCGTCCAACCAAAATTTAAAAGCTTTAGATTTCAATACAAGTTTGCAATTTAGACTGTCCTGTGGATGATCGCGTGCAATCACAAGACTATAACCGCACACAACCCATATATGCGACAATTCAACTACAACAAGGAAATAAACAGGAAATGATGCAGTGAAGATTTTTGCATAAATTTTCATATTAGAAGGGATTCAATTCAACTCTTGTAAAGTGATCAATTCACATGAAAAGTATGCATGTACACAGTACAATCAAATTTTTATTTAGTAATAAACGATTTAGGATGCTTATTTGACTTTTTTTAAACCGTTTTCTTTCTCGCTTCAGGGGAGCCAAATCTAACATGTTGATCAAAGAAATTAATAATGCAAGTATTTTTTTTTTTACTCGAGTTATTTGGTGCTATTTGGTGAGAGCTAAAATCATGTGAAAGCTCAAAATAAGTCTTTTCTCTAACAACTAACAATACTAACAAGCAGCATATCAGAACTAGTACCTGATGTAACAAGCATAATTTTACAAGAAACATTATGAACAGATGTTATAACAAACAAATCATGAAACATGAATACAGATAGGAGAAGCCATATAAATTCGTGTGTTAAGCAATAAAATACATCGGATTTGGGAGTTTAAAAGACCGTGAGGCGACTGCAAAACCCCACAAATCACTCCATTGATCTCCGGAGCTTCCATGGACTCTGTAGCCTTCAATTATCAACTCTTCTCTCTTCTCAGACTTGAAATTAGTTGCTGATTTCCCTTGATCAGAAGGGCTTCTGTATCATTAACAAAGAATTTTATGTCAAGATCAACAAAACACGTCTCAAGTAGGAAACTCGCTAAAGGAGTTTTAACCAAGACTTTCTTAGTTCAAACTCTTGCAACTAACATAATCACCAACTTACTAATAGTTGCATACAAAAAAGGTTGAACAAAACAAACATATTTTCTTAGAACCAACGATGTTTATGTACTAGGTAGTAACCTCGATTGGCGACCTCAAAAAAACTGGAAGAGTTTTACGCAGAAGTCCTAGAGTTCGACTCTCGAAACTAACGTAATCACTAACTTACTACCATTTACCTATAATTATAAATAAAAAAGTTGAACAAAACAAAATGTACATGTTTTCCAACGAAGTTTATGTATTAAGAAGCTCAATTTGTGACATGAGAGAAACGGGGAGAATTTTAAGTAGGGTTTAAGGGTTTTAAGCGGGAGTTTTAGAGTTCGAACTCTCGAAATTAACATAACCACTAACTTACTAACATTCGCCTATAAAAAAATGTTTAACAAAACACAACATACATATTTTCTAAGAACCAACAATTTTTATGTACCTTAAGATGAGTCTCTCCCAGTTTCTGTACCCTGCAAATAGAAGGTTTGCCTCAGTGGCATTCCTTTGATCTTCACTCCTACCAGTCAAGAGAAATATTGTGAAGCCCAATTCTTGAAGCTTTCTATACAAATTCAAACTGGCAGGTAAAGCCGGTGCATCAGCCAATTTCACCCAATCATTGAAGGATGTCTCATTAAAGATTTCTGACCTGTGGTCCAAAGTCCAAACACCAAAGTTTGAAACAAGATACCCTCATAAATAATGAAATCAACCAAAAACATTCATCTGAACAAATGCTAGGGGAGTTTATCTTATGACATAAGTACATATATATGGTAAGCATTTTGATTAGCAAAAACAACTTATAACATCTACATAAGTTGTTTTAAGCTTATTTTCATAAGCTCCTTCAGATAGTTTATTATAATAAGTTATTTAAAGCTTATATTAGTTAGGTTATCTTATAACATAATAATAACATAAACGTTTATATTAATTTTTTTAAGCAGTCAAAAAACTATATATTTCTAAAGTCTAAATTTACCACAAGATGTGCATGATCTAGAGGCAACTCCTAACAATCCAAATTACAACATAATAAAAGAAAGCGAGTTCAAATAATAAAGGATTACAAATCCCTCGACACCATTATTAGATTAAGTGTTTTAGTTTAGCTTAATATTGAGAAGCATTAGATTGCTTGTGTAGGAAGCAATGTTGGTGAGGTGATTGTAACTAACTGTTTTGTCAGTTATAACCAACTCTAACCAACTTAGTGAACTAAGCTCATAGTATAAATAATGGTTGTAAACTCATTGTGATTCATTCAATCAATATGAATCATTTTCATTCTCTCATTTTTCTCTCTTAATACTTTTTTTTTTTTGGTATTCAACGGGGCCTAAGCCCAAAAAAGAAAAATTACATCAAGTTAACTTGGTGGGGGAAAGATACACCCCTATAATCATCAAGAACAATTTGAGCAACTTCTAAAGGAGGTACTTCATAATAAGCTATAGTAGTACTAATACTTCCCATCGATGCAAGTTTATCGGCACATCTATTTGCTTCCCTATAGATGTTAATTATCTTCACTTCCATTTGGTCTTGTAGCAGCATTTTAATGTTCCTCATGACAGCACCTCCCCAGGCACTACCATTACTTTTCCCTTGCAGATTGTTAGCTATGACTTGAGAGTCTGTTTGAAGTTCAAGTTTTGTGACTCCCTTTGTCATTGCCATTTTCAACCCCTCATAAATACCCCATAATTCTGTCATATATGCTGTTGTATCACCCAAGTATTTTGAAAACCCTGCAATCCATTCACCTTTGTCATTATGCAATACACCACCACAACCAGCTTGCCTTTGATCATGCTTCACAGCTCAATCAGTGTTCATAGCAAACCAGCCTTGCGTCGGAGCCTTCCACGACACGTGAACTTGCGTCTTGGCACCTCTATCCAGTTGCCTATCCACTACCATGCTGGTATTATACGCACGCACATAATCTAGTGCTACTATCCAAGGTTTAACTGGGCTTACAAACTCGGGGTCATGTAACCTTTTATTACGCCATTGCCAAAGGAGGAAGCATGTGGTTGCCCAAATAGTGTTCCAGCTACAGTCATGTACTGCATCCAAGTTGCTATTTAAATTCATTACAAACCAGTCTTGAATATCTGTAACAAAAACTCTCCCTCTGTGTTGAGCAGCAACCAAGTGGTTCCATGTTTGCATTGCTATCGGACAGTCACGAACTACATGGCTAATAGTCTCTTCAAATTGAGAACAATTATCACAAAAAGAATGTCCAAAATACCAACGCGCCATCACAGTCTTAGTAAGCAGACGACCATGTATCATCTGCCAAACAAACACTCGAACTCTTTCCATCACCTCTAGTTTCCACACTTTCTTCCAAATAATATCCACTCTAGCATAGTAATCTCCAATCAATAACTGATAAGCTGCTTTAACTGTAAAATATCCCATACGCTCTCCCAGCCACATCGGTACATCACTTCCACTATCAGCATGTGGAGTAACAATAGCATGTAATTTTTTTAAAATATCATGAGGCAATACCTGTTGTAACATTGCAAAATTCCACTCACCGGTCGATGTAACAACGTCTTGAACCTTCCAATCTTTAATATCATCTGATACATTATTCCCATGATCAATGATTCTCAATCCGTCATCTAACCATCTGTCTTTCCAGAAACTGACTTGCCTCCCATCTCTAATTGACCAGACACGATGCTCCTCTAATTTAGGCCAGCTCTTCACTATTGCTTTCCACAAAGCCGAGTCTCCAATCCCTGCAGTAACCTTTCCTTTACTCCAGCTCTCACGACCATATTTTCCTAATAATACTTGTCCCCATAGACTGTTCTCTCCCACCATCAATGACCACCCCATCTTCATCAGACAAGCTTCATTCATCTCACCAAGCTTCCTCAAACCCATACCACCACAATGCTTTGGCTTGGTCATAATTTCCCATCCAACCATATGAGCTTTACGCTTACCCTCTCCATCACCCCAAATAAAACTTCTTTGGAGTTTTTCGATCTCATTGAGGCAGCTCTTTGGTATTGGCATTGACATCATGGGATAAACTGGAATTGATTGGATAACAGACTTTGCTAAGGTGATTCGGCCAGCTAAGGACAACTGTTTGGCCTTCCAACCTGCCATTCTACCTTTAATTTTTCCAATCAAGTGATGAAAATCCTGACACCTAGGCGTTCTACCCAAGGCCGGTACCCCCAGATAGTTACCTAACCTTGTAGTCTCTTTTAATCCGGATCTTTCACTCAGAGCATGACGTATATTTGCCTCTACATTTCGAGAAAAAAAGATAGAAGATTTGTCATAATTCACCCTTTGGCCAGACATGGCGCAAAAGGTTTGAAGTACATCTAACACCGCTGTCATATTCTCCGTTGTTGCTTGACCAAACAATATTACATCATCCGCAAACATTAAGTGAGAAATCCATGGGCCATTTCTTCCTGCGCGCATTGGTTTCCAATTTCCATCTTCAATAGCATCAGCAATAATATGTGATAACTTATCCATGCTTAGCACAAAGAGATAAGGTGACATAGGATCACCTTGTCTTATTCCACATTGTGGCTGAAAATACTCCGATCTAGCACCATTCCAAAGAACATTACTTTGCACGGATGTGACACAATTCATTATCACATTCATCAAATCATATGGCACCCCCACCTCCAAGAGCACTTTATGTAAGAATGTCCAATCTAATCTATCATATGCCTTGGCCAGATCATAAATGTTTATTTTAGTGATTCGAATGCAATAGGAAACTCTCTAAACTAGAATAATAAAATAAGTTTAGGTGAGCTCATCAGAGTCAAGATATATCTCAACGCTTACAAAGGTACTTACATATCACCCGACAAAGAGTTTTCATGCCGGCAACACGAGTTGAACTCTCGTCTTATGAGGTATAAACAATTTCTTACCAACAACTTATTGAATATGAATATTCAAAGAGCTTATAAAACCAATTTACAACATAACCATAAATTTTTTTCAGCTTATTTTCATAAGTTTTCTATAATTTATATGAAAATAATTTAATTTTCTTTTATTAAAATAACATATATATACATAAATTCTTATTTTTTTTCAAAATTTAAACAAATTTATACGATAAGCACTTAATTGAATCGTTTATCCATACCATACATCACTATTTACATAAACTTCTAGAATAATTTCAATCATTCAATTCAATATTCAATAATTAATATAACCAAAGAAAGCTATATGCTAATGATTAAAATTTGTCAAAAAATGGTAATTGTGAATGAATGAAGAAATAAAAAATCCAACGGCTAAAAAATCACGTACCCAAATCCAACGGTTTGATAGTAAGGCACATTAGAAAGAAGCGTTTCATCAATATCAAACACCCACGCGTCTCTTCCATCACCACCAATCGTCACGCTCTTCGCAAACTCCGATGAGAATCTCCCAACCACATCGCAATCTCTCTTATACCGTTCTCCAACCATATATTCCGCCACCGAATCAACACAATTCGCCGGAATCTGATTCCATGCTCCGACATTATTCGTCTCCACCGCTAACCTCCAGCTGTCGCAGTACTCGCCGGAGATTTCGTTTTCCGACGGAAGTTTGATTATTGATTCCGAAGATATTTGACCGATCCATGAGATGAATAGAATGAATGTGAGCCGGGCGACGGAATCCATCGCCGGCAAACGGTGAAGGTTTTCGGGGAAACAGTTTCCGGCGACGTTTTTTGGTTCTCGGATTTTATTGTATTCAAGGAATGATTATCATTTATCACAAAACAAAAAATCAAAATCCTTTATACTAAAAAGCACGATATACGGTTATTACTGTTATTTTTTTATGAATATTATTATTAAACTTTTTTTTATTATTTTTTGGCTAAATTAAACTTTTTTTATGAAAAATTGTTTTTATTTTTTTATATTTTTTTTAAAATTGATAAATCTATATTATAAATAAATAATAATAGAATTTAATTTATATAAAGAGTTTTTTTGTGAAATTTATATAAAGAGTTTAATAAATGGAAAAATTATACCAGAAGAATTAGCCAATCAAATCTTTTGAAACTCCAAGTAATACTTTGTTGATTTGTTTTGATAAATTAATGTCAATTTGTTGATCATGTTGATACTAGACAAAATACCGATATGCTTAATCTGAAGAGTGTTTATCCTAACTTAGATGAGATGTCTCTTTCTTTTTATTTATGGTTTTCATCACATAGATTCCATATAATACTTGATTAGTTTTGTAAGTCGTGGTCGTGGAGGCTTAGAATTGAATGAGTTTAACTCAACATTACAAAATTGGCATGTAAAGTGAGAAACGTCTCTTAATTATAAACACAAATTTAGTCCATTTCGCAACTGATATGAAACTTCTTAACACATCTCATCGCGCCCAGCACCATTGGTCTAAATGCGTGGATATAAATGGTGGGTGGTTCGATGGTGGATGGTCCAATAAATTTTGGAGAGACTCTGATACCATCCTTTTTAGGTAGAGTTGTTTGTAAAATCTTGGCTATATTCCATTTTGTATAAATTAATGTGTGTATAATATAACTACGTACTAACTAAATAGTTTGCAGGTTATTTCTTATACTGACATACACACAGATACTAGATAAAACACCGACACGTCTAATTTGAAAAGTGTCTATTATTTTATATCAGAGGCGCTCTTTTTCATTTTCGATTTTCATCATGACATAAATTGCTATAATACTTTAGATTAGCCGTGTAAGTTGTGGAGTGTCAAGTATAATTTCTTAGTTCAATATGAAATTCGAAGCTTTTTTTTTAAAAAAAAAATATTGCACCATTAATTAGGCCCGTTGAGGGAAAATAACTTTATTAAATCAGAAAAATCTCATTTTATATATCATAATTATTCGAAAAAGTTTGTGCTAAAATATAATAAAAAATTCAATTGGGAAGAAAGAACTCATCTTATGTGCTCCATCCACAGATTCTCCTGTGAAGATTAGTCAACGCTAACTCTAATGGAACAAAATACAATAAAAAATTTAACATGAATTTTTGAGTATTTTGTCTATTTTGTATTATGAGGGGGGAAAACTCTCATATTGATAGTCTAATACCTAATACTATATACTTTGAAACACAAATGTTAATTTTACTTTTTTTTTTGGTCAAGTATAGTCTAGTGGATAAAAAATTCACCTTAAAAGTAAATAAGTGGAGTATCTGGGTTCGAACCCGACTCCTGCACATATAGTGCTATATCCCTATCAATTAAGCTAAGTTCATGGGACAAATGTTAATTTTACTTTATTTTGGTGCAAAATACAAATGTTAATTCTATTAAGAATATATATAAATTTGCATTGATGAAGAAAAAAGAATATATAAGCAGACTGTGGTTTGTCTGTACAATTCAATACCAAAAAAATAAAGGTTACAATCACTTTCCTAATTTCAGCTATTATAAAATAACCAATTAAATTGAAAGAATGATAATCAAAACTAGCAATTCAGCTTTAATTAGGCTCGTTGAAGGGAAAATAACTTAATTAAATCAGAAAAATCTCATTTTATATATCATAATTATTCGAAAAAGCTTGTGCTAAAATATAATAAAAAAAATTCAGTTGGGAAGAAAGAACTCATCTTGTGTGCCCCGCAGATTCTCCGGCAAAGATTAGTCAGCGCTAATTGGGAAGAATATTTAACATGAATTTATTAGTATTTTGTCTATTTTGTATTATGAGGGGGAAAAACTCTCATATTGACAGTCTAATACTATATACTTGAAACACAAATGTTAATTTTACTTTATTTGGGTGCAAAATACAAATGTTAATTCTATTAAGAATATATAAAAATTTGCATTGATGAAGAAAATAGAATATATAAGCAGACTGTGGTTTGTCTGTGCAATTCAAATATTCAATTCAATACCAAAAAAATAAAAGTTACAATCACCTTCCTAATTTCAGCTATTATAAAAAAACCAATTAAATTGAAAGAATGATAATCAAAACTAGCAATTCTAGCTCAAACCAAATATTCCCACGGGGTATCAAGTAGAAACACATTGGTTATCACTGCACCACATGTTAAATGGCAACAAGTTATAAGGCATTGATACACACACGGACACTTGATATGACACTTGTATTGATATGTCGAAATCAGTAATAATTTAAGAAAATTGATTAAATAAATGTAATCACATGTGTCGGTGTCAAACACCGGACACACCTTCAATCAGAAGCGTCAGTGCTACAAATGTAATATTGCAAGAATAATATAATTCAAGTCTCTTCAACTTCAAGTCTTCAACCATGTTCTTATGGAAAAGAAACATGTTCTTCATGACAAAGTTCTTTCCTAAGTTTATTTGAGAAAAGCTGACAAGCATCCATACTAAGATCAATAGCAGCAGACAATGCAACAAACAATGCAGCATCAGCCATACATGTAACATGTTGTGCTCCAACTTGAACAAAAGGTTTACTAATTTTTCCTTCACCTTCAACACTTGAACTCATCACAAAACCTTTACCTGGTGGTAACCTTGAACACAATCCATAATACTCTTTCATAACTTTATAATCAATGCAAAACTGTCCACCTTTTTTCACATTCATTGTAGATTCAGCAATTGGTATTCCGTTATTTTCGGTTACGAGTTCAAACTTGTACCCCAAGCCATCTACCGGACCTCTTTCTCTCCATGCTTCTAAACGTCCCCAAGGTTTCCAGCTACTCACGCAGGCACCGTTTGGACGAAGAATGAGCCATGCGCCAGGGTTTGATCTTGATACTCGGTCTGAGCCAGGGGACGGGACAAATGGTGTGACCATTGAGGCTGTGGCAACCGGAGAACCAGAGAGATCGTGAACTGTTATCATCCAACCCTTTCTTTCTCTACCATGTCGCTCTCGAACACCACTGAATGTCCTTCTCCATCTACTAGGAGTGTTTGCAAAATCTGAGGCATTAGACCTGAAAGATCAATAAAAAAAATCATCAACAAGATTAATTTTGCGGTCACGCAGTCCAAACAATAATTTAAAATATGAGTCGCTTGATTTTCATATATCAGACGGTTGAGATTTTCAATTGTGTCAATTGATGACTATAAGGAATCATTTTTGGGTTTTTACTTGAAAATGGATTCCTGCGGTCAAATAATCCATCCGATTTTAGTCATTGGTTTATAATCTTTTTATTTATTTGCGGAGCTACAAATTTAAACCGTCCAATTTCAACCAAACGGCCTCTAATGCTCTGACTACATGATTCCTCGAATGTAGAAAATCCAAGTCCTTTTTACTTTGGAGTCACGGGCTTATAGTGCAATTGTTACCATTCAATCGCATTGTTCAATTCGACTAGAAGGTTGCTTACGACCGACGGACGGGTTTTTAGTTGTCTTTAGAGGAATCAAACCCTCACCATTGGAATATGTGAGAGTCAACACAAGATCCTTAACCACTTGTGTCAATGGTAGCTAGCATTAAATCAATAAGAAGTACTATATTTAATTAATCATTCATTAATTTAGTGTTGCAAGTAACAACCTAATGAAAATGTCAAATATGTTGTTAGGATAATAAATTATATATTAGATATTGAGTTTGCAACCAGATATTAGCACATGGGAAGGAATCCATGACAGTTATGTTTCAAAGTTTGGAAAATCTCAACTTGTCTGTTTGACCAAATCTGTTTATGCAGTTAATCATAAACTATTTATTCTAAAACATCATAATTTAGTATCTAATTTTCTAATTTGATTAAATATAATTTAGTATCTAATTAACCTGTTTTTAAATGAGTGGACTTTAATTAATTAGAGTGAACCTTAAGGTTAAGCATTTTGTAAACAACAAGTGGGGAAAAATTCAATTTAAAATTGGTTCTGAAATCTTGCATGCAAAGACAACTAGTTTGAGATTAGATCTATAATTCAGCAAAAACCAGAGGTTTTGCTTAAAACCATAGACACCTCTTTTTAAGGTACAAATAGCAGAAGTTGTCACATTTATGATTGTACTTATACTATACATACTATTCATAGGCGTCTTCGATCCATATGCCACATGAGCTATAGCATAGGGCCTCGTAAAACTTAGGGCCTCAAAAATATATATAGGGTAGTAGTATTAGTAAATAAAGCGTATAAAATGAGGAATTATGGGCTTCCAAATTAGGGACTGTGGAGTCGAAATATTTGAAAATTCTCTTTATTCTAAAATGAAAAAATTATTAGTTACAAAATGTTTTAAAAGATATTATTCTACTGTGACTAATTTTTTCTTGCACTTTTTCTTTTATTAGATCATATTTTTAATAATCCTAACAGACCTCCGAAGACCTAATATTAATAATTCCACAGGGCCTCGAAAAAATCGGAGACGCCCCTATACATACTATCTAATTAACTCAGTTACTAATATGCTATACTATTTTAATAAAGGTTAAAAAGGCACTATAATGTTCTTTTATATAAGCTAGACATAGATTAAAAATAAAAAGAAAAAAAAACAAAAACTTGAGGAGACATATATAACACAAAAGAAGTTTCAAAATCAATTCATTAATTTGTAAGGATTTTTATCAGCGTTTTTTAAGTCTTGAGATTTCCTTAAAAAAAAATTTTAAACTTAATATCCGACCTCAAGATTAACTAATTTTGGAGACCAATTTCACTATCCACAAGAGATTCAATTGAAAACACAGTATTGAACTAGCGCAGCACATGAGATATGCCTTAATTCTAATGAGTCTATGGAGCCTAACATTTCTAAAAAAAAATTATGTATTCTAAACTTCTTAATATATAAAAAATTTTATCTAAAATTGTTATTTTAGTGTTTTTGAAGCAACTAAAATCGTTTTTGTATCCGGAAAACTTGTAATATATATTTCTTCAGATTCTTAATATAAGAAAAAATTATTTTTTAATTAATAAAATGATTGATATATCTTATCAAAACTATAATCTAAATACACCAATAATAAAAACTAGTGGTATAGTACATTTTAATCATGAAACTCAGAGTTATAATTGAATAAATGAAAATTTTGTAACTACCAAAAACAAAACTTGTGGACAGGGAAATGACAAAAGTTTATAGAATGTCAAAATTGTGGTGTAAAGTGACAATAACATGTTTTTGGTGTTTTCTTTCACAAGAAATAGAAAGAAACAAAATGAGGTGATATAATTGATTACACAAAATGAAATGAGAACAAAAAGGATAACAACTAAGCAGCCATATAGCCATGATCGAGAGAGACATGATAGTGAAATTGAGCTAGCTGGATAAGATGAGACCAGACTAAGCATGTGCACCTAATGGTAGGATATGGTAGGTACCAACTCTAAAGATATTCACAAGCAAGCAAGACCACATGATTAAGTTAAACTAATACCTTATTTAATTCATAACCATATAGTTAATTAACCCACTTTAATTTATATAGTCCACCACTGGTAAAAAAATTCACAAAGATTATGACTAATAAATAAATGAATGTAACATAATTATATTAGTAATAGTGATTAATTTCTATTAATCGATAGAGTAAAATTTTTTTACACATACATTCAATTATACAATGTTAAATAGAAATTTGTTAAAATAGTTTAAAAATTAACCTTAAAAAATTGTACTATAAAATGAATTGATTGAATGTATATATGTCTTAAAGAGTTTTATGTTGTCAATTTATACAAATTAATAAATAAAAAATTACAGAATCAATAAATAAATATTTAATACATATATTTAACTTTTGCTCAAAATAAAAGTATATTTATATAACAAAATAATTAAAGCTTCAATAATTATAGACAGAGTATCAGATACTACTATATAAATTTACCATTATTGTCACTTAGTGTAGTACAGCTGTCTATATAAATTAATGAAACAATTTGATCATTTTTTCAATGGGAAATAATTTCTCCTAGTGTATACCTTATCAATTTGTATACTATTTTGCTTTTTGTAAAAAACAAAATTTAATTAAAATGACACTAATTTTTTGACAATCAAAATAATTTAAAAAATCACATAATAGATAATTCTCCATTTTTTAACATTAAAAAAAAATAATGTGTGAGTTTTTCTATTTGACACTAGGAAGGAAAAAAGTTAAAAAAACTATATTAAATCTCAACAAAAAAAAAATGTAAGTAAAAAAAAAAAATTACTAGAATAATGTCTAATGCAATGTGTTAAAGGGTTAATCGAATGTCGAACTAATGATTTTCGATTACTGTTCAACTACTTTAAACCAGTCGAATTAGAACAAAATAAAATCGAATTGTCTAAATAAATAAACCACAAATAATGTTTGTTCATAGTTTAACCAGTTTAACTATCCGAAATAATTCAATTTTTATTGATTGTTCTCATGGTTACCTAGAAAAACAAAAATCAGTGGTTCATGGCTCACATTAGCATAGAGAATGATGGAAAACTAAAATGCACAAAATAAAATTAAATAAAAAAACTAACCTTGATCTAGAGTTTCGATCAGCACTAAACTTGCAACTAAAAACCGGTTGTCTAATATTCTCTTGAATCTGGAAAACCACAGGACTACACTCCGGTTCACCACCAAATTGAAAAACAAACCGGGGATCCGGTTCAGACCGAACCACCAAATGAAGCCGAACCGAATCATTTTTTTCCGGTTCAAACCTTTTCTTCTTTTTTCCCAACATAATCCAACCACTATGAAACATAACAGAACGAGAAAGACTATTTTTTAGATCAATGTTAACAACAACTCGACCCAGAAACTTCGAACCTGCTATACCGCAGGTTCTGTTCATGGTTCCGGCGTAAACAGAGAAACGAATAGGAATTTGTTTCCCTGACATACGCCGGAGTGAAGCAGAGTCGAGGTGGAAACCACTAGCAGAAGCAGTGGTTTCCAGTGATGAAGATGATGATGAGATAGGGAGAAGTGCGGTTTGAGAAGGGAAATTGGGTATATGAATGTTGCAAAAACATGGTGTTGTTGTTGTTGATGGATGAATACGTGAAAGTGGTGATGATTTTGTTGGTAATGGAAGATTTAGTGCTAATGATTCAATTGTAAGACGAACAAAAGGACATGGATCCATTGTTGTTTTCAATTGTTAGAATTAAGGTTAAAAAACATGAAAAATTAATCTGTTTTGGTTTGTACTAGGATTGTCTTGAAAAGTATGCTACGAGTTTCATAGTTTGAGGAACAGGGTGTGGATTTTGTGTTGTGTTGTTGAATGAAAATGACTGAATGAGAACACGAGGATGATGCATGGTGTGATATATATATATATATATATATAGTGTGGATCCTTATTCTAAGAAACAATTTGGAATAATTTTTTTACTTTTTATTTTCCTTTTTCATATTTTCTGAGCTAATCTTATTTAAAGATATCTAGCATTAAATGTAGTTTATTTAATACTAGTACAAAATTAATAATTAGTTACTTAAAAAAATTTAGTAATTTATAATTAAAAATCTTAAGATGGGTTAGCAGCAGGATAAAATAAGAAAATAAGTTATTGATTTATTCTATTAAATATGTTTTAAAATAAAAAATGAAAATTAATAAGATATAAATAATAAAATGATTTGATATTAAATTTAAAATAAAATAATTAATTTTTTAAGATATACTCAATTTTCTCACAAGGATAGTTTTGTAATTTATATAATTTAAAAGATTTTTAATCTACTAGAATTAGAATATTTAAAAGTAAAATATTATTAAAAAATACAACAATTATTTTTTCTATTTACTCATTATTTATTAATATATTAATAAATTTAAAATAGAGAACAATAATTTGAAAGTGATGTACTTAACATTAATTAGACAGTACAAAAAAAAATAGATAGTACAATTAGAATATAGAAAACACATTAAAAATTAAAAGTAACAATGTTTTTGAGATTTTTTTTTCTTTTCTTTAAAATGTGACAATATGGTTTTCTTGCATTAACTGCTAAAATATAATTATACCCCAATTAGAATATTTAAAAGTAAAATATTATTAAAAAATACAACAATTATTTTTTCTATTTACTCATTATTTATTAATATATTAATAAATTTAAAATAGAGAACAATAATTTGAAAGTGATGTACTTAACATTAATTAGACAGTACAAAAAAAAAAATAGATAGTACAATTAGAATATAGAAAACACATTAAAAATTAAAAGTAACAATGTTTTTGAGATTTTTTTTTCTTTTCTTTAAAATGTGACAATATGGTTTTCTTGCATTAACTGCTAAAAAATAATTATACCCCTATTTAATGTTTTAAGATACTATTTTATATTAGAATAGTATTTTTTTATATTTTGTCAAAAAAAAAAACTATTTTATATTTTTATATAAATAGAAAAGGTTTTTTAGGAAATATCTTTAAATATTAATATATATATATATATAAGATAATTACAACCGAAAAAATAGTAATATATATAAGTAAAAATTAATGTATTTAGTACATATTTTGAACCTTATACATGAATTTTTGTTAATCTAATTTTCTTTTATACTCTAAATTAGAAGAAAGCATAAAAATCTCATCAGTAACTTATATCGTAATTAAATATATAACATTATGAGTTTATTTGAAATAACATTCTAATTTTGTAATATTAAATTAAACTCTTTTGTCGCTATGATTTTTTTTTTTTTTGTTTATAATGAAGCAAATGATCAAAAGACTTCATGGATATTATCTAAATCCCTCACAACTAGAACAAATTTATGTAGGAAAAAACTATATGGTTTTTATTCTTATTCGAAGAACCAATATACTTTGAAGTCTAATATTTAAGAAAATAGTTAATTTTACATTAATTAAAAAGTACTCCTGATTCGTTCCTTGTTAACTGTCCAATTTTGTCGGATTTAGCATTCATATTTAACTGTCCATTTAGTATTTTAAGGAAACAATTTATCAATTGTACCATTTGTCAATTACTCTTATCTTTTTCGATAAAACTAATTAATGTTATATATTTGAAAAACTAAAGTTTGTTTAATTTTTTTTGGTAGTACATAACATATTAAATTTTGTTTTTTTACATAATATATTAAATTTATTGGAAAGAAAAAATGTGTGAAAAAAAATATAAATTTATTGATGGATTAAAATTAAGATATAATAGGAAGATAAGGTGCAAAAATTCATTTTTTTTAATTTGATGTTACTATTTAAAACGGACAGTTAAAAAAAGAACGGAGGAAATAATTATTTAAGTGATTTTCTTTTAAAAGAATTATTTAAGTAATTTTTGTTGTGTTTATTTTAAGCCGGTTGCGTAAGAAAAGTGAATCTGGTTTTAGATCTGCTGCGGTAATCCCTTTTTGGCTTCTTTAGAATCAGTTCATTGGATTCCATTACTGATTCCAGTTAGGATGCAAAAAACTATGTTTTATTTTTAAAGGAAAAAAACTATTTTTTTTAGGAACCCCAAAAGAAAAAAAACTAATTAATCACAATAAAAGAAGGTTATGTTGAAACTCATTTTTACTGGATTAGATAAAAAAAGTTTGTTTTTTTTTTACTAATAGAGAAAAAAAGTTATAAAATCCTTTTTTATCCTTCACATTATTATGACAATTTTATCCTTTTAAGTAAACTATCTTAACTTACTCCCACATAATCTATCCAAAACATGGGGCGAGATAGCCCACAAGATTATTTTTTGGTGTTTTTTTATTTAGTATTTTCATGTTTTAAAAAATAAAAATCAACGATTAGTTGTTAATATCTATTCTGGATATTACTAAAAGGGTTAAAGTTTTTTTCTTTTAGAGAAAAATGGTTAACATTTGAATTCCAAATTATTAATTTTTCTATAATGTATTAGTCTAATAATTAGACTACTAAACAAAAAATAAATTCTTTCTAAAACCTGAATATTCTGGTCATTTCATATCTTCCAACTAAAATTTTTCCACAAGAATAAAAGGTTTAACCCTTGACCACTTGTTTAAAGGTTATAAATTTCTTACCACTTGAACCAATTAATTTAAGGCTTTTGACTCTCTAGATTTTACAATTATTTTATTTTGGTCTTCAAGTTTCAATTGTTTGATTTTAGAAAATTGTTATCTAAGCTCCCTACTTGCTCCAGGTCCGCCTAAAATTTCAAAATATCCCTGAGGTAGTGGTCAAAAAATTCGTCGTTTACTTAACAAAATTCGTCGTTGGCACAATATTTCATCAGGTAGACAACAAATATAGGGATAAAGATATTGACAAAAGATTTCGTCAGGTAGACAACAAATATATAATGTTGGCACAAGATTTCGTCAGGTAGACAACGAAATTGTGGTTCGGTAGTTTCGAGACGAAAGTAGTGGTTCTTGCGCAGGAATCATGTTTGGTAAATGTTTAGACGTATTTTCGTCGCGTACTCAACGAAATTGACTATCAGAGGCATTTTCGTCACTTTGAGGGGCCTAGATAGCAATTTTAACTCCGTAAATTTTATAATTGCTCGATTTGACTCATCGAATTTCAATTGCTCAATTTTAACCCATCAAATCTACCTTTTTTTCATTTGTTAACCCCCGTTGATTTTTTTACTAATAATTTTTCATGTGGCATTTTAAATTTTTAAAATTAAAAAAAAAAGTTTAAAACTAAAAAAAACAGCATTTATAACACTCTCATCAAAAAGCATTTAAGCAAAAAAAAACATCTTCCTTTTCTTTTGTAAATTAAAAGCATCTAGGCATTAGAATTGAATAGACATATCAACTATGTTGGCACCCTCTCATCATATACCTAGCTCATGATAAAATAATAAGCAATATTTCATTAAACTAACAAAAATTAATTGATCCAAGTGGTAAGAAATTTGGCCCCCTTATTGCTTAAACATATAGTTATAGATTTGATTACTCATACAAATTACTCGACAAAAGAATAAAAATATTACATTTTCATTCACATGAATGTGTATACCTTTGACAGAAAGATAAGTGATATGATAGAAGTGATGACTTGATAATATGATAAAAATAAATAAATAAATAAATGGGATTGATTGATCTGAAAGTGTTTAAATAAAATAACATAAATCTTTTTTAGATTAATTAAAATTTCGGATTTGATCTCTAGTTTGGATTTTGTATTCGATCTTCAGTTTGGGCATATATATAGCACTAGCAGCGTTAAAACTCAAGTCCGGTCATTAGAGTATGCAAGGTGTGCTACTGGATCTTGTCTCCGTCCGTTTTAAAGGGTCTTAAAAAATATATGTGATAGTAAGCCAATAAAAGAAGATAAGAGTTATATTATTATTAATGTTATTTATAATTTAAATAAGACTCTTTTTTATATGTTAATATTTTTAACATTCGAGCCGGGAGGCTCAGCTCAGTTAAAACTCATTGAAAAAGTTTATCATTCATTTCAATTTCACTAAACTTGAAAAATTAAGCTTAAATTTGAAGCTTTGAAATATAATGGTTGAAAAATACATGGATAAACTATAGTAACATTTTAAATAGAAAAGAAAATTTTGGAAATTTATTACCATACTTGTTAAAGAAAATGGGTCCAACTCAATAGCTGTATTTGAGCTGTCATAACGTTGCAAAGCAAATTGGCAGGAAGACTAGAAGATGTTAGATTGGATGATGATGATGATGATGATGAAGAATGGACAAACAGTCCTATATTTGTAGTCTTAACTCTTAACAACAAAAACAGTTCTGTGCAAAATGAAACACATGACCCATGATGCCATAATGATTATTTGGCATTCACCTTCCATGTCATGATGATTTGTTTGTAATAAAAGAGTAGAAAGAATCGAGTTTTGTTTATAGTAGAAAAAGTAGGGATGACAAAGTGGACCAACCCGCCTCGCACTGTTCCGTCATTAACCCGTTTAAAAAGGGGCGGAGCGGGGCGGGCTAACTAGTGATGGTGGGTTGAAAAACTCAAATTGCCCCGTTTCATGACGGTTGGCGGGAGTGTCTCGTCAATAAAGTTTTAATTTATTTTTGTTATAAATTTTCAAAAATATCATAAAAAAATAAAAAACCACTCGAGAAAATCAAAATATAAACTAACAAGGCGATAAGAAAAATAAAATTATCATTCAAAACATCAATGATTATAAAACTAAACAAACCGTACTTATAATAAATCCTGAAGAAGTGTTTAGTTTAAATACAAAACAAACAAAACTTGGATTCCATTTAAATCCACAAAAATGCTACGGTTTAATCAACACAAACAAAACTTGGATTCAATGTTTATATCCACACCAACAAAAATAAGCAATAAAAAATAATTAATCTTCATCCAAATTAACAACGTCATTGATTGATGCTTGTTTTTGCAAAACCCGACGGGCCAACCCGCCCCGCCCCGTCGTCGTCCCGTGTTTTTGCAGGTTAGGCGGGACGGGCCCCGCTCTTTTTGCGGATTGAAAATTTCAACCCACCCCGCCAAAATTGGCCGGTTAAACGGGCTGACCCGACGGGCTTAACCCGTTTTGCCATTCCTAAGAAAAAGTGTATAACTGATAATCTATTTTATAATGAATAGGAAATAAACTAGATGGTAACAAATAAATTATCTGATTAAATTTATAATATTGATAACATTATCAATTGAACTAGCTAATAAGTATGTAATGATATATGAAAAAGAATATGTTTAATTTATAAAAAAAAATCAATTAAGATAAATAACAAAGTTGAGAGAAAATGATAAGTCATTAACTAATTAAAATAACTTGTTAAAAAATGTCATAAGTTATAAAAAAAAAATTATATGCAATTGTGATAAAAAAAAATATCAAATATATCTATTTTAGTAATTCGAATTTATAAGCCATAAATTATTTGTTATAAGTTTAAAATTTTATTCTAACATACGGACTTTTATTTTATCTTAAAATTGAAAAATATAAAGTTGCTTAATAGTTAGTAATAAGAATCGAAAAATAAATCAAGTTAATCATTTTAAGGATATAATTTGTCATTACAAACATTTTAGTTTTAGTATTTACTAACTTTACCTACATTCCTTATTCTTAAGGGCAAAATTGATATTTTTTTATTTTGGGTTTTAAATAAGATTTTTTTTCTTTCAAAATATAGTAAATTTAAGATTTTAAAAATTTTTAAAAAAATTTGTCTTATTAAAATTTTATATTTCATTTTTTGTTCCTAATGACATACCTTCTTGACATTTCTTGAGAATAATATGAACATACAGAGATTTGACATAATATTGACATATCGCGAACATAAAAGGGGATATAACCATGACATAAACTGATCAATAGTGATAAAAAATGAAACATAAAATTTTAGGAGGACAAACACATTCCATTTTTATTTTTATATATGGATTAAAATCAAAACTTGCTAATTTTTAAAGAATAAAAAATTTATTTAACCTTTTTATTTTTTATTGGTCCAAAATTATGAGAAAAAGAGATTTTTTTATATATATAAGCGAGAAAAAGGATCTTAAATCTAGTGTAGTGGTTGCTTTTCTCATGCTTAAGAGTTGATTGCACTAGGAATGATCGTATGCTCTTTCTCCAAACATGGAGTATGAAACACTTTTAATATATATGGTATATTTTTTATAGAATTGGAACGGATTTGGGAATATTCAAATTTTATGGGTTTAAAATGACAAAATTCGCTCCCGACTCATCCTATTATCATGCCTATAATGAATAAATGCAAAGATCATTGCTAATTAAAAACAGTTTCAATGATATTGTGGAATGATTTCTGATATTTCCGTCGGCGTGGGAATATAAATATTGTGAGGAGAGAATGTATAGAGGTCTATTTTCTGTTGGGATATATTCTCATGATGGAATAAAATCGTTAACACTTAAACTAATTAACTTTAGTTTGATGATTATCATACAAATTATTCAGTTTGACATATCCTAAGTGTTATCATTCATTATTAACAAGTTATTAATTAATTTTTTTTAACAAGATTAATTCTATTTAATTTGATATACAAAAAAAAATGTAATATTAAATTAATGATATGGTAACTTAAATAAGATACTCTATCATCAATTTTGATATCATCTATGTCACATCATGAAACTCCACTAATAAAAAAAAAAAATAAGGTATGGATTGTTAGACTATGAAACTCTATATGATACTCTTAATGGAGATGCTCTTATATATTACTCCCTCTATCCCTAATTATAAGCTCCTCTTCAAAGATAAAGTTTGTCCCTAAATATAAGCTTCATTTCGAATTCCTAGACATATTTATTAATATTTTTCCAAACATAAGCTCACTTTACATTGAAATCCAAAAAGTCAACTACCAACACATATTTTCACCAAAGACAATTTAGTAATTGTAACATCCTAGAAATACATATTAATTACACTATCAATTTTTCTTAATATGCGTGAAAAATATTTAGGGGAGCTTATAATAAGGGACGGATGATGTTTTATTATACTCCATTCGTTCCAAAATATAAGTCGTTTTGGCCATATTACACAAATTAAGAAATGTAATAATTGTTGTATAGAAAAGAGAAATTATGAGTAAGTTTACAAAATTGTCCTTCATTAATTGTATGTGAAAGATAAATGAAAGAATTGAAAGAAGAGAGAGAAATAAAAAGTTAAGGGTATAATAGAAAAAATGACATTAAATGCTTCATTGGAATTATAAAATGACTTATATTTTGAAACAAATTTTTTCTTTAAAACGACTTATATTTTGAAACAAAGGGAGTAATTTACTTGGAATGCATATTATAATTGAAAATGAAAGAACTTTATCTCATCAAATAAATAGAATTTCATGAAAGTTTATATTAGGATAACAAAACATAAAATTTTATTACATGACAATATCATAATTAAGGTTTTTTTTTTTTGAGAAATTTAATTTAAACCATGCTGGCAGTGGCCTTTGGCCAATGTTAGGGGTGTTCGCGGTACGGTTAGGTTCGATTTTGAGCCAAAAAGTCATCCTAACCGCGAGATAAAATTGCATGCGGTTCGGTTTGGTTGGTTTTTAAAAAGTCATCCAAACCAAACCAATGCGGTTAGGATCGGTTCGGTGGTTGCGATTTATACAATAATTTAAATATACTGAAATTAAATTAAATACAAAAAGTGACCGCGGTTTACGTGCATGCTCTTACTTTTTTTGGAACAACAAAAATATCCATTAAAATCGGGGAACACCCAAACTCAAACCCAATCAACTCGGATTTTTTCCGTCAAAGCGGGTACAATTTGGACGGGTACCCACGGGTCTGAGTTTTATCGTCATACCTACACATAAGGTAGTAAATAATTGAATAATGAAACTATCAAGATTTGTTCTCTTTGTTTCAAGGATATATTTGTCCATTGTTTTTGGACTATGTGTATTGACATATAATGAAAACTTATTGTGGTTTTAGTGGTATTGAAATATAATATAAACTTAATGCGGTTTTAGCGGTTAACCGCGGTGTTTGCGGTTCGCAATTTTGCGGTTGAATAAAAATATCATCCAAATACATCCAAACCAAATACGATTTTTGCGGTTTTCGATTTGGATTGGTTCGGTTTGCAGTTTTACTTTTGGATTGGTTCGGATACGAGCATCAGTAATACCATGTATTTGGGACATTCTCATTTGTCATTGCCAGCATCAAGCATGAATGATATATTGATGAGGAGACAGACCATTTTTGGTTGTAATTTTGCAATTTGGTCAATATTTGTTCATATGCTGATTTGATGTTAAATTTGGTCCATCACTATACACAACACCACACCTTCTAATGGTCCCCTATAGTTTTGCTTTAGCTTTGCACTATATATTAGATTAATGATGATGATATTTATTTATTTATTTATTTTTGGTCAAGGATGATATTTATTTTTTATTGATATATAATTGATGTTTAAAATTGATATAATAAACTTTTAAAGACAATCTTCTCATTCATCGTGTAGAGGACGATCTTTATCTAAAGGGGTAAAAAAGTGATGATCAAATATGTGTTACGAGCAATCTCGACGCATAATGAATATTTTTATCATTTCGTCTACTATAATTATGGAAATTGAAAGAATGCTAAATGGATTTTGGTGGGGTGGTGGTGATAATAATAAAGGTAGTCGTTGGATTGCATGAAGTAAATTAACGTGTCTGAAAGCATTAAGAGAAATGGATTTTCGAGATTTTCACCTTTAATGATAGATAGAATAAAATGTTGCCAGGAAATTTGTGCCAGGATAAAGATTTTGCCATTGTCATGGAAGTAACATGGTGTACGTGTTCCCTACATGTTAAAAATTGGCAGCAACATTACATTTAATCCACCCTACCAAAATCCCCTCCCAATTCAACTCAAGCTGAACTGGCGTGATATGTTTCACTCTACTATGACGTTCGAGCATCATAGCAAGCTTGCCAAAAAAATTTCTCAATATATGTGAATGATCAAATTGATCATTCATTTTGACAAATGAAATACATTATAATAAACCAACAAAAAAGAAGAAAAAATGTTTTCTTATTAAAAAGTTAAATTCTAGAAGGTTACATCGTATGATTGGCCGTGGTTAGCTTAAATGATTAGTTCGTGCATAATTAAGATAGTGTTGAGTTTGATCATTTTATTAGAATGATTTTTTGTCGTAATTTATTTATCACTCATACGAACGAACTCTGAATTAGAGTTATTCTTCCATAAAGAACGAAAGAGTTAACAAAAAATGATGTAGGATTAAAATAGAAAGTAAAGAAAAGAGAGGAAGAGTTTGGTCCTAAAATGATGGGGAGGTTGAATGGAAGGAGTTGAAAAATTCATTGAATGGAGAGCAAAACAAATATGAATAAAACAATCCACGTCAATCTTTCTCCCCTCACATTTAAAACAACAAACATCACATGCCTACAAAAGTTGAAAATAAAAAATAAAACAAAACAAAAGCACAAACAAAGGGAGACTAGTAACAAATTGAAAAAGAAAGAACCAAATTAACAAAATGTCGTGGCAAACTTATGTAGATGATCACTTGATGTGTGATATCGACGGCACAGGACATCACCTCACCGCCGCTGCCATTCTTGGCCATGACGGTTCTATTTGGGCTCAAAGCACTTCATTCCCTCAGGTAATATTTATATGTATGTATGTGCGCGCGCACACATGTATTTTGATACGTATTTTGTATCATTCATCTCTTCATCACATTATTTCTATGAAGATTTATATCATAAAAATCATTTTCATCATGTTTAATTTTTTTTTTTTTTTAATTTTCTAATTGCATTTATGAGAAGTAGATTGTCAATATCACTTTGTGAACTATCATTTGATTGATCAATTAATGTCTACCAACTTAATTGATTTTCTATTGATTTCTATTTGTGTATGCTAGTTATTATCATGTTTGTAACAATTATTTTACATTTTGGCACGATGGAAAAGAAATTTTACAGAAAAAAATAACGTCAAAAGACCATTTCATTTTCGATTTGAGAAACTATAGTAAATTAATCAATCACATATCTACATTGTATTTAATGTGACATGTAGGATTCGTGACTTATGTGTTTATTTATTTTTTATGTTAAAGATGTGTGAATTTTAAGTGATGATCTATTTTATGTTGTTTTTTTTTCAGTTTAAACCTAATGAGATTACTGATATTATGAAAGATTTTGACGAACCTGGCCATCTTGCACCTACTGGCTTACATCTTGGGGGAACCAAGTACATGGTTATTCAAGGAGAGGCTGGAGCTGTCATTCGTGGAAAGAAGGTAACGTGTGATAATCATATGTTTAAGTTGAATTACGAGCATTTGAAAGAACTTATTATATAAGCACTTGTACATTTTTCTCCTGACTTATTTTCATAAATTTCTTAAGATAACTTATATAGAACTAGCTTTGTTAAATATTTTAAATAGTTGTCCTTTATTATTTTATCATATACTATTTTGTTAAATACTTATATTTTATAAATCAAATAGACCTTTACCAACTACATTCAACAACCAATCATTCAATATACTTAACAATGTAACTAACTTTTGTGCTTGTTTGACAGGGATAACCTGTTACACCTGGACAATGTAACATGGTTGTTGAGAGGTTGGGAGATTATCTCGTTGATCAAGGTCTTTAGATCAATATTTTTTTCAAGATTTGAATGTTTATGTTTTTCTTTTATTTTATTCTTTTTCAATTTTGGTATAAATACATTTCAACCCTAAATCGGAACTTTTTATGGACGTCTAAATGTGTGAGTTAATTAATTTTTTTATTGTTTGGATATTTAAATGTTACTATCGCAATATCAATATTGTTTTCTACTTTTATGCGCACTATTGTGAGTGTTATGCCGAGAACGGATTTCCTCCAGTGAAATTTCACAGGAGGTGGTCTAGTGTAATCAGAAAATTAAAATTGTAATTATAATAGAAATAAAAAGTTTTGATTCCACTACATTTAAAATGAACAAGAGATGATCCGCTCTCATGTTATATGCCCTATGTAACTGGATTTGAAAAGATGTACTTCTTACCCTTACACATTGGATTTTGATAATATATGTTTTTTTGTAAGACCTTGTTGGAGGTGGGAAAACAAGAAGGAAAATGGGAAAAAAATAAATAGGGAGAAATGAAAGAAAATACTCATAACTTTGTGTTGTTTTTAAACAGTAGCACTTTGCTACCCTTTTTTTGGTTTAAAATAAACTGTTATTATGAAAAATAGGACAAAGATTGAAGAATTAGTGAAAAAAAACCCCAAAAACTCACTCCAATATATTTTGAGTTTATCATATTTAGCGATGTTAGTTTTTTGTAGGGGTGAGCATCGGGCGGGTTCGGTCGGATTCGGGTCCAAAATGGTTCATCCGAAAAAAAACCGAGAGTGTAAAATCTTGGCCCATCACCGACCATTTCAAATTTCGGTTTTATCGGGTGTCGGTTTATATGGGTTACGGGTTGGTCGGTTCAGTTTATTTGGGTTAGCACATTAATAAAAAAAATACACACCCATGTATAATATCGTAATAAAATAACTTGTCAGTGAATACTATCTAAATATTAGATTAACAATATGACAAATACGTAATTTAACTTTGCAATAATACAGTTTAAGTTGAGTTTTGTGTGTAAATAACTTGTATTGTATTTTTTTATAAAAGAAACGTAGCTTCAATATATACGATAAGACGGAAAAAAACTGATGATTTTACAACCTCGGTCGGGTTCGGTTAACAACGTATTTAAATTTTTAAAACCGAACCCGACCGTATATAACCATTTTTACCCATTGTTTATCACTCATAGACCCGACAACCCGTATAAACCCGCCTGATACACCCAACTTAACCTCGGTTAGAATGGGTTCGGTCGGTTACGATATTTTTGCTCACCCCTAGTTTTTTGAGGTAAAACAAACTTTTATAGGTGATGATGAACTATATATATCATCAAGTTTCAAGTTATTTTTCTTTGAATCCCTTTCTCTCTTCCCTCTTTTCTTTTTATAATAAGGAGGGTCCTATAAATATATTAAAAAGAAAGCGATAAATAAATTGATCGTTTTAACATATTTTGATGTGCGATTTATACCGTCTGATTCAACATTAATGATTGTGATCTTTTATTGTATCAAATTTTGTGTTCCTTCTTGCTACAACAGGTAACCCAGATTCCCAAAAGTGAGTTTTCAAAAAAAGCAAGGTTTTTATGTCGTGGAATCAATTTTAAGGAACATGTAGAGAAGAAAATTTTAAGAAATGGAATGAAATGAGTTTGGTGATTGATTATTGGATATATTGTGTTTTTTATTTTTCTAAGTTTGGTGGTAAAGGAGATGATGAATTTATGGGTTGATGATGAATGAGTTGATGAAATTCTAGATTTGATAATGAAAAGTGATGAAGATTTGTAAGTTTAGATTTTATAATTTTTTTTGGTTATTTAAGAGATGTAAATGGTCTTTTTATTTTTCTTGAAAGTTATGACGAATGTATGAACAATATGCACAAAAATAAAAGAGTAGCGAAAGAGAAAAGAAACACACAAAATTTATACCGGTTCTCCTTCTAACCTAAGGGTACTCCAATCCATTCACACCTTGAAGGATTTTCCACTATGTTAGATCTTTGTACAAGCCTCATACCAAGACTCTCCTACAATCTTCTAACATAACAAAGAAGCACATCACTTCTTTGATTTCACAAGCATCAAACCTATGGTGGACTTTGAATCTCCTCGGTTCAAAAGATCTTTTCCCAAATCATCAACCACTATGATAATTCTCACATAAATCAGAAAGTACATCATTTTCTGTTACAAAACAAATCACCACACAATTGATGATTAAATTACAAGTTTTGAATAAAGATGAAAATGGTGTTCTTGTTTAATCAATTCTATTAAAGAAAATTGTTCTTCTCTTTCTCTTGATCACAATTCAAACACACATACTTAAGTGCTCAGAAAAATATAAAAGAAACTCTTTTCAATGATATGAAAGTTATGCACAAAGTTTCTTTGAAATGAATATATAAACACTTGAAAAACTTGTTTGAATTGTATGTAAAAATTATGTATGTGAAAGAGAGATAGATTGAAAAAAAACTAATGTATTTTGCCTTAAATACATCTTGAGAAACGTTTATGAATTGATGAAAAAGTTTGAGATATTTTCGTGAATATTTGCAATAGTTTAGAATGACAATGATTCATGAAAAAAACACAACTTTTCATTTTGTCCAAGACTTTTAAATCGGTCGTGACGGACACGCTGAACTGTTTTGAAATTACAAACAGTAATAGGTCTTTAAAATCGGTTAACTTAGTATTGGATTTAAAATGTCACAGACAACTTATTGTATAGCTTTGCTTTAGACATTTTTAATTTTTTATGCATGACAAAATATTTTTATGCAACATTTGAATAAAAGTCATTTAGATGAAGTGAGATTGAGCACTTAAAGTATATACATGAATAAATTGTCATCGTACCTTATTACATGATCAAATCTCTTGAAACCCAAAGCTTGTGCAATCTTGATTCCAATCTTTTTTTTCTTTGATCATTCTTCCTTGATAAGCTTTTGTCTTCTTCAAAACTAAGCTAAGATAGATGATGAAAATTTTCTTCACAAGATTAACAAATTTTGATAAAATTTAACGAAAACGGATTTATTTGGAGGACGAAGTAAAGTTAAGGGGTCAAAATGAAACTATTAAATAAGTTAAGGACAAGAAGTCCAATTTAACCATTTTCTTATTAACAAATAAAATTAGCACAAATTTATAATTGAAAATAGAAAAATATTTTCACAAAAAGAAAACAAATATAAATAAAAAATTTCATTGAAATAAAACATTGCGAAATATGAATTTTTATATATAAAAGTAAGATTTAGATTTACTAAAACCTAAAAAAAAATTACATTTTTTCTAAACAATTTAAAATATATAAATCTAAATCAGATTAATTCTGATGCACCCACCGTGTAATATGCATCCAATCAAATCATATCATATTGTCACACTTTTATAGATTAGTTTCTATAATATCTCCACAAATAGTAATAATGTGACACTAATTGATTGGATATATCATATATGCGTTAAAAAGTTTTAATTTTTTTTTTCACTACCGGTTTAATCTGATTCCAATGTCAGTTTTGGTATTAAGTGATTTTAGTCTCCTCCCAATCACGATTATAGGGGATTGAATCGTGATTCTTCCTACCAAATTTTATTCTTTGTATACAAATTAAATCTTCTAATTAAATTTTGTGGTGTTGATGACAAGAATTTTTGTAGTATTTTAAGTAGTATATTTAGTATTACTTTGACCAAAACAGGCCCAAATATCAAGAACAACCCGAAGAATCGAGAAAAAGCATAAAGACAAGGCAAAGATGCGTAAAAGACAAGAAAAGCAGCCCATCGTGTCACGATGCTTACTATCGTGCCACGATGAGAGCTGTTTGTTGGCCAACACATCAGAAATTATATTTTTGAAGAAAATCTTAGCATCGTGGTGCGATGGGATTACTTGGCGACCAAGCTGATGAAATGCACAGGATCAGTTATAATTTTAAACTGAATCTTTCCATCGTGCCACGATGAATCTATCGTGTCACGATGGCTTACTGAGGCCCAATACGAAAAGTATAAATAGAGCCTCCTCTCCTCCTCTCATTATTTTTCATTCAGAAATAGAAGAACTTTTCTATTCTATTGGAGATGTTCAGAGGAGCTCTAAGGGCATAGCTTTCTCCCCTTACGGGATAGCTACACTCAGCAAGGTATGTTTTTCTTTAGGTTTTTTAATTAGATTCTTGTAATTTAATTATATAGTCTTTTGTAATAGCTACTTTAGGTTGTAATGGAGACGATGAACTCCTCGATGAATACTTGGAGTCTGTAATTAAGTCAAAATTATAATAAATCGTTATTCAGTATGTTATTGTTATTTATTTTCTTGTACTTTAACAACGTTGCTCTGAATCTGGCCGAATAAACGGTAACACCTTTAGAATAAATATTAGGGTTCACTTTAATAATAAATTAGGGTTCACTCTAATATTTGTCCGGATCTAGTAATAAATAACACTAGATGAGTAGAGACGGTAACATCCTGAACTAGTTGTGACTTAACAATTAGAGGAGGAATCAGGCACTATTTGCGGCATAGCAATTAGAAGTTGAACAACCCGAAACTAAGATCTAATGGCATTGGATGGTCGATGGTCATAATGCGTGTTTGTAAACAACTCTGTCTAGTAATTAGGGTATGTGACATAGCGATGTTAGGCTCTCGTAGGTACCTTAGTTGCAAACATAGGGAAACTTTGCTTACATAGTGTAGTAGTAAGGTACTACTAAAATAATGATAGAATCGACGCCAAATAATAATACGAATAACTATGTTATACACCGATTATACCAAGTATGAAGGAGGGAGCAAGTCCAACTATCATACCTATTCTCTATATTTCTTGAATCAAACTTTTACTTTTCTGCAACGCATCTCGCTATTTTTATAAATTAAAAACATTTTTCAAAAACTCAAAGCGAATGCAAAACCACGAACTAGAATAGCACTGACGAGGTTTTGACATGATCCCTGTGGATACGAACTCATTCTAGACACCTAGAGTGTGAATTATTACTCGACGACGAACTGGTCCACTTGCTAGACCGTAGTCAGGTGTTAACCTTGGTAACTACGCGACGAACGCGTTGATTTTCGTTGATTGTCAAAAAAAATGCAGTGATATGTAAAAGAATTAGACAGTTCAAACCAGCCAATACTTGCACATTGTTTCGTCGAATAGATAACGAATGTGTTTTCCTTCATTTTCTACACAGCAAATTTCATTATAAGAAACAATTTGATCAGTTTGGGAGGCCTGGGAGTATAGTTGGGGCCTATATAGCAATTTTCGTTACACTTTGGTTCCAAAAGGAAGCAAGCAGAGTGTTATTTTGAGTCCAAATTAAACTTTATTTTTACTCACCACTTGTTGTGTCAAAAAAAAATAAAAAAATACTCATGACATGTTGAAACTTGAAACACTTTTTTTTTCCCTTTGTTTCCGTCTCTGCCACCGTTGCGACGCATTGAAATCTGTAGTTTGTGAGAAAAGCTTGCACCTTTCATCCCCAATTCTCCACTCCACCGCCGTCGACGACCGTTTCTGAGAACCTCCAACTTCTACAGGGCTTCTTCTCATTCTCAAACAATCAAACCAAAGGTCAATTTTCATTCTTTTTCTTTTACATTTTATTTTTTGTAATTTTTCATTTACATAAATCCTATAATCCCTTTTAATTTTGTTTCTAGATGTGTTTGATTATGTTTATATGTAGTTAGAAAATTTGAAACTTTATTGTTTTTTGTAAGTGAAAATCATAAAGTTACACTTTGTGTGCATGTTTTGACAACTATGTGATTGAATATTGTGTGTTTATAATTAGGAAAACCTAATTTTAATTAATGAATAGTGATTGATAATTTGATATGAAATTTAAATTTCTGAGCTGTTGTTTCTAAGGATTACATGGCAATGGCCATTGTGGAGAGATTTTTTTACATCAGTTAGAATTTGAATGGGAAAAAAGTTGATGAATAATAAATTACTGCCATAGTTTTCTTTTAGTTTTTGCTGTTGTATTATAACTGAGAAAAAAAAATTAATGAATAATAAATTATAAGCATAGTTTTCTTGTAGATTTTGCGTTGTGTTATAACCGAGAAAAAAATTAATGAATAATAAATAATAGGCATAGTTTTCTTTTAGTTTTTACGTTGTATTGTAACCGATAATGCTTTGGTTTAACGGTAAGGTTGTGGTTTTGTAATCGGGGAGTTAGGGGTTCAAATCCTATAAATTCCTCTTTATCTGCGGGTATAAGATCAACTACTTTCATGTTCTTAAATTATTGTCGATGTCCATGTGTCAGTGTTGATGTTGTGTTTGTGTCAGTGCTTCATAGGGTAAGACTACATAGATGAGATCTACCCTCCTTGGATTCCACTTGATGGGAGCCTTGTGCATTGGCTGCCCCTAATTAAATAATGACATGAACACTTCATTCCACAAATGATAACCTCAAATTCTCATACACTTGACTTCTTTTTTTCAATGACCTTTTCTATTGTAGGCACACTTTCCTTAAAAGCTGGCCACTCATTCACATGTGAAGGAGTAGCCAACTTTCAAGGAAAGTGTACCTGCCATAGAAAAGACCATTGAAAAGCTGAAGTCATGTGTATGAGAGTTCGAGGTTTCCATTTGCGAAATGAAGTGTTCATGTCATTATCTAATTAATGGCCAAACTACATTTTTTATGTGATACTTAGTTTGTCTCGACTCTTAAAGTGAATGTGACTTTGCTTTTTTCATTTGTTATATGAACATCCTTGATCGTGTAGTACTTTGATGCTAGACCATTTTGTCTATGACTTGAAATAATTGTTCTCCGGTGGTCTCATTGTGTCGCTGCATGTAACATAATGAATCAGCAAGTTATATGTTCGTATATCTTTCATTTTTATGGTAGTGAATTCAATGATCTGACTATGATAATTTGTATCTTATATATTATATGCATGTGCTAATGGTATCATATTTCCTATAATATAAAGGATGATGAGGATTATTTATTACCAACAAACTAATTGGTGCTAGAATATAATTGAGATAATGACGTTGGCTAAGCTAATCAATTTAATGATGGGTTCTTCTTTTGAAAACTTAGGGCCCATTTAATGGCCTGTTCTACATGGATTTGTGGGCCTTTTGGCCCATGGGCTTTTCTATATCTACGATTTTTAGCCCTGATTCACAAGATCATAGTTGAGTCGTGTGATTTGGGCTAAATTGACAATTCTACTTGGATTTTGTAACTATATATCCTGGTAGCTTTGCCTTTGTTCTGTGCCTTAATCCATGTCTCCCTAAACTGTCGATTTCTATGCTTGGATTTATGCATTTGGGTGGTTATATATAAATCTGAATTTTATCAGCAAGGTTATATTATAAGTCATTTGATAAGTTCATATACTTACTTTCAGTCTTGGATTTTAGTCTTAAAAAAGTAGGATATAATTTAGGTCACATGTTGTAATATACTGAATACTGGTTCTTATACATTCTATTGCACAGGTGAATTAGTGAGAGGCTCTGGCTCAAGCCCTTCTGTTCTCTTCATTGGAGATGTACTAAAAAGCACAAGAATCATCGACACAAAATGCTTCAACACCAAATTGTGCAGTCCCCTGCAAGGCTAGGCCTAACAAACCCTAACTCACCATTGATTCCAAACCCTACCCCTCCAAAGCTTCCTCCTTTACAAACCACTCATCACCACCAAGACCGACATACAGCATCCCCTTCTGCTGCTCTACTCTCTCTTCTCCCACCCCTCCCTAGAGCACAAGCACTGCTTGTTCAAATGGCTTCCTTATCTTCTAAGCTCTTTGAAGTATCACCCAACAAGTCACTTTGGGTTAGTGCATTCCGTGGATCACTCCCAACCTTCCTTGCTTCCCAAGGCCAATCACATTCTTCTGCATCACTCGATTCTTCTCCTTCTTCCACCAAAGAAATCCTTTCACTTTTCTCCGTCCTTCAAACCCAACTCTTCGAAGCTGTTTCTGAACTCCAGGAAATTCTTGATCAACAAGATGCCAAGCAGAAGATCGACCAGGAAATTCGCTCAAAAGATTCGTCACTTCTTGCATTTGCCAACAAACTCAAAGATGCTGAGAGGGTACTTGACATTCTTGTTGATGATTACTCTGATTATCGCAGCAACACCAAGAGATTAAAATTAGAAGATGGAAGTGCAGATGATTCTTTGACTACCTCTTCAGTATCATCTAAGCTGAAGTTGTCTGATATATTATCGTATGCTCATCGAATAAGTTATACAACCTTTGCACCACCAGAATTTGGAGCAGGGCAGGCTCCTCTCCGTGGTGCACTTCCACCTGCACCGCAAGACGAGCAAATGAGAGCCTCACAGTTATATCATTTTGCAGACCTTGATATTGGATTACCTAAAGCAGTTGACACCAAGGAGAAAACAATTGAAGCTATTATTGAGCCTCCACCTCTACAGCCTATGGATACCAATTCACTTGCGAATTTGCCTGGAATTGAAGGACTCCTACCTCCAAATTTTACTATTCCACCTGGCTGGAAGCCTGGAATGCCTGTACAATTGCCTATTGATATACCAATTAAGCCCCCAGCTGGGTGGAAACCAGGGGATCCTGTGGCGTTGCCTCCTATGGATTCCCTTCCAGTGCAAAGATTTGAGGAACAACAGTTCCGCCCTCATGTTCCTCAACTAAAGCAGCCAGAAATTATTCAAGTGGCACCAGTTAATTTGGATCTTGGAGGTAGTGATAGTAGTGATTATAGTAGTGATGATGCCAGCACTGATGATGAAGATTGAGCTGGTCTTGAAAATTATCTTCTCAATTCAGCGAATGTACAGGTGATTAATTTAGTTGTAAATGCATGGTCAATGTGTTTTCATAGCATCAATCTTTTCCTTCTAGTAATCTGCACATTTTCATATGATGCCTATCTCACTGGCCTATAGTGCTATGGCCTGTGTTTTAATTTTACATCCTGTCATTTGCTTCCAAAGCATTGTGGTTTAAGATGATGTCTTTAGACGAGTTGAGTAGGATAAAGTACTCTTGATCATGTAGTATGTCTTGTTGGTGTTTTTGAGTAAAAGGACACAATCCTGTGCTGTAGGCTCTAGAAGGGAGAAAGCATATCCATACTTTATAATCATAAAAAAAATTCAATAAGCACTGCATTTATAAAAGTACAGTATTGCGTTTTTCAAAAGCTATAGAGGTGTTTAGCATATACAAGTTGAGCACTGCATTTACACTATGAATGAAAAGGGATAAAATTTATTTCAGCCTAATTTACTTGCATGGATACTCTCATAACTCATCGTGCATCGCATCATTTTTCACTTTCACTTTCTGCAAATGTAGCAATTAACTTTCACTAGTTCAATATCATTGACCTATACACATGAGTCTCAATGATATATGAATTCTTCACTGAATTTCACCTACTTACCATTTTTTCGCACCCTCATAGAATACACCTTACCCATTCACAGGTACTGTAATTCACATTCTCCTCCATGTACACACGCGCGCGCGCGCACACACACACACACACTCTCTTATATATTATGCAATGATTATGCTCATACACATAGCACACGCACTCGAACTTTTGACTCATTCACGTTGGTTCTCAGATCAAGGACAAGAGGGTCACATTTAGTGGGGGTAAAAGGCTGAGAAAGCTAAGCAGTTCAAGAATACTTGGTCATCTGGCTACATTGAGAACATAACCCATTGTCCATTAGTAGCCAACTGACTTTTCTTTTCTTTACTTACTTATACTACTTATTCATTTCAAACCCAATGGCAGCAGAAGATTAATGTAATTAGTTCATTCTGACATTATGTTTGTAACTATTATTTATTCTCATGGTTTCTGGATTTTGTATAGGAGCTAATGAGTTTATTGTCTTGGTCTGAAAAACCTCCAAATAATAGGAATAATAGGCTGATGGTTTCTTTATCTTATTGCTGTTGGTTTGCATGGCATAATGGTGCTAATTACAGTTCTCAAATGTTGGTATTTTTATGCGGCGGTGCCCTTGTTTATCTGTTTTGGGTCCTTCTGTGCAATTGATTTTACGCTACTGGTGCATTTGTAATTTGTTAGTGATGTTGCATCTAATGCTTGCTGGTTAATACTTAAAGTCGAGGGTCTTTGAGCGAACTCAACTCATATGTTGAGCCGGATCCTGCATGTGTTCCATGTTCTAATTGTTGCGCGTATAAATCATTTGTGACATACGATGAAGCTACAAGGATGGTTAAAAAGGGGTGGACAAAATATTATGAGAAGCATCTCCTTCAGATAGGAACTTAGTAACGTTCAGAATCAATCAAAGCTGGGTTTTCAACTCCATATTCTCACTAAAACCTTTAATTTTCAATTCATGGATCACTAAAATTTTGACTATGCATAATCTCAACGAGTAAGACCATGAGCCAACAATCACAATTGTGAAAATCTAATGCAAAATCACTAATAGGGAGTTAGTTTTCTTACCTACATGTCTAGAAAAACTATCAAATTTATGTTAAGATATGGGCTGAACAATTTGTACCATCCAAATGCATACTTCCAAAACAATGGAGATTTTTGACATTAGACACCGGTAATAATTAACAAAAATGGAAGTAATTTACGGTAACCACATAAATCGGGGTGTCATGTTGGTGTTAGATACCGAAACTTGCCATACATCGCATTTTCATTCAATCTGAAATTTTGATGCGCCGAATAGATAACATGCGCTTTCACCATGTACATAAAGAATGAAAAATTAAAGCCACTGCTCCAATCAAAACAGATACTGCAGATCTATTGTATGACTTACTGTCATTTTTCACAATCAAAAGTTGCAGCAACACTTACAAAACTAAACCACAGAAAAATGGTCATCATGCTGTTTTGGCCTATCACTTGGAATACAAAAAACTAGGAGATAGATTGCTCCTTACAGTAGTTGAGTTTCATTTCATAGAAATTTACATTTGTCTAATGCACTACTAAAAAAGCTTCTAAAATCATTACTTGTCCTCCATGCCAAAAGCAGCATATATGGCAAAAAAATCAATCATGTCGCCTTTTCAACAATTGAAAGCTTGCCTCTTTTTTTGGCATTCGACAGAGCTCATTATGCTCGTACGAGATCGAGAAGAAAGATGATAAAGGTTAAAAGAAGAGCACTAGTCGAGATTGATGTGTAAACTTCTTTGGTTGAGGAGGATGGAGTTGAAGATATGGCGGCTGTTGTATTATTATTATTACTTGCTAAAGTTTGGTTTGTTCTGCGCAAAAACAGTGGAGAAAAAAAAAAACTCAAATGTCATGCTTCAGTCTTAATAATGATTTAAGTATAATATAACCATGCAAGGAAATTTAAAATAAAACCGACAAAGTAAAACTTCCAAGGACCAAACATACCCAGTTCTCATGTAGATGCAGTTGTCGTAGGCTGCAGAATCGAAAACATAGTTTGTTTAGTAAGCAAAACATATTTAAACCTAAAAAGAGTATGCAATAAATGCCGAGAAGATAAGTATACGACAAAAATAAAAAGAAAAGGGAAAATGGTGATAGGATATATGAACATACTTGGATCCTTATCAACTATTACACCAGTCCCTCCAAAACTACAAGCAACAGCAGAAGCACCATTTTGCTGGTAATAGCTATTAAAAGCATACGATGCATGCGAAACAAGGTTATCCGGCTGAAAACAAGGCTGACTAGGTTGGATAGGAGTACAGTCCACATTGCCAGATGTACCACAAGCCCAATTTATCGCATTCTGTAAATCCATTTGTGTCGCCTTACTTGAAGCAATGCACCACGTTGTTCCATTTGAACTAGTAGCATTTGCATCCGCGGTCATGTCAACCGGACCTCGTCCCGTGAAATCTAGGCTATACACACTTGTTTGGTCCGGATAAAATAATCCCCAGTTCCTCTCTGATTCCAAACCCGGCTTCCTATTTTCGTTAAACAACGAAAAAAGGTAGACATCTAGCTCTTCTCCCGGCTTTGCAGGCGTACCAGTTTCATTGATAACATGTCTTATCAGATTGGCATTATATGTTTGTGCATTATCAGGAGTAGCTGCTGTCTCCTTGGGTGAACCTTTCGAAGGCCAACCTGTTTCGGTTACCATCACTTTAATTGTCCTGAAATTCAACCCCGACAATGCAAAATAAATAGCATCAATCTGAGCATCAAACATGTTTGTATACAGCAAACCAGTGTTTGGATCAATAACTTCGGATGACGACTCGAACAATGCATAGTCCAATGGGACCTTGTTCGAGGAGTCTCGGTATGCATAATAAGGATATAGATCAATCATAAAAGGCGACTGATTTTCTGCAAGAAATTCCAGAAGCGGTTTTAGGAAATGAGCATGCTTGCTATTGAAAGCACCTGCGGAAGGAGGGAATGATCGAGACAAAACGCCGAGGGAATGAGTACTTGAAACTTTTATCTTCTTATGAAGTCCAGCTTTCTTGAGTGCCGCAAGGACATTAGTCATGGCTGGCACGACCAAGGCGGAAATATTTTCAGGACTTTCTGTCACTTCGGCGCCGACGGTTATGTATGTGATTTTAGTGGCTGGATAGTAAGGAAGGACGCTATTTCTCAGCCAAGTGTCGGCGTTAGTTTGGAACTGTGAGAATGGAAGCAAATCTAGATTTGGAATTCCAATCATAAGTTCGACGCCGGTGTTTGCAAAGGACTTTAGAACTTGTATGTTAGAATCATAGATTCTGACATATTTGATTTTGTGATCTTGAACCAACTGTGATACCTTATCAGGTGGAGGTAGGTCATCAGCATTTCTTCCATAGCAAATTCCAACAAAACTTCCATAGCAACAATCTGTCAAAAGTTTCATAAGATTAATTAAAAGAAATAAGAATCACACGTAGACACCGGCAATACTTTGATAAACTAAAATTGATTGAATGTAATCACACGTGTGACGTGTCTATCTGTATGTCCTACTAGTGTTGGACATCAACATGTTTGAGACACTCAGACCACCCACCTTCAAATGTGATTTAAACCCTACTGACACAAACACAGACACCAGACACAGACACCGGCAATAATTTGAGAAACTAAAAGTGATTGGATGTAACCACACGTGTCTATGTGTCCTACTAGTGTTGGATATCAACATGTTTGAGACACTCAGACCACCCATCTTCAAACGTGAGTTAAACCCTACTGACACCAGACATGACACCAACATTGACACATACACACCGTTAATAATTTGAGAAACAGAATGATTGAATGTAACTACACGTGTCTATGAGTCCTACAAATGTTGGAAATCAACATGTTTGAGACACTCAAAACCACCTTCAACCTTGTGTCTGACATGCATAGGTTACACTTATTAAAACAAGACTAAGTGGTTGGTTAATGATGGTTAGACAAGTTTTAGATCCAAATGAAAATTAATTAATTATGCAAGCTGCTTAATAAAATTGATGTCTAAGAAGAACAACATTAACAATAACATACTCCATTTTAAAAACTTATTCACTAATTTTTTTTTATAAAAAATTAAACTTTAACCTATCTTTCTAGTTCTAAACTTAGAAAAGTATTCAACCTTAATCCTTTATAGAAAGGTCACAAGCTTCACATCACAAAAAACATCCAAAAGAAAGTGAAAGAAAATATAGCTATGAGAAAATAGTGACATTATGAACCAAAAGAAACATGAAAATAAAGTACTAATAAACACAAAACATAAAAACTAAAACATAGAGAAAGAGATCATAAAGAAGACACAATGTGATAGAAAGAAGATAAAGAAGTACAAACCAAGAAGCATAAGCAAAACAGATGCAACAACTAAGATGAACCAAAACCCTTTTCTTGCCATTGTTCTCACTGCTGTGAAGAGAGTGAAGCTACTACTTCTTGTTTTCTTGCTTTCAGAATCAGACAAAAGCAACGGTACTTGTTTCACTGTGTAGGGTCTAGAATATAGTGTACACTTTATTTACTAGTAATTATTAAAAAATAATATTTGTACTAAATTATTAAATCATTTTAGTATTTTAGTAAGAGTCACAACAAGGACACGAGCTATTCTTACATAGGGACGTGCCTAAATTAATTATTCTTAGGCACACATACATAACTTTAAAAAAATTAAAAGATAAAAGAATTATTTAATATTAGATGATGTGACTAAATTATTTATCTTTAAATTTTTTTTAATGATGTGTATGTACCTAAATATATATGTATTGAGGTTGTGCCCAAGTTAGCATTTCTCCAAGGACACATAGCTGTTTAGTAGTTTTGAAGTGACAAATTTTAAATAAATTTATTCCGGTTAAAGGTTAAACAGAATGTAAAATAATTTATAGTTTAATTTTTTTCATTTTTATCCTCAAATAGCCAACCACACAACATTTCTTCTTTGCAAACAAAAAATTGCGCATACATGAAATCGGGTTGTATGAAGTCAAAATAACATCCAGCCATGCAGTTAGATAAGATTAGATCGTTCAATTAAAATTAGAAGGATTAGGTATAAAATATTTATACAATTTAATTAAACCTTTTTTTGTATCGACCGTCTGATTTTAACTAGACAGTCAAATCTTTTCTAACGGCATAACTGCAATTTTGACGAGGATCCATACATATATAGCTTGTTATGTAGGAGTATATAGATTCAAATTGCATGCAGTAAAAACTTTACGTAGTGGATAAGGATTTTCTACATGACATTTTTCTTGCGGTGACATCTTAGTCGTTTATCGTGTATACCACTCACAATCGAAGTTATTTGAGGGAAATTTGTACGATTCAAATTCACAGCGGACCATATTCAATAGAACTCCGCGATAGATAATCCATATCGGCATCTAAGATCCAACCATTGCATATAATTTTAACTGCATGTAATCTAAATCCGTCTTAGCCGGTGTGGCTGTGGACCCCAACCTCAAAATTGATAAATAAATGAATGAATAAATAAATATATTGAGCAACTCAACTGAATCAAAGTGTAAACAGTGAAAGTGAAGTATCGGGTTGAGGTCAGAGTAATAATGTGTCAGCTTGTTTTGTGTAAAGCAACAATTGAATGGACCTCAAATATTTATCAACCTTAGTTTTATACATTTTTCTCGATTCCGGTAATAAATAGGAGCATGTTTGTTTTGGTTCTGTCTCCCACTATTATACTAATATTTTACAGTATATTTTATTAATTAATAGTGCTATATACTATATAATATATTGACTCTATTTTATTTTCTAAAAACAAAGGAATTTATTTATATTTTTTTTATAAACAGTAGAATTCATCCACAGGCCCTCTTTGTACAAAAAAATAAATAAATCATCCATTAAAATGAATTATAACTTAATTTACTAAATAATGACAAATCAAATTTGGTTAGGATCAATGATAATATTACACTCTATTATTTAAAGAGTCAATTGAACAATATTCTCAACAATATAAGAAGGGTGGTTAATTTGTGTTAAGTATCTTTAATTTGATTAACTTTTTTTTGTGAAAGATAATGAAAGGACCTGGATGATATATTTTAAAAACTTAAATGACCTATATATAATATAAATACAAAATTTAAAGAATCCACACATACATTTGGTCTAATGTAATATCCTATTAATTGAATTATACTTACAGAGACTGAATTTAGTTTTTTTAATTTCTCTCTTGTTCTACTAGTGCGTATGGATTTTATATATATATATATATATATATATATATATATATATATATATATAAGGGAGGGATCAAATTATACCGGTGTAATTTTAAAAGAGTTACACTCATTACTATTCCTTGATTTTATTTTGATCTAGTGGCTATTAATAGGTCATTTATAGACTCACATAATTCCATTAATAAATTAATGAATCTCTCTTCTTCTTTTTTTCCTTCCTTTTTTACAACAATATTAATATCTCTTTATTTTATTGTTATTAATTAATTTGTTCAATGTTTTTTCATCTTATTTTTATAAACGGTGTACATTTCTTTTTAAGAAATGGTGTACACTATATTGCCCTTTTAGAATTTTTTTGTTTCACCTTTTGGAATGTTTACATAATTTTATGATTTTTCTTATAACTAAAACATATAATTAAAAATTAATGTATGAAATTGTTAGAATGTCTATAAAATTTTATGATTTGTACTTTCAATTGTGAAGTAATGAAATAATGCCTTCTACAATAATAACTAACCGTACCTTCAAACTGTCGGTCTCATTTTCTCCATCATTTCTAACAATATCTTGCAAAATTGTATGAAATGTTATAACTATATTGTTATGCTAGTACTATAGAATTCGCCCTCATGTTGATTCTATAAATTTTGATTCAAAGAAAAAAAATAAAGTACTTACAATTTATTTTTTTTATGACAAAAGAAGTACTTACAAAGTTACAATTTATTTTTTTAAGGAAGGTAATAAATTTTTTTTTGTGGTTCGAACCCAGGTCCTTGCACATAATATGCGATGTCCTTACCAACTAAGCTAAGCTCATGAGGACAAGGAAGGTAATAAATAAAAAAGGATAATTCAAAAAAAGAAAGAAAGAAGATTTTTTAATTTATTAATGGAAATATGTGATTGTATGAGTGACTCTTTATTAGCCACAAGATCAAAATAAAATCAAGGGATATGAATGAGTGTAACTTTTTAAAAATTATACTGGTGTAATTTGATCCCTCCCTATATATATATATTTAAAAAATACAACAAGGATAACTTTAGAATATTGAGAAATACTTAATTGCAATTTTTTGGATACTTTGAATTACAATTTTTGTCCTCCTATTTTTACGCACTAACGGAATTAGTTCACCATTTTAAAATCATCCACTTTTAGCCCCTTCATATTTAGATCAAAGTTTTTAGGGAGTTTTGTTGTAATTTTATAGGCGTTGGTGATTTTATGTTCTCAAATTTGTGACACGTCATTTAAAATATGTTGTCACTATTTTTTATTTAAAAAATATGAAAGAGAAATTAAAATTTAGTGATTTTAAAATGAAGATTAATTCCGTAATTAAGTGAAAATATAGATAAAAAAACGAGATCTTTGTTTTGCACCCCCTATGTTTTCTCGCGTGCGCTGTTAAATTATCAAAATGTCATTGTCTTCACGCATCCCAGAAACCCAGAGAAAAATTAATTTTTTTTGTCTTTCGATGCATAAGTAGCAGATGGTTCTATACATGTAAAATTTAAAATAAAAAAAATAAAAAATAAAAAACTAACAACATGATTTCAATAGGAAATTTATTGATTTCATTAGAACAAAAATTAAAATTACAATAAAAAAAAGTACATAAAAAATCTCTATCGATTGATAAACGATCTCAATAGACCCTAAAAAATCTTTCACCAATTAGCATAATAATCTCAATCACCATCATCAAAGAACATGAATGAGATCCTTATGAGTAACTGACAACAAACTATGAAGTTGTTTACATCTGAAATAACAAAATTATAAAAAAAAAAAAAAAACACCAAACTAAAATAAATGATAAAAGAGATGTGAGAATAAGAATGAGGGGAAAGAAATGTTTCAATTTGTATATTTTTTTGTTGCATTTAATTGGTTGAAATAAAGTATCTCCTAGTGCAGTTCTGTGAGCCTATCTCTTGGCATACTATGTATCTTCTCAAGCCGAAGACTATTTGGCTCTTTTTAGTTATTTTAATTGAATTTTGTTAAAAGATTTTAGGCATAAATGCAGTTCAGTCATCACATCATGTTATCTACTTGTCTGAATCAACTTTTTGCTGCAGCAGACGATAAAACATTTGTAACTACATAATCCTTTTTTCAATACAAATACAACTTGAAATATTAAGAGGAAGTGCATATATCATTGAAAAGCAAATCGGTATGGGTTTCACAAAAACGGAGCATTTAAGACTAACCAGAACATGTTTTATAGGTGAATATAACAGCCTAAGAAGACAACAAGAGAGTTAACTGTTTGTATAAAGCCAATTAGACTTTTGTTCTTAATGATTTTATCTCCAGCAATGGATTTATAAAAGTCAAATACAACAGACCGGGATTAACATGGTTTGGTCTTGATTTGGAGAAAAAGCCGACTAGATAGGTCATCATTAACTCCGATGGCTCGTTAGCTCCGGAATTAACTCAGACCACTGCCTGATGCAGGACAGATTGTAGAAAGATAGATAATGAAATAAAAACAAGAACGAAATAAGCTTCAGTTGATTAACCGCAGAAAATCCACCACCCCAAAGATTTGCCAGCCGCAGAAGAGAGAAAGGCCCAATTCAATATTCAAATATATTCCAATATGATGTTTTATAACTTCAATCCTATTAGACTTGGTTAGGTAGTTAGGAGGTGGTTACATAACTACCTTGAGTTAGTTAGTTATGGTTACTTGTGTTACAAGTAATAGATGGGTTATGAGTTTTTCCTTATAAATAAGCGTGTACCACATGCATTGTACACAACTCATTCTCTATTTTTTCTTATCAATAAATCTTAACACTTTCCTCCTAGTTTTCTCTCTAGTTCTTACTTGTTATCTTCTTCCTCTTATCTTGGATTACCCTAACAAATTGGTATCCAGAGCCCTTTGGTTCTTAGTGTAGAAAGCACAAAGATTCAGTCTTGTTTGGTGTTTACATTTTCCTTCATTCAGAAACAATGTCAGGGAATGGTTTACCAAACAATCTTCCAATTCTTGAGGGCAAGAATTGGGAAAGATGGAGCAAACAGATGAAGTCTCTCTTTGGTTTTCAAGATACATGGGAAGTGGTGGTTAATGGTGTGCAAGACTTGGTGGGGAATGCCACTGAAGCTCAGAGATCAGCACACAAAGACTTAAAGAAGAAGGATTGCAAGGCAATGTATGCAATTCAAGCTGCAGTAGATTCTGCAAATTTTGACAAGATATCTAGTGCTGAATCCTCTAAGGCAGCCTGGGATATCTTGGTGAAATATTATGAAGGAGGAGAAAAGGTGAAGGGAGTGAAGTTGCAGTCTCTGAGAAGGCAATATGAGCTTCTGCAGATGGATAAGAGTGAATCCATTGGAGCCTATGTGTCGAAGGTTCAAGGCATTGTCCATACAATGAAGAGCTGTGGTGAGGTGATGACAGATAGGATGATTGTAGAGAAGGTAATGAGAACTCTAACTCCAAATTTTGATCATGTCATTGTTGCCATCCAAGAAACTGGGAATGTAGCTACATTACAGTTGGAGGATCTTGTCGGATCTTTAGAAGCACATGAGTTGATGATAAATGAAAGGAAAGGGGTTCAAGAATCTGTACAAGCCTTACAAGTTCAGGCTTACAAGAAAGCTAATAGTCACAAAGAGAAAAATCAAGATAAGGGAAAGAATGGCTCTCAGAAAAAATTTGATGGAAAATCTGAATCCTTCAAGAAAGGAGGAGGAACATCAAATTCAAAGAAAGGGAAAGGCAAGGACAAGAGTCACATTCAGTGCTATAACTGTGAGAAATGGGGACACTATGCTTCAGATTGTTGGTTCAAGAAAGGCAAAGAAAAGGGCCAAGACTCTGATGATGAAGCAAAACTTGTGCAAGAAAAGGTTGAAGACAAAGCTGTGACTTTCATGGCTGCATTATCAGAGGTAGAATCACAAGACAAAGTTGATGCTGAGACTTGGTTCTTAGACACGGGGTGTTCCAATCACATGACTGGTCACAAAAACTGGTTAGTGAAGTTTGATTCTGGAAAGAAAAGTAAAGTGAAGCTGGCCAATAGCAGTTCATTGCAGTCAGAAGGCATTGGTAACATGGTTATCAAGAGAAGCAATGGAAGCTCTGCAGTAATTGAAGATGTGATGTTTGTACCAAGTATGGACTGTAATCTTCTGAGTGTTGGACAGTTAGCAGAAAAAGATTTTTCAGTTATTATTAAGAATGAGAAATTTGAACTTTATGATCCTGCAAATAACCTAATTCTGAGGACTCCTTTGGCCAAGAATAGAACTTTCAGAACTTTGATTCACACAAACACTGTTCAGTGTATGAAGGTAGTGACAGATGAGAAGTTAAATTGGCTATGGCACCTGAGATTTGGACATTTGAATTTCAAATATCTAAATCAGCTAGGGAGCAAAGGAATGGTACTTGGCCTACCTAAGATTGAAGCTTCAGAAAGAGTATGTGAAGGTTGCTTAGTTGGTAAACAACCTAGAAATGCTTTCAGCAAGAGTTTGCCTATGAGATCATCAAGTGTACTAGGTGTTGTGCATTCTGATGTGTGTGGTCCCTTTGATGTGAATTCACTTGGTGGTAATAGATATTTTGTTACCTTTGTTGATGAGTATAGCAGGAAGATGTGGATATACTTGATTCAAACCAAGGATGCAGTATTTGATGCCTTCAGAAATTTTAAGGCATTAGTTGAAAATCAAAGTGGAAAGAAGATCATAGCTCTCAGAACAGATGGTGGAGGTGAGTATACTTCCAAGAAGTTTGAGTCATTTTGTGTTGAACAAGGTATAGAACATGAAGTCACAGCTCCCTATACACCTCAACACAATGGCTTAGCTGAAAGAAGGAACAGGATTATTCTTGATATGGCAAGGTGTATGGTGAAGCATAGGAACCTGCCTAAAGCTTTCTGGGGTGAAGCAGTTCACACTGCTGTGTATGTGTTGAACAGGTGTCCAACCAAGAAGCTGAAAGACAAAGTACCTGAGGAAGTGTGGAGTGGTAGAAAACCTAGTGTAAGTCACTTCGGAATTTTTGGTGCTTTATGTCACAAGCATGTGCCTGAAGCAAAAAGGAAGAAGCTTGATGACAGAAGTGAAGTCATGATCTTGGTAGGATACCATGTCACAGGTGCTTACAAGCTGTATGATCCTGTCACAAAGAAAATGATCTACAGTAGAGATGTTGTAATTGATGAAGAGAAATCCTGGGATTGGATTGCTGGTTGTAGTTCAAGCAGAGCTCAATTGAATCCAATCATGAATGAAGAAGATAGTGATTCTAGTGATGAGAATGAAGCACCTGCAGCTGTGACTAGAGACAGGCCTGCCAGAACAAGGAACATTCCTGCTAGATTGCAGGATTGTGAAATTGTTAATGATAATGAGGTAAATGCAGATGGTGACTTAGTTCATATTGCATTGATGGCTGGTTCTGAGCCTATCAATTACACAGAAGCCTTGAAACACAAGAAATGGAAGAGAGCTATGGAGGAGGAGTTGGCTTCAATTGAGAGAAATCAAACTTGGGAGTTAGTTAAACTTCCATCAGATAAGAAGGCAATTGAAGTAAAATGGGTGTTCAAGCTGAAGCTAAATCCTGACAATTCTATAGCAAAATATAAGGCAAGGCTGGTGGCAAGAGGTTTTCTGCAGAGGGAAGGAATAGATTACTCAGAAATCTACTCACCTGTGGCAAGAATTGAGACTGTGAGACTTGTCATAGCTGTAGCTAATGCAAGGAAATGGCCTATGTTCCACATGGATGTTAAGTCAGCCTTTCTTAATGGTCCATTAGAAGAACTTGTCTTTGTAACTCAGCCACCTGGATTCATGATTGAAGGGAAGAAAGACATGGTCTACAGATTGAACAAAGCTCTATATGGTTTGAAACAAGCTCCAAGAGCTTAGAATAAAAGGATAGATGGATTTCTTGTGAAACAAGGTTTCAGGAAATGCAAGTCAGAATATGGAGTATATGTGCAGGAAGCAGCTTCAAGCATCATTCTGATATGTTTGTATGTTGATGATCTGCTAGTAACTGGAAGTGTCACAGCTGAGATAGAGAAATTCAAAGAAGTAATGAAAACTGAATTTGAGATGACAGATTTGGGAGAAGTGTCTTACTTCTTAGGATTTGAACTTCTGAAGAATGGTAAAGGTCTATTGTTGCATCAGAGAAAATATGCAGGAGAAATTCTAAAGAGGTTCAACATGATTGAGTGTACCTATGCTGCAACTCCTATGGAGGTGAACTTGAAGTTAGAAAAGAATGAGACAGAAGAGACTGTGGATCCTACAATTTTCAAGCAAATTGTTGGATCATTGAGATATCTTTGCAACAGCAGGCCAGATATATGCTTTGCAGTTGGGCTTGTAAGTAGATTCATGGATAAGCCCAGAAGGTCACACATGAATGCAGCTAGAAGAATACTTAGGTATATAGCAGGCACAATGGAGTTTGGAATTCTTTTTCCAAAGTCAGTTCTGAATGAGAAATTTGAGATTGTGTGCTACTCTGATGCTGATTGGTGTGGTGACAAAGTAGATAGAAGGAGTACTACTGGGTATTTCTTCAGATTTATGGAGGCTCCTGTTGCTTGGTGTTCTAAGAAACAACCAGTTGTTGCATTGTCTTCGTGTGAAGCTGAGTACATAGCAGGTGCATATGCAGCATGCCAAGCTTTGTGGATTGTGACTGTGTTGAAGGAACTAGGAATTGAAGCAGAGAAACCTGTGGTTCTGCAGATTGATAACAAGTCTGCTATAAACTTAGCCCAGAATCCAGTTTTGCATGGTAGAAGCAAACACATAGAGGCTAGGTTTCATTTCTTGAGGGAGCAGGTGAATCAAGGTAGCTTAGATGTCAGGCATTGTGCAACAGATACTCAGGTTGCAGATGCTCTAACTAAGAGTTTGAAAACAGACAGGTTTTTGAAGCTCAGAAGTGAACTTGGTGTGTATCAGGCGCGCGCGCCCAGCATGGCAAGTTCTGAAGCAGTTCTGAAGCAGTTCTGAAGGACAGACAAGTTTGAAGTTCTGAAGCAGTTCTGAAGCAGTTCTGAAGGACAGACAAGTTTGAAGTTCTGAAGCAGTTCTGAAGGACAGACAAGTTTGCAGTTCTGAAGGATTTCTGAAGGACAGACAAGGTTGCAATTCTGAAGGATTTCTGAAGGACAGACAAGTTTGCTTAGGCTTGAAGTTAAGGGAGCATGATGTTTTATAACTTCAATCCTATTAGACTTGGTTAGGTAGTTAGGAGGTGGTTACATAACTACCTTGAGTTAGTTAGTTATGGTTACTTGTGTTACAAGTAATAGATGGGTTAGGAGTTTTTCCTTATAAATAAGCGTGTACCACATGCATTGTACACAACTCATTCTCTATTTTTTCTTATCAATAAATCTTAACACTTTCCTCCTAGTTTTCTCTCTAGTTCTTACTTGTTATCTTCTTCCTCTTATCTTGGATTACCCTAACACAATAATCAAGTCTAAAGATAATATACATCCAATGAAGTCACTGCATTTTGTTCATATCATAAAATATATATATCCAAAATAAGCAGCAAAGAAATTAACAACTTGTATATATAAATCATATAAGCAATCATTCACTTAACTATCAAAAAATCGGATTAATACATATAGAGTTTGGTCGAACTGGTAATACCACTCAAGGGCGGACAGATAGACTACAGGACTATTGCTTGCAGGACAATATAGGATTCTTAAAGATAATGTGAATAACTATGCAGGACAAACTCACTTAGTTTTGGTAACTGCCCGGGCCTTTCTCTGTGGCTTTCGCCTGGTCGGAACACTAGCCAAAGGTCTCTTCTTTGGTAACTTGCCTTTGTCTGGTGAATCAAGCCTTTGCCTGCTGTAATTTTTTTTTCTCTCTAGTTTTCAACGGCTAAAATTATCAAGTAGGCCTGTCAAATGAAAGCTTTGTTGTACAACCTCTTCTTTGATGCCGAAAATTACCAAGTCCAGACTGTCAAAATGAAAGCTTACTTGAGAGGCAGGTCGGCTCATCCTACAGTTGTATTATAATTTTGAAAATTTAATAAATGGTATAAAGAATTTACTTTTATTATTTTTAAAATTCATATATTATGTCCTTATAAGTTAAATATTGGGAATGAAATATTTTATCTTAGTTATTCTAGTCGTGTGTTTTTTGTATTTGTTGTCTTAAATCTCCAATTTGTATAATTTCTATTTGTAATCATAGTACTGCTACTTCTATAAACCTTTTTATTTTAACATTAGAATTATTTTTTTAAGTAGTATTTGTATATGTTTAGATATAGAAAGGAGTATACGAATAATTTGTAAAATATATATGAATTATAAATATTTTCTATTTTAAAAAAAAATTAGAAAATTGCTTAAAACAATGCATATATAATATCTACAAGATTAAACATTATTATTACTTTCATTACTTAAAAGGGTTATAGATTTTATGTTTGCATCACAAATAGGCTAGATGGGATGATCCTAACAATTTTATAATCATATATTGAGAAACATACCATTGCCGTCAGCGGTGAGGTACATCATAGCTTCATCCCTAGACGCAAAAGTATGACAACCAACGAATTCAAAGGATTTCTCGAAGCTTTTGACATACTTCTCGGTTTCTACATAATTTCTCTCAACTTTATATACATCATGAGCTCGGAAGAGAACATATCCGCATGACGATTCAAACAACATATATACGGGTGGGTTCTTCAAAAAAGAAGAGAATCTAATGGTTAAAATTTAGGAAAAAGACAAGAAATAATGATGAAGAGACGAAAAATTATAAAGTGAATGAAGTACATAAAATTCAGTTAACCTTTTGTTGTTCATAAAGACCACCAATATGCCTCCCATCATCCCTACAATCATAAATTCAAGAAATCAAATAAGCCAAATTTCAGTTAACTCACTTTTCATTTCGAACCAAAAGTTGGATTAGCGAAAAAACAAAGAAAAAAAAAAGGTACCTATGTGAAACTTCTGATGTCCAAGACTTGTCGTTCACTAGACAACGTTGATCAATCTCGGCAATCTGAAGTTGGATAAATAACGATATAAGACTACTTTTATTTCAATGATGATTAAACAAAGGTAAAATTGGACAAAGGGTTTGGAGAACCACTTATTTCTTAACAATCAAATCAATTCAAGTTCTCTTCCTGCCAAACAACAAAACGTTCTCATTGCTCAACCATTGAACTACAGATAATTAGTTGACTAGAACAACATAAAACTGATCTTTGTCAAACAGTTGTATAAACACTTTCCTCAAACTTATAAAAAATTTAGGGTTAGGGCCATTCAATTTTGACAATTTAGGCTCCATTTGGATTGATGAAATATAATGTAACGGAGCGGAGCGGTATAGCGGTATAAATAACGGAGCGGAGGAAAAATAAAGGAAAGGGATGGAATAGGATGGAATGTATTCCATTGTGTTCCAATCCATTCCATTCAATTTTTAAATATCCAAACAATGGAACATCATTCCATACCACTCCACTTCATTCCATTCCATCATATTCCATCAATCCAAACATAGCCTTAGGGAAACAATGGGATGGAACGGAATGGAATAAATATTATGTTCCATTGTTTGGATATTTTAAAAAGGAGAGGAACAAAATTGAAGGTAAGTGGTGGTATGGTATTAAATTCATTCCATCCTATTTCATTCCATTCCATTCCGCTCCATTCCATTATTATTTTTTAAATCCAAACAATAGAACATTATTATATTCTATTATGTTCCGCTTCATTCCATTACATTCCATCAATCAAAACGGAGCCTTAGGGAAACAATGGCATGTATATCATATCATATATGTACCTAAAAAACGATGGTTGTTGGTGTGCATATTTCTTATAAAATATGCTTGCTTCCCCCGTTACTCAGATTAACAAGATAAACACTACATCGCGACTTAAAATAGAAGTATGACCACTTATATGAAAGTTTAAAACTTGAACCACTTTTTTAAAGTTTGGCCATAGAAATGCAATAGACTAAAATATATTCTTAGACTAATTGTTGGCACTAAACCAGCCTTGGCAAATTGAGTCACAGATCAAACACTCACCTCCGACGTGCGAAAAACACCACTAACATACGCACGGTCTCTATCAAAAGGTTCCAAAGTGACTCGCTCCATTCGCTTGAACTGAACCTGATTCCTATGGTTTGACAGGGAACTAAACACACCATCACCTCGGTTTGTTGATTCAATGCAATTGCCCTGTCATTTACACTGGTTTGTAACATGGTTCACAAAAATTTCATGAATAAAATATCATCAAAAGAATACATCAAGATATAATAAGAAGAAAAAAACCTGGACACAAAGCATATAATGTCCTCCAGTTTTAAGAAAATACATAGCATTCGAAAATGCACTCTGGACCTGACAAATGAAGACAACAAGAGATGTAAAAATGAATCAAACTTTAATGGGTATCAAATGCACGGCGAAAATAGGAATGATAAGATTGAAAACACAAGATTAAAAGAGAGGGGGAAAGTAACCTCTTGTGGAAGATCAAGTGCAGCAAACAGTACATCCACAATATTAATGAGCATGCGGTATTGGTATGGAAAAGTACCATAAACAATTGGTACAATATTGAACCGTTTGTCTGCCATGTCTAGAAGAGAGCCGCGGTTGGATTCGGATCGCTCTACTACATACACCATGCCTTTAGGGCCAACAATATCAGAGATATGTGATATTGTGATTCCAAAATGTGAATCATCTCGTGAGTAGAGTACGAGTACACGTGAACCGGGTTTCTGCAAAACAAATGACAGAAATGAGCAGCGGAAAGGAAGTCCCTAGAAATTAGAAACAGCGGAAAGGAAGTCCATACAAATATGACTCGTTTTGATTTTAGCCACTGTAAAAAAAAAATTTGATTTTAGTCCGTGTAAAATCTCAAAATTTTTAAAATAATCCTTGAGTTAAATTTTTTGATGACATGTCCCATTTTTTATTAGGCTAAACAACACATTTAGTCCCTCACATTAATTTTAAGTTTCAATTTGGTCCCTTACGAAAATGAATGTTTACATAACATATTTTTTATTTTTACTTGTGTTTTTTTACTCAATTATTTACAATTGTTTAAATTATTGTTGAAAAACTTATATTATTCAAAAACTGACCTCATTCATAATAATTTTATGTTTCTCTCGGGTTTACTTGTTGAAGCAAGAGACTAATGAGGTTTTCATTTACTATAATAATACATAATGTTTGGCACATATGTGACAAGTTTATTAAATTTTAATGAAAACAAATGTAGCTACCACATGCTCACATTGTAAAGGTCTCTGAAGACGAAACTCGAATACTTGAAATCCATTACTCAAGATCTCTTGATAATCAACCACGGAAAAAAATCCAAGATAAACATATCTCATAGTGTTATCGTCCCTCACAATCCTTGCTAGATTCCTGCGTGACCACCACTGATTGGCTAAGACTCTGACATTCAATTGATTTGTCGTTCTTAGATGTCCCCCCTCACCTCCATAAATGAGCACATGCTCATCCAGAAAAAAGTTATGGAGGTGGAAAACTGCAACTAAAGACGCGGCTACCTCAAAACCCCCGTGCATACCCATGGATATCCCACGAATCATCTCGCCGTGAAGGCCCACTAGAAACATTTCTGCCCGATATGCAAACGTTGTGCCTACTTGAACGCCTGGTATATGTCCAATAGTGGACGCTCGTGCTATCAATAGCTCTGCAATATCCCCAACCTCATTGCGAACAGCAGCTAAGGCGGCTAAATGGGTGAGACCGTCCACGTAGCGGAGAAAAGCGAATCGTCCTAAAACATCCCAAACATGAAACGCAGCGATCTCCTCGTTATCCATTGTGTCGAATCTGCAATCAAATTTTGGTGAAAGGCATGATTGAGCTATTATTAACATATGAATAATTATTAACATAGGAATAAGTACAAGATCAATACAATAAATAATACTATAAAGTATAAACATATAATTAATGTATAATTAAACAAAATCTCAAAATCCATAAAACATTCATAAGTCAAAAATTCAAAACACAAATCTCAAGTCTTGATCAAACATTACATTCAAATTACCAACAAAAGTCAAGCAAAATTGCAAATCGACCAAAAATCGATTCTAAACACTAAAATCGGCCGAACACTACATTAACAATCACATCAATCATTTATTTAAAAATTATTAATCATTAGATTCTTTTATCTTTAATTTTTCTTTATCTATGTATGTGTGCCCAAACACTATATATTTGTGTTTGTGTCTATAGAAGACTTTCCTCGATTAATATTACCTCAGATCTTTTGACAATTTTTTACTAGATTTCTTTTTTCTAAAAACTAGAGGACTGAAAAAAATCTAAAAAATAGTAATCTGCTATAGGAGTAATTTATAATAACCGGCCACTTGCTGTCTCAGTAACCAATTCAACTACAATGTTTAATGACAACTATTCAAAGATACTGAGTTTCAAACCGTCTGCATATTTCTCATATCACTGATTTTCGTTGCGTAGTCAACGAAAACATGCGTGTTCGTCAGGTAGACAACGAATTTTAATGTTTCGTCATGCAATTTACAAGTTCACAGTTTTCGTTGCATGGTCAACGAAATGTTGGTAATTTTGTTCAGATCAATCGTTTCGTTGTCTGAGTGCCGAATATTTTTGAATTCGTTATGTAAATGACAAATTTTTTATCCACTAACTTAAAAATATTTTGGGATTTTTGGGAGGCCTGTATAGCAAAATTGCTTGTTATACAATCCATATCCATCTCTTGCTGAAAAAAAAAAAATATAAAGAAATCAAAATTTATTTAAAAAATGAAAAAGAAAAACTGTGATAAAAAAAAAATAAAAAATGTACCAACAAAAATTACACGAGTGCAAGTAAAAACGGTTCCTTATCTTGAACGACATAATTGTGGTTCTGTCATTGTGGAGTTTCGTTCATTCAAGAGCTTTAACAATGAACATGTTAGCATCATCATCATCAATGTCTGTTCAACCAAACATGTCTCTTCTTCTTCTTCCTACAACAACTTCAAAGCCTCTTGCAACCTTTTCAATTCGACCCAACAAAACCAACAACATCAACATGAAGATGAAAACAAACCGTTATACTGTCTCTGCTGCTGTTGCTGAAGATGTTGTTTCTTCAGAATCCGTTCCTTCTCTCCAGCCTCAGCCTCAATCTCAGGTTTTCATTCTATATTCAAATTTGTGATTTTTCTTTAAAAGTAGTGCTTAAATTGTGATTATTATTGCAAATTCAATGAGAATGTTTAAAAGGGTTGCTGAAATTTTAGGATATTGTTAATTTTGATATTTTGAATCTTTAAAAAGAATGTTTTTTTCTCTCTAATTTAACCATTTTTGTATTAATATTAAACAATTTAAGCACCCCTTTTGTCATTTCAATTATAATGTTCAAAAGGGGTGTTGAAATTTCAAGATATTGTTATCTCTGATGTGTTAAATCTTAAAAAGAATGTTTTTTTATTTCTCTAATTTAAGCAATTTTGTGTTTTGAATTGTTATTATGGTTATTGTGATGTACTAGAACAATACACATGTTTAAAAGGGTATTACCTTTAGATAAAACTTAAAGAATAAGCGATAGGCATTTCAAACTAGTTTTACACCGACATCAATCGAAACATAGGATTTGGTAGTTATCTTTAAAAGACGGTTACAATATCGGCTTACATGACAAGATGATGGGATCTTAAATAAGTGTATTTGGTTATGCAGTGATAAAAATTGGTTATGAAATGGATTAATTTTAGTTGAAAGTAAGTTGAATGCGAAGCGGTATATGTTTGGACTTTTGGATAGATTCACATAAAGGTTAGTTGAATAATCAATTAAGTGTAAAAATTGCGTTTGGAATCAAAAGCTGCATAGTGTAGCTTCAAGTTAGAATCAATTCTAGAGTCATAATCTATTCCAGTCGACGCCACTCAAATATGTCAAAATCAAATTTGTGTCTGAAATCACTTCTGAGTTTTGACTCTCCCTACTATGAAACTAAACAAATACTAAGCTCTTTAGTTTCTCTAATTTAAGCACTTTTTTTTCTAATTGTTATTATGATTGTTGTGATGTAGAAGCTAGGAGTGGTTGTTAAACCAACAGACAAACCAAGACTTGTGTTGAAATTCATTTGGATGGAGAAGAACATCGGCATTGCACTTGACCAAATGATACCTGGCCACGGAACCATTCCTTTAAGCCCTTATTACTTTTGGCCGAGGAAAGATGCTTGGGAAGAGCTTAAGGAGTTGCTAGAGAGTAAGCCTTGGATATCTCAAAAGCAAATGATTATTCTTCTCAATCAAGCCACTGATATTATCAATTTGTGGCAGCAGAGTGGTGGTAACTTGTCCTCGTAAGGTTCAATCAAATCTACGATATTTGTATCAATAGGATTTTTCACCTCTTTAATGTTATGGTTTGTTGTGTTGCATTTGTTGTTACTATATGTATACCAGACAAGCGCCAAATTCTTTTAGATGAATATTTTACTTTCTATCATCATAGTTTTATCACTTAACTTTCTGCGTGTCGATAATTTGTTTTGCTGATTGTAAACACTCCAAAATAAGTTAATCCATAGAATTCTGTTATTTGTTGAGACTTGAGCATAACTTATTGCTAAATAAGTGAAAGCAACTCACTCATTCTATTCTGTATTCATGTCATCATGTGCTAACTAATCCGAAAAGTCTATTACATGTTAGTAGAAGATAAGCTTCTAAGCAATTTTTGTTGAATGCATTTGTCAAATTTTCATCTAGAACTGTTTATAACATATTGACAGGTACTAATGTGAAGCAGTGATCTTGTTTATCTTTACCTGTTTTCTACAAGTATGTTGCTCACACTGAACTATGTCACACTCACCGCAAGCATTGACAATATTTTTCGATAAGATTGTTCGTTTATAGTTATTCTGATTTCCAAATTTGACCAATCCTTTTCTTAGCATCCATAACATTGATTTGTGATTATTTGAGATCACTGAATGTCCTGATTTCACCATAATTGGATGAACATAAAATAGACCATGGATTGTCGTCTTGAAGCTCGGTTGAAAAGGATTTGAAACCTGTTTCGTTATGGCCTACTAAGAAATTTTCATGGATTTATTCGTTTCTAAATAGTACAATAAAAAAACAAGTTTTTGGTATTAAAATCACGGCATCTAAATTGCGGTTATTCCTGTGCTTATAGCATGTTTTGATGGTTTCTGAAGTCACCTGAATGAACACATTTTGCATTTTGTTTCGTTTCCCATTTGAAACCATCTATCAACAGAAGTTTGCTTTAAACTTCGGTTGAAACGGAAGCAACAGATATGATAGTTTCCGAGCTATGGGTTCTCTCTCGAACCTACTTTCCAATCAGCATTCATTGTGACCAATCCAGGTCTCAGGTTAGAGAATGGTTCATTATTCATTTTATTCTCTAATCTTACCAACTGATTTTCTGTTTGCATTACTCCCTGCTGTCCCTCCTATTTATTTTCGTGTGCGCTCCTGCTTGCTGTTTCACTCCTTCTTCTATTTGTTGTTTCGTTTCTGCTCCTGCTTGCGCTCCGGCGTTTGTATGTGAACGATTCAGACTATTGAAGTATTGATATTTGCTTCTTTGTCCAGTTTTTATTATGAAGTAGTAGATTTTGAGGTCAATGTGTTGATATTTACTTCTACATGCATTTTTATTTAATGAGATGATGGAAACAGGTTAAGCAAAATTGAATTTTAGTTTTTTTTCAAACATCTAGACATACAGAAATAGTCACAGCTGAAGACTACTAAATAAATGTCGCGAGTAACTATTAACAACTTCTTTTATGGTCAAATTATTTTATGTAACATCGTGTTGTTGAGTTTAAATCCCATCAGAGATAGTTGTAAAATAGTCATTAGTGTCATTTCTCCAATTTTTTTTAATAATAATAAAACATTTATGTTTGAAGAGTGAAGAAACAAGTACATCTTCAACATAACACAAGTGAAGTTCTTTAGTAGTAAAAGAGTTGCACATCGTGGAACCGAAATATGAACTAATAGGTAAACCTTTATATTTTAGGAAGATAAGAAGACAGATGCATTTTATTTGGCTGTTAACCTACCGTAATTAGGATCTTTGACTCTCCATAGACACTTCAATTTATCCCTGCGGCTTAAGCCCTTTAGATAAGTTGTGGGATTGATCATCGGTAGGACATTGAGAGATTGGCATTATAAACAAAACTGACAAGTGAGAGAAAAAAACCTCTTAAGTAGTAAGGATTTGTTTTGCTTTGTACGGGTCTATCCACTCTCTTCTCTTAACACATACTAATGAAATACGGATCTATCCACTCTCTTCTCTTAACACATCCTTATATAAGGATTTTATTTTTTTTGTCTTTTTTACGAAATTTTATTAAAACAATATTATTACGATCATTATACTATATTACATATTACTTTTAAATTTTATTTTTACTATTTATAGAAAACCTATATATTTATTCATGTATTAATAAAATTATACTAATGAAAATACCAATCTAACCATTGTCTTCTTTTAACACATCCTTATATTAGGATTTTTTTTTTGTCTTTTCTACATTTTATTTTTACTATTTATATGGAACCTATATATTTACTCAAGTATTGATAAGACGGTACATTTTTTTTTAATTTATACGAGAATTATATTTATACATCATATATTAATATGATGATCTGATTTTTATTTATTTATATGGGATTTATATATTTACTCATATATTAACAAGATTGTCTATTTTTTTTATAATTTGTAAGAGACCTATACTTATACTTAGGCCCTATTTGGATTAGCTTATTTTTGAGCTTATGCAAACAATTTATGCAATTTTTTATGTATTATTATAAATTTGTCAATGTAGTGTATGATAAAATAGCTTATAAAAATACAATTTTCACTAATTTTAACTTGTAAAATAGCATAAAATCTAATTTATATTGCATAACTTGTTTGCATAAACTCAAAAATAAGCTAATCCAAACAGGGCCAAGTATGAGGACTTATGATTTCTGTGGGACTTATGTTTTTACTCGTGTATTAACAAAGTTTTCTATTTTTTGATAATTTCTATGAGACTTATATTTATATAAAGTATTAGTGTCATAAATACTAAGTGAAATATGTTGAATTGCGAGTTGTACTATTATAAAACATCTTATTGAAATTGAGTAAGTCAAATATTTTGAAATGATTTTTTTTTTCAAAAAGTAGGTCAATTAATATGAGATAGATGAAGTAATATTTTATAATAATAATAATAATAATAATAATAATAATAATAAATGGATGCTAAATTATTATTTTATTAAATTTTACTAAAAATAGTTATGTCCACCTATGTATCGAGTCTATGTATAACAACACATTTGTTTAAGTTAATAACTTCTTTAAAAAAAAATAGTATAATATGTGATTTCATACTAAGAACATCTCCAATTGAGATATCTAAAGGTGTAATAATCTGAACCTTAGTTTTTCTTAAAACTTGAGCAACTATGACGTGATAACATGAGTATCTATAATATTATTCGTTCAAGTACTTTATTTAAGGTTTCATTAATAATATGAGCTTATATAATAACTTCTTTCAGAAAAAATAAAAGTACAATACGATTTTATATTAAGAAAATCTCCAATGGGGATAACAAAAGGGGTGTCAAAGACTAATAATTTGCACCTTATTTTTTTCTTTGAGCAACCATGACCTGATAACATGGTATCTATAAAATTATTCAAGTATCTTATTTAAGCTTTCGTTAATAATATGAGCTATTTGTGGAAGATACAAAATGATAGGTGTGTCAACATAGTTGGGATATTTATTCCTACCTTGATATCTAGATACCCTTAATTTATAAAAAAAAATTATTTAAGATTTTGTATTATCAATTAACAATTTAATATTTTTTTTTTACATAATATTCGATTACTTAGCGGCACAGATCATAAAAGATATTTTCTATATATATGAGTTGCATAATTTTATATCACCGGAGAAAAATGTGTATGAGTTGCAAAATTATTACATGCATTGTATGAACCACTTATTAATAATATATGAAACTCAAATTAGTATCACTATTGGAAATGCTCTAATTAACAAATACAACACTAAAGAATTATATTCGTCATTAATACATAAAATTAACACGAGACATATATTTATTATTGATAATTACAAACAAACACGTTTTTTTATAATAACACTCATGGATAGGATAAGTGTTTAACATTGTTACATGAAGAAATATACTAGTAATATTTGATAATTAAAAAAAAAGATAATATTTAGTTATTCATACACAAGACAAAACACTAAACAAATATTTGTTAGTTGATGAATTTGAAGGAAAAATGAGAATTATTTTAAACGAAAACATAGTAAAGAAGCTAAAGGTTGTCGGTTCATGTAAAATCATTTCAACATCTATTAAATGTACTTCCCCTAAAGATTGTCCAGAGGAAGAATTTCGAATTTGAATTTGTCTTTTCTTTAGTTAGCAAGAGACTGCATAATTAATCTAGTGTTAAAGTGTTCTTTTATTTGTAACACCTGAATTTATAACACGCGGTAACGTCTAATTCTCACATGATAATGTAACACTCTAATTTCCCGTTTCTTTTATTTGTAAGAAGATAGTTAATTTATTTTTATTTTAAAAAGGTGTCACATTTTCCCATCTAAAAACGTTCACTAAATAATTTAAGGCTAAAATGCACTTTGATTCTCAAAGTTTCACAAACTTGCAATTTAGCCCCATAATTTTCAAAATAGTACTTTTAACCCTCTATCTTTACCTCATATTGCAAAAGTCCAATTTTGACCAATTCAATGCTGATGTAGCAAGTCACTTAAGTGACTTGGCTACCACATCAGCTTCTTTTTGACAACTAATAATTATAAAAAATAGAAAGGAATGACTTCTCTGTATTATGGGTAGATGCACGCTATCATGTCTCAATTCTCTATCAACTAGTTGTACACACGAATTGTCTATGACATGGAACTGCGTTCTTACCTTTTTTTATTTATGTTTTCTTAGTTAAATTTTCATATTAAACCGCAAGATAATTTGAAAGATAATTTGCAAGTGCACAAATATAAGCCGCAAGTAGTAAAAATATTGATCCCACGATTGATGATTATTTCAAGCAAAACGAATGACTAATACTTAGGACAAAATATAAATGCATTGGGAGGCTTTGCATAGCAAAGAGTTGATAAAATGACAAAGAGAAATTTTGGTTTTAAACGCGATTAAAGACGATTGGATATTGTTCTGATTTCCTAGTATTTTACTATGATGTTAGAGGTTAATTCCCTTCACATGATTCATTCAATTACCACGATTATTTAACACATTCGTTACATCCACTCTCATGGTCATTTAATTCACTATGTTACACTTAAATCCTCTAATCTCTTAGGCCAATACAAGTTAACATATATAGACATACAAATTCGTTAAATCCTTAATCTCTCCTTAATTTCCTATCTCTAAACAAATTACTAGATTCATTCATTAATGGCGTTTGATTTTGATAGTCAACTTTTTCATGCACTCATACGTTTACGATATTAATGACGTTTGATTTTGATTGAAAGACTTGAAAACGAAGATTGAAATTTTATTTTAGAATTTCAAAGAAATCTATCTTAGATAACACCGTTTGATTTTAATCGAACAATCACTGTAACAAATCACTAGTTGTAGTCAACCCAATTCAACAAACACGAGGAGTAGATGCACGCTATCATGTCTCAATTCTCTATCAACTAGTTGTACACACGAATTGTCTATGACATGGAACTGCGTTCTTACCTTTTTTTATTTATGTTTTCTTAGTTAAATTTTCATATTAAACCAGTCAATTCAAAAAATCAAAAGTGCATCGATCGATTCAGAAAACCAACCGATTCAACATAAATAGTATATAAGTAACGACACATAAGAAAAATGTTTTTTAATTAATTAATTAATTAAATATTAAAATAGTCTATAAGTAACTATATTTTTAATTTATTAAATATTTTTTTTACATAAGAAAAATAATACTAAAATATTTTTCGCGGCCACTTTGATTTGAATTTTATTTTATTTTATTCTCATCACTTTTCTTCTATATTCTAACACACTTCAAAATTCATTCAATCACTCTTTTTCAGTTTTTCTCTTTCTCTCCTTTTTCTGTCTCGCTTTTCATAAGAAATTCTCAAAATTTCACTCATCAACGAAGAAAATGAAGACAAAGACGCCATTGAAGCAGCTCAAGCTTTCTGTTCCTGCTCAACAAACACCCATCACTTCTTTCCTGTAAGTTCATCAATTTTTCCCTTCCTTTTACTGACCCATTTCATTTTTTTGCTTCATTAATCTAATTCATGTATAAAGTTTACATTTTTATTCACATTTATTATACTATTGTCTAATTGATCCCTTAAAGGTTGTTCTTTGGAGATGCCCAGATAAAGATTTGGCCTTGATTGTGAGTTCTAGGAAACTGGGTTGTAGTTTTATGACTGAATTTGTTAGTTTATTGAAGCTCAAATTGATTGTGTGATGGGTTGTTAGAGAATTAATAGGGTTTGGGAGAAACCCAGATAGGGATTATTTGTGTGAAATGTAAGTGATTTGAGGGTGGTTATGGAAGGAGGGATCTGACAGTAAAAGGAAAGGGAATTGAGCTCTATAGCATTGTCTGGTGTTCGACGTTATTGAGAGTTGTATCCAAGCAACTCCTTTCAAGATTTATGTAAATGCGATTTTCTTTTAAATTTCACAGTTTTATATTTGGAAAGTCAAGTTCTAAGATGTTAATTCTAGATGTTAATTTCTAGAATATATTAATAAGTCACAATAAAAATTCATGTAAGATTCAGAAAATTCAATTTTTTATGCTATATTATGTATTTCTTAAGTATATATAGAGTACTTCTTCAACTTATTAGAAAATTCTAATGTTGTGTCAGTGTCGTGTATGGTGTCCGTGTTAGTTCTTGATAGGGATGATCCAAATAAGTTGTTGTAGGACAGGTCTAGTGTGACGAATTGGGTGAGTTGAGAGATGAGTGTGGTGAGTGAAGCTGAGTAGTTTGCAAGGTCGAGGGTGATTTGGTTGATGCGTGTGGAATCAAGGGTTCAGGTAAACCCGCGGATGAAGTAAATGTGACGAGGGACTGAAAAATGATCAATGGTGAAGTTCCATGATGCTATGCATGACCAGGGTGTGATGATGGAAGAGGGTTTGATTGAGGCTTGGAATGCTTTGGTGGACTCAATATCTGAAGGATTCAACTTCCCTTTAATCTGAAATAGCTTAGAATTTTAGCTTTAGTATTATTATCATCATAATTATAAAACCGATCTATTTCAGTTAAAATACAAGTTGAAGACATCACATTTTGGTTTAACAAAAAAAGAGCTAATTTGTTTCCTCATGTTTATGTATTTGATTGATTATGTTGAAATTATTATTAGGACTGCAAGTGGTACATTCCATGATGGAGATCTACTCTTGAACCAGAAAGGAATGCGTCTTATTTCTGAAGAAAAGGAATCAAGGGTATATTAATTCAGTTTTTTGTTTTGTTAGTTTCAGTTATAGAGGTACACTATTTCAGATTGCAATTTCGATTTTTTTTTTTTGTTAGAATCTATTCAAGAATTTGCATGCCTTGATTTATTATTTTTTTTACGATAACAAAGTTATTGCAATTGCAAGATATGAGCAGCAAAATTTGCTTGCCTCTTGATAAAACCGACCCTATAGTTTTGTAAACAATGGATTATATTTTTGCATTTCTGTAAAATTGAGCCTAACAATCCCCCTCGATATTGACCCTTTGCCCTTTGAACACCCAACTCCTGCAACCGAACCAGTGCCTTATGACACCCTGCTACTTTTTCCTTTGATGCTGACAAAACTGCTGCGAAACATTGTTTTGCACATATGAAGCTACCATATTCGTCTCTTATACCGATGCCGACCATATTGCAGCATCTATATTGCATTTAATTTTCCCACTACCCGCTTTCTCCCATGTCTGTAAAATTGCGTGAATCCTGCTTCCTTCTTGTCATTTTCTATTAATGTAAATACTCGCGGCTCATTTGGACTGATACCCAAACCGGCCTGACAATATTGTTCCAAACTGTCATTTCTTCGACCCCAAATTCGTCAAAGCTGCATGACAAACTCGTTGACAAGTAGCGCTGGAATAGAGGCCAAGAGATTAAAGAGACTCCTTAAAGCCTCTTGCAGAATTTATAGCTGATGTCATCAAGTTCCATAGTCCTACTTCTCGTCATACTCCTTCAGCCTGTGCACAGGTAGAGAACAGATGCGAATCTGTTTTATCCTCTCTGTTACAGCAAGGACATATGCCAGGACAAGGGATTAATTTTAGCTGGAAGACAATTTCTTGCAGTCTGCCAACGAAACAACTTGCCTTTATTTGGGACTGTCCAATACCCTTCTATGAGGAGATGAGTATTGTTTATTAATTCTAGCATGACACAATAGTATGCGTAATTAACTTTGAACAGCCCATTCCTACTTTTGCACCAGCCTTGATTTATTTAATAATGATGTTAAATGTTTATTATTTTTCACTCTAAATGCTTACTCTAACTTTACTTTATCACCAACTATTTGCAATTGTATAATTTAGAGTTTGGTTTGTCTATTGTTTTTGGCTTCAAGCATCTAATCTGAATACTTGCAATTTGTCTCTTTGAGCAGCCTTCAGATGCTAAGGATCTCGACTTTGACTTCACATTGGATGACCTTGAGACCGTCAAAGTAATCGGAAAAGGCAGCGGTGGTGTAGTGCAGCTCGTTCGCCATAAATGGCTCGGAAAGTTGTTTGCCTTAAAGGTTGTCATTCATTACTATTGTCAATTGCTTCTTATCACTAGATTTGCCTGTATGATTATTCTTTTGACACATTGTTGTAAAGTGTATGTATGTAGTCTCCATCTCATTGCTTGTTTTAAGTTTGACATAGTTTCTTTCTATAAGTGCATATTGTTTAGTATATTTAATAATATCTGTAAAACCATGTTTTTGATAAACAGTTTACCATTATATTCTTGTGTCGTTGTTAAATATTTCCTTTTGAAATTAAAGCATATTGTTTTGAATATAACGTTCAACCTTGTTATTTGAAATTGAGAACATCTTAATGTAATTTTTATTGCAGGCCATTCAGATGAATGTACAAGAGGATATTCGGAAACAGATTGTTCAGGAACTGAAAATCAACCAAGCATCACAGTGTCCACATGTTGTAGTTTGCTACCACTCATTCTATAATAATGGAGTTATATCTCTTGTATTAGAATACATGGACCGTGGTTCTCTCGTAGATGTAATCAGACAAGTTAATACAATTCTGGAACCATATCTTGCTGTGGTTTGTAAGCAGGTATCATCCTTGACCATAATATTTCTATTTATTGTTGAAATTGGCAGATTCTCGTCCTACCAACAGTCAAGTCGAGCCGAGGCATTGTTCCGTTTGTTAAATGTTAATCCTTTGTGTCTATATTCCAGGTGTTACAGGGTCTTGTTTACTTGCACAACGAAAGACATGTGATACATAGGGACATCAAACCATCCAATCTTTTAGTAAATCACAAAGGAGAAGTGAAGATTACTGATTTTGGCGTTAGTGCTATGCTGGCAAGCACAATGGGCCAAAGAGATACATTTGTTGGAACTTATAATTACATGTCGGTACGTAACTTTTCTTTGTTAAGCTTGTTCTATATTACCAGAAGAACTCTGTTATTTCTTACGAATGGTTTCTACAAGGAAGAGAAGAATGCATGAAAATATGATATTTTACCAATCAAATTCTGGCCGACAATACATGAGAAAGCATGTATTATTCTTGCATTTCTTGTGAGACTTGTTCGTAATAATAAGCAATATTCTTACATCTTCTATCAAATTTTTGCCCCGCGTCCTCTTTTTCTACCTTGCATTAACAGCCACATGGAGAATGTTATGATACACTTAATGTATTGGTTTGTTGATTTCCTTGTGTAGCCAGAAAGAATCAGTGGGAGTACTTATGATTACAGCTGTGACATATGGAGTTTAGGGATGGTAGTACTCGAGTGTGCCATAGGACGGTTTCCTTATATACAATCTGAAGATCAGCAAGCATGGCCTAGTTTCTATGAGCTTTTGCAAGCAATTGTCGAAAGTCCTCCACCTTCTGCTCCACCTGATCAATTCTCTCCCGAGTTCTGTTCATTTGTGTCATCCTGGTAATTTTTTATTCCTTTTTACCACTTTCTTACTGTGTGCTTGGAACCGCGTCTCAATACACATCAATGCGGACGCTGCAATGTTGAGCTTCAGTATGGACATGCGTCTAGAAGAAATTCACCGCGCTTACAAACAGATGCTTGGTTTCCATACCTAAAAAAATACTGATATGATACTAAGGTGTTTCAAACATGCCACTGCATTATAAGCTGTTTTTGTGGTTTTGTTACTTGTTTAGTTGCTTTTTTGCGGTGATTAAATTTGAAACGCATCTAAATAACATAAGCAGATAACATTGATTATTTTTCACCTCATTTCTACTTGTCTTATCATGCTATATAAGTTCCATGTAACACGATATCAGCAAGATCATTGCAGATTCTAAACATATTTATGTTTTGCTTTGTTTCTAACTTCTTTTCTTGGCATAATTACAGCATAAAAAAGGATCCTCGCGAAAGATCAACATCATTGGAGCTTTTGGTTAGTAGCATGATAAACTGTTCTTTTTAGTTAGAAAAACAAACTAATTCCTATGTTTTGTATAAAATTCGTCATTTCTAATTCTTCTTATCTCATTGTATTTTCAGGATCATCCTTTCATAAAAAAGTTTGAAGATAAAGATCTAGATCTTGGAATTTTAGTAGGTGGTTTGGAACCTCCTGTAAATTTTCCTAGATAATTTTCATAAGATATAATATGGTGTAAAATTTGTACTTGACTGTGATAACCTTTATAAGCAAAATTTCTCTTTGTCACTCACTAGTGTTATTTTAGAAATTATAATATATAATATATACTAGTCTATGTCCTTGTTGACTTCATTACAGTTTCCTGAAACTGATTTGTAAAATGATTGTTTCTTATTGTAAACTAGTCATTATTTCTTAACAATATATCCCTTTGAAAATGAAAAAGAAAAAAAAAGTATGCACAGACATGTATATTCTGAGTATATATTAAACTATTAGTGATTGAAAATACATTCAAGTGAAGATGTCTCAGTAGGATTCTTATTACTATTGGTGTATGTGGCTGAATGATGCAATGCAAGGAAGCTTTGTGTATGTCATTTCTATGAGATTGGAGTTTTATCAACCTATAAACTAAGCTTTGTTTTTGAAGTGTTTTGGTTTCTAGGGTGTTACTATTTTATAAGGGTAATAAGTTGTATGGTTTTTGAAAGCTATTAATCTTCATATGAACAAGTCATTGATAGTGTTAGAGGAGTTAACTATTGGTCTTCTGCTTCTGCTATTAATAATTGATCAAATTTGTCAAGATCATATTCTTGGTGTGTGATTACTGATTAGTTGAGGGTTAGCAAGTATCATGGATGTAAAGCAGTGAGTTAGAACTATATATAATACTCACGCTTTGGATTAAAGACATGTCGTATCTGACACATGTAATTACATTCAATTACTTTCATTTTCTTAAAGATATGTAGTATCTGACACATGTAATTACATTCAATCACTTTCATTTTCTTAAATTATTAATGAGTTTTAGTGAAGCTAGTTTAATATTTCTCTTAAATTATGTTTATTAGTAACTAAAATAATAATAATAATAATCATATGTTCTAAACATGGACAACCAAGTGGTTGAAATAGTGAATTATTAATGAGCTTCGGTTAAGCTAGTTGAATCATTTGGTAAAACTCAAGTTCAAATATTTTTCTAGAATAATTGTTGGCTAGATTTCATTTACATTTTGGTCAAATTTTGAATCACCAGGGATCTATTCCCGTAATAATTGGATGGTTAAACGGTTAGAATTCGAACTCTGAACACTCTACTTATTCATTTTAGGAGTGAAATTCTGTGACCACTAGATTACTTGAAAAAAAAAGAAGGAAAAGTATGCATGTGTGATTTTTTAAAAAATGTGTAGGTGAAGAAAATTCATTCGCTTATTAATTTTAGATTAATTATATACATTGAGGGGGGTGGGATGGGTAGCTCAACTGACTAATCTAATTAAGTTGAGGGTTAAGGAGTTGGAGACACTGAGTAAGGAGAAAAAATTAACAATATTGTAAATATACTAACGATTAATAATTTGTCATTTTAAAAAAAAATATATATACATTGAGGTCTATTATAGTATTAGTGATCGGAGGCAGTTGGTCTAAGAGGTTAAACCTTACCATAAAATAAATGAATTATGTAAGGCTCAAATATTTTTTAATCTCAAAATAGGATAAGTTTTGCTTCTGGTATCTAACCTTAAAAATTAGAAAAATATATGAGAAAAATAATATATACAAGTTGATATAGTGCATGCCATTGACTCATGAGAAATGCCACCTCCTATTGTCATCCAAAATAAAAGCATGTGAGTGAGTGGCACTCTTGTTCTCCACATATTATTCAAATGCCAATCCTTCATGACTTGTAAGTCCAAGTCAATCTTCTTATCCTCATGTTCTCACAAGTCATATATATCCTAATTGTACAAATCCACCTTATTCTAAATAAATTCATTTTTACAAAATTAATTTATTCAAAATTAATTGATATAATATGTAGAGGATTCTAAATAATATTAATAATTTATGTTTGAAAATTGTTTGTGACAAAGCCCTAGCTAGTGTCTTTATTTTTTTTACTTAAAATAAAAATTCATTCATTCATTCAAATTGAAACAGATATAAATCATTACAAATTCAAAATTGCTAAAAACTGAAAAAAGTGAATCTGCAAACAAACTCGCAGCTCCTAGGTTAATAGCATACAACAACATCATGAAAATGCATACAAATATGATAGAATAAATATTACCGGAATATTCATACTTCTGAATCTGCAACATTGATATACATTTTCTTTATTTTAGAAAATGAAGAATAGTAGAAATGAAGAATAGGTTTGATCATTATATCACCAATAATGGTGATGACTTTGATAGACAAACATGCATGATTAATGGAGACATAATGTTCTTTTTTGACAAAAGGGGACATAATATTCAACCAGTTATGAAGTGCCTATGCAATTCAATATTATACTTTTCTTTTAAAGAAAATAATATTTTATTATAGTGAAGACTTCGATACACATCTTATTTAAATATGTATTGATATATTGTTGAGATGATAATTTTGATTAGTCCATAAGTAATGTTTAATATAAAAAAAAGAATAAACACTATTTGTAAATCTATCAAAATTATCAACTTTAACAGATATATCAGTATATATTCAAATAAAATATATATCAAAGAATTCACAATTATGGTATGTATAAGAAAGGTTAACATTTAATAAAAAGAGATTAATTAACTTTCTTTTTATAATTAAAGAGGTTCAATATTTAAGCAAGCAACATATGACAACGAGCTTTGAAAAGGAGAAGAGAAAGACTTGAAGAACTCAATCCAAATGAGGTCTTAATGACCACAAAAATAAATATAGTGTTTATAGGATACAAGTTACACTAAAAAGAATAAAAATTGTCTGGTGAATATAACTCAGTTAGTAAAAATATCATTAGACATAAAAAAGTCAGAACTCAACTCATAATTTTCTTATTTTTCAGGCTCAGTTAGCACTACTTCTCAGCTGTTGGACAAGATCAAGTTTTATTCTTTTAGGTGGTTGAAGGCGAAGTGTGTTACCCTAGCTTCCAACTGCCATATATGGTGGTCTAATCCTTTGTTCTGTTTGGGCCTTGTATGATATGTTTTATTTGGTTATCTTTCTGTATCATTTTGTGACTCTTTGTAAATATTGGTAGTCTATCTGAGCACATCTTGTGCTAGCGAGATCGTTTTATTTTATATTCCATTTTGACTTCTTAAAAAAAAAAATTTCTTATTTTCCGTATCCTAATATTACTCCCTGAATCTCATTGATACACAAAAGTCTTTGTAAAATGTATTTAAACTAGTGTGTTTTCATGTGAGAGAAAATAATATAAAAATCAGAAACTTACATTTATATGGTGTTTTATGTCAAAATTGTCTCAAAAAGACATTTCTATTATATATTTTATTTGAGATATATACACTTCTTGAAAAAAAAAAACTTATACTTATACCCTTTTCGATAAAAAATAATATAAAAAATTATTACTTAAATTAATTCATTGTTGATCAATATTAAATCAACTTTTAAGTGCATAGTACAATACAATATTAATTATTGACACAATCATAGTATAGGTGAACACATGGTATTCTATGTTTGGTTGAGCATATACTTATCATCTAATTATCCAATGTTTTGTCATATTTTTATATTAACTTATTTTAAATAAATTTAAGTTTTCGAATAAATTTTGCCTATAAAATATTTATACTCAACTAAACTTCAAACTTAAAAAAACATTTGTCAAATAGCCCGAATTTCACTCCTATGAATAAGTATGGAATTTTGAATTCAAACTTTAACTTTTATATATTATAATATCCTATAAACTAGTTATATTTACAAAAATGGAATATCTACTATAACTAACTACATTATCAACAGTCAAATTTTAATAAATAGTTAAAATTATTTTGATGCATGTATATTATAAAATGTTCAATACAAAATCAGTGAATAAAATGGATAAGCAAATTCTTGAGAGATAACTATTCAAAAATTTACCTATTTTAATTTATTTTGCCAATGTCACACTCATTGTGAATCGGGTGAATTATACTCTTTCCGATTTTTATTATAAGAAAAAATTTATTTTATAAATTTATAGAATATTAAAACTATCTGAATCATATTATTAATTAGATACATCAAATATTTTATGAATCTATAAAGTAAATTCCATATTATAATTATAATAAAAATCTAAGAAAGTAATATATGGAAGTCTCATACATAGATAATGGTGCATTAAAAGATGAGAATGTAATTGCTCCGGTCTTATATATAAGAAACATTTTATTTTTTAGATTTATTGTAAAATTGATGTATTTAAACTATATTATTGTCTAGATACATCAATTTTATAATTTATCCAAAAAGTCAATTGTTTTTTATATATAAGACTAGAGGAAGTATAAGATAGCTATCTGTCATAACTTTATGAGACAAAGTTGGTTAGATGTGGACCTTACCTTTACCCTCTCAAAATAAATAAAATAAATATGTTAATTAAAGACGGTGACTCATTTACATGGATATAGATGTCTTCAAGTTTAGTTCTTATCCTTTTATCCTAGTTGTCTCATACACATGTTATTCATTTTCCACCATATATAACATTTTCGGATAGTGACAAAAATTTATGATAATACTATACAACACAATCTTAGTATGTATACAAAAAAGGATATAATTGGTCAAATGTTATCCAATTATATTCTTCTTATATTATATATAAGTTCCAATATATTCTTATAAATACAACATAACGTATCTTTGCTTTTTCATTGGTTTGTTTCATTTCTTGTTATTAAGATACAAAAAATCATTCTTGAAAGACATAATGGGTGATGATAGAACAAGAAATATCAAGTGGATGGTTAAGGAAAATAGCAATGATTCATCACCTATTGGAACATTTTCAGAAGATTCAATGAATTCTTTGTGTTCTTGTTCATCTGAGTTGACTGAGGATGCTGATTCATCTTCTTCATCATCATCAAATTCAAATGGATCTTTAGGTGATTTATCAGAGCTCATGAACAATCTCCCTATAAAGTATGTAAATATTCCATCCTACATTTTTATAAGTTTTATTCAAATTTTTCATCTATTTATTTGCCTAGCTACATAAATAAATAATAAGTATGCCTAGTTTTGATTAGTTTTTTATTTACATGATCTTGTTAATCAAATTAATTATGATTCCTTGTGGTTTTTTCATAATTGAATCAAATTAAATTGATCTTTTTATTAGGAAATGAGCTTTATTATATTTTTTAGGTATGTGATCTCCGCAATCCTTCATAGAAGGTGGATACAGAATTTTCTCACTATGATGATGGATTTAAATTTTCTTAATATAATTTTATTTATCAAAGAAAAAAATTGTCTTGCAAAGAAATTATATGTCTAAACTTTTGAGATGCAAAAACTATTTCAACATATACAATAACTTATTAAATAAATAAACATAATTATTATAAGGTCCTTTCTTTTATTCATCTAAATAAATTGAAATTCATCCAAAAAAATAAATAATTGTACAAAAAAAAAAAGCTTCCTAGACAAATATATATAGATTAGATAGATTAATTATTGTTGTTTATATTTTATATGTGCTAATTGGTATGAGTTTATGTGTATTAATTAGTAGTTTATAAATGACTTGTGCAGGAGAGGGTTATCTATGTTCTATGAAGGGAAGACACAATCATTCACTTCTTTAGCTGAGGTACAAAACATAGAAGATCTTCCAAAGAAAAGCATACCTTATAATAAAAGAATGAAGTCATGTAGGAGTTATGGTGGAGATTTAGATAGTCATAGAATATGGTATAGTCCTAAGGCTACAATATCAAAAAAGGCTTCAAGAGTTCCTTTTTCATCTGTATTAAGCAAAAAAGGGAGTTTCCTAGAAAGATCTTCTAGCCCTTCCATTTTTGTACACAAGAACTTTTGAAATCCAAATAATTAGAGATAGTTTGCTTCATTAATAAAATTCAGTTTTTTCTTTAATCTCACACATTCAGCTTATTTTGAGTCAAAGCCATATATTAGTGATTGATTTAGTGTTTTGTCTGGATCATAAATAATTTAATTAAGTGCTTCTAATTCTAACACAAGAGCAGTTTTTGTGAAAAATTAACCTTTTTAACAAAATAATCAATTTTACAAGTTTCCATCCATTTGCTATATATTTTATAAAAAATGAGTTTGAAGGAAAAAAATCTAAAATTGCTTCAAATAAAAAGTTGTGTTGAGTAGCTTCTCCCAAAAATATAAAATATTTATTTTAATAACTAATTTTTTAATGTGATTTTTGTTACGGTGTACAACCACAAAATAGCTTCCTTTTTTTAGAAAAATCTCTAAAACTTAATTTCTAAACAGGATAAGTACTACAGCTTAGACAACTTATCTTCATGATAAGTTCATTTTATTCCTTAAACATGACAAATAGAGAATATTCATTTGCAACTATTCATTCCTTATCTTAAATGACTTATCCACTTTAGGGATTCAGTAAATTAACAACCCTTGAAAATGTCCATTCTTGTCTTGTATCAAGTTAACTTGATACGTTGACTTGATACAAGTGCTTATGTTGAAGTACGATATTGGGAATTTGGGAGAGTGCGATCAACTTGAACCAAAGAATGTTCTCCAGTCTTGTAAAAATATATGTTCAAGACTTTTCTTTATGAGTGATACATATCACAATTAATCAAGTGTATATGTCTAAATTTAACTCAGTAAAAACACAAGTTAGATCACAAAATGATCAGAATTATTTAAAGATATAATTGAAAATATTTGTTATCTTTAAAATATCACAGAATGATATCCAACAATGATCATTGGCTCACCTTTATCTTCAAGTTTCTTTCTTTTCTCATAAGGAACATGCTTGAAGCATAGTGATCCAAAGATTCTTAAATGATTCACTACATTTCCAACTTGAATTATATTTTCAATAGATAGTAATATGGATCTAGTTAATAATTATCTAAATATCTCTGATCTTTTGTGTTTGTAAATTCCTTGGCTTGTAAACAAGTAATTAAACAAGGTAAATTAGTTAAGCATTTTCATTTGTTTCCTTCGATACATTAAACTTCAAGGTAATGAAGTAATGTATTGCATAGTTAGTACCTGAGTGCTTAGAACTGAGTAGTAATATTTATCTGCATTGTGCTTGCAATGCACACCTGAGTTGAGCTGAGATCTCACTGAGAGCATTATGAAAGTGTCGCGCGCGATGGAAGTTGGATAAGGGGGGACTCTTGTGTTCTTCTGTTCATCTCCGGAATTAAGAAAAAACATCTATTAAGATATGATGTCAACAAATAATGGGTGATTTCTCAACTAAGCAACGAGTGATCTGATCAACTACTAGGTTTTAACGGTTTCTTCTTTTGTTTCTTATATTGTTCATATAGCTGAAGTGATTTTGCAGTCTTATCCAACTTACTTCTCAACCTTTCATTCTCCTTGATATCATGAAGAACCATAAAATGGAAACTAAATTTCTTTCGCAAGTCATCTTCATTGAACGAACTCGTTACTGTTGTAGAACCAATTGAATTTGATGTAGCATTTATTAATTAATACTCCCTTCGTCCCTAATTATAATCGACAATTCAATATAAATCATTTATTAAGTAATACTTGAACGCACGAATCCAGGATCAACAATTTGAATATAACCAACTTTGATCTTATCATCTTTCTTCTAATTTCCTTTGCTATTTGTAATTAAGGATTCAGGAATTAATTACAAGTTTAGAACAGACAAGATTAATTACAAGTTATATAAATCTAAAATCATATCAAGTCAAGATTAATTACTAAAAACATTTGTAAGACGTTAATCTTAACGCATATCACTGATGTAACTAAAATCATGACAAAAATTCACCATAAATCTCAACATAAATCCGAACAACTTCTAACAAAAAAAATTGTCCTTTCATTTTGAAGATCGAGAGTGCACAGTGATTCTCTGCAGTTGCATTTTTGTTTGTCCATTAGAATCTACATAACGTCCAATTCTTGTCGGTTCATTTGGAACACTGAGTTAACCGAAATTTATAGCGCTTACAATGATGAAAAAGTATGATCCTTGTCAGGAGCATGCTATAAATAAATTACAACTTCCACTCTTACACCTAATACAAATACAATAAACAATACAATAAACAATACAAAAATGGGAAGAGATAATTTACCGTAACAATTTAAATTTTGGAAGTTTTTTTATATAAATCCTATGAAACAATTCATTTGAAGTTCTTTAGATAGGTTATAACTTGTAAACAGGTTCAATTCCAAGGAGATAAAAGCACTTTCTCATCACAATAGCAGTTGCTTCACATAGCAAAAGTCTACTAGTTTCCTCAGGCGATCCTACGACCTGCCAAAGGGAAATAACTTGAATCAAAAGGCTTGAATTTAAACATCATATTTTGACCTTATCTTAAGCAAGAATCTAGATTGTGTACGACATTGATAGTAAATTTTTAAAAAAATTACGGATGAAGAGATTTAATAACTGACTAACGGGTACTTGACAAAACAATAACTAATAACATGATGTATAGTACCCTATCTTTAACATGTAACACAGTAAATTTAACAAGGCTCCGTTTGGATTTGACTTATTTTTGAGCTTATGAAAATAGCTTGTGCAAATAAATACATTTTTATGTTGATTCATATGTTTTTACCGACAAAAATTGTATTTGTATAAGCTGTTTTCTCATAAACTACATTGAAAAGCTTATAATAATACATAAAAACTTATTTATTTGCTTGCATAAGTTCAAAAATAAGTCAATTCAAACGGGCCCTAAATATTCTACTAGGCGGCTTTATGCAAATCTCGTCATTGGGAAATAGGAATAGAAAAGCCATAGAAATTTGAATAAATATAGCATAATATGATGGTTTCTGAAGTATACCTGACAATTAGAATAGAACTTTTTTGTAAAGATTTCTGCCAAGGTATAGAGGTAATCACACAACACACTAGGCAATAAATTGCTGCATGCCTCCTCAAAAACCTGAAAAATAAAACAAAGAACAAATCCCGTATATGAGTGAGAGTATCTTCTTGGATGATAAGATGATATGCAGAAATGTCGCAGCTGCTTAAGTTTAAAGAAAATGGAGCCGCGGTAACCAAGTTATAAATATTACAAGTAGTATGCCAAGGTCTAACACTAAAAAACAACATAAACTATTCACATGTCCTACCTCGGGAAATTGTAGCAGATGAAGCCCCAATAAACGCTCATCTTCATGATCCAAAACTATATACCCATTCTGTCACAACAAGATGGAAAGTACATGAAATATGAAGTAAGAAATATGCACAAGTTGATTTCATCAAACCATAATTATTATATAAACACACATGGAATACTAAGCCATATAACAACTAATAGATGAGTGTTGAATTGACTCGTTTCTAATCAACCATGGCAGAATCTAAACTAGGCAAAACTCCTGTATCTTATATTGTAAAATTAAGCATAATATACAACAAATAGTAGATATGGTAAGTCATCATCTCAGTGAGAATAAACTTACTTTCTTTACTTCTTCTATGTCTCTACCAGATTTCCTAATAATAGAACAAATCCTAGCATGTGCATATAGCAAATAAACAGCAGTATTCCCCTGTTGCACAACAAACATAGGAAGGTGAGACAAACAATTTCAGATCTTTTAGTTTTTTGGGGGATGAAGAAAGGGTTCATCAATTGCTAGTTTCATAGCAAATCCTCTGAGATGTTTCAACAGAAAATGATAATAGGAAAGAGCAAACAGTTTTAGCTGGAATCACGCTAAGGTTTTCCCGGGTGGTTTAACCGAGTAAGAAGCGATTCTCTCTTAGCAGGGGTTTCCTTACACTCATACATTTTTCTTTTCTGTTATCATCTTGAAAGGAACTTTGCTCCATCCATCTTCCCCTTAATTTCCTTTGCTAAGATAACTTCAGTATTTGTAATTGAGGAATTATTCTTCTGTTGACAGAAATGCAAAACCTGTTTTGTTTTCATTGTTCAGTCCAATTGGTTGGTTTTTTAAGTCCTATCTATTGCACTTTAGAAAATTGTGAAAACAAAGTCATAGGAGTGTTTAGTCAAAATTTAGAACAGTGATGTTTTCAATCCATGGTTACTGAAAGTTGCCCTATACTTCAAAGAATCCAAATATAGTGGGACAGGGCCTGAAGAAAATGGCTACCAAATCTACTAGCTTCTTCACTGTAAGTTCACAAGCTAACTCTAAAAATTTGTATGCAGTGAATGTACCTTATCACTAAGCATCTGATCAAAATTGAATGTGTAATTCGTTAATCTGTTGATCTTCAAGTCAGCATACCTGTAAACACAAATCAAAAGCACAAATATAGCCTACAACTCATTTAGAATTTCAATGACAGAAGCAAATTGCAAGTAACACATTTATAAAGATTTGTGAAGTGGAACCATAAGTTACTAAATCAATCTTCATAACTGATGGACAGAAATACAACATCCATTAAGTAGGGCAATAAATTTGAAAATTCACAATAGGGTCACAACCAAGTATGCTGAGACTATACTCATACTTTACTTTTGTCATGATTTATTCTACTTATCAGTTAGCACATGCAGTCAGAAACATTCGAGTCACAATTAGGATACATTAACAGGACTCAGAGCATTAGCTTAGGAATTAAAGCACCAAGTATATAGCAATTTCAAAAAAATTGTCAAAAGGAATATGTTTGGTAACACATCTGTCGCAACATTAACAAAAGGAAATATGCCCCCAAAGAAGCTAATTATTGCTGGACAGAATGTTCATTTTGCTTTGAAGTGGGAAAGTGAAAAAGACTTTTAAGTTAAAGAAGCTTACTTGACAGCCCCATAACCAATTGCCTCTGATGTTTTCTCGATCTCCTCCTCAGACCAATCACTAGTTGTATCTAGAAGAAACAGAATATGAAAGGTTAACGCTCTTGTGTCTAGACACTAAAACCTCACCAACTGAAAATAAAATAGGCACAGTCATTCATAGATCTTGATCATACAGAAATTTTATATCACGAATGCCTCTATGCAGAAATAAGTAAAGATCATACTAAACAATTTGTATTTTACCGCGTTCAAGAAGGGCGCTTTTACAGCGCCTTTTAGCTTCATCAAGCAAATCAACCAAACGAACAACCTCACTGCTCCGACTCCGAAATCGTTTTCCGTCATCCCCAAGAACAAGACCAAAACCTATATGGGTACATTTTGGATACGCATTCTCATTACGTGGCAGCCAACCAGCACGTCTAAAGGCCTGAAAGGAAGATCAAAGGGGAACTCTGTCATTTTAACACATCGAAATATTAGCATTAGCACTAGTTCGTGACCAGTCAGTCTCTTTTGAAAAGTTACAGAGAAAATGAAATGACAGATCCAATAAAAGCAATTTTAATGATAATTATTATGTAAGGGGTATATCAGAAAAGCCCATACAAGTTAACAACAAGGTCAACTCAGTACTGGCAAAAGCAAGTAGAAAGGGTAGTGACAACAACAAAATGCAATAACCATAGTATACTATGAAAATCATCACTTGAGATATACCTTAAATAGCATATCGAAGTGTTGTTGCTGCCCAATATCTGTAACATATACAATCCACTCAAGTTTTTCTTTATTTAGACGATACCTACATGGTTCAAATAGCTCAGATAAACAAAACAGTTTATTTTCCTAAGTCAATTCAGTGTTCTATTCAGTAGATAATTTTAGAAAAATAGAAATAAGTATGCCAAAAAATTTTCAAGAAATGAAAAACATGTAGACGTTCAAGATAGAAAAAATTGGCAAAATAATTAATAATAAAGTTTGAATACTCAAAAATATGCACCAAAAATCTGTTAAGAGTAAAACTAACCAAAGTGAAGCTAGATCAGTTGAAAAATAGTTGTAGCCACCATCTCTTTTCACAGCAATAAGTGGAATATTTACACCCTCAACATATATCACACGAGCACCGTCACTCTCTTCAACTAGTCCTAACTTATCCAGCTGCTCAATAACCCCAGGAATATAAGGATTATAGAAGCTCTCTCCCTGTGGCCAAACATACCATTCAGTACACCGTAAAAAAATGTCAAAACCACTGATTGAAGTAAAACTTTTGTAACTAATGATAGTTAGTAAAAAAAACACATTTCACCCAGAACAATGATAATTTTCACTGCAATTGCTGTAAAACATCAGTGGAATTGTGTTTCATACAAAATCCTTATTTTCATCTTAGTTGGGAATATAACTCCAACCAAAAAACAAAGTTATCAACCATGTTATGTGTGTGTGTGTGTGAGAGAGAGAGAGAGAGAGAGAGAGAGAGAGAGAGAGAGAGAGATATGATGCGGGTTCCTGTCTTCCTGAGGCTAATTTACGGAAATTGATAAAAGTTTTGGTCATAACAGAACAAGGAAAAAGACAGATTTATAAGACAAAATATGGTAGATCCGGTTAAATGAGAAATGAGAGAATAAGCCGCATGATTAATCAAATATGCACAGCAACTGCAAGAATTTCTAACAAATTCAACTAATATTAAGCATTTACAGAATTCATAATGGTCTTATCATGCATGGTAATAAAACAGCTCAGAAATTCCTCCTGGAAGGTACAAAACATAGACCTCATGGATAAAACTAGAGCCCTTACCATTTCCTCCAATTGAACTCCAAGGCGTTGATAGACCTTGTCGAACTCAGCCCTACTAATACCACAAATTTGTTGCCATGCCTTGCGATACCTGGTATCCCCACTCTGAGGTAAAAATTAATGCATACACATAAGTCAACATTAAGTTCCCCAATATTTCATACTAGGGGGGGAGTAAAGTCAGGATATCATTTACCTGGAGCAGGACCACTGCCTGTTGTGCCCTCAGCTTGAAATCGGGATCATCATCAAATCTCACTTTTGATGCCTTATAGAATGCCTAAAATGCACCAACTCACATGAGTTTCTGTATAACTAATATTAATTCACTTTTCCAAAGAAAATATATTTGTGAGACAAAAAGCAAAACACGAGAAAATAAGTGACAATGAGAATGTTATCCCTCACAGACCTATAAACAGTGTCATTTCAATGCTGACGGTTCATTTATAAGGATTCACAAAGATCGAAATTTTTCAAATGGTTTTTTCTGGCATCACTCCTTAACTTCTTTGTACTTAGGGGGAAAAGGTGACAATACAAGTACAACCATGGTAGTTAAAATCCCACGATTTTACGTTTATACTTGCCCTCAGCGGTTATGACTATGAGTATACGCATAATCCTATTTTGGTGGAATCGCCTCTGTTAATAGTTGAATTGTATAATCTACGATCTTTGAAATGTTTCTGCGATTATGCTTATGAATGAATTTAAATTTATATAAGTATTTGAAGTATGATTTAAGTTTTTAATTATCTTACTTGTGAGCTGTGCTTATGAATTTAAATTTACACAAGTATTTCAAGTGATTTAACGTTTTCTCGGTCTTACTAATCCTATTTGATATGCAATAGGATTAGTGTATAATCTTAGGATTAGTGTATAATCCTAAGATTAGTGTTACAATTTTATACGAATAGGATTAGTGTTATAATCCTGAGATTAGTGTTACAATAGGATTAGGCATTGTATAATCTTAGGATTAGTGTATAATCCTATTTTATACGTTATTTACACAAATATATGAGTTTTATAAATTTTGTATAATCTTAGGATTAGTGTTACAATTCCATGATTAACGATTTTACTTCCCCTTCCCAATTTTGCGTAAAATCTCGTTTTTAACTACCTTGAGTACAACAATACAATCAAAGCCTAAAACAACCATTTCCAACACTACATGCATAGAAAACCAATTGTGCATATGCAATAGCTCGTTTGGTAGCAGCTTATATCTCCTAGCTAGGCTTAATGGTATTATATTCATAGCACATTAACTTCTGGATAGCTTGGAATGTACAGTTTTTACTTCCCATTTGAACATATTCAATTAGAAATAGAATGAGCATGTGGCAAGAAGAACTAACAACTACGTCTTTTCTATCTGAACAAAAAAATGGCAATAAAATAATATAGGATTAAACGCCCGAATAGGATTAACTAGAAATCTAGAATAAAGTTCAATGTATGTTCTCACCTGAAGATCTCCAATGGCTGTTTCACTAACATCTTGGTTTGGAAATTTTTCAAAGAGATATTCAATCAGCATCCCAAACTGCAAAACAAATGCATGAACTTTGAGCCCCCTATAGTGCCAAAACCAAAATGAGAACTTTCCTTTGCAAATGTTTAAGAATTCCCGCGGATATTTCATTAGAATATCCCAGCAAAAAAGTAATGGTACCATTACTAATTTAGTGACTAATTGAATTAATTGATTATTTTGATAACTATAATATTATATTTAAGGAGGAGACCGCACTCTCTTAAGACATCAACTGTTTAAGATTACATGTCAAAGTAGAATAGCACAACACACACTATACCTACACTTAATTCGGAGGAATGTAACGCAAGTTCTTGATCAAGAAAACAGTTAGAAACTCAACTTACATCAGCCACTATCCAACATAATTATTTCTCAAGCAACTACGTAATACTAACAAACATAATGTCAAGTTAACAGATTATTGCAAATGCAAAAATGAATCACTCGAAGTCATGAGATATATGAAGAAACCTAGCTTTTAAAGTGTATAGCAAATGATTTATGCCATTTTTTGGGGATTGATCCCCATTTTAAACATGCACTATATTCTAACTTGTAGCACAAAAATAGCAGAATTTTAGAAATTAAAGCTACCTGTGTTCCCCAGTCCCCAACATGATTTCGGCGGGTAACATGTTCCACACGCGAAAATTCAAGCATTCGAGCTAATGTGTCTCCAATTATGGTAGATCTAAGGTGACCAACATGCATTTCCTTAGCTATATTAGGTGAGGAAAAATCAACCATAGCCCTCCTGATTGGAAGTCGAGGTGCCCACGTATCAATACCATCACTAAGCATCCGTTGTACGCCCTGCAGGAGGATTCTTGTCATTAAGTATTAACAGAGGGCTTGAATAAGGTCAGCAACCAAAACACGAGTAAAAATCATAACATTCTTGTAAAACATCCTTCCAATCAATGGACATTGTGACTGAAATACCAATCTTTTCTTGCAACAAAAATAAAAATAAAAACTGAAGTCTCAAAACATATATTCTTTATAAAGTAAAATTATTTGCGTCGAAAAAAATAAAGTTATAAGATAGAAAATGCAATCACCTGAGCTATCCAATTCTTTGACAAGACAACATTAACAAATCCTGGACCAGCTAGAGAGCATGAATCTATCATTTCAGATGGAGGAAGATTGTTAATGATGGCCTACACAAATAAACAAAACAACATTACTATTTGACAACAATAAATCAAAATCTAATTTCAAATCAACAATTAACTAAAGAGTTTAACAACTATGCAAACACTCTAAACAAGTATTACACATGTCTATCTTACAATATCATAATTATATTGTAGGAAGACGGTAAACTATGATCAGAACTTGTGTAAACTTGTTTTCTACCATCAATACATAATCATTAAATTCATCAGTTAACAAATTCAAAATTGAAATACATGCGAGTTGCAGGGAACTAATAAGAAAAAAATGTCACCAATTATACCTGTCCAATAGAAGGGGGACCCCTGAATCCAGTCTCCTTCCCTTTTAGCTTAGACCATATACCCATTGCATTATTACTGCACCAATTAAAAAACTCTTAACTTTCCACACATACCCATTTGCCAATGCACAAAACAAATACTTTAGTTTATCAGAAAACGCAATGTTTGCAGAATGCAAATAGAAATACACAAACCTTAGGAACTGAACTTACCATTGATAATCTCCAAATTTTACACCACCGGTTTTGGCGGTGCAAACGTCAACTAAGGGCACAACATCTTCGTCATCAGGCACAGTTGCCTTTAAAGAAACATCAAAAATCTGTGCTAACTGTCTTTTCACACTAGCAGGATTATCAATATCCTATATCCAAAACACATTAACAAACATCACTAATGCATGACTACTTCTAAACAAAATAAATTTGAGTAAATCACAAATTCACCTCCTAAAAATTTGAAATAGGCAAAAAAAGACCCCGATTTTAAATTACCTCAAACAACTTGATCCTTTTGATAACCCGTACCCAATTTACTGTCAAATTATTTCAAACTTCCATTTTGACCTAGCTTATTTCAAACTTTTTTACTAAATAAAAGGAGAAGCTAGGCCAAACAGATTTTCAAAAAGTTCTTGATAGAAAAAAGTTGCTTAATTTTTATGAGTAAAATACATAGCTAAAAAAGAGTTTTGAAGCTAAAAAAACAACAATTCCAAACAGCTTTAATTTTTTTCTAAAAGCTCTTATTTTCACTTTTAGCTTTTAGATAGCTTCTAAGCCCTGAATTATATCACTTATTACTAGCAAATTTGTCACTTATTGTCAAACAAGTCCATAAGTTATCCAACATCATTCAAAATGAGATTTTTTTTGCATATTCGCAAATTTCGGAGGATAAATGTCCGACCATTACAAATTCATGGAACAAATTGGTGATTTACTCAAATGAAATTAACGAAATTAATCAAATAATTATTAAATTAATTGAATTGAATTGAATTCAATAAACACTTACGATAGATAAGGTTGGAGGTGATTGAGTTTTAGAAGGTAATGGCGATTGAGTTTTTGTAACTGCTAAAGCGAATCTTCTAGATGCAACTTTGAGTAAATCTGTCTACACAATAACAAAAACAACATTCAAAACCAAAACTACGTCGTTTGAGTGAATTAGGAATTGAAACAGTAAAGAGCAATGAGATAGAGAAAGAGAGGAGAAGTATAACTGACCAGAACGTGATGGTTGAAGAGAAGGTGGAGAATGAAAATGAGATAATCGATTAAGGTTTAAGCACCCTAACCCTAACATTTTTTGATATTATTTAAAGAGAGATTGAATGAACTTCCACGTTTGGGAAGCAGAAGAAGGAATAAGCAGAAGCAGAAGAAGCATTGTCGTTGTTGCAGTTTAAGCTGTTTTTCGCTCAAGATAGCTCAAGTGGGCCACCACCATCACTCTACATATTACTGTACTTTTTTATCTTATAAAAGTAAAATATTTTGTTGTAATTTAAAAAATATTTTATAAAGGTATTATTATTTTTCTAGTAATTTTTTAAAAAAATTTAGTATATGTGGAAAATTTATTTATAATTTTTGAAGAATTTATATGGATGCTTATGTAAAATACTCACTATATATAGAAACACATTATCATGAAGGCTTTCAATTAACATTTTCATTATTGAACTATATTTATATGCTATCTACAAGGGCCTCTTATGCTAGCCAAAGAAATGAGAATCGATGAATTTGTCTGGTACTCTGATTCTTTACATTGTGTCAACCTTATCAAATGTCTCAAAATTAAGTATCATATTCATGTTGTGCGTTGATCCAAAACATAAAGGAGATGCTCTTTCAATCTAATGTTTCTCCTTATCTAAGTCTTCGAGAAGAAAATCAATGTGCAGATTTTTTCGCTAAACTTTGAGCCTCCTCATATGCTGACGTCCCTCTCAACTCATATCTTTTCTGGAAACGTTTGTGATCTTCTTATAAATAATGTATGGTAAAACTAGTGTCCTTAGTGGGGAAGATAATGAATATTACGTGACTAAGTATTTTATGTTTTGAATATTGCTTTAGTGTCTCTTTGTTAATTATTTTGTCGATTAAATTGACTAGCAAAAAGATCAAGTTGACTAACTAAAAACATATCGAGGATTAAAATGAGTAATGAAATATTGTAATAAAAAAAGAGCAATAAAAAAAGTAATAAAATAAACACTTGTAAACCTAATTACAATTTTAAAATATTCAGAGACGAATGCTACTACGAGATACATTTTCAAATATTAAAGTGGTGGTTTGCCAAAAATTTCGGAAAGTCCCACCCCCCTCCCCAAATTTTTCTTTCTACTAAAAAAAAATTCCAAAAAATGTTCTCCAAATTTCTTGTAGTGTAAATTTTACTAAAATTTACATTATAAAATAACTTCGAAACGTGAGGAGTGGGAAGAGAAAGACCGAAAATTTAGAACAAATGGGTAGACCCAATGGGCTTATTTTACACCAGTCCATTTAGTAATTAATACGGTAATGTGCACCACACCGCACACAATCTTTTCCCCACCGTCCTTATCCAAATTAATCCACGTCCCATTCCCACAGTATCACATTATCAAATCATCTAACCAAAATCCCGAAACTACCCTCATCTTTTTCCATATAACCCCTCATATTCACTCTCTCTACTCACTCAACTTCAACAATGAAAGACACCGGAAAAAGCCACAAAACAAATGGAAAACCGTCGTCCGCAGCGGCGGAAACTCGGAAGGATCGGAAATCATCGTCAGGAATGAGCGGATCACCAAAGAAAGGAGGTCACGGTGGAAAGTTCACATGGATCGGACGTAGCTACTCTGATGTTCAGATCGAAGATGAGCATGTTGCTTTGGATTCTAAGGATCCGAACTTCGAAGATCGTGAAGAAATCGCCACCGTCTGATTACGGTTGTTATCGGAACTAGATCTGTAAATAGAGTTTAATTTGTGAACTGAAATGCTAGTTTAACTTTGTAATTTGAATTCAATAATGTGAATTTTGGAAAAACTGATATGAATCGTTTAAGTTCGTTTTATGTGAATCTAATTCATGTTTCTATGTGATTTTCTATAGTTCATGTATATGTGAAAGTAGATTTTGAAATTCGCATGAAATTAACGAAATTAATAAATTAATTAGTAAATTAATGAATTGAATAGAATAAACACTTAGAATAGATAAGGTTGGAGATGATTGAGTTTTAAAAGTTAATGGTGGTTGAGTTTTTGTAACTGCTAAAGCGAATCTTCAAATTCAAAGAGGTTGGGTTTGATCTGCACATCTTGTCTTCACTGATCACTCCATGACAATATTTGGTGTCATTTTACTTCACTAGATAATTAGTTTCTTGGGAAAATAGGTGTGAGTGACACAAGGTAGTATTTTCTTTTTTGTTGACAAGAAGGAACTCATAAAACAATTGTGTGAGCAACTATGTTTGCTTGCTGTTTAATGGATTTTACCTTAAAGTCAGAATTAAAGAATAACATACATTTAATCTTATAAATGATGGAACTAAACTCAAACACACTATTATGCATATAGCGAATTGCATTCGCTACATTTGTAGAATCATCGAAGTTATCGTATAGGACAACATTAGATCAAATTATATACAAACCTCAAATAGTTTTTGTATCTTCCCTTTCCCTTTTCAATAATGAGTTATCTTTGAGAGCAAGTCTTGGTTGGACATAAGTATTTGTTTACCACATTTGGTCACTCTCACACACTCACCCATATAGGGCTGTCCCTGAAATTTTGGATACCCTGTTCCACCGCTCCTCCCGAACACTCTTTGAAACCCCTCTGCACCCATACATAATAATTAGTTATATTTGAGATCAAGTCTTGGGTGGACAAAAGTCTTGAATCTTGATTTTGCCTATGTTGACCCTTTGGACACCCAACTCCTACAACTAAACTAGTGCCCCATAACACCTTGTTGCCTATGTTTACCACATTTGGTTACTCTCACACACTCACCCATATAGGGCTATCCCTGAAATTTTGGATACCCTGTTCCACCGCTCCTCCCGAACACTCTTTGAAACCCCTCTGCACCCATACATAATAATTAGTTATATTTGAGATCAAGTCTTGGGTGGACAAAAGTCTTGAATCTTGATTTTGCCTATGTTGACCCTTTGGACACCCAACTCCTACAACTAAACTAGTGCCTCATAACACCTTGTTGCATTCGTCTTTAAAGCTGACAACCGTTGCAAAACATTGTTTTCGTGCATATGAAGCTACCAAATCGTCTCTTATGCATATATGCCCATGCTTGCTAGAAAAATTTCTTGAATCATGCTTCCTTAATCTTGCCATTTGCCATTCATGTAATACTTGCGGATTACTTGAATTGATACACGAACAGGTCTTACAATATTTTTCCACACTTTCATTTATTCGATGCCAAATGCCCAAATGTACCAAAGCTGCATTACAAATTACAAATTTGTTGACTAGTAGTGTTAGAATAGGGTCCTAGAGATTAAAGAGACCCTAGTTAAACTCTTGTGCAAAATTTATCGTGGCCAGTTCGTGTATCGGTCCAAATAATCCATGGGTATCACATGAATGGTAAGAAAGTTTTTCAAGAAGGTCTTGTATTTAGGGGCAAATGTAGTACTTTAGATGTTAAAGTGCAATTTATTGTTCTTGACGAAAAATATTATAAAAAGAGAGAATGTGTAAAAAAATATTATAAAAAAATGAAAAAAAGATGATAAAATTTTGATTGTAAGATATGACACTGCTCTCTCTTTAGTAAAAACTTACACAGAAGAGAATACTTTCTCATTCAAATTGAACAATAGTATATTTTAATATTCAAATTTATTGTTCAATATTTATGTAACATACTATAACTAGGGTCTAGGGGGAAACAATGGTTAATTCAATACTATAGGAAAGTGATATTTTATGTACTGTGTTTCATGTAACATTACTGTGTTTAATTCAATAGTACAACACAACAACCAAATTAGAAGACCTATGCAAAGACAAGTCAAGTCACTCAAGTCTTTCATGTACTGTGTTTTGTTTTTTACCAATAAACATCATTTGTAACCTATCAGAATCATCGACTACTTCAACAAATGTATCAAGTACATATCTAAATAAAATGTGTATAAAAAAATTCTCATACTTATATTACCAACAGGAAAACATTCAAAAGGAAAACATTCAATACCAAGTTCACATTCATACTGCTACCGAAAAGAGTACAAATATTTATCACAAATTCACAATTAGCATGGATAAGTTAATTTAATTAAAGGTGACTTTTGGCAATTACAAAAAACAAGAACACAAATCTCAAGTGACCTTGTCACTTCTTTCTCATAACATTCATGTTTCTATTCAAAACAATGAAAAACCTTCGACTCCGCTTCCTTAATAGTGCAGAACAAACCAGGTCTCTGTAAGACGCCGCATTGACGGAATTTCATGTTGATCTTGTACATCAAATCGTTGTTAGTTATTTCATTGTTTTCTTCAATAAAATGCAAAAAAGAACGTGTAAATGCCGAACCGTGACTTCCACCACTTTTTTGATCTTCATCTGTTTGTGAGGATGTGAATATCACAATTTCAATCCATGATAAACGTTGCGGCACATCCCCTTGGTATTTTTTTCATATGATCTGATAATACCTCGGCTGCACAAGTCACAAATAAATAAAATTAATATATTTATGTTTCTATCTCCTTAGAAATCAAGGACACAATAATACGATCCTATAGAACAGATCATGTTCAGATAACGTCGTAATATATTGTGTATTAGTATTTAACAAACAGGTATGAACATCCTCTTGAGGAAATCCAAATGTTTTCACTAAGCATTCTTTCATTGTTTTGCAATTCAAGTGTGTGTAGTACATTAAAGGTCGTTGGTATTTTAAACCAACTAATAAAGCTCTTTTTCTTGGGCTGTACAAATGAATTTGATTGTTAGAGGAAAAAGAGTTGCAAAACAAAAGTATAAATATAATTTACATCGGTCGATTACCGAAGTACTATGAAGCGATCCTTGCGAACTCATAATGCTTTCACAACCTACCAAACAGGATAAACAAAAATCATAGGTAAAATTAGCACATAACTAATTGAATGGACATTAAAAATTCATAGGATAAACAAAAAATCATAGGATAAACAAATTTTTTAAAAAAATTCATCATCATAGATAGTGTGTTGATGAGGGGAGGAATAATGTTTTGAACCATCTAAAATTCAAATTTTTTTCGTTTCAACTTAAATGCATAGAAGTAACAAAACTAATAATATATAAAGGAAATAATGATGCATTATTTGGAGTTGCATTGTGGTCCTATAAATATTCAAAATTTCGTTTTTAGTCCTACAAAATAAAAATCACACTTTATCATCATGTTTGGTCCAAAGAATAGCTGATGACTTCTCGTCAAATGTAATTTTTAGAGTCTTTTGAGTCGGTTATTTAGTTTATTTTGTTCTATTTAATGATGATTTTAGAGCTTTATTTAAATAAATTCTTATTTGATCAAATAAGGTGGTGATGCTTTCATTTTCTTGATTAACCAAACTTTCTGCGTAGTTTTGCTTTGTTTAAAAAATATGGAAAATGCTAAACAGTGCCCCCGGGGCACTAGTTAAGCATATTAATATAGAAATTTTGTCTTGAAATACGTGTAGTCAATACCTCAAAAGTGTAAAAAGATGTTTTATTATCATTAATTTTTGCTTTTATTTTCTTTTTTGGCATGCTTAACAAATGCCCCCGGGGCACTGTTTAGCATGACCCAAAAAATATTTAGGCAAATTTCTCAACAAACATGTGCTATATGGGTACATGTTAAGAAACTTAAAAGTGTAAAATCTTCATTAAATAAAATGATATTTTGATTTGTAATAAATTGAATACACAAATTTTAAAGCAAAAATTATTATATAAATTTTGTTAACATGTACTCTTAAGACACATGGTAACAATCTTCTAAGAAGAAATACCACATATCTGTCAAAGTGTCAAATTTTAGGATACATCATTCTTGATGAAAAAATTTGGCAATCCTATGTTTCAATACATGTTGCAGGTTAGTACATATTTTTTTTTCTTTCAACGATTATAATTAGTTGATAGTGTAAAAAATATATTTACACTGACAGTGTTTATCAATTAAATTAGAGAAAACAGCTGCAAGTGTTTGGGGTCTAGTAGCACTTTGGCTAGCAGATGAAGAATTCTTACCTTTTGATTATTTATCCTATGCTAAGGAGCTTCAGGTATATATGCTTACATTATTAGATGATGATTTAATCAAGAGTTATAATTAGACAAAGATTATTCTCATTAAATTTGAGAGAATCAAAGATACTTGCAACATGTCAAATATTTCAATGTCAGCTTAAGTAGCACGGAGGAACAAGAAAATGAGATTTCAAATGAAGATATAAATTTGTCCCCTATGTATAAGTCCATCAAGGAGCTTGAAAAAGCAGCAACCATGATAAATGACCAGATTTGTCAAAAAAAGAAAGATAAATGACCAGAGAAAGGTACGTGTTCCGATTAAATAGTCGTTTTGATCTTTGAATGTGTATGACACTGTCAAAATAGTTCTTAGATATATCAGAATTATAAAAACATATTTATATGCGTCTTTTATTAGTCAATTTGGTGAAAATCGGACCATGTTTGTCTTTTGGGATGCTAATCAATGCATATAGTTAAATTGTTTTCCTAAAACATTTGGTTAAAATATGTGTCCGTTTAAATGTTGCTATCACCTTAGCATTATGTGATATTTCCTAAAGTAGTTGATTAAAACTTGTTTAAGAGTTCCTTAAATTTTATTTTTGGAAGAAGAAGAAGTAGAAGAAAGGTGAGTTCCTTTAAGTATGATAGAATTCTAAATACGGAAGATATGCAATTTAGTTCTTCAATTTTAAAATGTATAAGATGGTTAACAAAAATTTCTTATCATACGCGAAATGAAAATTGTTAGAATGAAGTTCTTAACCCATTATATGTAATTGAATGGACTCATATTTCCTATAACTAGAGAATCACATATGTGACACATTTTGTATTTTCTTTATTGATTCCACAAATGATAACCTTTACATAACAACGTGCCTAACAACTATCTAACTAAAATTCAAATTGAAATAAAAGATTAAGAATTATTTTGTATTTTTTTTATTGATTCCAATGATAAGCTTACATAACAACGTGCCTAACAACTACGTATCTAACTAACAAAATATGCCTAAAAGTCCACATTTAAAATAAACTAGCTGATCGGCCATTATTATTTTATCCTAAAAGATCATATAAAAAAGTTTTCGTATTTCATTGCAACGTGATTAATGATACAATGTTTCAAAAAATTTCCCCACATAATAGAGGCAGATAAAACATCAAGGAAGTAGACAAGAGACAACTGGCTTAGTATTTGTAGCAGTTCCATGGACATTATGACAAACAGCTATAACATTCTTTCCTTGTTGATTTGAGTCAATGTTGATTTCATCCAATATAATATTTTGGCATGCAGTACTCGAACTACAATCTAAATTAATAGCTATGTTGCCTTCACAAGTTCCTTCAAATCCTCGATATGTTACATCACTTATCGAAACATCTGTATCCTAAAAATTTCAACAAAATTCAACACATTTAACAATGGTATAAGTATAAAATTTTATGTAAATGATAAAATATAATAATATAAACATGTAGAATAAAATGTGTACCAGCTCCAAAGCTTTAAGATAATTTTGATCTATGATTATTGGATTCTTAACATCAACTAGAATGATTTTTTCAAAAGTAATATTTTTTGCATAACCCGAACCACCCTGCAAAGAATTGGACATTGAAAGTTTTGTCATAGTGTTGTAGTTTTATTTAAAAATAAGTACTAAAACTTTTTTAGTAGAATATATATATATATATATATATATATATATATATATATATATATATATATATATATATATAAAAGGAGTAATTCAATAATTTTTAATAAGGATGAAATTTGAAAGAAATATATATTTTTGTGGAAAATATACAAATATTTAACCATGTTAGTTGTATACTCACCGGAGCTGTCTTGATTCTTCCTCCATTTGAAGTCCCATTGAAAGTGCAATTCCGTACGTAAACATCAGAAACTTGATCATCAGGTCTTGTTTTACCAAGGCTGCCAACACTGTTAAAATTATAAAGTACACATTTTTATGAGATTTGTGAAAATATGAATACATGTATAATATGAAATTTACAATTCTAACACATCAAAATAAGTTTATGGATGTCAATAATTCGAACTTTAAACTAATAGTATATCATACTAACAACCAACAATTGTTTATAAAAACTCATTTTAATTGAAATTAAAAATAAGATTTTATTTTTAAAAAAAAAACCATTTTAAAATGTTAGTTGTCCAATATTCTAATAATGATTGTGATCTCTTGATTATAGTGTGTGTACTCTTACTATGTAATTGAGTACGTGTGTGTGTGAAATTAAGCATTAGGTCGAGATAAAAAATTTATAAACCTTATCCCATGTCCTGGTCCGCAAGTAATCCCAGTAACATTGATTAAAGAGGAGCCACCATTGATGGCAATACAATCATCACCTATTTAGAAGAAAAAATTAAGATTAAATTTACAGAAAAAATATTAATCATTTTAAGGATGATGGCTATTTCAGTATATATAATTTTTTTTTTTACCATTTTTAACATTTATTAACACTAATTGGCGTAAAAAACATTTATTTATATAATGTTCAGTTATTATTAACTTTTTTTTATAAAATAACATAAATGATTTTTTTATAACATTCAAAATAAAATATACAATGATATAAAGTTTAATTACCAGATTTTATATTGGAATCTTCTATCAAGATATTACTAGAGAAAGAAATGTCAAAGCCATCAGTGTTGGGGCTAGTAGGAGGAGAATCAATGGATATATGAGAAAATGTTGCACCAATGCATTTATTAACTGATACGTGACCTTTTGGGCTATTAGTGATCTTTATGTTACTAACACTAAGATTATTGCAAGAATGAAATTGCAAGACCTGTACCATCAATAAAAAATGTCACAGTATGCCCACAATTACTTTAAAATAACAAATTATATTAAATATGTTAAACAAATGAGTTCTTCATAGAATTTAGTAGTTATACATATGTTAAACATATAATAATAATAATAATAATAATAATAATAATAATAATAATAACATGTCATAAAAAATAATTGTCACATGTGAAAGTGAAAATTTAAATTATGTAAATTATCTTCATATCTATACCCCTGGTCGTTGACAACTACGACATTGCCACCATGTTGAACCATCTCCATCGGCTCCTCCTTGGCCATTGCCATCAATTGTGAGTCCGTCTAAATATTCAATGAAAATCAAATATCCCTCAGCTTTCCATGCTTCTTTAGGTGGTGCAACTATTTGCCCATCGAACTACAATATGAATTGCAAAATATATATAAGGGAATTTGAAATTTGTCCTCTGAATTTACAAAATCAAACTCTTATCACTTTGATAAATTATAAAATTAGTTATTATAAATTGTCTATTAACAATTATTTAATATATCTGTACTAATAGTGTAAATATCTTTTAATTAATCACAACTACTAATCAATTATTTATTATATTAAACTTTAATTATATTTACTTGAAAAATGATTTAAAATATGTTTTGTGATTGTAAATATTTGTACACTAACAATGCATCATCAATATCTTGTTTTTAATAGAACTAAATAAATAAATTTAACATATAATAAATGTATTTACATTATGAATAGTTCCAACGAATAAATTTACGCATACGATATTTTCAATATAAACTATTTTTTTAAAAAAAATAAAATTAATATATTTGTTTTGTCCATCAACATAAAACTAATATGTGTTATATCCATGTTATATTTTTGATATACCTGAATGTGAATTTTTGCAGTGCAAGGACCACTAAAGTGTATTTTTGTCACAAAGAATGATTTTTCTGCTGGTATAACTAGTGTTGACATCCCTCCCGCTTTGCATGCATTACTCCATGCACTTTCAAATGCCTACAATTCATACATATAATTAAAAATATTGTTAAGGGTAAAACAATTAATTAAATTGTAAAAATATATATATATATATAGACACGTATATACTTGTGTGTCATCAGATTTGCCATCACCAAGTGCACCATAATCCATCACATTATAAGTAGCATTTTTAGTTTCAACATTCAACCTTGTACATAGACAAGGAAAAATAAAACCAAGAATGATGACAAAAGTAATGAACCAATATTGCATGTTGTCAAAAGTGAAATTAAACACGTGAAAGATTAATTAAAATTTACAATGATGATTTTCTGGTAGTAGTATGTGGGAGTTAAATAGGAGATTGCATTTATGGAAAATATTTTATTTTGGACTTTTACTAGAGAAGAAAATTAAAGTAAATGGTCAACGTATGAAATCATTAAATATTTGTAATATTATTACTATTATTCCATTTTTTATTTTTAAAAATATTACTATTAATATTTTTATTACTATTATCAAAATATAATTGAAAATTAGACTAATCCATTAAAGGCCACCTTGATGGGGGAATCATTATTCTTTGATGGGTAAATAGACTTTTGTAAAGTAGACAAGTTTTGTTTTACTTCTTGTAATATTTTTTTATTTTGTTTACCCCTTGTAATATTACTTTTTTGGATTACCCCCCGATAATATTATTTTATTTGATTTACCCCATAAGTGATGACGTGACATGACCAATGAGAGAAGTGAGCCAAAATTCTTTAACATTACATGGGCTAAATGACGGTTATTTAAGTCAACATGAAGAGGGGGTATCGAAGATATAGAATGAGGTATAATGTTAAAAAGTGGAAGATTTTGTAACACCCCAACTCTAATTAGTAGTTGTAATATTCATTAGAGACTCTACTTAGAATATAAAATTAAAAGATAGTGAACAACAAACAAGATAAAAAAGAAAATGATGCACACTTGTGAATTCGTGATATAAATTGAGGGACAAGAAGATAATTGGGCAGCAAGTATATATGCTTATGTTGAGGAGAGATAGAGGTGGGAATAGGCTAGGCCGAGTTAGGTTTTGCCAAGTCTGAGCCTTACCTGTCAAAAAATAGATGGTCTGAGCCTGGTCTGTGGCCTATCATAGGCTTATCTTTTAGACCTGAGTCTGACCTTTTAAAAGCCTAATGTGACCTGTTTAAAAGTTTATTTCACATGAACATATTTAAATAAATAATTATATTTATTTTTAAAAATACTTATGAACTAATAAACCAACGTCCTTTTGATATTTAACATGATATTTTAGAGAATTTAACCACACACACACATACATTTCAATTCTAGTTTATAATAATACATTTATATATGTGAAAAATTAATGTAGATTAATAAACTTCAACTACTGAAAAATTTAATAAATATATAATTTAATGAAAGTACAAATTTTAATATATAAATAATAATATTTTTAATATTAATTTAAATAGGCCAGCCTAATAGGCTAATAAGACTTTTTTAATGGTCTGCAGTCTAAATAGGCTTATACAAAAGCCTTGTCCTGCTCTATTTAAAGAAATAGGTTGGCCTGGCCTGAGCCAATATAGGCTAGGTTTTAAGGCTTCGTAGGCTAGCCTGACCTATTCCTACCTCTAAGGAGAGATAACAAAATCTAGTTTATTTTCCTTTTCTTTGTATCTACACACCCACCGGCCACCGTGTAACACCCTAAATCTTCGATTCTTTATTTGTAAAAGACAAGTAAGTAATTATTTTCTCAAAAAGGGCGTCACACATCTTTTAAAGTCATTGTTCTTAATTGTTAGAACTAAAATAGAGCTCTCCATTTTATAGTACTAAAATGGATCCCACGTGTACACATCACAAATATATAATTTTTTAATAGTAGTATCTAATAGGTACTCAATTCCTCCAATCCAACATCTCTTAAAAAAATTCAAAATAGGTCCCACCAATAACATATTTCACCAATAACTATACAAAACTATAAATGGGTCCCACAAAAATATTTTAGGTACCATTTCTTATTGTAGCACTAGTACCTATTAGGTACTCATTTGTGTTTTGCTCCAATGGGGGTACCTATTAGGTACCAATTCTTAAAAAATAAGTACCCACCATTTAAACATGCCTAAGTAGGCATGGCAATGGGGCGGGTCGGGGACGGATTTTGTCATCCCCAAACCCAAACCCATTAAAATTCGGGTATCCCCAAACCCGTCCCAATTCTTAACGGGGATGAAAACTAAAACCCCAAACCCATACCTAACGGGGTTCGGGTATCCCCGTGGGGTTCGGGTATTCCCCATTTCGCTCTATCTCCGTATGAATTTGAGTTGTACTTGTTGTTTTTTTTATCAAAAAAAATAGAAAATTATTTTGTTTCAACAATATTTATATATAGAAAATAAATTGATTAATACTCAACTTAAAAATATGAATGTAATAGTTTTAAAAAAAATAAAATATGAATGCAATTTAGAGTTTGTTTAAGGGTTTTTAAGTTATAAATAGTAAAATGTAATTCGATATAAGCGGGGCGGGTTCGGGGACGGATTCGGGGTGGATATCAATATTCCCATTACCCGCCCCAACCCCAATTTTTAAAATTGGAGAAAACCCAAACCCGAACCCAAACCCAGTCAACTCGAGTTTTTCTCCGTCAAAATTAAGGCCGGGGCGAGCGGGTACCCACGAGTATGAGTTATTTTGCCATGCCTATGCCTAAGCAATATAAAGCACATTAAAGCATATAAAAGCAGTGGAATTTATTAACTCTAAAATAAAAACTTTAATTAAGATATCTATTGATTCCATTAAAATTATAATAAACAGGTAGTTCAAAATCAGTTTCATGAAACATCAAGCTAAAGACGCCCCATTTCTAGTGTTACGAAGTCAGAGTTAAAATAAAGTTTGCAGGATAGCAGTAGTAACAACAAGTAAAAGCGAACGACGCATAAACAGACAAATAAGAAAGCACATCATCGTGGCACGATAGGAATGCATCGTGCCACAATTACTCACATGAAATTTGTTTCAAATTTATCTCCTTGCATCGTATACGATGATTTATGCTGAAAATCTTTATTTTTCGTCTTTTTCTTTTTGTATTGGTTTTTTACTTTTGTTCAACTGGTATGTAGCTTTTGTCTCATTGATTTTCTTGAGTATTTTGCATGCTTTCGGTCTTGCAACTTATTAAAACTATTAAAAATTACATAAAACAATTGTAAATACATGTTAAAAACATCATATGATTTTCTGTCATCAGATAAAAAATAAATATTAGTGGTCAAAAGAAATAGTTTCAAATTTTGGTCCTTCATTTTATGTGTTTAAGTTTTAATAACTTATCACTTAGATTATTTTTAAAAATAAATAGTTTTAAATTCTCCTCGTAAGCATAACTCAATTGGTTGGTATGTTGCATTTTATATGCAAGGTTGGACTTTGAATCACACATTTATTCACCTTATGAGGTAAATTTCTATCAATTAGGGCATTATTGTAACAACCGTGACCCCCTTTTCTACGTATATAGTAGTCATTTCTGGCACTGTATCTCACGATCTTCTCTGCTCATTTTTAGTGAAGTTTTTGCCTTCTGTAGAAATTGAACTATGTAGGTTCAAATACATGTTCAATAAATTTTCACTACCCTGGTGCTGTATTTTTTTTGTTTTTCTTAATATTTGTGTCTAAAAATTCATAATTAATTTATTTGTTGATAAAAAATTGAGCACGATATATTTAGTTTATTATGATAGAAATTTCTCATACAAATTTTAATTTTTTTAATAAAGAATAAAAACTTCATCTTCTATTATTTATTTATTTATTGAAAAATTTGGACAATAAAGAGAAAGTTAGTTTATTTTAGTTAGTTTGAAAAAAGTTAGAGCGAAAATCAGAAAAAAGTGATTCTGTTGTCTCGAATCAAATGAAGCAAAGTCACTGTTTCATTTTTCAATAACCAAGACATTTTTCTTACAATAAAACTCACTTATTTTCATAACAAAACATCATCAATTAAAAACTCAAACGGAACATGCATCTCCCTTAACAGTCAAATAAGAAAATAGAATGTGTCAATGAGTACTTTGAGAATTCGTAAGATAAGGCTTAACCATTTTTGCTGATTAGTCATTACAAATGGAGAGGGCAGCCATGCTAGATCTTAAGAGATACTGATCTAATTTCTAAACCCCAACGCTATTAGGTTTGATGCGTCGATATAAATGGTGAATGACTTGATAGCATAAATCTGATAGCAAGTGGTCCAACATATTTTAAAGGAAGCTTGATACCATCTAAAAATTTGATTTGAGCTCTCAACCCTACAAGACTGACTTGTAAAGTAATGATTATCTCTACTTATAAAAGAAATGTCTACTATAAAATTAGAAGGGGTGTTAGTTGTTAGTGTTATTTGAAAAGAACTTAGGAGAGGTTAACATAATTTTTATTTTACCTTATACTATATATATATATATATATATATATATATATATATATATATATATATATATATATATATATATATTTATTTATTTATTTTTATTTGAAACAATATTGAATAATTACTGCAATAATTTATCATTTTTACTACTATTTAATTATGTCATTTGTTTACTTTTTTAAGAAATATTTTCTATGTAGCCTCATGTCATTTTTTTATTATTATTTTTATTGTACCGTTAACTTAAAACTTAGAGGCCCACATTGTCCAAAGCCTCAAACTGAAAAAATAAGCCCATTAGATTATTTTGATATTTAAGTATTGTAACCCAACATCAACAATACAACGCCGCCGAGTTTCACACACACATTAGTTTCTAGGTTATTTTGATATGTAACCCTACATCAACATTACAACGCCGCCGAACTTCACACTTTAGATTCTAGGTTACTTTGAATTTAAGTATGTAACCCTACATCAACAATATAAGGCCGCCGAGCTTCACACTTTAGTTTCCCTTCTATCTTCTTCATAGTGGCAGCTATCTCCTTTTTGGAACATATGATATTTTCATAATGAAACAAACCATCTTGCAAGACGACCAAAATCCAAATCCTCTGATGGTAAGTTAGAAGATTTATCTATCAGGCATTTAGAAGATTAGCTCAGTTCATCTACATTGGTTCAGATTATAAAATCATGTCATGATGTTAAATTTGATATTTATGCTTGAATAAGCATGCTTCTAATGGTAATTGTTTCAATTTTATGAGTGATCTTTATGTTTATTGTCCTTGCTAATTGTTAGTCTTCATGTCATGTGTGTGTTCTCTAGCACATTATCCAAGGAAATGAATAATCATGATGTTAAGTTTGAGAAACATATTATTTAGCTATTTAAGAGCTTATATGTTTTTGCTATTTTAATTTTCTCTCATTCTTGTGCTGCTATCATTCCAGTGTCCTGAAAAATCCCATGTCATAAATAAGCATAAGATACTTCACGAGGAGATATTGAGGTTTGGGAGCTTATATGTTTTTGCTTTGTTAACTTTATTCTTATCTTATTTGGCTAATTTTGCTTTATTAGAACTTGCTCAAATTGACGGTTAGAGATGGGAATTATGGAGGTGATGACATGTCTAGTCACTCACATGGTGTGCCTAAGGTTTGGAGGGTGTATGCGACGAAAATTAAGAGAGATAAGGGCGAGCTGGCAAGTGAAGGACAAAATGTACGGGTTCATTTTGTGTATATGGGGAAAGCTTGTTAGAGAGGAGGCACTCATGGATATTCTGTTGGTTGAGAGGAAACAATAGATTCTCTCTGAACTAACTCGGAGAGAATCTATTATTTCCTCTGAACTAACAGAATATCCAAGAATGATTCCTCCATAACAAACCTTCCTCACACATATATATACGAAATAGACCGACACATTTCATCCTTTACTTGCGAACTCACCGTTATCACTCTTATTAGTTTTCCTCCCACACACCTTTCAAACCTTAGGTGCACTATGTGACTAACTCTTAAGTGGGTTTTGAATATTTGAATTTTCTCGTTACTCAATTTACATGAATGATTTTATTTCAAAAGTATTGTGTTGCTTGTGAGTTTAGCTCTCATTTATTGCCACTTGCCATTCAATTTCGACTTACATGATTAGACATCAAACTTGCATTGGTTCAAGTTTTTCATTCTATGGATATATTATTGTGACGATAAGTGAAATATTTTAGTATTTATTAAATATGAAATAATCTAAAGATGGAAAGTGCAAAGAATAATGCAAAGAAAAGTTTTCTTCGGAATAAGAATAATAATAGGTAGGAGAATACATGAAATGTTTATAATTGATTAAAGTATTGTCCACTTAATTTTTAGCCTATACATTACTGTAAAATGTTATAAGAAGTTTTGTAATTTAGATATCACAACAAAAAACAAAATAGAGTGTAACAAATTAAGTTTATTAATCAATAGTTCAGCTTTTTCCTTAAACATTTTATTTCTTCATACAAGTTTATTGTTCTAGCTACGTTATTTCGTGTTCCACTACAGTTTCCCACTAAAGTAAAGCACGAAATAACGTAGCTAGAACAATAAATTTGTATGAAGAAATAAAATGTCTAAGGAGAAAGCTGAACTTCTGATTAATAAACTCACTTTGTTACATTCTATTTTATTTTTTGTTGTGATATCTAAATTACAAAATTTTTGAACATTTTATAGTAACATACATGTCTAAAATTGAGTGAACAATACTTCAAACAATTATAAACCCCTCACACACTCTTCTTCCTAATATTATTACACAGTAAAATTTTCTTTGCACTTTTCATCGTTAGATTATTCCATATTTAGTTAACACTAAATATTTCATTTATACTCATGTACTCTTTCTTTGCACTTTTCACTTATTCTATTAAGTTTAGTAGCTCATGGTGATCTTGAGTTGGAACAACTAAACGTGAAGACAACATTCTTACATGGAGACTTAGATGTGGAAATGTATCAACCCGGGGGCTACAAGGTTGAGGGAAAAGAGAATCTGGTATGTTGCTTGAGAAAATCACTTTGTAGGTTGAAACAATCTCATAGTTAGTGGTACAAGCGATTTGATTCTTTTATAATAAAACAAGGTTTCTCTAGAAGTAGTTATGGCAGATGTGTCTATATTTAGAAGCTTCATGGAGGTGATTATATCTATCTATTATTGTATGTCAATTACATGCTTATTGCTTCAAAAAGCAAGGTGGAGATAGATAAGCTGAAGTCTAAACTTGGTAAAGAGTTTGAGGCGAAGAATTTGGGTGCAACAAAGAAAATATTGGGTATGAAGATTATAAGAGAGCGGACTAACCGAAAACTATTCTTGAGTCAAGGCTATTTAGAGTGGGTTGTTGAAAGGTGCTAAGTCGGTGGTTACCAGAGGCGGAACTAGGGGGTGGCTGGTGGTGGCCGCGGCCACCCCCGAAAAATAAGAAATTACTAGAATACCTATAGTATTTTTTAAAAAAAAAAAATACAAAACTATATAATATATAGTTGTTTGTGAGAAGCAACATAAAGTCCGAAGGTTAGCTGAAATGGTTGGTGTATGCGCCTCTTATCCTAGAGGTTTTGGGTTCAAATCTTAGTGGGGCATTTTTAAGCTTATTTTAGTAATTAAAGGATATTTTACTTAAAAACTAAACTTCATAGGTATTTATCAATACAAAAAATATACACAATATTTTTTCTTCTTTCTTCTAAAAATGCACAATTATTTTTTAATAATCAATTTTGCGGGATTGTTTGTTCAAAGTCAATTATTGATTTTTTCTTAAAAAACTAATTTTCATGAATCATATGTATTTAATAATAAAAAAATGCACAATTTCTTTTTTCTTTCTTCTAAAAACACACAACTATTTTATAATAATCAACTTTGTGGGAGTATTTATCAAAAGTCAATTATTGATTATTTCAAACCTAGCACGCATAGAATATTATTTTAACCCATAAAAAAGTAAAGTATTATTTTAAAGTCTGTAATTTGTTTTATTAATAATTAATTTTTTATATACACGGTATAATTTTCTTATTTAATTAATATACTTGTTTTAGCGGCCCCCTCGAAAAAAAAATTCTGGTTCCGCCACTGGTGGTTACTCCATTACCTGATCCACATTTTAGGCTTTTTGGTAATCAGTCTACCACTACAGTAGAAGTTAAGGCAAACATAAAAAATGTACTGTATGTGCAGTTGGCAGTTTGATGTACGATATGGTGTGTACACGTCCGAATATTCTCAGGCAGTAAGTATTGTTAGTAGCAATGATGTACGGACTCTAAAACAAATACTATGACACGACACAGACACTCTAACACCGCTATTGTAAAAAATAATATATGCAAGGTCATATATACAATATCTAACTCTAAATATACTTTTCACTTTCAGCGCCTATTAACTTGATTATCAAGAGTATAAATATGTACTACGTACCTTCTCCTTCACATCGTAGTTCTACCATCAATTAACATCCACCAATATTTCATACTCAATGAGTCATTGTCATCCTATCATACATATTTGAGAGGTTCAACCCCAGTAGTAGAGGCTATCATCAATGTGACTAAATATTGAATTTTGATTGTAAGACATGATTAATTTTTATTGAGGGAACTTATGAAGAAAAAAAATACATTCATTATTCCATATAAATACTACCGTGGATGTAAGAATTTCATGGTATATAAGATTATTTTTTATCAAGTACTAGCTAGTGGTCAGAAATTTCAGCTTATTATAAAATTATAAAATGACGAATTTCACGATAAATATTTAATATGATCAATGTTATTTGCACACAACTTTTTCCTATACCGTATGGGACAATATGTGATACAAGCAATTGGGCTCTTGCACGGTAATTGAAAGAGATTACAAATTGTCGAAAAATCACCACCAACCGTATAAAAATACGTTGTAGTTGTCATTTTTTTGTTCTTTTATAATCATTTAATTTTTTTTGTCAAGTTTTTATAATCATTTCTAATCTACTAACATAGTATAAGACGGCAATTATACCTTAACTAACGCGAATCTGTTTTATGCCATCAAAAAAGTAATCCCAAATTGACAAATATATCAGCACAACTGACTACCAATTTTATTTTTTTGACTAATACAAATATTATTGATAGGTTTTAAATTTTATTTTAAGTTCAAATAAAAAAATTTATAGTTGTATAAATTTCAATCACCAGTTTTTTATTTTTACTTATCGATTATCTGTGGTAGTTTCCATGAAACGTGGAACCCATTTTCTGGGCGTGTATTATTGTTTGATAGCAATAGCATAATTATAGAGATAAATGAGTAGGAGCTAGCTAGGTACTCTTTAGTACTTATTGGTCTACTTTGACAATCACATGCCGTATAAGGTTTAGGTGTAGGGGACCATAGTGAATTTTTTTCTAAAATTCTAAACATTAAAAAATAATAGAGGATGAAAATTGCAAACTAAAAGAACCAACATTATAACATTATATCTTAATTAAGACTCAAATACTAATATTATATGAATTATTTCGAACAAAACTCAGATTATAGACAGTGGCGTGAACCCTCTTGTTAATAATAAAAAAAACTCAATAAATAAGTAAAATAATTTCTAAAATTGTCAAGAAAACTGAATCTGTAAAGTACTTTTATATGATGTTTAAATCACTATAAGTTTAAAGTGAAAATTAAATTAAAATAAAATATGTGAACTATTGTGAACAAAACCCGAATGGTGAAAAAATCGAATCATTTTTTAAATGGATAAAGCGTAGTTGAATTTTGAGATGGAGTTGATATTGGACTTGACCCCACCTAAAGGTACAGTCAGAAAATATGAACATAAATATATAGAGAATGAGTGGTACAATATACATAAGAGTATTTACTACTATCGTGGAGCATGATATATTCATTGAAATGAAGATGAAATTTATGTGGATTAATTTGAAGACAACAAAGTTCTCACAACTTGAACACATCTTTTGTGTTGTGTGCCCTCTTAGCCGGAAAAACTCTAGTTGTTTTTTTTTTTTTTTTTTTGAATAAATAGACAAAACACTATTTTGTTTTCATTTTCATTATAGTTATCTTTTATGATCCATCATTGGTCTCTTCTTCATAGTGCATAAGAGAGTTGTTCTTGTCATTATAGAATCTGTTTCCTTACTAGCATTCATTATCGTTTTCAAGGGGACGAAAATTAACCATTTCTTGTTGCCTTTTGGGATTGGAATAACATGGAAAGATTCTATTTTGAAAAAAATATTTAGAATTTGTAAAAAATAAAAATAATAATTGTGAGGAGTACTACTATTTTGGTCAAATGTTCCATTTTCATGCACACTTTGTTTCTTCCATTTTCATTATTTTTTGGACATCAATCAATAGTCTATGGATAGGATGAATAATAATTTGGGTACAATATGGATAGGGTTTCTATTGACAACTTCTTTACCATAAAATTTAGTTGGATACAACATTATCCAACAACCTCATCATTATTTTTTTTTAATAGTAGAAATTTAGAATGGTGAAATAGTGATCATTCAGTGAAAATCTTATAAGATTTCTAAGACTAAAAAATACATACAAAAAAGTTTATATTTAAGAACTATGTCAAATTTTTTAATATCAAACTAAGAACCTATGTCATACTCAGGGGCGGAGCCACTTGTGGGCCAAGCAGGGCCATGGCCCGCCCCAAGTTTCAAAAACATAATTTTATAGGTATATACATATATTTTTTGTTCAATAAGATATATATTATATATCAGGCATTGCAATATAATAACATATAACATGTAGTGGCACAGTGGCAATGGAGCACGCTTGTTGTACAAAGGGAACGAGTTCGAACCTCCACTGCCTATATCTTTTACCATTTTAATCTATTTTAAACAAAATACATTCAAAAACAAAAAAGAGATGGATGTTATCCATGAAATGCACACCTATAATACATCATACATGTATTGCAACCAAATTTTTCTTTCGAATTTTTATGGGATGTATTAAGATATAATCACTTAATCTGAATTATTGGATACACTCTTCGACGATTTCGTCTCCCAGCTATTCGTGTCATGTAGTTTTACTTATTAAAAAAAAGCAAATGATATATTTTTTTTAAAACATATATATTTATATTATAAATAAGAGTATAAAACCTTATATAAAATATAAAAAAATTATAGTCCTTCTAAACAATAATTCTAACTCTGAGACGAGTCATCACGGCCCTCCCCAACATTTTATGGTTGCTCCGCCACTGGTCATACTACTCACACTTTTCATCACTAGACTAAATTTGGCGGTTTATTATCTGTCAAACTTTATCACACCTAATTAACTTTGTGTTATCTTAATTTATATAATGTTATTGATAAATACCCATCAAGAAAATCAACATTTGTATGAGCAAAATAAAATTATCTTATATATGTTTCTTTATCCGCATTGAGCAAAGTAAAATTATTTTATTCTCGAGTTTTAAAAATATAAATAGATTTTTTGTAATAAAAATAATATAGTTATACATAAGTTTTTTTTTGTCTTTTTATATGAAATTTTGACCAATTTTCAAATGTATTAATTAGACATGTAATTTCTCTTATGAATTTATTAATTGTAAGAGAAAATATTAAAAATAAGTAAGTTAGTAGAATTAAGAGAAATTAAATAAGTATGTATAAATAAATTTACATTTATAAGAATATTAAATAAAAATAACTATTTAGTTAAAAAAAAAAAAATAACTATTTACAATATGTTTGTTTGGTCTTGCTGATTTGTGTCTTTTTTGTTTTTTTTTTATAAAATCCGAAAAAAGTATATTTGAATTTTTAATATATAAAAATGACGGGAAAATATTTGATTTTTTTTTGGGGTCAGAGTATTTGATTTTTTATTTATTATAATGTGTATCGTCACTCAACATCTTACTTTTCTAGTAATTCTTTTTTATTGTAGCATAAATAATGTATGTCAAATTTCCTAATCACTCCATATATAACAAACACTTGTTATTGTGGTTTTTTGCATGATTTGATTGTGTGTGTGGTGATTTCTTAATTATTTATCTTTTTCTTTTCTAAAAAAATTATGAATATTCGATATGAGTGAATATCCTAGGACTTCAGTCAAGTGGGGTATAGTGCATGTGTCACCTTGCATCCTACATTACCATGCACGTGTTTCTTTTACTTTTTTGTATCGGTTTATTTGATTTTACTCATCTTTTAGCAATTATTTAGTTTTGGGGAATTTTAATATATTCTTTTATAATTTAAGGACATTTATCGTTTAACTAATGAGAACAAATTATTTTTATATGGTTTTTACAAGTTTGTTAAAATTAGTTGAGGAAACCATATACAAATCTATTTATTTGGGTTATTCTTACTGATTAAGGGTAAATGTCCTCAAATTATAAAAGAGTAAATATGTAGTCACTTTTAATTTTTTATAAGAGCAATTTGTTTAAATGTGTTATTAATCCAAACAAACTTTTAATGATTTTAACGCAATGTAGTTTAAATGAGCGAACAATTTTATTTAGTGTTATTAATTTACTATGAACTCAATATATCAATTTTATTAAGTTTCAATATAGTTTGTAGAAAAGGGATAATATTTATTGAGTAGAAAATAAAAGAGTATTTTGATATTGTAATTTGGTATACAAAAATGGTAAATAGGTATTTACGCCCTACAAAGTAGACGACTTTTGTTTTATCCCCTGTAATTTATTGTTTTAGATTATCCCTTGTAATATTTTTTCTTTGCAGTGTATTTTACCCCTCTGTATTGAAAAAAAAAGGCATCAAGATAAAATACACTAAAAAAAATTACAAGGATAATCTAAAAAAAATAAATTACACAGAATAAAATAAAACTTGCTTACTTTATTAGGGGTAAAAGCCTATTTATCCTAAAAAAAAATTGTTCTTTTTAGTTTTTGTTTACTCTTTTATCTCCTTATATGCTTATTTTTCACCTAATTGTAGTATCTTAAATATAAGCTACCTTCACAAATTTGTACACAGGGCCGGTCCCGAGATTTTGGAGGCCCGGGGCAAATAATAAAAATGGACCTCTAATAAAAAAAATTATTTTAAAAAAAATAGAACATCATTTATTTCAATTTTAAATAGTATCAACAACATCAAAAGATAGTTATTTATCCGTGTAACTAACATAAAGAAAATGTCATTCCACAATGTTGAAATTGAACCGGTAAATAAAAAATTAAGCGATATATCATTAAAAATGAACCAATAATTTTTAAAAAGAGTAATCTTTTATTTAAAATGTAAACAACATCAATAGTGTAAAAAAATAATCACTTTCAAATCAATAATAACAAAATACACCTTCAAGCTAATATCATTAAAAATTGATAGTATTTCTAATAAAAATTGCAACTTAATTTTAGAAATTAATTCTTCATTTTCAAAGAAATAATAAAATGTAGTTTTTTTTTAAATAAAATAAAATAGTGAAGTTATTTATAAGTTTTTTTTTTACAATAAACTATTTATAAGTTTTTTTTTAAGAGAATTTATAAGTTATAGAAGAAAAAAAAAACATTATTTTATAAAAAGAAACACAATTTTGAAATAATTTATGTAGTGTTTCAATTTTCAATTATTTGTTGGTTGTAGTGTGTTCATTCCCTTCATCACTATTTCTTTGATTGTTCTGTTCTCTTAAAATAAGAGAAAACCAAAAAATACCACTACTGTGACTCGAACCCACATCAACATGGAACCAGTAACCTGGCGCAGACCACTGCGCCAGTGTGAATTCCTTGTGATATTTTATCTTCAAATACTATTTAACCTATTTTTGATATGATGGACATGAAAAAAAAAAGTGAGGCCCCATAAATTTTGAGTCCCTGGGCTATGGGCCTGCTTGCCCTGCCTCAGGGCCGGCCCTGTTTGTACATATATATATATTAATCACTTTTTCTTACAAAAATGATCATATTAAATTTACCCTTTAGTTTCTACGAGCTTAGTTCAATTTGTAGAGATATCGCATTTTATATGCAGGAGTTGTAGTTCGAACATCGAACATCCCACTTATCAATTATAAAAGTGAAATCTCAAGTCACTGGGTTACTTAAAAAAAAAAAATTTATCCTTGAAAAACATAAATATCTTTCTCACTTTTATAAGTAGTAGGAAAATGATAGCAGTGTCCCTAACACTAGTAGTTAAACATATTAATAAGAAAATTTTCATCTTGAAATTTATGCATTCGATATCTTAAAAATATAAAAAAATTATCTTCTTAATATTAAATTTGGCTTTGATTTCATTTTTTGGTATATTTAATAAGTATTTTGGTCAAGATCACGGTTTAACATTACTCTAAGTATTAATAATTAGGCTGATTAAATTACACCTTTGGTGATGTACCCAAAAAATAAATTACACCTTTGGTGTTAATTTTAAATTTCATTTTGGTCCCTAATTTTCTTTTGTTTAATTTCTCTAAGTTACCATTTTTATAATTTGGTCATTTAAGTTTTTTCGCTTCATTTTGATTCCTTAATTAAGTTATGAATGTTGTTATACATGTATTTTGATTCTTTATTAAGATATAAACTTTAATCATGTAATTTCATTTTTATTTTTATTTTGAAACAGTTATTTCATCTATTATAGACCAAAATATCTTAATATTTATAATTTAATATACGAAAATGTTCAACATTCATATCTTAAGAGAGCAAAATGATACAAAAATAACTTAATAGCCAAATTAGAAAGTATTTATAATTTATGGCATCAAAATAAAAAAAATTAAAAAAATAAATAACTTAATAGCCAAATTAGAAAGTATTTATAATTTATTGCATCAAAATAAAAATAAATAAAAACTTAGGAACTAAAATGAAGTCTAAAATTAACTTAAGGATCAAGATTATAATTTAGCCTAAAATAAATATGTAAAACTAACACATATTCAGACAAATTTACCATTTTAACAATTTTCTTAATATCTATAATTTTAAAGAGTTTGATATAATAAAGAAATGAAAGAGTATAATCTACAATTTTCTCTCAATCCAATGTAAGGAGAGACAAGAAAACAGAAGAATAACTATTCTCTCAACCCAATAAATTGGAAATGGATTCTCTCTATTTCCCCTCGTATTTCTTGATATATGTTTTATCATCTTCACCTATAAAATTCATATTTTATTAATTAATACTTTTTCTCCATAATTTTAAATGGATGAAAGAGATTTTATAGACTATGACTTTGTTTATGTAAAACAGCTTACACAAGTAAATAAAATTTTATGTATTATAGATTATGCAAGTAAATAAGATTTTATGTATTACTATATGTTTTTCAAGATAGTTTATGAGAAAACAAATTATAAAAATATAATTTTTATCAAATTTGGATCATCTTGTTCACCAAACTCTCTCTACATGATGTCTCTTCTAACTATCTATCTATCTCTTAAATTAATTCTCTCTTCATTAAAAATTAATAAAACAATAGAGATAGGAGAGAGAGTGAAATTAAAAGAGAGATATATAGAGTTAGGACTTAAAAGAAAGATGTAGAGAATAAGTGAAAAAGATGATCCAATTTAATTTTTATCGGTAAAAATTTATGAATTAATACAAAAGTTTATTTATTTGCATTTTCCATTATATCTTTCATCAAATCTCTCAATTTCTTTTCCTTTTTAACCTGGTTAAAGGGGGTGTGAAAAATGAAACCTTTATTCCTCATGGAAGGCCTTGTTGGGTCAGAAGTGGTGGGGGGCCTTCTAAAACACATGCGTCTCCTCTCAATTTGGATTTTGTAGGGCCATACCTTACATGACTTATTCCATCAATGATATTAAGTTTTAACCTTTTAAAAATAAAAAATATCTGTTAATTCACAGTAATTCAATTGGTAAAAATATTATATTTTATATATAAAAGTTGATATTAAAATCCGAACATTCCATAGTCCACATATTCAACTTATGAATGAATTCTAATTATAAGATAATCCGACAAAAAAAGAAAAAAAGTTTTATCATAAAAGTAAATTAAAATCACATTAAGATTCAACTGCAAATAATTCGGTTAAAATGTTACGCCACGTATTATACCAAAAGAAGAATTGTTATTCAAACTTTTAGACTATGTACCTGCTTAATATATTATATTTTTTATCTTAAATGAAGTGGTAATTCATCAAAATTAAACTCACACACAATTGTGAGGTCTCGGATTCGAATCCGGATCACGACGTTCGCCCTATTAATTTCGACATTTGTCATTTGAGCTAAAACTTCTAAACAATTTTATTTAATAAAACTTCAACGTTAAGTATTGTATATACAACTAAATTGGTACGTAGGCGTCTGAGCTCAAATTCGATATTTTTTACTTTTTCGCAGTTAAGGTGTGTATAGCTCTACTAATCTATTTAAAAAGAAAAATAAATGTACTAATTTTCATATCCTTGGAGCTTTCTCTATGTTTTGGCCAAGACACACACGCATCCATGTATGTACTATGTAGTGTTGTTTTATATTGATTGATTGATGATGGTGTAGTATGAGATCAGAAATGAAATCTCACTATGCAAATTCGTTAAAACACACATTTATGGGTTGAGTTATCATGCATAAGGAATATCCTTATGTATCGTGCATAAATAAATCTCTACCATGCATGCTTTAGTGCATTTGATTGATCAAAAAATTTAATTGATCAAAAAAGCATTGGATGGTGGAGATTTGTTTATGCACCATGCATAAGGATATTCCTTAGGCATAATAACTTTAGCCCACATTTATTATAGCTTTGAAAACTTTTATATACACAATTATTACCTTTTGAGAATAACTTTGAAAACATTTATTCACATGTGATAAGTTATTTTTATAACTTTATTTTGATTGGTAAAAGAAAGGTTTTTTTTTTTTTTTTTTGATTGAATGGTAAAGGAAAGCTTTATCTAACTTAATATTTCCTCCCAAAGAAAACGAATAAAAATTTGTATCTAAATAACTAATAGGCTAACTTGAAATAAATTCTTGAAGATAAATGTTAAAAACAAGACAATAACCAATATATATCCTTTATCCACCCATGTAGCTAAAAGAAAAGGTGGAAAAAATATAATGGTAGTAATTCACATTTATCTTTCAATATAAAAAAATTACAAAAAAAGAAAAAAATCAAAATATTACACCATCACTAAATAAAATTAACATTAAGCACTTTCCAAACCACTAATCAATGGATCTTTTTGTCCGTCTGATCCATTCTCCACCGCATCAAACGATGTTAATAGTTGCGCCCGACGCGCCTGTTGTTCCCAATCAGTGGTCCCAACAATATATAACATTAGGCCCGCACAACAAACCTGGGCTGATAAAAGACCCAACCAAAGTCCACAAAATCCAAAATTGAACCAAAAAGCAAGCCCAACCGCTACCGGCATTCCCACCATATAAAAAGCACTCAAATTAACATTTGCTGCAACTTTCGGCCGCGCCGTCCCTCTAACAACACCACAACCAACCGTCTGCGGACAGTTTCCGAGCTCACACAAACCTAAAATTGGCAATGCCGTCGCTGTTAACCGTAGAATCTCATCATCTCCGGTAAACATCTTTCCCCACTGCCGTCTCATCATCATAGTAAAAATCACCGCAATAAATCCTATAACGGCTGCAAAAAACATTGCAATCACTGCTGAAGCTCTCGCGTTCCTCGGACAATTCGCTCCCAACGCGTTTCCAACACGCGTTGAAACAGCAAGTCCGAGAGATGAAGGAAAAACATAAATCAAAGAAGTCGTTTGAATTAAAATTCCCATAGATGCCACCGTGGCGGTGGGGTCCACCAAAAAACCACACAAAACTATCACAATCTCATACCACCACCATTCCAAACAAACAGAAACACAACTCGGCGCGGCTAACTTAATCAAAGGCTCCCAGCCGGTAAAACATTCTCGACTGGGAGCATTCCATGTGGCAATGTGGACCCCACTTATCCAAAGATAAAGAATCAAAACTACTAGGACTGAAAAATTAGAAGCAGCAGAAGCTATAGCTATGCCAGATATCCCTCTCTTGAGAAGTAAAAAATTGAATGGTAAATGTAAAAAAGTTCCGACGAGCGACGCTAACGTCACCGGGTAGGTGATGGATTGAGCACGAAGATAGATCCTAATTGGTTGAAGAAAAGAATTAGTTACAAGATCAGGTAAAAGAAAAATAAGAAAAGTTTGTGACATTTGGGTGATTTTATCATCTTGATGTAAAAAATGAAAGATTCTAGACATTTTAAACCATAGAAATGAAATGGGTAAGGAACATGATAAGAGGAAGATTATGCACCGTTGAAGTGTTAATGATAGAAGTTTTGGACGGTTAGCACCAAAAGCTTGAGAACAAAGAGGTTCCATTCCTAAAGATAAACCGGAAAGAACAGAATAACCGGTTATGTTTGCAAAAGCAATAGCTAATGAACCTGATGCGAGTTCCACGTCACCAAGTTTACCGAGGAACATCATAGATATGATGGAACGCGCGTAGAAGATTAGTGCTGTTAGTGCTGTTGGTAAAGCTAGTGATAAAAGGGATTTTGTTTCGGTAATTATCATATCTCTTTGGTTTAAACTTGTTTTGGAAATTAATGGGTCGTTTAAGGTTGTTGTTTTGATCTTTGATTCACACATGTTGTTGTTGTTTTTGATGTAAACTATGTTTGATTTGAGGAGAATAAGGTTTATGAAGAATGAATAAATGAATGAAAATGTAGTGTGTTTTTTTTGTATGTATTGTATGGTGTGTGTAAAAATGAAACTTGAGAGAAGAGAAGAGATACTCTCGTAAAGAGCACTCTGAGTTTTTATGGTGATGGAAGAATTTAGTGAGAGAATGGTATTGAGTTTGAGGAGGATGGGTTGTGTCTGGGTGAGTATAAATAGAGGGTTTGAAATTAAGCGTGCGTGGTTTTTCCGTTTAAAATAAGCGTTTTTGTAGAAGTACTTTTTTCTTTTTTAGTTAAATGGGGTGGCTTTGTGCTTGTATTATATAAGTTGTATTGCTTTAGATAGAGAGAGGGAATAAATCAAAGGTTGACATATAAACTATAAAGTCAATTTTTTAGATTCATATGTAGTACTAGTTTTATGCTTATGCATTAGTGTGTTTTTTAGTTTAAGGAAGTATGAATGGTGACCAATAAAGATTAATTGGTAAGAGATTTGAGTTGTTAAAAGTTGAGATAAAAGAATTATTTTAGAGTTAAAAACGTTTAGATGAGATGATACATATCTCTTATATTTCAATTAAGATTGTGGATTTAATATTGTTGGTGTGATTAATTTTTACCGTTGTGCATAGAAAATAGAAAAAATATAAATCTTGATAAATCTATGCCTTAATGATGAAATTCCTTACCAAGCAAAATATTTGGTATGATCACAAGATTTATGTATACCATATTTAAGCACATATACAAAAGGGAAAAAAAAGGAAGCTAAATGTAGAAAGAATTTATTTTTTTTGTGGTGGCTAAATTTATTATTTTTTGTTTTAAATAAATTGTGACTACCCAAATAATTCTCTCTTATCAACTTATCACAATCTCTCCATGTACTTCATCAAATTTCTTGTTTTTTACCCCAAACTTATATCAAGCTTTTTCCTTGTTATTGTTTTTTTCCTTTTGTAAATTGTAAGAGGTGAATAAAGATAACATTTTTATTTCATGTTTTTATTTTTGTGTAGATGGGAGGTTTCAATTTTTTTTTCTTCTTTTGACAAATATTTACTAACTTCTAGATTTTTATGTCATCAAATTTCTGTATAATTCTGAAAGATCAATTCCCAATGTCCTGTGGTACAATTCTCAGCCATGTACGTAAATCCGTATACAAGGCATGAGTATTGACTTAATAAAAAGTTTACTTGAAAATTTTGTTCTTCATGCATTTATTTTCCCACTTAGGTAACTGCAATATCAAAGGAAGTAACAAAAACTTAAAATTAATTATTACTACTACTAATAGTAATTAATTTTGGTCTTTGGATTTTAATAAGAATTTTAAGTACCGCATGAATCCAACATGAAGAAAAAATTATTTTAATTAATTAGATTTAAGTGGTTATTAAGTCTTTTTAAATTGAAAATTCAAATTCAATTTTTGAATGAAAGTTTTCTTATTAAATTTTATTTACCTTACAGTTTGTGAGTTACAAAAACTTAACTTTTTTGCTTAAAAAAACTTAATTTTTCTGAAAATCAAAGGATTAACACAATTGTTTTTCTATTTTATTCAATGACTTGTTGATCAAATATTTCTATAATTAACCAGAAATGTTTTGATTTCAACTAATCAGGTTTTGATTAATCTATTAACCTAAAAACGTTTTGCGTATTCCACTATAGTTATAGTTAATTAAACGTAAAGGAGAAAAGGAAAACCCGTCACTAACTAGTACAAACTCTTGCGGGTCAAATACTAATTAATATTTTGTCTTGTGTTAAGTATGTTTATAAATTGGAGCGTGATCTTGCATGCTTTTATTCCTTAAATTTTAGTATCAAACTATAATATTCATTTAATAAAAAAATTAATCAAAATATATACTGTACATTCCTAAAATTTTGTCAACATTGTAATGACGCATTAACGATTTTATTGCCTCCTTCATCACACGTCAAGTGAGGTTTGACTTTAGCCAACAAATAAGGAGTTAGATATGGAATTAATTAACGTATTTTAATATCATAAATAAAAGTTGTTTTTGGATTATTTTGTTGTAGGAATTTTGTTACTGTTATTACTATTTTTTTAAAAATAAGTATTTTCATTATAAAAAAAAAAAAAGTATCATCCGTGTGCAATTATCGACATTAATCTTTCGAATTTTGTAGATTTAAATAGACGACAAACTTTGCATAAGTTATAAAATTCTTATCGATGATGCATACCTAAGTTAGAAATCAAATTACGACCTTATTTAAGTTTAAAGAGATTCATACCATCTCATACAAATGCTTTTGAGTTGTTCCTAATTTCTTTCTTTTCGTGAGTACTAAAGTACAAAGATTCATAACTAAATGAACATGTTTCAGAACAAAATTTCTTTAATAATATACTTAACTAATACCTTATATGCAATGTCCAGCATTTTCATATGTATGATACAATGATACTATTTTCTAGCCCCCACAAAAAATGCATTTCTAGACATGCCACCGGATCCGACCCAATATTATTGTTAGGTGAATGGACTTAGACTTGAGATAGTAAAAATGGCGAATTTGTTGTTTTTTTAGATTATCATGATACAATTAAGAATTGAACTTATACAATATATTTAAGTTCAAATCTCTTAAGACTTTAATTATTGTTGGTGTTTAAAATGTTTTTAAATTACTTTTAGGCAAATGCTAACGAGTGTCCCGATGCATTTTTTAAAACCATATATAGTAAATTTTTTATAAAAATGTGTAAAGTCAACGCATTGAAAATCGTAATGTTTAATATTTTTTTAAAATAGAATGCTTAACAAATATCCTGGAAATACTCGTTGATAAGACCCTTTTATATATATATATATATATATATATATATATATATATATATATATATATAATGGTGAGTTCTAAAAATACCATCTCCAAAACAATAGATTTAAAATATTTTTCTTCCCTTTTTTTAAGGAAAACCATAAATAAATTAAAATACATCAGCTTACTTTTATAACCTAATAACCTAGTGACTTATTTGCAACAAAATAAGATACAGGGACTAAAACCAAAAAAACACGAACATGCAAGGACCAAAAGATCTATTAAGCCATAATATTTTTATGTAGAGTTGTAGAGATATTATAACCTAATAACCAAATGATAAGACATTATAAGATAATAATGGATTTATATGATTGGAAAATTTGAAATTCCTTTTTTATTTACCTTAAAAATGAATTTTTATTCACTACTACTTAACCAAAAAGAAAATAAAAAATATGAATATAAATTTACATGGACAATTACTCCCTCCGTCCCTATGTATACATTACATATATTATTTTGTTCCCACAAAATCTCATCAAAATGTGCAAATCTCGTTCTTTTTTTCAAATTTTTATGATATTGTGGGCTATAGACTACCTATGACTCATGCGGTTAGGATATTTTTTTAACAAATTATTAGGATTAGGCTAAAAAGTTTTAAAAATTACACACCTCCACTGTTTCTCACGCGCTCCTTGAGTAACTTAGTGTTATAAAAATTACATTGCACAATGTTTAGATAGAAAAAGTACATAAAAAAGCCACTAAACATAAATCAAGGGGGTTCATTCTCGGTTAGTCATTTTGTTCTTAATTTGGCCATAAAAAAAAACCAATCATCGATTATCATATTTCTTTCAACCATATAGGAGCAATATGACTAAAGTATGACGAATTATGCCTTCTTTTACAAACAAAACAATAAACAAAATAATACAAGAAAAATTGGAAAACAAATGCAAGAATGAGAGAATTAATTAGGAAGAATGAGAGTGAGTTTTTTCACACAAGTGGTGTTAATTTATAGAATTTACCAAGCAATTTGATTGGCCGAAGATATGTCAGTCACACACATGACCAATTACATTTCGCAACGTGCCAACATAATTTGACCGTATGAAAATTTATTTTTTGACTGTCGACATATGTTTATACTTTATAGTATTATTTATTGTATTGATCTTGTACTTATTCCTATTATTAACATAGGAATAAGTACAAGATCAATACAATAAATAATACTATAAAGTATAAACATATGTTGACCTTAGAATCGACCCTCCTAATTGTTGGCTCAGTTTATGCATGGCGCAAGGGAGCATTAGAATGGTCTTAATTCTTGAATATTTAGACAATTAAACCCTAAACCCGACCTGAATCCTAAACATATGTTTATATACTTTATAGTATTATTTATTGTATTGATCTTGTACTTATTCCTATGTTAATAATAGCTCAATCATGCCTTTCACCAAAATTTGATTGCAGATTCGACACAATGGATAACGAGGAGATCGCTGCGTTTCATGTTTGGGATGTTTTAGGACGATTCGCTTTTCTCCGCTACGTGGACGGTCTCACCCATTTAGCCGCCTTAGCTGCTATTCGCAATGAGGTTGGGGATATTGCAGAGCTATTGATAGCACGAGCGTCCACTATTGGACATATACCAGGCGTTCAGGTAGGCACAGAGTTTGCATATCGGGCAGAAATGTTTCTGGTGGGCCTTCACGGTGAGATGATTGGTGGGATATCCATGGGTATGCACGGGGGTTTTGAGGTAGCCGCGTCTGTAGTTGCGGTTTTCCACCTCCATAACTTTTTTCTGGATGAGCATGTGCTCATTTATGGAGGTGAGGGGGGACATCTAAGAGCGGCAAATCAATTGAATGTCAGAGTCTTAGCCAATCAATGGTGGTCATGCAGGAATCTAGCTATGGCTAATTCGATCCATGCAAGAAACTTAATACGCGTTGTAGCAAGGATTGTGAGGGATGATAACACTATGAGATATGTTTATCTTGGATTTTTTCCGTGGTTGATTATCAAGATTGTTCGCTACCTAAAATGCGGATTTTGTTCGCTATGTAGCCAACGAACAATTTTTTTTCTTCCAATTTATAAAATTTTACACACTCTTTGCCATAAGACACTCCGTGGTACGAAAAGAAGAACTCAATTATTAATCTCAATTCCAATATTTTAATGGACATGGAAGCTCGTCTACGAACCAGTCATTTTAACAGCTCTATCACAACCCCTTTTATAAGTGAGCATTGGTAATAGGATGATATTTTATTGAATTAGTATGTGTGAAATTTTTTGGTAACTAAAATGTAATTATACATGAATAAAAGATAAATAGGTAATAAATTGTACAGTTGACTCTTGTGGATGTCAAAATCAATATAATGCAAAGACAATATCTAAACTTAATTAAGAGATATTGTAATTAATATTATTATACAAAACTTTTAAACTCTTTAGAGCATCTCCAATAAATATATCAAATAGAGTTTCATAGATTAATAATTCGTACTTTTTTTTTTTATTATTAGAGTTCTATGACGAGACATAGATGTATCAAAATTGAAGATACGGTACTTTATTTAAGATACCGTATTGGCGTATCATCAATTTAATGTTACCTATTTTTGTATATCAAATCAAATAAAATCGATAACTTGTTAATAATGTATGATACCTAAAGTGGCATCATAGGATCACTTTTTTGTGATGTATGATACTCAAAGTGGTATCATTATCGGAGATGCTCTTACATAAGACGTATAGACTTTGTTTGGTAAAAAATTGGGAATAACTGATAAGCTAGCTAACTTATAGAGAATTAACTTATACTCCATCCGGTCCTTTTATAAAATAAAATTACTTTTTAAGTTCATTTAATAATTAATGTATTTTGTTTATATTTTATACCAAATACATTAATTATTCAATGAACCAAAAATTTGAATATTTCTTATAAAAAGGACTAGAGGAAGTAGCTTATAGAGGATAAGCTAGCTTATATAGCTAATTGAGTTTGTAGTATTTGATAAAATTAACTGTTAAACTGACTTATAAGTATGAAATGACATAAAAATGAAATATTTAATTAATATAATTAATTTCTTCATGTAGGATGATAGGAGAAAAATTGGAAGAAAATATTATAAAAGCTTATTAGAATATAAAACAATTATTATAGGAGATTCTACATTTATGTGTATTCATTAGGAAATTATTGTGATGAGTCAACCTTGACTCAATATGGTTGTATATATGTTGATTATGGTATAATGAAATAAACACAGAAACATGGAAAATTCTAACATGGATCATTTCTTGGTGGACCATTCATGAAAAACCCTATAACGAATACGAATTTTACAAAATCCACCGTTGGATTGAAAGTTTATATCATATAGATCATCTATAGAAAATTTTAGAAAAATTGAAAATCATTTGATATGTTATTGAAATCCATCAAGATTAACGGTTTATTAAATACTGTAAATCTTGATAAATCCCAATAAAATATCAAATGATTTTCAATTTTTTTAAAATATTTTATGGATGCTCTATATGATATAAACTTTCAATCTACCAATAAATTTTGTAAAATTTATATTCGGTTAGATCACTTGTCCACGGTGGACCACTTGTGAAGGTGGTCCACCGTAGGATTAGCCAGAAACATAATTCCATTAAAGCTATAACATATAAACACAAGACTAATTGAAATAGTATCTGAAAAAATAAACTATATGCTCATAATAAAAAATTGTTTACCAAATAGAGCTATTTTTTATTATATAAATTTATAAGCTATAAAATATAAATTATAAGCTGAAGTCTAATCAAACGGTAATAGTCTATGATGTTAAAAAATTAAAAGGGTTAAATGCAAATTTGCATTTGCATTAGGAATAGGACGATGAGATAATATAAGAAGGTGGGTGATTTTATTGGTTTGTGATTAGTGGAATTTGCATGGACCCCATTAAAGAGATAAAAAATCACGTCAGCTAAAGCAACAACAAACTAAATTGGGAGAAATTCCTTCTCCATCACATGCTATGATTAATTAACGTTCCAAACACTCCATTGTTCATGTTTGGATAATTATTCCAAACTCCTTGTTTTACGTAACTATTCATCACACTCATGAACAAACAAAACCATCCTCAACCACAAAATCTTGTGTTTTAATTTCAATGACACTCTTTTGAGTGTTTCATATGGTAACTCATTGAGGAATAAATTCGAATTTGATCAATGTTTAATAAATAACATCATTTGTATTTTGAATTGAATAAATGATCAATGTTGTTTATTTAAGCACAAGTTCATGATATCTCACTCGTCATCACAATTGAGAGGTGCTGCAATCGGTGTTCATTTGGCAAAAAGTATAAATAAGGAAATAAAAATTAATATATATTGTGTCTTAAAACCAATTAATTTGTCTCAACGGTGAATCATTCATTGGATATATATTTTTACTGGATCAACACTTATCATATCATTATTTTAGTTGTATAGAGTGCAACATCCTAAATTTTGACTAAAAAGAGTGATGTCAACTACCATTAAAATATTGAACGATTTTCAAGCTTCAAATTGTCAATGATGTTGATCGTCATTGGCCGCAACGCTTCTTCATCAATTTTGAGAGATATTGACAAATAACTAAAATCGTATATAACACCATGATCAAAAGAAATACATACTAATAGAGTAAATTACATCTAACCTCAACAAAGTGTCTTTAGCGACTCATTACCATGATAGCTTTACACAAATGAGAAGAAAAGATATGAAATAACAAAACCGTCGATTCCTCGAACAGTTGATGCTTTCACTCTCTGCCTTTTTCCTTTGTGTCGTGATGCTCAGTGTTGTTTTCAATTTATGCGTTTTGTGTTCATGAGTGAATGAATTTGGGTTTAATATTCACTCAAAGTATTGAATCTTAATACTTTGTATTGATTAATCACTCGAGGGATCGGGGGTTGATAGGTACAATAGATTTCTCGTCGTTCTCTGGGGACGAAAACGTACGAAGAGCAATACGTGATAATATTGGTTAATAACTAGAATCTATATAACTGATTAGGGAAATATATATGAATGAGTTAATGAAATCTAATCCCTGCAATTCAATCTCTCTGTTAATTACCCTTTCATTTACCGTTGTTGTATTTTCTTAAAGTTTTCGTAAACAAATGTTTTTGAATTACGTTACTTAAAATTATATTAATTGTTGAACGGCATCGATATCACACTAGTCCATAAGGAGACGATAAAATCTATACTTACTTTTGTACTTTAACAATTTTCAAGTAAATTTGACGATTTTGAGCGATTTTGAAAAAGCGTCACATAAAATGATGGAACTTACATAAATTTTAGTCCAAAATAATATAGAATGAAAGTTGAAAATAAGAGTCATGTTAATATATTAATCGTTAACATGTGCTCTAAGGCCTAAGCCACTTGTTAAGGGATCTAAATCTAGTATTTTTGCATTTAATAATACAAAATATTAAAAAAAAATTATTATTAACCCCCTGATTTTTAAAGAAAGAGAATCTTGATAATTTAGAGTTCGGTCGTGAGATAAATAAAGCCTGACAAAAAATTAAATTTGGATTCTTCTAAATATTTTGCTTATTTGTTAACACTATAGGAAAAATATTTTCAAAAACGAAAAAGTTTTTTTTTTTTTTTTCACCACATATATCCAGCTCATTTGACCGTCTAATATGGTTCCAGACCAAATTTGCTATCAAGTAATTTCAACATTCTTTCAATTGTAATTGTGGAGAATCAAACTGTAATCTTTCCTATCAAATCTAACACTAGATATTATTTAAATTTTTAACACTCCTAACAACCAAAAAAACACTTAATTACTTCACCATGTGGATGGACCAAAGTGGAGTGGTGTTATTATCATATGTAGTCAAATCGATGGGCTGATATTTGTTTGTTTTTGGCCCGTAAGAGGGAAACAATAAAAGAATGAGAAGTAGTTTTTAGATGAAATGAGATGAGATTACATAGAAGATAGGTATGATATGATATCAATATCAATATCATAGACATGATTATAAAGATGAGAAAGAGAGAGAGCGTATATATAAAATCATGTGTTGTGTTGTGTTGTGATTGGATTGGACATGCATTATATTTCTTTGAGTTGATTTTCCAATGTTACAAAAAACGGTGGTCTCCACACATGGATATATGTGCGTAATTAACGGAAGCTCCCAATTTCACAAACAGATGGTTGGAAGGAAACATGAAACATTAAATCCTTTCTATCATCAATTGGATGCATGCCCATCTTACTTCCCTCTTTTTCTCTTTCTATCTTTAATTCTCATAGAATATCATAAAGGGTAAAGTTGTAAAAAATTAGTATCTACTCAATTCACGATCCTTGTTTTAACCATCCGGTTCATGAAAACATGGATGATTTTTTTTTTTACCATCAATTTAATTTGTTTCGGAGTCAGTTCTGACATCAAGTGGTTTCAGTCTCCTTCCGATTGCAGTTGCGGAAAATCGAACCGTTATTCTCCATACCAAGTTCAGCGATAATCATCATTGAACCAACTAACTATTAGTTGCATATTTTTTATTTTAACCGTTCACTTCTCAACCATTTTATCTCTTTTTATCATTAATTCTCATAGAATATGATGAAGGGTAAGTTTGTAAAAATTTATCTACTTCATGATATTTGTTTTAACTTTTAATCATCTGATTCTTAAAAGAACGGTTGCATGTTCTTTATTTTAACTGTTTGGATTTTAGAAGAATAATTTATAGATATTTGAAGTTCGGTAAAAACCTAAGTAAATTTTTACTAATAATTTTGTTCTAGGTAGTAAGTATTTGAGTTTGAATTCTTTGAATAATTAGTCAAGTTAATGCATTACCTATTTGATTTCAAGCATTTGAATTATTTTACGTAATCAATAGAAAATTTGACGAAATCCAACTCAATTGTATTTATGGGATTTCATCAGTTCAAATAGAAAATATGATTATTCACTCGTGCCTTCAACTCGTGTAATATGTAAATAGCATGTTTAGGGATGTTTTCACTTATGTTTTGTTCAACTTTAACTCTTCTATTTAATGTGGGATTTCATCTCACACTTGACATTTCAGAAATCTCATCAACTCTCCCTCAAATATGAAACCCTCCGCGCCCTTAATAGTTGCTACAACACCAGAAATCTCTCTCGCTTCCCATCATGTCGAATCAAACACAATCTAATATACCACTGTTTGACCACAAGGAAAAATTTCACTGAATTTAATCAATTTAATCAACACATTAGCTTAAGAACAATCACACAAATAAACTATTCACCATATTTTCATTCAAAATCTTAAAACATAAGATTTATGAATCCTCTCACATATATTCAAAACTACGATAACAAATGTAATTCAAGAAAAACGTGATAAGCGATAAAGATAAAAGATAAATACATTGTATACAATCTTCTAGTATTTGTTGTAAGCATTAAAAGAAGGGAGTGTGATGCAAAAGATAATAAGGATTGATCCCACCATCCTCCATATCTGACAGCAAAAACAGTCTCAAATTTAGGAGGCATCACATTTTCTTTTTGTTTTCTACCATAAGGGGAACCTCACCTCTCTGCACTTCTTTGTCCCACACACTACCCAAAAATCACTTCGTTCTACACCCTTGGGACCCTGCAGCCACCACATAATGCCACCTTTGCCACGTATATACCATTTAACCACTTGTGCCTCCAATAATATTAATTTTTAAAATTATTATTCTCTGACGATAATTGCAAAGACTAATATTTAAATTTGCGGAATTTATAAAAGGATAACAATCTCTTTGTAAGAGTAATATCTATGCTTCACGTAAAAACTCGGATTCGAGACTTTTTTTAGTGTTTATCCTCTCGTTTCTAGAGAAATGAGATCATATCTATAATTTGATTGAAATGTAAGTAAAGTTTAACAAGAATATATTGTTTCTCGTATGAGTTGAACTTGAATTCAATCAAACAAATTGTATTAAAAAAAATTTAATTAATTACTTGAACTTAATCATTCAGTTCAAAAAATTTAATTTATTTTTTGGTGGACAACACAAATTTAATTGCTTTGATGTTTCTTTGCTATTTTAGAAGAAACAATATCTGTTTATCATTTTTTGCATAACAAGCTAAAAATGATTGGATATAATTTGTGCCAACTATTTGCTGAAGTTTTTTTGACTAAACTATTTGGTGAAGTTGTTTTTATTATAGGTGGAATCATATGGAAAATAATGATAGTCCTTAATAAACAAAACTTCCAATTCAAGATAATTATATATGTCATTATCCAAATCTGTAAAGTAAAAATTTGATAAGTTAGCAATGGTGCCAAAATAAAATAAGATACTTTATAAATTTAAACAGATCAAGTGATGCAATTTAAATCCATATATCCAAACAAAAATTGCAAATTGATAAATTAAAAACAAGAGTACAAAATCCTATTTTATGGGTTTTCTTTTTTGTTGTGCAAATTGTTCTGGTTGGATTAAATTTAATGTTTTTCTAATTTTTGGTAAAAGAAATTAATAATTATTTTAATTAAAAAGAAGAGTACAAAATCTCATTATATGTATTTTAATTTGTTTAATGTTTTTCTAACTTTTGGTAAAAGAAATTAATATTTTATTATTAGTATAAGATATAATGTAAATTTATTTATTGTTTAATAATATTTATTAATTTATTGTAATTTTTTTAAAATGTGTTACTGTATTTGGTATAATATAATTATGTTATTTATGCATTGCTAAAAACCAAATGAATTGACTATAGCTAGAAAAAAAAAAAAAAAACAAATGAATTCATCTAATTTAAATTAAAAAATTGGATTAGATTTTCAGTGAAGCAATATAAATTGATCCATACCACATTTTTTATTTTTTGTCAGATAATCTAGTAGTTAAATATTTCATTTTTAATATGGATAAGTGGGGTGTACGAGGTTCAAAATTCGGCTCATATAAATAAAATATGATGTTACCATCTAAGTTAAGCTCACACATATTGTATCACATTCTATTATAATTTTGGATCACATCAATTGATTGCTTTAAAATAAAGTTATTGTTTGCTTCTATTCAAAATAGCTTGTTTTTTAGAAATCTTTTGAAATTTTACTATCCAAAAAAAAAAATGTGACAAAATTATAAAATACATAAAATGATATTTTAATATAAGCTATTTAAACCAATTTTTTTATTAGAAACTTTTATAAAAATATTATTTACTAAAAAAGTTTTAACAAAAAACAATACACTATAAATAAAACATTTTAATAAAATCTAAAACAAACGGACTTTATATAGAGCTACTGCAAGTTGATTCAATCCAAATCATATTAGATCAAAATATGTATATTATAAATCATATAACTTTTTGTCCAAATGTCCATTCAAAAAGAGCTGCAAATATTTTTTTTATTTACAATAAAATTAATAAAAATCAAATCTAAAACTTTATGCATATTACTTAAATCTCTCGCCATTAGATAAAATATGGCATAATGAGTTGCAAACATCTAATAAAACTACTATATCCCAAGATTCTAAACTATCACATAAAGAATAGTGAATGAGAACATGTTGATGTGGCAATGTAATTTAAAAACTAATAGCATAGCAGGTGTTAAACTTGTAGAACCTTGAGGGTTTGTGTTTGGGGAACAAGCTCATTTTTATTTGGTAGTGGGTGGAGCGGGACCTTTCATTCATATTAGTGGGGCATCTTTTTCTTGGATGATGAGCAAGCTATGGTGTGGCAAAATCTATAGCCACTTGATCTTATGGAGGGAGGCACATGAATTTAGGAAGCTTTGTTGGATAACAACTTCTTCTGCCTTTGAACTTGTAGTCTTTATAGTTTATTGCTTATGCCTACCTTTAATTTTCTGACTCCTCTAAGAATATGATCACATTGATCTTCTAGCCAGAATTTTAAATAGTGTGAGTGATAATATTTGCAGTTTCGTCGTGAATTTTTATATTAATATTGTATCACAGAGAATGACAGTCAAATGAGATTGATTTAACGTCAATTGAATTATATTATGATTGTGAAAATATAAAATTTGTTATGTCACATTTAGATTGTAGTCGTAAATTTATAACAAATTACTTATAATGTGAATCGGCTGCATTGTTGTAAACATATAGAGATAAATAATAGTACTCCTCGTAAAAAGGTGCAAATACCTTGTAATTAAGACATAATAAATTTTACAAATCTAATTATATTTTTTTCATATTGTGTCCATGATCTATCAATTCAGTAAAAAAAGTTTGACTTTAAAATTAAATCTTCAAATGACGAGTCCAAATCTCATAGACTAGTTGTAAAATGTACTCTCTTTTGTTAAAAAAAAAATTAAGGGATTGAATCCTCTCAATCTCTATTTCTCTCAATCTCTCTCAACAATTAATCCTAGCCATTATTCTAAATCTAATGGTAGAAAGAGAAAAACACCTCCATAAATAAAAATACCATATAACAATTTAATTTCCAAATTTAAAATTTGTCTTTTTTTAGTAGTTTATGATTGGCTTTGATTCCCCTATTTTTTTATTAAAATAAAAATTTAAAAGAAAAATACTCCCTTAATAAAAAAAAACCGATCCATTTGTATTTACTTAAAAACAAAAATGAAAAAATTTGTATTTTCTTCTTAAAAGAATATTATAATTTTATTTGTATATTGCTTGACTTATAACTTTAGTAAAAAAAAAAACTTTATTAGTATAGTAGCATTATAAAACTAATATCAAGATCGTGGGAAGTTTTTTTTTATTTTATAAAATATTAATTTGAATATTAAAAGTTGTATATATGATTAACATAATTTAATTAAATTTCTTCAAAAAAGAATTAAATTTCTATTTTTTTATGATAATTAAATTTCAAACTTTGATTCTAGAGTTTTTAATTTTTTTTAATAATAAATATATCTTAATTTTATATTTCAATATGCCACAAAAAAATGCCAAAAGAAACATGGTTCTTGCTTTGGTGTATTTCTATTTATGGAGGAGTTTTTCTCTTTCCATCGTTAGATTAAATATAGCGGCTAGGATTAATTGTTGAGAGTGATTGAGATAAATGTGGATTGAGAGGATCCAAATCCAAAAATTAAAAAGAGTTGTAAGATATAGCTATTAATGCTATTGTTATTAATAATTTTTCATTTCTCATTTTTTCTAAAATTCACCATATTATTATATATCACGATATTACTATTTCTTAATTATAACATGTTTGGACTTTTCAACTATTTTTTTTTTATTTTTTTATTTTTAACTTTGACAATGTTTAACTCGTGGAAATATACCTTATGGAAAATATTCTTGAAGAAGTACCATTAATTCAATCAAAATAATCAAGGAATTAAATTCCATAGAACCTTAATTTATTTTCTTTAGTACATAACATGGTATATACATCCATCCATTACAAATGCAAAGCATTAAGAAAATGTTTGAAACGGTGACTTAAATTATATATTAGAAATCAAAGGAAATTTTCTACTAATATATCTTTATATCATGGCCAGATCATAAATTTGCAGTAAAATATACTCCTATTAAACTTTTTGTATAAATTATCATTTTCCAGGCACAGAGTTAGATTCTATTCCAGCACTGATTTAAATGTGAGATCAAACTCACTTTTAAAATGGTCATATATATGTGTATGAATGCATATGTGTGAAAGGATTAAATTACACCAACGTAATATTTGAGTAATATCATTCTATTACTTCAAAAAAAATATCATTCTATAACATTTTAACAGATCCAAACTTTACAAAATTATAGTTAAATTGAAAGTTTATATCATATAATGACTTATGCAAAATTATTTTATCTTCTAGATTGGCACACTTTTGTTTTCTCATATATACTCATGCAAGCTAGCTAGCTTATGATTGTGTACAAGTATAATAATGTAAATACACACATCACACATGCATACAACATTCTAGTGATGAATTATTATTTGAATAAAATAAGAGAATAATTTTGCTATAATATTGGCATGATTTTATTTTTTTGCACCGTCAATTTAGCTACTACACATTTGTATAAGTTATATTATTATATATGAATAAAAATCACAAATTTTTAATGCATGATCGAGTGATTAAGATTAATAGAAAAATCTACTCTCTTGATACTTTTGAATTAAATTCATATGTTAATATTACTAATACTACAAAAAAATTATTTTCCTCAATGCTAATGTATGGGGTTCAAGAAGCATTATTTGGAAAGTGGGATAACATTGATAATTCTTCACATATTAATTGGCTTCCAATATTTTATTTTTTATTAGATTGGCCATAACAAAGAGACTACAATTTTGACATCATGCAACTTATAACATGGTCTATGATACTCTTCTTCCATTTTTAGTGGGGTTGTGCTAATTAAATATACTTATAATTTTCATATATATATATATATATATATATTTCAAACAAATAAAACAAAATTCAACATATCTATAATGGTACACATGGCATCACCCCAAGACATAATAAATAACTAAAAGCAACAACTTTGATTCTCATGTCTCTTTTTCTCCATTCTATAAGATATCACTTTAGAACTCAGCTTTCATTGCCAAAAAGGTCAATTGAAAGGTGTATGAATGGTTGAACACAACACAGTGCACACCAATATATATTTATATATTACCCTAGTCTCTATAACTAGAGTTAAAAGAGAAGAGAATAATTCAAAAAAGACTTTTTAACAGCTGCACAAGGATATGTGTTTTATTTTCTATCAAAAGAAGGGTAAAATGAAGAATAATTCAAAAGTGGCAACTCTTAAGGAATATTGGCACATAAAAAGTTGAGGAGTGATTGAAAAGGGTTGTTTAAGGTAGACAACTAAAAAAATTAGGGCATTTATATTTGATACTCAAATTATCGAATGTTGTTGCCACAGTGTCATTCACTTTGACACCGTCGTTGCTATCATATTGTTCGAGATGTCTTATTACTTAGCGCCGTGTGCTTTGACCAAATGACACTCACAATTGAGTGTCCTACCTCGAGGTCAACTTTTTCTTGCTATTGTGCCTATGATTTCCAACCATTTTGAAAGTGATAAACAAATACTTAACTTGTACACTTGTATTACGTTGGCACAATATCAACATAATACTACTAAGGTCGAATTCGATTTTGATAATATTATTAGTGGGTATCGAATAGAGTTTGATGGATTTTCACGTTTAAATTTTGAATAATCATCAATCATACAAGTTATTCGAATTCACATTTTCACTTAAATTTTTAAAATATTAGGGATATAAGTCATCTCATTTATTTGACGTCCATCATCCATTTTTCCGTATAATATACGTATATAGAATTTTTATTCACACTTCACACATCAATACTCCCATGTTGCTTATGAGTGTGGTCTACCAGCTTGGAGAAAAATATGGGAAACAATGACATGCATAGTGTTCATTTAACAAATCATAAGTCATAAATGTCAAAAGAAGTTTAGAAAAAAAGAAGGCAATCAATGAAAAGTGAAGAAAATATGGCACGTGATGCATGATAGGATGTCTCAAAACAGGGTCTTTGCAAGATAGCCAGCTACTTGCCTAACACTCACAGCTCATTTCCATACCCCATTACAATAGTGTCCATTCCAAAAAAAAATTAAAGAGATTTGGATTATACGCAATTACTGTTTGACATTGTTATTGATATTAATATTTTGATCTCGAATCAATATCAGAAATCACTTAGTAATCGAAGATATAATATGAACTAACAAATTTTAAATTAATAACTGAAATTGAATAATAATGTGTGTAAATACGACTTTTTTTATATTACGGCTTCCGGATCCAATTAAAAAAAATGATCTAATAATTATCAAAAGACATGTACATGTCAAAGATATACCTAAAAATACTATTAAAGGGTATTGTACTATTACCTTAGCTCAGCTTGCAATTAAAGTAATAATATACATATATGAATGTACATTATGCACTTTTATGATTTAACATTGTTTGGATCTTCTTTTCTTTCTTTGACTGTGTGTAAGGCTGATTTAGATTTACCTTTACTTCCTTACATGGAAACTATGTTTGGTATTATCAATGTGCTGTAGCTTACCAAATTTGTCAAAGAAAAAGAACAAAACAGAAGCACTAGAGTTAATTGAGGCCCACACTCATGTCATATCCCACGTGGGGTGTGTATAGCATGCACATGGTTAATAGACATTCTTGTCTAAATCACAACCTTCATCAACTAACTAATTTTTTTTAGTCTTCTTTTTCTCAGCTGAGTCATGAAAATCTCACTCTCATCAAGCCGTTTAACTCAAGCTACAAGCTCTTTGGCTTGGTTTCAACTCCATATATATATATATATATATATATATATATATTCTTATATGCTATTGTCTGATATCAACATGTGTCTGAAATTAAAAACACGATTGATATGAAGTATCGATCTATGCAATGTATTAGTACTATGCCAATGTGCTTTTCTATATACTACAAATAAACCAACAAATTGTGTCATCGCTTCTTAGCACCTTTTTCATTTATGCCAATAAGCATTTACCAATTATGAACATGCATTTTCTAGTGACATATATAGTCAAGTTCAATTTGATTAATATTGAGAGTTATTATAGTGGTTAGTTCCTATGAAGCACCGACACTTCTATGATTAGACGTGTCGCGGTGTCCGACACGTGTCGGTGTCCGACACTCGTGTGACACTCGTACGACACTCCTATAAACGTGTCGGAGAGGTGTCCAAAAAAATCAATTTTTCCTTTGTTCCGACACTTCTTAAATCGGTGCCCGACACCTATAAGACACTCGTACAAACGTGTCGGGTAAGTGTTCAAATTTTATTTTTTTTTTATTTGCTTCTACTTTTCTTAGAAATATATACAATGATTAAAGATGTGTCAAAATAATAATATTGATCAATGAGGGATTAAAGATATTACATTTTGATTACATTATTTTTAGTTTTTCGATAGTAGATGGATGAAATTTGTTCAACTTAGATGCATATGTATGTATTTTTAATTCTAAACTTATATTTTTAATAAATATGTAGCGGTGTCGGTGTCGTATATTTTTTACATTAACGGTGTCGGAGTGTCCGTGTCGTGTCGTGTCGCGGTGTCCGTGTCAGAGTCCGTGCTTCATAGGTTAGTTCAGCATCAGATCCTTACCAGAAAACATACCCTACCTCCAAAGAAACGACATAAAATGTAACAGTCAATGGATTCCTTGTGGGCTACCTAGCTTTTTATTAAATGAGTTTTAGTGTATTAGATCCAATATCTTCTCTTGTAGTGGTAAATATAAAATTTTGATTCCTTAAACTTAGTAGAGAATTAGAGATTACTTCTATACCCCACATATTAATAGTGGTCATCCAAACTGCAAAATTAATCAATATATATATATATATATATATATATATATATATATATATATATATACTTCTTTTTGATATAAAATAGTACAGGTTATACAGTAAATTCTTATTTTTTAACGAAGTTTTAAATTGTGGTTGCGATTGTAATTGTCGGTGCAATATCAAATTTTTTAAGTCAATAAGGCATTAGAATCACAATTTTAAATGCTTCGGCTGCATTTTTATGTAATATAAAAATTTTCGGTGCAACTGCGAGATTTAAAACAATTTAATGCTTATAAGGTTTTTTTTTCTAAAGTAAATTTATATTGATTTAACTAACATGTTGAATTTAAGAAGTTAATGAGCTCCCACTATGATAAATTCTTCGGAAGAATTTAAATTTGACTCCTGATGAAAATAATTTTTGATCAAATTATACTTACACCTCACGGCCAAATTTTGGATTACCAAATCCCATCACCAGAGGATTAGTTAAAAAATTATATTGGTTTAATCTTTTTAGGCATAAATATATATCGGTCAAATAATTAAAAGAATCAAGTCATCACCACTCATCACAAATGGAGCATAACAATTAACAAATATTATCTTGTGTTGACAATCTAGATATATTGATGAAAGAATCATGTAAAATTTTCAATAAGGGGGGGTGGCAAATATTCAACCAAAATGCATTATAGGAATGATTATAATAGGATATGGTTGGATTTTGGGGGGGGTCACATTTTTATGCAATTATTCTAGACATATTATAACTGGCCTACAAACATGCAAATGGTTTATAATTAGGTTAGAGTCAAATTTCATTACATATCATTCTAGTTGAATTCTATGAAACCATCAAAAGGTCACACTCACCTCCAACAAAGTCTTTCTTTTTGCTTTAGTGAGTGATTCAAAACCATGTTAGAAAGAAAATTGGATGCCACAACTTGTTTGTCCAATTTCATTGCTTAACAGTAATTAGGTAAGAAAAACTATTCCTAAATGTTGCTATATCAATTATCAAATACTCAACTATCCAATTTAGGCATATATAATTATCACAAGACTTTTTAACTACATTATAAGTCCCTAAATATAAGTTCTTCTTAAGATTTTTTATCATTTCTTTTTATAATAATAATCTTTACCAACACAATATTCCTAGTTATGTTACACATTTTTGTTTTCAACCTATAAAAAAACATAAACTAATTTTTATCTAAAAAGATAAATTTGTAAAACAAAAAAAAATTGATAATAAATTTGATTGTCAAGTTTCTTAATTCTTGTGATTCAGTCAATAAAAACATATATTTAGCGACAGAATCAGATATTTAGATTACGAAGATAAAAAAAAAAATTGTTATAGACTAGTTACATCAGAGCAAGCTGTCAAAGAATAATTAAGCTCAAATTTTATTTTCATATATTCAAAATATAATTTGATGAAAAGTACTTGGAGATATCCTTATCAAATAATTAAAGTTGAAAGCAAGTAATTAGGTGTAACTAGCTTGAAAAAGAACTATCATATGAACAGAAATTTGAAGGGCTGGAATTTTTGGTCCCTTCTCTTGCATGAACAGCAATTGATTCAGGATATAGTGTAGCTTATGGCTCATATTTACCTGTTGCTCTCACCAAATTGTTTTTATATATAGTCCCTCAACTATCATAAACTACTAGTGTGGTCCACATATTATGCTTCCAATAATGGCAGCATTGCTTATATAAACATCATCCTTTTCCTACATTTTCTCTCCATAGAATCTATATTATCATTATTTGGTATCTGTCTAATCAATTTCATTGTAGGAGGAAAAGATGATGTTATCAATTGTGGGGTGGAAGAGAATGATTGACAAATCCTCAAAGAGATATTTAAATAAAATATCTTCAACTTATGGTAACTTAATGGTGAGATTAATTTTGATGTAGTGATGGTGTAAAATTTTTACCACTTTTTGATCAATCACAAATCAATCTTAATTTGTATTAATTTTATGATTAAAGTTTGGTTGAAAGTGGATCTAGATCGATTATCATAGTGTGATGCAAATCATGACGATTGAGTTCATTGAAGAGGGTGTCATCTACAAACGCTACTGCTCAAGTCAGTTTTTAAATGAGGTGTGTTAGATAGTTTTTAGAATTGAATATATGTGTCTTTCTTCTATGAAGGCGTCCATTTATAGGTAGGGTTGCAGGAGATGTGACCATCGGCGGAGTTCCTTAGTATTTATCTTTGTCATTCCAATACAAAGCCAAATATTTTTAATAATCAAATGATTGTGATTGATTAATAGTGCAACAACTATATACATTGTGCGTGTGGTGTAGGTGAACTTCAACTGCAGGACTTTGCTGTAAGGCCTTTTAGCCATGCTCATTCACATTTTTTTAAAATAATACTCCATCCGTTCCTTTTTATAAGAGACAATTCACATTTCTAGATTCATTGAATAATTAATGTATCTAGTCTATATTATAGATCAAATACATTAATTATTCAATGTATCTAGAAAAGTGAATTGTCTCTTATAAAAAGGAACGGAGGGAGTAATATGACAATTTTGCTCTACTGTGTGGTCCCGCAATTGAGTTCAACTGCGGGTAATCATGATCCATACATTGTGTGTAGTAAAGTTCTTCATTAAATATTTTTCTACTTTTAAAAAATTCAAAAATTTGATTAGAGAATTATAAGGACCAGTTTTAGATTCATTTTGTATAGAGTAAGAAAGAAATTTCAAATTCTTAAGTTTTAGATGGTATTTGAAATTTTGGTCAATAACTAGAGGTATTTAAAATTCTCTAATTTTATCTTTGACAAAATACTTCATAAAATTCTTTGAATGTATCATTCAAACAATCAAATTTTTTAAAAAATAAATAAATTGAATTACCCTTTAAAATTAGAGAAACTAGAAGATACACCGACATTATAAAATAATTTTATATTGACATTCAATTACATCTTGTATTCTCAAATCAAAAAGATATTTTAAATACATGTCAATTAAATTTAAAATTATGATTCTCTTCAAAGAAATACAAACTAATTATTTTAAGAACAGAATTACATTTTCTATTCTAGCAATCAATAGTAATTTGATTCAAAACTAGCATATACTTTTAAATGATTATGCTGCATAATCATCATAAAAATAATCATATTATGCTAAATCTTGATATCTAACTTTCACTCAAGAAAATGAATAAAAGAATCGAGGCTAACTTCACTACAATCTTCTGAGATTTAAGTGGCGCATTCTCTTTTCCTCTGTTTTATTCTATTTTACTGAAAACTACTTGTGGAAGTTGTTAGTGTTAATGTTAAGTGACACATAAGTGATTATTGTTGAGATCCTCATTTTGATTTTGGTAGTTAGGCTTGAGAAACTAGGCAAAAAATTTCCACGGTGAGATTAGTAGAAAAAAAATGCGGAATAATAATTCGTTTTGGATAGGTAAACTCAACACGTAAACTCGAATCGTAAACTCGTACGAGTTTACTTAAAATTAAAATAATATTAATATTATTATTTATATGACATATATACTAATATAATACTATAAAAATGTCAATATTTCAAAAAATTAACTTAATTATAAAGTCAAAATAGACCAAATCTTCATATAAATAGCACCATGTTCATAAATTTGCATCAAAATACAATAATTATCCCAACAAAATCATATAAACATTCAAATAACAATTCAAAATAAGAAGATTCATAGATTTCTAACTTAATTATATTCTCCGACAAGGCTACAACATCATCTTCATCACTGTATTCATCTAACTCTGGAGAAGATGAATAGTTATTTGAGAGAAAAACATAGTAAAAGTGTGAATATTTTACCTTTTAAACAAATGCATAATATATTTTTTTTTTTTAAAAGTGTAGAGAAAGTTGTCTAATGGGTTAAAAAAACTGAAATTGGGTCAGAAAAGTTTGAAAAGATAAACTCGGAAAAATAAGTAAACTCGCTCGAGTTTACCCCAAATTTATCCGATTTTAACGTTTTCACAACGAGATAACTCGGTTAAAATCGTTTTTCCTGCGATTTTACCAAAAAACGAGTTCACATGCGAGTTAAGACGTTTTTCACATCTAAAATCGTAAACTCATACGAGTTTACGTGTTAACACGCGATTTTAACAACCATGAATGGGATTAAGCCTTTCCATTGTGAGCTAAGAAATCTTCTCTCCCATCCCCATATTCCTTTTTTTTTATGAGAATGAGTTTATAGCATTTTATTAATCAGAATGTGTTCAATACAATATGATATATCAACATAAATTTGAATACTAGCTAAATGTGTAACCGTCTTAGTTAAAGTGTGAGTAACCACATTTATTTGTCACCCAACAAAATCAACACAAGAGCTATTATAAAATTGGAAAGAAAAGAAAAACTCTTACGATGCATCAATATTATATCACCAATTTCAATAGCATCATGTGTACATGCAAGGAACTTTACTACTTTCTTTGAATTGAGCACAAAATCAACCAATCTCAAGTTTAGCTCATGAACCCAAGTAAAGAGCAGAAAGTAAGCCAAGAGTTTCTTTAATATGAACCGCACACATAGGATTAAGTTAGGTCCATTTTATAACTTGCAAGGCATTCTAATTTGAAGGAACAAAACATATTGTAGCTTCAGAAACTAGTTTCCACTGTTGCAACAACGTAATAGCTCTCATATATAGTTTTGAGCATTAATTTTATAATTCCACAATTTATTATACCTTTGTTTCCATATACTCCAAAGTATGCAAGTAAATGTGGAAGACTCCTCAACTGTGAGACAATTTAACAATTGGAAAATTTAGGCAATAGCATCCGAGGCAATGTTGGTAGCAGCAGAAACAACAGAAAAAATTGTACTCGTACTCCAAATAATCAAAATTTCAAACTACTCAGACAAGTAAAAAAACAGATGTTTGTCGTCTTCATCATGAGCATTACATAATTGCATAGTCAATGCTACAATTAACTCCTCTATCATAGAGATATAACATATAGACTATGGAGATATAAAATGCTCACTTCAATTTTTTTTAAAGATGTTTTTACACCTCTTTATCCTACAATTCGAGGTGTAAAATGATAACTTCAAACTTTTTTTCGAAAATTTTACACACCCAGATTCTACAATTTGAAGGTGTAAAATGCCCACTTTAAAGATTTGTACACATTCGGATATACAATCTAGTGGTCTAAAATGCTCACTTAAAAAAAAAATTACTATTTTTTAAACATCCGATGATGTTTATATATGCAAGATGCTGCCATTATTGGAAGCAAAATGTGTAGACCACACTAGTAGTTATTGATAGTTAAGGGACTAGATATAAAACAATTTGGTGAGAGCAACAGGTAAATATGAGCCATAGGCTACACCATATCCTGAATCAATTACTGCTTATACAAGGAACCAAAATTTTCCTGCCCCTCAAATTTCTGTTCATAGGATAATTCTTTTTCAAACTATAGTTCCAACTTGCTTTCAACTTTAATAATTTGATAAGAATATCTCCAAGTACTACCTTAATTATTCTTTGACAGCTTGCTTTGATGTTGTTTTTTTTTACGAAAAGCTTGCTCTGATGTTACTGATCAAACAAATGTTTATCTCTTAATAATCCTAAATATCTGCCTCCATCTCTAAATATTATTTATAGTGATATTAAATTTATTGACAAATTTTATTGTTTTATAAATTTATCCTTTTAAGAGCCAAAGGTGGTAATTAAAAAGTGATGGTCGCCTGCACCTAAGCTTAGTATATAGCAACATTTAGGTATAGTTTTTCTTAGCTTAGTACAATTAAGCAATGGAATTGGACAAACAAGTTGTGGCATAAAAGGAAATTGAGCAACATCCAAAAATTTATCTTTCTAACATGGTTTTGAATCACATTTTAATGGTTTCATGCAATTCATGAGTGCATGTTGGTATCACAATGATCCATCATAATTTTATATAAGCTACAAAGTGTAGCTTTTGAATAATCACAATAGATCACCATAATTCTAACATACCAACCGTGATACCAAATATAAGAAAAATCACAATAGATCACCAAAATAATTCTAACATACAAACCGTGATACCAAAATATATGAAAAATCACAACAGATCACCATAATTCTGACATACCAACCGTGATACAAAAACCAAAATAACAAGATTAGCATCCAATAAACTATAACCACTGCAAGAAACAACACTATTCCCATTTCCATATTTCAGAATCAGAATACAAAAGAGGCATAAATCATCATAATATTTAAAGAAAAATGAAAATCCCTCTTAAATGTTTGCACCAAATTACATTGGAAACTAAATTTAAGTTATTTTTAATCCAATCTATATTGGCATTTCCTCATAAAAACAAACACTACTCCATCAATCATAGAGAATGCCCAAAATATCCTCATCCCTAAACAAATGGAACCTGCAAAAAACAGAAGAAAAAACCAAATTTTAATCCCCACCATTGAAGCACAAACACAAAAATACAGACACAAACATATCAACACAGATGATAATTTGAGAAAATAACATAATTCAAGGTAATTATAAATGTCGGCATGTGATTGTGATCATCGCGGCTGCTGCAAAGCGGGTTGCAACTATTGCAGCATGAAATAATTTTTAAGTTTTCATAGACACTATCAAATGACATTACTATCTACTTCACTATTTACTCACATTATAGTAGATTACTATCCATTACACTATTTACTTAAACTAGCAGATTCTCATTTTCTTCTGTATATATTTATCGAAAAATACTTAAATATTTAAAATACACATTTAAGAGACAACTAAGATTTGGGGCTCATCTAATGCAATTCTTGATGCAACTACAATGCAGCCACACACATGATTCAAAATCACACACATGATGTTGCAGTGGCTACTTAATCAGCAATACTGCGGCTGCAATTTCAGATACAGATTACAGTTTAAAACCATGAGTAACACCGAGGAGTGTTCGTGCTTCACAGATTCATATAAAAAGTAACACATCGAAAGAAAGAGTATTGAGATGACATACTCTTTGTCATCAAGCTTAATTTGAGAGCCACCGTACTCCGGCAAGAGAACGTGATCACCTTCTTTGACAGAAGGAGGAATCAAATTTCCAGATTTATCTCTCGATCCAGGACCAACAGCTATAACCTTTCCCGAATTAAGCTGTTTTCAAACAATAAAACAGTTCAATTACAAAATCAATAATCAATTAAAAGCAATGAAGCAAAGAAAATTCAGCTTTCATACTCATACCAACCTGGGAGGTTTTCTCGGGGAGGAGAATGCCGGCGGAGGTTTTGGAAGGAGGAACAATTTTCTCGACGAGGATGCGGTTGAAGGTTGGAATCAAACGCTTCGCCATTTCTGATAGAGTGAGTTCAAGGATTGGGGATTTTTCTGTTCTGAAAATGGATTATTAGGGTTTTAATACTCTCTAGTAGAAAGAGTGGTTCTAGATGAGAGTGGAAGGTTCTAGGGACTATGTTAGATTGAAATATGAAGTAGGGTTTTAGGGTTTTGGAATTGGGCCAAATCCTACTTATATGGGCTTTCAATAAAATTAGAAACCGCCGAAAGATTCTCTTCCCACCCCCCATAATTCTTTTTTACCCCTCGGTTTCTAATTTTGCCCCTATATTCAAAAGTTCGGAACGCGTTTTCCAAAAATTTTCAAGTGAAAATTCTGCAAAAATTTCTGAAAACACATTCCGAATTTTGTTTTCAAGGCAAAAAAATTTCGAAAAACGCATTCCGAACTTTTTAACCAAGAGCAAAATCGGAATATTGGAGGGTGAAAAAGAGGTGTGAAGGGTGGGAAGAGAATCTTTCGAACCTGCTTCAGCCCCATAAAGCCCACTTTGATGGAGTTGTAAAAAAATAAAAATTGATGGAATTATGGTGTTTTTTTTTTTTTTTTTTTACATTTTTTGAACAATTCACAAATCATTCATTGTAATTTTATGATTAAAGTTCGATTGAAAGTAGATCTAGATTGATTACTATAGTGTGAGGCAAAGGACGACGATTGACTTTATTAGAGAGGGTGATACCTACAAAGACTCGAGTCGTTTTTTAAAATAAGTGTGCTAGATATAAAATCAAGGGACCAATGTCTCCCCTATAATTTGGTGCGTTCGATATCCACTTCAAAATATAGTTTTATTACATAGTTTTATTTGAACACTTTTTCTTTGATAAAAATATCATATCGTAAAACTGTTTTTATGTCGCTCACAACACGGAATTTAAGATATATAAAAAATATTACTGTAAGAAAAAAACAAAAAGCGTAGAATTGTTAAAAAATAGTGTTTGAATAACATTTTTGACTTCAAAATTGTTACATATCACTGATATCAGAATCCTAAAAGAATACTTGTATGGGATTTTAAGAAACAGAGAGGGGGTGTTAAAAGTAGCTTTCGTGAACTAATTAAATCTTAAATCAAATGGGCTCATGTGTGCTTTCAACCCACCCAACCGACTTGAATTTTCCTCCAAGTGAACTCTCCCAAACATGTCATCAGAAGCAAGCAAGAGGAGGAAAATCGATGATGAAGCACCTTTACTTGGGTAAATCTCTTATATACATAATAATATATACACCCCTATAGTTTATTTATTTCACTGTGATGTTTTTCTCTTTGATTTTTTTTCAGCATATTAACTTATTTTTAAGGTTTTTGATTAACTATATGTTTTGAATTTTGTATTGTTAAATTGAATAATAATGTTAATGTTTATTGGAGTTTCTGCTAAGATATGTTGTTTAGCTTACTGTTGTTATGTCAGAATCACGGTGACTCACCATAATTTTCCAAAAAGCTACACTCGGTAGTTTATGTAAAATCGTGGTGGATCACCATAATTCTGACTTACTCACCGTGATACCAAACATACTCTGTAGCTTATGTTTGGTTCCACTTTTAGTGGAGTCAAAACTGTTTTTAGAGATGTTGAATTGATTTTGACATGTTTGGTTTCTCTGAAGTATGATTGATTTTGCTGCCAAAATTGGTTCTACTTGAAGCTAGGAATTTGGAACTTTTGATCTGACATATTCAATTGTTCTCGAGTAGGATTACTTTTGTCTTGAGACTTGATTCTAATTTGAAGCTGAAATTTGGAACTTTTGATTGTGGAATTGATTTTTATAGTCAAATTTACCGTTCAACTCACTATTACACGAATATATCCAAGCATAAATCACTTTTCCTTCAACACACTGTTATTCGGAATCAATTTGATATGATTTTCTACTTGTAGGACTCGAGTTTCATCGGATGGAAAGAATGTGACAGCTGCTGCAATAAATGCAAGTGGACGGATGGTATGTCTTTTTTATCTAGCCGTTTTTGTTGTTCTGGTATTCTATTATAATAGGAGTGAATAGGCAACTTAGTCCCTAAATTTGTAACTGTCGTTCAATCTATTTCTTGGATATATCGAAATAGGATAAAAGGCGTGGAATCTTTAGGGAATGAATTGATAATGTTGAAGTATTTAATTGGAATTATGTGTATGTTTGAAATTGTTAGCGAATTGTTGAAGTTGGTAGGCATGTTTAAGAGTATGTTTGTGTAATAATGTTTACATTTTAAGCCCTTGTATACGTGGAAGTGATTGGAAACTCACACGGACTCTCACATCATCATGGTTAACTAACGTCTAGCGTGGAGGGATGAAATTGATCGACGTTGAAAAAATCGAGGGATGGCAAATCTAACTATTCTCATTAATAGTGTTCCTGTTTAGGAACACATAGTTGATCACCTCGTTGCATATCCACTCTTTATAATAGTGTTCCTATTTGAGAACGCGAAGCTGAACACCTGGTTTGTGGTGGATCTTTCCTCCAAGATTGAGCTTATATTGCCTCTGCTGAGAGAGGTTGTACCTGCAAAGACACTCTTAGGTCAACGTAAGGCCGAGTTTAAATCTAGGTTTAAGAGTGAGGTACGAAGTGTGTAATACATGGCGATTTTTGCTCCCAAATTATTGTAGTTCTGCATTCCAAATGATGCCGAATGCGGTGAGTTATGATTGGCTGCAGTCGTCCTAAGTTTACATTCATTGTAATCCTCATCTTGATACGCATGCTTCCTTATCTATTTGGGGATAAGCGTCTCTCCTAGATATGTAGATCATTATCGAGATATGGTCTTATCCTTACCTCGTTTATTTTAACTCTTCTTATTGATCATGCTTGTATTTGGGCATGGCTTACATGTCGCCTTTATTTAGGTCTAGTTTAAAGGACGCGGGATGACCAGTTTTGAACTTCTTAAGTCACCCTGGTACAAATAGTATAGATATATTTATATTATTAGTATTTATATATACTTTTTTTCCTTATAAATTAGGTTTCCACGCGCACCCAATTTAGACTAATCACATATGCCAGATAGGATTATAATGGACGGCAAAACTCTCTTTAGTATTCTGAGTCAAAACATGAAAATAAGTTTATAAACTGGTCTAACTTGGCCATTAGTGCTGCCATTTTGTTAATAATAATTTGTAGTTAACATTTGATTAAGCTCCTAGAACATAACCTTACTTATATTGAATATATCTATTGGTTTGGCATGTTCAGGTTGCAGCTCAAACTAGTGGAATCAATTTTACAGGTCCACAAAACAAACATTTTGCAATAACACAAGCACAACAAGATGGTTGCACTGGAAATTATAGGATTTTTGACTCACCCTATGGCAATTTTCTAGTACCTGTAGTTCCAACTCATGCAGAACTAGCCTAGTCATTCTTTTATTGGTGTCTCAATTCTTGGTTTTGATAATGTCATATTGCAAGTTCTGATCTTAAGTATAGGGTACAAATTCTGATTTTTAATGCCTCTTGTATAAAAAAGAAACTTTTTCAATCAAAAATAGTTATACATTGACTAACAAGTAGTATACACAATATTAGACTTGTTTGGATCGACTTATTTGAACTTTATCTACTGAAATAAGCACTCATGAGACTGTTTGAGAGGGCATATGAAAACAACTTATGCAATATTCTTAAGTTGTTTTTTTGCTTATTTTTATAAACTCTTTCCTCTTTAAAAATTATGCGTTGATGATATAGCATTATTGCGTCGCAGAATAGATTGTCTGCAGTGCAGGGTTGTATGGTAAAGTTGTCTGCATATTAAGATATATGTCATTGTCCTTTTGAAAAATAGTGTGTATTTATGCTTTTTTTGAGGTACTTAAAATATTGATTTGATATATCATTTTAGAATATGATAAGAGGTTAAGGTTCCCACAGTAATGAAGATATGTGTCATTGTCCTCTTGAAAAATAGTGTGTACTTATGCTTGATGTAACATAAAATTTTGATTTGATGTATCATTTTAGAATTGAATATGTGAAGGAGAAACTTTGTGTGAATCATGTCACAATAATGATGTGAATGCCAAGTACCAAATTAAGGTGGTCCCTAATATCATATGATTTGGTTGCATTTCAAATCACAACCTTACTATACAAAAGGAACATTTCTTAGCTAAGCCCCTCTAGAAAAGAAAGTAAGAAAAATAATAACGGTCCATTTGAATTGATAAATATAAATAAATATATTTTTATATATTATTATAAATTTTTTAAGGTAGTTAATGAAAAATCAGCTTATTAAAACCTAATTTTTATCAGTGAAAACTTATAAATTAATATAAAAGTTTATATATTTTCATAAATTAATTTCACAAACTATAAAATAAGCTAAATCCAAATGGCCCTTTAATTTCTATAAATTATTTGATTTGATTTTATCCAAAGATTATTTCTTATATTTTGATTTTATTTACTTTGATTTTATTTTGTTCAAAGATTATTTCTCATATTTTGTATTTGATGGATTGTGACTCACTATCAACAAAGCCAAATAGATAAAGGTTTTATAAATTCAGACTTCAATAGTACCTTTACACTCAAGAATTGATTAAGAAAGTTGACCCTCCATATTGATGTGCGAGAACTCATGAAATATAATAAGGTTAAGAAATAAAAATAAAAAACTAAAAGATGGAGCAACTAAGAAGAGAAAGTTTTCCAATCATTCTTCTCTTTCTGTTCTTTATGTTCTATCTTGGAGCCTATTTTTAAGAACTCATGAAATATAATAAGGCTAAAAATGTTATTTTTATCCGAATTAATTTTGTCATTCAAAAATGTTTGGCGGCGTAACTTGTTGTCCGTTTGCCTTTAATTCATATGTAATTATTTATTTATTAATATATGATTGTTGGTACTTAAAAAAAATAATGAATTTTTTGGAGCCTATTTTACTCAAAGTTGGTCAAACCTCTTTTTATTTAATCTCAAACATGCTTTATTTGAATAATCTTTCAAATCAGGTGTACTATAAATCTGTGAAATTATAAGAAATAGTGGGTTGGTAAAGATGACAAAAAAATTATTTTGATGGCTGCTCTTCACTCTTTGAATTGTTCATATTAAAAAACACTTAACGCAAGATGGAGGGAGGGGAGTGAAAACCGAGAATACACCTAACACAAAAGATTAATTACTACTAAGTTTGCTTGTCTAAAAAAAAAGTTACTACTAAGTTTGAAAAATCAAAACAACCAAGTTTTCAAAAATATCATAGTTAACATGTGAATTACAACTCAAATAATGACTAACTTTTATTACGTTTTATAAACATTTAAATTCATTGTCATTTTAATATAAATAAATATTGTTTGTTAGTAATTGTTATCCTCTCACTTAAATTGTTTATTGAAGCTTGTGTCATTCTTTTTTTGAAGCTTGTGTCTTATATGATAAAAGTTACTAAATACTCCCTCCGTTCCTTTTTACTTGTCTTTTAGGACTAAATTTAACGTTTCTATTTAATTATTCTTTTGGTATTTTACGGGTATGATTTGTCAATTATACCCTTTGTCAATTGCTCTTATTTTTTCAATAAAACCAATTAATGCTACATATTTGGAAAACTAAATCTTTTTTGTTTTCTTTTTGGAACATAACATATTAAATTTTGTTTTTATTTAACATAATATATTAAATTTATTGGAAAGAGAAAGTGTTTGAAAAAAAAACGGAATTTATTGGTGGATTAAAATGAGGGTATGATAGGAAGATAAAGTGCAAATACACACTTCCTTAATTTTGTGTTACTATTCTAAAAAGACAAGTAAAAAGGAACGGAGGGAATATTGTATTTTACACATATATCTATTAGGATTTCTAAAACAAAATAATCTATTTTTATTTTAGTTATAAAAATAAAAAATGAATATACTTTTGTTTTAGTTATAAAAGATAAATTATATTCATTTGTTTATTTTTAAAGTTAGTCTTATTCAAGTCATTTATCTATTTTTTGTTTAAAATATCAAATTGTTTTTTTAACAATAGAATATCAAATTGTTGAAATGGTGTTGTTTTGAATATTTTGCTTTTTATTATAAAAAGTATCAAAATGTGTCCAAATTCATATGGCTACGAAGCGAGGATATCAAACTCTATCAAGTATGAAATTGAGGTTTTATTTTTCATTTCTGTAAACAAGTACTCCCTCCGGCCTTTTTTATAAGCAAAAGTTGCTTTTTAGATTCATTGGAAAAGTAATGTATCTAGTCTTAAATATAGACTAGATACATTACTTCTCAAATGAACCTAAAAAGCAACTTTTGCTTATAAAAAAGGCCGGAGGGAGTATAGAATACTTAAACCAAGTTGCTTAGAGTCTAGTGGCAAGGAGCTCCTTTCAAGGACGTATCCGGATAATATCGAATTCGATTCTTAGGAGAATAACACTTAGCTGAGGTGTATGCATCTACACACAAATCGGATTAGTCACCCACTTTTGATGAGTCAAAAACCGATGCGAAAGGAAAAAAAAAAACTTAAACTCCATCCAATTCGGTATAAAAAGGCAAAAATCATGCCGCCATTGCGATAACTACATATTAATACCTACCAGAATTTCTAAAACAAAAATGAATATTTTTATCTCTTTATATTGTTAATTATTACTTTTATAGTGAATATTTTCTTCGGTCCTTTTTATAAGGAACAATTTGAGAAAAAAATTTGGTCCTTTTTATAATAAATAAACTTTGACCAATTTTCAAATGTTTTAAATCTTCAATTTCACTTATGCCCTTATTTATTATGAGAGAAAATATTAAAAATAAGTAAGTTAGTTGAATTAAGAGCAATTAAATAAGGGTATACATAAAATAAATTTAAAATAAGAATAGTATTAAATGAAAATAACTATGTAGGTATGTGTAATTTTTTCAAATTATTCCTTATAAAAAAGATCGGAGGGACTATTCCGATATACATCTTACTTGGATATGTATCGATATACTACCGAGTTGAACAATTTTAATAGATACACAAATAATGTTTAATATAAAAAAATTAATAAACACAATTTGTGAAGAGTATCAAAGAATTCACCAAAAAAATCTTTAAAATTGAAATACATTTAATTAAATTAAATTTACCATTGTACCAAAAAATAAATAAATTAAATTTACCAAAAATTAATACGTCAAACATGACATTTATGTTTCATCAATTTTGACTTGTCATTTAGCTGCACTAAATATTTTATTTATATTTATTACAAAAAAAACCTACTCCATTTATTTTATTTTTTTCTGTGTTCTAACTTATGTATATATATTTGTCAAAAAAAAGGCTTAATTGCACATTTAGTCCCTTATGTTTATTTTAGATTTCAAGTTAGTCCCTTATGTTTTAAAAGTTTCAAGTTGGTCCCTTATGTTTATTTTAGGTTTCAAGTTGGTCCTTCATGTTTTAAAAGTTTCAAGTTGATCCCTTATGTTTTTAAAAGTTTCAATTTGGTCCCTTATGTTTTTAAAAAGTTTCAAGTTTAGTCCCTATTTATAGGGACTAAACTTGAAACTTTTAAAAACATAAGGGACCAAATTGAAACCTAAAATAAACATGAGGGACAAACTTGAAACTCTTAAAACATGAAGGACCAACTTGAAACCTAAAATAAACATAAGGGACCAACTTGAAACTTTTAAAACATAAGGGACCAATTTGAAACCTAAAATAAACATAAAGGACCAAATGTGCAATTAAGCAAAAAAAAAAAAAAAAAAAAAAAACTTATGTATATATATGTTGTCTTATTCAGACAATGCGACAGCAATAAGAAGAATCTCTGAAACTAAATTTCCAATTCGACCCACTTTCCACCTTCTTCAACAGAATCAAAAGTTTCTATCTTTTTGTCTTTTCATCACAATTTCAACGACCAACTCGTTCCTTGACTCAGTTGCTGTTTAACTCAGTAATGTCAAAGGTAGTAGCTATAGGAGCTGCAGCTGTTTGTGCTGCCGCGGCGGCGGCTTTGGCGGCTGTAACGGTGATGGGTCATCGGATTAAAGATTCTGACAAATGGGGTGAAGCTGAAGATATTGTGAAGGTTTTTGGTGAAGAGTGTAGAACCCCAATTGAGAAACTTAAGAAAGTTGCTGAAGCTATGGTTGTTGAAATGAATGCTGGTCTTGCTTCTGAAGGTGGTAGCAAGCTCAAGATGTTGATCTCCTTTGTTGATAATCTTCCATCTGGGTTTTTCTCTTTGCTCTCTAAATTTTCATTATCACACTCAAATTTATGTGTTTTTGCTGTTTTTCTTTATGTTTTTGAATGTTTGTTTGTTTGATGAATTACTTTGTTGTTAGAAAGTTTATGAATTTATGTTCAATACTTGAGAATCAAGTTTCTATATGAGTTTTTCTCTTTGTTCTCATAATTTCAATGTTGATCTTTGCTGATCAGAAAGAAGTGGCTGGCTGGCCGTCCGGCGTCAATTGTTGTTAAAGTGGGGTACCTGTAAACACTTTGACACTCAAGTGAGTAGATGAGTGAAGTGAGAGGTAATGGTATAGGATAGGATAGCATACTTGAGTCCTTCGGCGTCAATTGTTGTTGAAGTGGGGTACCTGCAAATACTTTGACGCTCAAGGCGTGAAGTGTGAGGTAATGGTATAGGATAGGGTACTTGAGTCCTTCGGCGTCAATTGTTGTTGAAGTGGGGTACCTTCAAATACTTTGACGCTCAAGTCAGTAGATGCGTGAAGTGTGAGGTAAATGGTATAGGATAGGATAGCATACTTGAGTCCTTCGGCGTCAATTGTTGTTAAAGTGGGGTACCTGCAAATACTTTGACGCTCAAGTCAGTAGATGCGTGAAGTGTGTGGTAATGGTATAGAATAGGATAGCATACTTGAGTCCGTCGTTTAGAAGGTGTATTTATAGGCCCGGCGCAGAACCTCAATCATTGATGGAGAGGAGACAGTTACGGTAGCTCCTCGTCAATGGTAGGAGAGAATTATGATCAATAAGGCTAATTAAGGAGAGGTGGACATTACGGATGAGGATGGCAAAATCCATTAGAGTCCGGTTGTGGTAAATGGATCCCGAGGTGTGCCGGTCCGTCTCTTAGGTATTGGGCCGAGCAGAACGGGCAAGTTTGGGTCCGAGGCCTAATCTAGAACAAATGTCACTCAGATTTATGTGTTTTGTGGTGTTATTTTTTAATGTTTCTTCAATTTCAATTACCTTGTTGCTGAGGGGTTTATGAGTTTCTGTTTAATACTTGAGAGCCATGTTTTTAGTTTTTATTTTGTAATATTATTAACCTGCTAAATTGGCATGTTTTACATGCTAAGTGGATTTCTTTTTCTAGTTAACTTCTCTAATGATCATTGTTGGATTTTTTGTTCCTCACTTTCCAACAATTGTTTGTTGTATAGTCATTGTCAATGTTTTATATTGTGTATTTTGTTGTTTTTATGTTCAATACTTGAGGAATACGATACGATACAGATTTGCGGATATGGGAAATTTAGGATACGATATGGCATTGCGGCCTAAAATTGGCATGTTTTACATGCTTAGTGAATTTCTTCTGTAGTTGACTTTTGTAATGATCATTATTGCGGCATAGGTATGTGTGAATTTTTGTTTTCCACACTTTCCAACAATTTTTTGTTGAGCAGTCACTATCAATGTTTTAAATTTTTATTGTTGTTTATGTTGTGATTATCTCATCATGGTCCTAGATAGATATGGTTGGAAAGTGTGAACGTGGTCACAATTGCGGCCGCACTGCATTGTACTACTCTTGAAAATAACGAAAAAAGATTGTTAACTTTGCATTGAATGATGAAACAGATTATATATGAGGTGTGGTCCTTTACGTCGGTTTAGCCTAGAGGCAAATGGATACACACCAAATTGAAAGCAGAAAATTGTAACTTGTAAACCTAAACTGACGTAACGAAATAACTAATCACTCTATAAACAGCCAATTAACTTGTAGTTATTTATCATCTAATAATGTGGTCAGAGAAACCTCAAAAACCTTTATATTTGTAAACAGCGATACAAAATTTGATTTTTGGATTACAACTTAAACTTGAAGTTTGTGAATGTTTATGTTAGGACAAGATGCAAAAAGAGAAAATTTGAATGATTGAGTATTACTTTTTGAATTTGTTTGATACTAATAAATGAGTATTGCCTCATTTGAACTTGTCGTTCTCCCAATTGTTTGTTCCTTTTTTAGGTATTTTTTTTAACTTTGTGGCATTATTTATAGGGATGAGAAAGGACTCTTTTATGCATTGGACCTTGGTGGCACAAACTTCCGTGCCCTTCGTATCCAATTAGGTGGAAAAGAGAAAGGTGTTGTTAAAGTAGAAGCCGAAGAAGTTTCAATTCCTCCTCATTTGATGACCGGTTCTTCACACGTAAGCCATTAATGAGAAAATCTATCAGCTGTTTCACAAAAAATGAGAAAATCGACCAAAATGTTGAGCCTTCATGGTGCCTAACATGTTATTTATTTCACTACAGGGGTTGTTTGATTTTATAGCGACGTGTCTTGCAAAGTTTGTTAGTTCTGAGCCTGAAGAGTTTCGTCCTCTCCCTGGAAGAAAAAGGGAATTGGGTTTTACGTTCTCATTTCCAGTGAGGCAAACATCGATTGCATCTGGGACTCTAATAAAGTGGAGTAAGGGTTTCAGTATTGAGGATGTGGTAATTTTGTTTACCTTGATTCTGTTATTTTCAATTTTATTTGCATTTTCATTCTTATTTGCATTGATGTTTAAGGCTATATGTCGTACTTGTAACTGATGTTTCACGATTTATGTTAGTATCGTAATAAATTACATTCATGTTATTTAGTTTATTAAACAAACACAGTACAAGATGTATGTTCAGTATCGAATAACTAATATGTGGTTAATGGATCAGAGTACGGATACATAGATACCTAGCGGTTAAGGATACGATCATTGAAGTTGTTACCTACAAGATTACTCCCTCCGGTCACTATTATATGCAAAAATTCACTTTTTAAATTTATTGAATAACTGATGTATCGGATCTATAATATAGACCAACTACATTTATTCAATGAACCTAAAAGTAAATTTTTGTTTATAATAGTAACCGGAGAGAGTACACGTCTATTAGTGTCTTATTATATTTTATATTTTTAAATGTGGATCTTGAAACACGAACTATGACCTAACCAGACCCTATTCATTGGATGTGTTATTCTAACAGTTCCTCCATTGTGGATTCTGTTTGGTTGTTTGTAGGTTGGAGAAGATATAGTGGGTGAACTAACCAAGTCCTTGGAAAAAATTGGTTTGGATATGCGCGTTGCTGCTCTGGTCAGTCCCACTTACCTTTTTTTACAATTTCTTTACTTTTTCCTCGATAATTTAGGCTTTGAAAATGATTTGAAGTTTGCATGTGACAGAATATTTTGATTAATAGAAAATGATGATTGGATCCTTAGCAACATAAAACTAGAATCAAAAGCTAACTTGATGATGGAATGTAGATTAATGATACCGTTGGAACAGTAGCTAAAGCCAGATTCAGCAATCAGGATGTCATTGCTGGAGTAATTCTTGGTACCGGAACGAACGCAGCATATATAGAACATGTAAATGCGATTCCAAAATGGCAGGGTCTTCCACCAAAATCAGGAAAGATGGTACGCATCATATGAATATTTATGACATTTTTCTAATTAGTCATGTGTTAAACCATGCTGATTGTTATTACTTTGATAGGTTATAAACATGGAGTGGGGTAATTTCTTTTGCTCATATCTTCCTCTAACAGAATATGATCACGCTCTAGATGTGGCGAGCTTAAACCCTGGAGAACAGGTAATAATTGTTATTTATAGCTACTTTAAACGGTTAATATACATCTATAATAATTACTCGTCCACTCTTATTTGCAGATTTTTGAAAAGATAATTTCTGGTATGTATTTGGGCGACATTGTAAGGAGAGTACTATTAAAGATGGCTGAAGAAGCTGAATTTTTTGGAGATACTGTTCCTCCTAAGTTGAGAATTCCTTTCATACTTAGGTATGATAATTTATCCAACCTCAGACTTTAATTCTCGATCTTACTTTCTTTTGTTGTGTAACTTGTAACCATCAACAACAATGCTGAATAGTATACTAAATAATCTAATTTGGTTATTGATATTAAAACAAATTAATTTGAGGTGTACGTTTTTACCCTTGACTTTCTTCGCATAGAACTTTCACATATTTTTTTATGGAACGTATAGGACACCTGACATGTCTGCTATGCATCACGATACATCTTCGGATCTAAATGTGGTTGGAAAGAAATTGAGGGATATATTGGAGGTATGTCCACTTCTTTGAAGATGCGGAAAGTACAAATATGCTTGTTTGTTGGTTACATTTATATAACCGCATAATTTTTTTTCTTGAATTAGATATGGAAGGTAGTAAATGTTGGTGAAAATCAGTTGTTTGTAATCTTTCATCACAAGTTAATTCATATAAATTATGCTCGGAACAAAAAAATGGGTCGGTTTACTCATTGCTTTCGTTCTTGATTTAGATTGATAACACGTCTCTAAAAATGAGGAAGATTGTTGTGGAACTCTGTGACATTGTTTCTGTTCGAGGGGCCCGCCTTGCTGCTGCTGCTATTTTCGGCATCCTAAGGAAACTGGGAAGAGACACGGTAAAGGCCGGGGAGAAACAAAAATCAGTGATAGCATTGGATGGAGGATTGTTTGAACACTACACGAAATTCAGAACATGCATGGAGAATACACTAAAGGAGTTGATGGGAAAAGAAGCAGCCAAGACAATCGGCATTGAGCATTCCAATGACGGCTCTGGAATCGGAGCAGCCCTACTTGCAGCTTCTCAGTCGAAGTATGTAGGTGTGGGAGAGTCCTAAAGAACGTGATTAACACAGTTGCCAAAAGTAAACAGGTGTAATACTAGTTTCAATTTTCTTCATACTAAAAATAGATCGATAGTTTGATGCGGCAAAGCCTTAGTTACTTGTCCTTCAGAGGTTTCAACTGGAGTGCGGTCGAAGTTCGCTTAGTGTTGTTGCTGTGACCGCGCTGCTTCTTGGCTAATTGCCAAGGCATTGTTTTGGACTTTTGGTTACACAATGTCTCTCCCACTTTTAAGAATAATAGGGAGATGGTAACTTTTGACTACTGATGTTTTACCAAATGTAACATGTTGACAATGAGAATAAATCAGGATGAGCTTATTGGCAAAGGTGAAAGATTTTAATTCAAAGTTATTTTTTAGTTATCACAATGAAGCGTTCCTTTTGATTATTATGATATATGCATTCCATGGAAACCTTTTTGTTACTATCTTTTTTTATTTTTTATCAGCAAAAAAGATAGATTAAACAGCCCCTCAAAACATAAGATATGTTTTGTAGGGGTAAAGTATTACAGCAGGGAAAGGCAAAAACAACAGCCAAATAAAAACACACACTACAACACTACACAGCCCCAAAAAGCAAGAGGACAAAACAAGCAAAATCACAAACGCAGAGGCGCGCACAGAGGCAGAAACCACAGGGAAAAAACAGACACCAAGTGCAGAAAAACTCATCACCGCATCATGCATACCATCGGTTCCCACTTCCATTCATAAAATAAGCATGGTCCCTTTGCCACTCTCCCTATAAACCATTTCCAAGACATTAATTTAATACTTTCTGCAGCATCATCCATATTACCATTCCCATTTTTAAAGATAACCTCATTCCTCAGTCTCCATATCACCCACATATAAGCATTCCAAACTAGGCACAATCCCCTCCTTTCACGTTTATTTTTCCCACAATTGATCAACACAGCAAGAGATGATATAACATCATGAGGTAGGATAATGGTGAAGCCTAACCATCTAATAATATCATACCAAACTGCAGCAACAGTATTACAGTGAAAAAACAGATGCATTGCCGTTTCCGCAACTTCCCCACAAAAAACACAATTACCCTGCTGCCTAGGAATAATTCTACGCTTCATAAGGTTGTCTTTCGTCTGAATTCTATCTAGTAACAGCTGCCAAGAGAATGCGCCTACCTTTGAAGGTGCACCGCACTTCCATAGATGCTTGAAAACGAATTCCTTTAGCTGGTCAATCACGGGCAGAGGGCGAAGTTCAGCCAGCAGCAACAGGTAAGCAGAATTTGAGGTCAAGCCGGGCGTCCCGGCACCCCATCCATAGCCATTGATCACATTGGGTGCTTGGCGTGAATGTTGCAATGATATCCATAAAATTAATGAATTGATCCTCATCCCATACAAACAAATTGCGCCTCCATTGAAATTCCCATTGCCATTGTCCCTCAATCATCCGACCCATATTACCTATCACATCATTCTTTTGCAACGAAATACCAAACAACCTTGGAAAAGTTTGACGTAACAAATGCTCCCCAATCCAATGATCATTCCAAAAAGATGTCGCGTTTCCATTGCCAACCCTTTTACTAGTAGCATTATTAAACCATCCGGCGTTATTATCAAGAAGACATAGATCCCTCCACCAAGGTGATCCCATTCTTGTCACATCTATCTCTCCCAAATTCCTTTTTCCCACCACATCTATGCCATACCTCGCCACCACCACCTCTTTCCATAATTCACTATCATCTTCCAGACTATCCCTTCTGTTTCTGTCGTCACCTTTCTGAATCATTATCAGATAAGTTACTCAAAACTTTCAGATTTCTCTCCTTTGAAGTTTAAAGTACTAGTTCAACTGGCAATGCTGATATTGTTAAGTTGAACATTTTCATTCAGGATTTCGTAGTTTTGTGTGCGTTTCAGTGGTGTTTACCATTTTGTCTACAAACCCCAAAAAAAGTGAACGGTGCACTTTAAAAGATGTGATGCGAGCAAGGACCTGGATTTTTTGCTGTAAAAGCAGCACGCAGTTTCACGCTATTTTAAATCTGGATTGTTGATTTTAAATCAGACAGTTCATATCACACAGTTATAAAATCAACCACAAACAATCTCTGCTATTATTACACATCGGACAGTTAGGAATAGTAACTACGTAACTGCAGTTACCGGGTGTTATCCAATCCTAGCCTTAAGAGATAACTGCATATAAGGAAAAATAATCAAAGGCATAGATTATCAACTTGAGAATTGTTGGTTGTACACATTTTGCATTAATGACTAAGGAGAAAAATGTATTTAACATGCTACAATTTAATTCTACTTTATCTCATCTTCTATCCAACACTATTTTTCTGGTAAACCTTATTATAGGTGCAAATTATGTACTAGACTAAATGCCGATAATTAATTTTCGTTAGATAACTTCATCAACCATTTTTAAGTATGGTTTTCTCTATCCATTATATTTTGGCTAAATTGGAAAGTTGATCCTTTAATTTATTTAAGAAAATGTTAACACTATATTTAAATAAAAAATTTATCTTGAAATATGTGCATTTAATATTTTAAAGTTGTACAAAGTTGTCTTTTTAATATTAAATTTCTTTTTTATTTAATTTTTTTGTATGCTTAACTAGTGTCATGAGGTACCGTTTAACATGACTCATTTATTTATTTGTTTCATATTGATCTCTTTACTTATTAAGGTTACAAATTGGTCCCTTAACTAATTAACGTCACAAATTGAACATATGACAAACAAAATTAAATTAAGAGGCCAATTTATAGCGTTAATCAGTTAATGAACCAATATAAAACCAAGAAATAACTTAAGCAATCAATTGTCCAATTTAGCCTTATATTTTTTTCACGACAAAATTACATTTTCAATCCATTTAGTTAATTTTAGATAACATTTTAATCCTTTATTTTTTTTTTTTGACAATTTTGCCCTTTTTCTATGTTTGAATATGAATCGTAGCGTCAAATCTATAATTTTATTTCTTTGTGTGTTTTCAATCATATATTCCCCAAAAGTAAACCATTATTAATTTGAAGTTTGAAAATCCATATATAAACATAAATGAAAGACCAAAACGGACAAAAAAGACTATAAAAAAAAAAAGACAAAGGAACAAATTATTAGATTAAGAGACTATTTGAGTAATTTTTTATTTTTTTTTCTGTTTTTTTCATTTATAAGATTTAAACCTAAGATATTATTTAAGGGATCTGATTATATTACTATTTGCATCATAATGTTTGATATTGCTTTTTTTTAGTATTAACCCTCTAGTTTCCAAAAAAAAGAACCCGATAATCTAAAAGTTCGATTGAGAATTAAGTAAAACTTAACAAAAAATTGTTTCACAAAGAATCAAACTCGAGTTCTTTCAAACGATTCGTCCTAGGATGAACTCATTAATGTTTAATATTGCTTTAGATTTATTCTATTTACATCTCCAGTATTGCTAGTTACACATCTTAGTTGACAAAATACCTATTTGGTTTCTCTTACCACATTATTAGATGATAAATAATTAAAAGTTAATCGGTTGTTAGTAGAGTGAGTAGTTAGTTATTTCGTCTCCATGAGCATAGTTCAGTTGATAAAAACATCGTATTATATATACAGTTTGAACCCCGAACACTCTACTTATTCATCTTAAGAGTAGAATTCTAAAGTACACTCTCTAACTTTAGAGGAACTTAATGTAAACTTCCTACTTCCTAGCTGTTATGCTGAAAATTCCAACTGCTTTTCCCATTTCGAATTCTTAAGAAGTGGAGCAGAATCATAAATATCAACAATCTTCTCCGCGTTAGCGAGTGGATCCTTGCAGCCGGTCAATACCTTCAACACTTCTTTCATCGATGGTCTACTAGCCGGCAATGTTGAAGTGCACATAACTCCGAGTTTGAAGATGCTGCACATTTCTTCCAAGTTACTAGGTTCCATAGCATCGTCATCAAGAAGTTCTTCTAAATTGGTTCCTATCTGAATGTGGCGCCACGCCCATTCTGCAAGAGACGAGTACTCGTCTCCATGATTGGCTTCTTTTCCCGTTGTCAGTTCCAATAGGACTACTCCAAAACTGTAGACATCTATCTTCTCGTTGACTCGTATTGTTTGAGCATATTCTGCAATTCGTGCACGAAAGAAACATTGAGAATATATTGATGCCAAATACATGAAATGACATATATAACATCCAAGATACTATTAAAGATATAATGAGATATTTATTCACCTGGAGCAATATAGCCGAATGTGCCAGCCACAGCCGACATGGTGGCGAGTTCTTCTGGTTTGACCAATATCCTAGCCAAACCAAAATCAGCAACTTTTGCATTGAATTGAGTATCCAAAAGAATGTTACTTGTTTTCATGTCTCGATGAACAATAGGCGGCGAGCAATCATTATGCATGTAGCACAAACCTTGAGCAGCTCCAATGGCTATATGCAATCTCTTTGGCCAATCAAGGATGTTACCATTTACGGTTCCTGACACGGCCGGTGACTTCTTTTTCTTGTGCAGCCACCTATCAAGGCTTTGATGTTCGTGATACTCGTATACAAGAAGTAGCGAATCATCACTTCTGATACAACACATCAACTTCACAATGTTGTTATGCCGAATATTGCTAAGTATGTCAACTTCTGCAAGAAATGAATCCACAAGCTTCTGATCCAACTTTTTGCTATTTCCCCTTATCTTTTTCACTGCAACATAGCCTAAACCATCAACAGGGACGCGATAAACAGAACCAAATCCACCACTACCAATGATATTATGTTCTGACATCGACGACACAATGTTTGATTTTGTGAAACTTAGTCTCTGAAATGAAGTTAGCTTCCATGTCCTTTTCATTAATCGCTTTCTTTTTCGGTAAAAACTGATTGACAAGAATAACGCCAAGAAAACTGTTAACGAAGCTACTACCACCAAGATTATGACCAGAGCCTTTGACATGGATGAGTCACCTCTTCTTCTTCTTGCAGTTCCAGAATTGCACAAAGCAAGGTTTAGTCCTAATGTATCGACACATAGACCAGAATTATTCAGAAAGCTGGTTTCATACGCAAGGCTTTCGAAATCACTCGGAATTCTCCCTATCAAATAATTTGATGATAGATTGAGATTTGTGAGTCTCGAAGATAACTGAGGTGGAATTCGGCCGGAGAGTTTGTTTTCTGATAAGTCCAATATAACTAGAGAAGGTAACCGACAAATTGCATTCGGTATATCTCCAGAGAGTTGATTTCGCCTCAAGTCTAATCTTTGTAGGGATTTCCATGAGATGATACCCGACGGAATTTGACCGGTGAGTTGGTTCTGATCGAGCAGAAGAGTTGATAACCGAGGAAGCGATGTTAACTCCAACGGAATACTTCCATTGAAAAAGTTGTTACTAGCATTGAACTTCACTACACTCTTCCAAGAAGAAACTCCATTTGGAATTCTACCAGAAAACCGATTGTAACTTACGGCTAAGTCCGAAAGATTCCGAGCCAATCTTTCGGGAAGCTGGCCCGTGAACATGTTCTCACTTATCCTAATTATTGACAAGTTCATACATGTCCATAAACCATCAGGAATTTCACCAGAAAACTCATTATTCTCAATACTCAGTATCTCTAAGCTGCTACAACTACCTAAAGATTTCGGCAACTCACCGCTTAGATTATTATCATTAGCAGTTAAACCAACTAACCTTCCATGATAGCACAAATTCTGTGGTAGCTTACCATTGAAACTATTAGATCCAATCTGAAAAGTTTCAAGTTTAGAAAACTTACCAAAACCTTGAGGAAGATTACCTGATAAATTGTTCCGAAAAACAATAAAATCAGTCAGAAATGGAAGATTACCGATGCTTTCCGGTACTTCTCCGGATAATCGATTCATAGAAAAGCTCAAGAAGTTTAGCTTTTTAAGACTTCCAAAACCGCCAGGTATTTTTCCGGTGAGATTGTTATACGAAATATCCGAGATTGTTAACTCGAACGCTTCAACCACATCAGGTATATCTCCAGAAAGACTATTATTATAAAGAAGAAGTGTGCTCAAATTTTTCAAAGTGAACAAACCATTTGGAATTTTTCCACTCAAAAAATTTCCTGATAAATCCAAAAACTCCAAAGCCATCATTTCACCAATTGTTTCAGGAATTTCTCCAACCAAGTTAGAGTCATGCATATCAAACATCCTTAAATTTTTCAACTTAGTAAAACTAGATGGCAACTTTGTACTAGGTAACATACTATATGAAAACATAAACAATGTTTCGAGATTCGACAAATTACCAATTTCATCAGGAATAGTACCATTAAAAAGACATTGATAAAGTTGAAGACTTTTTAAATTCTTCAAGTTTCCAATACTCATTGGAATATCACCTGAAAAGCGGTTTGCGGCGAGGTTAAGAAACTGCAGATTGGCCAACCTATCGATGTCATTCGGTATTTTACCGACGAAATAGTTCTGCGAAAGATCAAGATGTTGAAGCTTGGAACAATTGTAAAGTGATGTTGGAAACTCATTTGGTATGTAATTGTATTGAAAATCAATGTAAGTGAGGTTTTTGAGTTCACAAAGAAAAGGTGGAAGTGTTTGTCTTATGTTTTTGTTGATCATTGAAAGTGAAATGATTGAATCATCTTTGCAATGGATTTCTGGATATGAACAATGATATGAAGTGTTTGATGAATTCCAATGACTTAGGAATAATGGATTTTGAAAGTGCTTTTTTATTTTCATTAGGATTTCATGTTCTTTATTGTATAATTGAGATTGTTGAGAATTTGCATAGGTGAAAAACAAAAACAAGATTGGAATGAACATTTTAGATTTTGTCATTTGGTTGTTTTTAGTTCACACACACACACAATGATAAGATTCAATGGAGAGAAGAACTTAAATCTATGTGAAAAGCATCTCTTACTTACAAGTCAAAGACAGTAAAGTTTGGAATCATTGGAGTTGGGAAAAAGTGATTATGCAGTAGTGCACTACTTAAAGTATATGATTGGTTACATTTTGGATGTTACAAAATTTATTCAGAGAGTAGAATTGATTCTGACATGTTTGAATGTTTTTTGATAAATTTTATTTTGACTCGAGTATTGATTTTATCTTGAAGTTAAAATCTATAGTTTTTGACTCATAATGTGATTTTGCACTCAATTACTATATTGTAATGGATTAGTTTATTATGTCAAAAAATCAACAACATGCATGTAGGACAAAATCGAACTATGTGCTACCAATACTAAATAAAATTAAATACATTCAACGCGTTAGAATCGTCTGATCAAGATTAGAGATCTTGTTTTATATTGAATTCTAAAGTTAAAATCTAAATTGTCCAATCATAAACGAACCGTCTCGAACTTTTGCACCATCAATTTTCGAGTGTACTTAAACTTATCCACAAATTGAGAAAAGATAAATAAAAGACTAATCTTGTACACAACAACTTAAAAAACTCCATGAGCAATTTTGGCTTTTACTTATTTATTGTATATTTAATTTAATATAAAAATACCTCAATTGCTACGAAAGCAATCTTATCTTTTCTTTTCAGCAACTAGTAAGTTTTTACTCGTTGAATATGTGTTGAATACATTAAACAATGAATGATTGGCTTCAGCTTCATGGCTTGCTTTCAAAATTGGAGTTCCAATTTACAATATATTTGTTCATAAAAAATATAAATAATTTACAATGTGTTCAATCTCATGCATGGGTTTGTGATTTGGTGAAGGGTTGTTGAGATCTTGCCAACAAGAATGTCCAAATAAATGACTACTCTTTGGTGAGTGTTTTTTATGAATTGAATATCTCAACACGCAACTATAAAGACTAATTAATCTAATTGGAGTTGATGACAAAATTCTTCCAAGAAATTTAATATCAATGCATTCTTCAGAATTCCAACACAAAGGCCTATTTTATTAATGAAAATTGAATAAGACACTAATTTACACAAAAGCTTACAATAAAACTGAAAGGAATCTCCTACTATCTTATCGAGCGCTCTCAAATTTAGTAAGGTTTGCTAAGATCTCGCAAAAGAATATGATATAATTAATTGATTATGAACAATAAAATAATTAAGAGTCTCACATCAATGAAAAATGATCTGAACATAATTTTATAATAGCGATAATCACTAATTTAAATCAATTTTGTATAATGAATTAGATCAAATTTAGAATTCTAAGATACTATTATAGCTTAGTTCAAAAAAAATTATTGGACCACATACTATTGGTATTTGCTACCTTGAACTAAAACTATACCACCAACCCTTAATTTTATGGTCTCCAACCTAATGACTCTAGCTTTGCTCTGAATTCAAATTTTTTGGAGAATTTTCTATGAAGTTGCCAAGTAAGGTGTATCCACTAGATTACATTTATTTGACGGATCCACTAAGATTACTTTACCAACAACCAATGATTCTTTTTAGTATCATGTTAATGGAGTACTATCTTTGAAGTACTAATAAAAAAGTCAAAGAAATAAATTTGTATTGAAAAAAATATTTTTTATATTTTAAAAAATTGAATACATAAATTTCAAAATTTATTTATCATATTTAATTTTTCTTAAAGTGAATAAGCAAAAAAATATCAAACTTCATACTTTAATCCTTAACTATTATATATGTAATGTCTCTACAACTGAGTTATACTCATTGTCCCACCATATTTAATCTCTTAACTATTATCAATTAGCATTTTCCTTCTTTTTAAATTCTTTGTAATCCACTAGCCCAAAACTTTGACCTCGATCCACGTCTGTGACCACCACTAGAGACAGTAAGCATTGAGACCACATGCTTAAATGAAATTATTGCCATATTATATGGTAGGCTTCTAGAAAAATATCACATCAAATTTGTACTACTCTTTATTGTCACCTTCATCGTTATTTCATTTCTACGCAATACTTTTATATGAGAGAGGATTCTCTCAATTTAAATTTCCTCAATTTCTTCAATCTATATCCTTTAATTCACCTTTTTTCTCTTTTTCTTTTCTCTCTCCTCACAAACTAATGGCTCAGATTCAACTATTTTCCTAAAGTAATGGAGAGAATCCATTCTCCTTTTATATAGTCAATATATATGGCTTTAATATGAGCCCACAGATAAGGGGTAGATGGTAATATGCAAAACGTTAGACGTCTTTTGGCTTTTTCCATGTTGTTTTCTGAATATATATTCAATTTTGTAGGAATAGCAAAACAATGCAATTTATTTGATATTTTAAATAGAATATTTTGTTCGTGAATATAAAATATTTTATTTATTTACCTTGAATTTTTTATTACTTAATGACGATGTGATGACTGATGTGGGAAGTATATATTTAACTATTGTTAAAACTAGTATGTTAGTTCGTGTCGTGTACGGAATTTTACAAAATCGACCGTTGGATTGAAAGTTTATATCATATAGCTCATCCACAGAAAAAATTAGAAAAATTGAAAATCATTTGATATGTTTTTGGGACTCATTAAGATTTACAGTATTTAATAAACCGTAAATCTTTATGGATCTCAATAACATATCAAATGATTTTCAATTTTTCTAATTTTTTTTATGGATGATCTATATGATATAAACTTTCAATCCAACGGTCGATTTTGTAAAATTCATATTCGTTATAGTAGTATTGACCACTTGTCCACGGTGGACCACTTGATGAGGTGGTCCACCATAGCATTGGCCTATTAAATATATATCATGCAAAATCTATATCAATTTTATCTTACTATTTTTATCTAAATTGTTCAAATAATATATTAAAATAAACACATAAATAATATTAAAAAAAGAGAATAATCCCGTGCACGGCACGGACTAACATGCTAGTTTTAACAATAGTTAAATATAGGCCAATGCTATGGTGGACCACCTCATCAAGTGGTCCACCGTGGACAAGTGGTCAATACTACTATAACGAATACGAATTTTACAAAATCGACCGTTGGATTGAAAGTTTATATCATATAGATCATCCATAAAAAAAATTAGAAAAATTGAAAATCATTTGATATGTTATTGAGATCCATAAAGATTTACGGTTTATTAAATACTGTAAATCTTAATGAGTCCCAAAAACATATCAAATGATTTTCAATTTTTCTAATTTTTTCTGTGGATGAGCTATATGATATAAACTTTCAATCCAACGGTCGATTTTGTAAAATTCGTATTCGTTATAGCGTTGGTCCACCATGGACCACTTGAATAAGTGGTCCATATTAGAATTGACCATATTTAATTTAATAATGCTATAGGATAAAGTGAGATGAAAAATATTATTTCGCTTCCCTTTATACACTATCAAGATATAGATTTTTTCTTTCATCTTCATCTCCAGGACTATACAGTGACCCTTCAAATATAAAATAATTATAAACTTCATTCTCAGATGAAAATTTAATTAATCTAGGTGCATTTTTAATAGTGGGATCTAAAGTGTTACGCATTTCTTATTCTACACCCGTGAGAGATTATAAGGACTCCATCAACAAAAAATAATTGTAAATTTTATAATATTTTTCAAATGAATATTATCATACTTTGACCGTGTTTCTATAGTCAAACTATTTTTTTGTCATTGTACGACAAATAATCAATTTTCATGTGTGAGTGTCAAATGGAAAAATCTATGTATGAATCTTCACTCACATTGATAAATTAGCATCCAGAAAAAGATTTGAACGAATGTTTATGGAAAGCTTAAAATCGAAATTATAAATAAAAAACTCATTGATTATAAAAAATTAAAATTATATTAATTTATTTTACGTTTCAATTCTCTTAGATTTTTTCAGTTGGATGTAATATAGTGAAAGTGCGATATACATATAATATGGAAAAACTTTCGTAGTTGGAATTCAAATTTTAATTAGTCAATATATATTGTTAATAGTGTAGTGAGAAGTGTTTTATGTTTCTCATTATATAACATTGAAAGATTCTCTCTCTCTCTAGTCTCAGTTACACGATTTTATAGGGGTTCCGTCAACAATAATAGTTGATAATTCTAAATTATTTTTACAATGAATATGAATAAAATTTTTGTGCTCATTTATCACTGTCAGAATAGTTAGGTGGAAAGTGCTTCTGATTTTTCATTTTATACCACCGAGAAATCCCCCCCCTCTCTGTCTCTCAAAACTCTATAGGGGTTCTATCAATAAAAAAGTTGTTAATTCTATATTTTTTTTAATGGATATCAATAAAATTCTCGTACTAAGTTCTCACTATCATCTACATACAATTTTCATCATGGGGATACTGTTTCATCGTGCTAGATAAAATTTTGAATAAGTAATCACAATGACAAAATATTAAATTATGGATAACTTTCACATTCAAAATTTAAATTTTAATTCGTCAATGTATATTTTGAATAGTGACGGTTAGAATGCTCCCCGTTTTTCATTATACACCATCGAAACTCTCTCTCTAATTCTATCTGTCTTCCGTGTCCATTACGGGACTCTATAGTTACTCCATGAACAAAAAATAGTTGTTAATTCTTTATTATTTTAAAAAAAATCAACATAGAAATATTACATGTAATTGAATGATTGGATAATAGATACATGTCAAATCAAATTTTAGCAGAAGTGTTCACATAATTTTTTATATAGAAAATATATAATATTTAATCATGGATTAAATAATTTTGTCGTCATTAAAAATATAATATATGTTAGTAATTAAAATATAATATTTTAATATCTACAAAAAAAATATAATATTAGAAAAGCTTTAATTGAATTTCACCAACGCAATATTATTAAAATATAATAATAAAAATATTAAGATACCTATAATATTAGAGTTTCTAAAATTAAAAAGTACCAATTTCCACAAAAAGAAAGAGTTTCTACAAAAAAAAAAAAAATAATATCAGAGATTCTAAAAAAAAGTATTATATTTTTTACAAAAAAAATATACTCGCATAATATCAAAGTTTTTACAATAAAAAAATATTAGAGAATCTCTAATTGAGTGAGAAAAAAAAAACAAATACAATCTCGATAAAAAAAAAAGATAAAAAAGAAAAAAAAAACTCTAGTTTAGTTGTATATATCCAACAATTTTGTTTTTATAATAATGGGTTAGAGAGATATATATCCGATTAATTTAATAGTATATATCCAAAAATTTGTTTTCTTAAAAAATAATGGGTTAGAGAAGATTAAAAAAATACAAAATAAAATTGAAAAACTCTAATTGATTGTCACCTAAGCTAAAACTCTAATAACTCTAATTAAATGCCACATAAGCAATTTTTCTTGAGAATGCACGAGAAGGCTCCGTGGGAATCTCGCTATGTATATAATAGAGATATGTATACAGATCATCTAATTTTATTTTTTTACATAATACAGATCATCTAATTTAACTACTACAAAGTATGCAATATTTATTTCATAAAAAATTAGACTAACTATGGTTTTTAGTCTCAACAATATTACGAATTACTTTTACTAACTATGCTAAAATTATTATTAAAATTAGGGACTAAACTTGAAAGATGGTAATTTTGTAGGGATGAAAAATATACTTTAAGAAAAAGCAATATTTAAAATAAAATTAATGAAGATGTGATGTAAAGTTGAGAATAGGCTAGGCCGAATTAGACACCTGTGAAAAAATTGAAGGTCTGAGTCTGACATGTAGCCTGCAATAGACTTATTTTTTAAGTTTGAATTTGGTCTTTTCAAAGTCTGATATGACTTGTTAACATGTTTAAAAATCTATTTTACATTAACATATTTCAATAAATAATTATATTTAATTTTATATATACAAATGAATTAATATACCAAAAAAGAACTAATATACTAATGATTAAATTTTCTTTTGATATTTAACATGATATTTTAGAGAATTTAACTATATGAGATATTTCAATTATAGTTTATAATAATACTTTTATATATGTGAAAAATTAATGTAGATTAATGTAGATTAATATTTAACTTACCGATTTACAAACCAATTTAGATGTTATATTTGTTTAAAGTTTCATGTAATTAAAGGATTATGATAGGATCATTGTGCCTGATGAATCCCTAAGCCCAAAGGTATTGAATATAACTTGAAGATGATTGCTCCTCTCCCATTCATGTTGCTCAAAAAGATAAAATACACTATTAGAAAATATTTTAGAGAGATTCTGAACAACATGGAGAAGTGAAGAGCAATTACCTAACTTGAAATTCCTTATACAAGTTTTGCATTATATATTCTTGTAAAGCTTTTCATAGGTGCAAATTATTTGATAGGTTCCCCAAAACTAACATTCATTAGATAATGTGATTGACCACCTTTAGTGAAATGTACTCTTTCCATTGCATTTTCAAGATTTTTTTTTATAAGACTTAAATTTGAGATATGGCTTAAGTGATCCGGTTATAGTATTACTCGGATCAACGATATATTGGGCATTACTTGAAATTTATACTATATACTTCAATGTTGGTTACACCACCAAATCAACAAAATACCTTTAAGCTATTAAGTTTGGTCTAGTGGTGAGGGATTTGAATAGTATGTATGATGTCCTATGTTTGATCCTTAGCTCCATTATAAACAAAATAAAAAATACCTTTAATCCCTTTTCAAAATTTCAACAACTTCCCTTTGTCTTTTCTTCTCTTTCATTTGTTCCCCCTCCCTTTCATTTTCCTCTTCCTTTGCCTCTCCTCTCTTTCTCATTTTCGAAATCAAACCATTTTCCCTACCGATTATTGATTCTAAGACGCATGTTGTTCACCTACGATTCTAAGATGCATGAACAAAATAAAAAACTAGTAGAATGGGTACAACTGTAACTTGCATATATAATGAAATGTTCATGGAAGGAAGATATACAATGTGTTTGAAAAAATAAATATGAAACTAAGGGTATCTAAGTATTATCTATATATTATTGTCAAAAAAAAGTATTATCTATATAATGTGTTTGAGGAATTGAGGGGTGTAAAGTGGAAAATAGGGGTGTAAGTGGCAAAAATCTAACTCTAATATTCTACAATTGATAATAACCTCTAAAACTTACTTGGGTTTCAAATTAATCTATAGCTAGCTATTATCATCAATATCCAATTTAGTCTCTCTTTTAGAATTCCTAAGAAGTGGAACAACATCATTATTATGTCCAATGTTCCTCTCTCCATAACCAAACAAATCACCACAATTGAGCAATACTTCCAAAACCTCTTTCATGGAAGGTCTACTAGATGGAAGTGTTGAAGTACACATCACACCAAGTTTGAAAACTTTGCACATTCCATCTAAGTGAAGTGGTTCCATTACTTCTTTGTCAAGCAACTCTTCTATATTGCTTCCTGCTCGAATGTGGCGCCAAGACCACTCTGCAAGAGACGAATGCTCGTCGCCATAGTTAGCTTCTTTACCAGTTGTCAGTTCCAATAGGATAACACCATAGCTGTAGACATCAATCTTTTCGCTGACTTTTGTTGTTTGAACATATTCTGTAATTCAACCATGTCAAAAACACATTCAAGTTAAACTTATGTCAATGAAAAATGTAACAAAAGAAAAGAGTTAAATTTAAATTAAGCATTTATAGCATAAGCTCTTATCATATACTAGTAAGTGTTTATATATAAGCTATTTCTATAACAAAAGGTAAAATAAACTTAAACTATTACTGTATAATTTATAAGTTTTTTCCTAAACTATCCTGAAGAGTTTATGAAAACAAGTTGAAAATAGCTAATGCTAGTAGATAAGCTATATACATAAGCTCTCCCAAACAGTCTCGAAAGTCGCAAGTGCTTATGCTAGTAGATAAATTGAAGAAGTAAATCCAAACTGACCCTAAATGACAGAGCATGCAAATGATAATTATTTTAGATTTTACAAAGACTAACAATAATAATTTCATGTTAAACAGGAACCAAGCCAAAATATGTTCAATCTATATCGAGACAAAATAGATAAGTTTAATGTGCATACACTTTTAGCGTAAAAAGTTTTACTTTGTCAACAAATCACAACCAATCAGATGGATGACTTTAAAAGTAGTTATCATTAAAGTCAAATCTTTAAAAATCTGACAGTTATGGTTGATTGACATGGTAAAATGTCTTTATACCGGCAATGTATATGAAGTAAATCCAAAATATATATAACCATGAGGACAAAGTTAACTAAGAAACATATCTGTTAGCAACAAAAACAAAAAAATTGGCATGTCATTAATTTCACCTGGAGCCATATAGCCGAAAGAACCAATCACAGCTGACATGGTAGCAAGTTCTTCTGGATTGATCAACATCCTAGCCAAACCAAAATCAGCAACTTTTGCATTAAACTGAGCATCCAAAAGAATGTTACTTGTCTTCACATCTCTATGAACAACAGGTGGTGAACATTCATGATGCATGTAGCTCAAACCTTGAGCTACACCAATAGCTATTTGCAATCTCTTTGGCCAATCAAGAACAACATGATGAATTGAACTTGACAACAAAGTTGAAGACTTAACAACAGTCTTCTTCTTCTGCAACCATCTATCAAGACTCCGGTTTTCGACATACTCGTAAACAAGTAGCATCGTATCATCATTAGAGATACAACACAACAACTTCACAATGTTTCGATGTCGAATGCTGCTCAATATTTTAACCTCAGTGTGAAATGATTTCTCAAGATTATTGTCTAGTTTTCTGTTTTCCCAAATCTTTTTCACAGCTACATATCCAAATCCATCAATATCAACTTTATAAACAGTTCCATATCCACCACTTCCAATAATATTATCTTCTGTCATTGATGATACTATGTCAGATTCTGTGAAGTTTAGTCTTTGAAATGAAGTGAGTTTCCATGAGTTATCAAATCCTTGCTTTCTTTTACGGTAAAGTTTGATAATCAAGAATAACATCACTGAAGCCACTAAGATGGAAACTATCACCAAGATTACAATCAAAATTGGAGATAAAGATGAGTCATTGCTTTGACTTTGACGATTAGAATTAGAATTGCATAAGGTAAGGTTCAATGCTGGTGTATCGGAACATAAACCGGAATTGTTCAAAAAGCTTCTATCAAAAGCATCAAATTCACTAGGAACTCTTCCTGTCAAATGGTTGGATGATAGATTGAGATCTGCGATTCTAGGAGGTATAGAAGGTATTTCGCCAGAGAATTGATTTTCTGATAGATCAAGAACACTAAGTGAAGTTAAATGACCAATTGAAACTGGAATTTGTCCATTGAGTTGATTTCGACTCAAATTTAGCATCTGTAGTGAACTCCATGATATTACATCAAATGGAAGTGACCCTTTAAGCTGATTCTGATCAAGAAACAATGTTTGTAGTTTAGAAAGATTTGTCAACTCTTGTGGAATACTTCCATTAAGATAATTCTTGCTTGCTATAAACTCAACCACATTAGTCCATGAAGATACTCCAATTGGAATTCCACCAGAAAACTGATTGTAACTTATATCAAAAATCGAAATACCTGAAGCCAATTTTTGAGGAAGCTCACCAATAAACTTATTATGGTTTACCATGAAAAACAACAATTTTTCAGCTGTCCAAAGACCAGCAGGAATTTTACCATAAAACTCATTATTGTGAATTTTCACCTCCAATAAGCTACTACAATTTCCAAGTGATTCTGGTAACTCACCACTTAAATGATTTTCATAAACAGTTAAATTAAGTAACTCTCCATGATAACACAAATTCTCTGGTAGCTTCCCACTAAAACTGTTTGTTGCAATATGAAAACTTTGTAGCTTTGAGTGAAGTCCAAAATCAGGAGGAAGTGTACCTGACATGTGTGTTTAAGCAAAAATAATATTGTTAGGCTCTGTTTGTCAAAATTAAGCTATAAGCTAGTTGATAGCTGAAAAGCTAGCTTGTAGTTAATAGCTGATAACCGATAACTTATAGCTGAAGTACATGGTTAGTGGGTAGTTATTATATTTTAAAAATACTAAGGGTAAAGTTGAAATAAAAAGTTAAAAGCTATAAGATATAAGCTCAAACGCTACTTGAAATAGCATTTCAAGAAAAGCTATAAGCCCAAATGAAAAGCTTTTTGACAAACACGTTTTATTTTATCAAACAAGCTTATAAGCTAATCTAATAAGCTATAAGCTAGCTTATTGTGTTATCAAACAGACACTTAATGAAAAAAATAACAAAAATTAGGATGAACCAAAATTCATGCAAAAGCGTACCAGACAAGTTGTTCTGAAAGATCTTGAAATCAATTAGAGATGGAAGTTGACCTATGCTTTGTGGTATCTCTCCTGACAAGTTATTCATAAGCAAAGACAATCCAGTTAACTTTTGAAGCTTTCCAAAATCATCTGGTATTTTTCCCGTAAGATGATTCTCCGAAAGATCAACAACCGTCAAATTTAATGCTTCTACCACACTTGGTATCTCTCCGGATAGACTATTTTGCCAAAGTAACAATCTACTGAGATTCTTTAACATGAACAAACCACTAGGAATTTTCCCAGTTAAACTGTTTTTTGAAATATCCAATTCCTCCAAAGAAACCATATCTCCCATTGGTTCAGGCATTTCACCAAACAGGTTGCAGTCATACATATAAAGAACCTTCAATTTACTCAACTTGGTCCAATTCAATGGCAACTTAGAACTCTTAAACAAGTAATTTGATGACAAATCCAATCTTTCAAGATTCAACAAGTTTCCAATCTCGTCAGGGAAAGTTCCATTAAAAAGACAAACTTGAAGTGCAAGATATCTCAAATTCCTCAATCTTCCAATACTTGAAGGAATATCATCAGTGAAATTAGTGTAACTAAGATTAAGATAATTCAAATTAGACAATTTGAAAATATCATCAGGAATTTTTCCAACAAAATTATTCATTGACAAATCAAGATATTCCAAATTTGAACAATTATATAGATATGTTGGAAACATCCCAGGAATGTAATTGTTGTTGAAATCAACATGTGTGAGATTTTTAAGGTCACAAATGAAAGAGGGTATTGTTTGATTGATGTTGTAGTTGACTAAAGTCAACCCTGTGACAGAACCTTTGGTGCAAGTGATTTCTGGCCAAGAACAATGAGAGGTGTTTGTTTTTGTCCAATGATTAAGGTTTGGTGGATTTTGAAGGTGTTGTTTTGTTTTGATTAAGATTTCATGTTCTTGATCATTAAGATTTTGATGAGATTGAGAATTTGTATGGTTTAGAATGATGAGAAAAAATGTTAGAAGATATTGAAATGAAAGTGTTGTTGATGTTTTCATTTGAATTTTGTGAGTTTATTCTTTTGTTTCTGGTTTTTAGTGTTTTGTGCATTTGAAAAAATGAGATGAATTTTCAATGAAGAGGAAAATGGTTTTGTGATTTGTAGTGGTTACAATTACAAACAAGGATGTGGATTCTCTGCCGTATGAGAAGTACAGGATGTACACTTTCCACGCAGTAAAGGATCCTCTAGAAAGTATAGGATAGAGATTGGAGGATTTAGAGGTCATGCCGGGTAATCTATTGAAATTAAATTCATAAAATCATTAGATTTTGAGTTTAAGTTTGGGTCACGACGTCCGATCTAATGATTTACCATTCTGATTTAGATCGGGGTCATGCTACACGTACACTATAAGATAATAAAGCGGAAATTTATTGAAATTAAACTTGTATAATTGTTAGATCTTGAAATATTGGCTTCAGTTAATATTCGAGTTGGTTTTGCCATTCAAAAAGGGTTGACGGCGCAGCTTGTTGTCCGTTTGCCTTTAATTCATATGTAATTACTTATTTATTAATATATAAAAAATGAAGAAAAAAAAATCAATGATTTTAGCATCAACATTGCAGATTCAAATGCATAAATATTTTATTCACTTTAAAACTTATTTTTTACACAAATTTATACTTTACATTACTAGTGATGTTGAATATGTGGTAATATTTATATATATAAAAAAAAAAAAGAATATGTGGTAATATTTGATATATTATATCAATTTGAATGGTTGAATTTTATTTTATTTTTGTAAAAAAATAATAATAATTAAAAATTGTGCGACGCATTTACAATAGAAAATCAGTTTGTGTCTTCAATGCAGTGTGTTTGGGTTTCAAAATAGAAAAAGTTAAGAAAAGAAATTGGGTTGGTTTCTTTTTGTGTGTACATTGCCGTGTTTGACTTTTAAAAGAAGAAAATGTTGAAATTTTTTTGTTTCTTAAACAATTTCATATACTATTCAATTTTGGCGGGTCGTAGAATCAAAAGACTAACTTTTTTTGTAGAATGTGACAATGGTCTGTTCACATTATATTGTGCTAAAACAAAACCACCAAAAAAATATTGCAGTTTACATCAGCAAAGTTTTAATATCAATGATTTTTTATATATATTAAAAGGTTTAGGTAAAGAGTTTGGTTAGAAAATAAAATTAATTTCAAATATGGAATTGAAATTAAATTATTTAAACATAGAAAATTTATGGTTTTTGCTTCAGCAGTTTTATTTTAACACCATTTTTTATGGGTTAATAGGTTGTTACTCCCTTACTAAGTGTGTGTTTTGCGTTACCTCATACTAAAAATTTATTTAAAATTCCTCCTTGAAAAGTAAATTTTTTTGGGTCCCCTTTAGATGCAATTTTTAAAAAGTATTGTTTTTTAAATCGGTTTTTCTGTTCAACCAATTTAAAAAGTGCAAATTTCTTGCACCCAATAAAGAACAAGGGGAAACAAAAAAAATTACTTTACAAGGAGGAATCTTCAAAAAAAAATCTAGCAGGAGTAACAACCTATTAAATTTTTTTTATTAAAAAAAATTTTAGATAAATTTGAGTTAGGAGAAATATTGTATCAAACAGTTAAACCACCCTAAAACTACTAACAATTAAGAAATCCATCAAAACTTGCAAGTCTGAAAACTCTGGTCAAGTCAGAACATAAGAATTGTCAAGTTGGAATTGGTTTAGCTGACTTTATGGTGCCAAAGTCATGGTGACTTTGAGTCATCTCCATCCATTCGATTAATCGTGTGAACAAGATGCTGCCACGTGTTCTAACTTTTATTAAAAAAATTGAATAAAAAATAAGTTCAGAAAAGCTGCAGATTTGTCTTCTTGAAACAAACGTCCGTTGCACCTCCTCCTTCAAACCTGCGCCTCCTTCACCGCCCGTCGTTGCTGGACCTCGATTCAGCGTCACACCGGCACAACCCACCGATTCTGGTTGACGAAGCAGCGCGTGGTCGACCATAGTTTATCGAAAACGGCGGCTCTCGGTCGACGGTTGGAACAGATCTGATGAAACGGCCATGACGGTTGGCCAGTTGGAAAAACACAGGATAGATTTGATGAAAGAATTCCATGAGAGAGAAGCTTTGGTACCGCCGTCGTTACTGCAGTAACCTCCACTGCCGTTCCATCCTGTTCGCATGTTCACTTTTTTTCTTAAAACAATCCAGTGTTTTTTGTATGAGCAACAAAGCACAAAAGAGGGCCACCTGGCTTAATATCAAGCGTTGGATTTATCAAATGTCCCAAAATTCTTCAAAGTCAGGGTGACGTTCCCGTGCAAACGTCACACAAGCCGTATCCTTGTCAAGTTGACCAAGCATATGGTACGTGTCCATTTTGTAATTTTATCTATAGATATTGTTTTACAAAATTTTAAATATATTGCATTATAATATTATTATTTTATAAATTAAAAAGTTAAATATATTTTTGGTCCTTTTAAAATGGGGACCTTTTAAGTTTAGTCCTACTTAACCTTTATTAAACTTTTTGTTCATATATATAAAACTAAATTTGTTTAATTATCATTAAACTCTCAAGTGTTTTAAACATTTTTTATAGACATCTTTAAAATATCATATAAAATTTATTTACTAAAATTTAAATTTTTTTAACATGATATGAATTAAATTTAAATATAATTATTTTAGGATTATTTATTATATATATGGAAAGAAAAAAAGGAAATCCTTTATTTGTATATGGTTTTTTAAAACGATAAAAGTTCAAAATAAAAGTGACAAAAATCATGACCAAGAAATTAAATATTTAGCTCATTTTTTCTAGAGAAATTATTTATAATGTTCTAAACATATTTAAAAAAAAAAACCATTCAAAAACACAAGTTGTCTTAACAACACTAAGGACTAAATTTAATAGATCGCCATTTTGTAGAGAACAAAAACATATTTAACCCTATAAAAATTACTCCTTTTTCTTATTTTCATTCCTAAGAAAATAAAATTTAAATTTAAATACATACGTTGGTATTAATTAAAGTGGCACACTCACATTAATTAATAACCATTTTAAAACAAATCTCAAAAGAAAATTTAACTCAACAACTTAAGTTAGATGGATAGTAAGGGTAGTAAAACTTGTAATTGGTGGAAAGATATCATAAGTATTAATTTTCAGGTGGGCCACAATGGAATTTGAATTTTTTTGGTCAGGTAGAATTTTTTTTATAAAGGAAGTAAAAATGCATAAACTATTAATTTTTTTGAGTCTGAATAAAATATTAAATGAAAGAAAAGAAATTATATGAAGGGCTAAATATACCTTTTTTGGAATGGAATTTCAACTCACACATTTATTCAACGTCATTCTTTTTAAAAAATTAAATTCACCATTAAAAAAATAAATTAATTTGAGTAAATCTATTCTTGTGGTGACAAGAATTTCTTTTTAAATAAATTCAATTAAAAGCCAAAATACGACAGGCAGGGATTGAACTTACACTAAGAAATCAAAGGTGAGTTCTTATTAGTTTTGGTTTTGGTAGAAATAGAACCCTAGAATAACTTTATGTTGGAAGTGTGGGAATGCATGTAAAGAATTTGGTTAGGGATTGGAGTACTCATTCTCTGTTTCAACAACATAAATACTCTAATTAGAAGATTTTAGAGACTAGAATTTATTCATTTCTATCTGTGGATTAGAACTCTATAACTTGTTATTGAAATTTTTTGAGTTAGAATGGGTATTGGGGCTGTTATGTATTGATGGGAAGATGCTAGAGATCATTAACTGGTTGTGATTAGTAATTTGCTAGAACTTTACAAGTTGTTATTAGATGACAGTCAGGGTATTAGTTTTTCGGGTTGTTATTAGAAGACAGCCTTGTTATTTTGATCTTTAATGTCATTTTAAGAGTAGTTAAGACTTAATATTATATTAACCATGCTCCCTAATTTGGTAATGATTCTTATGACCATAGAACTAGAAGAAAAAGTGATTAAAACAATTTATATGAATTGATTTTAGTTATGTAAATTGTTTTAAAATTATACTTTAATGTTTTATTTGAAAAAATCAAAGTTTTTCCTTCGCAATAACGAATAGATAATGTGGTCTATGTGTATATAACGATACAAGATAGTTTTTATATATTTTGTTTTGTTGATAGCTAACCAACAATTAGAGAACTACGTGGCTCTGATTCTCTAATCGTTTGGGGATACCTAAGACCAAGGATCCTTTCTGTCGAGCTATAATATTAGTCTCTATTTAGATTACGTACGAGCTATTTAGCATAAGATTTGAAATTGAGCTTTGATTTTTATACTTTGGCATATGTTTGAAATATGCTGAAACATGGTTTTAAGCGGTATATTTTAAGAATCACGGTTATAATGACGACGCCCTAGGTGCACCTAGTAATATAATTTCGGTTAGGGAGAATTACCCGTTAGATGGAGCCAAAGGATAATTTTGCCAACGACTTATAACAACTTATAACAAAAAAAGTCGCTGTCAAAATTCATATTTCTTGTAGTGTTAAGACAACTTGCAATCCAGTGCCTTGCCACCAAGGCACACGGACATGTGTGTGTGTAACATAAAATTTAGTAATATTAAAAATATGTATATATACCTATTAAAAAATAAAAATTTTGGGACGGGCCGCGACACTCGCCAGCCCTAAAGGGGCGGCCCCTGTGAGTATTAGAAGTGGGAATGGTGGAGGTGTTGAAAGTTGGTTTCGTGACCGTGTTGAGAGAAAGCTAGGATTTTATGAGAGTATTTTATTTTAGAAGGATGAGTGGTTAGATGGGGATCGCTAAAATTTCAGTTTGGGAGGCATTTTGATTTAAGTTTAAATAAAGACATTTCACGTAGCGGATATGTGTAGGTCGAGTTGGTGGAAATGGATATGGTGTGGCGTAGCGTTTATTTGTGTGTGGGATGAAGAGCTACGGAGAGAGTGTTGTTTTGCGTTGGATAACATTGTTTTGTAATACTCTTTATTGGATTCTCGGGTGTGATTAGATCCACACACAAGTTACTTGTGGGAGGGGTATATCATATGTCGAATCATCTGGTTCTAAGGGACTTGTCAGCTAATTGTGAGTTGATTTGGAACAAGTTTGTTCCGTTGAAAAATAATACTTTCGCTTGGTGGCTTCTTAATGATAGGCTATCTATTAAGTCCAATTTAAATTTTTGTGGTTGTTAGCATAATTACTCGATTATGTGCTCAGCTGGGTAGGGAGTGTACTGCACCTGCACTCTTCCAAATAATGTTATCTCTCTTACTCATCAATTTTATAGAGCTCACATGTTTCCTAAAGAAATCAGGTTGTGTCTTGAAACATTAATCTGGTTATCTACGGTTTGACCTATTTGGAAAGAAATAAACAAGAGATTGTTTGATTATAACGTATCCTCTCGTGTCATGTTAAATTTCAACATAAGGTTCAAGTTTGATGATGGTTGGAGGCTAGAAAAAAAAAAATACTTCTTTTTATTTGCATCATTTGAAGCAGTTCATACCGTCTCTTATGAATTTGAAGTATTACCTCTTTCACTTTCTATCTGCACCACCTTCTTAAAGTTGTCTGCATCCACACGCTGGTGGATGATGAATAACGCCTTGAAGTCTCTCTTCTTCAATTCCTTGTGCGCAACTTTCTCTTCATCAGTGGCAAGAGCATTGATTGGTGAAACTCCTTCAGTTACAAGATTCCACACATTGATGCCACTGATAATTGTAAAGTTTTTATTGATTAGTGCCACTGATTCCACACGAGCATTGATTGGTTAAGAGTTTTTATCTTTCTCTTCATCAGTGAGCAACTTTCTCTTAGCATTCTCTCTTATAATTGTAAAGTTTATATTGATTGCATCTACTTATAACACGTTACTTGTGGTCTAGGTAAACAAGCTAGTAATAAACTCTCATAACAAACTAACTAACACAACAAACAATTAACACTGTAACTAACTTTCTCAAAAACTCTAATTTCACTGATTACTTGTCAGTAATCCACATAAGCTCAATGAATTATTCTCAACAATATTTATAGCTTACATAATGTGAGCGATCATTGTTGTGGGAAGAAATACGCCTGAAGAAGAACCTTTTCAACGAACAATTTTTATAATTGAAAAATATAATTATTTGAAAAACTCTGGTTAGTCCATACAAAGTAGAAAATTTTTTATTGTGAACTAGACCCTGCAAATGAGCTGTGGAATTGATCCTCTCAGGTTAATTGGTTTTTAGACCGAATACCAGGTTAATCGGATTTTATTCGGCCGAAGAGAAAACGATGTAAGGACGATTTAGTATAGAGAAAAAACAAAAATTAGAGATTAGCTGTAAAAAACCATCACTCACAGAGAAGAAACAAAAATTAGAGATTAGTTGTAAAAAACCATCGCACACACACACTTTTGCAATATGCATAAGGACATTCTACAATATGTATGTATATGATATGATGACAAAATATTTGTATTGAGTGTGATGGTAGAAGTCGTGAAAATTCTTGTACCTTTTTTATTTATGCACAAGGACATTTCTATGATTCTATATATGATGACATAAAATATTTGTATTGGGGTCTGTTTGGCTAGCCAAAAAAGTTAGCTTATAACTTATGTCTTATAGCTTATAAGCTAAAAGATCTGTTTGGTAATAGACTTTTCTATATGAGTTTATAGCTTATTTTACTGAATTATAGCTTATTTTTCAGATGCTATTTCAAGTAGTTTATGAGCTTATAGCTTATTAATTTTTTCTTCCATTTTTACCCCTTATTATTTTAACTAAAGTTCATTCTTACCCTTTTTTTTATTTTACTTTAAAATAAACCATACCTTTTTTTTTGCTACATGATAAACCATAGTTTTTTTAATAAATATAAACCATACTTTTTTTTTTAATAAACCATGCATAATCATTCATTATTACCTTATGACAATTTTTATGTGAATATAAACTTTATGTATACACTACCAAAAAAAAATCTTATATATGCTACTCACTATAAAAAAATAACGTTGCTTTATATAAAATAAAAAAATAATGTTGCTCAGTTTTATAAAATAGTCTAATAATTATTGTTTTGGACCAAAATATAATAATAAACCATACTTTTTTAATCTTGTCAAAAAAAAAAACCATACTTTTTTAATAAAAAAGTCAATAAGAAAACTCATAATTTTTTGAAAATAAAATTTCAACCAATAACAATTAGTTTAGTAATATAAAAAATATATATTATATTAGTACATTTAATTTTTAAATTTCAAGTATATTAAATATTAATTTGACATAAATTTTATTTTGAATTAACAATATCCTTTTATGTCATTTTACATTTATCAGCTAGTTGAACCGCTAATTTTATCAAACACTTCAATTAACTTATCAGCCATCAGTCATCAGCCATCAGCTATCAACCATAAGCCATAAGCTATCAGCCATCAGCTAGCTTATCAGCCAGCAGCTAATTTTGCCAAACAGAGCCTGGGTGTGACGGTAGAAGTCATGAAAATAAGGATATTCATTAGTGGTTATGAATGAACTTTGTGATTTGTGAAAGTGCTGATTTTTATAAGTTGATGAAAGAGCCTTTACATGTGGAATTTGGTTTGAAGTAGGTGAAATTTTTATAAGTTTTTTTTTTTTTTTTTTATGTAATTATAAAGTATGAAAGTTGTGGAATTGTTTGGTTGACTCACATAAATTCACTTGGCTTAAATAATTTTTGTTATTAATTTAGTGATATTATTTCTCAACATTGTTGGGCTTGAGGTGCGGTTATAAATGATGGATGATCCAATCAAAACTTGATAGAAGATCCAACGAATTGTGGAGAAGGCTTTGATATCATATTTAAATTGTATTTTACGTATAAATATTGAGTGTCAAATGAGACCACACTATAATCAAATGGCCTATAATATAATCAATGCAATATATACAAAATTAATGGAACATGAGATAGGCAAACAAATGTGACATTTAGTCACTATCACTATCAACAAAATCTAACCTACTAGTACCATCCCTTTTTGAATTTTTAAGAAAAGGAGCAACATCATATTCCCCAACATTAACATTCCTCTCTCCAAACACAATCCCTCCTTCACTTCTAAGCAATATATTTAACACCTCTTTCATGGAAGGTCTACTAGAAGGATATGTAGCAGTACACATTATTCCAAGTTTGAAAATGCAACACATTTCATCCAAATAACTTTGTTCCACAAAATCTTTGTCAAGAAGCTCTTCTATATTGCTTCCTTCATGAACATGCCTCCATGACCATTCTACAAGTGATGAATGCTCATCACCATAAGTAGCTTCTTTACCAGTTGTTAGTTCCAATAGGATAACACCAAAGCTGAAGACATCAATCTTTTCATTCACTTTAGTTGTTTGAACATATTCTGCATTTCAAGCATTACCACATACATTTAGATCGAAACTCAATTTACGAGTCTGTTTGTTTTAACTTTCCAAAAAATAAGGGTTAAATAGTGTATATTCCATTCCATACGATGTTAGCGAATTTTGGTTTATCCTATAATATATTTTTTTTATTAACTCTGTAATGTGAAGATTTCGTCCTTTTAGCCCCGTTGAATATGTTGGCTTACAATTCTGTCAGTTTTCCTCTGTAATGTTAGCAAATTTCGGTTTACCCCCCTCATTAACCATGCCACGTTATTATTTATGTGAAATCTTAAACCAGCATATTCAATGAGAGGCTAAAAGCACGATATTTTGACATTACATGAGTAATCGAAAAAATATTATAAGGGGGTAAACCGAAAGTTGCTAACATTACAAAAGGTAAACATTATTTTACCCTAGTATAAAATATCTTTACATTGTCGGTGCATATGAATTAAATCCAAAGAAATATATTAGTTGGTAAGAAAAACAAAAGAATTAGCATGTTGTTCATTTTACCTGGAGCCATATAACCAAATGATCCGATCACAGCTGACATGGTGTTAGATTGTCCTGCCTTTATCAGCAACCTAGCAAGACCAAAATCAGCAACTTTGGCATTGAATTGAGAATCCAAAAGAATGTTGCTTGTTTTTATATCGCGATGAACAATCGGAGGGGAGCAATCGTGGTGCATGTAGCACAAACCATGAGCAATCCCAATGGCTATCCGCAATCGCTTCGGCCAATCAAGGACAACATGTCGCACCGAACCTGGCATATTTGATGACTTATTCTTGTTGTGCAGCCACTTGTCTAAGCTGCTGTGTTCCAAATACTCATACACAAGCATCATTGAATCCTCATTATAGATACAACACAACAACTTCACAATGTTTCGATGTCGAATATTGCTCAATATTCTAACTTCTGCACGAAACGAAGTTTCGAGCTTTTGCCTTAACTTTCTGTTGCTAGTGATTTTTTTCACAGCAACATAGCCTAAACCGTTGACTGGAACACGGTATACCGTGCCGAATCCACCACGTCCAATGATGTTTTGTTCTGTCGACAATGATGAAACTATGTTTGATTCTGTGAAACTTAGCCTTTGAAATGAAATGAGTTTCCATGATGAGTTATCCAATCCTTGATTTCTTTTTCTGTACAGTTTGATGATTAAGAATGATGCAAACAATGCCAACAAGAAAGTCACCACAATTAGGCTAATAATCAAACCAAGAGACCAATGTGAGGTTTTGGTTGATTTTTTAAGGCCAAAATTGCAAAGGGTAAGGCTAAGTTTTGGTGTATCAGCACATAAACCAGAATTGTTCAAAAAGCTTCTATCGAAAGCCGAATTTTCAAATTCACTAGGAACTTTTCCTGTCAAAAAATTAGATGATAGATTGAGATTTGTGATTCTAGGAAGTATAGACGGTATTTCGCCCGTGAATTGATTTTCTGATAGATCAAGAACACCAAGTGAAGGCAAATGACCAATTGATATTGGAATTTGTCCATTGAGTTGGTTTTGACTCAAATTTAGTGTCACTAATGATTTCCATGATATCATATCACTTGGAAGTGACCCTTTAAGCTGATTTTGATCAAGCAACAATGTTTCAAGCTTAGGAAGATTTGTTAGCTCTTGAGGAAAAGTTCCATTAAGATAGTTCTTACTTGCCTTAAACTCAACCACATTAGTCCAAGAAGATACTCCTATTGGAATTCTACCATAAAACTTATTGTAACTTATATCAAAAAGTGAAATATTTGAAGACAAATTTTGTGGAAGCTCACCAATAAACTTATTATGACTTATCATGAAAAACACCAAATTGGTACTCCAAAAAAGACCACTAGGAATTTTACCATAAAACTCATTCTTGTAAATTTTCACCTCCAACAAGCTACTACAATTTCCAAGTGATTTTGGTAACTCACCACTTAAATGATTTTCATAAACAGTTAAGTTTTGTAACTTACCATGATAACACAAATTATATGGTAAACTTCCATTAAAATTGTTCATTGATATATGAAAACATTCAAGCTTTGAGTTAAGTCCAAAATCAGAAGGAATTGTACCTGAAAACTTGTTCTTATAGATACTAAAACCTTTTAAAGATGGAAGATTTCCTATGCTTTGTGGAATCTCTCCTGAAAACTTGTTCATGAACAAATTCAACCATGTTAACTTTATCAACTTTCCAAAATCATTTGGTATTTTTCCTGTAAGATTATTCTCAGCAACATCAAGTTCAACTAAATTCAATGCTTCAACTACACTTGGTATCTCTCCAAAGAAACTATTTCTATCAAGATATACTATGCTCAAATTTTTCAGCATGAACAAACCACTAGGAATTTTTCCACTTAAATTATTTATTGATAAATCCAAATTCTCCAATGCAACCATTTCACCAATAGCCTCAGGAATTTCCCCTACTAAATTTGAACCATACATGTGAAAAACTTTCAAATTTTTCAACTTGGTTATGCTTAATGGAAGCTTTAAAGGAGGTAAAAAATAATTAGAGGACATATCCAAGTATTTAAGGTTGAACAAGTTACCAATTTCATCAGGAAAAGTAGCATTAAATGAACAAAATTGAAGGTAAAGGAATCTTAATTCCTTAAGATTTCCAATACTAGAAGGAATCTCACCACTGAAATAGGTTGAGCCAAGGTTGAGATATTGCAAATTAACCAAACTTTGAATGTCATAAGGAATCTTGCCAACAAAGTTATTCATTGACAAATCAAGATACTCAAGTTTGGAACATTTAAATAAAGATTTTGGAAACTCACCAGGAATTAAATTCTTGCTGAAATCAACATGTGTGAGGTTTTTAAGGTCACATATGAAAGAAGGTATAGTTTGAGTTATGTTGGAGTTGACCAAAGTCAACCCTGTGACAGAACCTTTGGTGCATGTGATTTTTGGCCAAGAACAATAAGAGTTGTTTGATGAGTTCCAATGACTAAGGAAAGATGGATTTTGTAGGTGAAACTTTAATTTTAATAAGATTAAATGTTCTTGTTGAGACTGAGAATTTGCATGGCTAAAAATTAGAAAAAGGGCTATGTGAAAGTAAAGTAAAAATTTGATATGAGATGTGGCTAATATTGTCATTTGAGTGTTTGAGATATTTTCTTAGTTTGTTTATTGTTTTGAGTTTGTATTAAAAAATAGAAATTTGTATTAAGAAGAAGAAGTCTTATGGTCTTTCACTAGCTTACAAAAAAAATTGTTGGATTGATTGGAAACATGGACACTACTCATTTTCAATATATGCATGTGTGTGGAGTGTGGATAAGGCACTATATTTTGAGATACTATTCGACAGACAACCGATACGTGTCGGTTACTTTTCAGTATATATTAAAGAAGTATTGAAGATGTATTTAGCGATTAAATTTTAGTTTTTTAATATAAGAAAGACTAAATACCTTCTTGATAAATTTAAAGAATGTGAATGCTTATTTTATCATCCATTTTAGTTAAGTTTACATATTTTGCATTTATATATTAAATTTTAAATTTAATTTTTTTAAAGTGTTTTGGCCGTTTCGTATTTTGGGAGAAAAAATCGGTGGACGATCCACTTTTTTTTGTTGATTTATTTTGAGACGGGTGGAATAAAACAAATGGAGACTATTATGATGCTCAACACTACATCCAACATGAGTGCATTACGATGAGATAAGATTTACCTTGAAAAATAATCAAGTACTCCACTCTTTGTCATCATCAATAATTGTTTTTTTGATACAACATCAATTTTTTTTTGTGAACACATCAATTATTGTTTTAGTACACGTTAACAAGTCAAGTCCATTCCCAAATATTTTGCTTGAATTTACATAATCGCCATAGATAATGCTTTAATCAAGTCACATCTTAGCTTAGTCCGTGATATACTAGGATGACAAATTCTTGTATAAGTCACTCTCAAATTTTTATTAGAAAACAATAAAAAATTTAAGTGTATTAGTAACTAATATAATTAGATATATCAATTATTTAATAAATTTAATAGTAAATTGGCCTTTTTCTCTGTAATATAGGCGATATTTGCAATACCCCTTAAAAAACAAAAATTTAGGATTCCCATCTTGCAAATTTTTTTTAATTTACCTTACCTTACCCCCCTTGCCCAACACATAGCAGCTTAGTTGGCTGAAATCTCCACGTAGCACCACCAAATAGTGCCACGTGGAAATTAATAAAATAAAAAAAATTAATTTCACATAATATAAATCCACATCATTTTTAGTTTTTTAAAAAACAGAATTATATTTTTAATTTTTTCTGATTATATATCCAAAATTATTATTATTATTATTATTATTATTATTATTACTGAAATTTAAAGTTCACTATCAAATTTAAAGTCACCCAATTCACGGTCTCTCTCTTTCTCAATGTTCTCTCAAATTTCAAAAAACCAACAATGAATGTTCTTGCTGTCCCCAGAAACCGGCGACAACTCCGGTGGTGGTGCGGCGGCCGGCACGGCGGCGCCACCACCGGAGTTCGAAAACTCCTTTTTTTAAAAAAAAATTAGTTTTTCCGAAATCCTTTTTCGTATAGTTTTCGGATCCAAACTTAGTTTTTCAAAATTATTTGGGAAAAGCTATGGATCTATGATTTAAATTATCTGGGAAAAATGAAAAAATTTCTACCTTTCCTTGCTTTTCGATTTTGGTCTCAGTTTCAGATTCGTGGCTTTCTTCTTCTTCTTCTTATTGGTTCTGTGCGATTTTTCGATTCGTGGCTTGATTTTCCGATGTTCTTCTTATTTTTCTTATTCGTGGCTTGATGTTCCGATTTTGGTTCTGTGCGATTTTCTTAGTTCTGTGCGATTTCTGGCTCTCTGAATTGAATTTCTGTGGGTGTAGAATTTTCTTGTTTCTGGTAGAATTTCTTGGGAATTTAGATAAGGGAAAAGATGGTTATGTTGAATTAATAAGTCATGTTTTCGAGAAAACAGAGCTTCAGAAGTTGGAGAAGCTTCAGAAGATGAGCAGAGCTTCAGAAGCTGAGCAGAGCTTCAGAAGTTCTGATGCTTCAGAAGCTGAGCAGAGCTTCAGAAGTTCTGGTGCTTAAGAAGCTGAGCAGAGCTTCAGAAGTTGAGAAAGTTTCTGAAGCTAGTAATAGTTAGTTTGTTATAGTTTTTTTGATTTGTCTTAGGTAGTTAATATACGATCGCTTGGCAGTGAAGCAAGCCCCCATTTGTATATAAATACCTTTGCCCCATGTGGATGAATGCAATTAACTCTTTTTCTTAATTCTCGTCTCAATTCTCTCGTTCTATTCTCTCTAATTTCTCCCAAAATTATCACATTGTCCCAACAAATTGGTATAACAGAGCCCGGTTGTGATTCACGTTTTGCATTGATTCTTTGATCAAGAAACAATGGCGAACAATGGCACAACCTCATCACAATTTCCTGCAAATCTTCCAGTTTTCAAAGGTGAAAACTATGATCGTTGGTGTGCGCAGATGAAGGTCATTTTCAGGTTTCAAGATGTTCTTGAAACTGTTAATGATGGAGTACCAGACTTGGCTGCAAATGCTGATGAAGCAGCAAGAGCCTTGCATCGCGAGTTGAAGAAAAAGGATGCAAAAGGTCTGTTCATCATACATCAGTGTGTGGATCCTAATATCTTTGAGAAGATCATTGAGGAAGAGTCTTCTAAAGGTGCTTGGGATACATTGAAAAAGATTTATGGAGGTGATGAAAAACTGAAGGGTATCAAGCTGCAAGCTCTGAGGAGACAATATGAAATGTTGGTGATGAATGATCAAGAAACGATAGCTGAGTATCTTTCAAGAATGTTGAGTATCACTAATTTGATGAAGTCAAATGGTGAAGCTCTGTCAGAGAGGTCCAAGATTGAGAAGGTTTTGAGAACCTTGACTGAGAAATTTGATCACATAGTAGTAGCAATAGAAGAATCAAAGGATTTGGCCACTATGAAGATAGAGGAGCTCCAAGCTTCATTGGAGGCACATGAACTGAGAGTCAAGCAGAGGAGCTCAAATAAAGCTATTGATCAAGCTTTGCAGGCAAAGTTTCAGAAAGGTTCCAAAGGGAAAAACAAGAAAAAGAAAGAAGATTCAGAGAATGATGGCAAGAACCTTAAAGATTCAGAGTCTAGCAAAGGTAACAAGAAAGGTTCAAAGGAAAAGATTAATAAGAAGGATGTGAAGTGTTATAATTGTCAGAAGCTTGGCCATTATGCTAGAGAGTGTCACTCTAAGAAAGTTGAGAGAAGTGACAAGGATGAAGCTCAATTGGCAAAGGGAAATGGTAGTGACTCTGATGATTCCCTGCTCATGGCAATTACAAACACTGACGCTGATAAATCCAACTTGTGGTATCTTGACACTGGTTGTAGCAATCACATGACTGGCAACAAGAAGTGGTTCTTGAAACTTGACTATTCAGTGAGACGGAATATCAAGTTTGCTAATAGCAGCCAGATCACTAGTGAAGGTATGGGGACAATTCTTGTGCAGAGAAAAGATGGTCAGGAATCCTTCATTAATGAGGTATTGTATGTTCCTTCTATAACAAGTAATCTGATTAGTCTTGGTCAATTACTTGAAAAGGATTATACAGTGACAATGGCTAATAAAGAATTGAAGATTCATGATGCTAAAAGTAGGTTAATCCTAAGAGCTCCATTGTCAAGCAATAGAACCTTTAAGGTTGAAATCAATGTGATTGATTTCAAGTGCTTAGCCTCAGTCACTAGTACAGAAGAGAATTGGATATGGCACCACAGGTTTGGACACTTAAACTTCAAAAGTTTAAGCATGTTGAATTCCAAGAAGATGGTTCATGGCTTGCCTCAGATCAGAGCACCAAGTGAAATGTGTGAAGAGTGCTGTGCAGCAAAGCAGGCCAGAAATTCATTCAAGAATGAATTACCTATGAAATCAACTCAGAAGCTAGGAATGGTGTACTCAGATGTGTGTGGTCCATTTGAGGTGAAATCCATTGGAGGCAACAACTATTTTCTGACATTCATAGATGATTGTACTAGGCATGTTTGGCTCTACCTTATCGAAAAGAAAAGTGATGTATTTACCAAGTTCAAGAAATTTAAGACACTAGTTGAAAATCAAAGTGGATTTAGTGTTAAGAAATTGAGAACTGATGGAGGTGGTGAATACACTTCACATGAATTTGCAAAATTCTGTGAAGATGAAGGTATAGAGCATGAAGTCACTGCACCCTACACCCCTCAACACAATGGTGTAGCTGAGAGGAAAAATAGAAGCATCATGAACATGGCCAGAAGTATGCTTAAAGCTAAGCATATGCCTCATAAGTTTTGGGGTGAAGCAGTCTCTACAGCAGTTTACATCATCAATAGAAGTCCTACAAAGAGGTTACAAGACAAGACTCCTCATGAAGCTTGGACAGGTTTGAAACCAAGTGTTAGTCATTTTAGAATATTTGGCTCACTTTGCTTCAAACATGTTCCTGATCAAGTTAGAAGAAAACTTGATGATAGAAGTCAGACAATGATATTGTTAGGTTATCATCCCACTGGTGCTTACAAATTGTACTCACCTAGAGATAACAAAGTTGTGATTAGCAGAGATATCAGGTTTGATGAATCAAAGGGTTGGGATTGGACTGAAGGCACAAGTGCTGAAGGCTCAATGCTCAACAGAAGACTCATGCTTGAAGAAACAAATCAAGAGGAGATAGAAGTTGAAGATGATCAACCTAATGCTGCACCTAATCAACAGTTGAGAAGATCAACCAGAGAAAGGGTACAGTCAATAAGGTTGAATGAGTATGATGTGTTTCCTGATCAAGCAATCACTGAAGATGGAGAACTGGTCAATGAAGCAATGATTGCAGAGTTGGAACCAGTGACTCTAAGTGAAGCTTTGAAAGATTCAAATTGGTTGAATGCTATGAAAGAGGAGCTGAAGTCAATTGAGAAGAATAACACCTGGACATTGATGAACAAAGCTGTAAACAAGAGACCTATTGATGTGAAATGGGTTTTCAAGCTGAAGATGAAACCAAGTGGTGAAATTGCTAAGTACAAAGCAAGGTTAGTAGCTAAGGGTTTTCTTCAGAAGCCTGGACTTGACTTTAATGAAGTGTTTGCACCTGTGGCAAGGCTAGAGACAATTAGGCTAGTTGTTGCAGTAGCTACCTACAAAGGATGGGCTATGCACCAGCTTGATGTGAAATCTGCCTTTTTGAATGGACCATTAGAGGAAGAGGTATATGTGAAGCAGCCACCAGGATTTGAGATTAAAGGTCAAGAACAGAAAGTGTACAAGTTGAACAAAGCTCTCTATGGTTTGAAACAAGCTCCAAGAGCTTGGAACAAGAGAATTGATAGCTTCCTGCTGAATTTGAGTTTCACTAGATGCACATCAGAACATGGAGTATATGTGAAAGGCTCAAGTCATGATGAGATTATAATACTGTGTCTGTATGTTGATGATTTGTTGATCACAGGATCAAACAAAGTTGTGCTAGAGAGATTCAAAGCAGACATAATGAAGGAGTTTGAGATGACTGATCTGGGAGAGCTATCATATTTCCTTGGCATGGAATTTGTGAAAACAGATAGAGGCTATTTCTTGCATCAGAAGAAATATGTCATTGACATATTGAAGAGGTTTCACATGAGCAATTGCAACCCTGCAATTACTCCTATGGAAACAGGTGTGAAGCTGAGCAAGAATACTGAGGATGAGTTGATTGATTCAACACTGTACAGACAGATCATAGGATCATTGAGGTACTTGTGCAATACTAGAATTGATTTATGTCATAGTATTGGTCTGCTGAGCAGATTTATGGATCAACCAAGGATGAATCACTTGACTGCTGCAAAGAGGGTCCTTAGATATGTGAAAGGAACCATTGATCATGGCATTTTAATTCCAAACCAAAGGAACAGTAGCAAGAAGCTAATGGCTTATGGTTACTCAGATTCAGACTGGGAAGGAGATCAAGATGACAGGAAGAGTACTGCAGGATACCTGTTCATGATAGGTAATGCACCAATCTCTTGGTGTTCTAAGAAGCAAGGGATAGTGGCATTGTCATCTTGTGAAGCTGAGTATGTGGCAGCTTCATTTGCAGCTTGTCAAGCAAATTGGATTGAGATGTTGCTCACTGAATTGAATGCAGTAGAGACAACAAGGATGAAGCTACTTATTGACAACAAGTCAGCAATTGATTTGGCTAACAACCCAGTTAGTCATGGAAGAAGTAAGCACATTGAGAGGAGGTTTCATTTTTTGAGAGATCAAGTGAACAAAGATAAGCTTGAGGTGGAATATTGCAATACTGAGATCCAACTTGCAGATATTCTAACCAAACCTATGGCTAAGGCAAGGTTTGACACTCTGAAGAAGCTTATAGGAATGAATGCTTTGGAAAACATGCCTTAGGAGGTGTGTTGAATTAATAAGTCATGTTTTCGAGAAAACAGAGCTTCAGAAGTTGGAGAAGCTTCAGAAGATGAGCAGAGCTTCAGAAGTTCTGATGCTTCAGAAGCTGAGCAGAGCTTCAGAAGCTGAGCAGAGCTTCAGAAGTTGAGAAAGTTTCTGAAGCTAGTAATAGTTAGTTTGTTATAGTTTTTTTGATTTGTCTTAGGTAGTTAATATACGATCGCTTGGCAGTGAAGCAAGCCCCCATTTGTATATAAATACCTTTGCCCCATGTGGATGAATGCAATTAACTCTTTTTCTTAATTCTCGTCTCAATTCTCTCGTTCTATTCTCTCTAATTTCTCCCAAAATTATCACATTGTCCCAACAGGTTACGAGTACATTACCTTGAAGAGTTCAGATGTGATTGCTATACTCTCCTAGAAACATAATTGTAAGATGAACAAACATAATCCACTCACACTGAAGGCATTACATTGTTACCACTTTTTACCTTGTTTTGATCACCAAATGATTCAAACTAGGTATTACTGGTTTTCAAGGGTTTGATTGTTGTGTTTAGTGGATTTGAATTCATGTATCAGTTTATAGTTCAACTCCCTTTTGCCAGTTATTAGATGAGATTTTGATTGTTTTTAGTGGAGTTAATTTGTTAAGAAGTGGTTATCTGATTGTTCTATATACATTAACAGTCTATTATTCAGTTTATTTTAAATGAATATATTTTAATTTATAATAATAATAATAATAATAATAATAATAATAATAATAATAATAATAATAATAATAATAATAATAAATTTCGATATATAATCAGAAAAAATTAAAAATATAATTCTGTTTTTTAAAAAACTAAAAATGATTTGGATTTATATTATGTGGAATTAAATATTTTTTTATTTTATTAATTTCCACGTGGCACTATCTGGTGGTGCCACGTGGAGATTCTAGTCAACTAAGCTGCCATATGTTGGGCAAAGGGGTAAGGCAAATTAAAAAAAATTTGCAAGGTGAGAATCCTAAATTTTTTTTTCTAGAATGTCGCCTATATTACAGGGGGGAAAGGCCTATTTACGTAAAAAAAAAAAAAAATTATGATTACAAACAAAGGAAATAAAGTTATTAGGTTTGATAGAAAATTGAGTAGTATATATAGATTTTTAGTTTCATTTTGGATAAAAATGTGTTTTTGTTATGTACCAAAAAAAAAATGTGTTTTTGTTCTTACAAAATTGCAGAATTTGACTATTAGTCCCCGTAAAAAAAGGATCTTTTTTTCTCTATAATTTCAAATTAGTTATGTTTTAATCCTTAATGTAATGATATCATATAAATTACAAGGATGAAAACCTAACTAATTTGTATGACACAGCCACATTAAGGACTAAAATCTAAATAATTAGAAACTATATTGCTAAGTGACTTTTTTCCGTAAAAAAACGCTAAGATAATATATATATATATATATATATATATATATATATATATACACTAATGTATACTATGATATCGTTTGCCCTTGCTTGATTAGGTCTTAAAAGTTATTTAAAAGTTAAAATTGAAAATAAGAGTTTTTAAAAAAAAATAGTAATTATTGTATTTTTTTTAGCTTTAAAATTCTTTTATCGATGTATTTTACACATAAAAATTAAATAATATTTTTCAATAAAAAAAGTTTGAAATAAGCTAGGTTAAATGGTAAAATATACGTAGATAAAAGTTTGAAATTAAGCAACTTTTGTATGGGATTTTTTTTATAGAGTTTTTTACGGGGTGCTATAATTTAAAAAAAAATAAAAAATTATCCATTGCTACTTAGTTATTAGTTGCAAATTGCAATAGTACGTTACTCAATCCGAATTATTAGGTGTTATTGTTTTGAATCTTGATTGTGAGTTAACGGTATATTTAACTAATAACCGAATACTACCAGAACTTATCTATTCATCTTATTTTGTACTTGACCAAAAAGAAAATATAATTCAAACATAACATGTAACTGTTTTTTATTGTAAAATCCAATTATAGCGCCTTATAAATAGAAGCTTTTGGATAACTTAGTAAACAAGATACAAAAATATATAAATATCACTTCGGGTAACATATATGTACACGGTGAAGATCAAGAAATAAACTATTTTTATATAGGAGCAGTTTCATTTGTGAAATTGTATAGAAGTGTAGATATTTTGATGCAGCTTTGGATGAGGTTTAGTGTTGGTTTGAAATCGGAAGGAGCGAAGACGATGGTGTAAAGTGACTGTTTGAGAAGAGTTTCGGCAGTGATTTCGAACGTTAGGGATATGGAAACGAAGCATAATCCAAGGGAACATCTTCTCGTCGAGTATAGTTTGCCGTGAAATGGAATATTAACATGACTTCCTCTTTTTTTGTCTCTCCTATGGTGATCATCTTTCCTTCCTTATTATGGCGCTCTTTCACGTGAAGATGTTCTTTTGGATTAGGTTTCATCTCAATGTCACTCACACTCGGAATCATTAGTAGTTGAAACTCTTCTTAAACAATCACCTTCTACCATCGCCATTACAACAAAAACTACTTCTTCTTGAACAATCACCTTCTACCATCGCCATTACAACAAAAACTACTTTTCTTGAACTAATTCTAATATAAATCACCGCCAAAAGTTTCACCGGCAATAATTTAAAGGTCAGTGTATCTAGTTTTATATAAAATTAGGTTTTTTGTTTGTGTTAATTAGTTGGAGAATTTGTAACAAGTTACCTATATATATGTTATCAACTTTGGTTTGGTATATTTATTAGTTTCTAGTGTTGCATTCTTATCAAATCGTGTCTTGTCTTGATATTAATGCTCAGAAGACAAGACTCCTAAAATCTTATTAGAATTTCATCACATTGATTTGGTCTATGCTCTATCCAACCATTAATGTTATGTTATAGTTTGATTTCCTCGATTAGGAATTTTTCTGTTGTGCATATTTTGAGTGTTTGTTTGTGTTATGTGAGATAAATTCATTGTGCCATCATTCTATTAGGCTATCTTCTGATATTTTATAACTGTCTTTTATTGATGAATATGAACATATTTTTTTCAAGGTTTTTAAATTATTAGTGGCTGAAACTCTTCTTGAACAATCACCTTCTACCATCGCCATTACAACAAAAACTATTTTGTTGCTGCCTGGTGTGCCTCGCGCGCCCCTATCCATGTGTGACTCGGGTTTAAGGCAAAAAAATCCAGACAAAAAATATGAAATTTTAAGGTACTCACAACAATTATCCAATTTACTTCTAAATCCGTGGTAATATCAATTTAACCACCAATCACTTTTTACTTTCTCCATCTTTAAATTACTCTTTGTCGTCATCAATTAAATTTTACATGGACCAAATTATAGAGCAAGTCAACGAGTCAAGTCCATTCCCTTATAATGTAAGCACATCTATCATTCTCCATGTGGGACAGTTTGGAAATGGTTCCAATTTTTAGTAGGGCGTATTCTTTAATTTCTTATTTGGTGCATAGCGTATTCTTTAAATTCAAATCCATTTTAATTGATTTTTTTGCGTTCAGAGTATCCTAGTGGCTAGATTCACATTATAAGTGTGGAGAAATTCGAAATCCAGAGTTTCAACTCGGCCCCTCCAATAATGTCTCTTGATAGCTATCAACTGAGCTATCCTCATGGGACAAATCCACATTTTAATTTAACCCGGCCTATTTTTTAACATAAAGGCTTTTCATTTTCTAGGGTGACTTCAGGTTTTGTCTAGTGATAAATATAGATCCTTTAGAACTGATATTTGATCTCCAATGCCTTCCTTATCTTAAATCGGAAGATCATCCCTCCATCCTAATTTTTATTAAAAAAAAGTACAGAGAAGAGGGTCTGGTTATCATGCATAAGGAAAGTTTATGTACCGTGCATAAACTTCCTATTTGCACCCCTCTCATTTTGTTATACACCCCACCCAAAGTCCACCTTAACATAATCACTCTTACAGTTGCTTAGCGCACCCCCCAGTTGCTTTGCGCGCCCCCCATATACTACCCCATTACTTGCGCGCCCCCCATTTGCTTAGCGCACCCCCAGTTTTTTTTTCCCATTTTCTCCCTAGATTTTCTTGTGAGCCCCCCAATTTTTTTTCCTCCCCAAATTTCTAGCGCGCCCCCCAATTTTTTTCCCTCCTCCAAACTTCTAGCGCACCCCCACCCAAATTTCTAACGCGCCCCCCGTTTCCAATTAAATAATAACTTTTGTTCCTTTGAAGTATATATTATAAGAATCCATTTTTAATTAATTTTCGTCATACATCCCCTCGAAGCCCAACATAATAACCAATGGTTCATGTATATATAAAGCATACTTGTCAAACATACAATTTAATTTTAAGTTTTATCAATCATAATCACAACATAAATAAAATTTCATACATTAATTACTTATATATATATGGATTTTTTTCTTTACAATAAAAAAATGATCGAATCCAATATCTCATGCATACTATCCAAATTTTTCTCAACTAAACTAACCCTAATTGCTTTATATGATTTTTTGCTTTATGTAGCATGGTTTTGTAAAATGGTTATGTGATGTTTTACTTAATAACAATGGTTTCAGTGTATAACATCTTGACACTAATGCCCATATGAAACCATTTATCCAAAATAATGGTTTCAGTGTATAACGCCATGAAACCATTTAGCTAGACTAATGGTTTCAGTGTATAACATCTTGAAACCAAATAACAAGACTAATGGTTTCAGTGTATAACGCTATGAAACCATTTAACTAGAATAATGGTTTCAGTGTATAACGCTATGAAACCATTTAACTAGACTAATGGTTTCAGTGTATAACATCTTGAAACCAAATAAAAAGATTAATGGTTTCAGTGTATAACGCTATGAAACAATTTAACTAGAATAATAGTATCAATGTATAATAGTATGAAACCATTTAACTAGACAAATGGTTTCAGTGTATAACATCTTGAAACCAAATAAAAAGATTAATGGTTTCAGTGTATAGCGCTATGAAACCATTTAACTAGAATAATGATTTCAGTGTATAACGCTATGAAACCTTTTAACTAGACTAATGGTTTCAGTGTATAATAGTATGAAACCATTTAACTAGACAAATGGTTTCAGTGTATAACATCTTGACACTAATACTCATTTAACTATAATAATGGTCATAAATTTAAATTTTTAACACGATATAAAACCAGAGAGAGTGAGGTATCCCCAACCGTTCCAAATAATTCAAAATACCCTAAATAAAATTTTGGAAAAATTTTATTAATACCTGATATTTATAAAAGCATATTTACCTCATTTAATTAACTAAAAATAGTTTCAGGTCTCAGAAAAATACCTAACTGGTCCCAAAATTCCCAGAAAATTATTTCCTATTATTTTGTAAAAACAATAAAAAAAATTGGAGTCCCCTTGGCACCGCACGCGACCCCACGTGCCGCCAGTAAGAGTGGACGTGGAGACGCGTCACTGTTCATAATCTTCCTCACCCATTTTCTGCAGAAACGGGTCGCGACGACCCGGTTCGTCGACCCAATTCGTTCTCCCTCAATAATCAATGAAACTCGACGTTCTTTATACCGGTTTGATCGTCGTTCGATTTTATGAATGAATTAGGTATTAGTTTTCGAAATCGGTGATCGAATCGCATATAAAATGTGGCCGAAATTGAGCAAACAAAAATACAAAGTTCTTCAGTTATGAATTATTACACGTGTTATTTGGATCTAAGGGTGGATATTGACTTATGCACCGTGCATAAGTATTATGCACATAATAACATTTGCCTAAGCTGAAGACATTGGCAGAGCCAATCAAAATTATTTGTCCTGCGATTATAAACACTTGGACAGAATCCCTCACTTGTTCTCTCAAATGAATACTTTTCTATTCCTCCTATTTTGTTCTTTACGCAGAAGGCAACTCTTGCAGATAATGAAAACACAATATATTAGGAGAAGTCATGAACCACACAACCCAAAGATAAAATGGTACTTCCTTCGTCCCGAAATATTACATTGAATACCTACCAACTTCACTTTGGATTTTAAATATTACATTACATTGAATACCTACCAACTTCACTTTGGATTTTAAATATTACATTGAAACCTATATACTTTAACACAACAGATTGGACTTTTCTGGAGTGAGTAACACCTAACTAATGAACTCCAATTGCTCGTGAGGATATTTTTGACATTCTAAACAAAAAATAAAATGGAACATGCTGTAAGAAAGCACCCATTTTTTAACACAAGTAGGTCAGAATCAATTATGCCAACACTGTGACTTCAGAAAGAGGGGAAAAACAGTGTTTAAAACACTTTACCTCCTTCATAACTTTTAGGAGAGCACAGGCACATTGTTGGGATAATCAAAGGCCTAGGTAAATTTTATCGCACTAAAGCATTATTTTATTTTTGATCCCTATACAACATAACAGACCCACCATAGAATTCATAGATAGTTACCTCCACCAGTATACAACAGCCAAGTCAACTACCTAATAAACTCTGAGAACAGATCTACCAAGTACCAATCTATTACAGTAATACCAAATAAGCACAGTACTGGAAAGAAATCCAACAAGTGCAACGACAAGAATTCCCTAATTGTGACCGACACTATACAAAGCTGAAAGATCTGATGGATTCAGCAACTAAAAATTAGCAAGAGTTTTACTGCACTAAATACCAAATAAGCACTCTGAATAGGAGAATACAGTGTTCAGAGCTACTGTTTACCGATCTACTAATACCAAATAAGCATCATACTAAAAAAACAAATCCAACAGACAAAAAAAATCTCTAATAGTGAGAGAAACTATAGAAACCTGAAAGATCTGATGGATTCAGCAAAAACACTTTATCAAGAGTTTTACTGCACTACATATTTGAAGCAATATCGGAGAGGGGAGAGCCTAAAGTCCTTAAAGCAATGGTAAGAAGTATTGTCAGGTCATTAGGAAAGGTCGCAAGTTTGAGGCATGAAACCAATATCAAGAAATGTAAGTAAGATATGAATGCTACAAAATAGACCCTCAATGGATTCGATTAAAATCCTCCTTTGGAACCCAAACATGACAGTCGTTTAACAGAAGCACCACATATTAGAAATTCACACAAATTCTGAGTATTTAAATGAAGGTATAGGTCATTGTATTATGCCAACTAAATAAACATTGCAAAACACAACCTCTGCAGTCTCACATATCAGGATCACAACATTCCTAGAAACCTCCAACACTTTTTATAACTACTCTCCCACCTCTTAACATCATATATTTCAGATTCAACACCTCTAAAGCAAGCAACTAACTGTTGAGTGAACGGCAAGTAAAACCAACCATCGATGGAAAAGTTAATTCTAGTTGACATTACAAGTACATGAATAACAAATCACAAGTGTGTTGAAATAATATCAACCCATGATTCTATCACTTAGCTCTTGACTCACTTCATACAACACAAATCCATATATTTCATATACAAGGTTCAAGGATCATGCCTGCAACATTTATTTGGCATAAGGATTAAGGAGGGTAATAATTTCATTTTTCTTATCAAACAGATCACAACAAATTCATTAAAGTGACAAACAGTAGAAATTTAAGCATTTCACACCATATATAACGAGGCATTTAATTTAAAGACACTATAATTAAACAACTAAAATCTACAATGCTTTTGAGTGTAAGGCAAGTAAAATCAACGACTGATGAGAAAATCAATACTAGCTGTAGTTGTTATTACAAATTGCATGTATAACAAGTCACAATTGTGTTGAAATATCAGCCATTAATTTAATCACTTCAATCTCGACTCATTTCATACGACACAAATCCATATATATCATAGACAAGGTTCAAGGATCATGTTTGCAACATTTATTTGGCATGAAGAGGCTATTAACTCATAATTCTTAGCAAAAGAATCACCGTAAAATCAATCTAAGTATACCAAATAACCTAAATTCAACCAATTAAGCACCACCAACCATAAGAACCAAGCTTTTCATTTAAACACACTGTAATTAAACAACTAATAATCTAGTATACTTACACTAATCATAACAACATTAAAAAAATCATCGTAATAATTAAAGTATACCACTACACTTGTTACATATCATTATTGATTTCAAAACAAATACTAACCAAGTAACTACTATTAAAACCGAGAATCATCACGAATCGAGGTTCAAAACAAACCCCTAATTTTTTTCAATTTAAATTTAAATTTCAGAACATAACAAAAATCACTACCTCCAAAGTCAAAAACCAAACCCTAATTCACTTGTACTCAAAAGTAGGCACAGGAGGAGCATCAAAACTCTCAAGAACCTTCACCTCACTTCCTCCTCCAGTGTTCTTCTCTTCTTCCTTCGCTCCGAACAATCCACCAAACCACGCTTTCCCTGCAGCCTTATTCGAATCCAATTCCTCCGACGGCGGCATATCATCCATCATAATCGGCATAGGCTGCTGAGCACTTAAAATCTTATTAAGCGCAATTCCAGCACCTTCAATAAGCGCAAGCAAAACACCACCAAACGCCGCGGATCTCGCAGAAGCAGCAAAACCCTGACGCATAGCAAGAAAACCACCGGTAGCAGCACCAGCAACAATCGAATTCCATGGATCTTCTTTCTGACGAACGTAAACCATAGTACAATCAAACGTAGAGAATAAACCACCCCAAACGGCGAAACTACCACCGATTCTTCCTCCGTTAAGACGAACAGCTTGTGCGGCGCCGGTGAAACGAGCGCCTTGTGGTGAATTGTAAAGACCTTTGAGAAAGTGGAAAGCGGAGCCGCCGACGGCTCCCATTCCGAACGCTCCTCCGATGTCATCGACGATCCGATCTGGACATGGTTCTCTGGAAGTTTCTGGTGTTCCCATTTTTTTCTATCGGAACTGTGTGGAGTCGGTTAGGGTTTGGTTTTGAGAAAGAGAGTGAAAAGGAAGAATGAGGTATCGCGAGGAGCTACTCCTAATAAGTAGTTAGGTAATTATTTAATTTTTTGTTAAAATCAAAAGTAATTAATTTATTTATTTTTTTACAAGAATATTTAATTTGTTTAATTAATTAATACTAAGGTTCTGTTTGGCAAGGACAAAAAGCTAACTTATAGCTTATTTATAGCTTATGTCTTATAGCTTATAAGTTAAAAGACATGTTTGGTAACAGACTTTTCAGAAAAAGTTTGTAGCTTATTTTGCTGACTTATAACTTATTTTTCATAAGTTATTTCAATTAGCTTATAGCTTATTATTTTTTCTTTCAAATTTACTCTTATAATTTTATCTTAAATTCATTTTTATCCTTTGAGATTTATTACAATTTAAAACAAAATAAAGTATGTTTTGTACCTATTTTTTTTTACGCTTGTCCTATCCATTTTTTTTTCTTGCTATATTACACCCTTTTTTTTTCATTATATCTATTTCTATAAATTTAAAATAAAATTTTAAAGAATAAAATTTAATAATATATAAAATTAATAAATTTTAATAACTAAATTTGAAATATTAATTGTATATGGAATTTATATTGATTGTTTACAAGAGATTTTATTATAAATTAAAAATGTCATTTTATGTTTATCAGTCAGTTGAACCGTTAATTTTACCAAACACTTCAATTAGCTTATCAACCATCACTCATCAGTCATAAGCTTTAAGCTATAAGTTATCAGCCATCAGCCATAAGCTAGCTTATCAGTCAACCGCTATTTTTGCCAAACAGAGTCTAGCGAATGACTGATAAGTTAGCTGATGGCTTATAACTTATAGCTGATGGCTTATAACTTATAGCTGATGACTTATAGCTGATAAGCTAATTGAAGTGTTTGATAAAATTATCGGTTCGACTAACTGATAAATGTAAAATGACATAAAAAGATATTGTTAGTTCATAATAAAATTTATATCAAATTAATATTTAACATACTTAGAATTTAAAAAATAAACTTTCAAATATACTATATTATTTATACTATTAAAATCATTTTTATTAGTTAAAATTTCATTTTTCTAAAAATCACATTTTTCCTAAAAACTCATAGTAAAAATTGATATTTTTATTAAAAAAAGTATGATTTGTTATTATTCGATGCAAAACAATGATAAGAGTACAGTAAAGAAAAACAATAATAATTATAAGCAGGGTCGGTCCTGACTATTTGGAGGCCCGGTTCAAATATTGAAAATCAAACTTTAATAAAAAATTAAAAAAAATTATCCTCTATATAAATTTTTTTTTTATTTGATTGAGATTTTTTTCACCAAACATATGTTATTTTATGAACATTGGTAATATTTAACTATTATTATAAGATCTCAAAATTAATTTATCGAATACATATAATATCTTTTAAAAACTAACAATATATAACTATTATTATAGACCTCAAAATTTTGAAGTGAGACCTTCAAAATTTTGAGGCTCGTTGCCGTCGCACTTACCGCACCGCATAGGGCCAGCCCTGATTATAAGGGCATATATCATAAAGATAGTAAGCAGCGTAAAAAAAGTTTGACGATGAACAACGTAAATATAAAACTCAAATATTCACCGAAAAATTGCTATATGTGTATTGATCATAGTTTATTAAAAACATAGTATGGTTTTTATTATTCACGTAAATTATACAGTTTTGTTTTAAGTCATAATAAATTAAAAGGGTAAATTTGAATTTTAGATAAAATAATAAGGGTAAAAATAGAAGAAAAAAAAAGTTATAAGCTATAAGCTCATAAGCTATTTGAAATAGTATTTGAAAAATAAGCTATAAGTCACTAAAATAAGCTATAAGCTCGTTGTGAAAAGTTTGTTACCAAACAAATTTTTAAACTTATAAGCTATAAGTCAACTTTTTTATCTTGCCCAACGGACTCTAAAAAATATTCATTCGGAAAATAAAATTAATAATTATATTAGCCTGGGGAATAAGCTATTATTTTGTATACGTTTCATGTTTAGTCAAGTGGAAGGGGTAGTTATGGCCAATTACAAATGCATAATGCATTAGTTCTTTTTTTTTTTGGAAAAAGCATTACAAATGCATTGGTAGGTCGACTGTAACTTAATCTTTCATCTTGAGGTGTGACGAGGGAAACAATAGAAGCAAAGGAAGAGGTTAAAGAATGTAAGCAGTCGGTGTAATGGAAGATTATACAGACAACCAATCAAAACCCACAATTTTGACACATCATATTACTATTTTAAAATTAATAATATTTCCCAAAAATAAAAAAATGAACACGTTCACTTAGTAACCACTTTCTTCATCGTGTGCTTCCTTTACCATATACTTTTCGGTCTCTACTTGCTTCCTCTCTTCATAGAACCTAGTCTCATGCTTGCTTCTTCACATGCTTACCATCACTTGTGTAAGGAAGAAAAAATTCATCGAGTATATTGTGAAAGTTGGACGGCTGGACCTACACAGTTAATTCAAGTTTGAATATACTTTTGAAATGGCTTCGGGTAATAATTTTGTCAATTTCCATATAAATCTATTTAATTATCTAGCAACATAGTTTTTCTCTGTTTCTACACACACATACATCATTAACAAACTATGTAGTTACTAGTTTTATGGAAATTTAGATACTCTGTTTTTGCTCTATAATGAAAGAAATGGAAGTGAGTTTTTTTCATTTAATAAGACTTGTGACATTTAATTGACATAAAGTTTTGTTTTCCTAATTCAATATTATGCACCGCATTTCATAAACTATTAGGTTCTTATGCTTAAAAAAATTTATTAGGTGTTCTTCCATTTAATTATACTTGTTTGTTTCTTATCTGTCAGTCTGTGAATGTGAATGTGAGGTGAGTGCATATCAATTGCATATAGGGAATCTTGTTTGCCTTATTATTTGTTATATACTGTTAGCTTGATTTAGTCACGTTGAAATATTAAAAAAATTTCTTCTCATAATTTTTTTTAAAATTGTTTCTGTTACTATCTCAAATGTAGAGATGACAAATATGGATGTAGATTCTACCATGATCAGGTCTGATAATACAGTTGAAGTCACTCATGATGCTGATAATTCTAATGGTGAACTACCATTTGAGCCGTATGAAGGAATGGATTTTGCGTCATTTGAAGATGTAAAAAATTATTATACAAGATACGCAAAGAAGAAAGGTTTTAGCTTCCGCTTGGGCCGCATTACTAAATCAAGAACAAATGGATTGAAAATTGGTCAGGAGATCCTATGTTCAAAGGAGGGGTTTCGAGCTAAAAAGTGTGCAAAAGGAGACAACCCTACAACACATGATGAAACAAGGGTAGGATGCAAGGCAATGCTATATGTAAAGAAAAGTGAAGATAGATGGATTATCTCTAGATTTATAAGAGACCATAATCATGCCCTTTTCTCTCCAGGAAGTTCACAATTTCTTCGAGTGCATAGAAAGAAAACTAGAGTGCAAAAAAAACTTATTGATGTGCTTGATGAGTCGGGTTTGCGTCCTAGCAAAATAACATCTGTGTTGTCTACTCAAAGTGGTGGTATTGATAATATTGGATTTAGTCAACAAGACGTCATCGATTACTTAAGCCAAAAGAGACAAAAGCAAATAGAAAAAGGAGATGCTCAATTAATGTTATCATATTTTAAGAATTGCCAATTAAAGAATCCTGGATTTTTTTATGCTTTTCAAATGGATGTGGAGGGACAATTGGCTAATTGCTTTTGGGTTGATTCAAGGTCCAGAATGAGTTATAAGTATTTTGGTGATGTGGTAACTTTTGATCCAACATATTTAACAAATAGATACAAAATGCCTTTTGTTCCATTCACTGGAGTTAACCATCATCAACAATCTATTCTTTTTGGTTGTGCTCTATTGTGGGATGAAACTGAAGAGAGTTTTGTTTGGTTGTTAAGTACTTGGTTAGAAGCAATGTCTGGAGTATGTCCTAAAACTATTATCACAGACCAAGACGCTGCTATTACTAATGCAGTTGCAAGAGTATTTCCGAATGTTAATCATCATTATTGCATGTGGCACATTGAAAAAAAAGTTCCAGAGTACTTGAACAATATTTGTCATGAATATAGTGATTTAAAAAATCATTTTTATAAGTGTATTCACCACTCAATCACTATCGAAGATTTTGAATCTGATTGGGAAGCAATGATAGATAAATATGGATTGCAAGACCATCGGTGGCTTCAGAAGATATACTCTATCAGAGCAAAATGGATTCCTGCTTATGTACATAACAATTTTTGTGCTGGAATGTCCACTACTCAAAGAAGTGAAAGTATGAACAAATTCTTTAAGGATTTTGTGAATTCAAGTACTCCATTAAGCAAGTTTGTGACACAATATGATAAGGCTCTTGATGCACGTTATAACAAAGAAAGAGAGAAGACTTTCAAGTCAATCAATTCAAAACCTTTTTTGCGAACCTTATATCCCATGGAAGAAGAAGCTTCAAAAATCTATACAAGAAAATTATTTAGGATTTTTCAAGAGGAGTTGGTTGGTTCTCAAAAGTTTATTGCAGAGAAAGTTGAATTTTCTAGTGATGTTTCCAAATACAAGGTTCATGAGATTTACAAAGAGAAACCTAACTACTATGTGACATTTCATATAATTTCCAATGAAGCAAATTGTAGTTGTCACATGTTTGAATTTTTGGGCATTTTGTGTCGACATGTGTTAAATGTTCTCCTAAAAAAAAAAGATTCTTTCTCTTCCTTCAAAGTATATGCTTCGCTGCTGGACTGTTGATGCTAAAAAGGAGAAAGTTACAGGATTGACAACAGATCAATTTCAAGAAGGTAGCAACAAATGTTCGAGTACTTCTTTGTTTAACAGTATTATGGTTCATTCTTTGGGAGTATCTGAAAGAGGTTCGCGATCTCCAAAACATCATGATGTTGCAATTCAAGGTTTTCAAAAGATAATTGAGGAACTTGATATTTTAGACCTTGAAGATTCAAAGGAAAAGAGCATGGTAATTCAACAGCCGAAGTTATTCCAAAAATTTGTAACAATGACATAGTTGTACGTGATCCTCAACTTGTGGCTTCTAAAGGGCGTCCACGGAATTCGAGAATGAAAGGAAGCTTGGAAAAGCTCAGTAAAGGTTCTTCTAATCGTGGTTATTGCAATAAAAGAGGTCACAATCAGCGTACATGTCGAGCTTTAAATCGGGACATGTACTAGATGACAATTTTATATCATACCTTACGATTCATACTTATTGATTCCCCTCTTAATAATGTAAACCTAAATATTTACAGGACCATGCTATGTAGGTGTGATAATAATGGTGAATCCCAAAACTCCAATATTGAAGCTTCTAGTTCGGTATTCAATGGGTAAAAATCTTATCATTTTGTTTTTTATCATTTGTAATTACTTTTTCTTAAACAAAATTATGGAAGAAAAATAACCACATCTAGTATATTTTATTTTCGCTTTTAGTGTTTATTACATCTATAATTAATCTAACCTATAACTTTATGTAACATGTTTCAGGGGATGGGAGGCACCTGAAAATAGGGCAGGAAGCACCTAATGGAAGACATACTTTATCTTATTCTTGGCAAAGCTGACTTGTGTTTCAATATATAGAAACTCGTGTCATCTGATTTGTTTCTTATTATTGAGCATGTACATGTTAAATGGTGATGTAGCTTTGGTGGTGTAGCATGTACATGTTAAAAGCTGACTGGTGATGTAGCATGTACTCGTGTCATATGTAACTTTGTATGGTCTCTTGGAGAGGCTTGTTATTGGTTTGGTATATGGAGATTATTAAGTACAAGCTTGAAATATTTGGAGATTAATATTTTTATTTTGGTGTTTTAGGTTACATTTTGTATTTGTCTTCTGCTTACTTGCAGAGGTTGTGTATTGATTATAACACTGACTTTTTTTGCCTATATTTAATGCATCTTGTGCTTGAAAATAGATACTCAAGTTTTCAGTTATAAACCTCCAACATTTCTTGACTTCTATAGTTAATATCTTGACAAATTGGTTCAAGATTAGGAATACAATTCTCAAATATATATATATATATATATATATATATATATATATATATATATATATATATATATATTTATTTCTAGGTCTCCAATTGCAATCGTAGATCATCAATCACAAATGTTATAATTCTTCTCTGCTGCGACAATATGCTACCTATTAAATTTGTGTTGAGCCAAGTGATCAAATCATCCGTAAAGAAATTGTTTCAAGGTGTATCAGAATGTGGTTCCAGACCTGATGCGGAACATTGCAGCCCCGCAAAGCATGAATAACAGTCTCCAAATCATAATAGATTGGACAGTTTGGCTGTTAGTAAGATGCCTCCTATACCTTTAAAAAATTGTGAGAATTGTTCCCCACAAACATTGAAGCCTTTTTAAAATTTTCGGAACTCCATATGATAGAGGGGATTCTGTTATGCATACAAATATGAGACTTGAGAAGCACTATGTCTCTACACCTCATCATTCACAATATTATTATTATTATTATTATTATGTGCAGTTGTATCAAGAATATTGTTACATATCCGGCACAGTAAAACTGATTGCCACTTCACCTCATCCCAACCTCCATGATTCTTTAAAATGGTCAAATTCAATCTTGCAATTGATAAATACATTCAATATCAAAAGTACTTTTTCTTAAGAATATCAATATTACATGAAACTTGGAATATGAAAAGCAAAAAGTTAGCTGGTACATGAAACTTGGAAAATGAAAAGTTAAAAGGTAAAACTAAATACATTCAATCTCAACTGTTACTATTACAAAGCTAACAACATCAAATCACTTTGATCATCAATGTGGAACTAAATGTTTTTTTTTTAACAAGAATGAGGAACTAAATGTTGAAATATTCTTTCATATTGGACCATAGGTTGAGCTTCATGTTTACCATAAGAACACTTGGACATATTGTCGGTTTGGACAATCTTATCTTACGGTTGGGCGTTGTGAGCTACTTAGGAAAATCCTGTTAGGCTATTACATATCTTCCATTTACTACCACCAAGCAATGCATAAGGAACACATTCTTTTTCTTTTTAAGGAAATAGAAAGATCACATTATCCATAGATCAAAATGATTGTAAGGTACATTGCCAATATGTTAATCCATTGTAGCCAACAACAGTACATATACATTGTGTTTGTTTCAAAAAAGTGACGCTGTAAGCTCAGTGATATCAGATGCAACTTGATCGTACTCTGACTCTAGTTTTTCTTGTACCTCTTGAGCTAGTTCACCCTTTGAAGGCTTGGTCATCACTAAAACACAACATGTAGGCCTCTTTGTTGCTTCTGCAGATAGAATAGGAACAATACATATGGAAGGTTAGCTTCTTCACATAGAATAGGAACATGAGTGATGACATCAATTGGTGATATGTTCCCAGCTATAACACACTCCTTTTGGACCTCATCTTATACTTTTAACCACAAAATAAAAAAACTTCAATGACAAGAAAAGAAACTTGTTTTTATCGTCAATTCAATAGCCAAAAACTAGCAAGATTGTTTAAGACTTTACCACATAATTAAAAAATCGCCTCTTTGAACTAAAATCAGAAAATAATTAAAGAAACAAGAAAACTGAGCAATGACAAGTATAAAGAAAACAATGAGGCATTGTTCTTGTATTTCTAAAGCTTACATGCTAGAGCTTTCATTCTCCCCACAATTCTATTTGATTGTCAAAAACACACTTCAGTTGTCTATACAATAATCAAAACAAATAAAAGATAAGAACAATATTATAATATATTCCTTACCTATTGTATTTCATTACCTTTCACTCAAACACGCTAGGACCCTCGTATATCAGAAAATAAGAAATTAACAAGATAAATAAGAGATTAAAAAAAAAAATAAGTTAAAATCGATACCAATATGCAAACTAAAGAAATTAATCTGTTTTAATTTGAACAAAACTCATCCATAAGTTTATTGTATCCGTTTCGTGCCTGTGATGGATTTATGCCTACAACTTTTTGTTATCCTTTATTTTAATCAAACAAAACTCAACCATACTCTAAATTTGACAAATAACCCAAAAATTCTAAACTAGAAAAACTAAATAACAACAACAGTTAGTGCTAAATATTGAGATATTGTGTATGACCTAAATGTTGCTGAAGGTGTTAAATGGAGTAGAAACATGTTTCCAGAACAATTATTCGTGAATTAAGAAAAGAGAATATACATCTTCTAACCACCGGCCAGTTTCACTTACAGGATTTCACAAAGTTGAAAACGAAAATTAAATCAGGAATTGTGATAGCATTTAAGATCACAGAGGATTACAATTAAACCTTGCGGCTTTTACCGGAAGTCTCGAGGAGTTTTGATCGGCGACGGTGATGAACTAATCTGGATCGTGGAGCGGTAGTGGGAACTGAAGAAAAATACGTGGGGTGAGGCAGATATTATGTTCTTAATTATTAATTTAGTTAATTACATATTTTAATCTGATGTGGCAAAGGGACAAAATCTAATTGGTTGTCTGTGTAATCTTCCATTACATTGACTGCTTACAATCTTTAAACTCAATAAACAAATGGAATATGCATATCGTGAATACCCAAACACTTCGAGTTGATTTTATTTCTTGCTTCTGTTTATTATTAGGTCAAACTTCATGCCACTCCAATCTTTTGTAACCTTTTTTCTTTTTTAATCTAAAATGGACAAATGTTTTTTTTTTACGCAAGATGGACAAATGGTTTAATATATGCTTTTTTGCTTTAAAAAAAGAATAATATCACATTAATGTGTTAGTTTTTTTGTTGTCAAATTGTTATTTTTGTTTTCTAAGAAAAAGATTTATTTGTACTCGGCTAATTTCCAAAATCCTTTGGGCTCGCCCCACTTATGTTATTGGGTCAATCATAACCTAGTTCCGGGTAGCCCACCAGTATGGGCCTAGTCCACGTCCCTCAAAGGATATGTCTAGACTGATCTTCGTCTATTAATAGGAACATGTGCTCTTCCGTGACGGTGTGACTATAACCGTCCGGCGGATAAGGAGCATGTTTTCCCGATTACCTAAGGGATAGGACCCAAGGCCGTCAACCGCCTCATCCACCCTAGTCGGCTTCTTATATAAAGGAACTCCATAAGATCATCAAGGCATTCAAGTTCTTAATTACTCACACACCCCTAACCTAGCTCAGCATCACTGTTAACTAGAGAGAAATACATAGCTAATACGTCAAGATTAGCTCTCAACAGCGGTTCAAGAAGAGAACTATGTCGCTCTGATTCCCATCAACCCAGAGGGATATGTAGGACCAAGAATACTCCTGTCGAGCCCAACCCACAAATACAATTGGTCCATTCACCGGAACCTTAGCAAGAACATTTTGGCGCCCACTGTGGGGCCCCAGTAAAACGATTCCCGGGCCTCGAAAGCAAAATGATGGGATCACGCGATCAAGACAATGGCTACGACGCCATGAAGGCCACGGTCGAAGAACTGCTGAAAAGTCAACAAGACTTAAAATACTGAATGTCCAGGTACGAGCAAGAAACGCACTACGAGGATGAAGAGGAAGATGTCCTCGAATCCCAACCCTACGTTTAAGAACTCTTGGAAGCTCCAGTACCATAAATTTTCAAAATGCCCAACCCACCGTCGTTCGACGGTAAAACCGACCCCTTAGAGCACCTAGGGGCAGTTGGAAATTAGATGTCCACCATCGAGGTGGCAGAACCCCTCAAATGCAAATTACTAGCGGCAACGTTTAAGGACGTCGTCTTGCGATGGTATATGAATCTCCCAAATCACTTCATCATAGGATATACTGATTTCCACAAGAAGTTTATACGCCAATTCTCAGGAAGCAAACATGTACAGGTGACGGCCACGACCTTGTTCGGTATTCGACAGCGACATGGTGAGACGCTCAAAGAGTTCCTCACCAGGTTTAGTGAAGATACAATTAAAGTTTCGAATCTAAACTAGGAGATGTTCGTCGCCGCCTTTCAGAATGGGCTAAAGGTCGGACAATTCAATGAGTCACTGGCCCAAAAACTAGCCGAATCGATGCAAGAAATAATGAACCGGGCGAAATGCTATATCAAAGGTGAGAAAAGTAATGTCGAGAAGCGGTCATGTGATGCTAAAGAAATGGGTCTTCGAATCCTACACCCCGCTCAATGCTAAAAAAGTGCATGTCCTCCACCACATATTGGAAGCCCGACTAGCCGACCTCCCAATAAAAAAGCCCAACAAAGTAAGGCTGGGGTCGAACCGAGAAGCTTGGTGCGAATATCACCGGGCCAATGGGCATGACACGGAAGACTGCTATCGCCTGAGAAACATAATTGAAAGCTTGGTAAAGGCGGGACATCTCGATAAGTATTTGGAGCGCCTCCCCGGCAGGGAAGATGGATCAAGCAAGAAGTGTCCGCCTCGGTCCCCTAAAGATAACTATGAACGTAAAGACAAAGCTAAAGACGCCACCCACCACGTCATAAACACTATAGCAGGAGGTTTCTCAAGAGGTGGCAAGTCCAACTCGGCCAGGAAGAGTAGACGACCCGCCTGCTAAAGTTGTTACGAAGTTATTTAGTCTTACTTGACGACCCAATGTATCTACTTCATTTCATCAAAGCACGGTAAAAAGAATATCATTTTCTCCAGCTTTTACAACACTGATTTTCCCATTATTTTTAGCATGTTTGACATGAGTTCTTTCATTGTGTTATCCGTCGCAACTGTTTTTAACATTTTTCATTTATGCATTCATTTTGTGGATTTACTGATTATTTCCTTGACATTTGTAACTCAAAGCTTGTTCACTCGTGTTGACCTACCTGGTTAAGTTATTGTTTTTTCAAATATATGATTTCGAGCGGGTTCGGTTTTTTTGCTAACCCCTAGTGAAAATGAAAAGTGGATTTTTTAAAAATTTTGTTAAAATTTCTATCAAATTTTCCCATGCATATGTGGAGGTAACATGTACACAACACATCATGCCTTTTCAACACAAGTTAGCGCAACAAAAAACACCATATAACAGAGGGACTAATTTGATAACTTACAAAATTGATTAATGAATGTAAATTTAAAACCTAATTTGCTCCATTAATAGCCCACTTACCATCTCGATTAACAAAAACAAAATTATAAATATGAAGAATTATAATTGCCTAATTATAATGGGAGCCAATGAAACCCAAATATAATCCCATAAACTTTATTCATTTTTTATTTTATTTTTTTGCAATTTGACTAACCAATGGAGAAGAATACAAAGAAATGAGTCTAGTTAATTGCACAAAACCTTTTTGACAAATAAATTGTATAAATATGAAACTAATATTGGCTAGAAAAACATATGTTGACCGATAATTCTTTTTCTTTTCATGCTATTTATTTGACAAATAAGTTGATAAGCGTAAAACAATTAATTCCTAAAAAAATGAGTGTAAAACAATAGATGGAGAAATTTGACAAGTCACATTGATTTAAATTTTTTTAACAATATATTTTATAAAAAAATATAATAAATAATAATCAAGTATTGAATTTAAGTAGTTGATAAGATTCTCCTAAAGTGAAACGGGAGAACCTGTATTTGCGTTTTTGTGAGAATATGTTTTGGTCAGATTTTACTTATCTTGCGCAACTTTAGATTATCAGGACCCCTTTCCATAGGAATCAAAGGTCTAATACCAATGATGTCATTTTGACACGTGTGCCAAATTTATCGTCAAGTAGTAAAATATTTAAGTTCATCTCCATATAGATTGTAGTAATTTCAATGAAACAATTATAATTAACTTAGGATTAATAAAAACAGTAAATTGGGGGAGGGGGTGTGGGGTGTGTGTGGGTTTGCGAATTGATTGAAACACAAATTATAACAACGAAGACTTGAATTTGCGAAAGCCGATTTAGAATTGATCGAATCATCTCTTTGTCTTTATTTGTTACTCTAGATTCTAGCTATAAATATAAAACGCTAATAATCACGATAATTTAACAAAATAGATCGAGTTTAATTTCTTGGCTGATCGATCTTGTTTATCAAATATAAAACCGTAATTCCTTAGGTCAAAACTCATATTATAAAAGTCATGAATGGTCGTTAAATTTTATATCATAAAAACTAACTAGTATGTTAGCCCGTGCCGTGCACGAGATTATTTTCTTTTTAAATATTATTTATGTGTTTATTTTAATATATTATTTGAGCAATTTAATTAAAAATGCTAATACAAAATTGAAATAGATTTTGTAATTAACAATGTTATAAGATAGAGATAAATGAAGAATATTATTTCGCTTCTCGTTCTACACTATTAAGAGATAGATTATTACTCTTATCTTCATCGCTCCGAACGATATAAAGACCCTTTAAATATAAAATAATTATAAACTTAATTCTCAAATGAAAATTTAATTAGTCTAGTCAATTTTTAATAGTGGGGTCGAAAGTGTTCCACGTTTCTCATGTTACATTTTTAATAGTCTAGGTGGATTTTGTAAAATTTGAATTCGTTAAAGCGTTATTGAGCGGTGTTACATTACTCAAATGTTACACCGGTGTAATTTGATCCCTCTCATATATATATATATATATATATATATATATATATATATATATATATATATATATATATATATATATATATATATATCACTATTTTTACATCTTTCTCACAAGATAATTTTCATTTTTTAATAATATTTATTTGTTTATGTTCTTTTTTTTTTTTTTCCTTTTGAGGGTTGTCATTTTGAATGTTGCTTATATTTTTCTTTCAATTATTTATGATATTGATTTTATTTAATTTACTTAAGTATGAAAATACGATATATGTTTAAGAATGTTATATGGACATAGTGGGGTGGAAAGTACTCTCTCAATCACCATTCAACAACACTATGAGATTTTGTATCCCTCTATCTCTCTCACGTTTCTATAGGGACTCTTTCAATAAATAATAATTTCAAATTTTATACTATTTTTCAAATGAAAATTAACATAGTTTGACCATATTTCTATTCTCAAACGTTTTTTTTTGTCATTGTACCACAAAGAAGTAATTTTCACGTGTGAGCGTCAAATTGAAAAATATATGTATGAATCTTCACTCACATTGATAAATTAGCATCCCAAAAGAGGTTTGAACGAAGGTTTATGGAAAGCTTAAAATTTGAATTATAAAAAAAAATCAACTGATTATAAAAAATTCAAATTATATTAATTTATTTTAGATTTCAATTCCCATAGATTTTTTTAGTTGGATGTAATATAGTGAAAGTGCGATGAACACAAAATATGAAAAAACTCCCGTAGTCGGAATTCAAATTTTAATTAGTCAATGTATATTTTTAATAGTGGAGTGAGAAGTGTTTTCGTTTTCCTATTATATACCATTGAGAGATTATCTCTCTCTTTATTTCTTTCTCTCTCTCGTTTTCGTTACATGTACACGATTATATAGGGGCACAATCAACAAAAAATAGTTGTTAATTCTATATTATTTTTATATTGAATATCAATAAAATTCTCGTGATCATTTATCATTATCTTCAACATACACTTTTCTTCATGACGAACCAATTTTCATCGTGTTAAATAAAATTCTGAATAACGAATCCCCATGATAAAATATGAAATATGGATAAGCTCCGTAGTCGAAATTCAAATTTTAATTAGTCAATCTGTATTTTTCATAGTCGGGTGGAAAGTGCTCTTGTTTTTCATTCTACACCACTAAGAGATCCATCATATATATATCTCTCTCTCTCTCTCTCTCTCTCTCTCTCTCTCTCTCTCTATTTCTATCTTTCTCCCACCTGCATTACAGAACTCTATAGGGGCTCTATCAACAAAAAAAATTGTTAATTCTATATTTTTTTTAATCAATATTAATAAAATTCTCGTGTCCAGTTCTCACTATCATTTACATACACTTTTCCTAATGGGAATTATGTTTCATCGTGCTAGATTAAAATTTTGAATAGGTAATCTCCATGATAAAATATGAAAATATGGATAGCTCCTACAGTTGAAATTCAAATTTTTAATTCGTCAATGTGTATTTTTAATAGTGAGGGTTAGAAATTCTTCCTGTTTCTCATTCTCCAAAACTAAGAAAATTCTCTCTCTCTCTCTCTCTCTCTCTCTCTCTCTCTCTCTCTCTCTCTCTCTCTCTCTCTCTCTCTCTCTCTCTCTCTCTCTCTCTCTCTCTCTCTCTCTCTCTCTCTCTCTCTCTCTCTCTCTCTCTCTCTCTCTCTCTCTCTCTCTCTCTCTCTCTCTCTCTCTCTCTCTCTCTCTCTCTCTCTCTCTCTCTCTCTCTCTCTCTCTCTCTCTCTCTCTCTCTCTCTCTCTCTCTCTCTCTCTCTCTCTCTCTCTCTCTCTCTCTCTCTCTCTCTCTCTCTCTCCTCGGGCCTCTTCTCTTATATAGCAGGCAACCTGACACTGTACCTCACGATCTTCTATACTCTCCTCTTTGTAGAGTTTTTGGCTTACGTGGGAATCAAACCATGTTCCTTGGGATTCAAGTACATGTTCAACACATTCCACCATGTACCCACATTGATAAATTAACATCCTTAAAAAGACTTGAACGAAGGATTATGGAAAGTTAAAATTAAAATTATATATAAAAAATCCATAGATTATATCAATATATTTTGGTTTCTCATGAATTTCATCTATTTAAAGTAATTCTAATGAAAGTGTGTTGAACACAAAATGAGGATAACCTCAGCATTAATCCATAACATTATGGGAATAAACCCAAAAAATATAAGATATAACTAACTTAATTTTTATATAACAATCAAATTCTCATTTTATTTCCTACTACTTATCCTAATATTTATTATATTTATTTTATGTTATTTATCATAATCTTAATATGCACTAATCATTCATCTTAATCCTAATATGAACCATTAGAAGCTATATAGGCTGAGCTACATTGTTTGTTTGAATTATTTGTTTTGTTATCTTAATGTGTACCGATCGCTCATCCTAATCTAATTATTTGTTTTTTTTGTTTGACAATGCATTGAATAAATGGTAAAATATGTAATTCAAATTCAAGGCAATCCTAATATCTGTTTATTTAACAATAGATTCAATATATGTTTAAAAAAAAAAAAGACAAAAAAAGTAAAATTAAAACCAAATTAATTTTTTTTGTTGTTAGTGGGAATCGAATCGTGTACTTTTAGATTGTAAAGAGAAGACACATAGACGTCACATTTGATTAAATTATTTTAAGAGTGTCAGACGTACATAAACGCCACATTGAATAAATTATTGAAAAAATGTCACTTCTGAATTTTCTTATTGAGAAGAAACTTGAGAGTGACATTTGTACTCTTTATTTCGAGCAAGATAAATAGATATAGATAGACATACATCATAGTAAAGTATATTTTTATTATAAAAAAGTATATTTTTAGTGTTGGACCATAGTAAAAATAAACTTATTATTTTATATATTTTAGAGTTGAATTTAGATGTCTAAACTGACGTTTAGTTCGTTAATTTAAGCCTTTTATAATAAAGGGTAGTTATTTTACCAAATTTATATTTTCTTATGTACTTATAATACTATTTTTCTAAATCTATCAGATTTAAAACCGTATTTTATATTATAATCATGTATTATTATTATTATCATCATATTTAATTTTTGCTTATAAAATTATGATATTGAACTAAACTCCAAAATACCAGAATGTTCACCTTAAAATAATTACTATACCCTAAGTAATATAGGTCACTCATATAAGATATAGATAAAAAACTTTCGAATGAGTAGTAGATCATTGAGTGATAATAAATAATTATAAGCGGTCCAAAATACAGATTAATCAATTTTGAAAAAGCCACTAAAGACTTATAAAAAAAATATCCGAAATAATCAAACACAGGATAACGTGTCAAATTCAACATATGAAAAACACACTCTCCTAACTTAATTGTTCAGTGGTGATGCGACGACCATTCTCAATGTCAACTTTCATAATTTGACCTGATCCTAAAATTGGCAAATTAAATTTGAAATAAGTACATATTATATTAAAAAGGAATGTATATTAGGCTATAAAATTCAAACACATTAGTCGAATAATAAAGAAAGATATAACATATAAACTACTTTGTACCCAAAAAAAAATATAAACTACTACAAACCTCTAAATTAAGTTCATGAAACTTCTCAATTATCTCATCATCACTTGCGATATTTTTCACTCAAAATTCTTTCCCTGATCCACCACCAAAAAGAATTATACTCCTTGACTCTTTCTTGGAATTTATTAAGAAAATATTATCATATATTGGTGTTACGATAATTTTTCTTTTCAAATAGAAGAAACAAATTTGTATAAGATGATTAGACAAATAAACTCAACATCGTATATATATATGGAGAAAAAAAACCCCAAAAATCTAACATATGCAACAAATTGAATTATTTATTTTGTTATCCTAATCCTAATATGTATCAATTATTCATCCTAATCGTAATTATTTGATTTTTGAGTTGAGATAAATTTAAATATGATACATTGTTTGTTTGTTTTTTAGTTGTGCTAATCTTCATGCTAATAATGCTCATGAAGGTACGACACATCATTATTTTTAGTTATTCTAATCCTCTATTTTATTATTTTTTTAGTAATAGAAAAGCTCTAATTTAATTGTATATATCCAACAATTTTTTTTTAATAATGAGTTTTCTTTTAAACAAAAAACGATAAAAAAATACATAAATAATAGAGAAGCTCTAATTGAGTGCCACCTAAGCAATTTTCTAAAAAAAACTCTAACTGAATGCCACATAAGCAATTTTTTCTTAGAATGTACGGGAAAGCTCCGTGAGAATCTCGCTATGTATATAATAGAGAGAGAGAGAAAAAAACCCCAAAAATCTAACATATGCAACAAATTTGAATTATTTATTTTGTTATCCTAATCCTAATATGTATCAATTATTCATCCTAATCGTAATTATTTGATTTTTGAGTTGAGATAAATTTAAATATGATACATTGTTTGTTTGTTTTTTAGTTGTGCTAATCTTCATGCTAATAATGCTCATGAAGGTACGACACATCATTATTTTTAGTTATTCTAATCCTCTATTTTCTTATTTTTTTAGTAATAGAAAAGCTCTAATTTAATTGTATATATCCAACAATTTTTTTTTTTAATAATGAGTTTTCTTTTAAACAAAAAAAGATAAAAAAATACATAAATAATAGAGAAGCTCTAATTGAGTGCCACCTAAGCAATTTTCTAAAAAAAACTCTAACTGAATGCCACATAAGCAATTTTTTCTTAGAATGTACGGGAAAGCTCCGTGAGAATCTCGCTATGTATATAATAGAGATTCGATATTCTTAAAGCAATTACGTTGACAAACAATTAATTAATTAGTTCCGTTTATAAAACTCTTTTTAAATCAATTCGAAAGTGATCAGGTAACAAAATACATTAAACAAAAAATTATATGAATAATTATTAGTTCTCATCTATAATAGTAGTTACATGATTTAGATAATTCGTAACCTATAAGATTTAGCTACTCAATAATAAGTAACATCACATGCAGAATAGTTTTGAGAATTATACATTAAATAGTGATGGATAGGAATCTTGAATTTTGTTTTCAAGGGTGAAAGGCTTTTTTTTTGTCTATCGGTCGCTCCTGGAATTTTGTTATCCAAACATTTTGTTCTCATTATGGCATCATGGGTATAGGGTACTAGTACATACATTATACACATCGATTATCATATCCATCAAATATTTATTTCAAAGAAAATCCTAACTAATATAACAAATATATTTTAGTTTACATTTTTAAAAAGTATATATGTATGGACACTAAAAAAGAATTTGTTGTATATATATATACAAATATTTAATTAAATATCTTGCTAGAAAATTTTGCATCTAGAGCAAGATAGAGATGTTATGAGTACGTGAAAATGCAAAATTTCAAGGTTTAATTTCCCGATTTCTAAAAACTATGTAGATCTGTCAAACAAAGGAAATTGGCAATTTATTTCTATTTGTAGTCATATGGTTTATATTTATGCGAGTAAGCTAAAACAAATTGGATTTTCTATGCGTGCAGTGGATGAATTTGAACTCTTTAATTGCATTTATTATTATTATTTCTTTATCAATACTTCCAAAACTGATAGATGTAGTTGTTCGAATTATTGATAGCATGAATGCATGCTACTTGCTTCTCCAAATATCTATCCATTATGGGTGTATCTATAGTCGATGATAAATACACTGAAATAACATAAAAAATATTATTATGGAGGAATTCCCTCTCCATCATTAATTTTTTTAGGGTCGTCATTGACTATTTAAAGACACTGTGAAAATATTAAAAATATGGACCATATACCATACTGTTTTACTCAACTATACTCTAGTAGTCAAGGTCTCACTATAGTAGTTTGTCTGACTACTCTTTGTTAGACAATGATCGTGTACTCTGTTATTGTAAGGCATAGAGTAGAACCTCCTTGAATAAAGATAAGGGAAATAGAATTATTTCATTGATGGTTTAATCATTACAGGTACAACTGCATATATTAGTCAGACTTGGCGCAACTAATAACAAATCTAACAAATTATTCCCTAGTGGTCCCTATACTAATGAGTCACTATTATATGGAAGCTCCTTTACAAAGCCACATGCTTCAAGCTAATTCGTAGTCCTCCAACAACACTTCCCCATCAAAACCAAGTAAGCAACCTTGTCCTCAAGGTTGTAAGTGGCCTTTAACTCAGTCACAGGTTCCCAAGATGTGTCCTCCGAAGGAAATCCTTCCCATTGGACTAAGGCAAAACGAGTTGGCTTCCCATTAATTAGCTGTGTCTGAAAATCCAGTATCACAAGGGGAGAGATGACTAGGTTAATGTTAAATGAAAGATTCAGCAATTGATCTACCTGTGGAGGTAAGGGCCCCCTCATAGAGCATACGAAGTGAGACTTGAAAAACATTGTGAAATCTTATAATAAAGGTGTAGCTCCAATTTATAAGCCACTGCTCCGATCTTGGTAAGGATTACATACGACCCGTAGTAGCATTTAGAAAGCTTATGGTACTTAGCCCGCAACAATGAAAGTTGCCGATAAGGCTGAAGCTTCACATAAACCTAAGTACCAACATCAAAAGCAACATATCAACAGTGTTTGTCAGCATTAGCTTTCGTAGTTTCATGTGCTTTGCGAAGGTTCTTGCGCAGCAAAGCAAGAATCTCATCACGAGAGGTCAAGACAGAATCACAAGCATCGATGGACGAAGATCCTGTTACATAAGCAGGGATTGAAGGAGGGCTTACACAGTCATTTCATGGATATATTGATTATTTTCTTTGACAGTGAGTGTTGCTCACAACATCAAAGAGATCACAAACTTGAATCATGGGCAAGCAGGAAATCTAAAGAAAAGATATCTAATTTCAAAATTGTACGTATATTTTCATCTAAGTAGAATTTATGCCTTGGTTGCATTTTTATTATGTGATTGATTGTTATGGGTTTTGATTGCATACAAATCATAAATTAGTGCAATCACGACATTGGTGCACATTCAATCTAGATCGGACGATGCAGGAGACATGCATATTTTCTACAAAATCTAAAATACAATGTTAAATTAGGACCGCCCGATCTTTATTTAAGGACCACCAATGTTGTGCTTGCATTGATTTGTGAATGTATGCAATCAACACCGATACTCATCAATCATATAATAAAAATGTGACTCAAACATAAATAATACTTAGATAAAAACATACCAATAGTTTTGAAATCAAATCTTTGTCTTAGATATTTTGCTGGGCAAAGATACAAATACCTTTTGAAGTTTGAGATTTCTTTGATGTATGAGCAACAATCAATCTAAAAAAAAGTTAATAAATCCACAAAATGAATGCATAAATTAAAAATGTTAAAAAATAATAGCGATGAATAATGATATCAATAAAGAATTCATGTCACATTTGCTACCAATAATGTGAAAATAAGGGCTAGAGAGGGTTGAGAGAATTCTGACACTCCACTTATTCATATTAGATGCAAAAAAATTAAAATGAATTCTTGATCACATTAAGGGTGAAATTCAAGTCATTAGACTAGTTGACAAAACAAATTGTGGGCACCTGTTTGTGCTTGATCACATCCTAGAGACTTCAATAGAAAATCTCACAAACATAAAAAAAAATAAAAAAATAAAAAAATCTTTGAAATCCAAGGTTTACAAAATTAGGAAATCAACAATCAGACAACCATTTACAAATTTGAAACCTGAATATATCAAACAACAAAATTTCCAATAAAATTACTAAAATATATGAGTAAAGAAAATCTAAGAATAAAGATGAACAAATAACAACATAAACAAATTGTCTGGAAAAAAAAAAAAGAACAAAAAAAAATCCAATATCATCTTAGATGCTTAAAAACTTAATTTTTAAAGTACGAAGAAAAATAGAGTAAAACATCGAAACTAAAACAATTGAAGTGACGAGAGGAAAAAACAACATAAGAAAACAAAATGGTAGATTAAAACACAGAAGATACTGATTTTTTTTCTCAAAACGTACCTGGATGATGCAAATGCGATGAGAATGACATTGACATGTGACAATAATGATGGTGAGTAACTAGGTTTGACTTTATATTACTATAGAAAATAGGAGGTTGAGAGAGCAGTGAATACTGCCGCTGGTGAAGGTTAGATCTAGGGTTTGAGTAAGCTTAGACTTTGTTTATATACTATGGAGATTGGGCCCGAATACTTTTGGTTTTGTCTCAGTGACTTTATTGTTGGTTGGGTTGAGTTTGGGGAAGATTTCTCTCCCCACCCCCCGTGTTTCTTTTTCACCCCTCGGGTTTCCGTTTTAACCCTTGGAAAAAGAGTTCGGTACATGCGTACCGAAGTTTTAAACGATTGAAAACACATGTTTTTCACTATCGGAAAACTTCGGTACGTGAAAACCGAAGTTTTGGGGGTTAAATTAAGGGGTAAAATTGGATTTCAGGGGGGTGAAAAAGAATCACGGGGGGTGGGAAGAGAAATCTTCGAGTTTGGGTAGTCTATTTTTTGTTTAGCAAAAATTGGGCCTAATTAATTAGACCCATTTAGAATTGACTTTTGTAACCAAAAATCCATAAACACTATTGATCTACATGGTTTGGTTATTCTTTTTCCCATTATATTATTTGGAGCGGGTTCGGTTGTTTTGCTTACCTCTAGTGAAAACTAGAAAATAGATTGTATTTTTCAAAAATTCTATCAAATTCGTCCATTGCATACGTGGAGGTGACATGTACACAACACATCATGTCTTTTCAACACAAGTCAGCGCAACTAAAAACACCAAATAACAGAAGAATTAATTTGATCGTTGTCTATCAAATTGAAGAATGTTTTAGCTATTTTGATAAATTGAAAGACAAAATTGATGGATGCATGTAAATTTAAAAACAAATTTGCTAATTTTCCTCCTTTAATAGCCCACTTTCCATCTCGATTAACAAAAACAAGATAATAAATATGGAGAATTATAATGAGAGACAATGAAACCTAAGTATAACCAATAAACTTTTTTTTTTTTTTTTTTTTTGCAATTTGACTAACCAGTAGATAAGAATACAAAGAAATGAGTCACAATATTGATTGTAAATAATTTTTTTGACAAATAAATTGTATAAAAAGAAAACAAATAATGACTAGAAAAACATATGTTGACCGACTATTCTTTTTCTTTTTATGCAATTTATTTGACAAAGAAGTTGATAAGTGTAAAACAATTAATTTCTAAAAAAATGAGTGTAAAACAATTGACAATAAGAAGACAAAAAAAAATTCAACAAGTCACATTAATTTACTTTTTTTTAACATATATATTTTATAAATAGAAATTAAATAATAATCAAGTAATTGATTTCAAGTGGTTGATGAGATTCTCCTAAAACGAAACATTAGGGAGAACCTGTATTTGCTTTTTTCAGAGATTATTTTTTGACCATATTTTACTTACATGCGAAAGCCGATTTAGAATTGTTCGAATCATCTCTTTGTCTCTATCTGGCACTCTAGATTCTAGCTATAAAAATAAAACGCAAATAATCACGATAATTTAACAAAGTAGATCGAGTCCAATTTCTTGGCTCATCGATCCCGTTTATCAAATATAAAACCGTAATTCCTTAGGTCAAAATTCATATTATAAAAGTCACGAATGGGCGTTAAATTTTATTTCATACTAACTAATTCGATATTCTTAAAGCAATTACGTTGACAAACAATTAATTAATTAGTTCCATTTATTAAACCCTTTTCAAATATATTCGAAAGTGATCAAGTAACAAAATAAAAATATTAAATAAAAAATTAAATGAATAATTATTAATTCTCATCGCATAAACCAAATACTAGTAGCTACATGATTCAGATAATTCATAACCTATAAGATTTAGCTACTCAATAATAAGTAACATCACATGCAGAAGAGTTTTGAGAACTATAGTGATGTTTAGGAATCTTCAATTTGTTTTCAAGGGTGAAAGACTCTTGTTTTGGTCTATCGATCGCTCGTGAAAGTTTTCTCTCAAATACAATTTGTTATCCAAAAATTCTATTCTCATTATGGCATTATGTGTTTATGGTACTATAGTACATACACATCAACTATCATCCATCAAAATATTTATTTCAATTCCACAAAATAGAAAAGATAACGAATATATTTTTGTTTACATTTTTAAAAAGTATATATGCACGGACATTAAAAAGTTCTTTTGTTGTATAAATATAAAAATGTTTTATATATACAAATGTTTAATTAAATATCTTACTAGAAAATTTTGCATCTAGAGCAAGATAAAGATGTTATGAGTACGTGAAAATGCAAAACTTCAAGGTTTAATTTCCCGATTTCTACAAGCTATGTAGATCTGTCAAACAAAAGAAACTGGCAACTTATTTCTATTTGTAGTCATATGGTTTATATTTATGCGAGTAAGCTAAAACCAAAACAAATTGGATTTTCTATGTGTGCAGTGGATGAATTTGAACTCTTTAATTGCATTTATTATTATATCTTGATCAATACTTCCCTAGCTGATAGATATAGTTGTTCAAATTATTGATGGCATGAATGCATGCTACCTTGCTTCTCCAAATATCTATCCATTATGGGTGTATCTATAGTCGATGATAAATACACTGAAATAACATAAAAAATATAATTATGGAGGAATTCTCTCTTCATCATTAGTTTTTTTAGGATCGTCCTTGACTATTTAAAGACACTGAAAATATTAAAAATGGACCATATACCATACCTTTTTACTCAACTCTACTCTAGTAGTCAAGGTCTCACTATAGTAGTCTGTCCGACTGCTCTTTGTTAGACAATGATCGTGTACTCTGTTATTGTAAGGCACAGAGTAGAACCTCCTAGAATAAAGATAAGGGAAAGAGAATTATTTCATTGATGGTTTAATTGACGCAACTAATAACAAAACAAATTATTCCCTAGTGGTCCCTATACTAATGAGTCACTACTATCTGGAAGCTTCTTTGCAAAGCCACATGTTTCAAGATAATTCTCGTAGTCCTCCAACAACACTCCCCAATCAAAACCAAGTAAGCAACCTTGTCCTCAAGGTTGTAAGTGGCCTTTAACTCAGTGCAAGGTTCCCAAGATGTGTCCTCCGAGGGAAATCCCTCCCATTGGACTAAGGCAAAACGAGTTGGGTTCCCATTAATTAGTTGTGTCTGAAAATCCAATATCACAAGGGGAGAGATGATTAGGTTATTGTTAAATGAAAGATTCAACAATCAATCTACCTGCGGAGGCAAGTGCCCCTCGTAGAGCTTAAGAAGTGAGACTTGAAAAACATTGTGAATCTTAGAATAAAGGGGTAGCTCCAATTTATAAGCCACTGCTCCGATCTTAGCAAGGATTACATACGACCCGTAGTAGCAATTAGAAAGCTTATGGTACTTAGCCCGCAAAAATGAAAGTTGCGGGTAAGGCTGGAGCTTCACATAAATCGAAGTACCAACATCAAAAGCTACATATCGGCGGTGTTGTTCAGCATTAGCTTTCATAGTTTCATGTGTTTTGCGAAGGTTTTTGCGCAGCAAAGCAATAATCTCATCACGAGAGGTCAGGAAAGAATCACAAGCATCAATGGACGAATATCCTATTACATAAGCAGGGATTGAAGTAGGGCTTACACAGTCATTTCATGGATATATTGATTATTTTATTTGATGGTGAGTGTTGCTCAGAATATCAAAGAGATCACAAATTTCAAAGGAACTTGAATCATGGGCAAGCGGGAAATCTAAAGAAAAGATATCTAATTTCAAAATTATATGTATATTTTCATCTAAGTAGAATTTATGCCTTGGTTGCATTTTTATTATGTGATTGATTATTATGGGTTTGGATTGCATACAAATCACAAATTAGTGCAATCACGACACTGGTGCACATTCAAACAAGACGGGACGATGCAAAAGACATGCATATTTTCTTCTAAAATCTAAAATACAGTGTTAAATTAGGACCGCCCGATCTTTATCTAATGACCACCAATGTTGTGCTTGCACTGATTTGTGAATGTACACAATCATCACCCATACTCATCGATCACATAATAAAAATGTGACTCAAACATAAATAATAATTAGATGAAAACATACCAATAGTTTTGAAATCAAATCTTTATCTTAGATATTTCGCTGGGCAAAGATACAAATACCTTTTGAAGTTTGAGATTCCTTTGATATCTGAGCAACAATCAATCTAAAAAAAAAAGTTAATAAATCCACAAAATGAATGCATAAATTAAAAATGTTAAAAAATAATAGCGATTAATAATGATATCAATAAAGAATTTATGTCATATTTGCTGCCAATAATGGGAAAATAAGGGCTAGAGAAGGTTGGGAGAATTCTGGCACTCCACTTATTCATATTAGATGCAAAAAAAAAATTAAAAAAATGAATTCTTGATCACATTAAGGATGAAATTCTAGTCATTAGACTAGTTGACAAAACAAATTGTGGGCACCTGCTTGTGCTTGATCACATTCTAGAGACTTCAATAGAAAATCTCACACACATAAAAAAACATTCTTTGAAATCCAAGGTTTACAAAATTAGGAAATCAACAATCAGACAGCCATTTACAAATATGAAACCTGAATATATCAAACCACAAAATTTCCAATAGAATTACTAAAATATATGAGTAAAGAAAACCTAAGAATAAAGATGAACAAATAACAACATAAACAAATTGTTTGAAAAAAAAAGAACAAAAAAAATCCAATATCATTTTAGATACTTAAAAACTTAATATTTAAAGTACGAAGAAAAATAGAGTAAAACATTGAAACTAAAACAATTGAAGTGATGAGAGGAAAAAACAACATAAGAAAATAAAACGGCAGATTAAAACATAGAAGATACTGATTTTTTTTTCTTCTGAAAACGTATCTGGATGATGCAAATGCGTCGAGAATGACATTGACATGTGACAATAATGATGGTGAGTAACTAGGTTTGGCTTTATATTACTATAGAAAATAAGAGGTTGAGAGAGCAGTGAATACTGCCGCTGGTGAATGTTAGATCTAGGGTTTGAGAAAGCTTAGAGTTAGTTTATATACTATGGAGATTGGGCCCGGATACTTTTGGTGTTGTCTCACTAACTTTATTGTTGGTTGGGTTGAGTTTGGGTAGTCTGTTTTTTGTTTAGCAAAAATTGGGCCTGACTAATTAGACCCATTTAGAATTGACTTTTGTAACCGAAAACCCATAAACGCTATTTACCTGCATGGTTTGGTTATTCTTTTCCCCATTATATTATTTGGAGCGGGTTCGGTTGTTTTGCTTACCCCTAGTGAAAACTATAAAATAGATTGTTTTTTTTTTTCAAAATTCTTTCAAATTCGTCCATTGCATACGTGGAGGTGACATGTACACAACGCGTCATGCATTTTCAACACAAGTCAGCCCAACTAAGAACACCATATAATAGAAGGATTAATTTGATCGTTGTCTATCAAATTGAAGAATGTTTTAGCTATTTTGATAAATTGAAAGATAAAATTGATGAATGCACGTAAATTTAAAAACGAATTTGCTTATTTTCCTCCTTTAATAACCCACTTTCCATCTCGATTAACAAAAACATGATAATAAATATAGAGAAATGTAATTGCTTAATTATAATGAGAGCCAATGAAACCTAATTAAGTATAACCAATAAACTTTATTTGTTTTCTTTTTTTGCAATTTGACTAACCAGGGGATAAAAATACAAAGAAATGAGTCACAAATATTTATCGTAGATAATTTTTTTGACAAATAATAAATTGTATAAAAAGAAAACAAATAATGACTAGAAAAACATATGTTGACCGACTATTCTTTTTCTTTTATGCAATTTATTTGACAAAGAAGTTGATAAGTGTAAAGCAATTAATTTGTAAAAAAAAATGAGTGTAAAACAATTGATGGATAATAAGAAGACTAAAAAATTCAACAAGTCACATTAATTTATATATATATATATATATATATATATATATATATATATATATATATATATAATAAAAAGAAATTAAATAATAATCAAGTAATTGATTTCAAGCGGTTGATGAGATTCTCCTAAAATGAAACAATAGTGAGAACCTGTATTTGCTTTTTTGAGAGATTATTTTTTGACCAGATTTTACTTACCTTGCACAACTCTAGATTATCAGGATCCATTCCCCTGAGAATCAAATGTCTAACACCAATGATGTCATTTTGACTAGTGTACCGAATTTGTCGTCAAGTAGTAAAATATTTAAGTTCATCTCCACATGAATTGTACTAATTTCAATGAAACCATTATGATTAACTTAGGATTAATAAAAACATTAAAGGCTTAATTACTCAGTTGGTCCCTTATCTTTAATTTAGTTCTCAATTTGATCCCTTATTTTTTAAACGTCTCAATTTGGTCCCTTATCTTTTAAAAGTCTCAATTTGGTCCCTTATCTTTTCTGCAGGTCTCAATTTGGTCTCATATCTTTTCTGCAGTTCTCAATTTGCTCCCTTGTCTTTCTCAATTTGGACACGTGGCACATTTGGACAGATGACACGTGTCCAAATTTAATGGTAATAGTGAAAAATTTGATGGGAGGGACCAAATTGAGAACTTCAGAAAATATAAGGGACCAAATTGTGACGTTTAAAAGATAAGGGACCAAATTAGTAATTAAGCCAACATTAAATCGGGGGAAGACCGGAGGGGGGGGGGGGGTTGCAAATTGATTGAAACACAAATTATAACGACAAAGACTTGAATTTGTGAAAGGCAATTTAGAATTGTTCGAATCATCTCTTTGTCTCTATCTGATACTCTAGATTCTAGCTATAAAAATAAAACGCTAATAATCACGATAATTTAACAAAGTATATCGAGTCCAATTTCATGGCTCATCTATCCCGTTTACCAAATATAAAATCGTAATTTCTTAGGTCAAAACTCATATTATAAAAGTCACAAATGAGCGTTAAATTTTATATTATACTAACTAATTTGATATTCTTAAAGCAATTACGTTCGCAAACAGGTAATTAATTAGTTCCATTTATAAAACCCTTTTCAAATTAATTTGAAAGTGATCAAGTAACAAAAAACATTAAACAAAAAATTAAATGAATGATTATAATTTCTCATCGCATAAACTAGATACTAGTAGTTACATGATTCAAATAATTCATAACCTATTAGATTTAGCTACTCAATAATAAGTAACATCACATGGAGAAAAGTTTTGTGAATTATACATTAAATAGTGATGGATATGAATCTTCAACTGTATTTTCAAGGGTGAAAGGCTTTTTTTTTTGGTCTATCGATTGCACCTGAAGTTTTCTCTCAATACAATTCGTTATCCAAAAAAATTGTTTTGAAGGTCGCCTTATATAGGCTTTGAAAATGCGTAAAATCGCAACATGATATGATCCTTTTGCAGCATGATTTTAAAAAAACTTCCTCATCTTTTCCAGCTTCAAATCATGTCATGATCCAGTTGGATAGTGGCGTAAATTATTTTGAGATTTCACTTGTTTTGTGACTTTTCTTCAAAATCTTTGTGATGTCTTTGGTGGTTTGCTAACCTTCTCTTTTACAATATAATAATTGCACCTAAAAACTTACTAAAATACTATAGAATTACTAATTAAAAACCTAATACAAAATGCCGATTCCTAATTAAATAAAATAAAGGCCTTTCTCTTGTGAATTTTTATCGTCGAATTATAAACTGTAAATTTAACTGAAATTTCGAGCAACGACAAAAAGTTTTGCAGGGTCTACATATTTTAGATTCGGGTGCAACTGCCAAAAATCTAGCTAAGACCGTATTTCAATGAATCATCATCGAATCGTTCGATTAATTATATAGTACCCACTAATTAGGACACAAAAGTCCCTCACCGATTAGCATATAGCACATAAATATGGTAAATAAACACACCAGTGGTGGGTGCTCTCTATGACTAATCAGCGGAGGACTATATGTCATTTACACACCAAATGACAAAAATTAAACATAATAACATTATGAAAAATTAAAAAAAAAAATGAAGAAGAGAGGTAGAGAAAGAGAGGTGGGGAGTAAACTTTCTGAAGGTGTGTATTTATAGGCATTTTGGCCGCACCCTAAAATTGGCCACGTGACAGACCTTTGACTGAAGCAGAATGTCTGACCACCGACGAATCCATGACTTAAGTCACGGATAACCGGTGAAAATTACTCAAAAATTATTCATTTTTACACATCCGTAACTTAAAAGTCACGGAAGGTTATTTTGGGAAATTCGTAGGACGCATGAGTAGGGATGACAATTTATCCGTACTAGTGTGAGTATCCACAAAAAATACCCACGATGGATAGAGTAAAAATCCGCATTTTGGGTACGGGCATGGATATGGGTAAATTATCCACAAAATTGAGCGGGTATGGATGCGGGTACGGGTACCTTAGTACCCACCCCATATATCCATATAGTATATATTTATTTATTTTAATTTTAATTATATTATTATATAATAATATATGTAGTTATTTTAAAAATATACAACATTATTATACTATTACACATTTTGAATAAAAAAACATTAAAATCTTTGAATTTTTTTAAATTCTATTAAAATCATATGATATTTTATAATTGATCAATTTATTTTAATAAAAATGCGGGTAACGGATACAAGTATGAGTACTTAGGTACCCATATGGCATGAGTAAGGGGATGAAAATTGTCACCCACGCGGATATGTGGATGGATACATGTATTTTTTCAAACTGTAGGTATGGAGATGGAGAATATAGTACCCTACCCATTGTCATCCCTATACGAGCAGCCCTTAAAATGAGAAAAGTAATTTTCATTTTTTTTTCCGCCAACCTGAGGCCAACTAAAATTGTTTTTTAGGCCCCCCTACTTGCTCACAAACCCCCATAAATCCCAAAATGCCCCCAATTTTGGACCCAGGATGCTATGTATTCTAGGATACAAAATCATATATTTTTCGTATCATAGAATATGAAATAATGATTTACGCATAATTTCATATTCTACGATCTGAAAACGCCTAATTTCATATTCTACGATCTGAAAACGTGTTTAAAAAAAAGGGGGGCATGAGAAAACCAAGCAACAACGCGTTTCATATTCTCACGAAACAACGCGGACAATTAAAGAAGAGGGGCGATTTTATGGTTTCGATTTGCCAAATCTTCTTCTCCATTCAATCTCCAGTTTAATCAATTTGTCAAATCTTTTTCTCCATTATCCAATCAAAGTCACGAAAAAAAAATCATTTTGTATCCTACAAAACGAATCACCAAGTAAGATTTCTTTAATCCCTATCACGAAATTGAACTTTGATTCTAGGATATGAAACAACGTTAAACATCCCAACGACTTGTTAGCTTGTCTTGTTGGGCGTAAAAAAACACACATTTGTATCCTACGATACGAAATTGACATTTTTTGAAAATAAATTTAAGTTTTCAGTCCGTAGAATACGAAATATACATTTTTTTGAAAACGCTCCAATTTCATATTCTATAATACGAAATTGGGTTATTTCGTATCCTAGGATATGAAAAATATTAATTTCGTATTCTGGAATACGAAGTCGACCTATATATCTATATTTTGCCCTAGCGTTTTTTTCATAACCCCTTCTCCTACTAAGTATGTCACATAATTTAAATCATAGATATATTCAGGTTTTACAAATAAAATACATATCTAGCATGATATAGAATGGAAGGAACATATACTAGGATACGAAACCCTTTAGAAGGGTATTTTTGTCACGATAGGGGGCCTGAGAGTAATGATGGGGGGCCCAAAAAGAAATTTTCGAGGCCAACCTAAGACCAAACTATTACAAGCCCAACAAAAAAACCCAATCAAGCCCATAACCCAAATCTACCCCGCGCATTAATTCGAACGAAATAAAAAAAACCCCTTGAATTTCGCCTTCCCGCTTCCCCCAAAACTCTTCAAAATTTCAGCGCCTTCATTCTATAAATAACTTTTCATTTCTCTTCCATTTCCCCAAAACCCTCACTCTCTCTCTCTAAAACCTAATTTCTCAATCTCTTTTCACCATGGCAGGTAAGCGCAAAACTAGGTCATCCTCAACCTCTGCCATTGGTGACGCCGTTTCTGGCAATTCAAATTCCGGCGAAATTCAGACCAAATCTACGAAAAAGACTAGGTCATCCTCCTCATCGACGTCCGGTGACACGCAGAAGAAATCTCGGAGAAAGATGAATCTGGATACTGCTTCTTCAGCTGTGGAAAAGAAGCAAGAGAGTGAAACTGTTCCAATGACTGTGGATGGTGTCGACGGTAACGGTGGTGGTGGTGGTGATGATGAAGTTTCTAACTCTAAATTTCTTGGAGATCCGGTTCCGGAAGAAGAAGCTAAACTGCGCTGGCCAGATCGGTATCAAGAGAAGGTAAATTTATTTTTAAAGAATTGCTGAAAATGTTATCTGATTTGTATTTTGTAAATGTTTCAGAATATGATGAATTGAATCTATGTTAATGTAGATCTATGCTCCCTTCTGGTTTCATATATAAGAAAAAATTGTTTTTTTAGATTAATTGAAAAAAAAATCAATTTATCAATGATTTGATGAATCTAAAAAGTCAATTTTATGAGACCAGTGAGAGTAGTCGGTCTGAAATTTTTTAATCCATGTTATTTTTTAAAATATTAGAATAAATTATTTTTTGTTATGAGATGAATTGAATGAGTGTCAATGCAGATCTATGTTGAAAGTGATTTTTACGAACTTTCAAGTAAATTCTTTGGATTTTGTATCAATGTAGCGGCTTTTGGTGTCAAAATCAAGTAACTTATTTATGTGTAAACTCTTGAATCATTCATTTGATGATTGAACGGGAATATCTTATTAATTTTGTAACGGTTAATTTAATAGTTAAATTCTTTAGATTATAGTGTTTAAATAATTGAAAAAACCTAGAATGATATGTTTATCTATCTATACTAGCATAAATCACATTATATTAAATCTATTGAATTTTGATTTGATAATATTTTTCCATTGTCACCTATTAATTCTCTTTTATTTTGTGATTTAGGAGAAGAAGAAATCCAATGGTTCAAAGTCAAATAGGTAAGTTGTAACTTTTGAGAATTATTCTTTTAAAATTTGTAATATCAACAAAAACCTGTTAGCTTAACCCACGTGGGTTGGCTTAGTGTTGAAGGATTGTGACCTTGGTTTTTGCTTCTATTAAGGTCTTTGGTTTGAATCTTTTCGATGCCACTTTTTGTATTAAGTTAATTCGTGCAGAATAATGCTCTGACTTTAAATGGGCATCCTTGCACGTGGGCAGCGGAATTAGTGTCTCTTAGATTAATCGATCTTACGCCGAATATTGAATCTTAAAAGTAATATGTTGTCTTGTAGGTTCTAATGTTTTTTTATTGTTGTTGATTGTTGTTTGTTTTTATGCACTATAGTGATGATGAGGAAATTATTCGAGCTCGGCGTCACTACACAGAGGCAGAAGTTGACGGGGGTGTGTTTTACAAACTCTATGATGATGCACATGTAAAAGTGAGTTCAATTGATTGCAGTCTTTATGCTTGAGTTCATTTATCGTTGTGTCATTGTTTGTATAAAATGATCTTAAAACTTGTTTGATTACAAAAAGAATACAAACCCATTTCATACTTTTAACTACAAATTTTTTACATGTTTTTTGGGTTTACCTGCACAAACATGTCCTATTATGATAGAGTTAGATTATAATTGGTTAAGCCTTTTATTTGAATTATTATTTAGTTGAATTTCTTGTTAAGCATTTTAGGTAGATCTATTATTAACCATATTTTCCTATATATATATATATATATGGGTTTTGCTAACGTACACCCGGTTATTTTTTAGAAGGAGTGTTTTAGCAAGTTATAACTAAAAATTTGTTAAATACACCTTGAGGTGCATCTTACTAAAACACTTCTTCTAAGATATAGGTGGGTGTAAGTTAGCAACTCCCATAGGCCTTTGCTATCGTACGCCCACTTATTTTTTAGAAGGTGTGCATTAGCAACTGATAACTAAAAAGTAGTTAAATAAACCTTAAGGTGTATGTCGCTAATGCACACCTTCATGAAAAATAGTGGGTGTGCATTAGCAAAACCTTATATATATATATATATATATATATATATATATATATATATATATATATAGTTTTTTGAGACACTCTTTGGGAGAATCAAAATCAATGAAAATATTTTATTGCAAGACAAATAAAACATTTTCATTGATTTTGGTTGTTTCAAAAAGTGTTTCAAAACACTATATATATATATATATTTCCTCCGTAACATTTTATAAGTAAAAATTTACTTTTTAGATTCATTGTATATTTAATGTATTTAATTTATAATAAAGACCAGATACATTAAATATGCAATGAACTTAAAAAGTATATTTTTGCTTATACAATGTTACAGAGGGAGTATATGGTTAATAATGGATCATACTTAAAATGCTTAAAAACTAAGAAGCCTAACTAAATAATTCAAATAAAAAGAAGATCCAACTTAATAAAAGTCCAATTAATAATATAAACTTTCATCTAAGTTATTTAATTAATTATAATATAACTCTATCATAATGGGGGTAAACCGAAAGTCTCACCTGTCAAAAAGGCTTAGTCCTGGCTTGTAGCCTATCATAAGCGGGCTTTTGAAAGTCTTATATGACATGTTAGGCTGTTTAGTCTATTTATATACGAACATATTCATTTGTAGGAAAATAGTGTTTGTGATTGTTTTGCCACTTCTGAGGTGTTGATGCCTACTTTGCTAATATAACTATCAGCTTTTATGTCACAGTAATAATATGGTCTAGTGCTTATGGCTGCAAGCCAAGCATTTTTTGTTGTTGATGCTTCATCATCAAGATGAATATTTCTTAGTTCTGTAATTGAAATATTACATTTGTTTTAGTATCATGATTTGCCTGTGATGAGACTTTAATTTACCAAACACTAATATGTTTCACTTAGCTAATTCTAAATGTGATTTTTTTTTTTAATATTCAGGGTGAAGAGGGAGGGGAAAATTATATCTGTAAAATCATTGAGATGTTTGAGTCAATTGACGGGGATTTGTTCTTCAGGGCACAATGGTATTACAGAGCAAAGGACACTGTAAGCTATCTTTTCTGACTATATATATGAATCTCTTCATGAAATCCTTGGATCGATTTAGAAGACCTGACACTTATGCTTGAGTTGTAATTGATATAATTTGAATACATTCTACGTTGCAGGCCATTAAAGATCTTGGACATCTTATCGAACCAAAGCGAGTTTTCTTTTCAGAAGTCCAGGATGACAATCCATTGGATTGTCTTGTTGAGAAGCTGAACATTGCTCGATTACCACTAACTGTAAGTTAGCCTATTTCTTATATTACTTTCTTTTAGTTTTTTGCTGCAAGGTTTTATTTACAATTAGTTATTAGTTATAGTATTTTATGAAACTGTTATTAAATTTAATTTCAGGTAGATTTTGATGCAAAGAAGGATAAAATCCCACCTTGTGATTATTACTGTGACACTCTCTATCTTCTGCCATACACTACATTTGTTAAATTATTACCATCAGGTTTAATTTCATCTTTAGACTTTATTACAAATTATTTCTCAAATTTTAAAATCTTTCTCATTTTGTTACTAATTTGCAACTCAGAAAACAAGGAAACTGGTAGTGAGACTTCATCAACAATTTCTTCTGATACTGAAGTAAATGGTAGATCAGAAGTGAACTCGAAACCTGCCAACACTTTAAATAGTGTTGAAAATAAAGAACCAGAGATTAAGTTGCTAGATTTATATTCTGGTTGTGGAGCAATGTCAACTGGTCTATGTCAAGGTGGAATTCTATCTGGGTCGAATATTGTTACGGTGAGTTCTACTTTTCTTGCATTTGAAAACATTCGATTAATTCCGTTATGATTTCGTCTTTGTTTTGATTTAATGTTATCCATTGTTTTTTTAATAGAGATGGGCAGTTGATATTAATGCCGATGCTTGTAAGAGTCTTAAACTAAACCATCCTGAAACTGAGGTAATTGTATAATAATAATACACGTGCAATACTAATTTGCATATGTAGTAGAAATGGTTTTAATCAATTCTAACAATGTTGACATTCTTTTTTCTAAATTCAGGTTAGAAATGAAACTGCAGAGAATTTCCTTTTATTACTAAAGGAATGGGAGAAGCTATGTTGCTACTTCTCTTTGATAAAAAATATGGTTCCACATGAGGAATATTCAAAGCTTTTTCATGAGGAGGAAGAAGAGGATGATAATAACGATGAACCCGAAGAGAACACCGGTGAGGATATATTTGAAGTCTCAAAAGTACATGCCGTATCTTATGGTGATCCAGAAAGGAAAAAGAAAAATGAAAGCAAACCTGGGTTATACTTTAAGGTAAGCTTTGTTCAACTTTTTGTTTTCTTTTTGTTTTGCTCCTTTATCCTCGATGTAATTATTTTGAACAATTTTACTTGTTGCATGTTAGGTTTCTTGGAAGGGCTATGGTCCTAGTGCAGATTCATGGGAACCTATTGATGGTTTAAGGTGAGCAACAATTTTTCAAAAGGACACCTCATGCTGCCGAATTAGTTGTATACTAAATTTCCCATTTAAGGTGAATGATGGTGTCGTTTTGTTTGTTGAAGTTTTGGTAATTGAAATACTTTCTATGCAACAGTAATTGCAAGGAAAGAATAAGTGATTTTGTGATTCGAGGCTTTGAGTCGAACATTTTACCATTGCCGGTAAGTTTCTAGTGATTTTGGTAAAATATTTAAAAAATTATTGATTAATTTCATTAACATGTCACTTAATTTTGTAAGATATAGATTTTAATTAAGCATGATTATTTTTTCTTTTAGAGTTTTTAACTATTGTATTTATGTAGGGACATGTGGATGTAGTATGTGGTGGACCTCCTTGTCAAGGAATTAGCGGGTTCAACCGTTTCAGGAACAATGCAAATCCTTTAGAAGACGAAAAGAATCGACAATTGGTTGTCTATATGGACATTGTTCAGTATCTTCGGCCCAGATTTGCATTAATGGAAAATGTAGTCGATTTGGTAAAGTTTTCAAATGGCTATCTCGGTAGATATGCATTGGGCCGTCTCGTTCAGATGAATTATCAAAGTCGATTGGGAATCATGGCCGCTGGAGCATATGGACTTCCTCAATTTCGCCTTCGTGTCTTTATCTGGGGTGCTGCACCTTCTGAGGTAAATCAATTGTTCCTTAGTCACAAACTGACCCTCGCTTATTTGAGCTGAAATATTGTTTATTTAGTTGCCAAATTAGTTTTCTCTTTTATTAAATACTATTTGTTATTTTTACTAAAATGTTGTTTTTGTTAAATTTTGAATTCTTTGTATTTTGCAGAAGTTGCCTCAATTTCCATTTCCAACTCATGATGTCTTGGTACGAGGTGTTATTCCTTTGGAATTTGAGGTATAGTTTATTTGTGAATTGCCTTGAATAATTTTTTTATGGGAGTAATGCTCCATGTACATTTGAATTAGAAGATTTAATATGAATGATGTTTTTAATTGTCGCAGAGAAACACAGTTGCATATAATGAAGGGCATACTGTTCAGCTGCAAAACAAACTTGTATTGAAAGATGCTATTTCTGATTTGCCTCCGGTATATTTTATTTTTTGTTGTTTTGTTTTTAGTTTTTTTTTTCATCTTGTTTTTTTTACCATTATATACATTAATTAACATTTTTGTCACAAATGTTTTCAGATTGAGAATGATGAAACTCGAGATGATATGAAATATGTTGATCCTCCTCAGACAGAGTTTCAACAATTTATTAGATTAAGTGAAAGTGGTAAGTTGTTCTTAAACTTTAATATGTTTTTGATATAGAATCATTTGTTCAATATTTCTTTACAACTTATCTTTTAGAGTGATTTAAATTGAATTGTCAAGAATTTGATATATGCTTTCCACATTCTTTTGGTAATACTAATATTTTGTTCAAGTATTGCCAAAATATAATAAGTCTTGCACACACTTAGCTTTTGATGTGAGTTTACTTGCCGAAGTAGCAATTTGTGATTTATTTAAGTAATGTGCAGAAATGTTAGGTATTTCAACTGAGAAGAAATCTTCAAAGTCCTTGCTACATGATCATCGTTCTTACCAAATGAATACTGATGATTATCAACGTGCGAGTCAGATTCCAAAAAGAAAGGTATTTGACGATCCTTTATATTTTATTTGCCACAAAGGAAGGTATCTATCTGATGATTAACAATTCTTGTATATGCTATGTTGTTAGGGTGCATGTTTCAGAGATTTACCGGGTGTTCGTGTACGCCCTGACAATACAGTTGAATGGGATCCTAATGTGGAACGTAAATATTTGCCTTCTGGAAAACCATTGGTAATTAATCTTTGTGGCGTTCCATTTTCACTACTATATATCTCAAGATTTTAATTTGATAACACAGGAAAATTAATGATACTATTAAGTTTTTTTTGTTATATCATTCAATGATATATTTGTTTGTTATGTGTACTTTAGGTACCGAATTATGCAATGACTTTTGTGCGTGGAACATCATCAAAGTAAGTTCGTAGCATAAAATAAATGAAGTACTTTCGATTTAGTATTATAGTATTGTCTCTTAATGTTAGATAATAAATTCTGATATTGCTTGTGTTGGTATATCTTTAGACCATTTGCTCGGCTATGGTGGGATGAAACTGTTCCAACTGTTGTGACGAGACCTGAACCTCATAATCAGGTATATAGTTTATGTAAAGCTTGTATATGCAAAGCTTCCATAGTTTTTTGTAATATGAATATCATGTTTGCACTTTAAAATATGACATTCCTTATTTATGTTTTATTAGGCAATTTTGCATCCAGAGCAAGATAGAGTGTTATCTATTCGTGAAAATGCAAGACTTCAAGGTTTTCCTGACTTTTATAAGTTATGTGGAACTGTCAAAGAAAGGTAACTGACAACGTTGTTCTGGTTGTAGTCATATGGTTTATAAACAAAATTCAAACTTATTGAATATGTAGCTTCATTTAAAATGAACTTGTACTAAAATAAGTGTATTGTTTTCATATAGATACATTCAAGTTGGAAATGCAGTTGCTGTTCCAGTTGCTCGAGTTTTAGGCTATAGTCTTGGCCTTGCATTTCAAGGTGTTGCCGGTGATGGACCATTGTATGCATTACCTACTAAATTTCCTAGGATTAAAGAACTAGTTTCATCAGAATCATCTGAAGAAGTTGCTTAATGTAACCTAGTATGAATGATTATAATTTATGACATACTCGGAAGTTGAATTTGTATGATTGATGTTTTCTTGGTGGAATTATTATGATTGTTGTATAACATTATTCTTCAACATTGTCATTCAATGATTTAAGAAAACCATTGTTATAATATGTATTAGTTATCTTAATGAATTTTACATTATTTATTCATTATTAGAAAAGTATTTACAAATATTCAAAGTTTTACCTATGCTTTTTTTGTCTGTTTCATATGTCTGAAATCCATATATGCATACGTACACATCACAACAAAAATCTCTAAATATGTTTAAAGTATTAGTATTTCAAAATTTAAAAAACAAAAATATACCCTTGCCTCACTTTTCCCCCAAAAACGAACTCACAAAGCTTAATTTTTTTGATCAGTGAATGATATCATAAGTTAAGAATGGGGTACATATAAATAACCATAATTTAATAGAAATTATTTAAATGGCTTGACAAGAAAAGTAAAAAGAAATTATTGAATAACTTGCAACATACACGTGAAATGTGACACAATGAAACAATTGTAATGTTTTTGGAGTCTAAAAAGCTACTATAAATTAAATAGCTACCAATCCCTCTCTTTTCTATTTTAAGCTTGTGTTTCACAAAGCACACACTCTCTCATTATCAAATAATCAAATACTAATATATAGAAAATAAAGTAGAGAGAGAAAGAGAGAAAAATGAAAGAGAGGTGGTGTTATGTTGATTTGTGTTTGTGTGGTGAAAAATTGAAAATGACATAGAAATATGCTCAAACTCAATGAAAGAAAAAAATATTCTTGCGTTTTTGTGATGTAAGAATCAAAGAATTGTTCTTGAAAGAATAACAGAAAAAAGGGTCCTCACAATATCAATGCCTTCCTTAGACTCTCTTGATTCCTTCCTTTTTTCTCTCAGCTCAGACATTTATTCTCCTTTTGGAATTTTCATTCAAATTCAGGTAAGTCTTCCATTTCTGCTTTACTTTCCCTTTATATAACATGCATACATTGTACAATGTATGTATGTATGTATATACAAATTCGAGATATAACGGAAATATGGTTGGGCGAGTGATAATGGACTCGGGCACATTGAGTATGTGGTTAGAGGCTCAATTTCCAATTCTTTTATATGGTGAAAATTCAACGGGGAGAGAATAATCTATCTTATAGTACATCTAATATGTTTCCTGATAATGATTAGTCACAATTAAATGACGATCGATACTTCAGACTAATAACATTGTTATAAAAAAAATATAAATTCGAAATATGCAAAATAGAAAAATTCAAATGTTATTTTGTTCCTTAAGTATTAATCGTGTATATTTTATTCGAGTTCATAATTGAGATCTTCATTATCATTGAGCTCAATCAAAAATCAAACTTTTAATTAAATACATATGTAGGTGCATGTTTTTCTTCAAAGTTTTCTCGCATATTATTCTTCCCTTTTGGTGCATGTTTGAATGAGCGGCAAGTTCTACAAAATTATGGTGGCATTATGATTTTGTTGAAGTTCCAAAGTGTATATATATTGAGAAGTTTTACATGGGATGTGGACGGTTTGGAAGTGTATATATAAGTACAAACAATCATCACTTTACAAGTCAATTTTGTAGGGTTGAATTAGACACAACTCTTAATTCTAAGATGATATCAGAGTCTCTTTATAATTCGCTGGGCCATCTATTATCAGGTTTCTGCTGTTGGGCCACCTACTAGTGCTGGTCGTGAGAGAGCGTGTTAAAAATCCCTCATCAAATATAAGATGAATCGAACATGAATCTATAAATAGATGCAATTCTCACATTATAAACCAGTTTTATAAGATTGAATTACACTTAAGTTTTCAACCATAAAGTATAGCTTTTGTTAAAATCGCAGTAACTCATCATAACTTTGTCAATCTTATCTTGAATTCAAACATACTATCTTCCATTAATGCTTTTCCTTCTATCATTACATGAAAATTATTTACATATATATCATTCCCTATTTGTTGTTCCTTTGTTTCTTAAGAGGAAACCTAAAATATAATGTGTCATATAAACCGGAATTTTATCTTCAATATGCAGGGATGTATAATTTGCTTACTCCTAGCTTTTGGGTGGGCTGCAGCTGCTTGTGTAAGGTACTCATTAATTATGAAGCAAATATGATGTTGTAATAATTTTTAAAAAATAAATCTGCATGTATCATTGCCGTGTCAGACACCGATTACTCTACCAATTCGAGGTTTCTGTGTTACATAGGTCATTAATGTCGAACAAATTTAAGAAAAACTTTAAATTTTTGTGTCCATAAAAAATTTACATAATTTATTTTTTCTTGCAGGAAAAGAGAGATAAGAAGAATAAGGAGGAGTATGCAGAATGGAAATAGCTTTGCTTTCATTTGTGAGGATATCAATGAACTTGAGCACTCTAATCAGGTCAATTTGCCAAGAGTAACAGTAATTATGCCCCTAAAAGGGTTTGGTGAACACAATCTTCATAATTGGAAGACTCAGGTAGAGGACACACACCACTATAACTTTGATAATATGTAAATTCTTCAACAAAAATATAGGGAAAAAAATGTTACAATGTTCAATTTATATTTCCATTAATAATTATAGGATAATTATACATGAATGAAAAGTGAACAAACAACAAGCTGTGCCGCTAAGCGCTAACCCTATTTGAAATTTGATTTTTTTAGCCAATACTTTTTGTCTAAGACGTGTTACTATTATCAGTTATAGGAGTTTGACCTTGTAATCTCGAGGGACAAAGTTCGAATCCCCTCAGAGACAGTTATAGAAGTTTGACCTTGTAATCATTATGATTTTTTTTTTTTACATATGCAGTTAACATCTCTATATGGTGGTCCTCTAGAATTTATTTTAGTGGTAGAAAGTACAGAGGATCATGCTTACAATGCTGTATCAAGACTATTATCAGAATTTGAGGTGCAAGTGAAACTCATATTGAGACTTTATTATATTGTTTTTTTGTGTCCTTAAAAGTCTTAATTTCAGTGTTTGTGCATTCTTTAATAAATTAATAATCTTTTAAATATTTTATTTATATACTTTTTTTAACACAAGCAGGGTTCTGTTGAGGCTAGGGTACTTGTAGCTGGTTTGTCAACAACTTGTAGTCAGAAAATTCACAATCAATTGGTAACTTTTGTTGCATACATTTCTTGCTATTATTTTCAAACACAATGTTGGGCCATACTACATATTGGTGTTTTCAACACTGACCGAATTGGTCGGTTGAACCAGGAACCGATCAGTCAGCCGGTTCGTTCAAAAATTGTCAGTTTTTCGTTAGTTATAATTGGATCAATCCGGCTGAACCACGGTTGGTTCAACCAGTCAATTTTTTTGATATTTGTATAGTAGTTATTCAGTTCAACTGATTGAACCAATTGAATCGTGACCTGGAGATCTCACCGGTTCGATCTCTAGTCTGTTTTTAAAACATTATTATATATGAAACTTGGTTTTTCATGGTTACATGTAATTGAAGTTAACATAAATTGATGTAGAATCTCTTACTCTTAGTTGTTACATTGACTAGTTGTTGGAAACTATGAATCACGGGCACATATGTTAACACCGAACACGACGTTGACACGTCGACACCGATAATAATTTGAGAAAATGACATAATTCAATACAATTATAGGTGTCAGTGTCGGACACCGACATGTCATCTAATCCGAACAGTGTCCGTGCTTCATAGTTTGGAAAGTTTAATCGTAGAACACATCTATATAGGAACTACTTTTGCTTAATATCCGTGCATTTTCATTCTTGATGATTATCTAAGTGATTGGGCTCAATTGTTAATGAGCTTTAGTTTAAAACAAATGGTTTAAGAGAATCTTACCTAATTGCGAATTCTAGCTGGTACAATCTTTAGCTAGACTTTGCTTACCTCCAAATCGAACTTTAAATTACTAGGATCCCATTCCCCTAGAAATTGGAGGGTTAAGACAAGAAAATTAGTTTGTCCTATGTATTTTCCCAACTTCCTCCTTATATTTATGACAATAGACAATAGTATTGGCCTGGCCATTGAGCAGGTTGGAGTGGAGTCAATGAATAAAGACAGCAAATATGTATTGTTTTTGGATGATGATGTGAGGCTACATCCTGGATCAATTGGTGCACTCACTCATGAGATGGAAAAGAATCCTGAGGTATACCTTAAAAAAACAAAAGAAATTTGGATTGCATGTGGTCAGTAATTCCATGCATTCACGCGGTTAGCACATCGGTGATTGTTGACCGCGTGAATGCGTAGTATTGCTGACTGCAGACAATCTGAATTCAAAAATATGTGCAACTAGTCTATTATTTGGTTACACACTTTAACTGTTTTGATGCTTAACAGATATTTATTCAAACTGGATATCCTCTTGATTTGCCATCTGGAACTTTAGGGAGTTACTGTATCTATGAATACCATATGGTACACACTTACCTCTAGATTTATGTTTCTAAGATTGTGATTGTGTTTCTTCTATTTTCCATTTGTTTTAAACTTAATGGTAGCTGAATCACCATATGAAGTTTGTTAAATTGAAAGTTTTTAATCTATTTTCCTTTTTTTTTTTTTTTTTTTTTTTTTTTAATGTTTTACAGCCTTGTTCAATGGGATTTGCCACTGGTGGAAAAACATTCTTTTTGTGGGGAGGTTGCATGATGGTAACTATCTTCTACTATTTTTTTTTCTTTGGTATATAAAAAATATTTGCATTCTAAGTATTTATCTATTTTTCTCCAGATGCATGCTGAAGATTTTAGGAAAGATAATTGTGGTGTAGTCTCAGAACTTAGAAATGGTGGATATTCTGATGATATGACTCTTGCAGCCATAGCTGGTGATTAATTGATACCATTATCAAAAATTTAAATTAAACATTTTGAGCATCATATAAGTATTTTAGAATGTTTCAAAAATCAGCATGCTTTTTCTAGTGCATGTTTGGATTGACATTGAGTTTGGAAAAAATTGTGATTTTGTCAAACTCACTGTGATTTCAAACATGTATGCACTAAATGTCCGATAAAATGACCATATTTTGTCTTTGAAGCAACTCTTTGAACAAAGAATTTCATCAATAGGTATAGGTTTATTCATGTTTATTATGTTTTTCAGGGGCTCATAAAAAACTCATTTCGTCTCCTCCGGTTGCGGTTTTTCCTCATCCACTTGCAAGTGATCTTAATTTTGGAAGGTTTATTGTAATCATCATTCACCTCTCAATCAAAATTTCATTTCTTCATTCTCTGTTAAATAATGTAACATATATGCAGGTACTGGAATTATTTGAGGAAACAAACATTTGTTTTGGAATCATACACAACGAAAGTTAACCGTGTGATGAACCGTGCATTGTTCGCTGTTCATTGTTATTTGTCATGGGGATTTGTATCGCCATACATTATGGCGTTAGTTCATGTCGCAGCAGCATTACAATTTCACTATAAGGGTTACTCAGTAGATGAAATGGATTACACTTCTGGTGGTGAGAACACTACTTTTCCTTTTTAGGTAGGTTGTTAGTGTTTTGATTCATGTGTGAAAAATTGGTAGGATTCTGATACTGAATGATGAATTATGTTCCATTGTTATTCTCTTATACTTCTTTATATTGAAACAAAAATGCGAGTTTCTTTTCCCACCACCAACATGGCAACATGTGTCAGGAAATATACTTCCGAAAAGAAAAAAAAACCACTGTTTAGAAGTATACTTTCGAACAAAAGGCGTTTTTTCTTGTTCATAAGTATCTTCCAAACATAGTGACACGGTCTTAAACACTAGAGAACCTTTCTTTCGACCTATGGTGAAGACAGAAGCAGACACGTCCTTGACAGAGTGAAAGATTCTCACGCGTCTAAGACCATGTCAACAATGGAGGGCATGCCTCAGAAAAAACAAACCAATGGGAGCGGAAAACAAGATCTCGAGATTTATACATTCAAGACGAACTTTGAAAGAAAAGGATTGAAGAAATGCATTGAGATGAACTTTGAAATTATGATTTACAGTTTGCAAATTCTCTCAGGGTTATCACTGGTGTACTTCCTAGCCATATGCACTCTTCTTGAGCTTCTTTCAATGTGGAACTTAACAAGGATAGAAGTTCAACTCTGCAATATGTTATCACCAGAAGCACCTCCACTTTCTATTGCTAACTATAATTGGTGTCTTGTAAGTATTTATTTAAGTCCTTAATCCAAAATATTAATTATACATGGCAAAAGATTATAATATGAGAATGCATGAATTAACATGATGCCAAAATATATTTTTTGAGCAGGTATTCATTGCTATGTTGGTGGATAACTTTCTATATCCTATATCTGCGATTCGATCTCATTTCTCTCAATCTATTAATTGGTCTGGTATTCGATACCATTTGAAAAACGGGAAAATCTGCAAGGTAAGTTGGTCAAGGTTGAATAACATTATGAGAACGCATATCAATAAGTACTTATCGTACAAGAACTCGGGTATAAGTTGTTTCTATGATTGAAGTGAGAATAAGGGCAAACTCTGCTTACATTGAAAACAACATATAACGACAAACTCTTTGAAGGAGCTTAAGAAGATACATTGAAAATAGCTTATGAACACATCATAAGCTATTTTCACATAAATAACTTTTATTCATTTATTTTGTATATTTTTCAGATAGACAGGACTCAACCAAACAAGGATATGGCTCCAGTTTTCACAGACTTGGGAGGAAAACTTTTACACGGAAGGATCGGTTTTCCTACAAAAGGCTCATTGCTTAGTTCATTGTCCAAAAGTTTCAAACAATCCCGTCAACCGAAGAGAACTGAATAACTATGAAAAAATGGCTTCATTTAGCTTACAAATTCTGTCTAGCTTCTTTAGTTAGGTAGAATCTTAGTTACATATTTTTTCATCGCTATGTTTCAAGCGATATGGCGATTCATCATGTATAAAATTTTGTAATTTGTAACAATTCAGTTATGTAATTCATGTATAACAATCAAGAACTACTAATTGTACATATAATGGTTAAGTGTACTAACATGTTTCGTATTCAATTTTATGAATCAATTCTTCTGTTACGCATCATATTCTCTGATGAATCCAAAATTTAAACAATTATAAGAAAATACATGCTATTACCTGGATAATCATATGTTCATCATAATGAAACACTTGGAAATGACAGGATTACCCTCCGACTTCAACAGTACGACCTTAACTAATGTCTAATGAAGATAAATGATCAGAGAATGAGTGCAAAAATGAAGGGCAGCCGGAAATAGAATATTCGAATTGTGAGATCACAAATTTCTTGAACGTTACACACCAGCCAATGCCACTTAGAAACTGTAAGAGTACAAATGAATCGAAAATATTTATAGGGTTTTTTGTTTGTTGAGGCAATTGTACTTTTGGACCGAAACTTAAGTTTGCAATGGAAATGCAAACATAGTATTAGCTATTGCTCCAAATCTCCAATGTAAAAATCTTCAATCATGTCAAAGACTCGAGTTGCATGCTGTGGCCTGCAATGTAAAGGTAAAAAGTGACAATAAGAGGTAGAGAAGTTATTAATAAAGGCAGGATTCTGGACTTAAATGCCGAAACAAGTACATACAGAAGGATAAACGACCAATCATGAGATTAAGCTTTGTTAGAAAGGAACCTCACACTATTGGCTTTTAAAATTAACATACAAATAATGTTGGAAGTGCAATTTAACGAGGTTTATAATACGAGTTATGTGCTAACTACTAAATTGAACTATGTTCAAGTGAAAACGGTTCAAGTTGTTTGTTAGAAAATTGAACTGATATGACCATATAAAATTCAGAAATATTTCTTCATCACGAACAAGGTGTAAGGAGTGTATGCATACCCGAAAAATCCTTCAGTTGAATCATCTCCAGCATGTGCTAGAATAGCATCACCACCTGGATGTTCCTCGACGTATGAGGTAACATCGTATACCTACAATGAGTTGAAACCCAAAAAATGTAAACTCTGAATCAGTTATTACAAAGATAGGATTTAATGTTGAACAGATGATTTGATAAGAAAGAATAGTGCATCCGTAAAAGACTATACCCTGTTCTTGATGATTATCCAGCAATCTGTTCTTTTGTTATGCAATGTTACTTCAGATTTCTTATAGGATTTTGATGTCTGCAAGCAAAATACAGTGTACATTCTTAGAAAGTTCACAAAGTCAAAGGTTGAGACACCTTTCCCTATGTAAAATTTACTTCTAGGCAAAAGGTAACAACAATTATTTTCACAAGTATTTAAGCTTCACTCACACATTTACTTCTAGTTCAATGAACTATATCATCGTTGGTAGTTGTCTGAAATGAAGCTTAAGGTAAATGTAATTTCACGTTATGAAACACAAACACTATACTGACATTGGCACGTCAATACTGATAATAATTTGAGAAAATGGAATAATTGAACGCAACCCCATATGTCAGTGTCATGTCGGATGCGGACACCAGACACACCTTTAATTTGAAGTGTCAGTGCTGCATAATATTAGAAAAAGTGATAGTTTTCCTTCTAAATGTCAGGAGGGTCCTATCTTACATTAGGCAAGTGTAAGCTGAAAAAGATTGTAGGTCCACTCGATAAGTGAGGTTCTACACAATAACTGTCCCAAAGTTACTTCCCCTAGCTAGCAACCCTAAATTTGAAAATGGTTGAGGTTTAATCCTCAAGCATTTAATCTCATCATTATGATAAAGCTGATTTAAAGTCCCGCCTTTGGTTTTAGATTATGCTCAACTTAAACAAGAAGCAAGTCTATGAAAATGATCAAGCCATGTCATTAAGGAGAATGCCACAAACATACTATTTGACACACTTTTTCAATACTCTCTATTGTTGAGTAGAAATCTCATGCAGGTCACTAGAAAGCGCAAACTACGATACATAGATAAAGAGTGAATTACCAATTGAGTTTGTAAAACTGCAGAGATTGGTCAATTTGGTTCCTGATATTAATAAAATTTCAAATGACCCCTGAAATTTAAAATCTTTGAACACATTAGTCCCTCCAGGACAATTTTAAGGACTAAATTGACAACCTAAAAAGGACTAATGTGTGACCAAAGATTTCAATTTTAGGGATCGGTTTGAAATTTCATTAACTCAAAAGACCAAATTGGCAGACACCTACCATTTCAACTACTAAATCGGCGACTCAAGAAATTAATATAAAAACACAAATTAGTTAGTTTCAATTTCACCATGATCCAAAATGTAGTTCAACAAATTATGCCATTTCATGGTAAAAACAAAATAGTAACACAATATAAATCACCATATTCAACTTAATATGAAGCAATGATACTCCTCAGATTAGGCATGTCTCAGTGTCGGACACTGTCACTGTCCGGTGTCATGTCCGTGCATCAATGAAATAGCACATTTCAAAGTACGAAAAATAAAAGCTTAGCTATGCAATGAATACAGACCTTATCATTGTTTGAGCTGGAACCAGCTTTACCCTTTTGTCCTGAGAATGATGGAAACAAATCAAATCACATAAATGAATACCCAAATGTAAAAATCTTAGCATAATCACATTATTATTAATATAATAAATGAAATCAGAAGAGTGTGAAACAAAAAGGGACCAACCAGATTTGTGGTTTCTTGGGTTGAAAAGAAGAAAAGCGATTAAAAGACCAAGTAGCAATGCAAGTGCAATTAGCAATACCATTTTGGTAAAGTTGAAAACTTTGAAGCTTAATTCAATCTGAAACACCAAAAACAAGTAAAGGGTATATTAAAATTTAAATCATATAAAGAATTATGAATTTTCATATTCATAATAAACAAGTAACAATTAGAGAGAGAGAGAATGAAGAAATGTTTCACTAACCAAACATGAAGAAGATGAAAGAAAAACAACAACGTAGGAAAATGTGTGAGGAATTATTATTGATTCATGAATGGCGAATGAATGAGTTGTTGTGAGTCAAGACAAAGTAAGAACACTACACAGTCATGTGAGACTGGGAAATGAGGAGATTCATTTGGGCTCAAATGGGCCTAGCAAGAATTGTTATTGAAAATTTCTCTTCCCACCCCCACGTCTTTTTTTCACCCCGGGTTTCCGTTTATACCCCTAAAAAAAACTTCAGTAAACACGAACTGAAGTTATAAACGATTGAAAACACATGTTTTTCTATATTGTAAAACTTTGATAAATGAAAACCGAAGTTTTAGGGGGATAAAATCAGGGGTAAAATTAGATTTTTGGGGGATGAAAAAAAGACGTGGGGGATGAGAAAAGAAATCTTCATTGTTATTTGGCTTTCGACCCAACTTTAGGTTGGCTTAAAGTAACTGAAATTCAAAAGATATCACTTAACCATAAATTACTAAAGATTAATTACATTTTTTTAAGAGTTGTGTATGTTACTGATTATAAAATAAATAAATTAATATTCAAATAATTTAAAGATTTTTTTTAAGATTAAATTATATTTTTTGTCTTTTAAGTTTTACTTTGATCCCTTAAGTTTTTTTGTAATTTTAATATTCAATAATTTAGAAATTTTTTTAAGGTTAAATTATATTTTTGGTCTTTTAAGTTTTTACTTTGATCCCTTGAATGTTTTTATTTCATTTTGGTCCCTTAAATTATAAATGTTAGGTAATTTGACCCCTTAAATTTTTTTTTTGTTTTTGTTTGTTTAATTTTGGTCCCTTATGTTATGAATTTTGAAAAAAGGAAATTAGAGTTGGACAAATATTCCAACTTACTCATGTATATTTTCCCAAAATAAAACTTAAGTTGCCTAAAAACAAACTTGATGCCTAAGAAATTTTCAATGCAGAATAAAGCTATGTATATCTTCCTTCAATTGAAGTATTCTTGTGTGCCAAGAAAAAAAAGAAGTAAAGTATTCTTCATAAATGCACCCCAAGAAAGATATTCTTCAGAAGTAGAAAAAAACATGAAAAAGTATTAGTTAGATGTAAAGTAATTTATATTAAAGTAAATTGAATAATAAATTTGAGATTAAAAATAATTTATAGAACCAAGTTTGTCGCATTTAAAAGTGAAATTGAAATACACAATGCTAAATTATAATTTATCATATCATATTGTAAAGAAATCCAAAATATACTAGAAGCAACACCAGAAAAATAACCTAAAACACTTTAATCTATAGATTTGACATCTCATCTCTAGGATCAGTATTCAATGCATTCAAAAACTGATGCAGTCATATAGTTCGCGAGTTCTAGACTATTAAATTTTGATCAGAAGGTCCAGAACTTATCACATAATTTTATACTAAATTATAATAAAAAAACTGTTTCAAAATCTGAACTATTTAATCTTAATTAGACGGTTCTAATCTGCTGACTGCACATGCACCGCCGACCGCCCTCATCTCTATCCAAAACCATCTTATTATATAATAAACAACATTGGTTCCTAACTTCTTGTAACAAAATGAAATATGATTAGACTCCTATTATTTCACATTAAATAGGCCAAAAGTTATTAAACTCATACGAGAATATAAGAAGCAGTGGTAGAGAAAGAAAAAGAATATTAATGCAGCTTATAATAAAGTATTTCCTGTCAGTCACCCTAATTTTGATGCTAATGCAGATTGTTCAACAAGCTCTCAAATTTCTCTCACACATTCCATTTCCAAATTCCACACATACATTATGCCTTGATACCATATATTTTTTTATCCGCAGACGAAGTGACAAACATCACTTTAAACTCACACAGACAACTGTAAGTACTTAAAAGTGAAAATGTTTAGCCTAACAATTTCAGCATTGTCGATTGAGATAGGACTCGAGTATGATCCATCATATTAATCACCAATCACTAGGAACAGAACAAATCTAAGAATATATACAAAGCATAAACTTTCACTACTATCTCTATCTCAATTCATATTCCAATTGGTCCAAAAAAACATACATCAAAACCAAACATGGGTTGTTGCTTCCGTGGCTCGAAAACTATGCCACCAATGGAGAAAAAAAACACCATGATTCCTATAGCTTCTTCTGCAGAATTCTCAACAAAACCAAAAACTCTAAGACAAGAAATTCTCATACAAATTCCAGGATGTAAAGTTTATCTAATGGATGAAGGAGAAGCACATGAACTTACTCAAGGAACATTCATGATCATAAAAATAGTCGACGAAAATGTTTCTTTAGCAACAATCATCAAAATAGGAAACAATGTTCAATTTCCTTTAACAAAAGATGAACCAGTTGTGAAAGTTGATTCTCTTCATTATCTATTTTCATTGGCTGTGAAAGATGGTGAACCTCTTAGCTATGGTGTTACTTTTCCACAACAATTTTATGGTAGCATGGCTTTGGTTGATTCTTTTCTTAAGGAACACTCTTGCTTTTCTGATTTGAAATTGAGTAAGAAGAAAAGTGATCTTGATTGGGAAGAGTTTGCTCCATCTGTTGAAAATTATAATCATTTTCTTGCTAAGGCTATTGCTGGTGGAACTGGTCAAATTGTTAAGGGTATCTTCATGTGTAGTAATGCTTACACCAACCAGGTTTTGATAAACAACTTAATTAAGTGCTTATTTATTGTATAAGTACTTACGTATATTTTTACTATAAAAAGATAATATAAAGTTAATTTCTTTTCATATAAATTATAAGTTATTTTCATACGGTATATTTTTTGTTTGATAACATAAAGTTAATTTCTTTTCATATAAATTATAAATTGTTTTCATAAGCTATCCTAAAAGCTTATAGAAACTAGATGAAATTAAAACAAGTTAAGAGCATATCATAAATTGTTTTCATAGGCTTTTTCAAACAGTCTTAAAATTGCTCATGCTTGTAGATAAGCTTTAATAATCCATAAACCACTTAATTAAGTGCTATGTATCAACCATTTCTACACCAAAATATAAAATAAAGTCAAACTGTTTTCGAATAATTTATAAGCTCTCCTGGAGAGGATATGAAAATTAGTTGAAAACAATTTCTGGACATATGGGCTCGTTTGGAATAGCTTATTTGTGAGGTTATGAAAAACAATTTATGCAAATAAATAATATTTTATGTACTATTATTATAAGATTGTCAAGAGAGTTTATGAAAAAATAGCATATAAAAATATAGTTTTCGTTAATGAGAACTTATAAATTAACATAAGAATTTATTTATTTGCATAAGATATTTTACATCAACTCAAAAATAAGCTATTCAAAACAGGTGTTTTTATATCTCATCGAAAATAATTTATAAAGTCTCACAAGTACTTATACCAAACTATCTTCATGAAACAGCCTCACAAGTGCTTATGGACATAGTATTTTCATAAGCTCTTTGAAATAGTAAAGCATTAAAATCATTTATTCTCTAAAAGCTGTTTTGAAATCAGGTTCAAAAAGGAGGACAGACTATCCTAAATAGTGCTACAGATAATAAAAATGGTGGCATGGTCAGAGAAAGAAGTATGAGCAACAAAACTTCTGGTGCCACAAAGAACAACAGAATGAATGAAAACCTCATACGGTATTCAAAACTTATCTTAAAAGTCATACAAATGATGGTTTGTAATTGGTTAACGGTTTAAAAAGTTTTACACCGATAGTGTATCAAAATTAATTTTATTAATTATATTCTAGAAGTCATAAATTAACTAATTAATTTTTCATTTGTTTGAAATATAGTGTGAGAAAGCTAACAAATATGACAGAACACTTATCAAAATCATTACTTAATGGTGTTGGAATAGTGAGTGGATCATTGATGACTCCTGTCCTTAAATCTCAACCTGGACAGGCATTCCTGAAGATGCTCCCAGGAGAGGTCTTGTTGGCTTCCCTTGATGCAGTCAGTAAGTAAAACTCTTCTCATATAAACCAATTTTGATGTGCTTAACGATGTAGGACTGAATCACCGACACCTTAGATTGAAGATATGTTTGGTGTCTGACACGATACTCACACATGCGATTACATTCACTAACTTCTATTTTCTCAAATTACTACTGTTTTCTATGTGTCAGTGTCATGTTCGATGACGCGTCTTATCAAAGACTAGCAATAGCATGGTTTCAATATATTATTTTATATAAGTGGTAGCGTTTCAACTTGATTAATGTATTATCTTTTAATGCCACAGATAAGGTTTTTGAAGCAGCAGAAGCTGCTGAAAAACAAACTCTTTCTGCCACCTCTCAAGCTGCGACCAGAATGGTGTCTAACAGGTAAAAAACACTACATTACTGCCAATTTATGTGTCGAAATGAACTATACTCAACTCAAGATAACTATCTTAACTTTAATGTCCGGTTCCCAGGGGACGGTCCCCTGGTAATCCAAAATTCAGCTGAGAGGTATGTAAAGTTTGAAAAAAAAATTGTTCCTTTCAGGAATCGAACTCGTGTTCTCCTGAACAATTCGTTCTTAGATGAGTGAACATCACAAAGTTGAATAGTTTATGCGGAAAATAGTATCCAAGTTAACAAGAGTGCGATTTGCTTATATAGGTATGGGGAAGAAGCAGGGGAAGCTACAGAGCATGTATTTGCAACTGCAGGACATGCTGCTAATACTGCTTGGAATGTTTCTAAGATAAGAAAGGCCATAAATCCAGCTTCTTCAGCAGCAGCATTGAGAAACTCTGCCAAAAATACAAGCAAGTATTAGATATTAATATGAAATCATGCTGCTTTGTATCTAACAAATATAAATAAAGGCATGGATTTTTTGCCTTTAAAATTGTGTAAGTATTGTGCCATGGATGATGATTTAAGAATTAACAAAACTTTGGTTCCAATTTCCAAATCCAAGAGAGCAATCTTGCTCGACTATGAACGAAAAAAATATTGGATGCATAAGAGAGATGACCCATATACCTAACGCTTTAAAATTTTGGGTGGATATATATGTCTCTTTCTTATGGTCCTCGAGCATTACCTCGTTTCTTCCGTGTTCCCCGGACTCCCCAACACATTCATCTTATCAATTAAAGGAGACCAAAACGGCAAAATGGTTTTCTCCCCGGATTGCCTCCAATTGGAAGGTCAAAATATTTAAACGAAAGTGATCCACGTGTATAATTGAGCATACTCGTCTCCTCTTTCAATCAAGAAGTGTTCACATTAACACCAAAATTTTACAAAAGTTCACTTTTAATCCAGACACCAACTCAAACAACAAAAGATTAGCGTTTTTATCTCCCACAATCAATGTATCACCCGCAAATTGTAAATGAGATACCTTAAAATAAGACTCATGCCATTGCTTAACAACATTGAATCCTCAAAAATTTTCTTTTCAAATCATTTGTGCTATAGCGTTTTTTTTGTCAAGTAGGTTAAAAATTTCATCCTTAAGATGAATAAATAGAATGATCGAGATTCGAACCTCAATTCTTTACGTATATAATACAATGTTCCAGCCAACTTATAAGTTCATCGAGCACTGTTATAGCATATTCTTTTAGTAGCATAAACTAATCTAAAACCTTTTGTATAAGAAAACTAAGATAATTATTTTTATCATTAGAAAAAATGATATTGTATGTTAATTAATGTCTGTCCTAAATTTGAAAATTATTATTATATAATTTAAAGAAGCAACTTGACATAGAAAGAAAATCGACAACTGAATATGCACATAAGAGTGTGAACACTATTCTTGCTTTAACTGCTCCACTCCCTTCAATTATGAAATATATAAGTCCAAGATATTGATCATATGATGTTCTCTAAGATCATAAATAAACATATTATAGAAAAGTAGAGAGTTAACCATTTTTTAAAGTTGTTTTTGAATCATGATAATTATGCGTTAAACAGTTAATTAATCATTCAAAACTAGGGTGAGAAATGGAAGTGTCGTAGGATTCCATTATAGAGTTTTATATATGAAGCTTGTTAATTTAGATAAGTCTAAAAATATGAAGGTATAAATTAGCAATGTACATCTTTTTATTTTGGACAAAAAAATTCTTAATATTTAGTTATTTTACATTAAAAATTTGAGGGTTAATTATGAAAATTTTATTAAATGTTGTCGATCCATTTGGCAATTCACATTTTCCTAATCTCTATATATATAATTTGAGAGTCCTTTTTCAAAGACTTTTGTACACATGGCATGCTTATATTGCTTCTCTTCTCATATGATTTTCATCATAAATTCACATAGGCAACATAAATAAGCAATCACCAAATAGGTAATATATTTAATGCATATTTGACCAATACAATTATTTAAAAGAAAATAGTTAATGCATATTTTCAAATGATTATTTACACACCGTTTTAAATTATTTTCTACTAATTGCACGAAGATTCATATAGAGAGTAGTTGTATCAATCTTCATCCCATGTAAGTCATTTTGTTTTCATATGAAGTAAAAAAAATAAAATTATATGTTTTAATTTGTATATGTATATATATTTCTCTATAATTATTTATTCTAATGTTTGAGATGTTGATTTTGCAGAGCTCATTTACCTAGCTATATTTGCTAACTTTATGTTTTAGAATAATTTGCATAAAAAAAATGTATATTGGGTCTTTGAAGGTTTGTATATGTATGTAAATTAACATCTCAAATTTTATTTTCATAGGTGCTATTCCATGCTAGGTCTTTGAAGGTTCGTATATGTATATGTATTATCTTTATAATTACTTTATCCCTTTTATGTTCAAAATAAAAAGTCTTTACAAATTTTTTTCCTCACAAAACAATATCAATTAGTATATATCTTTTAATGTAAATTATTTATTCTAATGTTTGAGATATTGATTTTTCAGAGCCCATTTACCTTGCTAATATTTGCTAGGTTTATGTTTTAGAATACTTTGCTTCAAAAAAAATGTTTTGCAATAGTCCTAAACCATCTTTCTTTTTCTTTTTGGATACATAATATCTTCATTTTCTATTTTCTCTATATTTATTGATTTAAGGAACAAATATTACTTAGGTTTGGATCACTAATCAAGATCTAGACAGTCATATGTCTCATCAAAACCAGTGAGATTGTAACATGAAGTTTATTTATTTTTGTTGATCATATGATAATATTTAATTATGTATTTATATTTTACTTAATCTAAAATGTTATATGTAGCACGATCCATGCATCTCTTATTGTAATTAGATGTTTTCAGTGTCTCCCTTTTTATATAACATTTGATGTTCTATTCTAATTGCAGGCCAATTCTAATATGGACCACTTATTCAAGTGGTCCATGGTGGACCAACGCTATAACGAATACGAATTTTATAAAATCGACCGTTGGATTGAAAGTTTATATCATATAGATCATCCACAGAAAAAATTAGAAAAATTGAAAATCATTTGATATGTTTTTGGGACTCATTAAGATTTACAGTATTTAATAAACCGTTAATCTTTATGGATCTCAATAACATATCAAATGATTTTCAATTTTTTTAATTTTTTTTATGGATGATCTATATGATATAAACTTTCAATCCAACGGTCGATTTTGTAAAATTCGTATTCGTTATAGTAGTATTGACCACTTGTCCACGGTGGACCACTTGATGAGGTGGTCCACCATAGCATTGGCCCTAATTGCATCCATATTTGATGAACCAAAAAAAAGTTAAGAATGTGTTCGATCCCATGAATTTTTAGGAGTTTGTTTCCCATAAAAATTAAAAAGTACATTTTTTTACCGGAATAAAATATATACCTTTTATATAAAAGGAAGTGAATTATATATCATTAATTCAATGACATTTATATTTATATTTACCATAATTGCGTAAATGAAAATGGAAAATTTTCTTAACATGGAAACCTTAATTAGTTAATTTTGATTATAACTTATTAGTATATGAGATTAAATTGAATTTTTTAATTTTACTCCATTTTTTCAACGGCGATGCTATTTATAATAATAGTCACGAATGGCATACAATTAGCCTTTAACCAATAAAATTCATTCTTGCCCGTAAAACAGGAGGGTTGAATAAAAATGTAACAAATTGTATCGCCTTTATCCATATTTAGCATTAACCGACTCACTCTCACAGCCACACTATGTTCTCTATCTTAACTTGGTGTTTGACATTCTATTTTCTTCTCATAGCATTTGTAGAATCTTATCAAATATCAAGCTTTGTCAAAGGTTCATCATGAACAAAAACAACATTACAACACAATAGAGTGATTAGAATAAAATAAATCTCAATAATCAACACAATAGAGTGATTAGAATCAAATAAATCTAATCATAGCTATTTGTGAAAGTGTGAAGCGGTGAAAGTCTAATCATGAAACGGTTGCAGAGCTTTTACTTATTTTTTGGGCAATATCGATTGCAAATATTTATTTTTATTTTTTCGTGATATCTTTGTGACTCATTTTATCGTGATAAGTAGTAGCATTTTCTTTTTTTCAATGATTATAAATTTAATTTAATTAATTTTATAATGAAAATATCTTTGCAAATATAGTAGGATTTTTTTAATTATTAGAACACCCACACAATTGTGGGTATTTACTCATTTAACACCAAGTTACACACTCATATTTTTTTTAAAAAAATATATATAAAAAATTCAGGTGCTCAATAAATAGGAAACTTATAGAATTTAAAAAAAATAAAATTAATGTATATATGTTTGTTGATGAATTTTTATATAAAGATATTATTTTTTTATGTAGATCTATTTTAGAGAAATATAATAAGTTATGTAAATTATAGTCGAAAAAGTGATTATAAAAATATGAGTTCAAATCTCTCTATATTTTAGTAAAAAAACTCTCTCTCTCTATATTATATTGTTTGGTGTACTCTAAAATAGACAATATTTGTAGATATAATTGAAACTCCTTATGTGTATATTTTATATATTTTTTCTATACGATGTAAGTCCGTCGCTATTTCTTTGAATTTCATAACTAATGATCACGATTGTAGATTTATTTAAATATTTTGTACTCATTTAGAAAATTTATGTTTTATTCTGTCATGTGAAAAAATACAAATAACACAAGAAATATGCAGTGTACTTTTGATCCATATTTCAGTTATCTCATAAAATCATTGTTTGTTATGTTTAGTCACTATATTAATGCAGATTTATGAAAGAATTTATATTTTTACTCACATTAATACGAAGCTATTTTTTTTTTGTAATTTTTACATGACTTATATATATATATATATATATATATATATATATATATATATATATATATATATATATATATATGGATGCCTATTTTTTTTTTTTTTGCAATTTCTATGGGAACATATACATTTGTACTCATGTATTAATACAGAGACTTTTATTTATTTTGGGTAGTTTTGATGGAATCTATAATTTACTCATAAGACGATTGTTTTTTATTTAAACGAGAACTTATATTTTTATTCATACATTAAAACAAGATCTATTTTATTTTTGTAAGTTATATTGTAGTTTATATTTCTATTCATATTAATATGCAGACCTATTTTTTTTTTTTAATTTCTACGAGATCTATATTTCTACTCATACATCAATAGAGAGACCTGTTTTTTTTTTTATTAAAAATGTCTATAGGTACATATATTTCGACTCACATATTAATACAAAAGACAATTTTTTTTGTAATTTATACGAGAACTTTACGGAATCTATATTTTTACTCACATTAATATGAGGATTATTTTTTTTAAATTACTACATAAATATATATATATATATATATTTATTTTCATATATTAATACGAGATCTATTTTATTTTTGTAATTTATATTACTATAGTTTATGTTCCTACTCATATATTAATACAAAAACTTTTTTTTTTAAATATATTTCTACGTGATCTATATTTCAACTTATACATCAATAACGGAGCCTATTTTTTATTGTAATTTATACGAGATCATATATTTTTACTTATGCGTTAACACATATGACTTAATTTTATAATACGAAGAAATATTTATTTTATAATTTTCAACAAGAACCTGTAGTATTTCTGCTTAAATATTATTACAGGAATCAATTTTTTCTTTTTTTTGTTATTTATATTGCAGTCTATATTTTTACTCATATATTGATACACATAAATTTTTTTGTAATTCATATTTGTAACACCCCGTTTTTCAAAGTCTAAAAAGGGGCATTATTTTATTTATTTTTTTAAAACAAAACAGAGCGCGCATAGATTTTGTGACCAGCCGACATTAATCATACCACAGGACTAATTATATATATTAGTACAACCAAAGCATCGGCATAGTACTAATCATACATAAAAGTGCTTTCGATAAGCAAAGTGTGTACCTGAATATTTACAATCCAAAAGACAACCGTCTAAACCAAAAGTATGAGTACTCAGATACAGTTTATCCAAAAGAGTCAGAATACAACGCCTAACCAAATGCACGGTGTACAAGACACACCGTGCACACAATCTAATATGATCCGCCACGCCACTCGATCACTGAGGGCTCAAGATGCCACTATCGTCCTCACGACCCACGGCCTCGGACAGGAATCCATCGTCTGGATGGGGGTAACCCGTTCATGTTTCATTGTAAGGGTCACCACAAGTACCACATAATACAAATACCAAATATGGAAAGCAAATAAACATTTATCATTTTCTTCTTAACAAGCATTATAATTCAAATGCGCACATAGCCTATCAATGCAGACTCTACATGATCGTGACACCAATCACTGACTGCCACATGCATGAATTCCGGAATTTAACCTCTCCGCAGAGAGTCGTAGGTCCATCCCCTACTAAACCCCGCAGGGCATCAATAAAATCCCAACGGATTAAGGTGGATCCACTCCCGCAATCACACCTCGTGGTCCACTCCCGCAACCACTTATTGAACTCAATAAAATCCCGCAGGATTCAGGTGGGTCCACTCCCGCAACCTCACCCCGTGGTCCACTCCCGCAACCACGTACTATGAATGCATGAGCATACGATTCCCCATATATGCTAATGCAACAATTACATACCTTCCAAGCATATGTAATTCAATCACAACAATCATACATATATATCCAATCATATGTAAACAACTACAACAATCATACATATATTTCCAATCATATGTAAACAACACACGTATTATAAACAATTTCTCATCCCGAGAATACATTGTTGGAATTAATTTACTAATTAATCATATAACACATGCTCAACAATAAAGATTAAATATATAATCTTACTTTAGTGCGGAAGCCAAATAAACATATGAGCATGTATATGAAATAGGATCTACGACATATTGATTTATTGAGATCAAAGGATTATAGAAATACCTCGATTGATAAATATGGACAAACTGTAAGTCTCGCCGATAGCAATCCTGAAACGCGATGAGAGACGGATGACGAGTACCCAGTGGCTTGTGGTTCTTCCTCAACCGAGACTCTTTATGCCCTAAGCGCTCTTCAGATGGGGAGAAGAAGCGATATGCAGTGTGTCTGGTATATTGGGGACCATAGCCTATATGTAGTGTGATGACCCATTAGGGTTCCCATTATTCTGAAATGGGCCATCCTGACATCCACTCATATGGAGCCCATATCCAATTGATTAAATCAATTAATTCTAAATAGAAATCTAATTAGCCTTTTAACTTTATTCAATCACTTAATCAATTAGGCTCTTGATCGATAAATAGCTAATATAATTAACAAAGATATTTGACCACATAATATTATTGGAATATCTTGAAATATTCCAACAATCTCCCACTTGGGCAATATATCGTAATAATTATATCATTATTCCTTAGGCGCGCATCCGAATGCTATTTATCTTTAGATTTCAACCTTACAATCTGGTCCATCTCATACATCAATGATGGGACCACCGCGGCTGTCGTCACTGACGTATAACGTGACGGAACCCCGACGACCACCATATCAATGTATTTGACGACATAGATCGATATGGATGAGTGGCATGGAAATTTCATGCAACGTGATCTCTAAATCATGTCTATTTCCAACTGGTCCAACTAAAGTCTTTAGTGAGATCAAACTGAAGTTTGCAAATCAATATTTGCACAAAAGATACAGAATCGGTTATAACAATAATAACCTCAAACTTTATTTCTGCAGAAAACCTTAACAAAAATTATGAATCTGTATCAATACCAAAGTTAGAACATAACTAAAAGGAGACTCCCACTAATCCAAGACATCCTTGGTGACAACAACAATATGAAAGACCTTAAGTGTCAAGTCTTTGATTAGTGAGTCAGCTAGCATAAAATTTATATTTATATGTTCTATCCTTCAACAACTTATAAATTGATAAACAATAAAACAGTTGTTGAAGCATTATTTGACTAATTTATGTGACAATATAACTTGAGTTGTCTTTCAAAAAATCTTTTACTTTATGCAACCAAGTGACATAAATACTTACAGTCATTTCATGAGTTAGAATTTCCATTATAACTGGATATTCAAAATGATCGGAGTCGAACACACAAATGATCTCCAAATTATTCAATCTCCGATATGTGAGCACAAATTATTTTTGTTCTCTATAACAATCCTTAAGGTTGCTTCATTCCAACAATTCAACAATTTTGAATTGCTCAAGTATCTGCCAAATGATATTAATATATACGTTATTTCCAGATGAATATAAGTAAGATCATAAGTAAGTTTCTCAAAGCTAATGCATATAAGAAAACACTTTATTTTCTAAATTTACAGATTTTCTTTTGGGCAATTATTGAGACTTTTAAACAGTCTCCCTTTATGATTAAAACAATCTCTCAGTTTATTGGCTTTCATGTCGAATTTACTTTCAACTTTATTGATATAACTCTTTTGAAAAACCGAATGATACAATGAGGATGATCTCTAAGTATCAAATTTCCTAATACAAAAGAGGTGTGCCCAAGATCTTTTGTCACTAAACTTTTGTTAGTGATATCTTGGTTTCGCACAACAAACATATATCACTGTTGACTTGATAAAATAAAATCGACATATTAAACTAAGAATATAAAGATACTCCCACTGAACCTGTATAACGCACAACTCTCCATAATATACATCTCAAAACCAAATGAGATAATTACTTGATGAGACTTTTGTGGTATCATTAATGAGACAACTTTCTAAACTCATAAATGGATTTCATTTGTTTACAAACCATCTACTTTGTGTCTATTGACAAAAAGTTTCATCTAATTGCACCTTATTGTGTTTCTTAATGTTGCCATTAATAAACACTATATATCCATCTTATTTAACTCCAAAAATTATTATAAGCAACAAGTGTCGTGACTGTCCTAATAGAGTTTTCAAATCAAAACATATGTGATTTCTCTTTTCAGTCAATACTTTATGACACTCGACGCCCCAATTCTTGATGGTATTGAGTTTGATATTCATGAAATAATTTCTTAACTTAATTGAGAGGAAGAACACTAATAACCTTATGAGGATCCAAATTTACTATATAAATAGTAACTATATGAATTGGTTTATGACCAATTCTTCCTCACTCAATTTTATTCTTTTACCATATCTCTCTCCCAAACTCAATATCTTCAAGAGACTTTGAAGTTTCTGTCTCAAAATGTTCATTAACATGAGACCAAAGTTTATATTTTTCAAAATTTTCAACAATTCAAGATTGTCACAAGTCATAACTGAATTGACTATACTAATATTTAAATTTTAAAAGACAAATTGAATCCCGCGTTTTAAATAATAATAAAGAATTTATAACATAAAACCAAAAACTTTATTCATATAATGATTCACCAAATTGTCTTTTGAATACAAATGTTTATAACATAAAACCAAAAACTTTATTCATATAATGATTCACCAAATTGTCTTTTAAATACAAATGTTATTAGTAATAACAATCTAACAAATAGTTGAAATACCATCAATCTTCACCGACTTATTTCTCCTATAGATTGATGTGTCTTTCAACATCATTGGAGATTTGTCAGTTTAGATCATATTTTCTTATTATTCTTTATATGCCCTTATCCTTTGAGGTATTTACATAATGAGCACTGATTTATTTTCTCTTGCTTCAATATTTTCTTTATTGCACACTTTATGAAATGATCATTTTAAAGAATCATTTCTTACTTTAATAGCGATAAACTAATTGTGCAACGAGAACACTAAAGGATATATTTTCAACAAGGTCACTTGATTGCCGAAATCACAACGCTTTAGCAAGATTAAATAGTTACATAATGTGCTCCTAATATTTTCTTTGCTCGACAATCTTAATGAAATTTCATCTCTCCAACGAGAGTTTGTCTTTCTCCTTATTGCTTTAGAAGCACTTTAATTTAAGCAAATAAAAACATGACAAATTTATGTCATCTTAAATAACACCTCAAATGATGTTTATGTAATTAAAACTTTATGATCACACGACCTTCGTGATTATGAGTATACTCACTTTCTAAACTTGATTCTCACTTTAAAATTACCGAATAGTGAGAGAATTTGAGTTTCTCCATCTTTATTCAATGTCTAGATCCAAGAACATAATGTTCTTCTTTTATTCCAAAGAGTTAGAATTTTAAGAATTTAAATTCCAACGTTATTATGCAGATACGTAAACTATATTAGTTTATAGAAAACAGAAAATTACTCACCAATATACCTAGTGCATCATTGATGTCAAGCCCTTAGAAAAGCACATCAATTGCTAGTGGTATTTTGTGTCAATGATCAAACATTGATAATCAATGTTGACAAACAACAAATCATTATGATCGTCACATGTTTATCATTATAAGTGTGAATGTAATCCAAAAAATACTTATACGGATTTACACTTACACAATTTTATTATGCATGTCAATAAATTATTACATGGACATGCACATCTTTATTTGTAAATTATAAGACAAAACAAGATACCAAACGCACCATTAATCCACAATCTTTGATTGCCAAGAATTAACTGCAAGCGGTACTCTCAACGTAATGATCAAACATTGGTAATAAGTCCTGTCAGATAATGTATGTCTTTGACACCAACCATTATCCACATGGAGAAAAAACTTAATAATCACCACACATTTACCATCACAGGAATGAAATTATCCGGCCAAACTGTGTCTTCCTTTTGGCCGACTATAACAATTCGCATGAATAATTTCACACCACATCTTTTGTAATTCCAACTGAATCAAATCTACGCAACAGAGGTTACTTTTGCAACTTGTTGTTTCAACCAACTCAATCAAAATTACTAGACAATTTAATAAATCGAATACATATGTATGTAATTATTCGGCCAAACTGTGTCTACCTTTTGGCATACCAAAATAGCTTGCATGAACAATTTTATACATATTTCGTGATTCCAATTGAATCAAATCTACACAACAGAGGTTACTTTTGCAACATGTTGCTTCAACCAACTCAATCAAAATCACCTGACAATTTATTAAATCAAATGGGAAAAAGTCTTAAATTTACAAGGCACTACCCACAAAATGTAGGCCATATGACTTTATGATGTCCCTTCATAATCATTTGATTTAATGACATCCTTTAATGTGAGAAGATATTCTCACTATCAAACAAAATTTGGCATGAAGAATATTTAAAAGCATGACTAAAGGAAATTATTGTAGAAACTTAATAACAATAAGCATAAACATCACAATCATACTTATAAATCAAATATTTAATTTCAAATAAAATTAAATCTTTATATATACAAAAGAATTCATGCCACAATTGATTCACATATACTTAATGATTCTTTAAATGAATAATTTTAGAATCATATTTTCCAAATTAAAAGGAAATAATTCTTTATCCTTTTATAAATAAACAAATAATTCTAGAATAAATGATTTCTAAAACAAAAGGAAACAAAACTTTATATTCTATAAATAAATAATTAATTATCGAATCTTTATTTTCCAAGATTTAAGGAATCCTAACTTTAATTTTGTACATACCAAATTGGATCAAAATATTTTGAGATTTATCATTAATTGCTATTTAACGGCAATTAATCTTATACAAAATATATATAACAAATCTTTAGTTGCCGTATATCTCAAAATAATCTTTAAGTACAGAAGTAATTTGTGAATCAAGAACAATTTATTGTTTGCAAATTTGGCCAAAACCAAAAAAGTTTAAAACTTTCAAACATCAAACCTAACTTCATCCAAAATCTTGCTTGCTATAACAATATTGGCCAGATATTACAAGTCAAACAAAAAACGTTTATTTGAAAATTAAAAGTCACATAATTTACATTAACTACCATGTAAAGTTTCACTTTCAGAAATATACATGCCGAAGAGTTTGATTAAAACAAAGAAAAATTGATAGCCATATTTGGAAACCGGCCATATTTGGAAACCGTATCAAATATGAAGATTTGTTTCAAAATTAAAACTAAAAGAAACAAATCAGACTTATATCAATTAAATTTCAAATCAAATATTTTTAGTAACAAATTGTTTCCTATAATAACCGGTGATCCATAACAGTATAACATACTTTATAGACAAGTCAAACTTAAATATTAATATTTGATTTAAAAATAAAAAAAATAAAAAATAAATTAAAAGTTTATGCAAAATAAAATATTCACATAACATAAGTAGGTTTAGCACCCCTGAATCCGAAGTCACTGTATTGGTCAAAAGAAAACCAAATATATTGACACATGCCAATTGCAAATATAAAGACAGAATAATAATAAAATCCATATGCAAACATCTTAAAAATACAGCCACAAAATCTCATTATACTTTAATTCAGTGACTCATTATCATAAGTATGCATACACAGTATAAAGAATATTGTACGCAATTCTATCAATAAAAATAAAGAAAGAATTGATCAATTGAAATCAAGATGTGGTTGCTGCTTGCTGGAAACTAATTTTAGAAGCAATTAAAAAACTTAATTTTCCATTCAAAAAACGAGTTACGGAATTTTAGGCCGATTGAAGTTCATACAACCAAACCCCAACAAATTCAAAACTGGGTTCGTATGAAACAAATAAAACACAAAATACATACGTGATGTAATTCAGGAAATCCCAATAAATCAATCATGAAGACCCGCTCTGATACCACTTGTTGGAATTAATTTACTAATTAATCATATAACACATGCTCAACAATAAAGATTAAATATATAATCTTACTTTAGTGCGGAAGCCAAATAAACATATGAGCATGTATATGAAATAGGATCTACGACATATTGATTTATTGAGATCAAAGGATTATAGAAATACCTCGATTGATAAATATGGACAAACTGTAAGTCTCGCCGATAGCAATCCTGAAACGCGATGAGAGACGGATGACGAGTACCCAGTGGCTTGTGGTTCTTCCTCAACCGAGACTCTTTATGCCCTAAGCGCTCTTCAGATGGGGAGAAGAAGCGATATGCAGTGTGTCTGGTATATTGGGGACCATAGCCTATATGTAGTGTGATGACCCATTAGGGTTCCCATTATTCTGAAATGGGCCATCCTGACATCCACTCATATGGAGCCCATATCCAATTGATTAAATCAATTAATTCTAAATAGAAATCTAATTAGCCTTTTAACTTTATTCAATCACTTAATCAATTAGGCTCTTGATCGATAAATAGCTAATATAATTAACAAAGATATTTGACCACATAATATTATTGGAATATCTTGAAATATTCCAACAATCTTCCACTTGGGCAATATATCGTAATAATTATATCATTATTCCTTAGGCGCGCATCCGAATACTATTTATCTTTAGATTTCAACCTTACAATCTGGTCCATCTCATACATCAATGATGGGACCACCGCGGCTGTCGTCACTGACGTATAACGTGACGGAACCCCGACGACCACCATATCAATGTATTTGACGACATAGATCGATATGGATGAGTGGCATGGAAATTTCATGCAACGTGATCTCTAAATCATGTCTATTTCCAACTGGTCCAACTAAAGTCTTTAGTGAGATCAAACTGAAGTTTGCAAATCAATATTTGCACAAAAGATACAGAATCGGTTATAACAATAATAACCTCAAACTTTATTTCTGCAGAAAACCTTAACAAAAATTATGAATCTGTATCAATACCAAAGTTAGAACATAACTAAAAGGAGACTCCCACTAATCCAAGACATCCTTGGTGACAACAACAATATGAAAGACCTTAAGTGTCAAGTCTTTGATTAGTGAGTCAGCTAGCATAAAATTTATATTTATATGTTCTATCCTTCAACAACTTATAAATTGATAAACAATAAAACAGTTGTTGAAGCATTATTTGACTAATTTATGTCACAATATAACTTGAGTTGTCTTTCAAAAAATCTTTTACTTTATGCAACCAAGTGACATAAATACTTACAGTCATTTCTTGAGTTAGAATTTCCATTATAACTGGATATTCAAAATGATCGAAGTCGAACACACAGATGATCTCCAAATTATTCAATCTCCGATATGTGAGCACAAATTATTTTTGTTCTCTATAACAATCCTTAAGGTTGCTTCATTCCAACAATTCAACAATTTTGAATTGCTCAAGTATCTGCCAAATGATATTAATATATACGTTATTTCCAGATGAATATAAGTAAGATCATAAGTAAGTTTCTCAAAGCTAATGCATATAAGAAAACACTTTATTTTCTAAATTTACAGATTTTCTTTTGGGCAATTATTGAGACTTTTAAACAGTCTCCCTTTATGATTAAAACAATCTCTCAGTTTATTGGCTTTCATGTCGAATTTACTTTCAACTTTATTGATATAACTCTTTTGAAAAACCGAATGATACAATGAGGATGATCTCTAAGTATCAAATTTCCTAATACAAAAGAGGTGTGCCCAAGATCTTTTGTCACTAAACTTTTGTTAGTGATATCTTGGTTTCGCACAACAAACATATATCACTGTTGACTTGATAAAATAAAATCGACATATTAAACTAAGAATATAAAGATACTCCCACTGAACCTGTATAACGCACAACTCTCCATAATATACATCTCAAAACCAAATGAGATAATTACTTGATGAGACTTTTGTGGTATCATTAATGAGACAACTTTCTAAACTCATAAATGGATTTCATTTGTTTACAAACCATCTACTTTGTGTCTATTGACAAAAAGTTTCATCTAATTGCACCTTATTGTGTTTCTTAATGTTGCCATTAATAAACACTATATATCCATCTTATTTAACTCCAAAAATTATTATAAGCAACAAATGTCGTGACTGTCCTAATAGAGTTTTCAAATCAAAACATATGTGATTTCTCTTTTCAGTCAATACTTTATGACACTCGACGCCCCAATTCTTGATGGTATTGAGTTTGATATTCATGAAATAATTTCTTAACTTAATTGAGAGGAAGAACACTAATAACCTTATGAGGATCCAAATTTACTATATAAATAGTAACTATATGAATTGGTTTATGACCAATTCTTCCTCACTCAATTTTATTCTTTTACCATATCTCTCTCCCAAACTCAATATCTTCAAGAGACTTTGAAGTTTCTGTCTCAAAATGTTCATTAACATGAGACCAAAGTTTATATTTTTCAAAATTTTCAACAATTCAAGATTGTCACAAGTCATAACTGAATTGACTATACTAATATTTAAATTTTAAAAGACAAATTGAATCCCGCGTTTTAAATAATAATAAAGAATTTATAACATAAAACCAAAAACTTTATTCATATAATGATTCACCAAATTGTCTTTTGAATACAAATGTTTATAACATAAAACCAAAAACTTTATTCATATAATGATTCACCAAATTGTCTTTTAAATACAAATGTTATTAGTAATAACAATCTAACAAATAGTTGAAATACCATCAATCTTCACCGACTTATTTCTCCTATAGATTGATGTGTCTTTCAACATCATTGGAGATTTGTCAGTTTAGATCATATTTTCTTATTATTCTTTATATGCCCTTATCCTTTGAGGTATTTACATAATGAGCACTGATTTATTTTCTCTTGCTTCAATATTTTCTTTATTGCACACTTTATGAAATGATCATTTTAAAGAATCATTTCTTACTTTAATAGCGATAAACTAATTGTGCAACGAGAACACTAAAGGATATATTTTCAACAAGGTCACTTGATTGCCGAAATCACAACGCTTTAGCAAGATTAAATAGTTACATAATGTGCTCCTAATATTTTCTTTGCTCGACAATCTTAATGAAATTTCATCTCTCCAACGAGAGTTTGTCTTTCTCCTTATTGCTTTAGAAGCACTTTAATTTAAGCAAATAAAAACATGACAAATTTATGTCATCTTAAATAACACCTCAAATGATGTTTATGTAATTAAAACTTTATGATCACACGACCTTCGTGATTATGAGTATACTCACTTTCTAAACTTGATTCTCACTTTAAAATTACCGAATAGTGAGAGAATTTGAGTTTCTCCATCTTTATTCAATGTCTAGATCCAAGAACATAATGTTCTTCTTTTATTCCAAAGAGTTAGAATTTTAAGAATTTAAATTCCAACGTTATTATGCAGATACGTAAACTATATTAGTTTATAGAAAACAGAAAATTACTCACCAATATACCTAGTGCATCATTGATGTCAAGCCCTTAGAAAAGCACATCAATTGCTAGTGGTATTTTGTGTCAATGATCAAACATTGATAATCAATGTTGACAAACAACAAATCATTATGATCGTCACATGTTTATCATTATAAGTGTGAATGTAATCCAAAAAATACTTATACGGATTTACACTTACACAATTTTATTATGCATGTCAATAAATTATTACATGGACATGCACATCTTTATTTGTAAATTATAAGACAAAACAAGATACCAAACGCACCATTAATCCACAATCTTTGATTGCCAAGAATTAACTGCAAGCGGTACTCTCAACGTAATGATCAAACATTGGTAATAAGTCCTGTCAGATAATGTATGTCTTTGACACCAACCATTATCCACATGGAGAAAAAACTTAATAATCACCACACATTTACCATCACAGGAATGAAATTATCCGGCCAAACTGTGTCTTCCTTTTGGCCGACTATAACAATTCGCATGAATAATTTCACACCACATCTTTTGTAATTCCAACTGAATCAAATCTACGCAACAGAGGTTACTTTTGCAACTTGTTGTTTCAACCAACTCAATCAAAATTACTAGACAATTTAATAAATCGAATACATATGTATGTAATTATTCGGCCAAACTGTGTCTACCTTTTGGCATACCAAAATAGCTTGCATGAACAATTTTATACATATTGTTAACTTTCAAGGACACGAAAACAATTTTAAAATGACGAAAATACCCTTTCCAAATTCGGCCAGAATTGGAAATCACACCATAAATCATTTTTCTTTCATTTAAAAAGCATAGTATTAACCAATTAGTTCACAAAATCGTTTAATTGATTCAAACAAAACATTTCCAATACATAATCCGCAATCAAAATAGTTTTCCCAAATTTCTCATGAACACCAACAAAAATATTTTCTTGTTTTTCAAAACCAAACCAAACATCATGAAGACAAACTTCTAAAAAGTCTTAAAACAACACCATTAACACAAACTCTAAACAAAACTTCATGTTCTTGATCAATAGAAAATTTCTCATCAAAACCCTAGCTAAGAATTTCATGAGATTCTCATCCATCCATGGAAATCAAAACAACTAAGCCTAAACATGCTAGTTTATCACTCATGAACAACATTCAAGCAAGAAGAAACATTCATGGGTCATTTCTCACAATTTTCTCAAAACCCTAGCTACTAACTCTCATGAATCTTGTAGTACTCACACAAATGAATCTATCTCTAGCATAGATAATTACTAATTATCAATGATCTAACAATATTGACCAAGTAAAAAAATTAAAACCTCCTCCCAACAAACAACAAGGCCACACGGCCAAAGAATAGAAAAGGAGAGGAAAAGATTTTCTTACCATAAAACTTAGCTCATAATCATCTCCAAGTTACAAGGATCAACTTTGATTCCAAGCTCTTCTTCTAATTATTTCTAAATCTCTCACAAAATTGGGATTTATGCTTACTAACACTTGGAAGAAAAATGTATTGTGATGGAGAAAGAGAGGTTTCACGTGAGAGAAGAGAAAAAATGAAGGGAAAAGTCTCATGACTTGCTACTTATCTTTCTCCAATTTAATTCCAAGCCATTGGATCAAATAGTCTAAAAGTTTCATGATCACATCCTAGCCATCCATCCAAAATTGGTCACAAAGCAATCTCAAATAAATATCTAGATATTATGAGCTTGCCAACCCAACTCGCTCAGCTCTCACGCGCCGCGACGAACTAAACTTGCAAAAATAGAAAATCCGCGGAATAAAGTCCGTCGTAAACCGTTTCCAAATATTATCGCTAAATCTTTTTCCTCGACTGTGATTTTCTTCCTCACTCTCTAAAAATATTATGAGGTCATATTCTAACTCATGCCGATATATAAAACTCCCATCTAAATTTCTACGGAATTCGGAAACCGTAAAAATTTCCAACAGCGGGTAAGATTTTGACTCGTTTTTCCAAAAACAAAGAAAAACCAAAACTCGTAATTCTGACTTCGCAGAAATGTTCCCATAGCCAAATGAAGACTATGAAACAAAAGTCTGTGCATTTCCAGCGCACGAGCACAAAACAGGCTCCAACTCAGCAAAATTCTATTATCGCGACAATACTCACAAAACCACTTAACCAAAAACCCTAATATTCTTAGCCATTACTTACTTTCCTCACACAAAAGGTACCGTGGAATTACGGGTCTTACAATATTCACTTCAAAGTTTTTTTACGAAACCTTAAAGTCTCTTCTACATGTCTCATAAAGAAATTATTTTCCACTAACTTTATAATTCTTTTAATGGAGAATAAGAACAATAGAAATCTTACCTAAGGAAATCTATAACACTATAAATAAATTTTACGGTTAGTTTTTATCACATAATGTTATTTTAATTATTAGATTATATAAGATAGTAAAATATTTATGTAGTTGTCATTAATATCTTCCATTAGCAATTAACATTTTAATTTTTTTTGTTTAAGGTATATTATTTATTAGTCAATAAATCTACAAACGCATTTTTACCCGTGCTTGGCATGGGTCTGGATACTAGTTATAAATATATGTAACCTAAATAAACAATCTACGAAATCAAACAAGAGAATTTAATACAATCCAAATATAAATGTGTTTATAAATAAAGTGGTGTAAATTTGCAAAGTGAGTGCAAATTAAGGAATATTTTTTATGAAAGTTACAAAACTATATCTCAAGTTACTATTTTTAAATAATAAATACGAATAGTTTTTTGGTTCAAAGTGAAAAGGTGCACATTGCTAATTTAGACCTTCATATTTTTAGATGGTAAATTAGTAAGGTCCTTATATATAAAGTGTCACGAAAGGAGTATATATATATATATATATATATATATATATATATATATATATATTCTTGTAAAAAAAAAAGAAACGGATTTTATTTTTTTTATAGAAAAAACAAACTTTTTAAACTGTTGACAATAGAGATAACCAAACAAAAAAGGTTAGAGCTTTTATTAGAATGAACAAAGTCAATGAGTACAATAATTACTCTTACAATATATAATAAATATAAAAAACTAAATTATTCTAAACCCAATCATAACAAAGGTTCAACGATAAAGCTCATACTATTATTTAACACATCTCTTAAACTCGCGATGTAACAATATAAAACATCGATATATAAACTCAAAATACTACTCCTCGGGTTAAAGGTTTAATTTTTTTTAAGCTTTAAGTTTGTTACAAAAATTAACTCTGAACATAAGTTAAACCAACTAATATCATAACTAAGAGCAACAACCAACAACCAAAAGAGATGAATCATCTGAGAGAGTGAATAGCATCCAAAGAAAGAACCATCTGATAGAAGAACCAAATCAAACAATATCCAATCCAAACCAACAGAAAAAAGAATTAAACCAATGAAGAGAACCAAACTGAAGAATCAACAAGGAGAAACAATCAAACAAAAATAACTAAGAGAAGACCAATCAAACAGAAGAATCAACAAATAGAGATAGGAACAATTCAACAAAAGAATCCATCAATAGAGAGAAGAAGAAACAATCAAATAAAAAAATCAATACAGAAAAGATCAATCAAACAAAATAATCATCAAGAAAGAATCAATCAAATAGAAGAAAAAGCAACCAAAGAATCAAATAGTGGAATCAAACCAAATAAAACAATATTAATAGGTCCTTCCTTGCCCGCCCTGCTTAGGGCTATGTGATAGCATCCGGACCTATCCTATTTGAACAAGACCACATAAACTATAGTCATACGTACGGTGTAAAGTATCTAATGACTTTATTGAAGATTAATTTTTGTTGGAGAATGTGACTAAGCACTTTTAATTAAAATGATATCTCTTTTTTCAACCACATTTTTCTTTTTAACAAAACTCAAACAGAAGACTCAAACTTTAAGACATTACTTAAAAAAATTAATAAATATATTTTGTAAATGAATAATAAATTTAGCAAAATCTAGCTTTGTTTATTTATTATTTATTTATTTTTGGTACAAGATTACTTATTTTTATTATTTATTAATTAAACGCAAAACATAACAAAAGCATTAAGATATATGGCAATGTTGAACATGTGACATTTTGTACCAAAGAATAATAGACCACTTTATCATATTTTATGTAAACATTCTTATTATAGACAGACAAATCCAGATATTTAATGCTTGATGTAGGGTAATTAATTTTCTATAGTTTTTCAATTTTTTATAACGGGCCATAAATTAAGGATGAAAGCAAAAGTAATTAAAATGTAGTAAAATTTAGTGAGGAACCGAATTTATATCTTTCTATGAAGCACATTTTTCTGCTGTGTAATATAAGCATGTCATAAAGAAGAAACAATATAATAGAGGTCCAAAACATACACTATAAGAAAACACTATTTTTTTAATGGATCCAATATTAATTTATTGGTCGCTTTGGCAGCTAGTAATTTACTGGCCGCTCTAACCGCCACAAAGTGGAGCAAAATGGCCAATTTTGCGGCCGATCCAGGCCGCCGCTAAATACGCAAGTTTTTTAATTTTTTGGCCGTTTTCTTCACTTTGTGGCTATTTTTTGCGGCCACTAAATAACTGTTTTCTTGTAGTGATAGACTATATATAAAAATGATGAAATTATTAATATTATGAAATTTGATCTGTTTAATAAAGCAGCTTGCTAGATGAATAGCTTAATTACCAGGAAAAGTGGAATATGTTGCTTCAAGTTATCTTCCTCATCACTTCTGAGAAATATCATACATCACACATACAAAATACAATTAATTAAGAGTGCTCGTGTCTATATTTTATTTTGTAAGATCTTCTACCATTTTTTTTTTGAAAAACTCCCTTCTCCCCTTAGAAAATTCTAATTTGCCTTTTTTAAGAAATTTCAGAATAGTTTTATGAAACTTTTTAACTATTTAAATATGGTAGAGTTCATCAAAATTTAATCACAAAATGAGTGTCGCATTTGATTACCGTATATTTTTTTTTTTACTTTCACCACTAGTTTAATCTGATTCGTGGGTCAGTTCTGGCATGAAGCAGTTTCAGCCCCCTCTTGATCGCAGTTGCGGGAATCGAATCGTAATCTTTCTTATTAAGTTCAACGTCAATCACCACTAAACCAAGTAACGATTAGTCGATCACCGTACATTAATATACAACTTTGATTATGTCATTTATGCACTCTATAACCAAAAAAAGAGTAAATACTAAATAGTGAATCTATAAAACATTGTACCAAAAAGAAGAAAAAAATGAATCTATTCTACAAAACAACTCGATCTCCACATGCCCGGCACCGGCAGTGGCAGTGTATTAAATATTAATTCCCTTCACGGGCAGGTCAATTAAATATTTTCAGGTTGTAATTAATAAAATAGAATTGGAAAAAAGGTGACAATAACACGACAAAGGCCAACAAAGTCATCAAATTAGAGTGTTATTTAGTTAAATTAAGTGCAAATTGTGCAATTAACTAATAAAAAGAAAATTAAAGAGAACGAGCCATATCATGGCAAATTTGACCTCTCCATCGTGATCTTCTTTCTCCAAAATTTGGACAAAAGGGGTTTTCTCATCTATATTAAATTTCATGACTCAAGAATTCAGAGATTGAGTTTAATCGATAAAAATATCAAAATTATTAGATTAAACACAATAATTGAAATTCAAACTTTCATTCCTTCATTTAGTGTGTGTGAATCTCCAATAATTTTGTACTGTTTTGTCAATTTAAAAGGAAAAAAAAAAAAAAAAACTCATGAGATTTTTTAAGTTAAATTCTCTCACAAATGTGTAGCAAAATAAAATCTCTCATAAGTATTAATTACCGGTAAAGCAAGTTAATTGGTACCACACACAAATGGCATTATTGTCAAAAAAATATCCACTTCTTCCTTCGATGTGATGAGTTATTATTCTGTTTTATATAATTGTTAAAAACATTATTCGAAAAAAAATAAATTATTATTAATAAAAGTGACATTATTGATTATTTTACAACACTATCATACGAGATTTGAACTTTATTTTTTAAATTACAAAAACAAACTTTTACCACCAAATTGATTTTATATAATTATTTTGACATTAAAAAATAGATCACAGAAAAGCCAATCACAAAAACATCTTTAACAACCACATAATCCCATATAAAGCTCATGATATAGTATATGATTCATTTTTGTGTTTTCGCATGGAATATGCCACACTTTTTGAGCCTTGACAATAATGCATATATATAGTGTTCACACTAGACACTTATATATAAGTAGTGTCTAACAACTAATATGTATTATATATAAAGTTTACCTCTCTCTCTTCTTTGTTGTTTCATTAACAATATAATCTTAATTAGAAGCTAGCTAGGTTTTCACTTCTCACACTGAGGCTTAAGCTAGCAAGCAAGTTATAATGGACTCTAAAAAAGAGGAAGGGGTGAGAAAAGTAAAAGAGGGAGGTTCAATAGGCATAATTTTGAGATATAGTGATTGGATTGATGTTGTTTTAATGTTGATGGGTGCTTTGGGAGCAATAGGAGATGGAATGTCAACAAATGTTTTACTTCTCTTTGCTAGCCGTATTATGAACAGCTTAGGTGGCAATAATAATAACAATAGCGAGACTTCCATGTCTGAGGTTGAAAAGGTATGTTTTTAACTTAAAATTGACTAGTGTTCTTTAATTCTTGTTTTTTTTTTTTTTTGAAGAAAATAATGAATATTGGTTCAACTTTTACACACACTAATTATTAAAGAAGTGAAAAATTATGAATTTAAATTCGTGTTCACACACATCAAATGTTGATGCAGTCTTTTATCATTTATTTTTATGTAGCAAAATTTTCATTTTTAGTTACACATATAGTGCTATGTCTTCCTCTAATGAGACTTATTAATTTTCTAATTTTGTTTTAATTATTTTCATATTTTTGGTTTATTATTTATAGTGCAGCTTATATTTTGTCTACTTGGGATTGGCAGCAATGGTGGTGGCTTTCATGGGTAATCTCTAAATTCAAAGCTTTGTTTTTATTGCTTTAACTTTTTGAGGACAAGGATGTCCAAGTTTGAACAAGCATATTTAGGGATTACTAGTGCGTATGCCTAAAAGGAGACATGTCCTTAGTTTTCACATGTTTGGTCATTTGAAGTATGAAACCCTAAAAGTATTTTTTTTTCTCCCTAAAAATGGGAATTACTAACCAATAAACTAACAAAATTATGCCTCTATATCTTTGTATTAGACTAAATCAATAAAATATGTAAAAGAGTGAAAATTGGCTAGTTCGTCAATTGAGTTGATTCTGAACATATCTTATTCTGATTGAACTAAATTGAACTGCAGTTGATTCAACCGGTATTTTATTTTTACTTTTTGAGTTTTTATTTAACCGACTAAATTACCACTCGAAGGTTTTACCAATTCAATTCTTAAAAAATTGATTAGAAGACAAATGCCAAGGTGACATAACCCATTTCAAGAACCACATTAAGTTATACATCGATCAACAAACATCTTGATGTGATTAATATTGAAAAGTATAAACTAAATTAATTTCTCAAATTAACCCATTTGGGTTGGTCTAGTGGTATTAGCCTGAGATCTGAGAGTCTGCTCCTCTTAAGGTCTCAAGTTGGTCTAACTTAGCTTCTTCAAAAAAAAAAAATTTCTCAAATTAATTAAATAAAAATTTAACCCTTTTTAGAATCTTTAAACAAAACAAAATCTAGAAGTAATCAATATCAATAAATTTATTGGATGTTTTTGCAGAAGGCTATTGTTGGAGCAAAACAAGTGAGAGGCAGGTGTTGAGAATTCGCTACAAGTATTTGGAAGCTGTTCTTAGACAAGAAGTGGGATTTTTTGATTCACAAGAAACAAATACTTCTGAAATCATTAATAGCATATCAAAGGACACTAATCTAATACAAGAAGTTCTTAGTGAAAAGGTCTACTTTTATCTTAATTTTAATAATTTCATACACCATAAGATTTATTTTCCACTTAATTAGGTACACGTCATATAACTTTTTTTTTTTTTTGGTGATATTTGATATTGACTCAAAAATGGCATATAGACGAGCTGACAAATGATGAATAAGCTTATAACTTAGTACTTAATTAGATGAAAGAATTTAAGTCTTTATGCAAAATTGAAAAATTCTAGATATGTAAGTCAAAGCGGTCGTAAAACAATACATAGTTCATCTCTAAGTTTGACATTTCTAATTAATGTAGGGGAAAAAAAAAGGAAAGTATTAGATAAAACAATACAAGATAGAATAACATTTAAACTGAATAAATTTTGTCTTTTATAATGTTTGGTGATCAAAAGTTATTTTCTTGTTTTAAATAACTTGTGTATAGGACAAAAATTGTCATGTGATTTATTGGGGGCAAGAATTTCAGATTTTGTCAAGTCATTTGTCCTTCGGTTTGTCCAGTTCCAGAAACAACTTTAAAATTAAACACAGTCTAACCTCTTATTCTTTAGGGCTTGACGCGTGAATATAAATGTCAAGTGGCATGATAGAATTTGGATTGAGTCTAATTCGATCCTACAAAACCAGTTTGTAATGAAGTGGTGATTGTCTCTACTTATAAAGTAATGTTCAGGCGATCTCAGAATATAATATCTTCTATTCTTTAAATTTACATCTATGAGGTTGTGTCTCGAGAACTCTTACAGCGTGACAAACTAAGGTTTGAATCTCGACTGAAAGACGTGGCTACATTTTGCGTTTGATGGTATTTCGAATAGGATTATTTCTGGTAAAGAGAACTTCAGAAAATAAATAGAAAATGACCTTTTAATCATTGTTTTTTCAGGTGCCTTTATTTTTGATGCAATCATCATCATTCATCTCAGGGATTTGTTTTGCTACATACTTCTCATGGAGATTAGCATTAGTAGCATTTCCAACACTTGTTTTACTCATAATCCCTGGATTAATATATGGAAAATACCTAATCTATTTATCAAAATCATCAATGAAAGAATATGGAAAAGCAAATGCAATTGTTCAACAAGCATTAAGCTCAATAAAAACAGTTTATTCATTCACTGCTGAGAAGAGAATAATGGAAAAATATTCAGAAATATTAGAAAAAACTACAAAGCTTGGAATTAAACAAGGTATAGCTAAAGGTGTAGCTGTTGGAAGCAGTGGTTTGTCTTTTGCAATTTGGGCTTTTCTTGCTTGGTATGGAAGTCATTTGGTTATGTATAAAGGTGAAAGTGGTGGAAGAATTTATGCAGCTGGAATTTGCTTCATAATGAGTGGATTGTAAGTGTTTCTTCTACCTCAATCAATAATTTTTTTTTTTTTTGTAATATTTTATTTATTTTTGTTAATTATTTTGGCATTAAAGAATTAAAATTGTATAAAGATAACGTATAGAAATACATTTAAAATAAGTGTTGATGTGATAGGAAAGAGAAAAAATAATATAAAAATAAACTAAAATTCGCATACAAATATACTGTTTGATATTTCTGATGTGAGAATGGGATATAATTTTTATTTTATTTTTGATTAGCTTTAATTTTGATTTTAATTTTATTTAAGTATTAATTTGACTTTTTTAAAGTAAAAGATTCATTTAAGAAAATAAAGTGTAGAATCAAAATTATTGATTAAATTAAATTGTGATAAAGTAGATCCCATACATGCATGGACAGCTCAAGATAAGACGACACAATTATACTCATTGAGACTTAAAGTAAATTCTAAAACAGAGATTAACAAAAGACAAATTAGAGCACATTTTTAATGCTAACAAGAATATTGTATTATAATTTTATATTTTACTTTTTGTTTGAGTCTTAACCCTATCTTGTGGAATCATAGACTGTATTAGATGGTCATAAACTGTGTGATATGAACAATATAACAGAAATCTTTGTCCCTTTTTACATTTTCTTGACTAAAAGTAATAAAAGGATAAATAAGTAAACAACGCTGCACTGGAACAATAATAATGAAAAATAACACACGAAATAATTATGCTATTGAAGCGACATTTTTTAGATGAACTGAGTATTTTAGATTTAAATATCTATAAAAAATTATAAAATAAATTTTTTTTAACTGGTAAAAATATATCATCATAAAAAATAAAATAAGTCAAATTATTCTTTTCATAAGTTAATTTGGTCAGCTAAGAACAACTTATTATGATGTTTCAATTAGCTCCCTCAAATAGGAGACTACCGAGAGAGGATTCTCTCAATTTTAATTCCCTCAATTTCCTCAATTTCTTCAATCTCTACCCTTTAATTTACCTTTTTTCTCTTTTTCTTTTCTCTCTCCTTACAAATCAATGGCTAGGATTTTACTATTTTCCTAAATTAATTGAGAGAATCCATTCTCCTCAAATAGTAACACAAAAATTTATGTCAAATAAATAATTTTAAATAAGTTAATCCAAACAAAATCTTTTATAATGTTTTCTTGTGTAACTCTATAATTTTAACGGTGTTTTGTAACTCTATAATTTTGTTTGTTACTTAATTAGTGGAATTGAATTATTCATAAAGTTGTGTGAAAAGTAAATTATAGAGTTTAGGGAAACTAATTTTTTATTACACACTTTAATCTTTAATGTTTTTTTGTGTAACTCTATAATTTTTGTTAGTTAATTAGTGGAAATGAATTATCCATAAAGTTGTGTGAAAAGTAAATTATAGAGTTTAGGGAAACTAATTTTTTATTACACACTTTAATCTTTAAAGTACTATATTTTCATTAATTACTTTAACATAGTTAAATCCTTTTTAGTGACCCATGCAATGAATCATGAATTCATGATCATAATACATTAAAGTGAAATAATGAAACAGAAAGTTCAAGTAATAATGATCTAATTAGAGTTAATACAAATTTTATATCCAACATAAAGTAGCCAACTTGATTTAATTAACTTTATTTCCTGCCTTTTGTAATAATCCCACTAGTACAAAAAAAAGCTTTTTAAGACTAATAAAAAAAATCCATTGGCATTATTTTCTTTATGGAAAAGGTGATTAAAAAAATAATTGGTTTAAATATTCCATGAAAAATGTGTGAGTGTGATAAGAATGGAATCAAATCGCTTCAGAAAAGTTTTGTTCTTTATTTTTTTTAATTAGTGTGCCAAATATTTTACTAAACTAACTCAAACTGATCAATTTGAGGATATACTGTTTGCATGCCTTTTGCCAAAAATTGGCTGGAAAGAAATTTAAAGAAAAAGATTATTTAAAAATATTAAAAGAGAACACTCAGGGTTGTTTAAGTAAAAAAAAATTACTTTAAAGATGAGGGTTTGTTTAAGTTAAATTATGAGCACAAACAATAGACAAAGAATATTCCTAAAAAAAAAGATAGAAAGAAAAGGGTGAGAATGTATCTGAATTTATGAAAAACATGGTTAAACTTCGAGTTTTAATTTTCATAGTTTTTTGAGGTTTTTTTTTTTTTTTTTTTTTTTTTTTTTTTCTGACACATACTTTTTTGAGGTTTGTTTATTACAATTTCGAGTTTTCATTTTCATACTTATATACACAGTTTCTCATAAAAGCAGTATTTATTTTTATTTTTCTCAAGTACGTAGTTTAATAGTCAGAATTTTACTTTTTAAGGTCCATTTAATTTACAAAACTTAAGTAGTAGTTACACAAAATTTAAGTAGACGAAAAAAATAACGCAATATTACAAACCACAATGTTTGAATTTTAATTCAGAGAAAGTCTACAATTAGTATCCAACAATGACTTTTTTTGTGTTAACTCTTTAGTTTTTAAGAGATAAACCCTAGTGATTTGAAATTCGACCACAAGATAGTAGAATCTAGGCAAACAACAATGCCTTAAACATGATTATCTCAAGCTAAGAGAACATACGGAAAAAGAATGTAATAATTAATTAGTACTTATTTGATATTTTAAAATGACATGTAATTTGAGAGTAATGCTAGGTTGGGTCGGGAACAGATTTATTGCCGTAACTACGTCAATGCAGTTACAGCAACAACCATCCAATTATAATTAATGATCAGAATTAAATCAATGAATATATAATATAAATCGTTTAATATAAAATCAATGATCGAGATCAATTACAACGTGTAACTGCGTGCTTTTTTTACAATAGCAAATCCGGATCTCAAGTTGGGCCTAACACTTATTAGTAGATTTGGCCCAAATAATAGCACATATTTCCTTCATATGCATATTTTTCATAATGCTTTCTTCTATTTTTCCATTCTAATAATTCTATTTATGATGAATTTAGATCCTTGGGAGTGGTACTTCCTGATTTGAAATACTTCACAGAAGTATCAATTGCTGCATCAAGAATATTTGCTATGATTGATAGAACACCAGAAATTGATAGTGAAGACACAACAAAAGGAATTATATTAGAAACCATAAGTGGAAAATTAGATTTTGAGCATGTAAAATTTACATACCCTTCTAGACAAGAAAGTGTTGTACTTTATGATTTTAATCTTCATATTGAAGCTGGAAAAACTGTTGCATTAGTTGGTGCAAGTGGAAGTGGTAAATCAACAGCAATAGCATTAGTACAAAGATTTTATGATGCAAATGAAGGTGTTGTTAAGGTTGATGGTTTTGATATAAAATGTTTACAATTGAAATGGATAAGAGGTAAAATGGGACTTGTGAGTCAAGAACATGCTATGTTTGGTACATCTATTAAGGAAAATATTATGTTTGGTAAAAATGATGCTACTATGGATGAAATTGTTGCTGCTGCCACTGCTGCTAATGCTCATAATTTCATTAGGCAACTTCCTGATGGATATGAAACCAAGGTATGTTATTCTGATTGTCTAATTAAGATCGAGCAGTCTAAATTTAAAGCGGATTATTCTTATTATTTAAACTGTTTTAAATGTGGACCGTTTCATCATGATTAGATAGCCAAATCTCTCCCGATTATATGCGGTTTTGACTGCATGCAATCCAAATTCGACTTTCAGCTCTCAATTTTTCATTTCTAAAAATATTCAAAATGATAGGTAGTACTCTCACATGATATAGTGCATGTTTGAATTGACAGTGAGTTTGACAGAATCACGATGTGCCACCGTGATTTAGGCAAAAACTACGCTTTTAAATTTTCAACAAAATCAATGTGCTGTCATGATTTTGTCTAACTTGTCTTCAATCCGTGGATGTTCATAGATTGTGTTTGATTATATGGTGGCAAAAATTGACTTTGAATGGACTGATTTTGGTTAGAGATTAATTCATTGAAATATGATTTTTTTTAAGCATCATTGAAATATGATTTATTTATGAATACATGAAGCGTGTAGAACAATAAGTTAAAAATCAAATTTAAAGGAAAAACTTTAAATCTTAGCTTCAAATTCTATTCAGAATAATGAAATATGTCAAAATCTATTTTATATGGTGGACCACTTATAAAGATGGTCCATTATAGCATTAGCTTTATAATTAGTTGTAATGTATTTTGATCTCATAAAATATATTATATTTTTATATTTCACTTTTACCTATAGAACTATTTAAATTTTATTCAGTAATGTATAATGAAGATCTCATCCTTAAGTCTTAGCTCAACTGACTAATGTTGACATTGTTAATTCGAATATTTGTGGTGTCTTGGGTTTAAACCTAAGATCTTTTATTTGGGTATGAATTTCATTTAGTATTTACCATTTCATCTATAGACAAAAAAAAAAAAAATGTAATGAATGTCTCATAAAAGTTTATTCAAAGTTTACATGAATCATTCATAATATATGAATCTAATGATTTAATTGATTGTAAACTAGATTGGTGAAAGAGGAGCACTGCTTTCAGGAGGACAAAAGCAAAGAATAGCCATTGCAAGAGCTATCATAAAAAATCCAGTAATTCTCTTACTTGATGAAGCAACTAGTGCACTTGACTCTGAATCTGAATTATTAGTCCAAAATGCCCTTGATCAAGCCTCAATGGGAAGGACTACTCTGGTATGCACAATCCATACATAATGAATAAGAATTAGACATGCTCAATTGTTGATTACTTAAACACGGTTTTGATAAACAACTTAATTAAGCATTTATCGTATAAGTTTTTATGAACTTCTTTAAACTTATCTATTGATATAAACACTTGTGAGACTGTTTGTGACATATTACGGAAAGAGTTTATGACATGCCCAAAAGTTGTTTTCGACTTATTTCTGCAAACCCTCTAGGATAGCTTATGAAGACAGATTAACTTTATTTAATCTTTTGTCATTCATAGAAATAGATTATAAATAAACACTTAAAGCATTTAAGCTATAAGCACTTAATTGAGCTATCTATCCAAATAGAACTTGCGCATAACCACCTTTTTGTAAGTTTTTTTCATAAGCTATACAAGAGGTATTTTTAAAATAAGCTGAAAACAGCTTATGAATATGTCATAAGTTGTTTTCAACTTATTTCTATATTCATGATAGTTCATGAAAACAGTTTATAGCTTATATGAAAATAGGTTGACCTTAGTTTATCTTTTGTTATAGAAAAAGCTTATACATAAGCACCTGTATAATAAGCACTTACGCTAAAAGCGCTTATATAACAAGTCACTATGTTGAACTTAAACAGGTTGTTGCTCACAAGCTATCAACAATCAGAAATGCAGACCTAATAGCAGTTGTAAGTAATGGTTGCATCATTGAAAGTGGCACACACAATGAACTAATCAACATTCCAAATGGCCATTATGCTAAATTAGCAAAATTACAAACACAGTTAAGCATTAATGATGATCAAGATCAAATTCAAGAACAACAAAACATTCTTCTTTCTGCCGCAAGAAGTAGTGCAGGTAGAACAAGCACTGCAAGATCAAGTCCTGCCGTAATCTTTCCGAAATCACCATTACCTATTGATATAATCACTTCTCAAGTTTCTCATCCATCACCTTCATTTTCAAGGCTTCTTTGTCTGAATTCTCCTGAATGGAAACAAGGACTTATTGGAACATTCTCAGCTATAGCATTTGGTTCAATTCAACCGATTTATGCATTAACAATCGGTGGCATGATTTCGGCTTTTTTTGCTACAAGTCATCAAGAAATGAAACACAGAATCATGAACTATTCATTGATTTTCACTTCTCTATCGCTCGCTTCTATTATACTCAATCTGTTACAACACTACAATTTCGCTTATATGGGAGCAAAGTTAACAAAAAGGATAAGATTGTGTATGTTGGAGAAAATCTTAACCTTCGAAACCGCTTGGTTTGATGAAGAAAAAAACTCTAGTGGAGCATTGTGTTCAAGGTTGAGTAACGAAGCTTCGATGGTGAAGTCACTCGTTGCTGATAGAGTCTGTTTACTAGTTCAAACTGCTTCGGCCGTGACAATTGCAATGATTATAGGTCTTGTAGTAGCATGGAAGTTAGCTCTTGTTATGATCGCAGTTCAACCGCTTACAATACTTTGTTTTTATACGCGAAAGGTTTTGCTTTCTACGCTTTCGACTAAATTTGTTAAGGCGCAGAACCAAAGCACACAGATTGCTGTCGAAGCGGTTTATAATCACAGGATTGTGACCTCGTTTGGAAGCATCGAAAAAGTTATGAGACTGTTTGACGAGGCGCAAGAGGCACCGAGGATGGAAGCTAGGAAGAAATCATGGCTAGCCGGCATTGGTATGGGATCTGCTCAGTGTTTAACTTTTATGTGTTGGGCTTTGGATTTTTGGTATGGTGGTAGATTGGTGGAAAAGAGAGAAATTTCTTCGGGCGATGTGTTTAAGACTTTTTTCGTGTTGGTGAGTACCGGAAAAGTTATAGCTGAAGCCGGTAGCATGACTTCTGATCTTGCTAAAAGCTCAACAGCAGTTGCATCAGTGTTTGAAATTCTTGATAGACAATCACTTATTCCTAAGGTATGTATCCAAATCTCAATATTATAGTGACAAAATTACACACGCGGTCCTTTGAGTTCTACTATTTTCAAATTGATCCTTTTAGTTTCTTTTCTCTATATTAGTCCCTTAAGTCTCAAAATTGTAGTTAAACGGAATTCAAATAAAAGGACAACAACGTGCACATTTTGAGATTTAAAGGACTAATTCGGAAAAATGGTACAAAGTATTTAAGTGGCTAAGTCATTTAAAGCACCTGTTTTCTTTGGACTTGACGCTTGGAGGCTGTGTAGGAACTAAGTATTTTGACAATTCTGGATTTATCGGTACACATCTTATTTTGATATGTACCAGTACACAGACTGAGATTTGATGCTGTTAAAAATTACACAGTTTTCACACTGTTTCGGATCTGAGCCATTGATCACAGATCAAACGGTTCTGATTAATTATGTCAACAAATCACTTAAAACAATCTCGATCGTACGATTTAAATCGGACGGTTGTGATTTAAAACAACGTAAAAACTGTGTTAAATCCTACAACATATAATCTGTTTCCCCAGTACACCTGTTGAGGTAGACAATTCTGATAGGTTCACAAATAGTGTTTATTAATTTTTCTATTTTAAACATTATTTGTGGACCTATTAAAATTATTCATCTCAGTAGTGTATCGGTGCATATCCAAATAAGATGTGTGTACTAGAGTGTTCATCTTAGAAAATCTCGATCACTATAAATAGTAAAAAAATAAATTTGTATTGATTGATAGCTTGATGATTTGTGTGATTAGGATGGAGAAGATACCAATGGAATTATGTTGGAAAAGCTAAGTGGAAAAATAGAATTAAAGAATGTTGATTTTTGTTATCCAAGTAGAGCAAAGACACCAATTTTGAACAAATTTTGCTTGGAAGTAAAGCCAGGAAAAAGTGTTGGACTAGTTGGAAAAAGTGGATGTGGAAAATCAACAGTGATTGCATTAATACAAAGATTCTATGATGTTGAAAGAGGATCAGTGAAAATTGATAATGTGGATTTAAGAGAATTAGATATTCATTGGTATAGACAACACACTGCATTAGTAAGTCAAGAACCTGTGATATATTCTGGTAGCATAAGGGATAACATTTTGTTTGGAAAACAAGATGCAAATGAAAATGAAGTTGTTGAAGCTGCTAGATCAGCAAATGCTCATGATTTCATATCGTAAGTTTCTTCTTTACATATATATTTTTGGCCCTCTAAATTTCACAAATTTTCCACGTGTGCCTTTTTTTAGTCTCTTTCGCAAAAGGATGACCCCCACTAATTTTGACCAAGTCAACGCATATGTGGCAAGTGACTTACACGCCACGTCACCATGTCCTACCACGTGGACAATGACTCGCATGCCACGCTAACATGACTTACCACATATGCTGACGTGACATGTGAGTCATTGTCCACGTGTGGCATGTGCGTCACTTGCCACATGTGAGTTGACTTGGCTATGGGCCAAAATCGCAAGTTTGTGAAAGGTAGGGGGTCAAAAGTACAATTTAGTATAGATTTTTTTATTAGGAATGAAATTCGATATTTCGGAGTTTACAACACTAACACACTGCGTACAAATCACTTGTACTAGACCTAATGGTTCCTCTCTGTTTAGTATTGTTCTATATATGGCTTTTATTTGATCCGGTTCAACTATAGTTGAGACGATTGAACCATGACCTGAATGTTAATTTCACCGGTTTGGTCTCTGATCCAATTTTAGAAAGGCACTGCAACCACTACTTTGCAGTCGCAAACGATGACAAAATTGGCCGAACTTCACGATCAAACACTAGTGTTGTTTGTTATCCTCACAGATATTATAATTAATGTTGAATTAGAAATTGAGTTACAATACTAAGCATTTTATAAAATGTGCACATTTCCAATTTTTTGTGATGTAGATCATTGAAAGATGGATATGAAACAGAATGTGGAGAAAGAGGAGTTCAATTATCAGGAGGACAAAAACAAAGAATAGCAATTGCAAGAGCCATAATCAGAAATCCAATAATACTTCTACTTGATGAAGCAACAAGTGCTTTGGATGTGCAATCAGAACAAGTTGTTCAAGAAGCACTTGATAGGATTATGGTTGGAAGAACTACTATTGTTGTGGCACATAGACTTAACACAATCAAAGAACTTGATTCAATTGCTTATGTGTTAGAGGGTAAGGTTGTGGAACAAGGAAGCTATTCTCAGCTTAAGCACAAGAGAGGTGCTTTTTTCAACCTTGCCAACCATCAAAACCAAACTTAGTTATTGTAAATTATCTTCATGTAAACTGATAGAATATGCAATAACGGTACGGAATTATATTGTTTTATAAACATTGAGGAACATTAATTATATTAATAATTTTATCTTAAGTTTTTATTATATGGTTGTCTCTCAAGAATACTTAAGGTGTGAATTAGGTTTTAGGTCCTCTAAACTAGAATAAGTCAACTCAAATAAAAACCATGCAAAATTAGCAAGATGACAAGATTATGAAGGAAAATACAACTACGTGAATTGAGATCATATATGTCGATCATGTGTGATGAAAAAAGAAGAAATGTTTGCATGTGTGAACTATGTTTATGTACGCTATTCATTCGGGTTAGAAAGACTCCGAAGTTGCCGAAAATTGTCCGCTATTAGATAGATGCATCTTATCCGCTCTTTGCGTAATAACCGTGTTGTTGGTGGTTTAGTAAGGGCATTAGGAAAAGGTGTAACCACAGTTTGAGAGATAACTAGTTACTTTATTATTTAAGGTTCATTTATTTGTGCCGCTAGCTTTATCTTTTTAGACGGAAGCTAATTAAGCCAAAATAAACTTAAATCGCAAGTGAAATTAAGTTCACGTCTCAATACGTGAACTTAGTTCATATATATATATATATATACTTTTGACAATGAAACAAACCAAAATTGCAAATGGAAGCCGAGCCAAAATCCAAACAGTGCCTACAAAAATTAAATGAAACTCAAACCTTTAATCAAAGTAACAATAACATATGAGACTTTTTTTTTGGGACCAAAACAATGACATGAGACTAAAACAACAAAACATTTGAATTTGACAAAACCTCAATCAAAGCAAATAGGGAAATGAAAACATAAGCTTACCTCTAACTCAAAAAACCTAAAGGAAGCCCATAATAAAAAGATAATTTGAAGTAAGAATATCGGAGAATCTGCGACTGTGCAACCTGAGTTTATTTTATTTATTTATCCTCCATTTAAAAGAGAGATAAGTACAAGTGAAAAATGTGTCTCATTAATCTATCATTTTGTATTTTTATATTTCTCATAAATAGAGAATAAATAAAGAGTAAACAAAAGGAGCAAATCCTATCTTATGTGGGTTCACTCTCCAAACCCACCATTTTATAATTAAAAAAAAGGAAGAATAAGAAACCAGCATTGAAAAGAAGTGGCCTTGGATTTTGTTTGGCCCATGAAGTCTCTACAATATTCTTTGCTATATGGTCCATATTTAAATGTACGAGTCTTGCTAATATTAAAGTCGACATTGAATTTGCATTGGATTCAACATAGTCATATTTATAGGCTTATGAACATTTCGAACACTTAAAACATAGTCATATTTATAGATTTATGCAATTGGTCGGTTTATGCTATTAACATGGATATTATGCGTTTGTTTGCAGATTTACTCTTTTTATTTTTAGTGAATTTAAATTTGTATTTCATTGATGTACTCGATAAATTTGAATGAATGAATAGTTTTATTTTTAATTAAAAAAATTGTATGAGTTTTACTATTAGACTACTTGGAAAAAAATTGGCCTATTGATAAAAATATAAGTTTGTGTTTCGTTTGGTGTTGGAATGGCCAAACACATGTTGAAAGGATGTGGACGTGAATTCATTTCTCTAATTGTGTGGTGGTTGGTTGGCTTGAATCAATTGAAGCAACCCAAAATTGATTTCAACTAAAGTCAAAAATGTCTAGCATCTACAGTAGTGAAAAATGATTCAATTAGCTGAGAACTTTTTTGCATTTTATTATTCCTGCTACAAATATTTTCTCTATTCCTTTATTATCCTTAATAAAATACATAAATAAATTTTAACTAAAAATAAATAAAGGATAAACTCTATTGGGTATATGGTTCGAATTTTACAAAGAAAAAATTCTACGAAGAAAGTAACGAAGATCGTAAGGTACAGTATCAGACCACCTACTATATAAAAATAAAAGAAGATCCAAATTATTACATTATAGATGAAATGCTATAAGTTTATTTGTGTAAAAAAACAAATTGTGCATCGAGTCAAAATATTAAACTGTCAATAAGTATAAATAGTGCAATTTAAAAAAAAAAATGTGGACAAGGCCATTTTTATATTTAAAAATATAACACGGTATTTTATTGGATTGATTGTTGTAGAAAGAGAGTGATCTTACCAGGATCAGATGATGACCGGAAACAGCGGTGGTTGATTCAGCAAGCCTCTTGTTGAAGCGAAAGGATGGTGTGTACCTGTATACACTCCGACGCTCAAGTCAGTGATAATGTATAGCTCAAGGTTTTCATAAAATGGTAAAGCGTACCTGACTCCTTTGAATGAGGAGTATATATATCCCCAGCGCTGGGCTAAGGCCCTTAATGGGCAATTAATGCCCATTAAGTGGCTGCCGGAATTTTGGCCGTTGGGCCATGATGAGCAGTTAATGCTCATCATTCCGGTGGTCGGCCGTTACAGAATGCAGGATTCTGTAACGTTGGCCGACGGGGAGGGTGCCCCTCTGGAGGGCAGAGCCTTAAGTCTTGAGGGGACTTGGACTTTAGCAGTCCTGTCCAGAACATAAGGGACTCCTCCAGAAATTCAGAAAGGAGGAACGTCAGGGGCGGGAAAAAGAGCCCGAGGTTGGTCAACCGTCCAGAGAGGCACAACAACAATCGGGTGCGGGCAACAGCAACATGCAGATTGCTTACGCCATCTCAAGACCCGAGGACTTCATTCTTCCCGAGCACAAAGAAGGTGAAGACCTGCTCGATCATCTGGCTGCTCATATGGGATCGCTGGTAATCTCAGGGGGAGGATTTGGAACTTCCACTCCACTGTTCAGATCTGACTTCAAGTCCACATCTCTGAGAGATTGTCCGCTTTGGGGATTAACCCGTCACGGTTTTGTCCTTTGTAGAAAAGGCGCCTCGGTTGGTTAGATGAGTGTGGCATGTTGTATATAAACTACCATTAGCCTCGAGTTCCAAGCGATGTGGGACTATTTGGTGTATCCAGAACAGATGCCCCCCAGTCGAGGCTAAGGGGCTGGGTTCGAGAACGAATTTTATCGTCTCCACAGTCGGCGCCACTGTTCAGATCTGACCTCAATTCCACATCTCCGAGAGATTGTCCGCTTTGGGGATTAACCCGTCACGGTTTTGTCCTTTGTAGAAAAGGCGCATCGGTTGGTTAGAGGAGTGTGGCATGTTGTATATAAACTATTATTAGCCTCGAGTTCCAAGCGATGTGAGACTATTTGGTGTATCCAGTACAGAGAGTGATAAGATAGATTGATAAATTATTGATATTATAAAAAGATAAATATAGAATTAAAATAAAATGTTGAATGAATGTAAGGAAATAAAAGATATTCACAAATCATAGCTGTAAATTTTAATAAGCTAGCTGCACCCTTTGAATCAGGCTCCGCCATTGTATACTATAGTATTTGGCTCACTAAATACAAAAGTCAATTCATGACCACTAAAATAAAAGATTTAGATTAATTTTTTTTAGTGATAATTAATTTTCGTCGATAAATCTTTGAAGTATACGTATAACTGTATAAGATAGGCTATTTTTCTCTTCCAATTGAATTTTAACGATATACATAATAAGACATAAATCGAATTTGTAACGGAAAATAAAAACACTTATTAGCATTATAACATTGCATTATACTTTTAAGAACCAAAATAATGTAAACATTGAAAGAAAAAAAAACTTAAAAATACTTGACTCATTGACTAAAGAAAATAAACAACTTTAAACATACTTCCATAACATTAGTCTAAGCAATTGCCAAGAAACACCGCCAACTTTAATAAAAAAAAAAAATCAGTTAAAAAAACAAAAAATGAATTATATAACTAAGAAAGAATAGAAAAATAATAATAAATTAATAGTGCAACTATGAATGGTGGCAAATGTATGTTGTGGTAATGAGTGCCAAATCCAATGATGTTTATAAAAGCAAAACCAAACCATTCATTCACTAAAATAATTTGTGTTTGAAAATTCCAAATTCCTAAGTGGTTTTTGAGGTTCTCATTTTTCTTCTTCATTCTTCTTTTTCTTCATTTTTTTTCAATAACATAACATGGGAAAACAGAGCAAAGAAACAAAATCCCCTGTTTCTAACCCAACAAAATTCTCTGTTCTCAATCTAATCGACCTCTCAAATCCAAACATAAACCAAACCGTTAATTCACTCAAACAGGTTTGTTTCAATTTCATTCTCACTTTTCATTTTTTTCATTCTCAATAAATAAAAAACAACTGGGTCATTCAATTTACTCTGTTTTTTTTATTATTATTATTATCAATTTATCATTAACCTTAATTAATTTTTTTTTTTTTGGGAATTGTTAAAGGCATGTTTGGATTCTGGTTTTTTCTATGTTGTAAACCATGGAATAAGCGAGGAATTTATGGAAGAGGTTTTTGCACAAAGCAAGAGATTTTTCACTCTTCCTATGAAGGAAAAGATGAAAATTTTGAGAAATGAAAAACACAGAGGATATACCCCTGTTCTTGATGAGTTACTTGATCCTGAAAATCAAATTCATGGTATATTGCATGTGTATATAGATTTTAAGATTTTTCTCTCTTTTTTATTTTTTTTTTAATTTTATTCTCATTATTTTTTATTAGTATAATAAATAAAAACTCAAATATTTTATAATTTTCATTGGTTTATCAAGTAGGAGATTATAAAGAAGGGTATTATATTGGAGTTGAAGTAGCTGAAGATGACCCTGAATCAAATAAACCCTTTTATGGCCCTAATAAATGGCCTGCACCAGGTAAATTACTTTAATTTGTTTGTTTTGAGATTGAAAATCTAATTTTTATCGAATTAGTTGAGGTGTTAGTTCAGTGGTAAGAGGTTAAATTTCTAATCTCAAAGTGTCGAGTTCGAATGAGAATTGTAAAATGACCATTAGTGTTTTTTCGAACTTTGTTGTTGTGTAGATATTCTTCCTGGGTGGAGAGAGACTATGGAAAAGTATCATAGAGAGGCATTGTAAGTATGAGTAGTTTTATTTATTTGTAATGTGATTAAGATGGAAATTTTCTGATGTGTTTTGATAATTTGTGTTTCGAAATGGAACTAGCTAATCATTAGTTTGCTACTAACTAACTGTACTTTATAAGAATACTTGAGTGTCTTACATGCTATGAAGCACCGACACCAGACACGACATTGACACTGGTAATCATTTGAGATAGTGGAAGTAATATAATGTTATCACATGTTGAGTACTAGACACGTCTTCCATCAGAAGTGTCAGTGCTATGTAATGTCGCTGCTATGTAGTTTGATTGAACCACCTTAGTATATGAAAGAATGAAAAAGTGCTTTCTTTGTTGTGTTTGGTTTCACCATACAATGATTTCATTTGAAGTCTTATCCAATGTCAGTTCCCTTCATCTTACTCTTATTACTGTGAGGTCTAAAAAACGGTTGACGACCACCCTTGTGGCCACTACGTCGAGATGTTTTATGTCTCCGCAACTGCATTGGAACTGCAATTACGAATACATCAACCTAATTTGATCTCAATGTTTAGTTAGTAATATCAATGATAGTGACACGAGTGCAAGTTTGATTTAAACCTTGGCTATTTCTCACTGTTTGTTTTACTTGTGTAATCCAGAGAAGTAGGGAAAGCGGTTGGAAAAATAATAGCCCTAGCACTTGATTTGGATGCTGATTTTTTTGATAAGCCAGAAATGCTGGGAGAGCCGATTGCGACTCTACGTTTGCTGCACTATGGAGGTATTGAATCAGTGATCTTGGTCTCTTGTTATACCTTACAATTACCTAGGAAGATAAATTATATAGTTGTGTTCATCTTTGTTCATTGAAGGTCAAATCTCGGATCCCACGAAAGGATTATTCGGAGCTGGAGCTCATACTGACTATGGTTTAATTACACTGTTAGCAACCGATGAAGTCTCGGGCCTTCAAGTAAGGATCTAGCATTGAAGCAGTCACTTTGATACCAGTGATAGTAGTTGAATTTAATCACACGTGTCGGTGTCGGACACTGCACATGCATTCAATCTGAAGTATTGATGTTACATAGTTAAGAACATTAATGTCTTTCATTGCAGATATGCAAGGATAGGGATGCTAAACCTCAAAAGTGGGAGGATGTGGCACCATTGAAAGGGTTAGTTCTTCTTTCATTGTAACTTTTATAGGTTACAAAAAGGTGTTGGAATATTGCATGCTAATATGTAGAAATGAACATGTCATTCTTCCTTCAAGATTTTTTTTCTTGATTTGGTTTTATGAATGTCATAGCTAGGAGTTTTCAAATGTCATTCATACATATCTATATTATAGGACTCAAATCATTTGGTTTGACAGCATCACAATACACAATAGGAACTTGCTAGGAACAAATCATTTGGTTTGACAGCATCACAATGTTATATGTATATTTCTAGAATTTTAAATTTTTGTGAGCTGCATTGTATCAAGTATGCTTCTACGACTTGTTTGTTACTTTTTTCATGCCTTTCTCTGGAACTACTTACATTATTTGATTGGTTGCTTTTGTTGTAGAGCATTCATAGTGAATCTTGGTGACATGCTTGAGCGCTGGAGCAATGGTGTTTTCAAGTAAGAAGTCTTTCTCACTTTTCAGTATTACTGCGCTCGATTGAGGCATGCATATTTCTGGCCTTGCATGAATTTAAAGACCGGTCAATAGTTTTCACTTGTGCTGTATAATTTAGTTTACTTATAAGCTTATGTTTGTTTTCGCGGTGGAATACCATTGAACGCGCGTCCACCTTGAAGAAACAGTTTATAGCTTCTCTATTTTCACGGTGGTATTGTTTTGGTATGCGAGAAACAATAGTTGAATGCAAAACAAAACTCATGATAAATATGTAACGTAGCATATCCTCGTTGTTTTGAAAACCACACTACACCAATGGTCGTGAGAGTTTCCTTGATGATAGTCTTAAATCGAATGAATGGTAATCGCATGTGCATCTAGTCAAAATCGTATATTTATGAGGGCTCATAAGAATTTCGATCAGTTATTTGGCATCTATGTCTTCTTTAGCTTCTAGAACTAAAATCATAAGCTACAATTGAAGTAGAGTGTACTTATCATAGTAGTATTTTCATGTGCTATTATGAGACTTTAAATTCTCTATCGTATTCTTCTATCATTTACATTCCTGAAAGAAATCACGACATAATATACTATGATACTATGGTCTATATATACTGTTCGCTTTTCAATGAAATTTCAATTGTTGTGTAATCAACGATTTGCTTTGCGTTTATTTTCAGGTCCACGTTGCACCGAGTTCTAGGAAATCATAAAGAGAGATATTCTGTAAGCCCAAGTTTTCTAGTTCAAAGTTTTCTTCTTTTCCTTTTTATTCTTAATTTCGTTGTAAATGTAGTACTCGCATCATTCCATATTGATTGGCGTCAATGTTATCTCCTTTTACAGATTGCATACTTTTTGGAGCCGAGTCATGATTGTCTAGTAGAATGCTTACCAACCTGCAAATCAGAAACTAACCCTCCTAAGTAAGTTAAAGATGCAATATAAAATTTGACGATATATTACATGTTAGGAAGTTAATTTGGTTAAAGTAGTATCTAGGTTTAAAACTGCGATTGCCGATATATCATGGTTGCAATTACATTGCGGTTTTTCAAATTGCTACAAATGCAGCAGATGTGAATGCAATTGTAACCTCAATTTCGAAAAATCTATGTCTTACATTTTATGCTTTTGTTGTTGCAGATATCCTCCTATCTTATGCCGCGACTACCTGAGTCAGCGCTACAATGACACTCATGCTGATTTGAATATTTACAAGAAACAACAACCATAATCATAAGTAGAACTAGTCAGTGTTTGGAACTGAGCAGCTTAGAGAATTTTATTTATTAGCCTTGTCAATTTCTTTGAGCTTTTTTAGTTGCATGATGTTTTAGGAATAACAGCATCAGATTTTGTTGTATTATATAGGTGTTGTTTAATAGCAAAATAATTTTTTTAGGAGAGAGGGAGAGTTAGATATTTGGTTCAGTACTTATTGTTAAATCTAAAAGAAAAGCATATATGAAAATCATGCTTTTTTTTCTTCAATGTTCAGATATTCATTCCTAGCAGTATTATAAATTAAAGCATTGTAGTTTTCATTCAATAGTATTAGTACTCTTACATTATGTAACACATAATATAATGTTGATGTGTGAAATGAGTTATATACTTTTAATGTTTTAAGTTTTGGGGTGAAGATGTGATGTTTAAACTCACTTTTATAGTTGCTCCTAAACCAATGTGATGATCAATGTAGGATTATGAGTGCAGTGAGTCTCAAATTTGAGGGAGAGAATATTGATCTGTTAGGTGTGACTTATAATTTTAATATTGAATGATAAGTGAGAAAACTCGTACATCTAATATTTTAAAATTTTGGGTGAATATGCAATATTCAAACTCATTTGTGTGGTTGTTTTTAGCTGTTTACTCTAGGGTAGGTTTTGTAGAAGGGCCCGACAATAGTATAAGAGTGTGAGAGTGAGTGTGTAAATGTTTCAAGTGTGTTGATGTATCATTGTTCTTAGTTTAATGTGATGTTTCGGTTTAGGGTACCCTTTAAAGTTTCAACATATAAATGATAAATACTTGAGTTATTTAAACATATTGTCTAAAATTCAAGTGCGTAATGAAAAATATTTGTCGGAAAATGTTAATTATTTAAATAAATTTCATTTTCTTATGGGGTTAATTTTTGCAAATATTGTTTTTGCAAATATATATATATATATTGGGGAGAATGGAGTTTTTATATGAGAGTGAGAGGAACTAAATTGATCCATTGGATCAAAATTAATGGTTAGATTATTATTTGCTTCAATTCACATGCGCATGCCCACTTTATGTCTTTTTATTTTCTTCCTCTACGAAGAACCTCGTTAGATATAATATATATATATATATATATATATATATATATATATATATATATCTTTTGGTTAAATTTTTAGAAATGTATTTGAAAGCATGCATGATCTCATCTCATCATCTTTTCCATTATGGCTGCTGGCATTTTCAAGTTTACTTTGAACAACTTGGAGACTTTGACAACAAGTTCAAGACCTTCTCAACTTGTACTTGTGATGCATTGTCTTTGGTCAATACACACTTCAACAAGTTTGCCTTCACTTCCTAAATGATTATGTTAAGCAAAAGTGATTTTCTTTTTTTGTTTACAATAGCAAAAATGAATTAACACTTGTAAACCTATTATTAGGAAAGCAAATACTACCTCCGTGGCTCTGTCCTTAAATAATATAAGATATACTAGTAATTTTTCCTTTTTTTATACATAAAACTCTTTTAAAATTTCTAAGGGTATTAATTATTTTTTTACCAGCATATCCTTAAGGGTTAATAGGTTGTTACCCCCTGCTAAGTGGGCGTGTTTTGCGTTACCCCCTGCTAAAAATTTCTTGAAGATTGCCCCCTTGCAAAGTTTTTTTTTTTTAGTTTCCCCCCTTGAGCGCACTTTTTACATCGGTTATTTTGTTCAACCGATTTAAAAAGTTATGTTTTTTAAATCGGTTATTTTGTTCAACCGATTTATAAAGTTCAAATTTCTTGCATCCAAGAGAGGAAAAGGGGGGAAACAAAAAAAAAAAACTTTGCAAGGGGGCAATCTTAAAAAAAAAAATTAGCAGGGGGGTAACGCAAAACACGTTCACTTAGCAGGGGGTAAAGACCTATTAACCCTATCCTTAATTATAATGTATCTTTTTATACAATATATAATAAATACTCAAAGAAACCATCAATTTATTCTCTCTTAAAGGATGAAATTGTAAAAATATCAATTATCAATAAAATTAGGGTAAAATATATTTTTAGTCCCTACTTTTATAGCGAATTTTGATTTTCGTCCCTATAAAATAAAATCACTTGTTTTCATCCTCACAAATATTTTTCCTTTGTTTTTATTCCTTAATGAACAAAATTTTGACATTTTTTAACATAATATGGATTTATATAGATATAACATGATATATAAACATAATATATACATATTTTGAACATAAAAATGTCATAATATTGACATTAAAATGAATAAAAAATAGTCGCTAAAGACTAAAAACAAAGGAAAAAAATTTGTTATAAAAGTAGGAACTAAAAACATATTTTTTCCATAAATTTAATACTACAATTCACTTTTTTAATTTACATAAATTTTTCATAAAAGTTAATTTACACCGGTAAGTGAGAATCTTCATAGGTAGTATTTCGTAGGAGATCATAAGTGGATATATTTTTCAAGAAATGAGAAAGAAAATCTCCCAAAAGACAGATTAAAGATGAAGAGCATGTCCCATCCCATGGAAAACCCAGTCTTAATACTACTAGTAGGTGTATATGTTAGATTTTAAAATATTGACATTATTCAATTATCGAATAAGTTGTATCAATAAAATGAATTAATAAGGATTTTTGTGTGTCGTTAATAGGGGAGCAACTTTGTTTATTTCCACATTTTTAAAAGAGTACACATAATTTTGAGGCTCCGTCTACCGTGCATGAGCAAAATAGGTCTCGTACCCGTGCAAGAGCAAATTTCAACAGTTGGATAAATATTTGTTTAATCAATGGAAGAGATTCAAGTAACAATTTTGTATGTAATTGTACCGTGCTTTATCCAAGGCAGGACTTTCTGTTCTGACACATTTACTTTATTTAAAAAAATGAATTTGTTAAAAATATGGGTGTTCGTGGTGCGATTTGGTTCGATTTTGAGTATAAAAATCATTATAATCGCGAGATAAAATTACATGTGATTCAGTTTAATTTTGTTGGTTTTTAAAAAGTCATTCAAATCAAACCAAACCAAACAAATGAGGTTAGAGTTGGTTTGATTTTCGCAGTTTATCACGATATAAAAAATATGACAATATTACCAACATGTTACAAAGTAAACATCGAAAATTTTAATTTATTTTATTGTTTACATGACATAATATACATACACATAAGAACATATTTTTATTACCAATAGTATAGTTCTGAATCGTGTGAAATTATATGTTTTGACAACCTAATGTTTTATGGACTTAATTTGGGTTTGACTTGCTAAGTTGGACTATATAATAAGTTGATTGCTACTAATTGATATAGTTAAGTTAACTTTTGCGGTTTGGTTTGGTTTGATTCGATTTTCTGAAATGAAAACTGCAAACCAAACCGTGCGGTTTAGAAGAAAAATGATCCGTGTAATTTTTTGCAGTTTTCTATTTAGATTAGTTCATTTTGCGGTTTTACTTTTGAATTGTTTCGGATACGACCACCCCTAGTTAAACGTGTAGTGCTAAAATTACAAGGTCGGCATTGGAATTTCATAAATAGAGAAATAGATAATTTTTTTTAAAAAAAGTATTCAATCAAAATATACAAAGAGATATATAATCTAATAAAAAATTGGTAATCTCTTATGGCCTGAAAAATTAAATCAAATCCGTATAAAAAGTTAAGCAATTAAGATTATAATATTAGGTCTAACGGATAATGGTAATCTTTTACAGTGTGAAAAACTAAATCAAGTCCATGTAAAAAATAAAGCAATAGAGACCGTAATCTTATGTCTCGCGTATTAAATATTTTTGTAAAAAGTTTGATTGAATCTCATAGGGATTTGGTCTAATTGAAAAGAGTAATTTTGTAGGCTGTGAATAACTAAATCAAAGTCAGTGTAAAAAGTAAAAAAATTTGGACCATTATCTTAAGTCTCACATCTTAATTATTTTTGTAAAATATCCACTACTTTTAGAACATATTTCTTTGGATATTTTAATTGAACATTTTATAAAAACAATTAAGATGTGAGATCTAAGGTTATGATCTCAATTGTTTTACTTTTTTACACGGGTTTGGTTTTAATTTTTCACACTATAAGAAAATACTCTTTTATGTTATATTCGGTTTTACTTTTTACACGGGTTTGATTTTATTTTACACAACGTGAGAAATTACTCTCTTTGAATATGTTTTTGAACATTTTACGAAAACAAATTAAGATGTGAGGTCTAAGGTAATGGTCCAAATTTCTTTACTTTTAACACGTATTTAATTTAGTTATTCACAACGTAAGAAATTATACTTTCATCTATTAGATAAAATCCCTCTTGAAATTTTAATTGAACTTTTTACAAAAATAATTAAGACCCGAGACATAAGATTATGGTCTCAATGATTTTTACTTTTAACATGGACTTGATTTAGTTCTTCAGAACGTAAGAGATTAACATCTTTCATTAGAACAAATTTATTTAAATATTTTAAATTATAATTTATTTTATAAAAAATTAAGATGTGAGACCCAGATTCATAATATCAATTAATATACATTTTACACAATCTTGATTTAGTTTTTTATACTGTAAGAGATTACCCTCTTTTAATTATATTCAATCTTTGAATATTCTAAGTGGATATTTTACTTTGTCAAAAAAAAAGAGAGGATATTTTACAAAAATAATCAAGATGCGAGACATAAGATAATGGTCTAAATTTTTTTACTTTTTACACTGACTTTGATTTAGTTATTCACAGCGTATAAAAATTACTCTTTTCAATTAGACCAAATCCTTTCTGTAATTTAATCAAACTTTTTACAAAAATATTTAATACGCAAGACATAGATTACGGTCTCTATTGCTTTATTTTTTACATCGACTTGATTTAATTTTTCACACTGTAAGAAATTACCATTATCCGTTAGACCTAATATTATAATCTTAATTGCTTACCTTTTTATACGGGTTTGATTTAACTTTTCAGGTCATAAGAGATTACCCTTTTTTATTAGATCATATCTCTTTATATATTTTAATTGAATACTTTTTTTAAAAAAATTATATATTTCTCTATTTATGAAATTTCAATGCTGACCTTGTAATTGTGGCACTACACTTTTAACTAGGGGTGATCGTATCCGTACCAATCCAAAATTAAAATCGCAAACTGAACCAATCAAAATAGAAAACCGCAAAAAATCACAGTTAGTTTAAACCTCACGGATAATTTTTCTTCTAAACCGCACGGTTTGGTTTGGTTTGCGGTTTTCATTTCAGAAAATCGAATCAAACCAAATCAAACCGCAGTAGTTAACTTAACTATATCAATTAGTAGCAATCAACTTATTATCTAGTCAAACTTAGCAAGCCAAATCCAAATTGAGTCCATAAAACATTAGGTTGTCAAAAAATATAATTTTACACGATTCGGAACTATACTATTAGTAATAAAAATATGTCATTATGTGTATGCATATTATATCATGTAAATAGTAAAATAAATTAAAATTTTCGATGTTTATTTTGTAACATGTTGATAATATTGTCATATTTTTTATATCGTGATAAACCGCGAAAATCGAACCAACTCTAACCGCATTTGTTTGGTTTGGTTTGATTTGGATGACTTTTGAAAAATCAACAAAATTAAATTGAATCACATGTAATTTTATCTCGCGATTATAATGATTTTTATGCTCAAAACCGAACCAAATCGCACAACGAACACCCATATTTTTAACAAATTCATTTTTTTAAATAAAGTAAATGTGTCAGAACAGAAAGTCCTGCCTTGGATAAAGCACGGTACAATTACATACAAAATTGTTACTTGAATCTCTTCCATTGATTAAACAAATATTTATCCAACCGTTGAAATTTGCTCATGCACGGATACGAGACCTATTTTGCTCATGCACGGTAGACGGAGCCTAATTTTGAAAGTATATATTTAGATGACAAAAAATTATTGGTTGTCTAGAAGTACACAACTAGTTAGACCAGTACAAAAACTTTGTTTTCTCATATATCATATATGTACATTCAAAATGATTTGAGGTGAAAGAAGTTCCTACCACTCATTTAGTTATTTAAAACTTAATTAAAATAAATTATATATGTACATTTTTTTTACACTATTAATGAAACATCTTTATCTTTAAATGTAATAGTGAAAGAGTTATGCTATATATATTACGAAGCATTCTGCCTAAGAAATACAAGAATAACACTTGTCAACGTGTTAATTAATAATGAAATGGTTAATCTCCCCTCTTTTTTTGAAAAACATGGTGCGGATATGCGGTTGTTGTAATGAACGGAGGAGATTTATTTCTTGTCTTTCTTGTTTTTATGTTTTGTAAAAGTAAGCATTTTTCATAGCGAAATTCAATTATTTTTAAAATACAGCATTATAATATTACTAAAACTAATTTTATTTGATAATTTGAATAAATATATGTTTGATAATATATTAAGAATCTAGTGATGAATTTTAAATAATTTTTCTCAAAAAAAAATTGCTTAAATAATTTCAAATGCTCTTTTTTCAAGTTTTGGTTTTTCATATTTTCTACATGTTTTTTGTCTAGAGACAAAATATAAAAAGCTTTCATTACCCTTTCTTATTTTTAACAAGAGGAGTGTTATTTGAACATCTAAAAAGGTTGTCTCTTGTAGACAACTAATTTTTTCTTTCTATGCACGTAAATCGAAGTAGGCCAAAAATAATAAAAAATAGCAAAAATGTGGCGGGTCCCATGTTATGTGGTTGTTGGACAACTATTTAGTTGTCAAAATAACATTAGTGTATTAACAATTATATGACCGTTCATGTCACACCAATATGACTCCAAACTCTGCCCATGCCACAAGATCCCTATTCTCGAGAAGATACAAAGAAAGTATTGAAATTGAAAATAATACTGTATTATTTTTGTTTTATCATGACACAGGTTAAAAAAATGAATTTTAATATAGGCACAAATATAAATGTATAGTGTTTAGGCACACTCATATGAGTGAAGAGAGAGAAAAGATTAAATAATTTAATTTTAAATAATTTTCAAAAAAGTAAATGATGTGATGTTTTATGTATGTGTGGCTAAACACTATTCATTTATGTTTGTGTCCATAGAAGACTTTCTCGTTAAAAAATTGTTTTGTATGAAAACGAAGTGTTATTTCTTAGACCATTTTCAATGGTGCGTACCTATATTTTAAGAATCGGTATCTAATAGGTATTCTCATTGGAGCAAAATATAAATGAGTACCAAATAAGTATCGGTGCTACAATAAGCAATGATACCTATATTGCTTTTGTGGGACCCATTTAATATGAGTATAGTTATTAGTGAGATGTGTTATTTGTGGGAACCATTTAGAATTTTTTAAGAAGTGTTGGGTTGGAGCAATTGAGTACTTATTAGGTACTATTATTAAAAAATTATGAATGAGTGATGTGCACACGTGAGGTCCATTTAAGTACTAAAATATGGGGTGCTCCATTGTGGATTATTTGGACAACTCAAAATGGACAATCGATTGACACCATATTTATAATACACGCAATTTGAGAGTAGAGAGTGGTCGTATTAAGATTGTAAGACTATCTCCAATGGTGGGTATCTATTTTTTAAGAATCGGTACTTAATAGGTACCCCATTGTGGATGCTCTAAGGTGGGTAAATTTTATGAGAAAGAACAACCAAAAAGAGAGAAAAGTAGAGAGAAAGTTGTTTCCGTTTTTATAAAACCAGCCACCTGTAGTAAAATGTTGATTTCCGATTCATTAATCGTTGTATTTCGCTCAAATTCAGAGGGCAGGTTTGCAGCTCCAGAGGCTATCTTTTCACCGTTTGAATCGTCGAAACGAGTTCCGAGCCGAGAGAAATTGTGCTTGCAGTACATCAAGTTTTTTTTGGGATTTTTCATCTTGTTTTTGTTTTATAAGCTTTTACGCTTTGTTGTTTGATTGGTTGTTAGTACCTTGTTGTGCATCACTACCTATATTTGATTATAGTGGAGTTATTTCATTGATCTGGACGACCCGTGGTCCTTTACTTTCACATCGAGTTTTCCACGTTAAAAAATGTCTTTATTTTGCATTATTGACTGTCTTTTATTCGTTGTTGATCGTCATAGATTCTTACAAGTTTGGGTGGGAATTAACACACAATAACAATAACAGAGCAATATGCAACGAAAATAAAACTTGTCAAACTTGTAAGAACCTGCGAGGATCAACAATAAATAAAAGGCAGTCAATAAAGCAAAATAAAGACACCAAAATAACATGGAGAACTCTCAATGTATAGAGTAAAATATCACAGGTCGTCCAGAGCAATGAAATAGCTCCACTATAATCAAATATGAGTACAAGAGCTAACAAGTGCTAACAACCAACCAAACAATAAAGCACAAAAGCTTACAAACCAAGAGCAAGAAATTGAAAAATCCCCAATAAAACCTGATGCAATGCGAATTGAATTTCTTCCTACTCAGACATTGTTTCGACGATTCGAACAGTGAAAAGGTAGCCTTCGAGCTGCGAAATTCAACGGTTAACGAATCGAAAATCATAGTTTTAGTGGGACTTTTGTGTCAAAAACGGGAATTGATTTCTCTCTTCTTTTCTCTGTTTTGTTGGTAGAACTCACAAAATTACTCACATTATAACCTAGTATGACCACTCTCCACTTATATAAGTTAGACATAATAGGCTAACAAACTTGAACTTTTCTCCACATTGTTTTAGAAGTCCAAGTTACTTTTCAACCTCAAGTGCAATCCGACACAAATTCTATTTTATAAAATGCAGTCAATATAGTTACTTTGAAGAAATGATTAATTCTTGATTAAAATTCCTCATTTTAAGTTCTTTTTTGTACAAGTATACATGAATTATTAATGCCTCATTCTTTCCATATTTTCAGTTGAAAATACATCTCTTTTATAGATTAAAAAGTTAGAGAGCAAAACCTAGACAAGTTACAATTTTCTCCTTTTGTTTTAGATGTCCAAGTTACTTACCAATGAGAGACCAATCACATATGTATGTGAATAGGAATTGCTTTGGTACATTTAACAGATTTTAACAACTAAAAATATTGCTTGTCAAAAAAAAAACTAAAAATATTGATAAAAGTATCTGATACTATTTGTAGATATGATGACAAAATATATATTAATTATTATTAGAATATAGACTAAGCGGATACATAAGCTGCACTAGCAGCTAAGGTACACGCAAGGCTACAAACAAACACAAAACCTCACAGAGCAAAACACAAACCAGCCTATACAACAAAAGCCTATACAAACAAACACAAAACCTCACAGAGCAAAACACAGAGCAAAACACTAACAGGGAGAATAAACACACAATGCACAGCAACGACAGAACCGAACATCAAAGGAGTTAACACCAAGAAGCAGGGACCAAAACAGACATGAACTTCTAGTGAGACCTGCCCAAACTAATAGATTAAGCAACTTCTAGTGCCAGACCTTGAATCGAATTGACCGTGTCAAGTGCAACATCTAGCGGTGATGGTTCATTAATGTCCATTGATTTAAATTCCTTTCTACTTCCCAACTTCAAATAAGATCAAGACGAGCCCAAAAAAACCAAGAACTAAAACGGAAGTCTTTCGCTTCACTCCCGATTATCATAGAACCAAGTTGATGTGTTTCAATTACCAAATATCTCTCGCAATACAGAAGGACAACATAACAAAGTCTTCTGATACTGCTTTTCTGCATAAAACCTAACAAGAACTGAGCCAGCAACCTTCCATGCAAAGGCACATTTCGCAACACCTTTCTCTTTGGCATAGTCATAAGTAACGTGATACACAGCCAAAGCCTCGTTATAAATATCAGTGATACTCGTCGAACCATCCTCTATGTTATTATCATCCACAAATTTCTGAAAATGAGACACCAATCAGTCAGCACCTCAAAAATATGAGAACTTCTAGGGAAAGAAAAACTGAACAATACTTACCTGCTTATACTTCTTAATGACTTCATTTGCCTCTTCATTGGAATTAGATCGGCCACTATTTATGGCATTGCTCATATCTTTCCTATACTGTTCATACAGTTTTCCCCACTTAAGGATACAGTGGTGCGGTATTTCAACATCGAAGCAGGGGAGTTTTCTAATTTCTGATGGCACATATATAAGAAGAAAAAGGTTAAAACTCTTGAAGATGTTAGCTGATGAAGGTGAATTGATAATTAGCATAGCATGAGTGTAATAATGGAGTACTCACCATTCCCAGGGATATCAGTTGTTTGCCATCTGAAAACCTCGTCGAATATTGAACCTAAGATAGAGGTTGAAGTGAAATGACTGTCCTTTTTTTCCATGTAGTGTGGGTACATGTCTACAATCAAATCCTTTGGAACTTGGATCTGCAGTTGAAAGTTCAAGTTAAGCAAAGTGGTACTCAAAATTGCAGATTCCGAAGATTATTCAATGTAGACAAAGGTTATCATGGTAATTGTAAATGTAATAATAATGTAACGTAATATAGAACCAACCTTCACTCCACCTTTCTTAGGAGCATCTAATGCCTCATAGTACAAATCAATCAATTTAAGGATATTCTTTTTAACTTGCTGCAACTCCTTTTCATTTTTTACGTCATTTCTTAATATCAAAAGGCGGTCCATGAGTGCCATCCAACATTCAGCTGCAATACCTATTGTGCTACTGGAAAGAGGAGAAAATTCTTCTGTTAAGGGTCGTAAAATTAAAACTAAGAAAACTGTTGCTACCTACTTGACTAATATCTATGACAATTTATGTTCCTCTTGGTAACATAGTATATATGGTAAAAACACAACATTGAAATGGCACTTCAAATGGCACTTCAATTTGTGTTCCTATACTTGATGATCTGTGCCTGAATATTTTATATCACATATGGTAAACAACCATCAACATACTATGATGCATTACAAGGTTTTCAAGGTACAAGCAGAAGAAATGGGATATCGAGTCAAAACAACATAATATACAGCCCTAACTATGTCCTCAAAACAATTACTTCAAGGAAATCAAAATGGAAAACCCTAATACTATATACACACTATATTAGAGTCGCACGAACACTGTAACATTATAAGTTTTTCAGGCTACAAGCAGAAGAAATATTTAATGTCTAATCAAAGACATATACAGGCCTAACTATTATGCACAAACTTTTACGTCAGGTAAGGCAAGATAGAAATAGTTCATTTATAAGCATTAAGCAGCAAGATTGCAATATGTGATACTATTTTATATACACTTCATAGTTACATGACTGTCATAATACCCACCTTGGTTGGAACCGAGTTTCCAGATACAGCTTAAAAAGTTCTTCCTCAAGTTGCTCATGTGAAAGTTGACATGGCTTTATAACACTAGGACTCGATCCGACAGAACATGATGGTGGACTTTCCACCCAAGGTTCGCTCTGTCTAAAATGTTGCAACAACTGAAACATTTCAAATTATAAATTGTTAATATAAAAGAACTTTTAACTACTAATTCAAGCAGTAAGTGCTTCCTAAGAAAACATCAGACAACAAATATATCTGAGCAACAGTTTTGTGAAGATAGTACAATCAATTTGTTCTTTTCCCCACTGCACAACTTCTAGTAAAACACAAAGAGCACAACTTCTTCAATTTGAATAGATATAGTAAAAACACAAAGAAAAGTTTTAAACTGAAATTTAATTTGAAACCTGAGGATTTTTTGAAATCCAGTACATGTCACCATCAAAATCACCTCCTGCTATCTCATCTGCAACGGAACGAGAACCGACACAAGGAAAAAAAATTGCATATTTTCCATGTCCAACATAAGATTCTAACCCCTCCACATGTCTGGCCTGCATTATGTGAATGTCCCCAAAATGTAAACCTGGATTTCGATAAACCAGCACATCCCCAGTAATTTGGCCATTTTCACTACAAAATAAAAAATAAAAAAATCAAACCAGTTAACATAACCTGATAGTTTAAATTTCAATCATTTCGATAATAAAATCTAACTAGTACACATGGTTGAATATGGTCACATCATTTTGTTTTATATTTGCTTATCAATATTTCATAGACACAATCAAACAAGAATATAGAAGGAAAAGGAAGGGAAATGAGCCTGCTGAAAAAGGCATGGAAGTGTACGAGAGGAGGAACAACAAAAGTGTCACACAAGCAGTAGTGAGTGGAGAAGGGACACACGTGGAGGGAATGAGGAAAGGAGAGGGAGAATAGCGGAATCGGGACAGGTGGAAGAAGAGTTGGAGGGGATATTTATGCTTACTGAATAATGCAGACTTGATTTGGTTTAAGGGAATGGGTGGGATCAACAGTACCCATCATGTAGAAACAATCTTCTAAATATAGTTTCCCTCCTCTAAGGTTGTTCATTTCCGCCTTTACAAGTATATTCAGGTGATACTGTAGAAATGGTTCATCAAGAGGGATCCCACATAAAATCATTGCTGCAGCATTGTATTCGTCCATCTCACCATGGTTGACAGAAGCTGCAAGTGCATCAACAATTGAAAACCACTGTTAAGGGGGGTTCCAACGTATTTAAGGCAGTAGAAAAATTAAATTCAAGTCTCAATAACCAACAGCTTATCTTAAAATCATCGATGGACATATTAGTATTTAATAATTATAATTTAGAAGTATGCAAGAAAACTACCTCTGAGGGCAGTACGCTTTTTGGTATAGATATGGTCTGCTTCTTCTAAATTTCTCTTAAGTACATCCATGAAGAATTCATTTGGAACTCCTCCATAACTCAGCAATGCGATCAGATATTTAGATAAATATGATCTATTTGGTTTTTGACTGAAACATGGAGGCTTCAGATCAGTTTGTTTTTCAAACAATACAAAAAAAATATAGAAGTTTCCACTGATGAATACAGAAGATTAGTCTAACTCAAAAGAACTTTTAGCATTAAGCAAGTTGGTTGGGCAACTTAGAATCAGCATACTAGTATCAATGATAATGTCTATTAATAAGAAATAAATGAACTGTAACCACCGTAAATTTTTATCTGGATGATAAAAACAAACCTAGCCAACTTAGTGGCTGTTTATAAAGAAGTGCCTTCTATTCCATTTTATTCTTAAGAGATTCCTGCTTTGACTGGGTAAAACCATGTTGGTTGTACATTAGACTAAGGGGCACAGTCAATTGATCCTTGTATGGTGAAACCTGAAAATGCATGTCTATCCCAATGGTATGCTACTGTTGGTGCAAAACTAATGTGAGCCATCGTGATTTATTCATGATGGCATATCATTTTTGGAAAGCAGATTTGTTGTGTTAGTATCCGATATCAACCTAAGATTTTAAAATAAATAAAATAATAGGCTCGTATACATATATTATGATGTGCTATGTAAATATAGACAATCAAACCAAGTTTATGCATCTACATTTCGATATTCAACAATAGGCATGAATAAAATCCAGCATGTCAACAAGTATGATCAATACATCCCCTCAACAAGCCCAACGAATTGAAAAGGTGAAATACCTTGTTGTAACAACCTCCAACGAGTTTATGCTTTGAACCTTTGAAGGGCCACTTGAAAGGGATGGGTCTTCGCCAACTTTAATCATTGAAGACCGAACATGTATGGTCTTTGGAGGAAGCTTCAAAATTGAAAGATTCAATGTCATAGTCAATGGCAGCATAGCTAAATATGAAGTGAATAAAATAGAAACAACTCCAAAAAACCTTATTAATAAAATGACTAACTTTACAAATTATGAACTCTTGAAATGGATAAAGTTATAAGCGTTCTTTGTGAATTGTGATAACAAGCTAACTCCCAAAATTAAAAGAAAATTCTACTGAACAGCTATTAGATCAACTTGCAGTATGGTGTTGAATGTTAGATTATCTCAACAAAACCTCCATGACCACCAAAATTATTTTGTTAATTATTAAATAAACATGTCAATCTTATCCATTTTATCATACTAGATTTCAAGTTCAACTTATCACTGAAAACCAGTGTAAACCTGAAGAGTTATTTGGGATGAAAAAAATTAAAAGACCATAGGATACAAAATACTGCCAACATACAAATAATTATTTTTAAACTTATTACCATGAAAGCTTCAAATCCACTAAACAACAACTTAAAAATAAACTAGGTCTTAACAAAATGTACTGGTAAAAATAAAAATATACTCAATTTCCTGGACCAATAGAATCTGTAAAAATAATACCTTTCTGTTAACCAAAAGAGTACCCTTTATGGCACGACCCGTGACAAAGAGACGGCACTGAATCAACAGTGGCTTATTAAGGAAGAAAAAGAATAAGTTAGATTATAATACGGACTAGGGGCATATTGGCAATGCATGCATATAATAAAATATGTCATTGAATTATGAAACTGGCAAAAGAAAAAACAAAGCATCTACTGGCTGATGTGTGCTCGGTGCTGTTTCTCCCACAGCCCTACTCATATCCTGACGCTCAACCAGATTGGAGATTTCCTGAAGGCAGTCATATAATGCAGAATAAAAAAAAAAGGAATTAGATCATAAAATTCATTGAAATATATATATCGGAGTACATGAGATTTGAAATTTAAGTGATTGAGAGAAATATAAGAATAAAAGCATGAGCAGAATAAGAGACTGGGAAACAGAAAAACACGCTACCTCATAAAAAATTATCATGTGCAATCATATATGAAGTATGAACAGAAAGGAGCATAAAGAGTAGCTAACCAAAAAATTGCTTGCCCATTCCTCAACTTAAAAAACTCATCATGAAAAATTCTAAAACTGAGGTTATCAAAGTAAACAATAATGTTCCACAAATATTTTGTAAATCACAGTAAACTAACAGGAATAACTCATGCTTTATCTTTAGTATCAACATGAGAATCAAGAAAACTTTTTTGGTCACAAAAAATAAAGGAAGGCAGTAAATGATTATGATGAAATAAAGCTAAATAGCAAATGAGGCAATGAAGAGAAAAGTAACAGTGAATCCATAATACAATTTTTCTTTGAGTGGATTTTTAACACATTACCATTAACTGATAAACAGAGTTAGCTGGGGGGGAAAATATAGCAAATTTTTAATTTTGAAAGAAAACAGACCTTAACATGTGTATTTTTCAAGTTTGTTCCTTTGTAAACATTGTGAGGGCAGACCATCGCCAAGTCTTCTGAGATAAACCCAGTTCCGTCAGTGAGAATACAGTCTTTCCCATTACAATTGACAATTTCGCCATTTCCATCCTAAACCAGTAAAAATAAATTATTACGCAACAAAATATTTTGCTGCACGAATGACCATAAATTATAGAACCTTTTAACGTGCTATACCAGGCAACATTCATCTGGTATTTCTTTCACAGTCACAGTTGTCAAGTCAATATCAAGCTTATAGGTCTTTGACAGAATTAGAGAGAACCTGATTAACTATGAGGTTAGTACATGGTATCAAATCTATATTGAGAAAATGGATGCAGAAAAACAAAAAGAAACTCTAAAAGATAGTATCAACATAAATATCATACCTAGCCATATACTTGTCAATACTGGGTAACAGGTGTGCATGCATAAACAATAATCTAGATTCATACATTGTCCTCTTCGACAAAATGTAATCTTCCGTCTGATCAACAAAACAACGTGATTCTGTCCTAACAAAATAGCATTTGACAGAAGATGTTGTTTTATCCTTCTTCTTCTCTTCCTTTCCACCATCTTTGAAAACTGTTCAAGCGGTAGAAAATTTAGAAATATATTATATAAGTCACTAGTGGTTTCTTAAACAACTCAGGAGTGATAATGTGAAGATTTAAGAATGCTTCTCGCAGCCAATGACTGGAATGACCCAAAAGCAATGCAAGGTTGAGAGTAGGGAAGCCAGGCATATACACAATGTCATAAAAATTAACTTGAGAAAGTACTAGCAATCCTACAGAACCTATAATTACATCCAATAGAACAATATTTTCAAAGTTGAAACGGTGATAATGGTAACATATATATAAAGCACACAATAGAATTGTAGCTTCCATACAAATTAACTCAATGTATGACATATAATTAAAGAACATTATTGAGCAAGAAAAATTCAGAAATGTGGTAAGAATATTAGTATGCAAGTGTAGTATAATGATTCACAAAACATTGGAAAACAGATGCAAGAGTAGATGAGGCAGGTTGTAAACTTTCAGCCTAGTTCATATGTTACACATACTAAATGAAAATGCAAATGTCCCAAACTATTTTCATCAATTACCAAAAAATCGATACAAACGAAGACCAACATGGATCCCTTCTTTTCCAAACTTCCCATAGAGCATGGCTGCCTCTTGAGGACTGGTCTTTGAATCCCCTCCATTTTTATCCTCAGACTCAGAGAATTTCACAAGCAAAACATTGTCATCACCTAGTGACTTCTGCAGGTGTGTCCGTGTGTTTTGCAAAATAGGGCCCTGAATAATTCAAACAAAGAGGCACTAAAATAAACCACATTTGGCATATAAAGACAGTTGAATAAGCAATTAAAATATCAACTGTATAAAAATCTGAATAAAGTCTATTGACTCAGGACATAATATACTAATTCATCAAAGCCATTGAATTGCGAAACATTTACAACCACAAAGACAAAAATTTCTCAGAGCACAAACTAAAAGGAGGAGAAAGACATGCAAACCTTGAACCTTAAGCTTCCGTTTGGAGAAACATAGCACTGGTATATATGTGTCCTGCCAGAATCCCAGTCAAGATACTGCAGAAAGAAACCAAAGTTAATATTACCAAGCACAACATAGTCTAATGAAAAAATTGCCGATTTATAGTATGAGCTACCATATTTGCTTGTCTCGGACAATCTTAACCTCAAATTTGTAATTCTAGTCTTATAAACTTCCAATATTTGTAACAATCAATGACACTAAATTTGGAAAGGAAAATGCTATTTAGTAAGAAAATCTATGGAGAAGAATTGCAAGAATAAATCTCCACCCTTGTTTACATCAACTAACCCATGATTTCCACTAAAAGAGGAGATTAAAATTACATCATCCTATAAGATAATGTCATGTGTTATTCTTGCATTTCTTCTCTAAAATAATTCTTACTCAATAGCAATGCTCATTTGGAAATGTCTAATCAACATAACTTTACTATTTGGAACTACTAGCATTAATACGCCAAAATATCAAATCGGCATAACTGTTAACCGTCATTATCATCATCATGCATAACAAAACAACATGTTTTTTACCAATTGACGATCCTTGAGATGAAGACCACGTTTTTTACCCACAGCTTCCCATACTTTATTCTCAAAATCTCGCATCGGTAAATCTTTCAGTCTTCTAATATCTTCAGCATTGACAAAGTTTTCAATATTATCCCTGTAACAACACCAAAAAAAAGCCAAAAATTTAAACAAAACAAAGTTGAAACCGCCTAAAGAAAATACTAGAAAAAATTCAAAAATAACAAAGTCTAAATATGTAACTAGTCCCGCTAAAAACATATTTAAATTAATAATTCAAAAATAAAATTGAGGAGCTTGAAGTTCTTACTCTCCAGCATAGCTCAAAAGCAGAAACGATTTTCGAAACTCCAGTTCACCTAACGCCGTTAGAACACAGAACGGCGGTGGATGTAACGGCAACAACTGTAACCGTGACGGTGAAATAGACGGAGGAGAGGGTTTAAGAGGAGAAACATTGTTCGAGGAAGGTTTCTTGATCAAATAAACAAGGTAACCACCAAAACTCTTTAGAGGAGTTTTGGTTTTATAGATTGTATTGAGATGTTCAAGTGCTGTTTGTTCTCCGATCAGAGAAAGTTTTTGTCTCACTGAATGATGAAGCGGTGGTTGGCTTTTTTCTTCACAAATTCGTTGAATGAGGTACTCCACCGTCGCCGGAAGTTCCAACGGTTGCTCCGCCATAACAAATTATAACGGTTACTGTAACGGAATAGAGAGAGAAATGTAAAGGGAAAGTGAATGAATGAGAATGAAGGTAGAAGAGAAGTGTTTATAGGAAATTAAAATGGAAGAAGAAATTAGTTAATTATTTAATAATTTAAATAATTAAAGAAGGTGAAGTGAAAGGAAAAGACTTGACTCTGATGTTTTGATTCTTCGCATCGCTGTGAGAAAGTGCTTTATTCTTTTTTTTTTTGACAGAAAAAAGTGCTTTATTCTTACGTAGCACGCTTCCCTAGTAATAATAGTTCAATTTCTCATTGAACCGAACAAATTATTTTATTTATTTTTATGGATCTTCAAACTGACCTTTTTTCATACATGGATTGGATTCTTATGTAGTACGTAGCAAGCTTCCCCTTTTTTCATACATGGATTGGATTCTTATGTAGTACGTAGTACGTAGCACGCTTCCCCGGTGGTAACTTATGCTGGATCGCATTTAGTCGGAGAAAATTTGACTGTCCGATTTAAATTGGAGCGTTTAAATATAAAGAAGATTTAATTAAATTGTTTGATTTTTTTTAAATGAATCGTTTGATTTTGATTGGATGGTCAGATCTTCTCTGATTGCATGCAGTCGAAATCCAAATCCACAAATAGTGGATGCTGAATAAGGTAGCTTATAGCGAATAATCAATAAATTAGCTTATAGCGAATCACGGCCGGCCCAACATAATGTGAGGCTTAAAGCTACCATTAAAATGAGGCCTAATAAAAAAAAATGACAATTTTTTTGATATAAAAATTGTAAGAAAGAATAACATAAAAAAGTTTATATTTTTTTGGTAGATAGAATAAATGACAAAGTTATTATAAAGTCACACACAAATAAAAGAGTCAGGATACGAATCTCGATCATGACTCCGGCCTAACAATTTCGACTTCTTTTTACCAGTTGAACTAAAATTTGTGAACAAAACACAAAAGTTATATTTTATTAAAAGATAAACCAAAAAAAATTCTAGTAAAGTTAAAATTGTATCAATTATATATGTAGTAAGACTAAAATATATTATTTATAACAAATAATTAACATAAACTAGTGCTATAATATAAACGAGCGAAAAAAAAATAAAAATATTTTATCGTATAATATTTTTTTTATTCATTTAAATTTAATTTACTTGTTTCAATTTTATAATATCTATATATTTAAAAAATATATATATCATTAATAGTTACTTTTTTTTTTGAGGCCTAGACTCCTTTCAAAAAAATTATATTTTTCGGGGGCCTAAAGCTAGGGCTTGTGCCGCTTTACCCTTGGGCCGGCCCTGTAGCGAATAAACTAATTTATAATTTCTATTCGATAAATTAATTGGTTGAATTTGTAGTTTTGATAAAAATAACTTTTGAATTAGTTTATAAGTATGAAATGCAAATATGATAATTTTTTCATGTAGAACAATAGGGGTAAAATTGAAATAAAATATGATAAGTTATAAGCTCGAATTTATGTCTTACCAAACAGAACTTAGATTTCTTTGCATAAATAAGTTATCTCTACGCAAAACTTACATATATATTAATGGTGTGTTTGGTATGATCGAAAAAAGGAAAGAAAATTGCAAAAACTAGTGAATAAATTAGGCAAACTTTAATCAAAGATTATTCATCGATTTTTATAATTTTCTTTTTTTCCCTTTTTCTTTCTATCAAACTAAACGCATCTAATATCTCAAATTTTGTGAGATTTACACAGAAAGTAAATTTTTCTTAAGAATTTTAATGTTGATTAATTGAATCATTTGAATTGCAATGAATTTTTAAGAAACGAATTTCTTTTTATTACTTCATCCAAATAAAGCCTAAAATTTCTCAATTACCTCATCCAAACACATTCTAAGAAACTTTTATCATCTTCTTTAAATTATCTTGGATAGTGGTGACTTAGGATTTGTTTTAGGAGGAGTCTCTCAATGGGAAAATATTTAAGAATACAAATAAGTATATTTTTTTTACAATGAAGTCGAGGATCAAACTCAAACTTCATACATACCATCTAAATACGTTACTACTAGACCAAAAACCTAGCTAATAGCTTAAATTGGTTAAATTTCAAATCACATGCTAAAATATTAGTATCAATTTCAAAGATTGAATACACCACTTTAAGATTAAATTCAATAAATTTTTAATTTGAAGTACATAAATGAAAAGTTTGTCATCTATTTAAGTCTTATAATGTTCGAGAAAATAATCTCTACAGTTGCGCATGAAAACTAAAAAAATTAAATAATCCATAGTAATAAGCATACTAAATATAATTAATAATATTATAAGAGAGCAAATTGTTTTCTTTCATTTTTCAATGTTTTTTTTTTCTACACGTAAACTTTACTCAATTTATTTATCAAATGATTCTCAATACAAGGAGGAACTAAATAAAAAGACACAATTACTAACACAAGAATTGGCCGCTCTAACCAATTTATGAATAACCGAATTTGTTTGACATTTTACAAACTTTTATCTCAAAATTAAAATTTAAAATCAACAAACTCTTAATCCTAGTAATAAGCATACTAAAATCTGATACACTAGCATGATTGGCAATTTGTATGGCTCCAACTAAAACTTGTGAATCATTTACAAATATAACATGCTCCTCCAACCCATAGTGCAAGTTTCCTTCATGGCCTCCAAAAGAGCTAACGCCTCTGCTTCAATAGGAATATTTTTGAAAATAAATAATTAATAATGAATGTGAAATTTTAAAGACATCTCATATTATATTAAGATACTAAGAAAAAATAAAGATAATCTTATTAAGGATGAAGGGTGTAATTAAGAAAGATGTAATAAGTCATTTCTTTACACATAACAATCTATTACTATATTTCTGAACTTGATTACTATTGAAAATAATAATAATAACTAGACTTTTTTACCCGTGCATGCACGGACTTAATCATTCAATTCAATTATACAATGAAAATGTCATAATATGTGATTATTTATAGTAGTAAGTATATAGTATAGAATCTTCTTAACCTCTTAGATGTGGATTTCAAATAATTTTTGCATTAATCCCGAAATAATAATAGGAAGTTTCAAGTATGATAAGTTTCAAAAATTTGATGTTTTTTTTGGCTTATCATTTGTGTGTGAGTGTGGCATATAGTTTTTTTGTTAACAATTTTTTTTAAAAATAATAAAATCATTAATTAATATGATGCGTAATTATTATTCTCATGCTTACCATGATTTTTTTTTTTATGGCTTTCTCGTGCTTATCATTTGCGTGTGGCATATGGTTTTTTTGTTAACAAAATTTTTTATTTTAAATAATGAAATCATAAATTAATATGATGCATAATTTGGTACAAATTGCTTTTATCTTTTTAATACAATCAAGTATATTCTTATTAGTGATTATCAAACTATACGTGTAAGAATATATATATCTATTACTAATTATTTGTACCAATTTTGAGTTAAAATAAATCATGCAGATTATTCGTTGAATCCACAATACATATTAAATATTTTTAAACTAATCTCTATTTTTTTTATTTAGGCGCAACATTTAGTAAAAAAAAAATAATCAATAATATAAATATTTTTCAAATGTATCTTAGTTGATCGTGGTTGGGCGCTTGTTTTGAGGAAAAAAAATATTGATGACTATTCGTGTATGCCACAACAAATTGCATCTATTTTTACTCATTTGAATGAATTCAGAAAGAAAAATAAATGACGTTCACAGTATATAAAGTTAGATATATTGTTACTAACTACTTGCAACTATTTTTAAACCAACTTTAATTACTGTATTATTTTTTGGTGGGCACAATCATGAATAAGAATAAATTTCAAGCACATTGAAAAACAACAACGCTCACAATTATTAGAATTATATAATCTATTATTAATTATAATAAACCATCCATGATAAAAAAAAAAAATTGTTAGCTACATAGATCTTTAATAATGGTATAACTTTCATCAACAACTTCGTGAACCTGCAAAGTAATATAAGAACACATCAAAGTAATTCAAATACATGAAAACAATTTGCAAAACATAATTACATAATGGTTAGATGAAGAGAAATTAACTCATTGAAATTGAATACACTCAAATCAAAATTAATATAATGAAAATTAATATACTAAAAATTGGTAAAATATAGAGACATAAACAAAATATATGAAGACAAATATATAAATTATAAACAAAAAAACATAGTGAGAGAAAGATACTTTGAGCATGTTTGTCTCTATAAATAGTTACATAATTAAAAATATCTTTATTAACTATATAGATCTTTAATTGTATAATCTTCATCAACAACTTTGTTAACCTGCAAAATAATATAAGAACACATCAAAGTAATTTAAATGCATGAAATAATTTACAGAATGGTGGTGAAGAGAAGTTAACTCATTGAAATTGAACAAAATGAGTGAAATCTATATAAACAAAATAAACTATATGAAGATAAATATATAAATTATAAACAAAAAAAAATATACAGTGAGAGAAAAATACCTTGAGGGTGCTTGTATTTATAAACCTCAGTTAAGTGGAATCTATACATAATTTTTGGAACTGATTATTAAATTATGTAATATCTTTGTTAACTATATAGATATTTAATTGTATAATCTTCATCAATAACTTTGTTAACATGCAAAATAATATATTCAAATGCATAAAAATAATTTGCAAAATATAATTACAGAATGGTGGTGAAGAGAAAATAACTCATTGAAATTGAACAAAATAAGTTAAATCTATATAGAAACAAAATAAACTATATGAAGATAAATATATAAATTATAAACAAAAAAAATATATATATATATATACAGTGAGAGAAAAATGCCTTGAGGGTGCTTGTATTTATAAACATCAATTAAATGGAATCTATACATAATTTTTGGATTATTAGATTTTTTTTGTTTTATTAATATCTATCTCATTTCTTTTCTTTTTGACGGATCACAATTATTTTTTAGTGTTTATCTCTTTTCTTTTCTGATTGATCTTAATTTTTTTTAATGTTTATCTTATTATTTTTCTCTTCAAATGTTTATCTAAATAGCAAAATTTTCAGTGGATAAGGATTAGGGAACAACTGAGTAAGGATGAAATTTATTAATTAATTGCACATTATTAAGAAAAATTTCCCGCCTAAGTAAGCACCATATTAGGGTTTTGATTAGTTGCAAATTAGAGAAATTAGAAATAAGTAAGATAAGATAAGATAAAATAATAATAATAATAATAATAATAATAATAAAAAGCACACTCATTTTGGAATAAGAGAAGTAATTGTGTAGGCATTAAAAACATATACCATACCAAAATAATCGATATTTTTTAAAAATTATTTGTCCCCAAATAATAATTGACATTTTTTTTTTTAATAATGTTTTTTTTTTCAATTCTACCGTCTAAATTTTTAATACTTTATTAATTTTTTCTTTCTTTTTGCTTTGGACAAGATTAATTTTTTTCTTTCTAATAGCATTTTTGAAACAAAGCAAATATTATTGAGAAAAAAACTAGGTTACACCAGCCATATCTTTTTGGATATGGTAATTAGTAAAGTTAGGGAAATAAGAAGTCCAAAATTTCAATAGTAATTATTAAGATTACTCATTGTTGCGAATTCGATTAAACTCACACCAATAATTTTTGATGTTTGGAGCAAATAAATCAAGCAACCAAACAAACGAGAATAACAATAATAATCACGAACAATAATAACAATGAAAGCGGTAAAGAACACGTTCAATTTGTTGACCCAGTTCAGTGTTAATGAACCTAATCTGGGGGGAGGCAACCCTCTCCGTTCCACTTATCAATCCGTTCCACTTATCAATAGAAACCTTGATTACAATGAGATTCTCTAATAGAGTTACAAGAATTAGTGTTTTCCTAATTCTACCCTAATCCCGAATCTCTCCCCGTGACCAAGAGATTCAATCACAAGTGTTTCCCAAGGTGATAGAATGGTTCCCCAACCCTAGAGTCTTCTCAAGATGTTTCTCTATTAACCATAGTCTTTGTGTTGGCTCAAGAAACCCTAAAATCCCCTTTTTTAAGTCAAAAAACGCGAGAATGGATTCTCTCAATTTATTTTTCCTCAATTTTCCTCAATTTTCACATCTCAACCATCAATCACTTTTTCCTCATTTCTTTTCAATTTAAATATTACTCTACATTTATAATCCAATGGTCTAAAAGCACACTTTATTTCCTCAATTTGTTTTTCAAATTGAGAGAACCCTTTCTCCAAAAAACGCATAACCTATATATAGGCTCGCGCTCCCACGCCTGGGCGCAGCCTCCCACGTCTTGGCGTAAACAGTCAGAACTGGTCCCAGCTCTACACGCCTAGGCGCAACACCTCACGCCTGGGCGCAGTATCTCACGCCTGGGCGCAGAATCTCACGCCTGGGCGTAAATTGACAGAAGCTCCCAAAAAACATCATTTTCTGATTTTCACGATTTCAAGGCAATATTCAACAATTCTCCACCTTGCCTTTAAATCGATGGCGATGCCAACTTCCCATCAACCACAATGATTACACCACACCCTCTTCGAACCCTGAAGTGAACCGCTTCGTACTCTCAAAGAAACGCTTGCCTCCAATTGTTCTTGGAATTTTAAAACAATCCTACAAGCTTCACCATACCCTCTTCAGCCACCGGATTGTTCATGTCCGTCCTCCTGAAGAATTGCTTGCTTCTCAACTTAACCTTGGAGCTAAGTTCCACAAGCTGCAACATCGGATTTTCCTTGTATCCAACTACCTCCAATTGCCCTACAAGTTCTCAAGTCTCAACACTGTTGCTTCCAATTGTCTTCCCGAAGTTCTTCAACATGTTTTGCACCTCTTCAGCCACAATCGGAACATAACACACAAGGTTTCCATAGCCATACCTAGGGGTGGACAGGATTTTCCGAACCGATCCGAATCCGATAAAACCAATAAAAAATTTAAATATTGGGTGGTAGTTGGTCGGGTCACGGGTTAATCGGGTGAATAAAATTGGATTTGAATGGATTGAGACGGATGGGCTCGGATCTGAAATTTTCATCCATTGAAATCAAAAACCGACCGAAAGTTTAACAATACTATTTTTATCGATATAAACTGGTGCACATGGTCATAGAAGGGAAGAGATTGACAACATGCATATTTATTTTTTCTACCGCTATTTTCATGTTATCAAAGTAATTTATGAAATGTCATTCACAAGTCTCATCATTTTTTACTTTTTTTCTTCTCTAGAATACTATTGTTTTACAATTAATTACTCCTACTTGAAAGTATAGTAGTATTTGTTTAATTTAATATTTACTAGATTTTATTTTGCTAGGTCAAAATTGTTGAAAAATTTGAGACTTTTGTTCTCTTTTGTGCCAAGAAAGCGTAAATTTTTTATTTAATTTTCAACCGTTTCAACTCATTCGACCCACCCGACGAACTGTCCAAACTGAATCCGATCAAACCGAAAGCATAAAATGGACGAAAATGGATGTGATATTGTCATCTGTGGGTTTCTTCGGATCAAGGTTTTTCAAACCGAATCCGACCGAAACCGACCGTTGTCCACCCCTAGCCATACCACTTTGGTGCAACACTACCACTCTCTTTCCTATCTCTCATTATATAGCCAAGAGCTATTGTTGATTGTTTGTCTTCCTCTAGTCCCACTAGTAACAAACTCCACCTCAAACCGAGATTCCTCCATCAAAGTCTCAAACCGGTATTTCCACTATGACTCCCACCTTCAACGCAAAACTATTCAACTACTCCGAAACACACTTCAAGACATTGTTAGTTTCCAACACTTCCCGTTTAGTTCTACCACCTAGCAAACCTCGTTTCACTAGTCCAACTAAAACTCATGTCACTAACAAATTCCACCCGAAGTTCCACAACTTAACCATATGAGAACCACCACTAGTAACAAAATGCATAACCACATTTAAAGTTCTGGAACATACCTCACATAGTGCAAAAGAAACCACACGATTGTCAAACATCGTAAGAAAAACCAAAAATCATACCTCAAATCTTCCAAGCTTTCCCGTTTTCAAAGTGAAAAACTCCACCTTCAACTAGCTCTAGGATTTTCACGGTATTCCTTCTTCAAACACATGTGATAGGAGCATCAAAGTCTACGACTAAAAACTCCACTGATTCCCAACTTCCACTAGCATCTTCACATCCCATAATAACGTTGTTGTTTCAATAGTAACCTGAGTATTATTAGCACCGCCTCTCCAGGCTGATGTTGAGTATTATTCCACCGCCTCTCCAAGCTGATGTTGAGTATTCTTACCACCGCCTATCCAGGCTGAACAATCATCTACGGTTCCCAGTTTGGGACAATGAGTGCTCCTGCACTCTCATAGCCTTCCTCCTCACCGACGACCACCTTAACAGATGAATTACCACCGCCCTTTAACGCCTCAACACACTTTTGTCGGATTAAAATTTCCCTCTTCATCACCTTCCACAACCCAATGTCGTTACTCCCGGTGAATTTCTCAATCTCCCACTTAGAACCCATGGTACTCAATTCGTTTGATCCTTTGTCCCACGGTGGGCGCCAATTGTTGTGAATTCGATTAAACTCACACCAATAACCTTTGATGTGTGGAGCAAATAAACCAAGCAACCAAACAAGCGAGAATAACAATAATAATCACTAACAATAATAACAATGAAAGCGGTAAAGAACACGTTCAATTTGTTGACCCAGTTCGGTGTTAATGAACCTAATCTGGGGGGAGGGCAGCCCTCTCCGTTCCACTTATCAATAGAAACCTTGATTACAATGAGATTCTCCAATAGAGTTACAAGAATTAGTGTTTTCCTAATTCTACACTAGTCCCAAATCTCTCCTCATGACCAAGAGATTCAATCACAAGTGTTTCCCAAGGTGATAGAATGGTTCCCCAATCCTAGAGTCTTCCCAAGATGTTTCTCTATTAACCCTAGTCTTTGTGTTGGCTTCAGAAACCCTATATATAGGCTCGCGCGCCCATGCCTGGGTGCAGCCTCCCACGCCTAGGCGTAAACAGTCAGAACTGGTCCCAGCTCTACACGCCTGGGCGCAGCACCTAACGCCTGGGCGCAGTATCTCACGCCTGGGCGCAGAATCTCACGCCTGGGCGTAAATTGGCATAAGCTCCCAAAAAACATGATTTTCTGATTTTCACGATTTCAAGGCAATATTCAACACTCGTTAAGAATGCTTTCAATTTCGTTTTGAGAATAGCTGGTTACATGAGAATGACGTGGAGGATGTCGTTAGAGAACGGTGGGGCGTAGGTGAAGAGTGGGAGGTGGAGGATAAAGTTATGAATTGTTCGAAAAAAACATAATATGGGTGGGGAAGAAAGAAGTGCATGGGGTTTAAGGAGGAAATTTTGGAGTGTGAGAGTGAGTTGGAGGATCTAAGGGGTCGAACTAGATGCGAGAACGGGCGAAGGTTTAATGAGATCAGGGAGAGGCATGCGAAGTTATTTATTCAAGAAGAATTGTTTTGGAAACAAAGAGATGCAAGATGCATTAGTTAAAGGAGGGGGGCATTTTTTTTTACAAGGTTAAAGGAGGCGGACATGAACACAAAGGTTTTTCACATATCGGCACCAGTAAGAAATAGAAGAAAACAAGTTGAAACATTAGTTAATAATAGTGGGGATGAAGTTACTACACAAGCTGGGTTGTGTGAGGTGAGTCAAAGGTATTTTGAATAGCTATTTAAAGTTAATAATGGGAACCGTGAATCGGTGGTGAACCTCATCCATAGGAGGATCACATATGAGAATAATATGAAACTATTGACTAGCAACGTCTATTATCGAAGAAGAAATTACACAAGCTATTTTTCAAATGCATTCGGATAAGTCCACGGGTCCTGGTGGATTTAATTTGGCATTTTATCAATTTTTGGGATATGTGCTGTGATGATATTGTGGCGGCGGCTAACTCTTGGCCTTAGAGGCTATTTCCCTTCGAATGATCTCAATGAAACAAATATACGCTGCATTCTGAAGTGTGACAACTCGACGAATATGAAGAATTTACGACCAATATCTTTTTGTAATGTACTATATAAAATTGTTTCTAAGTTCTTAAATATGTGTATATCAGCTGAAAAATCGACATTTGTTGAGGGGAGATCAATCCTTGATTGATATTAGCAAGGCGTGAGATCATGTTAGTCGGGATTTTTTGAAGGGGGTGTTGAAACAGATGAGTTTTGGTGAGAAGTGGAGGGACACCAATAACGTTTCATCTGCTTTTTGCTGATGATTGTTTTCTCTTTTGCAAGTCATCAATTCATGAGGCTAACTATTTATTGAGAATTTTGAAAATATATATATGGCTAATGCTAAGGTGGATCACTTTTACAAGTGGTCCGTGAATCGATGCTTAAAATTATTAGAAATTCCAATGACCGTTGATAATACTCTTTAAAAGCAAAAAAATCATGATTTTTTCATCATTTTTACAACTAAAAAAATGACACCGTTGATGTTAATTCAATATGAATTACATCTTTATTATATTTTATTTTAGTTAAACCAATATCAATTAAATTATTATTTTAATTATAAAAATAACAATGATCACCGATTTATATTTTCAAACAACAAGATATATACACCAATGGTGTAACTATTACAAATCAAAACAGATTTGAGCAACAGAATGAGAATAACTAACTAACAAACACAGAACAGCGCCGTCATACCTCCGATTTGTCCATCTTCTCCGGCATATCACCGACGACTGACCTCACCGGAGTCATAATTCATTTGGGAATCTATCTCATCGACTCAGTCCTCAGGTTTAAATCCATCCTCTCACTCTCTTCCATCGTTTTGCTATCAACTTGTTTGTTTTTACAAGAAATAATCTCCATATAGTTGTAATTCATGCTTCAAATTAATGTGATAAATCTTCATTTATTTGTTTATTTCTTCATTTTCTTTTGGATTGTTTGATTGAAATTTTGTGTGATGGTTGTAAATTAGCAATGTTGATTTAGTACGACTTATTTTTGAGCTTATGTGAATCAATTTATGCAAATAAATAAACTTTTATGTATTATTATAATCTTTTCAAGATAGTTTATGAAAAAATAGCTTATAAATACAAGTTTGTTATTTGCATAAGCTATTTTCATAACGGGTCTTTCCAACTCCATTGTTACAGTTTTTTTTCGCTATAGAAAGCACTTTATAAACAAAATAATCATTTTTATGTCGTTTTTTTTTTATCTGTAACAAACGGACCATTAAAACCCATTTGTAATCACTTTCTAGAGACAAAATAATCACTTATAGAAATTTTCATCTGTTTGTCACAGATTTTAATAAAAATCTAAAAAGAACTTAAAATGAGAAGCTGTTTTGAGTAGTTTCTTCAAAAAATCCTTTTTTGTAGTAGATTTTCTAGAAAAAGTGATTTTGATTATGGTTAATAATACACAAAAAATCTCTAAAATATATGAAAATGACTTTCTTTTTTATAATCCATAACAATAAGAGCCCTTAAATTCGATGATTAACTTGATATGTAATGATGTAGATAAGTAGGAGGAAGAAGAAAAATGCCACCTTATGACTGTATGCTTTTGTTCAAGCCGAATGTGAAAAAAGAAGCCCTAATTGGTTTAGTTGCAAGGATTGGGAAACATGTGTGCAGAAGAAATGGGGTTGTTACTGAGGTTAAGAGTTTCGGATCAGTTCAATTGGGATATGGTGTGAAAAAGCTTGATGGCAGATTTTATCAGGTACGACTTGAGAGTGTCATGCTCATTGTTTCTCATGTTGTAATGGATTGTTTATTCTTTTCTCTTCATTTACAATCTAGGTGATTTTTCTATTTTTAACGACGTTCTAGTCAAAATCTCGGTATTTTACTGTTTTTTTTATTTGGTTTTTTTTGGTGATGGACAGAAATGTGCTAGTGCAACCAAAATCACCAAACTAATGTAGTGCATAGGTTGATACAAATGGTTCTAAATTTTGGTTATGGTGTTCTGTAAGTTAAGCTTAGATGGTAAAAGGCCACAAAAACATTTGATTTGTTGGGGCGCGGGTTCGAACTCACAATTCCTCACTTCTCAACACTTAGTATGTGTGAATATTGCCACTAGGTTGTTTATACCAAAAAAAAATAAAAATATTGTGGTTGCGGTTGTAGTCACGCTGCAAACCTTGATGTTGTGGAAAAATGTGCCTGCGATGGCTGCAATTGTGGTTGCAGTGTTGTGGCAGAGGCATCTTAAACCTTTATATTGTGGCTGCAATTGTGTTTGCAGACTGCAATTTAGAACTATGCCTAAAGTGGCTTTGATAGAAGTTGATTTGTTTGATGTGTAAATAGTAGACTATGGACTATGGAGGCAGCAAGATTAATTGAAGAGATTAAATTCAATGGATTATTTGCAATTGGATATGTACATTTGAAAGCTATTTGTTCTTCAAGTAAAATTAGAATTTGGCATGGATAGGAGTCATAAAATGGATGATATTCTTTACCTAAACTGTTTTTGGAAACTATTCTATGGATTATATAAACTCTTTCAAACAGCAGTTAAACAAGTACCAATATCATGTTAGAAATCTAAATAAACTCTACACAAGCTCTTCCATATGCCCCCTATGTATATTACTATTTAATAAATGTTTATCGAAATGAATTAGGAATAGGATCCTCTCCATTTCCCAAAAGAAATGGAGAGTTCAATTTGGAGAGAGATAGATACAAAATAGGTATTGGGTTCCACCACAAGTAACGTATTCAAAATTCAAAAAGTTAGGTGTTCATGGAATGCGCTGTTAGTGATTTCCACACGCTGCTGATGAAGTTTCAGCAAACTTGCATATCTTAGTTTTTGAGTCCACACCTTTGGTGAACCAAAAATAGTTGCATTACATGTTCTTCCGTAAGTTTGAATGAAAATTATGCAATTGTTAAGGAATGTGGTGCTGTTTTCTATTCTTAATGAATGTAGGGCCAACTGATGCAAGTGAGCATGATGGCTACGCCTGAAATCAACAAAGAGCTGCATTACCTAAACAAGGAAGACAAACTACTGCGTTGGCTACTGGTTAAGCAGCGCAACACAAAGTTTGGTCTTGAGTTCATGGGGGATGAAGGTAGATTTGAGCCAAACAGATTCTCTGCAATAAATAAACCTGATGACGAAGATGATGATACGGATGGGGATGATGATGAATATGCAGTGAATGAAGAAGAAACCAAAGTGAACTAAAAAATGGTTGTGTTTTGTTTGTTTCCATTAGAAGAGAATGGAACCGTTGCGTATCGTTGGTGCCAAATATGTGCTTATTGATAGTTCTATATAACAATCAGACATGATCAGTGGCATTGAATTAGATTAGATTAGTTTGATAATTTAAAATGTATGTTGTTTTCTTAAACAATAGTTGATTAGGTATTGCCCCCACTATTTAAGTGATGTTTCAAGAATATCTAGTGAAAACTAGCAAACATATGCATATTGAATATTCAATGATATACTTCATACATTCTTACTTTGAAGTTAGTTTTAATTTTGTTCGTTGAAAATTGTTCGAGTATATAATGACATAGTTTTTCTAATCTCCAAAATCAAGTTCAAAGATGTTTTTATGCATAAATATTAATATGTTTGTTTTCAAGGCTTAAATATTGTACTAATTAATTTTTCAAATCTCCAAAATCAAGTTTAAAGATGTTTTTATGGATAAATATTAATATGTTTGTTTTCAGTGTATGAGGCATAAATATTCTAAGTAGAACTCTTTCAATGTTGTTCAACTTGAGTTATCTATTTGCAACGCATTACAGCGATGATTATAATGTGCATGTAATTTCACATTTTTATACAAACATTCATAACATATATAATTCTGCCACCATTAGTTAAAATTTCTTGATCCATCCCTTAAAACAATACTCTTTAAAAAAAGAAAAATGAAGAACAAGCAAAACAAATACACTTATTCTGAATTAAATATTCATATATTCTTATACATAAATTTAAAGTCTTTATTAAAAAAAGTTACATTATAATTTTGGGAACCTTAAAGTTCTAAAACATACTTGCAGTAAATTCACTAGTCAAGGTTGGGTCGTGTTACATCCCATCACTTATTTTATGAGTAAATGGTCAAAAAAAACCCCCTGCAACTTTAAAGTTCGTCAAATACCCCCTGTAATTTTGAAATAGGCAAATACCCCTCTGTAATTGTAAAAAGTCAATCGAATACCCCCTCCGTTAATTTGTTATGTTAAGAGTGATGATGTGGCTAATAAAAGTGACGTGGCATGAGTGACGTGGCAATTTGATTGAAATTAAAAATAAAATAAAAAATACATATATTAAATAATTGTTATTAAAATAATAGTTATACTTAGAAACCCTTCACTTTCTCTCTCAAAACAAACACACGCTCTGTTTTGTTACAGACTCAGTGACAAACGCAAAAGATTAAAAATGAATGGACTTGTAGTAATTGTAATCTGAAAGGGCATATTAGTAGGGGGCATAAAACTCAAGAGGGAGAACCTCAACTTGATCCACCTGAGGTACAAGTTGAAATACCACTATCACAATTTGGGCCTGTTCAACAACAAATATTGTTTCAAGAGGTACCAAACATAGTTGAGACATCTGGACATAGACAAAAGGTATGGATACTAAAGGATTAATCTGATACTTTGAATAAAAAATATAGGGAGTAATCGATACTTTGGTCTGTTTTGATTTATTATATTACTTAGGTCCAATTGTCTACCCCGATGGTTTTGGTGTTAGGCCACCATTTCCACAACAAAGAGGAGTAGCACCAGCCGCAGGACCACAATTTCAACAACAAAGAAGGGAAACACCAGCAGCAAGACCATCACTTTCACAACAAAGAGGAACAAATAAACGAAGGGGGGTATTTGATTGACTTTTTACAATTGCAGAAGGGTATTTGCCTATTTCGAAATTGCAGAGGGGTATTTGACAAACTTTGAAATTGCAGGGTTTTTTTTGACATTTTACTCCTTATTTTATGTGAAAGAATGGAATAGAAGAGCATTTATGACACATTATTATAGAACACAATAGAAATCTATTACATTTGCCATGTTTTGATATTTCCATTTATATCTTATAAAGACCAACATTCAGATTCCCAAGCTAAACAAGTTACCTAGTAAGTGCAACAGTTCCTTCTTTCAAGTGTGGTAAATAACAAAAAAAATTATATAAAATAAATTTGTATCTACAACATTGTTACCTCCACCCCAAAATACAATTTTCAGCATAAGAAAAAAGGACAGAACAAACGTATTAAAACAATCCGATTCGAGGGAATGTCTAAACCGAGAAAGAGATGCTTTGATCCATTTAATCATCATTAAGTTCAAAGAATTTGAAATTTCACAACTCCAATCTGCATCAGTTTCTATAAAGAATCACCTCAAGAGATTAGAATGCTTGTCGGTTCCACTTTTGGTTTGCATACTTGAGTATTTGTTGAACGGTTATCAAGCCACCCAAACCAGTGCTTTGAAAATGTACACTTTAAAATATGTAGTCAGAAAAGTCCTAAATAGAATATTTAGATAACTTATGGTAAACTCTGGTTAGAAAGTCCCATAGATGCTGCAACTTCTCTATCAGCCATACTGTCCGCTTGTACCTATATAATAGAGGATCGAAAATATAGCCAGAGTCAACAAAATTTGATCAATATAAACTATGCATTGGGATAGGGTTAACAGGGAAGTGTGTATTAAAAATGATCATATATTGCAATAAGCTGAGTGTCTTTTACCTGAAGGCGGTGCAAGAGATACATCAAGAAGAGATGTACAAAGACCTGTTGTGATATCTCAAGGTTAGCGAATTCAAATCCTTCGACAGTGGTTTATGTCAGCTAGAAAAAAATTAAACAGCTAACTAATCCTACCAGATAGAAAAATAGAAAAACTCGAGCTGTTGGATAACGCCAGAGAAATCTTGTGGCTCTGACTGCCCCTGAATCAAGTAGTTTAATTGCTTTCTGCAACTGCATGAAGCATGCCAAATACATGGTTAAAAATAGTGTTCGATTTGGGGATGAAATGACATAAAATATGATGATGGATAACATACCTGAATACTTGCACCAGCCAAGTGCCGGTGATGCAAAGGAAGAGGCCTGCAATTAGTTACTTATAAGATCACTTACCGAAGTAATTAAATCACAATAAAACCACATGTAGTAATGACCAAATTAGAATATAAATAAAATTTAAGAGATGATTTGACATATGGATGTCAACAAATGTGTTCTAAAAGAAATTAATGCATTTTAATGGGTGTGAAGGAACTTCCCTCTCTACTGACTGAGGCTACATTTATGGTTAATTTGATCAAATGCATTACAGAGTAACAAGATAAATGCTAGCATAATAATAGGCGAAAACATACTCCAGGGCTTTAATTTCACTCTCATCTTCCCAAGTTGATGACGCTCGACGAGAAACTCTACTTCTTTCGGTCTCTGCCTGTTCATCATGAAAATGGTTTCAAGAAGCTGGCCAAGTCAAATTAATAATCACATGTAGCCACAGGAGCCTAAACACATACCTGTGCCTCCTTAAGACGCTTAATTTCTTTCTCCAATTGAAACTCTGTAGCAGCTTTTTCGCTGACCATGGTTTCTAATTGTGTTTGTTTGTAGTACTGCAATGTAAATAACACATTAATGTATTATGAAAATTTGACATCACAAAATTTTCCTGAAATTTAAGCATGGCACAAATTACCAAAAGATCAGTCAGTTCCCGATAGCGTTTCTCTAACTCTGTATGCTCCTGTTACAAGAACATGATGCTTAGCACAAGTAGTGTTTCAAAATTACCATATGGCCAAAATATTAAAAAGAACCAAGTTAACTTCAAATGTGTTTGTCAAAACCCACAAAAGAATAGCATGATATGCTGGTAACATTTGTAGTATATTTCTTATTATCACTCCTCTCATGACTTGAAACTTAATTTCTCTGGTCACTAGTAATCAAGCTTGTCAAACTCTAGGGTCTATAAATTTGGGATCTTTACAGACTCGAGTATAAACTTGTAAGGCTTTGCTTGGTACAAAATATTGTTAAAAACATCTATCATAGTATCTAAACATAACACTATTTGCAGAGTATATGAACACTCTTTGTAACAAAAAAACCACAACAATGAAACCAATGCCCCGTCCCATCCCATCACATTTCATCCCACTCTATCTTATCTCATCCCAGACCAAGTAGCATTACGAGTCAAAATTGATGGCAGCAAGCCAAAAACCCACCATTTTAAGCCGCCATATATCCTCCATAAAATGCCATGGGTCGCCATCCTTCACAAATTAGCCATGGTGGTAGTGAAAAAATCCACCACTGCAATCTGCCATGATGCATCATTCCGGCATCCTCTCCTCCACTCCCACTTAGCAACGTGTACCTTTCTGTTATTCCCCTCTCTCCTTCAACCCCTTATTCGTGCACCCTTCCCTCCCCTAATTCCCCTTATCGTGCATTGCTCCTTTCATACACTTAGCCCATGATCTTTGGGCCGACTTTCAAGTCCCTCTGCTTTCTTACTTTTCATATTCATAAACATCCATAATGGGCCAATCCCATCCTCTAACCCAATGAGCCAATCCGGTCCTCTAGCCCAAAATTGATTCTTTGCAAGTCTAGACTAGTTTACACAAAAAATGATTTTGTAAGCAAGTGGACTTGATTTATATACCTAAAGACATAAACCTGTATGATTTGAGTTAACTCGAGTTTAAGAACTATACTAATAATACAACAGTATGGTCATTAATTATCAAAGCAACACCCACATAAAAACAAGGAGAATTGTTAATTGATATATCCAACTTGTGAATTTAAGTTTTAAACATATTTAGGAAGAGGGGGAAGTTATAAAGAAACATCAACATTATTACCTGACGCGAATAATGCTCAGCATCCCTCTTCATTGCAGCCATTTCGACTCTCAATTTTTGTAGTTCAGCCTGAAATATTGAAACCAAACATCTAATAAATAATACGAATCAAACCTTAATTAAGACAGAAGAAAATTATCTCCGGTAACTTCACAAGGAAATATTAAAAGAACTACCTCCAAGGAAGATAATTTGTTTTCCGCTTCCCTCTGACCCTGACGAGCACGCTCCACTTCTTCTTGCCATGCCTGCATCTAAATATACCAAACTTGCAAGGTTATAGGTCCGTAAGTATGAATATTTATCACTAAAATTTAAATGTTTGCTACTTCAAAAGTTTGAATACTAATAACACTACATGCCAATGGCCCAACAAGACTTTGGCCAGTTGGAGCTAGAAAAAGCTGTGGCAAATTGTAACTTTTGACTAGTGTTCATCAGCTGTGCGCAGGGTTAAGTCCCTAGAATGTCAGTGTTTTGAGAGAACTCAGCCACTTTTTCGACTTCAATTTTTTTGACTCATAACGAAATATTTATCTATGTTTTACGAAACAAACAATTCAACCATGATACATCTGATTTGGTCACCAATTCAGAGTTCATAACGATTAGGCTTGTGATTTGCATCAATAACCCCGTTTTCTATCTCATGTCGCAATTTGAATTAACATGATACATGTGATAATAACTAACATGGTTTGTAAATGTTGAAAATGTGTAATGTAGCAAACAGAATGAAGAAGCTAATTTGTAATGGTATCTATACAATATATCATAAATAACAGCAACATAGGGGGAAAGATTTGCTTTTACACAATGACACCTATTGGCAAAAAAAAAAGCTAATATGTCCTCTATTTACATGTACACGGCATATCAAATACATTTTGAATTGGTTTTGACAATCAATCAAAAGATCATCAACTCTTTGAATTTTGAATTTATACTTGTAAAAAATATTTGTAGATGTAAAATTTAAGGAGACCCAATGAAGATTCAAAACAGCTGTCTATACCTGAATTACTTGATTTGCCTCTTCTGGTGATTTTTTTTGTTCCCGGCGCAAACGGGCTTCCATATCTTGCAGTTCTTGATTTAAAGATGAGCATTCAACCTGACAACAGAGGTTGCCGTTAAACTGATCAGTAAATCCATATTTCAAATAGTAATACTAATAACCAGCCTTCATATTCCGAAAGAAATAACTTCTTTACAAGTTTACAGCATACCTCGAGAAGTGCCACCTTCTGCTCAAGGTCTGTGGCCTTTGCCGTTCTTTCATCTGCTATTCTCTGAAAAAAAAAAAAAAAAACTAACAAATAAATGTTTATGTTTAACATTGATGTCAATAACAACTCTACAATCAAAGTAGCTTCAAAGGGGGAGCCAAAGCAGTCATGCATGATTTATGCTGGTGAACTTGTCACAATTGTTCATTAATATTTTGTAAAACAGATCTACCACGACATCCAGGCCTTAGTAGTTTGTAAAACAAATGACTCTGTTAAAGTTTAAAACAGCAAGACCCAGATAGCATTACTGATGCCTATATGATGATGAAACAGCAAGACCCAGATAGCATTACTGATGCCTAGATGATGATGATAGTTGACAAACTTTAGAAAAAGCTTGAGTGAATGTTATCAGACTTGTGTAGCAGCATTGAATAATCTGAGATGATCCTACCCCCTAATTTCAAATTTAATAAAGCACGAGCTTTGAAAGATTTTGCTGATGAAATATTATCTATAATCAATACTGCCCCCTTTTCCTTCTGAAACACTTTTTGTCTAAACAAGGAAGCCAAATAGTGATATGACCAGCCACTTGCAGCCTGAAAACCATGTAAGGCCTGGATACTAGCATCCTAAATACATGAAGGGATATTTTTAAACATTTTCTCATAGATAAATATCCAACTATGGTCAAAATCTGATTGTGCGTTTTCTCAGCAAGTATATTTACTATTGTTAGAAATAATATAAAGCCATTGATGTGGCTCTATCCTAACAGCTTAAGCTTTTGGGATAATTGGTTATTTGACATGGTGTCAGAGCCTCTATGACTAAGTGGTCTAGAGTTTGATTCCCGCTCCCCTCACTTTCTAATTAAAAAATGGAATTTAAGCATATGGTAGGTGAGCCTATGCATTATCCACGTTTCAAGCCCAAGTGGGCTCTTGCGTGAGGGGACGTGTTAGAAATAATATAAAACCATTGATGTGGCTCTATCCTAACAGCTTAAGCTTTTGGGATAATCGGTTATTTGACAACTACTATTATATGTTATCAATTATGTTTTTGGGATAATCTGCATGATTTACATTCCATCTAAAAGAGTTGAGGAGTGCTAACAACACACTTTCCAACACTCTCTTTTATTGGTTAAAATTCATACAGGCCACACCAAATCATGCAGATCCCATATAAATTTGGTGGGACCCATATGAATTTTAACCAATAGTGTTGCTAATACTATTCTTAAAAGTTGAACATCAGTAAATGCTGACGTCACCTGTATCCTTGCAAGGGCGGTAGATGACTCAACTGCTCTATGCTCCAATTCCACTTCTCTTTCCATAGCAGCCTGCTCTATGAATCACATAATGATTAGAAAGCAATGTAAAATGCATAAACACAAGAACTAAACAATTCAAGTTACAGACCAATTTGGTAGCATTATGTGCAGCACGCTCCTCTTCTGCTCTTCGCTCAACAGATGCTAGTTCCTCTCTTAGGGCCTACAAGAGCAATAATTTTATGATGCCAACAACTTTACATATGAAGAGGACTTCTCAAATTATGGAAATCTTACATGTATCGGAGAACCTGATTACCTGCATCATCCTTGTCTCCGATAGTTCCCGATTTCTCATCATAGATTCCATGTTTGCCTGATAAGATAGGAGCAGTGTTACCCATGTCTTAAAAATATAAATAAAATAGAACATGAATATAATGAAGCTATGCACTATGGTACAATGACAAATATTACATGTATAGAAAGAAATCAATGAAGAAAACTGAAATAGGTAGATTCCGACATTACTGAATCCAACAAGTTTATAATAGCCAAATATTTTCCCAATTCGTTGAGTATAAAGGTTCCCTAATATCTGCTAAGTGGGTAAACTTAAACAGACACCATAGTGTATGAACAGACACCTGCAAATGAATGAATTGGGCCCATACCCCATAGCTATAGCAATTGCACAAATCTGGTCATATTATGTTCTGAAAAAATTTGTGGCAGTTATCTCAAGGATACAGGAGGAAACAAATTGAATAGATGACAGACTCTAGGTTGGTTGTTCAATCCTTTTATTCTCCAAATTTGTTCCTTGTCACTTATGAAATAAATGGAGAAATTGCTTTCATATCAATTGGCAATTGACTTTTCGAGTCACCCACATTTCTCAAGAAGGCAACGTTTGTGCTGACAAATTGGAGCCTTATGGTTTAGCCATTTGGGGTTTGGTGGGATTCTTTTACCTATTTTTATTTCATCTGATTTCTACAGTAACAGGATCAGGATGCCTAATTGCAGGCATTTTCTTTCTCATGTGTTTGGTTCCCCCCATTTTTTTGTATTCGTCATTCTTCTTTTTAATAATATGTTGGTATGGTGCAAATATTGTCAAGGTTATGGGTTTCAGTATAGTTGGGATGTGCCTTGCTCTATCGTGATGCCACTGCACACATATTCTTTTGCTTAAAAAAATTGATTAGATGAGTATACATTTTTTATTTTCTAGCAAGTGCCAAGTACCAACCCATATCATTCCTAGACCGGAACTCTTGATAGTCCAATAAAAATATATAAAAAACGTAATATTCAAATACCGACTTGAAAAAGGTTATTTTTATTCAATGTGGGATTTCTAAGTTTTAACAATGTCAATTAGGATGAGGATGGCCTCAACTTATAAACTTATGATCAAGCCTTATCTCATCCAATGTGGGATTTCTAAGTTTTAACAATGTCAATTAAGGTGAGGATGGCCTCTGCTTATAAACTTATGATCAAGCCTTATCTCATCCAATGTGGGATTTCTAAGTTTTAACAATGTCAATTAGCCAAGATTTTTATGTACAACACTCATGCATTGCAACTCAAAAAAAAAAAAGAACACATGCAACCCAATATGTTTAATAAAGAAAGAAAAGGCTTTCATAAGAGTAAAGCATAATATGTCACAGGATATAATTCAGTTGTAATCAGTAGTTACGCGGAGGAAACAAAATATTGCAAAACACACTTTAATAAATTAACTAAGAACCTGCAGAGAAGCTAGATTTCCTTCTGACAAAGCAGCCTGCCTCTTAATTGCTTCCACAGAACTTAGAACAGACTCAATTTCAGCATTTTTTGCTGCCAAGGCCTCGGCCATATTTGACTCAACTCTTGTAACTTCCTTTTTACTTTCAGACAAATCCTTTTGTAGCTGCTTTATGCTAGCCTCATATGATTTACTCAGCTCTCTCTGTAAATTTAGAATTAATTACATGATGTGTTTTTATTTCAAGAACACTCCGAAACCTTCTAGTCGCTTAAACAGGAAACAGCAAGAGCATTTCACCTCTGCAGTAAGAAGTTCCTCTAACTGTGCATTTTCGGATTTGTATTCTTGTAGACGAGATGATAGTCCAGCACAAACCTGAGCATTATTAGAAAATATCAAACAAGCATCTATTGGAGCAATTAGGAAGACACTCTGAATTTCCAGAACTAATCTACAGGATTTGCCTCTGTGATCAGCTTTTCCCATTTCAGTTGGCCTTAGCTAAAAGAAATAACAGGTTTAACAACATTATTCTTACCCGAGCTAACCTTGCCTCTTTAGACTGACCGGTAGATTTTGTTGTTTTGAGCAATCCTTGAGCCTATGTACCAACTAAAATATTAGTCAGAAGAATTTTTTCTTGAATGATGTTATTTTAAAAATGAATAAATCTCTCCATAATAAGCGTTACCTCTTCAAGTTGATCCTGTACTTTTTTGGGGGAGATGTCAGTTTTATGATCCTCTTGGCTCTTTTGATTCACGATAGGTTCATCTTTTGTATCAGAACCTTTAAGTATAGTATCACTATTAGGAGCTACATCATCAGCCACAGGTTCCATTTTTTCTTGATCCATATTTGGATTGGAGTCTAAATCTCCAGCCTTGATAATCTGGTCAGTACTAGTGGATTCTTGGTTGTGGTCTTTAGTTCCTTTGGGAGAAGGAGAAGGATCCACTTCATGAATATCTGAAGCATTCTCTTTGACAGGCTCATTATTTGCAGAAATAGTAGTGGTAACATCAATATCAGTATCATTTACTGAGACTTCCACATCACCTGTGTCATGTTTACCAGTATCACTAGCCAACACTTTTGACAACGAAGTTCCTAATATGGGTGATGTTGGATCAGTAGGTTGCAGTTCCTTTGGTTGATTAGTAGAAATGGAATCACTTCCATCATTTTTGGCTACAGGATCAACAATGTCACTTGGTGTTGTTACACTTAAGTCCAATGTTGTTGCTGGAGGTCCACTTTTTTCCTTAGTAGTATCACTAATTATAGTAGATGGGTCGGACGGTCCCTTCTGAGCCTGCCAAAGTTCAAGACCACAAGTTAGATGTCATATGACACACATTATCTGAGGATAGAAATCTGGTTGTAATACCTTAGGTTTTGATTTCTTCTTCTTTCCTTGAGATCCTTGCCCATTTGAAGCTAATTGTAAAAAGAAAAATAGCAACAGAGCAAATGTAAGCACTCACTATTAAGAGAATATACATAACTTATATCTGAAAGACATAACTCCTTATCTGCCCGCCCTCCTTACTAGAGTATCTACGGGCTTAATTGCTGATCAACTTTGGTTTAACGACTTTCATTATTAGAATCAAAATCTAGAACACAAGATCCCTACCTAGTGTTTCCACTTAATCTTTCAATCATATTGGCACAATAGCTATAAACAAATGGACCCTGATCTAATTCCAGATTAAGTATTGACTATGAATCAATTGCTAATCAAAAGAAGGGAAGGAAATAGTTTAAAGAACTAAAATCTAAACCTGGAGACTTGGAATCAGACTGTTCTTCTGCTACGTCGCTGGCAACCAGCTTCGCTCTTCGATCAACAACTTCAAATAAATCTGATCAATCAAGTCCACAAAAATAACATGTCAGATTTGTTTTTGAGCTAAAAATGAGATAGGCTCTTTGATCAACAACTTAAAATAAATATGATCAATCAAGTCGACAAAAATAACATGTTAGATTTGTTTTTGAGCTTAAAATGAGACAGTCATAAAGCAACAAAGGTAGGAGAAAGAAACATCCAGTACATCACAGCACACCCTACAATGAAACAACACCAAGAAACATAATGCAGAGAAAAATGACAATGCACAATTGAAATTAATTCACGCTCCTTAGACTAGAAATGAATGAAGCATGATTGAGTAGGAAATGCAGACAATGTCAAATAGCACCTATAGCAGCATAGCCTAGCAGAAATTTTATAATATGCTATTGTTCCGCAATACACGAGTTAGTACAAAGTCTTGTCATATTGAAGCTATAGAGCCGCTATAGTGCTGTGGCAGCGTTATTGAAGATTGGCCATGGCGGATTTTGGCCTCTCCGATATGGTAAATATCGGCCAATGGCTGGGTTTTCTGCCATAATCCACTATTGCTGCGCCACAAAATGGCTGTTATTGCAGGATTTTGGCTCTCCGTCATGGACCGCCATTGACAATGTTGGCTGTAGCATAGCTTAATTTTAACAAATCACTATTATCTGCAATCCGTGACTGACAAAACTTCCAAACTGATCCCTTGTAATCACAATACCATGTATTTGCCAGTCAATAATTCGAAAGCATTGCCAAAATAACCATTTCAATAATTCATTTCATTCTCTAATTTCCAATACAACCGAATCACAAACCATTTCCAAAATTAATCATCATTTACACTACATTAAGCATTAATAAAACAATTTAATGATGAACCATACTCAAGCATTGAGATCAAAATTAATAACAAGCCATTCCACAACAACTACTAAAGAGAGACACTAAAAGCTATCAAAACTAATTTCCAACATAACAGAAGCACAAACAGCTGACAAAATAAATCATTGTTTCCATTACATTAATCATTTATCAGCAATTTAGCGATGAATCAAGCTCAAGCATTGAGATCAAGATTAACAACAAGCCATGCTACAACAACTACCACTAAAGCGAAACACTCTAAGCTATTACCAATATAACATAATTACAAACCAGTGCCAAAATTAAGCATCATTTAAACTACATTAACCATTAATCAAATATTCAATGATGAATCAAGCATTAAGATCAAAACTAACAACATACAATACCACAACGACAACAACTACTAAAACCAAACAGTCTTAGCTATTAAAATTAACCAAATCGATAAACAAATTAGTGAATTAAGATTGAAATTAAGCATAATTTTACATTGCATTAAGCAATAATCAACAATTTAACGATGAATCAAGCTCAAGCATTGAGATCAAAACTAACAACACTCCATATCACAACAACTACTAAACCAAAACACTACAAGCTCTAAATATTAATCATATGCTAAATCTAATTAGTGAATCAAGAATCATTTACATTGCATTAAGCATTAATCAACAATGTATCAACAAATCAAGCTCAAGGGCTCAAGCATTAAGATCAAAGTTAACAACATGCAATACCACAACAACAACAACAACTAAAACGAAACACTATTAGATATTAAAATTAATCATATGCCGAATCTAATTAGTGAATCAAGCATAATTTACATTGCATTAAGCATTAATCTACAATTTAACAATGAATCAAGCTCAAGCATTGAGATCAAAATTAACAATATGCTAACAATAACTACTAAAACAAAACACTGTTAGCTATTAAAATTAACCAGATGCTGAATCTAATTAGTGAATCAAGCATCATTTACATTGCATTAAGCATTAATCAACAATTTCATGATCAATCAAGCTCAAACATTGAGATCAAAATTAACAACATGCAATACCAAAACTACTACTAAATCGAAAAACTCTAAGCTATTAAAATTAACCGAATCAAGAACGAAATTGATGAATTGAAATAGAATTAGGTGGAATAAACGATTCAACGAAACGAGATCCGTTACGTTACCTTCAGCGACTTTGAGCCACGAAGCCATTGTAAGAGAAACGAATCAGATACGTTTGAATGCAGAAATGGTTCAGAGATTCTTCAATAGTAGTTGAGCTTCCATTGTAAAACGACGTCGCTTTGATTATTTAACAATCCACACAAAACACTGATACTGTTCTTTTTCTCTGTGTTCTCAATTACGTTCAATCGAGAGAAGAAAAAATAATGGTAATAAAATAAAAACTGTATAATAAGATAATCGATTAATTTCAAATAAGTGATTTTTCCAAGGAATCGATTTTGTAAATTGCAACTCGTCGTGCTTTCAGGCTTCAACCACCGAATTGTTAACTTTCCAGAAATGTATGCTTCTTTACGCAAACGCTAATTTTTTCTGTTTTTTTATTTTTTTATTTTTTATTTTTTTAATTAAAACAATTAAATAAAGGGTTGAATAGTTGATACCCCTATAAAGTAGGTCGGTTTTGCAATACTTCCCTGTAAGTTTTTTTTTCAAAGATCCCCCTTCATACTAAAGATTCTTTGAAATACCCCCTTGGAGTAACACAGAGGCAGAGAATCTCCTACGTGGCACCTCCACGTGGATTTTTATTATTTTTTAATTATTTTTTTGCCATGTGGCATTAAAATTTTTTTTTTTAAAAAAATTTTAAATTTTTTTTTTCTGATTTCTTTCTTTTTCTTTATTTGTTATTTAAAAATTTAATAATAATTAATTAATATTTGTTTATTTAAAATAAAAAATGAAAGAAAAAATAAAATATTTTTCTCTATAGCATAGTGGAATATTAAAATAAAATAATTAATATATGAAATTGTAACAAAAAAAATTGTAACAAACAAGATGTTCTTAAAATAATTAATATTCTTGTTGATGATGATGTTCTTATTATATAAAAAAATTATAACAAAAAAAAACCTGATTAAAAAAAAAAGGGAGAGAAAGAGAGAGAAAAAATTTATATTTTCTCTTCTTCTTCTTCTTCACTGGGTTTTACAAACTCTTCTTCTCCACCCTCTTAATTTTTCAACATCACCATATTCATCAACAACAACAAGATTCAACACCATCATAGCAGCAACATCATCATCAACATCACCATATTCGTTCAATTTCAGTTTCAATTTCGTTCGGTTTCGATTTCGTTTGGATTCGTTTTGGTTTCGATTATACGTTCAATTTCATAATAACTGGATTTTGATTTCTTGATTTCGTTTTCGATTTCATGTGTTTGTTCTTCTTTTTTTTTGTTTTCGTTTTCGATTTTGATTTCTTGAAGATGAAAAGATGGATTTTGGGATTAACGAATCTGTGGAATGTGTGCTGATGGTTTTGGTGTTTTGTTCTGGTGTAGCAGACTTATGCGTTTTGGTGTTTTTGATCTGGAAGTAATTTGGCCGTGAACCTTGTTTCTTGCCTTGAATATCTTAGAAAAAAGATCAAGTGGGGTTTGGAATTTTTTTTTGAATTTTCTGCATTTGACTTGGTTTTTTAGTGAAAAAGGATTGCTGGGTTTTATATTTTCTCTCTCTTTTTTTTTTAATCAGTTTTTTTTTTGTTATAATTTTTTTATTTGATTTTATTATGTTTTTATTTTATATACAATTATTACTTTTTTTTTTGTTACACCTTTTTTTTTATAATTGTTAATTATTTGATTTTATTATATTTTTTTCATTCATTTTTATTTTATATATAATGGTTTTTATTTTTTGTTACAATTTTTTTTATTTGTATTTGATTATATTTTTATTTCATATATAATTCTTTTTTTTGTTACAATTTTTTTTTGTTACAATTTCATATATTAATTATTTTATTTTAATATTCCACTATACTATAGAGAAAAATATTTTATTTTTTCTTTCATTTTTTATTTTAAATAAACAAATATTAATTAATTATTATTAAATTTTTAAATAACAAATAAAGAAAAAGAAAGAAATCAGAAAAAAAAAAAAATTTAAAAATCCACGTGGAGGTGCCAGGTAGGAGATTCTCTGCCTATGTGTTACTCCAAGGGGGTATTTCAAAGAACCTTTAGTATGCAAGGGGGGATCTTTGAAAAAAAAACTTACAGGGGGATATTGCAAAAGCGACCTACTTTACAGGGGGTATCAACTATTTAACCCTTAAATAAAATAAGGTATCATATTCTAGGTGGTTGGATATGGTAAAAAAAAATTAACAAGGCAAAATAAGATACTATATACTACTAAACAACTAATTAGTTCATTTAGCATTGTCAAAAAGAAATTACAAAAGTTTACAAATATAATAAGCGAAAGAACAATCGAGAAAACAAAGTTACATCAAGCCCAAATAAGTAAGTCGATTCGATCATCAATTATGATAATTAGAGATTAAATTGAAATTTGTTGTCTTCAACCATCGCTAAGAATAAAGTTTGATCTTGTCCAGCAACCGATGTAAGAACTTCTCTGAATTTCTGAATAATCGTTGATTTTTTTCGTTCCAGATAATCTAGAAGCAAAAGAGTCAGTAAGCTAAAGGAAGAAGCGACGTGCTATGGGCCAACTAGATGAAAAAGTAAACTGAAGAAAATGATCATAAAAAAGAAGAGGATCCATCGATGACAAGTCAATCCATAACCTGACTAACGACCAAAGAAAGCCAAGATGTTGCAAGAAATAAATAAGTGTTGAGCCAACTTCATATCTCCGCATCCGACCACACAAGACTGAGCCTCTGAAGTAATGATACCACGAGTCACCAAATTTGATTTTATTGACAACCTGTCTTTCAACAATTTCCAAATAAAGGAAAAACACTTTACAATGCAAAGCGTTCACCGCCGCACACACCCAAGAATAAGCAATATTAACTCCAACCAACATTATGCATTTTTTTTAATATATAGTCTTTCTAACATCAACTCAAAAGTATAAATTTTATTTAATAGTAAAAAAACTATAATATTTTGATTTTTATATTTAAAATAAATATTTCTACATTTAGTTCTTAAAAAACATAATGCAAGTGACAACCACATTGTTCTAAATAAGTTTTGACTTTTGAAATTGAGAAAATAATACTCAAAATTACAAGTATTTTAAATATAAATAAAAGGAAAAATGCATTTGGTTTATAATTGAGGTTTTTTTTAATTGCCCTTTTAAAGTAACGGACGAGAAATTTTTTAAAATTTTATGTTAGATGTAACGCCCCAACTAAAATGTCTAGAATATTTAGTCGGAACATTAAAAACTGGAATCTGAGTACATTAAATTATATAAGAAATAACTGAATACTAAATTATCATTAAGATAATTAGAGAATATTTGATACAGACAGCGGAAGAAACTACGATGAGATAACAAGCTAAATAATAATAAAAAAAAAACAAGGAAGAAGACTAAGTCTTCTAAGCTGACAATCCAAGCTCAGCTCCAATCGTCAGATCCAACCTGGTCCCTGCTCCGAAATAACCTGTCTTACCTATATCGAAAAGTTAGTGGGGTGAGACAGTCACTTCGTCTCAGTGAGTTCTACTACCCTCCTAATGACTATTAAGCCGGGACACCTAATCAGTCATATCATAATCCATTTCATAACATAATTATCATAAGCATAATAAATAAATGTGTAACACAGAATTATGTTGGAACAAAATTATGATTTTGTATCTCCTTAATTGATTTTGATGATAACAATGTATTTAAGGTTAAATTGGAATACTAATAATTTAATTCAGTGTGCAGGATTAAAAGTTAAAATTTGCGTACTAAAGAACCTTAGAATTTCTGAAGGAATTACTTCTGAGCTCACCAGATCTGAAGCAAGTAATTCTGAGCCTATGAAACTCTGAAGTTATTATCTGAACCTTAGAATTTCTGAAGGAATTACTTCTGAGCTCACCAGATCTGAAGCAAGTAATTCTGAGCCTGTGAAACTCTGAAGTTATTATCTGAACCTTAGAATTTCTGAAGAAATTACTTCTGAGCTCACCAGATCTGAAACAAGTAATTCTGAGCCTATCAAAATCTGAAGAACATCTGAGCTCACCAGATCTGAAACAAGTAATTCTGAGCCTATCAAAATCTGAAGAACATCTGAGCTCACCAGATCTGAAACAAGTAATTCTGAGCCTATCAAAATCTGAAGGCTCGTCAGATATAAGTGTTAAGCTACATTTGAGAGTACAATTTTATTGAAGACTGTGCCTGACTAAGTCCAAACGCAGAAACCAAGAATGAAAAGGTTTGACCATGGAAAGGTCCTTTTCAAGTCAGGCTTCAGAAACGATTATTTCCTTATTTGGCTTTCACCAAGGTTCAAATATCAAAAGCCAAAAGGAATCTCTCATTTTGTAGTAAACGTTAAGCTCCTAAGCTACTGCAAATCAGAACAGCTAATAAGCTCACTGATCTATACAAAGGAGCGTCTCAATTCTTCAAACGGCTATAATCTTCAACGTTCATTTTATCATCTATAAAAGGAAGAAGATTTGTGAAGAAATGGGAATCAAGACTTAAGCTTCTGAACGTGCTGAAACTCTGTCAAATTCTGAAGCTATCAAACACTTAGAAACTTTGTGATAATTTTCTAAGTTAGTCTTGTAACTGCGTTGTATTTTGTAAACACCTCTGATTGTATATCAAGTGTTAATCTCTTATCTTTATTAACATTAAAACCAGTTGGAAGTCTCTTGCTTTGTGCTTGAGCATTGGAAGTCTCTTGCTTTGTGCTTGAGCATTGGAAGTCTCTTGCTTTGTGCTTGAGCATTGGAAGTCTCTTGCTTTGTGCTTGAGCATTGGAAGTCTCTTGCTTTGTGCTTGAGCAGTTAGAAGTCTCTTGCTTTGTGCTTGAGCAGTTTGAAGTCTCTTGCTTAGTGCTTGAGCATTTGTAATCTGAGTGATTATAGTGAAATCTCTTGTGAAGGACAAGAGGACTGGACTACTCCTGTTAGTGGGAGGAACCAGTATAAAAATTCTGAGCATCTCTCTCTAACCCTATCCTCATATATTGTGTGTGTTATACCTTATCCGCTGCAATTTGTTTTAACTTAGAAAAAGTCTCACACAATTCAACCCCCCCCTTCTTGTGTGTTTTTCAACCTTCAATTGGCATCAGAGCTCCGGTCTGTTGCTCTTCACTTAACAGTGAAACAGTAAAAGATCTAGGGGTACTTAGTTGAAAAACATGTCTGGTGTTACCTCTCCTTCTGCTTCCTCTGGACCTGATCACTCTGCTGTTCCACCTCCTCACAACTATGATAGGGAAAGGAACAGTGATAATCACAGAGACAAACCACCTTACTTCAACAGTGATCCTACTACTTTTCCTTTCTGGAAAACCAAGATGTATAGTTACATCATTGGGACCGATGATGAGTTATGGGATATCATTGAAGATGGTATACATTTTGAACACATGGATGATGAAGGTGTTGTAAGAAATACCTACAGAAAGTTCTTTGATGCTGAAAAGAAGAAACAGTATAAGAAGCATCATACTGTTAAGAATATGCTTATTGGTGCAATATCTCATGCTGAGTATTTAAAAATATCCAACAAGTCATGTGCCAAAACTATCTGGGACTCTCTATGTTCCACCTATGAAGGAAATAAGCAAGTCAAAGAAGCTAAGGCAAACTTATTAGTTCATCAATATGAGCTGTTCAGAATGAAGGAAGATGAAGATATTGAAACCATGTATTCAAGGTTTCAAACCCTTGTCTCTGGTCTTCAAGTTCTGAAGAAAAGCTACACTGCATCTGATCACGTGAAGAAAATTCTGAGGAGCTTACCTTCCAAATGGAGACCAAAAGTTACAGCTTTTCAGGAATCCAAGGATTTGGACAATGTGACTCTTGAAGATTTAATAAGCTCACTCAGAAGTCATGAGCTAGAACTTATGTCAGATGAACCTGTCAAGAAGATGAAGTCCTTGGCTCTAAGCTCTGTTCAGACTTCCTCAAAAGCTGCAAAGATCAAAGTGTCTGAACAAGAGGAAGAAACTTCTGATGATATGATGGATGAAAATTCTGAGAATGAAGAAATGGCACTAATGGTTAGAAGGTTTCAGAAATGGAACAAGAAATACAAAAGGTTTCCAAACAAAGGAAACAACTCAAGAAGTTCCTTTTCAAAGGACAAAAAGGAAGAACTGAACAACTGCTATAACTGCAAGAAATCTGGACACTTCATTGCGGACTGTCCAGAAATGTCATCCAAGGACAAAGGAAAGAATAAGAGCTTTGGGAAAGAAAAGTACAAAGAAAAGGTAAGGAAGAGTTTGTTAGCCACTTGGGAGACCATTGAGAATGACTCTGAAGGAGAAGATGATGAAGAAGGCAATCTGGCTTTAATGGCAAGAACTTCTGAAGGTAACAACTCTGATAGAGATTCTGAAGATGACTCAGATGATGAAAATGAGGTATACTCTAACATGACTAAATCTGAATTAATTGATTCTCTTAAGATTGCCGTGAAACATTACTCTCGTATAGTAAGTCAACACAAAATTCTGAAGAATGTTCATGAATCATTGAAAAAGGATGCCAAGATTCTTTATGATGAAAATGAATCGATAAACATTCGTATTTGTCATGTTGAATCTAACTATGTCTTGGCAGACAAGCTCAATGATGATCATGAAGATGCTCTTCACGAATTTATTCGTTGTACCTTCAATAGGAGTAAAATGGCTTCCATGATTTATCATATGACTCGTAACTATGGTGAAGGCATTGGTTATTCTCGGTTTAAGAACTGGGATAAACCTCTGAAATCATATAGTGAGGATGATACTCCACCTGAATTATTCTCTACCTTTGTTAAAAGTGGTACACTTGATCTGAAGGCATCCAACTCTGAAGGAGGTTCTGAACCTGAACCCAAAGACTCAGAAGTTCCAAGTTCTTCTGAACCTAAAATTTCTGAGTCCAAAAGTTCTCAAGTTAAGGCTCAGAAGTCATCTGAACCTCTGAGAAATCAAGGTAAAGTTACTTCAGATCCTTGCTTGACCTTTGGAACTGTGATATACTCCAGATCAAAATCCAAGAATCAAATTAAGCCTAAACATTCTTGTCAAAGCTTAATTAATTCTAGATCTTGTGTTGATCATAGAAAACAAAGAAGGAATACTATTCAGAAGACTAACTCTAAAGGACCCATCAGAATATGGGTACCAAAATCTGAAATAATGTTTGCTTCAGATGCTCATGCAAGGAAAGGTAAAACAGCAGCCCTGGTACCTGGACAGTGGTTGCTCACGACATATGACGGGAGAAAAGCATATGTTCCAAACCCTAACTCTGAAAGAGGGAGGCTCTGTGGGATTTGGAGGAAAACAAAAAGGGAAGATCATTGGTACAGGTACAGTTGGTAATTCTTCTCTTTCCATTAAAGATGTTTGGTTAGTTGATGGACTTAAACACAATCTATTGAGCATTAGTCAATTTTGTGACAATGGGTGTGTTGTTACATTTAATAAGGAATCATGTACTGTATCAAAAGACTCTGACAAATCTGTAGTATTCAAGGGAATGAGAGTTGGCAATGTTTATAAAGTAAACTTTTCTGATTTGGTTGACCAAAAGATTATATGTCTTTTGTCTCTGAGTGATGAGAAATGGCTATGGCACAAGCGTCTTGGTCATGCTAACTGGAGGTTGATCTCTAAGCTTAGCAAACAAAAGCTTGTTAGTGGTTTGCCTGACATTGATTATCACTCAGATGCACTTTGTGGCTCATGTCAAAAAGGAAAATTTGCTAAGACTTCATTCAAGTCTAAAAACATTGTCTCTACTTCCAGACCCTTAGAATTGCTTCACATTGATCTGTTTGGTCCTGTTTCGACAGCCTCTATCAATGGTAAAAAATATGGATTGGTCATGGTTGATGATTTCAGTAGATGGACTTGGGTGAAATTCCTACGTTCTAAGAGTGAAGCACTTGTGGTGTTCAGTGACTTCTGCACACAAATACAAAGTGAAAAGGATCTTCGGATTCTGAAGGTTAGAAGCGACCATGGGGGAGAGTTCGAAAATGACTCTTTCGAATCTTTCTGCTCAGAGCATGGAGTAATCCATGAATTCTCTTCTCCTAGAACACCACAGCAGAATGGTGTTGTAGAAAGAAAGAATAGATCTTTGCAAGAAATGGCTCGTACCATGATGCTTGAGTCTAACCTAGCTAAGTTCTTGTGGGCAGAAGCCGTGAGTACTGCTTGCTATGTTCAGAATAGAATCTACATCAGACCTATTCTGAACAAAACTGCTTATGAACTGTTCAAAGGAAGAAAACCAAATATTTCTTATTTTCATCAGTTTGGATGTACTTGTTATATTCTAGACAACAAGGTCTATCGAAAGAAATTTGATGCTAGAGCTTATAAGGGTATCTTTATAGGCTACTCTGAACGCTCAAAAGCATACAGATTGTATAATTCTGAAACTCACACAGTTGAAGAATCTATACATGTTAGATTTGATGATAAAGAGCCTGACGATAAAATGTCAGAGCAAGCTGAGACTTTTGCAGAATTTCAAGTTTCCTCAAATTCTGAGTGTGAAGATCTCTCCATTGCTGTATATCCATCTGAGACTCAAAATGAAGATATCTCTGAAGGCCTTGAAACTGAAGACCCTTCAGAAACTGAACCCTCTCAGACACCTGCTCCACCTAAGAGTAAATTCAAGTATAGATCATCTCATCCTGAAGAGCTAATTGTTGGTAACAAGGATAGCCCAAGAAAGACCAGATCTGCTTTCAAAGAGGATGAATCCCTTGTTGGGTTAATTTCATTAATTGAACCCACAAACATAGAAGAAGCACTCTCAGATGATGGGTGGATTGTTGCAATGCAAGAAGAACTCAATCAATTTGAAAGAAATGATGTTTGGGATCTGGTACCAAAACCCAAACACAAGAACATTATTGGAACAAAATGGGTATTCAGAAACAAGTCAAATGAAAAGGGAGAAGTTGTCAGAAATAAAGCTAGACTGGTTGCACAAGGTTATAGTCAGCAAGAAGGCATAGATTTCACTGAAACCTTTGCACCAGTAGCAAGACTTGAGGCAATTAGACTTCTCTTGTCCTATGCAGTTAATCATGACATCACTCTATTTCAAATGGATGTTAAGAGTGCATTTCTGAATGGAGTAATTTATGAAGAAGTCTATGTTAAACAACCTCCTGGCTTTGAAGATATAAAGTGTCCTGATCATGTTTACAAATTGAAGAAATCTCTGTATGGTTTGAAACAAGCTCCAAGAGCTTGGTATGAAAGGTTAAATATATTTCTTCTAGAAAATGGTTTTGAAAAAGGACATGTTGATAACACTCTCTTTAGAAAAACCTTAAAAACTGATATTTTGATTGTTCAGATTTATGTTGATGATATTATCTTTGGTTCAACTAATGCTTCTCTTTGCAAGAATTTCTCTAAGCTTATGCAGGATGAATTTGAAATGAGTATGATGGGAGAACTAACATTCTTCTTGGGAATTCAAATCAATCAAAGAAAAGAAGGAGTATATGTGCATCAAACCAAATACACAAAGGATTTACTGAAGAAATTTGGTCTTGAAGATTGTAAACCAATGTCAACTCCTATGCATCCCTCTAGCTGTCTTCTGAAGGAAGAATCTGAAGGCAAAGTAGATCAGAAATTATACAGAGGTATGATTGGTTCCCTCCTTTATCTCACTGCATCTAGACCAGATATCTTGTTCAGTGTATGCTTGTGTGCTAGATTTCAATCAGATCCTAAAGAGTCTCATCTAACTGCTGTTAAGAGAATCTTTAGATATCTGAAAGGAACCACTAATCTTGGATTACTTTATAAGAAATCCTTAGATTATCAGCTTATTGGATTCTGTGATGCTGACTATGCTGGTGATAAAATTGAAAGGAAGTCCACTAGTGGAAACTGTCAATTTCTAGGTGAAAACCTTATATCATGGGCTAGTAAGAGACAAGCAACTATTGCTCTATCTACAGCAGAAGCAGAGTACATCTCAGCTGCTAAGTGTTGCACGCAATTGCTCTGGATGAAACATCAGTTGGAGGACTATCAGATAAGGATAAGTAGTATACCACTTCTCTGTGATAATACTGCTGCTATCTGTTTGTCTAAGAATCCTATTTTGCATTCAAGAGCTAAACACATTGAGATCAAACATCACTTCATTAGAGACTATGTTCAGAAGGGAGTAATTAAGATTCAATTCATTGATACTGAGCATCAATGGGCTGATATCTTTACCAAACCTCTTGCTATTGATCGTTTCGATTTTATCAAGAAAAATCTGAACATGGTTTTTATTTCTGAATGATATCTCTGAATGCTGTTAACTCTGAATGAATAAACTGGTTCTGAAGGGCCTCAGAAGTTTGGACGGCTCAGAAACTATTATATAGGTTCTGAAGCACTCTCTCATCTGAAGCAATCAGAATTATTTATTATTAAATATGATTTCTTGTGACTCAGATACCTACTCTAAGTGTTAGTTGATCACTCAGTTTCTCTAACTGACAGCTGGCTTCTGAAAACACTACTTATCTGTGTAACTTCCCATCATGTCTAGTAACCGCTGGGTAATGAAGGAGAGCTAATGATGATTTTATTAAAAGTAACTGCCAAGCCCCCATTACGTCACTATCTTGTTTCCCCAATATTTTGAAACTTCCACTATAACCATTTCTGACACTCCTAAATCCCCTCAGAAATCTCCTATTAAAGATTCTGAGTCTACCCCAATAGCAATGGACGTAGACCAATCTGAACCCTCAAATGTTCAAAATTCTGAAGTCCCTGCTGAATCCCAAACTGAACCCCTTCAGACTTCATCTCCTAAGCCAACCACTTCTGAACCAAACCCCTCATCCATTCAAACCACTCCACCTTTTCCTGGAACTGATTCAGATCTTGAAGAAACGCGTCTTCATTCTGAAACAATTCCCTGTTTCACCATGGTACTTAACAATTCCCTTTTACCGTTGAATGCATTTACTGCTGGTGGTTGTTTGCTGTGTGCATTTACTACCCTGTAACTTGTGCTTTGACTGACCCGTTTTTGATAATGACAAAGGGGGAGAAAATATTATTTCATTTCCTATGGCAGTGAAATTATTTCTGAAGCTCTAAAGATCACATTTTCTGAACTCTACTCTTATTAAGTTATATTAAAGTCTTTTAAACTTTTAATGAGGGGGAGTAATAAATTTTGTCCAACATAAATTCATATAATATAAGATACGCTTGCAAACCATATCTTATATTTGTCAGTCTGAAGAAATAGAGCTTGCAAACCTCTAATTCTGAAGGTAGAATATATGAAATTATATTTGACATTAAATATTACTCTTAGACTGTTTTATATTTATCATTGATAAACTTTTGAAGCTTATCAGACTCAGGGGGAGCTTGCAAACCTCAGAACCTGAAGTCAAGATGTTAAATAAAAACAACAACAATTGATTTTAAATACATATAGTTGTCATCATCAAAAAGGGGGAGATTGTTGGAACAAAATTATGATTTTGTATCTCCTTAATTGATTTTGATGATAACAATGTATTTAAGGTTAAATTGGAATACTAATAATTTAATTCAGTGTGCAGGATTAAAAGTTAAAATTTGCGTACTAAAGAACCTTAGAATTTCTGAAGGAATTACTTCTGAGCTCACCAGATCTGAAGCAAGTAATTCTGAGCCTATGAAACTCTGAAGTTATTATCTGAACCTTAGAATTTCTGAAGGAATTACTTCTGAGCTCACCAGATCTGAAGCAAGTAATTCTGAGCCTGTGAAACTCTGAAGTTATTATCTGAACCTTAGAATTTCTGAAGAAATTACTTCTGAGCTCACCAGATCTGAAACAAGTAATTCTGAGCCTATCAAAATCTGAAGAACATCTGAGCTCACCAGATCTGAAACAAGTAATTCTGAGCCTATCAAAATCTGAAGAACATCTGAGCTCACCAGATCTGAAACAAGTAATTCTGAGCCTATCAAAATCTGAAGGCTCGTCAGATATAAGTGTTAAGCTACATTTGAGAGTACAATTTTATTGAAGACTGTGCCTGACTAAGTCCAAACGCAGAAACCAAGAATGAAAAGGTTTGACCATGGAAAGGTCCTTTTCAAGTCAGGCTTCAGAAACGATTATTTCCTTATTTGGCTTTCACCAAGGTTCAAATATCAAAAGCCAAAAGGAATCTCTCATTTTGTAGTAAACGTTAAGCTCCTAAGCTACTGCAAATCAGAACAGCTAATAAGCTCACTGATCTATACAAAGGAGCGTCTCAATTCTTCAAACGGCTATAATCTTCAACGTTCATTTTATCATCTATAAAAGGAAGAAGATTTGTGAAGAAATGGGAATCAAGACTTAAGCTTCTGAACGTGCTGAAACTCTGTCAAATTCTGAAGCTATCAAACACTTAGAAACTTTGTGATAATTTTCTAAGTTAGTCTTGTAACTGCGTTGTATTTTGTAAACACCTCTGATTGTATATCAAGTGTTAATCTCTTATCTTTATTAACATTAAAACCAGTTGGAAGTCTCTTGCTTTGTGCTTGAGCATTGGAAGTCTCTTGCTTTGTGCTTGAGCATTGGAAGTCTCTTGCTTTGTGCTTGAGCATTGGAAGTCTCTTGCTTTGTGCTTGAGCATTGGAAGTCTCTTGCTTTGTGCTTGAGCAGTTAGAAGTCTCTTGCTTTGTGCTTGAGCAGTTTGAAGTCTCTTGCTTAGTGCTTGAGCATTTGTAATCTGAGTGATTATAGTGAAATCTCTTGTGAAGGACAAGAGGACTGGACTACTCCTGTTAGTGGGAGGAACCAGTATAAAAATTCTGAGCATCTCTCTCTAACCCTATCCTCATATATTGTGTGTGTTATACCTTATCCGCTGCAATTTGTTTTAACTTAGAAAAAGTCTCACACAATTCAACCCCCCCCCTTCTTGTGTGTTTTTCAACCTTCAAATTAGTCTTGTTGATTTTAATCCGCAAACACTCTGAGGTGAGCATGTCTAAGAGGCCTGCCTTGTCCGCGAACAGAAAGCGTTCCGGCATGCAGCTCACAAAGTTTTCTAGTGGAACATCTAAAACGAAGTCCACAACGATATCACAATCGTACATATTTGATTGATTTCTAAATTCATTACATGCTACCATAATTATCCCAAAGTCCGGGGAGCATACATCATTTCTAAATTCCTATGTCATACCCTATGATTGTATCGTGATAACAAACAACTCGTAATTTATATAAATTTTATTGTCACAAAAATATTAATTTAATTCGAGGATATAAAACGAGTGTATTAAGTTATTGAAAACGTTGTGAAAATAAGGTCAATACACTAATCTAGCCCAAAGAGCACTCTAGCAAGCCCAAGCAAGCAACAAGTTCAGTTCTGAATACTCTCGCCGAGCGAGCTATCTCTCGCCGGGCCAGCCTAAGCTCGCCGGGCCAGTGAGAGTTCGCCGGGCGATTCATACTCTGCCCAGAACTTGTTCGCTCGCTAGAAGGCTCGCCGGCTGCTCGTCGGGTGAGAACTGCGTATTCAGCCCCTGTTTTGCAGAAAAACTCATTTTCCAAATTAAACAACTACAATCCTCAAGTAAATCAATGTAACAATTTTATAAACATAAATTACGACTGTTTGGAGAAGAATTTGGGAGTTAATTCTTCTCACACATAAATTCTCTAATTTTTTCTTAAGTTTGCATGCATGTTTAAATTGGGGAAATTTAAACTAAACTAACCTAAGAACCCACCTCGTTACCTCGTTTGATGAATACATAGTGCTGACGATAAGACTTGAACATATAAAACCTGCAGCCAAAATCTCAGCATCAGAACCCCACCTTTGAACACATCTCCAGACCTCATTACCAAACCAAAACCTATGAAATTGGTACTCAAATCGAAGGGAATTTCGTTAGCTTTCCATACCAACAAGCGGAAACAAAATCAGAGTTACAGAGATGGAGGAATCACCTTTTGAATGGAGTCTTGTCCAGACACGATTTTTTTTTTGAAAAATCCTAGGTTGAACAGTCCACTTCAAAAATTCGCCCAGAATTCATTTCTCAGTGAAATTTCATGAAACCAACGCCAAAATGACCGTATTCGAGTTAGCTTTCTATCCCAAAAAGAATCATTCGAAACGGAGTTGTGAGCAGAGAGCACTGACCGTTTTTCTGAGGGTGTATTTTCAAATACGGGTTTAACCAATCTTCTTCAATTTTCTTCTAGTTCTTAAAAAATTGCTCTTATGATTATCTAGAAACCCAATTCCAGCAGTCCCCATGACTTTCCAGTCATCTCATATCTCGTTCTTGTGAAGGTAATCACACATGCAAGACATTTAATAATGGAAAAATGGAAAGAATGGAAATTAGATATCTTAAATGGGAGAACTTAAACCATGTCAGAATTTAATTTGGAAAGGAGAGGTGGAGCTATTCCTTCTTACCTTACTCCTAATGATACCAACAGTTGCAGAGGACAAGGATTTGCACATGCAATGAACATAATCTATCTTCTTTGAGAATTGGCTTTCATAGATTGATTTTCGATCAACTAAGGTTAGGGAAAGATTTGAAACTCAAAACACCTTCCACTAGCTTCTATGATTAATGGATTGATGAAAAATCTCACATGCAAGGCTTAGATTTTGACAGAATTTCAATTAGTGAAATGGGGTGTGGTGGTGTTTAGGCGTGGAGAGGGAGAGAAAAATGAGAGGGGGCTGATTGTGTTGGTTCTTTGGAAATGAAACAATGAATATAGCATGTGATATTTGGTTATAAATAGTCTATCAAGGAAAATTACCACCACAACCTTCACTTAATCCTTCCAACTATCTTATTCATATTGCTACTACTATTTGTTTGTGTTTGATTACTATGCGGGTTGTTACATTAGAGAATGTGTTTTTCAATTTTTTCTATTTTTATAATGTATATTACTTACATAATAGAAGGGAAAAATAAAAATAAGAAGGATACAAATAAAAATGAAAAGAGTACGAGAGAAACATAAAGACAACCAAAAAAAACTCTCCTTCTTTTCTTGCCAAGATTTTACAATTTTTTTTGTCCACAAATTCAAACAAGAAAGTCCACACTTTTTTTAGCCTCAAAAGCCCAAATATATGAAAATTAAACAACTCTCTATCTTTGGGCTTTACCACTTACCACCCCTATTTTACTTGTCATACGCATCTCCATTTTAAAAAGTTGATTTTGAGGCCCATAACTCCCTTGCCTATTGCATTTTTTTTTTAATTCTTTTCCTAACATTCTTGTATACCAAATTTCAATTAATAATGCACTTTGTATCTAACCTAGATGCCAACCTCCTTTTTCTTTGGTCCGAAAAGGAGAAACTATGCACCTTCATATTATAATAAATAGGGGTGGACAAAGGTCGGGTTCGATCAATTTTGGTCCAAAATTTTTTGATCCGAATGAAACCATGAGTGGAAAAAGCAAGCTCATCTCTGTCCGATTGTGTTTACGGTTATGTCGGATTTCGGTTTGGACGGATGTCGATTTTAATGGGTGGATTTATACGGTTTTGAATCATATAAAACTTACAAGTACAAAAAAAATCCAATTGTTGAGAAAACCCAAACCACAAACTTCAATTATAAAAAGTTAAAACAAACTGTCTTTTAGTTTTGGTTAAAAGCGTGTCAACAATTGTATTAAGAAAGATGGAACAATTGTGAAAGAAAATGTGAGGTTGACATAACATGATGAAGTGAAGAAAGACAATAAAAGAGATTAAGTTGTGAGAATGCTTGGTTGAGTTTTTAGAGATGATGATAGTTAAATGAGGAGATATGAAAATGAGTTTTAGATACTACCTCATATTACTTTATATTATCACTATTTTAATGAGTCTTTATAACAAAAGAGATCGAGAGAGGTGAAGTTGTTAATGGAGAAGAATAGCGGCAGCATAAATTAGAGTTTCAACTCAGTCTCATCATTCTCATTTTTTTTCAATCTCAAAAGGTTTTACAATGAATGTGATACTGATTCAGAATGGAATGAGTATGTTGTTTGAATTAGGCTTTCATTTTGACATAACATAAGCATTAAACTCAATATGTCACTAACAAACAAGTCTAAGCTCATGAGGGAAAAATATACATGAGGTAGAAAATAATAATATTGTGAATTACCATGAATTGGGTTCAGTCGATTATGAATTTCGATGGGCCTAAAAATTCAATCCGAACCCGTCCGTCTCAATCCATTCAGACCCAATTTTGCTCACTCGTTTAACCCGTGACCCGACTCACTACCACCCAACATTCATTATTTTTCTCGAATTCGGATCGGTTCTGAAAATCCTATCCACCCCTAATAATAAACTCCAAGATTACATAAAATAAGCTAGCCAATATAGCTTCAAAAGAGTACCATTATCTTACATCTTTTTTTTTTTTAAAAAAGTTTACTATTTTTCTAATAGGAAGAAGAAAATAATAATAATAAGTCCATAGCGTAGTTCATCGGTAGAGGTGTGAATAGGTTAGGCCGAACTAGGTTTTGCCAAACTGAGTCTGGCTTGTCAAAAAAATCGAAGACCTGAGCCTGGCCTGGGCCTATCATAGGCTTATCTTTTAGACTTGAGTTTGACCTTCTTAAAGCCTGATTAATGCAGCCTATTAGCTTGTTTAAAAGCTTATTTTACATGAACATATTTAAATAAATAATTTTATTTATTTTAAAAAATACTTATGAACTAATAAACCAACGTCCTTTTGATATTTAACAAAATATTTTAGACAATTTAACTATATATATATATATATATCATCATATTTAAATTTTTGTTTATAATAGTACATTTATATATGTGAAAAACTAATGTATATTAATAAACTTAAATTACTGAAAAATTTAATAAATATATAATTTAATCAAAGTACAAATTTTAATATATAAATAATAATAGTATTAAAAATATTATTTATATTAACTTAAGGAGACAGGCCTAGTAGGTTAAAATACTTTTTTTAATGGCTTACAACCTGACTTATTTAACTAAATAGACTTATAAAAAAACTTTGGCCTGCTCTATTTAAAGAAATAGATTGGCTTGAGCCTATGTAGGTTAAGCCTTAAGGCTTCGTAGGCCGGCCTGGCTTATTTCCACATCTATTCATCGGACAATGTTAATATTGTTAGGTTGTAATTTTTTATAATAAACGAAATGACGAACGATTGAAAATTCAACATACAGAAAGTGTAGGGATTGATATTTGAACTTCAGCCATAACGTCGCACATTTCGACATATTTATCAATTGAACTAAAGTATGTAGATTAGATCGTAAATTCTTAAAAATGGTCCAAAACACAAAAAATTTCTCAATTTTATTTGAATTTCATGTATTGTTTGTGACTTTATTTATAGACAAAATAATATAATATGGTCCAAAACCCAAAAAATTTCTCAATTTTATTTGAATTTCATGTATTGTTTGTGACTTTATTTATAGAGAAAATAATATAATAGTTCTATACAAATCTTAAGTCCATTAAGATACCGTCAAAGCTTTTCTCTCTTAGATAAAGTAGAAATTAGAATGCTTTCCATGTGTTCATAGACACGCACGGATACGTATATAGAGCAGCCTCACCACACCACACCACACCACACCATACAACTATATAATAAATAAATAAATAAATAAATTTAAATCATTAAAGTCCCTTTTTTCATTCTTTACTAATTGAAGCAACAATTCTACGTGTATCTATTGGATAAATCAAAGCAACATGTCTTTTTATCTTTTAAAAAATGGTTCCACTAATGCCAGTTCCACTACTTTCTATAATTCTTTTTTATACTATATAAAAAATGGACAAACCAATCCACTGCTACCTCTAAATATATATAATTTTACACTAAATAACGTACCACATTAGTGCAACTATATTGTCAAGTTTGCTATATATGAGAAGTCTTAACTCTTGTGTCTTCTCATATTTTGCCCTAAATATACAAGTATACTTACACACAATTGCTTAATCCAATGAGTGTTTGTATTATTGAATAGTTACCTTTTAAAAACACACACACATATATACTTAATTTTATAAAAACATACTACCTCCTAAAATATAAGAGCTCATTGACCATTACACGTATGTTAATGCATAATTTTGATTATGAATATTTTTAATTATCTATTAGTAAAAATTATAGAAATTTGATATTTAGAAAATACTCGTCGAAACAAATGAAACAAAATCTTATAAGATAATATTTTCATTTATATACTTTTAGAAAAATACGGTCAAAACAGACATATACATAGTGCATTTAGTCAAAGTAATTCTTATTATGTAATTTTAGTGCTATCAATTATTTAGATACTAATGTCAACAAAAATTATTTAGATACTAGTACTTTCTATTAATTAAAACTTTATCATTTGCTTAAAAAATCAATTAAAAGCAATGTGATATATTAGATATGTTAAACAAGAAGTGGGTTGATTATTAAAAAAAGAATTATAGTTAGTACTTTTATTAATTAAAATTTTATCATTTCATTAATAAGTTAATTTTTTCAATTAAAATAAGCAATGTGATGGTACTATTATATTAATTTATATATGTTGTTAAACAAGAAGTGGGATAATCAACCATTAAAAAATTAATAGAAAATAAAACAAAAATCAAGGTTTCACTTTCAACTTTACATATTTGCATATCAATGTCAAATGGAAAACGATTGATGTTGAAAAAAATGATATGATGTGAGACTACGTGTCTTAAGTCAATAATGATTCATGTTCATAATTTGTGCCATGTGTTGAAACCTTATTAGCTAATACAAAAGTATACTACTATAAAAAATTAACTTCAAGAATTTAAAAAGTTAAAAATATCAACAATGGTTAAAAGCAAAACTTATGGCTAAAACTTGATATTTGATGATGAGCTTGTTAAGTATTGTATATTTATGTTACACGTTGGTTACGTGCAACAAGTTCAACTAGTTTATAATGAAAAAAATTATGAAACATTGAGAGGAAGAAAAGAGTTTCTTAGTGATTGTGTTCAATCAATTATAGAGCACTACCATATAACACAATTCTTCACTACCTTTTTTTTAGAGTAATTTTCTCCACTAGTGTTTTGCTTTTTCCTTTTTCCTTTTTCTTTTTGTTAAATTGCTACTTTTCTTCATGTCTTCTTTTAATGTAAAGCTGCTAAAAAAATTGCAAAGTTTTTGTTCGTATTTCATCAACCAAATGCACTAGATTCAGGTACGTACAATGAATGTCTACTCATAGGGAGCTCGATATATATAATTTAATAAAAATAATAAATTTTTGGATTTACTTGAAATTATAGTGGAATTGTGTAAGCTGATTAGCGAAATCTTTTTGGGTTATTATGTGATTATAAATATAAATTTTCTACTTGTTGTTCAGTACTAATAATTAATATTTATTATAAAATTGTCCTGTGAGCTTAGCTCAATTAGTAGAAATAATTTTATAATTATTTATTTATTTAAGCAGTTTATATTTCTTACTACTTTGACCAATTCATTCTTAGTGAGCTAATGAAATTAAATTTGTGTAATTAGTTTACAAAATTACTTTAAAATTAAAGTGAGTTCAACATTATTATGTATAATTACTCTTACATCTAGAATGAGAAAAGTGAGTTGAACATTATGTGACTATATAAAAGCCATATTTTAAGACAAAAATTACATATTAATTTTACATGTAGCAAGTGAAACATCACAGTAAAACCTATATCACATTCTATATGTGTTAACACATTCGTACATATATTATTTCACGTAAATATGACATACAAGCACCTCTAAATTTTGTTGTAATAGTCTTCAAATTTTCTTGCCTAAACTCCAACCTTATGCATACACCTTCAATTACATTATCAATTTTAAATGTTTAGAATAAGTTCTCTCAACATTGGGTTTCAAATGGGTCAAATATATTTTACTAACCGTTACAACATAAATATATACTCTAACCATTACAACATAAATAGTTCGTGTATCATCAGACCATTTAATCGCTATTTTTTTTTTGACAAAAATTACTAAATTATTATTATTTTTTTACGCAAAATCGCTAAATTCTTTTATTGTACAAATTTATTAACAATGTATCTTTCTTATTGTATTAATTATTAATATGAAAAGGATATAAAACTTAGTTCAAATTGCTTGGATTTGCTTATTTATACTTAGTAGGATAAAAATATGCAAAAATACTTTTAAAAATCAAGTAAATACCAATATCATATACTAATTATGCAATTCAAAAAAAAAAAAAAATTCATACTAATTATTTCTTACTATAAAACTAGTGTCATTTTTTCTGCTCATGAAGAAAAAATGAGTGTACTATTTTCTGACTATATTGTGCTATGATCTTTTGGAACGATTCCTTCCTACTATTTTCAACTGCAATAATTTGGCAGAGTCAAACATGGCTATATCGATTAATTGACCCATATGACTGCGATATACATGTACTATATTACTGAATTTGTAATGACCTATGTGAGGGCTATGTCTCATTGGCAGTCTTTGCATACATAATTACATATCACTAGTACTATATTTCATAAAACTATGTGAGGGCTATCATCATTCAATTACCATGAGATATCTCATAAAATGATCGTAAATAAATCATTCAACAATTAAATGTGTATTTATATTTTTTTATGGATGGTTTTATTGTGACAAAAACTGATTTGAAATTGTTGATTATATGAAATTGATTTTTAATTAAAAATTAATCCAAGTAATATTTTGTTTGAATATATTTGTGAAAGAGTAAGTTGAAGTAATAAATTAAATTTTTGAGTCAACAGTCAGGATTAATTTTACTCCTTTAAATTCTTCTTTTTGAATTATTGAGTTGCTCACTAGTTGTTGAGGGGTTTTTATCATGCTATCATATGTAAGGAAAAAAACCCATTTTGTATGTCTAATAGATTTTTAACTCTGCATTTAAAAAAGAAATTCAATTAAAAGAAAAAATAAATTTTTTAGTAAATATTCATCGTCACTATATCAAAGATGAAACTTTGTAACTATAACATATATACGACATACAAAAAAAAGAGAGTTACTAATCCTCTATTTTTGTGTGGTGAAACAGTTACTAATTCTACTCTTTGTCCTAAATTTTTCATCATTTTAGTGTTTGACACATTTAAGAAATAATAAATATCAATAAGTTAAGTTATTTTAACTCTTACTTTATTAATAGAGAGAAAAAATTATTCAATGAATACTTTTGTTTTTGTAAGAGTATAAATGTTAAAATATTATTAATTGTACCTTAATTTTTTTTAAAAATTAAAATTTTGAGACAAAAATAAAATGTTAAAAAAACTGAAGTTTTAAGACGGAGTACAAATTAGTATATCAATGTTTACATTAAATTAGAGGTAAGTTGTTTATACAAAGTATAGTAACATCTAGATATATAAAAAAAGTATATATACATTATGAATTTTAGTAAAATAAACGTTATGGATTCAAAACGTTTATTAATTTAACTTAAAGGGCAAGAAATGCAAATTCTCTTTGAATGTGATTTAATTTAAGTTCAGGTTAGGATGGTGATGTAGCTAGCATGTTTAATTTCAATGGTGTCTTAATTACTAATTTATAAGTTATTTAAGCTTAATGTAAAAAGTGAAACAGTTACAATGTAACAACCATCATAATTCAAAGGGACCAATTCATAGACAACAAATATTTGAAAGTGTTAATAAAAACAAACTCCAACTCACCAAACTTGAAAAGTTGTACCTTCATATTTCTATTGTTATTTAACAACCCCCACACAAAAAAACACATTTATTGTTTCTCTACTTTTTTTTTTTGAAGCAATTGTTTCTCTACTTTAATCTCCACATTATCTAGGAAAGTAGAAATAACTGGTGTTATCTTCTATCTTTTATTGGTAGCCAAAAAATTCCTAACCACAAGAGAAGGACAAATCACAAAAACTACAAAATTTTCTTTCTTTTTTGTATTTTCTTAATCTTAAAATTTAATGTAAATTAAAACTTTCGACCAATGACCGATCACTATCACAATGCATATACCTACAAAATAATATTAATAATACAATATTTAACATTTTACAATATAATATTAAAATTTAGATTACGTGTGGGTTGAAAAACCTAAAATGACTATAATATCACATTTTATATATTAGATCGTTAATTTCGATTAAACAACTCATAAGCCATGATTTAATAACATCAACTTCAAAATCAAATCTTAAAACATGTCTTTTTTTAAACCACCATCAAAACAAATTAATGTACCTAATGAAAAGTAAACTTTTTTTACTATCAACATAAGAAAATTAAAAAGCATACATATATGATATATACAAAAGACAGAGATTTACAGAGCTCTAAAACCATAGTGTGATTCAAACACTCTACCAATATCCAATTACAATCATAAGCACCACCAACACCTCTCATCTTGAAAAACAATGATTCAAGAGGGGGCAAAAAAAAAACAAACCACAACATCATAGTAAATCAAATCACGTGCTATAAGATCCACCATCACATGACTTTTTACTTGACAAAGTAGTAAAATATAAAAGGTGCTTATACATATGGTAAAAAAAAAGTGGTTGTAACATGTAACAAATTAAATCCAGTCAAATATTAACGGTCGAATTAAATCTGAGTAACAGATTGATTCAAGAGTTGAGATTTGACTGAACCGATTGATAATGTTCTATCTATCACGGGAGTTGTTGTAAGGCGATTGAATCGCTGCCAATTTCTGTTGCAAGTTGAGATTTTTATAAAACCTTTTAATAAATTCTTCGGCGGCAACATCAACATGACTATGATCAACACCTTCTTCTTCCTTTAGAGGAAATGGTGAATCCGTGACTCTAATTTTTTTTCCAATGGGACTTTTTCCGAATCCCGGAAATGTGACTAATGGAGAAGGAGAAGAAGAAGAAGAAGCATCAACGTCATTGAGTATTTCTAAAACCTTTTGAACGGTGGAAAAATCGGTGTATTGATGGTGGTGGTGACGGCGGTTGTTTTTATTTTTGTTGTGGAATTTTATGATGGCGGGGCTGTTGTTGCAGCTAAATTCGTAGTCGTGAGGAGAGACGAAAGAGGCCGCGGTGGCCGAGTGGTGGTGGCGGAGAGTGAGAGTGTTGGCTATAGCTTTGACGGCGGCGAGTTTGCCACGTTTAAGCAAAAGATTTAATTCAGCTACCATTTTGCTTTTGGCTATGTTTTTTGTTAACATGAACAAAATTATACGTAGTGTGTTCCATACTTTCTTTGCTACCAATGGTTGGTTTGTTTCAATTTCCATTGTTGTTTGTTGTAACGGTTTGATGAATTTGTGTGTTTGTTTTTTCTTGAGAGAGAGAGATTGGATTGGGATGTGTTTGATATGGTTTGTGATATGGGAGTTGGAGTTTGAGGGGTATATAAAGGGATTCGAATGCAATTATCCATTAATAAAGAGATTAATTATGATTAAGCGTTTCTTAAAAGATAACCACACTACATGTCAAAAAGTAGTAAAGAAAAAAGATAAGTACACTTACTTAAAAGTTTCACTTCCTATGTATGGGCGCGTGTGTGCAATAATTATTTGAGGATTTGATCCCATTTGAAAGGAGTACATATGAAAAAAGAGATAGAAGTAGGAGATGTGAGTCTTTGACCAAAAAAAAGTGAGAGGTGGGATAAAAAAGATACTAATAAGATCAGTTTGGCAAGATTCATAAATTAACTTATAGCTTATGTCTTATTATTTATAAGTTAAATAACTTGTTTGATAATAGTCTTTCTATTATGAGCTTCTAATTTATTTTACTGATTTATAGTTTATTTTTCAAAAGCTATTTTAAGTAATTTATCAACTTATAACTTATAACTTATAACTTATCGTTTTGTATTATATATTTACCCTTATTATTTTAACTAAAATCCTTTATTACCCTTTAAAATAAACTAGGTATATTTTAATATTGATTTACTATTCCGTACACATAGATAGTAAACTAAAACTTACTAATAACATTTTTTGACTAAAAAATACTAACAATACTAACAACATTAAAATGTTATATAACATTTTTTATAGAACGTGTTAACATGATGCGTACTGCTCCCGTAAAAAATGTTGTAAACTACAGCTTTCTATTTTAAATTTAAATAAATAAAACTCAAAATAGATCACAACAAGTCTAATATCCATGAAAAAGCAAAATGAAACGAACCATGGACATTTTTATTTGAATATTTTTTTTTTTATAAATATAACACAAAAATATCTTGAATATAACTAAAATATCTTGATTATAAAAATAACACAAAAATAAATTTAACTAAAATTTCAACAAATAAAAATGAATATAAAAAAAATATTAACTTAGTTAAATTTAATTTACTAAATATCTTGAATATTATTAAATATTTGGAATATCCTTTTATGTCATTTTATATCTATCAACTAGTTGAACCGTTAATTTTATCAAACACTTTAATTAGTTTATCTGCCATCAGCTATAAACTATAAGTTATCAGTCATCAGCTATAAGCTATAACTTATCAGCCAACTGTTATTTTTGCTAAATAGAGCCTCAACGTAAGTCTAATAAAATGGTTATATTGGGAAGAACTTGCCTTATTTTCTATAATAATAATAATAATAATAATAATGTGTTTGAATTATTAAAAAAATGAATTATGATGTCGATTTGAGGACTTTGTTGGTGGTATATACTTTTATAAATGTTATATTTGATTTTTGAGAAATTTGAATTGATAAAATGAATTGAATTAACTGAACTTTGAGTTATTTAACCTGTTATTTTAAACGATTCCAGATGAAATATTAATCTAAACCGTTGGTTCACTTCATTTAGTCCACTGTTTGAAAAACCAAGGTGGTCATAAGGTATAGTTTGATCTACGATATTTTTAATTTTTTTTAAGACTCGATGTCATATATTTAATTATTATTTTATTGAATAATGCAGTCATCCACTAATAATTAGACCCAGCCATTATAAAATAAAATAATTAAACCCAACTCTTTTTTTTTATTACTAAAATAGTGTAATATTTATTATAAAAAACAATAGTGCTATATTTTTTATATTTGCTAATTATATTGTTGAATTTGAAGTTTTATGTGATTGAGGAAAAAGAATTGTTTGGCGGACTAAAAAAGAATTGTTAATTATAGCCAATCAATTCACCAAGGTGAGGCAAATATTTAAATTCAAACACCTAAATTGGTATGTCCTGTCCTACCTTAGGTGGGTTAATTGTAGGGTTGAACAATCGGTTTTTTTTTTTTTTAATCTGTAATGATTATAAATGTCTTGGGAATCAAGATAACCTTATATTTTTCAATAAAAAATAGAATTAAATATGATTTTTTATCTCGATAAAATTAATGAATTTTGGTTTTTGTCTCTAAAAATATAAATCACAATGTCTTCATATGTAGTTTTTTTTTGGTTTTGTTTTGATTTTAGCTCATAATAGATAAAAATTTGACATATTTTTGACAATTTTTAATATATGACTTCTATATATTTAACATAATAAATATACATAATATAGACACATCTTAAAAATAAAATATAACATTGACATTAAAATTAACATAGACTGATCATTATGGGACTAAAAATAAAATAAAAAATTTTGAGTGATGAAAACATAAGATTTTATTTTATAGGAACGAAAATTAAAATTCATTAATTTTATAAAGATGAAAAATATATTTAACTCAAAAAAATATGTATGAGACGAACATTACTTTTCATAATATTTAAAATAAAACAATAGGAGAACATATAAATACTTTTCTGTCAAAAAATAAAGAACATATAAATACTTTTGTGATTATTTTTAAATTGAGTTACATATTAATTGTTTTTTCAATTTAAATTATATGTTATAATATGGACTTTATTTTTATATAAAAAAGTCGATGATAGCGGGCACAAGCGTTTCTTTAGGAGGACGGAATTGATCACTCCGAGGGTTGAAGAGGTTGCGGTGAATCTTATGGATGTTACCAAAAATCATATGGTAGTGGGAGGCAAGACCTTCATGAGAGCGGAAGGCGGGGAATGAGGTAATGCTTGCGGGAAGCAAGTGGAGGCTAGTGCCTATGTCAAGGTTCAAGTGAGATTTGGACTTGGCCGGTGATCTTGAATAGAAGATTCAAGATGGAGAGAGCAGCGCGGTGGTTGAGTGGATTACCATCGATTTAAAGGCAATGTGAAGAATTGTTGGATATGCATTGAAATCTTGGTTACACAAGTCAAAATTTTGAAGTCCAAAAGCTGTGACCACTTGTGCGCGGGGCGCAATTGTTTGCGTTGTTCTTAGATTTGCCACAAGCATCTGGACGGCACGGATGCGGGACATAAAATGCAGTTTTTGTTTTGAGGAAAATCTGACTTGGATTGTGTTTGTTTTTTAAATTGAATATATTTAAAAATAATATGAGATTTGATTTTATTTTAGAAGATTATCTTTTAAAATAAATAGGCATATATTTTTCTATAAATATGGTTTACTTTATTCATAGAAAAATTGAGATTGAGGGAATAAGGGTTTGCCAACACAAAGACAAGGTTATTGTTTCTCATTGGGTAGTCTAGGTCAATTGAGTCTCTTGGTCACGGGAAGAGATTCAGGTTATTGGATAGAATTAGGGTTTGCTAATTCCTTGTACCCAATTTGTGAATTTCTTGTAAAATGATACTCTTGATTCTAGTAGAACGGAGAGACTGCTCTCTCCCCATAGTAGGATAATTAACACCGAACTGGGTAAACAAAAATTTGTGTCTCTCTCTCTTTGATTTGTTTACTTGCTTACGGATTAGTTATCATTGTCTCTATATATTTTTTGATTTTGGTTGCTTGATTCAATTGCTCCACACATCAAGTTATTTTATTGGTATGAGTTTATCGTCGAATTCTCAACAGTGATGATTGATGTTGATTTAATAGAGAGGACTACAATTTAATCCTCACAACTGCGATCGAAAGAAGATTGAAACCACTTAACACTAGAAGTTACTCCCGAACCAAATTAAACTGATGATTAAAGCAAAAAAAAAAAAATACGAAGGATGATTAAGAGTAAATAATAATGAAAAGTTTAATTTGGCACTTACACATGATTAAGAGTAAATAATAAGGTCGAGAGACTCAGATAGGAAGACATAATTCACTATGGTGGAGCTAGGAATATTCTCCGTTTAGATTAACTTATTTTTTAATTTATACGAAACAACTTAAAATAAGCTTTTATATAATATTATAAGTTTTACAAAGTAGTTTATGTAAAAAAATTATAAAAATATAATTTTATTTATTTATTTATTTACATAAACTGAAAAATAAATCAAATCCAAACCAAATGAAAAAATAAGATAATTTTGAGATAAATTGGTTTGTTAATTTGATCAAGGGAAGCGTATGAAGAGACAATAAAATTGATTTTTGGAATGACACTTGGATTGAAGACTGCTCCCTGAAATGCTTGTTCCTGCAATTTCATTTGTCAATTATATCATTTGTTGTATCGGCTAATTTTTTGGTTAAATAGGGATACAACAAGCTGATTTTTTGGAAGGAAGATTTTGTGATGGATGAAAAGTTTTTGAGGAAAATCAAGAATGTTTGCGATTGTTCCTTTCAGTTGGAGGTTGTTTCAAGGTCGTCTTATAACAAATGTGTATCAATGCTGTGTGCTTTGCTTTATGCAAATTGAAACACAAAATCACTTCTTTAATTTTCGTCTCCTGCAAAAGTGAAAATTACTTTTCACGCTCCTTGAGTCTTGTATGCGTTCCCCGACCTTTTAACACTATCCCCTCGCAACATAGGATGCGAGTTTGTAAATAATAAAAATTAAGAAAAAAAATACTTCGCATTCTAGAAAGCATACCTTGTAAAATCTAATGTTTTTGTATTTTTATCTCCCTTCATTCGCCCTCTATTTTTTAAGATTTGCATTTTAGCATGCAAACTAAGTTCGCATTTTAGGATGCGAACTTTTTTTCTTCTTCAGATTTGGCATCTCTGAGTTCGCTACTTAAGTAATGAAAGTGGTATTTTTGAAATTTCTAGTGGCGAATTCCAAAAGTAATTTTATGCAAACGTTAAGAAGTTTCAGAAAACTATATTTCAAAGTAATCATAACCAGATAGTTACTTGGGCCAGTAGAAAAGAAAAATAGGTTTAGAATCTTTTTCTTTTCACCTCTGATGACTTTTTTTTACCTTCTGAAATTTTATTTTTGCCCTTGAATAAAAACTTCAAAATGCATTTTTCAAAATTTTCCTAGTTTAAATTCGAAAAACATGTTTTGAAGATTTTATTTAAGGAAAAAATTCAGAGAATGCATTCCGTAGTTTTAAATCAAGAATTAAAATGGAAATTTATGGTGGGGGAAAGAGTCATGAGGGGTGGGAAGAGAAACTTTCATAGGTTTATTATACATCTTTGGACCAAGCCCAATGTCACTCATCTTTTGCAGCCATCACCTCTCCTTTTTTGCTACTCAACATTTAGTTTTGGGTAAATAGGTATTTACTCTCTGCAAAATAGGTGAATTTTACATTACTCCCTGCAAATTTTTTTTTGTAGGAATTTACCTCAGCAATGTTAATTTTTATTTTTTAGTGTATTTTACCCCCTATGTTGGGAAAAAAAATCGACAGGGGGTAAAATACACTACTAATTTTTTTTTTAAACACTGCAGGGAATATTCCTACAAAAAAAAAAAAAATTGCATGCAGGAAAAGAAAAACTCACCTATTTTGCAGAGGAGTAAATACCTATTTACCCTTTATTTTTTTTTTTATGAAATGCATTGCATATTAATTTCACAACTTGATCTTTTCTACCATAGTGGTTTTTAAACTTAATCGGACAATATACAAATTTGGTTTCTAATCTAATTGGTCAGTCTGATTTTAATTACCTTGCTATATTTTTATGGCTCAAGTGACGGAGTCAGAAATCTTGAATAATGGGGGCACTATATATATATATATATATATATATATATATATATATATATATATATATATATATATATATATCGTAATAGCAGTTGACATTTTTTTTTCCTACATTATTCTTTGATAATTTGGAGGTATTTAGCTAAAGAGCGTGTCATATACTCCGTATGTCGGTGAAATAAAATTTGGTTAAAAGTTAATTGTGGTTAACACATGTATATCTATTTATGCGATTTGTTTTCATTGATTGTTGAAAAATACCTTCAAATTATCAAGGAAATATTCTCTACGGCGTGACATCTTTGAGAAATATTGAATAGTTTTTTTTATTATTTTCAACTCAATAAAAACATTTCTCTGTAAATAAGTAACTAACTAATCATTTAACTATTAATCTCCATGCCATTTCACAACTCATTCTTGATAATTATGAAACTCTTTATAATTAAGAAACATTTCAAAATCAAATCACAAAAATCTTTTTTTTTTCTTCATATAAATGGATCCAATTTTATGCTTCTACATTTATCAACTGCTTGAGGATTAGAAGTTGATGGTTGATCTAAACTTGACTTTCTTTTAAAATAAAAATCATTACTTATTGCTAAATATAATAAATTAAAAACCACAATTAGAACTATGTTTAAAGCATTGCACGCCACATATATACCCCTCAAAAACAAAGATAGTGGCACCACTATCATATGATTCTAACTCACAAAAAACCATATGCTCTCTATAAACAACAGGGAATTGGTATTTGTTTTAATGAGCTTAACTTTTGGACTCTCATAGCAACTTTATATTGGTGTGTTTTGATTAAATTGTCAACATATATACTAGTATGACAACATATGTTCTATATAAAAGAAATTCTTAAAAAATTTGTGGAGGCATGTGCCCACACACCTTACTATGTGCCTCCGTCCCAATTGGTTCCCTTCAAATTGGAAGAATGAGGAAGTGGAAAATTGTCTAAGCTTTGTTTTCCCTTTTTAACAGGAAGGTAGCAAAAGTAGAGGAAGTGATACACAATATGCAAAGAACATTGTGATCTTGGTTCATTAATAGGGAGGGTAAAAACAAGAATTTCATTTTTTCAGATTAAAGCAACTTCCATTTGTGATGTCTTCTGTTAGTGTTAAGTTGGTTGCAATTCAGTTAGAAGAGAGAGAAAATAGATCTGAATGAAGAAAGAAATTATTCTCATTAATTGTAAAAATGAATTACAGAGTTCATATATACACATGTTTTGGTGTATTATTTACAACTAAGTACAAACTAAGTGAACTAGCTTATCTAAGGTCTATGTACAGTAACTACGGTGTATCTCAACACCCACCCTCAAGCTTGACATGGTAAATGTTGATCATGTTGAGCTTGGAGATGAAATCATGAAATTTGGGTGGAGCCAAAGCCTTGGTCAGAAAATCAGCTAGCTGGTCATTTGTTGAGACTGGTAGTAGATTGAGAATGCCTTTCATAACCTTTTCACGAACTAAGTGACAATCTATATCAAGATGTTTAGTCCATTCATGGAAAACTGGGTTTGAGGCTATGTGAACGGCGCTTTGATTATCACAGTAGAGGATGGGCAACCTGATCAATTGGACCTTCAGATCTGCTAATAAGTAAAGAAGCCATTGCAGCTCACAGGCTGCTGAGGAGAGGGCTCTATACTCTGCCTCTGAAGAGGATCTGGAGATGGTTGCTTGCTTCTTGGCACACCATGAAATCAAGGATTTACCCAAGAAGAAACAGTATCCAGAAATTGACTTCCTGGTGTCCATACAACCTGCCCAGTCAGCATCTGAATACCCCATCAGCTGCAATTCAGAACTTCTACTAAAAAATATTCCTTGGCCTGGGCTATTCTTTAGGTACCTTAGGACTCTACAAGCTGCATTGAAATGTGTGTTGGTTGGTGCATGCATAAATTGACTTAATTGATGTGTTGCAAAGGCAATATCTGGTCTTGTTGTGTTTAAGTATAGCAATTTTCCAACCATCCTTCTATAGGCAGAAACATCATTATAAGGGGTGCCTGAGGAGCTGTGAAGTTTGATAGAGGTGTCAAGGGGTGTACTAGCAGGCTTACAACCAAGGAGGCCTGAGTCTTTGAGCAAGTCCAAACAGTATTTTCTCTGTGAAATTGTAATACCTTCTTTTGAGTGAGCAACTTCCAAACCCAGGAAGTACTTCAATTGTCCTAGATTCTTGATTTTAAAGGCTTGATCAAGGACAGTTTTGATTCTATCAAACTCAGCCAATGAATTACCTGCAAGGATCACATCATCTACATACACTAGCAGGGCAGTAAAAGCATTTTCCTTTTGCAGTGTGAATAAAGAGTAGTCAGAGGTTGATTGTGTGTAACCTTCCTTAATAAGCAAAGCAGTCAACTTTTCATACCACTTTCTGCTTGCTTGTTTCAAACCATACAAACTGTTTTGTAACTTACACACCATGTTTGGTTTGTCACAAGTAACTCCTTCTGGTATTTTCATATAAACATCCTCTTGTAAATCTCCATGAAGGAAGGCATTATTGACATCTAATTGATGTAAGTGCCAGTTCTTAACAGCTGCTATGGCCAAGAGTGTTCTTACTGTAGTGAGCTTGGCAACAGGAGAGAAAGTCTCAAAATAGTCAATTCCCTCAACTTGGTTGTACCCTTTGGCAACCAACCTGGCCTTATATCTCTCTACTGTGCCATCTGACTTGTGCTTGATTTTATAAACCCATCTACAACCTATTGGTTTGGTTTGAGGTGGGAGCTCAACAATTTCCCAAGTACAGTTTTTAGCTAAAGCATCTAACTCAAGTTTCATGGCTGTTCTCCATTGTTCAAATTTGCTAGCTTCCTCATATGATTGAGGTTCAGTGCAGTGTGTGATTGACATACTAAATGCCTTGTGTGAAGGAGATAATTGTGTCAGTGAATGAAAAAGAGAAAGAGGGTATTTTATACCTGAAGAGGTTGTTTCTATTGAGTGTAGAGATGAATTGTTGCATACATAGTCAGACAAATGCAAGGGTGCCCTCCTTTGTCTGATGGGTCTTTGAGGGGAGGAAAGGTTAGTGTTGGGAGAGTTATTGTGGTCAAAAGTGATAGGTAAAGTGACAGGATTTTGTGTGATAGAATTGGGTGATGGTGACTGATGAGGAATAGGTATGGAGGTATCAGAATTCATGGGATGATGGAGAGAGGCTGATGGTGACTGATCAGAAATCATGTGATCAGTAGTAGGAGAGAGGGATACAGCTGATGGTGACTTATCACCAGGATGTGACAAATGTGTAGGAAGAGGAGGAGGAGATGATAAAGAGGAATGATAATCCCAAGGTACTTTAGGTGAATGAGACATATATGGGAAGATGTGTTCATGATGTGTCACATGTCTTGAAATGAAAATTTCTTTATTGATAATATCAAAGAGGATTGTTCCTTTAACACCCTCCTTATAACCTAAAAACAAACACTTGCGTGCTCTAAGGTCAAGTTTTGTCCTGTGACTTTGTAAGGTGGAAGCAAAAGCAAGGGATCCAAAAACTTTTAAAAGATGCATGTCAGGGACAAAATTATTCAAAAGAAAATAAGGGGATCGATTCTTTAGGATAGGAGAGGGAATTCTATTCATAATAAAAACAGCATGAAGGACAGCATAGCACCAAAAGGTTTTAGGTAGGTTAGCTTGAATTAGAAGTGCTCTACCAATGTTAAGAATTTGTTGGTGTTTTCTTTCCACTCTCCCATTTTGTTGGGGGGTCTCAACACAACTAGTTTGGTGAATGATGCCTTTAGAAGCATAAAAGGAAGGCATAAGGAATTCAGGTCCATTATCTGTCCTAACTATCTTAACATTATGATGATATTGATTTTCAATGAGTTTGATGAAATTTTGGACATGGTTTCTTGTTTCAGATTTAGATTTCATTAGGGTTATCCAAGTATATCTAGTATGATCATCAACAACAGTAAGGAAATAAGAATGGTTATGAACAGATTTAATGGCAATGGGTCCCCAAATATCAAAGTGAATCAAATCATAAGGTTTTATTGATTTATTGTAACTTTTTACAAAAGGTAACTTTCTGTGCTTGGCAAAATGACAGATATCACAGACAGCACTATAATCACAAGAAATATATGGAAATTGAGACTTTAAGGCATCTATCCTAGGGTTTGACAAGTGACCTAACCTAAAATGCCAAAGGGCAGTGTCAGGTAGGCTTACATTATTTGCTGAAATGGGAAATGAAGGCTGAGTTGAAGCACAATCTGCAGGTGTCTGAGCTAAGTAGTATAATCCATCTTTACCCTCAGCCGAACCAATCATCTTCAGTGATTTCTGCTCCTGAATGATACAAGAAGTGTCAGTGAAATTGACTAAAACAGGTGCACTGTGGCATAAGCTAGAAACAGAAATCAAATTGATATTGAAATTAGGAACAAATAACACTCCTGTCAAGCTAAAAACAGGAGAAAAGACTATTGTGCCAGCATATTTAGTTGTAACATGATCACCATTGGGTAACTTGATGATCATGGGATTGATTTCATTGTAAGAATGAAACCAATGTAATGAAGCACAAATGTGGTGACTGGCTCCTAAATCAATGATCCAAGTGCCAAGAGTGACATTATGACAAGTGAAAGAATTAGAATATGAAGTGGAAACTATACCTTGTTTACCTGCTGATGAAGGACCAGCAGACTGGAAAGACCTAACCTGATGGGAAGTAGCAGAAGTTGAACTATGGTTAACAGATGAAGATTGAATCAGAGTCAGTAGTTTATCAAGCTGTTCTTGAGTCAAGGAAGGTACTGAAATTGTTCCTTTGGAATCAATAGATGCAGCTGAAGAAGAATTATCAACCTCACCCCCTTCAGATGCAGCATTATGAGCAGAACCTTGATAATTGCGCATCATGTGTGGAGGCACACCATTCTTTTTGAAACAGTCAGCAACCACATGATTATTCTTATGGCAATAAGTGCAGTAACGTTTAGAACCTGAGGAAGCACTGAATCGAGCATTATGAGAGCCATGAGAATTGCTATGAGAAGCATTAACAAGAGCCTTGGAATCATCAAGGCTAGGGGAACAATTTTGGCGCTCAAATTGAAGCACCATAGAAAAGATTTTAGTCATAGAAGGGAGAGGATCAAGAAGAAGAATCTGAGACCTAACAACATTGAAACTATCATTCAATCCAGTCAAGAAACGCATGGCTTGTAAAATATGGTGATTTTTCCTAGCAACACGCATTGCAGTACATGAACAACGAATGTGACACGTGCAATTAGGGATAGGCATATAGATTTCCAATTCTTCCCACAAAGTTTTCAAATCAGAGTAGAAAGAAGTTACCGATCTAGAATCTTGTGTGAGAGCATAAATCTCCTGTTGGAGTTCGGAGACGCGAACAAGATCGCCTTGCGAGAATCGTTCCTTCAGATCAAGCCACACATCTGAGGCGTTCTCCATGAATACAATTGATTGAGCAATTGAAGGATCAACCGAATTCATGATCCAACTGTGAATCAACATGTTGCAGCGGTTCCAAGCGCGATATGACGGATCAAAATCATCGGCCGGCATCGGAATCGTGCCGTCAAGAAAGTCGAATTTGAGTTTCGCACCAAGTGCTCGACGCATTGAACGCGCCCAGGCATGGTAATTGGAACCGGTGAGGAGCGGCGTGACTTTGACGGTGGAGGGACCGTCACTGGAGTGGACGTAATAAGGACTGGACGGATCGGAGGAAGGATCCGGAGCTGCACGCGGTGCCATCACGGCGGAGATGGAAACGGAAGCGGAAGGATCTATGCGAGTGATACCATGTTAAGTTGGTTGCAATTCAGTTAGAAGAGAGAGAAAATAGATCTGAATGAAGAAAGAAATTATTCTCATTAATTGTAAAAATGAATTACAGAGTTCATATATACACATGTTTTGGTGTATTATTTACAACTAAGTACAAACTAAGTGAACTAGCTTATCTAAGGTCTATGTACAGTAACTACGGTGTATCTCAACAGTTAGGAACTATTACAAGATAAATAAAAAATATATATTATTAATTCCGATAAGAACAATTACAGAAAATGAGCTCTATAATCCTTTGAGCAATAGCTCCTCAAGTAAAAGACAAATCTCTCTGCGCACATCATACTGTTCCTAACTAAATAATATACTCAGTATTATTTATATATCCTTTATATGAATAAAATTCCCGCCTAATAAATTAGCCACATCAGCAAATATAACTAATGAAATTCATCCTATCGGTTACTCGTTCGCTCTACGCGTTTTTTTTTTAAAACGTCGTCAGCTATTTAAATAGTGGACATTATAATAGAATGATATTTTTAAATGTATCCGCTACTTAAGCAAGGAACAGAGATATTTCAGTAAATTTGTAGGGCGCGCGAGAAAATAAATAGGGTGACAAAATGAGTTTTGATAACCAATTCAATTCTTCTATTTAATACATTCCTTGGGCTTAGGCCCAAACCCAATACCTAACATCTTCAAAAAATTGTTCTTTAGACCCCTCGTAGTGTTTTTAGGTCCTAAAAATTCAAAATACCCCTAATTTTGGATTTAAGATGATTTGAAAGCTGTGGTAAAAAAAAAAGAAGATGATTTGAAAGCTACAATCCAAAATAAAAATAAGTTTGGAAGATACAACCCGAAAACGCGTAATTATGGAACATATGTTACGAAATTAATTAATTTTAGATTGTAACTTTCAAAATATAAAAAAAAGGGCCACTTCGGAAAATAGGTCTGGCAAAAAAAAATGCGATAAAATAGTCTCACTTGTGTTCGATACATTCCTTGTATTGATAAAGTGAACAAAAATTAAAAAAATCAACTACAATGAAATGTCCTTACGTTGTGACGAAACTCCATTACAGTTGTGACCTCTTAGAGTAAACAAATTTATTAAAAAAATTATGAAAAGTATTACAATTATGAAATTATGGAAAAAACAATGAGAAATTAAGTTAAAACATTTTATGTTGGTAGAAATAATTTTGATAATATTTGAGTAATACTTTGATTAATTTACGATCTGCAACTTTTGATATAGAAAAATGTTTAATGCGGTTGCAACCACTATTTCTCATTTAGACAAACTTATAATTTAATAAGAAAAAAAACTCACAACAACAATGATTCCTTAATCTCATAAAAATTATCCCATATTCTTCCAATATTGTTGCTTCACCAACGTCCTAAGACATTTGAATAGGTTTGAAATGCCAAATATTTCTCTAAAATTATCCCATAGTCAAAAAATTGTTTGTTGCAGAAGCCGCTTCGTTCAATCCAGGACCTTACTATATTATGGGAGCTTGTCCAAAACGATCATATCTTTGCGATCAATTTTGTAAAAAGACACATGCATATGTTGTTGTCATCCAAACTTAATTTGGAGAGATTTATGTTTGATAATTATTTTTTCAAAATGTTTGTACATGTAAATCTACAAAAATAGTATTTATATAAAAATAAGTTGAAATATCAATATTACAATTTTTACTATTAATGAAAAGTTATATTTTATTATTGTAGATGTGAATTCGCTACTACTAATAATAATAATATTGAATGGTAATAAATTGGACACCATTTGGATTAAAAGCGGTCGCTCCTTCATGCAGTCAGTTGCAGTCATCACATCAGGACCGTCCGATCTTAATCAGTCGGTTTCTATTTAAAACACTTTTTAATTTTTCTTTTAATATTAAATTTTAATCATCAAATTAAAGCCGTTTATTTCCAATCGTGCGACTGAAATATTATAACTGCGTGCAGTCACGTGACTCGCATAACCCAAATCTGCTAAATACTATGTAATATATATATATATATATATATTTATATTCAACAAAATTATATTAAAAACCAAAAAACATATGACTCGGTGCTATCGCACATATTTGTTATAAATATGAATGTTAATTATGTGATGTTTCTCAGTCATATTATATATTTAAATTTTTTTAGTATCTTTTATTATCATTTTAAGTTAAAATAACTAATTTGGGAATGTTTTAGAAGTTGAAGAAATGTTTATTGTGATAAAAAATGAGACAAAAAGTGAAATAAAAAGAAAAAATAATCAATAAAAATAAAATGAAAAAGATGAGAAAAACGTTGTAGTGTAATTAAAATTTTATAAGTGTAGGCAAGTGTATAAGTGGAAGACAATAAAGTTAAAAGAAATTTGTTTGTCATTAGTTTTTTTTATAAAAAGATCCACCACCAATATCTTTTCTTGATCCGGTCCAATAGCACACCTTGGATGATTGGACCTATTTCCATTTATTCTTCTTAAAAGAAAGAGTTAATAAGTTTTTACTTCTTATAAAGTAAACGTGTTTTGTTTTATCCTTTGTAAAAAATTTCTTTAAGTTTCACTTATTGTAAAATATATATATTTTTTTGTTTTCCCCTTTGAATAAAGATCTATTAACCGTAAAAGAAAATTTCAGTCACTAATCTGTTGGGAAAAAAAAAGTTGATGCCCTCTCAAAAAATGTATTTTATATACATCTAACTTTGTTCATTTCACAATAAATAAAGTAGCAGGTCTGGCCAACTGAAGTGCAATAATTGGACAATGTCTTGTTCTTTTCTACAGTAAAATAAATAGAGGCACATTTTATTCATTGATCATGCTATCACCATGCATAGGTTCTACACCACACAATATGCAAACTTAGCATGTCATCTTATTTAGTGCACAAGAAGATAGTGAATTTGATGATTAAATCACATCATAATCATTTCACTATGATTTTAGTAAAAATTACACTTTATAATTTCAATAAAATTATAGTGTCAATCACCACAATTTTTTCTCCGAAAACAAAGGACTAATTTAGGAGGATAATAGCTTTTTATATAAAAAGCTATATACTCTCATAAGACATTTTTTTGAAAAATACTTCCATAAGATATTCATATCATTCTTACTTGTGTTTGTGTAAGCATTGAACCTTCCTAACTTGAAATCATGGATCCTATTCAACAAACAAAAGAAAAATACAAGGGCATGGCCAAAAATACAGAACTACTAGGGAATGCAATTTAAAGCAGAACAAGTATGGCCGCTTTTGGAGGATTATTTATGGTTTCCAACTCTCTCTCAACATGCATTTCTCTTGAAGGAATATTCAAATGTAATTATCTTATATATATATATAAATGCATTTTTGTTTAGTCTTGAAGGAATATTTGGCAAAGATAAAATGAGCTCTACCTATGGATTTTGAGCCTTTAGTGACAATAATTTTTGTCACTATAAGTCAAATTTCCTATTGTGTGATTTTTTTAAACGGTCAATATTAATATGTTAATTGATAATTTGTTGTTTTTTAGAGCTGAAAATTGAACTAAGATAATTATTATCACTATACTTAACTCTTTCACCTCAACCGTCAAACCAACCTTTTATAACTCCATATTTGCACTTCGTTAGTTGCAATTCATTGGTTGGCTTGTCTGGTTTGGTTTGTAATAAGAATATCATAGAAAAGATAGATAGAATGAAAAGAAAATGAGGCGATATTTTATATTTGTTTGGTTAGATAAAATGATTAAAAAAATTGAAGGATCTTTAGTTTAATAAATATTTTTGTTACTATATTTTTTATTAAAAAGTGTTAGTATTTTTGTTTAATTTAATAAATATTTGTTTTGAAAACAATAGCCTACAAATATTTAAGTCTGGAAATAGGGTGGACATCACTCGACAAGTAGTGTGGATTCTATCAACGGCTTTGTGTTTGAAGTTGAACATGGATGGTAGCTCTTTTAGAAATCCGGGTCGTGCTGGTTTTGGCGGTTTTATCCGCAATAATATTGGCGAACGGATGCATGGTTTATCTCGATCGATGGTGTAGTCGTACTTCTAATCTTTTGGCAGAGCTTTATGCTATTTTCAAAGAGCTTCAATTGGCTTGGGACTTAGGCTACCATACCATTATCTTGGAATTTGATTCTAAATAAGCTATTGATCACCTCCTTAAAGATGACAATAATTTTCACCCTCACGCAATTGTTCTTGGTGAGATTCGTATCTTCAGGGAGTGAAATTGGTTGTAATCATTCTCTCATGCTCTTAGAGAAGAAAATGAATATGTTGATTGGTTGGCTAAACATGGTGCTCAGCTAGATGTTAATTTTAAGTTGTGGACTTCTCTCCCTCCGCAAATAGTGCATGTGCTGCTTGCGGATGCAACGAGTGTTCTAAGACGTTCTTGTTAGTTTGTTTTGTTGCCTTTTTTATTTTTCCATTAATAAAAAAAATTAAATCCAGAAATAATTAAAGTTGAAGTGTACTAAAATTTTATATGCAGTGGGTGCAAGTGTATTAGTGGAAGACAATAAAGTTAAAAGAATTTTTTTGTTATTAGTTTTCTTACAAAAGATCCACCACCAATGTCTTTTCCCTCTTTTCTTTTTGTTCTAAAAAGAAAATTTTATATGTCCTTTCATTTTAACCCGAGCCATCAACATTTTTTTTTTTTCATTTAAGATTTTAAAAAGGAGAGGTTTAGAGTCAATTTTGGCTTAAAATTATCCCTCTAAATTATTTTTTTCTTTTTCGTTTAGTTAAATAAGTATGATTTTCACATATTAATTTGTTTGATTTCTCATCTTTGTGTGGTGTATTTTATTTTTCCTTCTCAGTGTTGGTATGTGTATCTTTTTTTGGCAAATCATTGTGGTGTATTTAACTTTTTAATTTTTTTTCTCAAAATAAAATTTTTATTTTTAAATACTTTAACATGTACTTCAGAGTAGATTGTTGTTGCATGCCTTGTGTTTGTTGCTTTTGTCGTCTGCGCAGAGCGCATGGAAGGCTGCATGAGGCAAGCTCGTTCCTTTGTTTTCCTTTATGTTCCTACCTTATGTGCGTGGTGCTAGTAAAGGGAGTGCGAGACACAACTCTGGAATGTTCGTGGCTGCGCGTGGCACTTGGGGCAGCAACACGTTACAAACACGTTACAACTCTGGAACCGTTGATTAGAATTTTTGGGGTAATTTCTAGAATTGTGAAACACGTTACAAACATCTTAAAAGTGTGATTTATTGTTCATCCTCGTTCTTGAGCGATGAGTAAAAAGTAGAGAAAACGGATAATTTTTGGAGAATAATTGTGAGTATTTTCTTGATATCTTTTGTTAAATCTCTTATTCAAGGGAAGATATTGAAAAAAGGGTAGAATCTAGGATTTTTCTTGGAGAAATTTCGTAACTACATTCTTGTAACCCATTTTATCTCTTGTAAACAAACTTGGAAAAGTGAATTAGAGGGTTGCTTTCTCTTCCAAACGTAGATCATTGTTGGACCAAAAAATAACAAAGTTCTCGGTGTTTATTCTTGCTTTACTTGTCTTGCTTGGTATTGGTTGTCTGCTCCACTCTTTATTATTGTTGATTTAGACAAAGGGGTCCGAATTTACAACATAGTGTGTGAAATGTCAAAACATCCATTTGTAATTTATTTATTTATTTATTTTTGACGGTAGAAAACTCATGACATTTCATTATTAATAATCGAATCGATACAAAGGGGCACATCAATGAATATGTGGAAACTAGCTAAAGATGAGGCCACATTTGCTAACACATGAGCGACCTCATTGGTTTGTCTCCTAACAAACTCAACCCGAGAGTTTCTAAAATGAGAGTTATGAATAAATTGACAGTCTTTAATGACACATCCTAATCCAGAGATATCTCTTGCGTTGCTATGAAACTTTGCAACAACATTCTTAGAGTCGAGTTCAAAGTCAACATTCTCCAATTGCAGCTCTTGGACCCACTTCAATGCGTGAAGCAAACCTAATGCTTCACCTGTGTCTACATCAAGAATTGGGGAAAACCATTCGGTTTTGGCAAGAACAAAACTCCCTTGATCGTCTCGGATACAAATTCCAATTCCTGTTCTGTTATGCCTTATGGAGAAAGAAGCATCAACATTACATTTATATCTGCCAAGAGGTGGTTTAGACCATACCAAATCAGCATGTCGTTGTGGCGGAACTGTTCGCTTTTGTTGTTGTTCCTGTGCGACATTCCACTCCATGATTAAGTTTCTTGCTCGGTCACACACCACATGTGCTTATGATTTTTCCATACTTTGTTATTTCGTTGCTGCCAAATACTCCATAACAGCGCTGCAAAGAGAGAACGTTCAGCTAATCCAAGGGCCTGCAACACAGAAAAAATCATACTAGCAAAATCGGCAGTGTTATTAATATGTTGTTGTAACATGTTCCACCAGCCCTCATTCTGCCAAATACGTTTACTGTTGTTGCACAAAAAGAAGACATGGAAATTATCTTCAATGCATCATCACATAGCACACAATTATTTGGACAGTTAACACCTTTAGTGTTAAGGCGAACTCTAGTTGGTACACAGTTGCGGCACAACCTCCAAAGAAAATTCCTTAACTTCGGTGGAGATTTTATAGTCCAAATTAAATTCTAATGTCCCGGAACTTGTAGATGAGAAGTATCAATAGCATCCACAACGCAGTAACGATAAGCACTTTTAACAAAATAGATTCCATTCTTCTCATACCTCCAAATAATTTGATCATTCTGAACCGACTGAAGAAGAGGAGTTGTCAGAATTTTTGCTGCAGTATTACCATCCACCAGGTCATGAATTAGAGGGGCATTCCACCTCTTTTCATTACCTAACAATATATCAGAGATAGTCATATTGGCTAGGTCCCGATGCAAATCTGGTGGTGTTGGAATGATAGAATCATCTGAAGTCCACCTATAATTCCACATAGGAATGTCATGACCAGACCCAATCACCCATTGGTAGCCATTTCTCACTACGAACTTTGCACTCCAAATGCTACGCCAAACGTAACTTGGGTTGTGACCAATGCTTGAATTAAGAAAATCACTTCGAGGAAAGTATTTAGCTTTGAGAATTCTAGTGATTAAACTATCTGGATTGGTTAATAAATTCCAGGCTTGCTTACCAAGCATTGCATAATTAAAAACTGTGATGCTCTTAAAGCCCAAGCCACCCGCACTTTTGTGCATCGCTAAGCGTTCCCATGATAACCAATGAATACCTTTAGATTGCTCCTGATTGTGACCCCACCAGAATGAATTCATCATCTTCTCAATTTCATCACTAAGAGAGTGTGGAATTAGGAAAATGCTCATAACGTAGGATGGGATAGATTGCAAAACTGACTTAATCATAACCTCCCTACCTGCTTGAGAAAGACAGCGGCTACTCCAAGAATTAATTTTTTTCCAAATTCTATCCTTAAGGAACTTGAATGTGGCCTTTCTACTTCGACCTACCATAGAAGGTAGTCCAAGGTATTTTCCTGTCCCCAGTACTTGTTGCACTCCTAATGAAATAGCTATTGAATCCTTGATTGGAGATGAGACATGTCTGCTGAAGTAAACCTCAGATTTCTGTAGATTTATTGACTGGCCTGAAGCAATTTCATAAGTAGAGATAATGTTCTTCATAACCAATGCCTCATTTTCTTCTGCTCTAAAAAAGAGAAAACAATCATCCGCAAATAACAAGTGAGAAACAATTGGTGCATTTCTGCAAATTTTGGCCCCATGAATATCACCTCTACCTTCAGCCCTCCTGATAAGAGCCGATAGCCCTTTAGCACACATGATAAATAAATAGGGTGACAGTGGATCACCTTGTCGTAATCCTCTTCCAGGTACAATAGGACCCACCATGTTACCATTGAAAATGACTGAATAGTCCACAGTTTCAACACAAAGCATGATCCATGAGATCCATTTTTGGGAGAATCCCATAGTGCTTTGAACATCCCTTAAGTAATCCCAATCAAGTCTATTATATGCCTTACTAATATCCATTTGTAATTTGTGTTTGATACTAATCATTTCGTTCTTAAATTTGTCATTAGTGTTTTTGACAAATAGTGTTTGATTCTAATCATTGCTATCTTAAATAAAAGCGAAAGTTTAACCAATACTCCATTTAGGATATTTAGTCTAAATTAACAACAGATATATTAATTTTTTTTAATTTAACTTTTCTTATATTTAGTGTCGGAGAGAGTATTAACTTCTATGATTGCTTGTGGAGAATAGATTCTCTTAATTGTAAAAAATAATTGAGAGAATAATTGTATAATTTAGACTATTTATATTGTAAAGAAAGGATAAAGTTAAAATTGTTAAAAAAAGAGAGAAGTTGATTAAACATTGAAATTTCAAAATTGAGAAAAATTGAGGAAAGAATACAGAGATGATCCATTCTGTTGGTTGTGATATGTCCAACATATATTACTTATGCTTGTCTCTGAATATAAGATCTTTTTGGGTCACGTAGTTTAGTCGCTAGAAATTCCACCATTAAGGTGAATAAGTGGGTTGTTTGGCGTTCGAACCCCGACCCCTGCATATAAAATGAAATGTCCCTATCAACCGAGTTAAGCTCACGAAGGCTTTTTGAGATTTTTATCCTTCTTTATTGTTGGGGAATTACCTTGAAAACTCAGAAATTTAGGATTGGAAGGCTCTGGTCCCTGCGCTAGGTGCATCAGGGCTCACGTGAGGCGCATAGGCGTGCTCACTAGCTTGGTTTGTCTCGATCACACACGAGAGGCACACAACTTCACTGCGCGAGGCGCATGCTCAACACACATGTCCTATCCTTCATTCGTCGTACTGCGCGTGGTACATGTATAGGCGTGCGCAATTCCTATGTATATGAAGTTTGTTTTTTGATTTTTGTACTAGGGTTTAGGGTTATTTTGAGCCAACAAAAGACTAGGGTTATAAGAGTAACATCTTGGGAAGAGGAAGACTGTAAGGTTGGGGTATTGATTCATCACATTGGAAAACACTTGATATTGAATTTCTTGGTCACAGGAAGAAATTCGGACAAATGATCGAATTAAGATCAAGACTAATTCTTGTAATCTCTTTGAAGAGTTTCATTGTATCTGAGTACTTCTTTTGATAGTGGAACAAAAAGATGCTCTCTCCAATAGAATAGGTCAATTTGACCGTACTGATTAAATAATATTATCGTGTTCTGTACCGCTTTTGTTGTTTATCTTTGTTCGTGATTATATTGCTATTCTAACTTGTTTGGTTGCTTATTCATTTTGCTCCACACATCATAAGTTTTATTGGTGGGTAATGGAATTCACAACATTCATAAAACACTTTCAAATTGTCAACTGCATTTTTTTTACCAATATACTATTAAGGATGTTGCACCACTTTCTACTCTTTATAATAAATACTTTAAGAAAAAAACTTTAACTAATTCTATTTCTTAAAAAATAAAATAATTGTAAAATAAATTGTCATCAAATTTAATAACACAATTAATTATTTTGGATACAATCACAATTTACTTTTTTAATTATCGTAACATATACAAATGAGTTTTATATTTATGGATGATGATAATATGTGATTTTACTTTGAGTTAACAAAATTCAAAGCACAAACTATGTCAAAATAATAATAAAAATCAAAGCTCTAAAATTCAATTTTCAAAACATGATTATGGATTAGTAATTTTTTTTTTTACAAAGGAATAAAACTTGGTTCACTCCACAATAAAAAGTAGGATGTGTCTTGCCAACGGAAGTACAATAATTGGACAATGTCTTGTTCTTAGTAAAATAAATAGAAGCACATTTTATTCAATGATCATGTTATAGCCATGCATATGTTCTACACCGGAAAATTCTTTGATAGGCACGAACATAAATGTGAGGTGTTAGGCACACTCATAAAAATAAAATAAAATTAAATAGAAATGAAATAAAATGATGTTGATTGATGTGACTATATTATTTTTGTTTTAAATTTTTAGATTTGTGAGTGTGTGCCAAAATAAATTTGATTTAGGTTTGTGCCTATACAAGTGTTTCTCGTTCTACACCACACAATGCGGGATGTTGATCCAGGAGAAAGTCTTCCCTAGGCACAACATATTTAGGCACAAGTTTAGGCACATACATATAAATTAAAAAAATTAAAAGAAAAATAAAATGGTCACATCAATCACTATCACTTTATTCAATTTTTCTTTAATTTTTATCTTTTATTGTGAGTGTGTCTAACAATGATGTGTTGGGTTTGTGCCTAGGTTAGACTTTCTTGTTGATTCAGTACTGGTGCAGGGTAAAGACAAAATTTCATACTATAATTAATTTTTTTTTTTACACAATACTGTAATTAATTTTAATCATCGATTTGTGATCAAATGTTCAATTTTAAATCTCAACTTTATACAATAAAAATTATATCAATTACCTATTATAAATCAAACGATCCAAATCTATTACAATGACATGCTATAAATGCGCCTAATCTATTTCCCACAATGTACACACACTACATTTCATCATATTTAGTACATTGTGATAGCAAATAATAATAATAATAATAATAAAATAAAAAGATCTTATATTCAGAGAGAAAACAGTGAATTTGATGGAATTACATTGTGTGACCATGATTTTAATAAAACTTATAATTTAAATCTTCATGAAATAATAGTGTTATACATCGTGACTTTTTCAAACTCACCGTCAATCCAAACGTACAATTAACAATTTCTCAATGTCTATTTTCTATTATAAATAACATGTTTAATAAAATTTATACTTTAAAACTTCAATAAAATAACAGAGTCACTGTAATTTTGTCAAAGTCACTGTCAATTAAAACACACACTATAATTTCACAATAAACCAAAGTAGTTTCTATTTTCTTTCTATTATATATAGAAGGCTATGCACATTCATAAGATATTCACATTATCCCATAACTTGTGTTTAGTGGTATTGAACCTTCCTAATTTGAAATCATGAGTTCTATTCAACAAACACAAGAAAAATGGAAGGGCATAGCCAAAACAGAATTACTAGGATGCAAAGCAGAACAAGTATGGCCACTTTTAGAGGATTTTTTTGGCCTTGATAAATGGTTTCCAACTCTCTCAACATGCATTCCTCTTGAAGGAATATCCGGCAAACCCGGATGCGTCCGATTTTGTGGCGGTTTCAAGACTCCAGTTGATGAACATGGCAAACAAACTTTGAATTGGACAAAGCAAAAACTTCTTTCAATTGATCCAATTCAAAGAGTGTTTAGCTATTCAATTATTGATGGAAATGTTGGATTCCATTCTTATGTTTCAACACTTAAGGTACTTGAAAAAGATGATGGATGTGTGATTGAGTGGCTTTATGAAGTTGAACCAGTTGAAGGGTGGAAATTGGAGTATCTTGATCTTTTCATTGGTTCTGGCTTGAATGAGATGGGTAAGAGAATTCAAGTAGCTTTGAAAACCATGGAAGATGCACTTGTTGGAGCTTGATATTAAAGTCTTTTATCATGATTAATTAATTAGTAAGAGCATGATTTCTATTTGAGCTCGAATTCTAGTTTAAATAATCGTTGGTTAGTTTTTACCTCTCAACTGAACTCTAGATATATATCTAGTTTGGCTCTAAGAATCGGAGAACTAAGAAAATTACTTAAATTCTAGGTATCTTTAAGTTTAATTTTTACTAGTTTCGACTGCCAATAAATGTGTAACAAACTAGGATTAAAAATCTTGCTTCTACTTGTATTTTTGTGTATCATTAGCGTGTCATTACTCGTTACTATATTATTAGAAAACTAAGGTGTGTGTTAAAAGTTGTACTGTTTATCGATCCCCAGCAACTATAATCGGAAGAAAGCTGAAACCACATGATGTCAGAACTGACCCCGAACCAGATTAAACTGGTAGTGAAAATAAAATAAATTGTACTGTTTTGGTGTGTTTTGTATTTGTAGAAAAAAATAAGCTTGATTAATTTTAAAGTGTTCTATTTCTTATGCTGATTGTTCAATATATATATATATATATTCTATTCTATTCTATTCTATTCTATTCTACCACTGATCTCTTCCTTTTTTTTTCCTCTTCATTTAATCTGATGAACTCCAAATTCTTCCAAGGTTTATTGAGATTCCAATAAAATGTTGGCAGGACAAATCTAAGAATTTTAATAATTAGAGTTAAAGTTCATTTATCATAAATGTTAATATAAAGCGATATTTTTTACGTAGCATATCTCAAATGATTTTTTTATTGTGATAATTCATTATTAAAACTAAAATATTATTAATTTAATAAGTTAACTATAGAATTTTTAGTTTAACACAATTTAATTTTTTTTTTGAAGTTAAATTAAAAAATATCAAAGATTAAATAGTTAAATGATAAGTTATGAAAAACATTAATTTTACCTATACATTTTAAACATTTATTGACTTGTTTTATAAAGTTATTTGAAGTAAAAACCTCAACTATTTGTAAAAATTAGTCGTTACTAGCAAATTAATATTTTATCTATTTTTACCAATTGCACTCCACTTTTCTAAACTTTTATAAATTAATTGAAAGTGTCTATTGATGACAAATTAAAATTAGTAAGTGTACTAATCATATCGTTAAGAATTTCTATGATAAAATTTCACGGTCTTGTTTCATAAAAAACTAGAGTAAATGGTGACATTGTACTAAACAATACAATATCTTTTGAACATTAATTGATAATATAACATATAGTTTATAGCAGATCAAAATACTATAATTTACACTATTTCATTTACATATAATAGAAACATAATTGATCTTTATTATACACAATTTCATCAATAAGTTAAGAAAATGTGAAACAAATCGATATATAGTCCAATTGGAAAGTAAATATCTTGTACAAAAAAAAAGTAAATATCAATTTATAAAAATACAAATAACGTATCACTAATTCATCACAATCAAATTCATTTGCTTATCTTTGTCTTAATATCTTTTATGTCATATTCTTTCTGAACACATGCGCACCAATAAATATTCTCATAACATCCACAAATAAAACGTAACAAAATGACTAACTCCAACTCATAACATCATATATATCGATAGAAATATATGATTAACAGATTAAAATATATTGAATACTGTAAAAAATATCAAAATAAAATAAATAAGATTTTGGAATTGGAGCCGTGAAAAAATATTTGAGAACAAGAAAATTGTTTCACTGCTCCAAATAAAAAAGAAAAACAAAAGAAATTTTGAGAAGAATTTCATAATGTATTTCATAATGAGGTAAAAATTTGTGATACTCAAAAGCAATACTTATAGGAAAAAAATCAATTACTTATATAAAAAAAAAAAGCAAAAAAAAAAAAGCAATTAATCATATCAGCTATTCCCTTAATTTAAACAAGAAATAAATACATATATTTTTAGTCATTTAAATTGAAAAAAAATCATATTATATTAAATTGAAAAGACAAAATACTTAAAGATTATTGTTAGAAGTCCCACATTGAGTAGAGATATGACATATATAGTCTTTATAAATGTAGTGCAAACCTCAACTCTCAAGCTATCTTTTGTGGTTGAGTATATGGCTTCCAAATTCTAATATGGTGTCAAAGTCTATCCTAGATCCATTATTTTTTATTCTGGAGACGTACCTCTCATATTTGGCCACCCGTTATTGTTGATTTCACGTTCCACATTGCCTAAAGATATTAATAGATAGCCTTTATAAATGTAGGCAAACCTCAACTCTCAAATTAACTTTTGTGGTTGAGTATATGGCTTCCAAATTCTAATATGGTGTCAAAGCCTATCATAAATCACTACTAGAAAAAGTTGAAATACCGACGGAATTTAGAGACAGAATATATTTCGTCTCTAATAGAGATGTAATTAGAGACAGAAAAAGCAGTTAGAGACAGATATTTTTATTTTAGAGACAGATATTTTCATTTTAGAGATAGATTTTGTCTGTCTCTAACAGTTTAGAGACGAGGAAATTACCGACGGGATCAAATCCGTCTCTAGCCTGCTTAGTGACGGAATATTTGCATTTTAGAGACAGATTTTGTCCGTCGGTATTTAAGATTTTTCTAGTTGTGGATCCATTATTGTTTATTGTGGAGACCTCCCATATTTGGGCCATCCGTTATTGTTGATTCCACATTCCAGCTTGTTTAGTTCTGGACGTGAGAAGATGTGTTAGAAGTCCCACATTGACTAGAGATATGACATATATAGCATTTATAAATGTAGTTCAAACCTCAACTCTCAAGCTAGCTTTTGTGGTTGATTATATGGCCTCATAAATTCCAATATCTTAGAAATCGTGGTTGAGCCTAACACAATCCCACAAAATCGGCTTGTGAGGTGATGATTGTCCAAACTTATACACATTGTCAGACCATCTTCTATTCGATGCGAGACTCTTAAACCACCCCCGCACGATCAGCACTATTGAGCTTGGTTCGTAGACATAAACGATGGGTGATCCGATAGCAGAAACCTGATAACAAGTGGCCCAGCAGATCGTATAGAGGCTCTGATACCATCTTAGAAATCGTAATTGGGCCTAACACAATTCCATAAAACCGGCTTGTGAGGTGATAATTGCCTCCACTTATAAGCACATTATTAGGCCATCTTCTATTCGATATGGAACTCTTAACAATTATGATGATTTTTGTAGACTTAATCCACGGTTTTTTTTTTTTTGGTACATTGATCCATGCTTTTATTAAGAATATTTTCATCCATAAACTATGTATATTTTCATATATTGCTTAATCATGAAAGTTATTGTTGTACTATTGTAAAAAAAAAAGTCACTATAGTATCGTACTGATTAATCTCTTCTTTCTTTTCATTCTTCTTATATACTTGTATTTTATTTAGTTTCTCTTTAATTAGTTAAACCAATGTTTTCTTTTCTTCTTTTGTTATTTTTTGTTAGATTGTAACAAAGTCTTTCTCTAATTCTCTCATGATCATGTATGTGAATTTGGAATCAAGTTTAAAATAATCCTTTGGAGTAGCTCTGTTTAGAAATTTGCTCTTAATTTAAAAAAAAAATTGTTTCAGCCTTTGAATTTCCATACTTAAGCTTATTTTATAAACAAATTATCAATCCCTTGTATTCTTGAGCAACTTCTTAGAGTCCGTTTGAAACGAGGAAAAGAAAATTACGGAAATCGATAAAAGAATTTAAACTAAAATTAATTTAATCTAAATTCATTCATCAGTTTCTGTAATTTTCTTTCCTTCTTATTTTTTTCCCTCATTCCAAACGGACCAAGAAAATTTAGTCAAAAATGTTTAACTTATAAACTTATAAAGCATATTGACGATCCATTGAATTTATTGATTATTTTTCTTTCGCTCATATAAAGTCTTAATGTCGAAAATAATATTTTTTTTTACGGAAACGTCCAAAATAATATATTAGTCATTGGTTGTCCATTTGATTTGATTTGATTTTTGACATTTAACTCATGTTTACTACACTTATTGCTTCTTTAAGTGATAACTAAGTGTAGTTATGTAATATGATAGTAACAAAAGATGGTACTTTTAAAAATGAAAATTTTGCCGAGTTTGGTAACACTTGCTTGTGACCTAAGTTGGGAGTATTAATATGTTGAAAAATATAATTTGATGAAAATTTTGGATTAATATGATCAATTAAAATATCAAGTACCACGTCCTTTGATGGACAAGAATATGCACCTGAAAAATATGGTTATACATTGCAACCAAACTATCATGTAGTTTTCTTAATTATATTTAGGTTCCAGTTCTTGAATAATTCCCTGTAATACATTAATAAAGTTAGAAATTTACTTTTAATCATAGTTAGTTAAAAGATAATTTTTTCATGTGCGATGTATCATAGAGAAAGGTGATTGTCCAAGTTATTTTGGAAAGCTTTTCGTTAAGAAGAATTGCTAATAATAAATTTTGATGAGCATAAATAACGTGTTACTTGTATGTATTAAATATGTTAACGTTTTTGTTTCCTATAAAATTATTAAATTTGTTGTTTGTCTCTATGTAAAAAGTGGCATTGTTTTTTATTGGAATTTTTTTATATATCTCTTGATCAATAATTGTGTTTAAGGGACATGTTGTGAATTTGGTTAAACTCATACCAATAAGTGTTGCTTTAATTTTGATGTGTGGAGTAAATAAACTAAGCAACCAAAACAACGTGAACTAAGCAATATAATTAGAACAAATAAACGGCGAAAAGATAAAAGACACAATAGAATTTGCATTCGCTTTGGTTTTTGAAAAATATTTTAGTTGAAAATTGCGATATGCGTGCGGAAAAGTAAATATGAGACAGAAATATAAAGGACATGTATGGTGGTTGGACTCCCTCCCCTACTCTTATTCAGCATGATCGGTATATAACATAGTTATCTAGTCTAACAAGCGGCGTCGATTTTATCCTTGATGTGGTAATACCTTTACTATCACCCTAATATATATGAAGTTTCTCTACAATTATAACTAGGATACCTACGAGTGTCTATCTCGTTTGTCACATACCCTAACTACAACATTAGTTATCCATATATATACATTATGCCCATCGACGATTGCCTCTGGGGCCTAGTATCAGACTAATCAGCTTATAATTGCTCAGTTCACAACTAGTTCCTGATTCCTCCTCTACTCCTTTCAGTTCGAGGGTAGTTCAGGATGTTACCGTCTATATACCCCTAGATTTATTAACTACCAGTTCGGGATAATCATTAGTTTTACCTAATAATCTATTCTGTGAGCGCTTCTGCTATCCGGCAAGATTTTGGAAACGTAATTAAAGTAGGAAAGTGAATAAGACAAATAGTACTAAAAACATTTATTATAACTTGGGTCTCAATCACAGACTCCAAATATTCATAGGGGAGTTCATCTTCTCCACCACAACCTAAAGAATATATTACAAAGGATTACATAATTAAATTACAAGAATTAAATTCATGCTACCCTAAAAAAGAGATTACCTTGCTGAGGAAGTTACCTTTCCCGTAAGGAGGAAAGTTCTTCCCGTAGAGAGCTCATTTGCCCTCCTTGCTCCTCTAGACCAACTCTATAGTAGCAGAGAAGTTCTCAAATTTCCGAATGAATAATAATGAGGGGAAGAAGCTCTATTTATAGTTTTCTAAACGAACCTCAACAAGCCATCGTACTGCGATGGGCATATCATACTGCGATGTGTTGATTTTCTTCAAAAATAAAACAAAATCTTGCATGTAATCACTTTGTCCACCAAGTAACTCCCATTGTACCACGATGGGAGTCATTGTACTACGATGGCAACGCAAGTCTTATTTTTGCTTCTTTCTTGGTATTTTCTTGTATTCTTGCTCCTTTTAGCGCTTTCCTTCGATTCTTCAGGTTTTCTTCGTATTTGAGTTTGTCTTGAGTCCTTTATTTACTAATACTAACACCTCAAATACTACAGAAATTCCTATCATCTTTTGGTAACGCTTGTTTGTGACCTAAGTTAGGGGCATTAGAGTATTGGAAGAGTATAATATAATGAAAATTGTGGATTAATATGATGAATTAAAATATCAAGTCCCTTGTCCCTTGATAAACAAAAATATGCACATATGAAAAACATGTTTATAGAATTCTAAATAATCTAAGTGTCTGTGTTAAGAATACATTCGTATAATCTGTTTGTTAGAATAATCATTGTAAACTCAAGGAACTTGTGATCACAGTTAGTCGAATACTTTGAGAGACTAAGGTCAGTGAGGTCATTGTAATAATCTGTGTAGATTATTAGATTAAGTCTTTGACGTGCAAGACAAACTCACTTAGGTGAAGTGTATTGGAGTAGTCTCGTTAACGGTGAACTAGTATAAAAATTACCGTGTTCTCTACTTTGTCCCTATCCTTTTCAATTGTTGTTATCATCATTCTCACTTTTGTTGTTTGTTTCACAATACTTTTTTCATCAGCAACTTAAATAAACGATCATTTTCATAAAGTCTTGAATTTGGGAAAAAAATTTAAATCAATTGACATTTAACTCATGTTTACTAACTTATTGCTTCTTTAAGTGATAACTAAGTAAGTGTAGTTATGTAACAAGATAGTAACAACAGAGGCTACTTCTAAAAATGAAAATTTTGCCGAGTTGGTAACGTTTGTTTGTGACTTAAGTTAGGGGCATTATGGTATTGAAGAGGATAATATATTGAAAATTTTGGATTAATATGATGAATTAAAATATCAAGTACCTTGTCCCTTGATAAACAAAAATATGCACATATGAAAAATATGTTTATAGGATTCTAAATTAGCGAATTGTCTGTGTTCAGGATACCTTTGTATAATCCGCTTGTTAGAAGCATCATTGTAAACACACGGAACTTGTAATCAACAATTAGTTTAATACCTTCAGGGACTAAGGTCAATGAGGTCATTGTAATAATCTGTGTAGATTATTAGATTACGTCTTTGTCGTGCAAGGCAAACTCACTCAGGTGAAGTGGGCTGGAGTAGTCTCATTAACAGTGAACCAATATAAATATTACCGTGTCCTCTACTCTATCCATATCCTTTTAAATTGTTGTTATCATCATTCTTGTTGCGAATTCGATTAAACTCACACCAATAACCTTGATTTGTGGAGCAAATTGAACCAAGTAACCAAAAATATGTTGATAGAGTTGACGATGCTATAATTCAAGAACAATAAACAAAGAGCGATAAAGAACACACTATGATTTGTTTACCCAGTTCGGTGTTAATGAACCTAATCTGGGGGAGGGAGCAGCCCTTCCGTTCTACTATGATCAATGAGAAACTTACACAAGAAATCCCAAATAGGGTTACAAGAATTAATCCTAATTCTACCGTAATCCCGAATCTCTTCCCGTGACCAAGAGACTCAATTGACCTAGTCTACCCAAGGTGTCCCACAAGATGTTCCCAAAAGTAGTTTGCCCTAGGATTCAAAACTCTAGCATTTTGTGGTGGCAAACCCCGACTCTCTACATCTTGTTGCTCTCTCTCAATCTTTCTATGAATAAAGCAATCCCTATTTATAGAAAAATATATGCCTACTTATTTTAAAAGACAATCTTCTAAAATAAAACCAAATCTCATATTGTTTTTAAATATATCCTATTTAAAAACAAACACAATCTATTTTAAAACAAAACAAATCCATGTCAGAATATCCTCCAAGAAAATATATTTTCCAAAGAAATCTCCAAAAAATCACGCTCCCGCGCCCGGTGCCACCACGCCTGCACCCATCGCCATCGACAGAACCAAACCACACTTTCAAGTGGCTTCCTGGCGCGCGGCGCAGCTGACAGACTTCTTCAGGATTTTCTGACTTCTTGTGACCGAGATTTTAAGGCATATCCAACAATTCTCCACCTTGCCTTCAAATCGATGGTGATCCATTCAACCACCGCGCTGCTCTCTCCATCTTGAATCTTCATCCAAGATCACCGGCCAAGACCATGACCTAGGCGTTAACCTCCACTTGCTTCCCGCAAGCATTGCCTCCTTCCCTTCATCCCTCGGAATGTCTTCCGCTCTCATGAAGATCTTGTCTCCCACTACCATAGGACTTTTGGTAGCTACAAGATTCACCGCCCCCTCTTCAGCCCCCGGAGTGATCAGTTCCGTCCTCCTGAAGAAACGCTTGTGCCCCGCTATCACTGGCTTTTTAGATAGCTCAACAAGCTTCACTACCCTTCGACCCCCGGAGTGCCCTCCGTCCTCTCGAAGTATTGCTTGGCTCCGGACCATCCTTGGAATTTTAGGCGGCCCCACAAGCTGCAACATTAAACTCCCCTTGCACCCAACTACCTCCAGCAATCTTGCAAGTTCCGAAGTTTGATCAAGGTTGCTTTCAATTGCCTCCCTGAAGATCCTCTCAAGGTCTTGCACTTCTTCAGCCACAATTGAAACTTTTCCCACAAGGCCTCCATGGTTCCCCTTTGGCTCAACACTGAAGGAGTGAAAACACGAAAAAGGGGGGGGGGGGGGGGGGGGTTGAATTGTGTTTTGGGTAGTTTTAAAAACTTCTTGTAAGTTTTGCAACTTATCAGAATTAGCAGCGGAATAGCTTAGAACACAAACAACTTCTGGCGATGGTGAAAGTAAAACAGAGTAGAGAAAGAAGAGATGAACACACAAGATTTGTACTGGTTCCTCTCACAAACCGAGAGTAGTCCAGTACCCTTGCACTTCCAAGGGATTTCACTATAATCACACAAGATTACAATTGCTCAAGCCAACTGCAAGAGACTTCCTTTGCTCAAGTAACACAATACAAGAGACTTCCAATGCTCAAGCTCACAAGCAAGAGACTTCTAAAAACAAAAAATAAATACAAAATTTGAACAACTGATAAACAATATCAGAGTTCTTAGAACAAAATAATACAACTTTGAAAACAAGACTTATCTTAGAATTCTTAAAAAGAAAACTAAGGTTCAACAACTGACTAGTCAGAAGTTGAAAACTATTTGTCTTGAATTTTGATATAAGCTCAAGTTGTATCTGAGTTAAAATTGCTCTTTTAAATTCAGCAGTATAACAACACTTTTGTTCTTCGTAAGTATGTTGTAGTTGTCTTCAAATTCTTTCTCCTTTTATAGATGATGTTGGAGCGTCTTGAATTTGAGCGGACAAAGATGAAAACAGCTACGTAGTACTGTACTAATATTTTCATTTGAAATGTGCTTATTCAAATCAAGTAAAGATTAAAATCTGAGCCTTGATTTCGAATATTCGCCCATATCAGGAAAATAAAGATAGTACTGATGACTTCACGTCATTACTGTGTTCTAACCACATTTCAAGGCATGTTTAAGTAGTATTTTATATGTTTTTATACAAGAAATAAAGAGAAAAAGAATCGTTACAAGATTTGCTTGAAGCACAAGAAAAAGAAGAAAGTTGAAGAAAATCAGCACAATTTGCATCATGACGTATGCCCGATATTTTGACCATATCTAGAGTTTCGTAACTCGGAATGATGCGGGGTTTGCAGCAAAAGAAAGCTAAGATCAAGAGCTACAACTTTCATGAAGGAAAAAAATTTCATTTGCAGGTCTGTGGCGCAGCCGCGCCCAGAGAGCGCTAAAACTTTCTATCTCTCTGTTTAGGGCGCAGCTGCGCGGGTTATGTGGCGCAGCTGCGCGAGCGCGTGACCTAGCCTATATATTTGAGTTTTCTCCTCATTCTTGGATAGCTTTTGACGGCGAGAAAAAGGCGAATTTTGAGAGCAAGTCCAGATCAAGTTTTCCTATTCTTGTAATGAATTCTTTAACTCTATTTTGTGTTATTGCTTTGATGATGAGTAACTAAAATCTTAGATTGGATCCTAGGGGATCCTGATTATTATCGTTCTCGAACCATGTATTTCATTTGATATGTTAATTAAATTACGAAGTTAGTTTCAGTCAATTATCTCTTGTTCTTAATGCTTTATACAACGTCGCGAATTGTATGATGATTATAATTGTTTGTTTACTAAGACATTAGAAGCGAATCAATTGACCTAGGGGTAGTTGTTCAATTTACTTTCACTTTAGACATATCGGTTTGTTAATTGAGAATTCAAAGATTAAAGGGAAAAAACCTCGATTGATTATAGGTCATCCTAAGACATTAGGGATTGATAATCAATTGAGAGGATTATGTACCAAGACATTGGACATAGTTATTTAATTCAATCGAATCGTGGAACTAAATTCGTAGTATGTTAACATGCATGGAATACCGAGACGATAGTAGTTAGGTGAACCGAAAAGGTCCAATCGTTTTCTCAACTTGCTTTAAAAACCCTCTTGTTGTCGTTATTTCTCGAAGAAACAATATTTCAAAGAAAACCCCCCATTTAATTTAATTGCAATTTTTACTCTTGTATGATACGATTACCGTGATTGATCCACTACAATCCTTGTGGAAACGATAAAAACTAAACTTACTTTTGTACTTCAACAAAATGATGCCGTTGCCGGGGATTGTTGATTGAATCAACAAGGCAATCGGAACATCCTAGGGTTAATTTTATTTTTATTTAGTATCGTTTTTATATTTTTCAGTAATATCTCATAAAAATCCAAAAAGATTTTTTTTTTTAGTTGATCTCTTTTATATTTATTTAGAATCTTTAGTTATTTTATTTTATTTTACCTTTATCTTTAGATTTTGTTAGATTTTATTTTTAGTTAATAGTATTATTTGCTATAAAAAAAAAAAAAACAAACAAAAAAACAAAAACCAAAAAAACAAAAAATATATTTCAAAATTTTTCTTGTGTACCACAGTTGCTACTAAAGGTATTTGTTGTTTGTTTGCATGCGCAGTAAATCGGACGAAGCACTTAACTATGATCCGGAGATAGAAAAGACAGCAAAGACACTAAGAAAACAAGCACGGTTAGAGCGTGAAGCAGCTCTTGCCGCAACTGTTACTCAAGGGCTCAGTGACGGAGAAATCAAGTTCTCTGACTCCGAAACTGAGAGTATGGATGATCCACCACCTTCACCTCCTAGAAGGACTTTGGGAGACTATGGGCAGAGAAACAATACTGAGAATCCTAATCTGGGTTTTCAGCCTGTTAATCCGGTGTCCTTCGACATCAAGAACACGGTGCTTAATGCTTTGAAGGAAAATCAATTCTCAGGGTCAGAAACACAATGTCCGAACCTTCATCTGGCTCACTTTTTTGAAGCATGTAGCTATATTGATCCACCTGGCGTATCTGAGTCAGACAAGCGGTTGAGGTTGTTCAAACTATCTTTGATAGGGAGATCACGAGACTGGATAGATACCTTACCGCCGAATACTATTGCTACTTGGCTGAGCTTGAGGTGAAGTTCTCAGATAAGTACTTCCCGATTCATAAGTTTCCGGAGAGAAGGTCTGACATTACATGTTTTGAACAAGGAGACGCCGAGTCTTTACATGATGCATGGGAAAGGTTCAAATTGAGTCTCAAGAAGTGTCCAAAACATGGTTTGGATAGTCATCAGCAAATGCAACACTTTACTCAGAGGTTGAGGCCTCAAACCAGAATGTTGTTGGATGCATCAGCAGGTGGCTCATTGAAAAACAAAGATGAAGGCGAAGCACGGGAGTTGATAGAGTCCATGGCACAGAATGAATATAGAGCTCAGAATGACCGGGAAGCAAAGAAGAAACCGGGAATGCTTGAACTAGATACAGGTAATGCCATCTTAGCCCAGCAAACCAAGATGTGTAACACCATGGAGTCACTTCTTAAAGTCTTTACTACCCCTCCGACGTCTCAAGCTCAAGCAAATGCCGTTCACGGAGTGACTTGTGATTTTTGTGGTCAAGGTCACGCCAATGGAGAATGTTTTCCAGCAGGTTCTGAAGAAGCCAAATATTTGGCAAACTTCAAGAGAAGCAACTCCAACAACTATAATCCAAATTCTAGCACCTACAATCCAGGGTGAAGAGACCATCCAAATTTCGGTTGGGGTGGAAACAAGAATCAGTCTCAACAACAGGTACCTCCTCCTCAAAACAATTAACAACATAGTTCCGCTCCTCTCGAAGAGACACTCTCTCAATTTATCAAGTTCACCCAAGGGAGTTTTGAAGCTATGAAGATAAGTCAGGATCAGATGAAAACTAATCAGGACATTGCCAATAAAAACCATGAATCTTCCATAAAAAATCTAGAGACACAGATTGGGCAATTGTCGAGACAGTTTGCAGCTTCTCAAAACAACCCAAGGAATGAAACTTGCAACGCTATCAACTTGAGAAATCGAGTAGTTCCTCCTCCGGAGGAACTAATGAAAAAGAAGGTAGCACCTAATAATGAGGGAGAAGTTGAAAAAGAGTAGGAAGTAGTGGAAGTAAGTGAGAGTGATGAGGAAGAGTTAGTTGAAAATAAGAGGGAGACAATAAGTGAGAAAAGTGAGAGAGATAAGGAGAGAACGGCCTTGAGGAGAGAAATTCATAACCGGAGGAGGCAAGCTAAGGAGGATCTTAGGAACAAGTCGGGTCCCAAAGTCAAATTACCTTATCCTCCTGCATCTAGGAAAGAAAAAAATCAAGGGAAGGTGAAAAGCCAAGAGAACACTTTCCGAAAATTCATGGAGATGTTCAATAACTTACAAGTTGACATTCCGTTTGCCGAGGTATTGGAGCAAATGCCGTTGTATGCTAAATTCATGAAAGAATTGTTGACTAAGAAGCGGAAGCCTAAGGAAGATGAATCGGTATTCATGAATGAGGAGTGTAGTGCCATCATCCAAGCCAAGCTTCCACAAAAGAAGAAAGATCCCGGTAGTTTCACTATACCCATCGCTATCTGGAATATGCATGTTGGGAAAGCTTTTTGTGATTTGGGAGCAAGCATAAACTTAATGCCGCTTAGCTTGATGAAGCGCATACCCGGTGCCGTGGCCAAGCCCACAAAAATGCAACTCACTCTTGCTGACCGTTCAATCACTTATCCCTATGGAATCTTGGAAGATGTGTTGGTAAGGTGTACCGAGTTTGTGTTTCCGGCCGACTTTGTGATTCTTGACATGGAGGAGTGTGTGGAAGTCCCAGTTTTGTTGGGAAGACTGTTCTTGGCAATAAGTAGAGCTCTCATTGATGTGGAGATGGGAGATTTAATGCTAAGGCTCAATGATGAAAGTGTGAGTTTCAAAGTGTTTGAAACCATGTAGCCGTATGACAAGAAGAAGCCTCAATGTTTCCAAGTGGAGGCAAGTGAAAGTATTGTCAAGGATAACACTAACGATGAGGCGACTAAGTCTATTTTTCCGGAGATGAAACAACTTCCTCCTCAATGGAAGTATGTGTTTATAGGTGAGAATTCCAAAAATCCGGTCATCATTAGTAGCTCTCTCACTCCCTTGGAAGAAGAGGAATTGGTGAAAGACTTTAAGAAAGACCAAGATGCCACCAGTTTCAATTTGGAAGGCACTATTCCAATAATTTACTCGCATAAAGTGAAGAAGGAAGAAGAGCCCATTCCGGGTGATGTGCCGTTGGTGTCCCTTACTCCAACCCTGGAGGAGTTAGTTAAGAAAGAGGTCTTGAAGCTTGTCGAGTCCGGGATGGTGAACGCAGCTCCCACTCTCAAAAAGGTAACAGATAATGGGGAGAGACCCAAGAAAGTTCATCCCAAAGCAAGAAAGAAGGCTAGAAACAAAGGGAAGAACAAGTGGAAGGAGTTGATGAATGATCCGGTTCTTGAAAAATCATTGCAAGTCGAGCATAATGTGACCCCTATGAGGGAGGAGAAAAAAAGGAATCGGATCGAATCACATTTGAAGTACCCCCCATAAGTGGATTGTTGGTCGTCAAGCATCGGGACGTTAAACAAGCGCATGATCTTAATGGTCATGGACCGTCAAGCTATTGACGTTAAAAGAGCGCTTCTTGGGAGGCAACCCAATGTTTTCATTTCGAATTTCTAGTTTTAATAGGCCTTGTCTTGTGTTTGCAGGTTAAGCAAAGGAGTAAAGTCGATGCACGGGACGTGTGGTAATGCTTGATTCCTTGAACTTGAATTTAATTTTGTCTTATATGAATGCTTGGGTCTGTTTGAAAACTAATGCACTATTGAAATTTGTTTGTTCTGAAATATGTGAAGTCTTTTGAGTTAGCATCTAGGATACATGAATATGTGATTTTCTTGTTGATTACCTGGTATGCTTGAATGCCATTAGAAAAACAGAGAAAATTTTTCAAACATTGACCACTCGATAATCCGGCCAAGCCGTGAGGATTCGAGCCTAAACACTTAAAATTTTTCTTGTTATGAGAGATTCCACAGCTTAGCTAATTCTCTAGAACTTGCTTATGTTCTCTTGAATGATTGATTGCTATGATTTACACACCGAGGCAAGTTGTTTTTACCTTGAGCCTTTTGAAGCCACCCATTTTAAATGTTATATCCTTTGTTAACCCCTTTGAGCCGAAAGAAAAAATGTTGTTGTTTGTTGAACCAAAAAAAAAAAAAAATTTCACAAAATGAATCAAAAAAAGATGATTTTCTTGGAGTTCAGACACATGATTAATATTTGAGCACATTGCACATTATAAGTTTGGGGTTGCTTTTGGAATTAGCAACTGAATAAATTTGGGGTGGGGTACTAGAGAACTAAAAAAGAAAAAAAAAAAAAAAACGCTTATCAAATACAAAAAGAAAAAAAAAAAAGAGGTATCTCTTAAACTTCTTAAAAAGTGTGAATCGAAAGAAAGAGCTAAGCGATGAAAAAAATAATAATAAGTTCTCTAGTATAAATTGCTAAAGTATAGGGGGAAACGAAAACAATTCTTTGTTTAACAAAACAAAAAAAGAGGTGATCTTAGAAACTCCAAGTTTTTCTGCTTACCATCCAAAAACATCCAACCTTAACCTTAGCCCCATTATAACCCAAAAGTCCTCTAAAGGTGTGAAATTGTATGTGTGTCGATTAACATTAGAATATTTGCAAGCTTATGATTGAATAGTTATGACTGTGTCGATTGAGTGAAATTTTGACCTTATCAAACAGGAGAGAGTGTGAGGGAGTGATGTGATTATAGTTTGGTAAATTTTTGTGAAAAGTTCTCTGTTTTTCGATAGCAATTTTGTGTGCAAGAATATTCATGATAGGAATGATCATAGGAGTGTCGATTATGATGTTTGACTTGACTAACTTTGCTGATTGGAATTAAACTGTTGAGATAGTGCCAAGTTTTCCGATTGATACAGGTATTCCTTGAGGACAAGGAAAAGTTCAAGTTTGGGGTTGTGATGACTTCACGTCATTACTGTGTTCTAACCACATTTCAAGGCATGTTTAAGTAGTATTTTATATGTTTTTATACAAGAAATAAAGAGGAAAAGAATCGTTACAAGATTTGCTTGAAGCACAAGAAAAAGAAGAAAGTTGAAGAAAATCAGCACAATTTGCATCATGACGTATGCCCGGTATTTTGACCATATCTAGAGTTTCGTAACTCGGAATGATGCGGGGTTTGCTGCAAAAGAAAGCTAAGATCAAGAGCTACAACTTTCATGAAGGAAAAAATTTCATTTGCAGGTCTGTGGCGCAGCTGCGCGGCCCATGGCGCAGCCGCGCCCAGAGAGCGCTAAAACTCTCTATCTCTCTGTTGGGGGCGCAGCTGCGCGGGTTATGTGGCGCAGCTGCGCGAGCGCGTGACCTAGCCTATATATTTTAGTTTTCTCCTCATTCTTGGACAGCTTTTGACGGCGAGAAAAAGGCAAATTTTGAGAGCAAGTCCAGATCAAGTTTTCCTATTCTTGTAATGAATTCTTTAACTCTATTTTGTGTTATTGCTTTGATGATGAGTAACTAAACTCTTAGATTGGATCCTAGGGGATCCTGATTATTATCGTTCTCGAACCATGTATTTCATTTGATATGTTAATTAAATTACGAAGTTAGTTTCTGTCAATTATCTCTTGTTCTTAATGCTTTATACAACGTCGCGAATTGTATGATGATTATAATTGTTTGTTTACTAAGACATTAGAAGCGAATCAATTGACCTAGGGGTAGTTGTTCAATTAACTTTCACTTTAGACATATCGGTTTGTTAATTGAGAATTCAAAGATTAAAGGGCAAAAACCTCGATTGATTATAGGTCATCCTAAGACATTAGGGATTGATAATCAATTGAGAGGATTATGTACCAAGACATTGGACATAGTTATTTAATTTAATCGAATCGTGGAACTAAATTCGTAGTATGTTAACATGCATGGAATACCGAGACGATAGTAGTTAGGTGAACCGAAAAGGTCCAATCGTTTTCTCAACTTGCTTTAAAAACCCTCTTGTTGTCGTTATTTCTCGAAGAAACAATATTCCAAAGAAAACCCCCCATTTAATTTAATTGCAATTTTTACTCTTGTATGATACGATTACCGTGATTGATCCACTTCAATCCCTGTGGAAACGATAAAACCTAAACTTACTTTTGTACTTCAACAAAATGGCGCCGTTGCCGGGGATTGTTGATTGAATCAACAAGGCAATCGGAACATACTAGGGTTAATTTTATTTTTATTTAGTATCTTTTTTTTATTTTTCAGTAATATCTCATGAAAATCCAAAAAGATTTTATTTTATTTTAGTTGATCTCTTTTATATTTATTTAGAATCTTTAGTTATTTTATTTTATTTTACCTTTATCTTTAGATTTTGTTAGATTTTATTTTTAGTTAATAGTATTATTTGCTATAAAAAAAAAAACTAACAAAAAAACAAAAACCAAAAAAACAAAAAATATATTTCAAAATTTTTCTTGTGTACCACAGTTGCTACTAAAGGTATTTGTTGTTTGTTTGCATGCGCAGTAAATCGGACGAAGCACTTAACTACGATCCGGAGATAGAAAAGACAGCAAAGACACTAAGAAAACAAGCACGGTTAGAGCGTGAAGCAGCTCTTGCCGCAACTGTTACTCAAGGGCTCAGTGACGGAGAAATCAAGTTCTCTGACTCCGAAACTGAGAGTATGGAAGATCCACCACCTCCACCTCCTAGAAGGACTTTGGGAGACTATGGGCAGAGAAACAATACTGAGAATCCTAATCTGGGTTTTCAGCCTGTTAATCCGGTGTCCTTCGACATCAAGAACACGGTGCTTAATGCTTTGAAGGAAAATCAATTCTCAGGGTCAGAAACACAATGTCCGAACCTTCATCTGGCTCACTTTTTTGAAGCATGTAGCTATATTGATCCACCTGGCGTATCTGAGTCAGACAAGCGGTTGAGGTTGTTTAAACTATCTTTAATAGGGAGAGCACGAGACTGGATAGATACCTTACCGCCGAATACAATTGCTACTTGGGCTGAGCTTGAGGTGAAGTTCTCAGATAAGTACTTCCCGATTCATAAGTTTCTGGAGAGAAGGTCTGACATTACAGGTTTTGAACAAGGAGACGCCGAGTCTTTACATGATGCATGGGAAAGGTTCAAATTGAGTATCAAGAAGTGTCCAAAACATGGTTTGGATAGTCATCAGCAAATGCAACACTTTACTCAGGGGTTGAGGCCTCAAACCAGAATGTTGTTGGATGCATCTGCAGGTGGCTCATTAAAAAACAAAGATGAAGGCGAAGCACGGGAGTTGATAGAGTCCATGGCACAGAATGAATATAGAGCTCAGAATGACCGGGGAGCAAAGAAGAAACCGGGAATGCTTGAACTAGATACAGGTAATGCCATCTTAGCCCAGCAAACCAAGATGTGTAACACCATGGAGTCACTTCTTAAAGTCTTTACTACCCCTCCGACGTCTCAAGCTCAAGCAAATGCCGTTCACGGAGTGACTTGTGATTTTTGTGGTCAAGGTCACGCCAATGGAGAATGTTTTCCAGCAGGTTCTGAAGAAGCCAAATATTTGGCAAACTTCAAGAGAAGCAACTCCAACAACTATAATCCAAATTCTAGCACCTACAATCCAGGGTGGAGAGACCATCCAAATTTCGGTTGGGGTGGAAACAAGAATCAGTCTCAACAACAGGTACCTCCTCCTCAAAACAATCAACAACATAGTTCCGCTCCTCTCGAAGAGACACTCTCTCAATTTATCAAGTTCACCCAAGGGAGTTTTGAAGCTATGAAGATAAGTCAGGATCAGATGAAAACTAATCAGGACATTGCCAATAAAAACCATGAATCTTCCATAAAAAATCTAGAGACACAGATTGGGCAATTGTCGAGACAGTTTGCAGCTTCTCAAAACAACCCAAGGAATGAAACTTGCAACGCTATCAACTTGAGAAATCGAGTAGTTCCTCCTCCGGAGGAACTAATGAAAAAGAAGGTAGCACCTAGTAATGAGGGAGAAGTTGAAAAAGAGTGGGAAGTAGTGGAAGTAAGTGAGAGTGATGAGGAAGAGTTAGTTGAAAATAAGAGGGAGACAATAAGTGAGAAAAGTGAGAGAGATAAGGAGAGAACGGCCTTGAGGAGAGAAATTCATAACCGGAGGAGGCAAGCTAAGGAGGATCTTAGGAACAAGTCGGGTCCCAAAGTCAAATTACCTTATCCTCCTGCATCTAGTAAAGAAAAAAATCAAGGGAAGGTGAAAGGCCAAGAGAACACTTTCCGAAAATTCATGGAGATGTTCAATAACTTACAAGTTGACATTCCGTTTGCCGAGGTATTGGAGAAAATGCCGTTGTATGCTAAATTCATGAAAGAATTGTTGACTAAGAAGCGGAAGCCTAAGGAAGATGAATCGGTATTCATGAATGAGGAGTGTAGTGCCATCATCCAAGCCAAGCTTCCACAAAAGAAGAAAGATCCCGGTAGTTTCACTATACCCATCTCTATCGGGAATATGCATGTTGGGAAAGCTTTTTGTGATTTGGGAGCAAGCATAAACTTAATGCTGCTTAGCTTGATGAAGCGCATACCCGGTGCGGTGGCCAAGCCCACAAAAATGCAACTCACTCTTGCCGACCGTTCAATCACTTATCCCTATGAAATCTTGGAAGATGTGTTGGTAAGGTGTACCGAGTTTATGTTTCCGGCCGACTTTGTGATTCTTGACATGGAGGAGTGTGTGGAAGTCCCAGTTCTATTGGGAAGACCGTTCTTGGCAACAAGTAGAGCTCTCATTGATGTGGAGATGGGAGATTTAATGCTAAGGTTCAATGATGAAAGTGTGAGTTTCAAAGTGTTTGAAAGCATGGAGCCGTATGACAAGAAGAAGGCTCAATGTTTCCAAGTGGAGGCAAGTGAAAGTATTGTCAAGGATAACACTAACAATGAGGCGACTAAGTCTATTCTGAATTAAGACCGCCATCATCTTCACCTTCCACAACCCGTAGTCGTTACTCCCGGTGAATCTCTCAATATCCTCCTTCAAACCCATGGTACTTGAATCGAATGATCCCCTTGCCCCACGGTGGGCGCCAATTGTTGCGAATTCGGTTAAAACTCACACCAATAACCTTTGATGTGTGGAGCAAATAGAACCAAGTAACCAAATATGTTGATAGAGTTGATGATGCTATAATTCAAGAACAATAAACAAAGAGCGATAAAGAACACACTATGATTTGTTTACCCAGTTCGGTGTTAATGATCCTAATCTGGGGGAGGGAGCAGCCCTTCCGTTCTACTATGATCAAATAGTCACCACTTTACAAGAGTTTCCCACAATTGGGTACAAGGAATTAGCAACCCTAATTCTACCAAAAACCCGAATCTCTTCCCGTGGCCAAGAGACTCAATTTGACCTAGTCTACCCAAGGTGTCCCACAAGATGATCCAAAGAATAGTTTGTCCTAGGATTCAAAACCCTAGCCTTTTGTGGTAGCAAACCCCGACTCTCTACATCTTGTCACTCTCACTCTGCTCTCCCTCAATTTTTCTATGAATAAGACAATCCCTATTTATAGAAAAATATATGCCTACTTATTTTAAAAGACAATCTTCTAAAATAAAATCAAATCTCATATTGTTTTTAAATATATCCTATTTAAAAACAAACACAATCTATTTTAAAACAAAACAAATCCAAGTCAGAATATCCTCCAAGAAAATATATTTTTCAAAGAAATCTCCAAAAAATCACGCTCCCGCGCCCGGCGCCACCACGCCCGCGCCCAGCGCCATCGACAGAACCAAACCACACTTTCCAGTGGCTTCCTGGCGCGCGGCGCCACTTGTCCTGCGCGCGGCGCAGCTGACAAACTTCTTCAGGATTTTCTGACTTTTTGTGACCGAGATTTTAAGGCATATCCAACAAATATTTATACAATAATTAAAATTGTTATTAAAATAATTTTTTTTAAAAATAATTAAATGTTTTTAAATATTTTTTTCCCTATAAAATTTTCAAATTTGTTGTTTATTTATCTATATAAAAAGTGGCATGTTATTTTACTGGAAATTTTTTTATATCACTCGATCCGTAATTGTGTTTGAGGGACAAACTCAGCACCATAATCTATCGAAGAGACAATTATTAAGTATTCTAAAGAGGCAAATATAAGATATCGGTAAACTTAAGTGCTAAAAATATTTAATTGTTTTAACATTTGAAGAGCTTTATACACCATAAATTGATAAAATCCTATTCTCTTTGCTATATACCAAAACAGAAAAAACATGGAGAAATTAATTAAGTTGGTTCCCACAATAATTTTATTTGTTATCCTAATTTTTATTACAGAGGAGGTTGTCAGTTTATATGAAGGTAATAAGCTGTTAATGACTACAACAACTAGAAAATGTAGATCCCCTAAAGATTGTCCTGATGTAGTCTACCGACCAAACTACTTCTTTTCTATGTGCGTACTAGGCTATTGTGCAGAAATGATAGTAAGAAACCAATAATTACATTTTCATTATATTTTTGCTTAGTTTCACATACTTGTAACTTTGACTTTGTATTTTAAAATAATATATTTCGTAATTATTACAAAAAAAACAATTGAAAAAATAAACTAATGTTGATGATGAAATTAAATTGTCTTCTTCTATTTTGATTTTGGTTTTTTCACATATATTGCATGCACGTTGCAACTTTGAATCGATACTCTCGATTTAAATTTGTTGCAGCTATAACTTTGACTTGATACTTTCTTTTCTTCTGACGATTGTCTACAAATATGTAGGTAACAAATTAATGATGATAGCTAGACAAACACCGTGTTGGAAAGAATTGATTATTCTCCTACAAGGAAATAATCTCTTCAATAATTGTATTAAGACAATGAATAATTTAGTTTTTATTTTTTCAATTTGTAATTTTAAGTTTTTTTTTTTTTTTGAGAAAATAATTTTATGTATGTTGAAACAACTCTAAAGTGATGATAAATGAGATAAGAGACTAAATAATATCATAGTTAAATTGTCTTCTTCTCTTGATTTTATGTTTCGCCATAGTGTTCATTTTAGTCCTATTACAAAAGAATTTTGATTATAATTCTAATATGTGATATTTAAGTTGAAAAAAGAAACCGTTTTATTTCAGATCCCAAAAATCTGATTCTATGTTTTAATATTGTCATAGGTTATATTTTTCAAACAATTCAATTCACATTCTCTATGCGATTAATTAGTATAACCCAAGTCACTATTTGATGTTCAAAATTTGAGAATTATTTTAAATTTTAAAAATAAGATTACCTGTTCATATAAAATCATTCCAGCATCTACCAAATGTTCATCCCCTAAAGATTGTTTTGAGGAAGAATTTCGAACCTAAATTTGTGTTTTTTGTAGTCAGCCAGAGACTACATAATCGATCTAGTGTTAAAGTGTTCTCTTCTCCAATCAAGGTCGAGTGTCAACACAACGGCAACATCCGATTCTCACATGATCAATGTCACATCCTAATTTTCTGTTTCTATTATTATTTATAAAAAGATGGTTAATTTATTTAAAAAGGGTGTCACATTTTTCCATCTAAAGTCAAGTTTTTGTTGACGTGGTAGTTGACTTTGTTGACGTGGCGGTTCAATTTTCACCTACCACGTCAGCAAAAAGGGGGTAAATAAAAAAAATAAAAAATTGTAGGGTGGTATTCCAAACAAAATATATTACGGGGGATAAAATAAAAGGACCTTTTTTTTTTTGATAACAAAGGACATTTTTTTTTGCCACCCTATGTATTTCTCGTGTGCCCTATGCTTTTCCATTTTTACGGTTTCTTTGGTAAGATATTTTTTGTGTCTATCCACTATCTAAATAAAGGATAAGAGCATTTTGATTCATAAGACGCGTGAGAAAATAAATAGCGTGACAAAAGTCCCAAACCAAAGTCAGAAGGCAAAAGCAAGCTAGGGCTTGCATAACGTGGGCCTTCTCTTGTTCAAATTCCATTGGACAAACAAAGAGAATACTAGAATTTGCAAAAAAAAAAAATATGGGCCTTGGTCTCTTTTCAACATCCAAAAAAGAAAAAAGAATTTGAATTTGCAATATTTACATTTACATACATGTAGATCTCCATTTTAATCAAAATCATTCAAATTCGGGTACAACTTAAAACAATTAGTTTAAACTCAAAAGTGTTTGATTCAGATAGCGGATTTGACAATTTGACCTATGAACTCACGCAATAATATTGTGGCATATATACAGATTTAGATGGTTGCTGTAACCATTGTTGATCGTTTGATAAAAAAGATTCGAGATCGAATACTATTTTAAATAGTTAAATACGCAACAATTAGATTACAAATCAACAATCAAGATCAATTTTTGCGCAGAAATGCTAAAAATACTAAAATATATAGTCGATCCTGATCGCATGCATATAGAAACTCAAGTTGTTCCAAATAAATTAAAGATAAGATATGAGTTTATAAAAAGAAATTTATCACGAGTTTTAATTTATCACAATATATATATATATTATAAGTTAAACATCTTTATTCAAATTCAGGACCTCACAGGGTTTTGATTAATGAGTCAAAGAACCAAAGTTCAAACTAATAAAGAAATTAATATACTTTTTTTTTTTTGGTACATAAAGAAATTAATATACTAACTACCGATTACTAGTAATATTTAACTATCTAAATTTTTTAAGCAAATAGTATGACACAAGGAGTAGATATTTGGTCTCCTTAATCATTTGGTCTTGGGTTTGATTCATAGCCATGTGGATGGAAAAACATTTGCTGAGAGAGGTCAATTTCTTAAATGGATTTCAATTACCTCGAAGAATTAGTCTTCACAGTTACGCGCGAAGAATATCTTTGATTTAAAAAAAAAAAAATCAATTTGTGATCTAGTTTGTTTAATATGGATTTAGTATTGAAAATATGAGAGCTTGGTAATCTATGAGCCAAAGATTTTTTTTTTTTTTTGACACAATGAGCCAAAGAAAATGATAATCGATTTATTTATAAAATATGATCAAAATCGACCCAGTCCCAAACACTCCTAATTTTCCCCGAGGTAACACTAACACATGCAGAACCAACGAGGATCATGAAAATGATTTGTCAAGAAAAAGTTCATGAAAAGGTAATTCAGTTTGACATTTTATTTATATTTATGCTCCTACAAAGGTTATAATCATGCCGACACCGTCCCATTATTTATTGCCACCTTTATCACAACATCAAAAGATTCTCTTCCTTCACTATAAATCAATAAATTAATTAATTAAAATAAATGTCACTATTTTTTCGGGTAATATATATATATATATATGACATCTTGTTTTATCTAATTAAAATTTAAACCACTTGTTCAATAATGAATAATAATTAAAAACAAAGATTTTATTAATTATTTTTATCTTTGCAAAATCAGAAGTCTTTTTTTTTTGTTACATAAGATAAAAATAGAAAACAAAAACCGAAACAACAAGGGAATTACTCCCTAATAAATTCTACACCCTTAGGATCCTCCAAGAGCGGTCTCAACATATCACTAGGCGGGGCAGATATCTTCACAAAAGGTGAGTTTGAAATGGCTCTCATTTTAGCCAATACATCTGCACAAGTATTTCCCTCACGCAACGTGTGTGAAATAACCACCTTCCAGATATTAAATTGGAACCCTCTAGGTTAGAAATATGTGTATAATATGCGTGAGGTCTTATCTTTAAATTTCATTGGTTTCAATGTAACCAAAATAAAATCCTATTATAGTATTCACAAAAAATAATAATAATAAATTTAAAAACATTTATTACAATAATAATATATGTAATAAATTCAAATTTTCCGAATTTTTCACCAAACTACAGATTTTGGGAGAATTCGGAATCGATTCATGGATGAAACAATTTCTTAATCAGACTTTATCTACCTCACAAACAAACCTTGGATTATTAGGACTCCTTCGTCTAGGAAACTAGAGAGTTAAAAAAACATAAATTCAAACTTTGATTTGTTAATCAATAAAATCGTTGAATTCCAATAGTTTGAATATATAACTACATTTTTTAAATTTTTATAAAAATTTGTGGAATTGATCGATCTACTCAATAAAATTTTGAATTCAACGGTTGGATTGAAAAAATATAATACCGATATCGAGTTATTAAGCAAAATAAGTCAATTGAAACATACTCCTGAAATCAACGGATCCCTTCTCCTCATATTGAAATGATGAGACATTCATATAATAGCTTAATTGATTTTGCTCAAAAAATAAAAAAAGAAAAAAGCTTAATTGATTGATTGGACAACCACAGTTAAAGATGATGACAAATAAAAAAATAAAAATATTGCACCAATTATATAGTTCAACGAGATCAAGATCAATAACTTAGGGAAAGTCTAATATGGACCACTTGAATAAGTGGTCTATAGTGGACTAATGTTATAACGAATATGAATTTTATAAAATTCACCGTTGGATTGAAAGTTTATATCATATAGATCATCCATAAAAAAAATTAGAAAAATTGGAAATCATTTGATATGTTATTGAGACTCGTTAAAATTTACGCTATTTAATAAACCGTTAATCTTTATGGGCCTCAATAACATATCAAACGATTTTTAATTTTTCTACATTTTTTTATGGATGATCTATATGATATGAATTTTCAATCCAACGGTAGATTTTGTAAAATTCGTATTCGTTATAATAATATTAACAACTTGTCCACGGTGAACCACTTGAGGAGGTGGTCCACCGTAGCATTGGCCTATCAACTTATTCGATCTTTTCTTTAATATATTGCTTGCAACTTACAACTAATTCCATTCAATTCAATATTTAATAATTCAATCTCCATATCAACATTCTGGAGAGCCGCAAAAATTGAGAATAACAAAAACAAGATTGGAAAACAACTAGTGGGTATACTGTTGAGAGAGGAACAATGTCCTTAGAATTCACATGAGTAAGGAAACAGAAAATGGATATACATGGGCCCTAAAATGTCTGGGTAGCAGTATTAGCAACAGTATCCCTTGGAGAGAATTTATATATTGTGTCATCCTATCCATTTTTTTGCGCGCCTACGAATTTATTAAAATATTTATATTCGCTACTTAGATGATAGATACACTCAAAAATACCATATTCAATTTTATTTTTATAATGTCCGCTATTTCAAAATATAAACACGTAAGATGCGCGAAAATTAAATAGGTGGAATGGAAACGATAGTCTCTTCCTTGGAAGTGTTACATGATGATTGACATCATATTGTATCCTTAATTATCAATTTATTAAAAAACCTTTGTTTATATGAGTCCATTTGTAGAATTTTACATATATGAATCAATAATCGTAAGGGTGAATATGTAAAAAGAACACATCATTGTCACTAGCCGTAAAATAAATATGAAGTTTATATAAGTAATTTTTTTAGATGAAATTCAACTATTTTAAAAATAGTTTGGATTGTTTTTCTTGATTTTTTTTTTTTTTATAAAGAACACACTCAAGAATGTTAGTCTCATAAAAGAAAAATCAACACAAAATTGAGTGATGATTAGTTCAAGTCTTTTATAGTTTTGTCTATTATCTATTATAAAAGATAATTCGAGTTGAACTAAAGAGTCTTTCATAATTTTGTGACGTCGTTTTCAAAACGTTTTGAGGTTGACCGAAGTTCATATATTACGTAATAAGTCACTTGTTCACCATTTTTCAAAGTATGCAAATGTTTTAAATCCTAATATCAATTTCGATTTCGAATATATTTTAATTTAAGCGTGTTAGAATTCTCTAGAATTCTATTGCTACTGTTAGTTAGTTATAACTAACTTTGTGAAGTTGTAGTAGTTTACTTTGATTCCAAGCAACTAGTATAAATACTCCTTGTAATCATTTACCTCATTTTTATCTTTTGATCAATAAAACAAATCATGTTTTCTCTCTATAATTCTCTCTTAGCTTTGATATTCTAACAAAGCGTTAGAGTGTTTATAATTATATACTACCATCGAGCATCATCTCATCAACTACGGATTCCGGGAAAATGCAACCAAAAAAGTATTTCTTCCACTAATCTATCGTCGTCATTGTGAACAAGAGCTCTATGGAGTGGTGGCATGGCTGCACGTGCTGTGTGACGCTTGCAATGCCGACAGACACTATTGATTTGCATTGCATTGCACATTGCATTCACTTCTTTATTGTACAAATACAACTTTATATTTGATCTTCGATAGTAACATGTAAATTACCTACCCGGTTCCACAATCGTAAAATACAACTTTATATTTCTATCTGCCAAGCTACTTGACAAAGAAATAAAATAAATTTAAGTTGTTCTGCATGTAAAATAAAAGATATTTAAGATATAAATTTATAAATAGAGATTGCTAATTATAATTCGATGGATAAATATAAATATTTTTAGATTGAACATATTTATCCAAATTCAAATTCAAGACTTAAAATTTATAGGAATTATGTATAAATTTTAGTGGTATTTATTAATTTATAAAATATAATTTTTAAAATGAAACACATCTTTAATTTTATAGACCAATTTTATAAAGATGAATTAGGTCAAATATAAAAAATTAATATCATATCAAAGTATACGACTTATGCTTATATGTAAAAAGAAACACCTCTCATCTTAAGAGTTGATTTTCCAAAAATAGTTAATATAAAAAAGTTGATTAATTTTCAGGTCAAATGTTTATTTTAGAAGCAATTATTAAAATCCATATATCACCAAAATATAATAGAAGTAATAACTAGTCAAAAAAAAAAAAACAAAAGTAAGACATTGGTCAAAGAAAATAATAAAAAAAGGTGGCCGTGTTTGTGCGGCGGTGTTTGGTTGTTGTTAAATCTGTTTTGTCTTGTGAGTTGTTGTGATATGGATTGTTCCCACGAACTACTAGTATCTTGCAAATTTTCCACAAAAACGGAGTGTGTCTTTTTATAGCATAAACAAAAAAAAAATGTTATTCTTATTCTCATTATTATTTTTTTAACATTTTTTAATTAGTATTTCAAAGATATTAAGACTCTATTTGAAATGACTTATTTTTAAATTTATGCAAAACAACTTATATAAATAATTAGTTATTATATATTATTATTAACTTTTCAATTTTCAGACTAATTTTTGTTTGAAAAACTTGCGAATTAGTATAAAATTTTATTTATTTTCATAAGTTTTTTCTGAACAAGCCAAAATGAGATATTTTCCCGTTCCATATTGTAAGAAAAAAAAAATTCACATTTATTAAAAAAAAGTATAATGTGATAATTTTGGAAACTAAAACTATGTTTGTTTCAATGAAAAATAGAAGGAAAAACAAACAAGGAGAGAAAGGCTAAATAAGATACCATTTTACCAATAGTTGTAATCTCTCCTATTTTTTATTTTAATTAAACTTTAAAAGACGTTTATGCATGCCTTATATATATATATATATATATATATATATATATATATATATATATATATATATATATATATATATATATTTAAAATATTCCATTTTTTTCATGTTTGATTGCAAAGGAAACAAAGTTTAGCATGAAGGTGCCTTCTAGCATGCACAAGGCTTGTAGGTCTCCCACCATCGGAAAGACATATAAACTGTTAGATGAGAAAAGTTATGGTGCTCCATCTGTACCTTATAAAATTTATTTTCTCTCTCACTTTCCATTATCTCTTCCAATCCGTCACATGTTCTTTCTCTACACTATTTTTTTTTTCATCTTCACCTCCAAATCAAAACTACTTAGATACTAGTAAACACAACACCTTATTCTCAGATCAAAGTCACAAATATTACATTAATATAATAAACCCAAAATAGTCATTCTCATCTCCATTTCAATGTCTTTGTTGAAGCTTTCTTCATCTTCCTCAAACTTTGGTGTTTTAAAGATTTTTTTATCTATAAAGTCCAAAGCCTTAATATTTATTAATTGTCATACAAAATTGTTAGAATCTAAAACAAAATTGCCTTAATATATATAAAACTCTACAAATATTAAAATTGATTTCTCCCTATTGTTTGAAGGTTTTTATACTTAAGATCTAATCCAAATAAACCCATCAAATTATTTGAGGGATTTCATTTTTCTTGCTAATTTAAAGGAATTTAATAGGAAATTAAATTGATAGATTTGTATATAATAATAATAATAATTAGTTTGAAGAAAGTAAGGAGGAATGTGGTTATGAGGTAGAAGAAATGAATGAGGGACACAACTTAAAAAAAACAACAATGAGAGAGAAATGGAAACGGAAACTGTGTGGGGAGAGAGAGAGTTTAGAATATTATGATATGGTATGAGTGGTGTAGCATAATATGGTATGACATAAATAAATCTATGGTTAAAATACTCTTTTTCATTATGGGAGACCTACTAGCTTTTTCCATGCTAGCCTTCCCCTAGCATGAAACATACACTAAAAAGTTTCGCATCCAACCGATAGAGAAAATAGATAAATAAGTCTAGTGAGTTAAGGAAAAGACATTAATACCCCTTACTTTTCACTTGTTCATTTTATGTAGCATTCATTTAAAGGGATATTTTTGTTATCTAACAAAAACTCCCTATATTATCTTTCTTTTCTCTAACTTTCTATTTCCTTTAATTTCTATAAAACAAAGATAAAATATTTCTCACTTTCATTCCTTTAATATTATTAATTTTCTCTTACTTTCTTCTATTTTTTTATGATCATTCAAACAAACCATAAAAGTACGGAGGAATCAAAAGGATTTGATAGACAAATTAATTGCAATACTTTTATGATCTAAAGTTTAAAACAAATTTGAATACCAAAATAAAAAAGGTTTAAAACAAATTTCGATTGGTCACACAAACAAAGCTTTCATATTCATTTCTAATAAAACAAACCTTTCATATTCATTTTTATATAGGGTTAAATATGTTTTTAGTCCCTATTTTTATGTGAGTTTCGACTTTTAGTCTCTATATTTTTTTAATTATATTTTTAGTCCTTACATTTTTTTAATTGTATATTTTTAATCAATTTTTTATGACTAGGATAACACAATTGGCCACATACGATAATTTAAATTGATTAGGATAACACTTGCATTAAATGACGTGACATCTATGTATCATCCTATGTGACTGATTTCGTTATCCGAGTCACAAAAAATTGACGGTAGGGACTAATAATGCAAACAGCAAAAATGTAAGGACTAAAAATATAATAAAAAAAATATAAAGATTAAAAGTTAAAACTCACATAAAAAAGTAGAGACTAAAAACATATTTAACCATTTTTTATATATAAGTCCCTACAAGCTTCCAAAGACACCACACTTCATTAATTCCTACTCCCTCCGTCCCATTTTATTTGAGCCTTTTGCAAAAAACACGCATATTAAGAAAATGGTAAAAATAAATGAGAGATACTCTTAATTTTACCAAATTACCCTTGTTGGTACTCCCTATGCACTTTTTAAGTGCAAGTAATAATTATTCTAAAAAGTGGAAATACAAGTATAAGGGGTATAAGTGGAAATACAAGTAAAAAATTGTAAATGGCTCAAATATTTTGGGACAAACTTTTTTACAAAATGCTCAAATAAAATGGGACGGAAGGAGTATTGTATTAGTATTACCCTTAAGCAAATTTCCCTTATTTGACACAATATTAATGCTCGAGTAGGAAAGATTCCATTTTCCAACCTATATTTAGAAAAATATTTTGGTAGCATATTTAGAAAATTTCAAATTAACTAAAAGGTCATGTTAACTTGTGTCCTAAGGGCATAAACTACTTAAAAATAGAAATGTAGCATTTAATGATACAAAAAATTTAATACTTAGATAAATGAATGGTATACATATTTTAATAAATGTTTTCCATATTTATCTTCTTATCATGTGCCTTAAGGAAATAAGTTAACATTCTCCTTAACTAAAATATGAACATTAATTTATTGAAATCGATTGATCACAGCAATGCTGGAATTGGTGAGCCTTAAATGTGTCACCTTTCATGAAAACTGGAAAATTAATTTTGGACCACCACAATCAAAGTGAGATTTACAGGAGTACTTCTTTCATAGTTAATAATTAATGCTCACAAATCGAAATAAGCAGTTGAAAAAATTAAAGAAGGTCGTTGGGGAACGAGGATCTAACACAGCGCTCTTGCATTAATTTGATAGAAAATAATTAATCATTATTAAATATAATGTAAATTAGTCATTATAATTAAATTGACAGTAAAAATTCCGTATTTATAATTTGGTGACAAAAAGAAACCCAAAATAATACTAAGTTTTAAAATTAAAATGATACTACTACTTCTGTCCCTATTAACTCTGCCAAATTTAGTGAACCCTTGTTATACTTTTTTTTTTACGTAATAAGTTAAAATACTTTTTTTAAGTAATAAGTTAAAATAATAATAATAAAAATAATAATAGGTAAAAAAAAGTTAAAATAAAAAAAGGTAGCTTGTGCACGTTTTTTTCTTAGTTACATCTAGGGCTGGCAATGACCCAAACTAATTCATGAATAGTTCGAAGCTCGATTCGAAAATTGATTCGTGAACCAAATGAGCTGAACTTGAGTTAAAAATTAAGTTCGTTAAATAAATGAGCTGAACATAAATTTTATAAAGTTTGACTCGTTTGGCTCATGAACTAGCTCGATTATATATATATATATATATATATATATATATATATATATATATATATATATATTTCTAAATCTTTTCATACTATACACATCAGACTTTTCAGTCCCCTAGCTATATGTACACATCAATGAAGAACATTTTGAGAATAATTGTGGAATTTTGTTGGATTTTGCTTTGTTACTTGTATTAGTTTACACATGTTTGAATTTTGTACGCGTTTATCTATTATTCATTTCGGGTGACTTTTATCTTAATTTAATATTTGCTTTTTCTTCAAAAAATATTTTAAAAGGTTAAAGATCAAATTTTGACAAAAAATAAATAAATTTAAAATCATGTGATATGAGTTAACGAGTTGAACTTAACGAGGCGAATCGAACTATTCGTGAACTTTAAATGAGCCGAACTCAAGCTAACAAAAGAGTTCGTGTCGAACTTGAGCCGAGTTTTGAGCCGAACCAATTCCTACCGAGCAGAGTCGAGCTCAGAGGAGTTCGACTCAGCTCGACTCATTTTCAGCCCTAGTTACATCATCTTTCCATCTCTTTTTTTTGTTTGTTGGTAAATTGATATCTCTTTATTGTAAGGTTATATATATATTGTCTATAACTAATTCCCTCTCTATTATGGGAATTTTTAATAACCGAGTATCGAGGTCTAACTCATCTTTACTACTTTATAAAAACATATTCAGGCCTTCTCGAAAGCGATGTGAGACTTTTTAGCATACCCCTTTGCGCCCAGCTCTGTTGGCTTTTGTGTGCGAATATAAATGGTGGATGTCCTGATCGAAGACCCGTTACCAAGCTGCCCGTCGGATTGTGGAGAGGTTTTGATACCATCTTAAGAATTTAGTATTGAGATCTAACTCATCCTTACAAAATTTTACTAAAATCGAATTATTTTTTTACAGTGATTCTTTTCAAAACAAAATATAATTACAAGGAAGAAAAACATATTTAAATCTTTTTTTAATAAACAAATATTAGTTATTAATACATATTATGAAGAGGAAAATGTCGGTAGTCATAGATCAAATTATGGATCTCCTTCTTAACTCTTTCAGCGTACCGGTTCTTGGCCACTGAACTACACCTTCATAGACATTTATAAGACCTTAGACCTAACTGATATATATGGGCGCTAAGCGGTTATGCCTAATTCTTCACCTAAAATAAATATTAAAATAAACACTGTTAACCATCAGAAATTTAAATATTAAATATATTCACAATATTAATAATGTTCTAGTAAATAAATTAGTAGCAAAATATTTTGTTATTAATTGATTTACAAAGAAGTAATTTTTTTAACTAAAAACAAAAATTTTCACTCATTCAAATTTTCACTCAAATCAAAACAAATCTAAACAGTACCAAGAAAAAAAATTAAAACAAACATCATACTAAGACAGAAAATCAACACAAACACCGTACCAAGACCGGTGTGTCACTTGCAGTTCATTGGGCCGGCCTTGGACAAACATGTAAAATGTTTGTTTTTTACTAAAAACATGTTAAATGTTATCAATGTTAACTGTTAAATTTGACAGCTAAATAGTAGTATAAAGTATTCATATGAAAGAGAGGTATTGCTTACCATGAATAATTTCACATAATTTGTTTGTTTTGAAAAAGAAAATAGAAATATATATATATAAAATTTCACAATAATTTTTTTTGTGACATGAAAAATCTTCTTTTCATGTCATGTATATTATATTTCTATTATTTTAGAGGAAACAAAATTATATTGCTATTTAATTATTGTAGGAGCCTACTTGTCGTATGATTTCTGTCTAGAGATTTTCAGATAATGTGTAGCACACGAATCATGCCAAATATTTGCCACTACTCACTAATCTACTTAATTATTTTAATAAACATAAGGTTTACCTTTTTTTTTTATAATTAATAGAATCCAATCCAATATTTTAGTAAACATATTATCTTTGCTTCCCCCTCCCCTCTATTTGGAGGCAAATTTAATATTTAGCAAATGCTAACGAGTGCCTTCGGGCACTCTTTAAGACTTTATATAGTAAATTTTTAATAAAATTTTTATAAGAATGTATAAAGTCAACGCATTGAAAATTGTTTTTTTTAATTTTTTAAACAAAAATTTTTTTTAAATGGAATGTTTAAAAAATATTTCAAAGGCATTCGTTAGCAAGACACTTAATATTTTATAAGATTCTGGTGCTTATCTGAAATTATGAGCCAGCATCTAGTTAAAAATTTCAGCCAGTCTGGGTGATATTTTGCATCTTGAAATGATTTATTTATAGATATTTTCTACTACTGTTTGCCAATTAATGAAAACCGTACAGATTTTGGTCATTTAAGTAGGAGTGCTTACAACGGTATCCATGCAGAAGCATGTGATCATGTACACATGGAATCTAATGATTCATCATCCACTAGGATACAATTGGTTCACGTACGTACTTTTTTATTTTTGACTAATATAAGTACATAATCATATGAATATTAGTCTTTTTCATGGAAAAGAAAACATTAGTCTTACATTTTAGAGTAATTCTTATATAGGCACAATCCTAAATAATATTTCTTTAAGTACACTCATATAATTGAAAAAATTTAAATATAAAAAAATTTAGTCACATCATTTAACATCACTTCATCATCTTTTCAATTATTTTATTCAAACTTTTGTGTGTGTGCCTAACACCTAATATTTAGGTTTATGCCTAAGCAAATGTTTCTCATATAATCATCACATGATTTACGAAGAATATTACTATATCTTTAACAAAGACACTTATAAGAATGACTTGATGGCTAAAGTAGATGAGATACATCGAGTTGATCATTGAGTGATAAGGAGATTAAAAGTTCAATTTTCGTTTACAGTAAAACTAACAAAAACTTACAATACTAAGTGTACGTATGGAAAACTAAGAAATTATGTTGCCACCTTATGACATTACAAGAAATATGATTTTTGGTAACAACTTTTTTTTGTTACAAGTTATCGTTAGAAAAATTATCTTTGATTGTTTTGCCAGTAACTTGTAATAACTTTTAATGAAAAATGTTATTGTCAAAAATCATATTTCTTGTAGTACGATTGACTAACCCTACTATTTGTTGCTTCAACAAATTCACGTTTATATTGCACAGGGACACAAGAAAAGCATTCCAGTTGTGCATCCAAACATACTATAATTTAAGTGGTTTGATGATGGTATTGTTGACGAAAGGGATTTGAAGATTTAATAATTTGAGTGATTAACTGAATGCCTTATGTTTTAATGAGATGGCTTAATAAAGTTCCTTTTGCTGATTAAAAAAAAAAAAAAAAACTGAATGCTTTATTAACCAAGAAAATACAATGATTAATTGTGTTGGGTGCCTTAAGATCGTTAAAATTAACATGAATTGTCATTTTTGGACTAAAACTTTTACACCTTGAAAGATGAAATTGAAATCTAATATGAAACAATCGTTAAATGTGGATTAGTGTCATCATTGTAAATATTGATTACTACTTCCTCAATTTATTTATTTTCATTAAAAAAAACCCTTTAGAATAGGTTGGTACGTACGGGAGTCAAGAGGAGTGTCATGAGTAACAATGACTCAATCTTTCAGGACTATAAACGAGGAAGACATTAGATCTCCATATAAAATCTTAAGGTATTAAGTATAGATCACTTCTCTTATATTAAGTTCACTCACACTTGAAATTCAAAATAGATGTATATTTTTAAATAGGATTTCATATTGTAACTGCGTGACAAATTTACAGCTTTGAACTGTTTGATCAAAATAAATGATTGAGATTATTTTCATGTGTGAAGTTGAAGTTGAAAAGAAATTAGCATTCAATTTCAAATCAACTGTCAAGATTTAATTATAGTGTCAAAGTGTGTGAAAGTGAAAGTAGTATAATAATTGAGATCGGTATATTTTCTAAAGGGTATCAATTTGGTGGAATTGATTTAAGATTAATCATATAATATACGCTCAATAATAAAGGTTAAGACTATAATCTTAATTTAATGTGGAAACAGATAAAGAAAAGTAGCGTGTATATATAATCCTAAGATCTACGACATTTTGATGCATTTGAAACATTAGGGATTATTAACTTAGTAGGAATATCTAGATAGATGAACTTCAAACTCTAGCAATCCTAATTATGAACAAAGACATGAATGACGAGCACTCATTGACATGTGGTTCTTCTTCAATTGAGATATAATTTATCTAAATATTTATAAAAATAATATTGTCTAAATATATTGGAATATAATAAAATATATATTCCAAATTTTCGACATGTTTAATGTGGTGGATGGATCATAGCCCCGTTCATGCATATATTTTGAATTGTTTCTGGTCCATTAAAAGTCTATAGTGGAGTCTACCTTTTGGGTCAGGGTTGAAAAGGTGGATTTGAGTTCCTCTTTGGTTAATAAATGATTTAGTTTTATTTTTTTGGTGTTGTGTTTATTAATAAATCGCTTAGTAAGAAGCATAAGGGATACTCAATCCTTATAATTTAAAAAGAAAAATTTTCAAAGATCAACCAAAACACTCCAAGGGATTTTCACACGAATCGGAGAAAGTTACATTTGCATTAAACTCTCCATGTCCTATGAACCAAAATCAAGCAATATATATTATTTGATCTAATAGAGAAGAAATATTAGCAAAATCTCCTTGACAAATGATGTTGTTGGCTTGTTACGCTTTCTCCAAATACTCCATGTCGTTGCCAACCATATAATATGACGGAACCTCTTGTTGTTATCTCCTTTTACTAAATCACCGAAGAGAGAAAAGTGATTATGGATGTCGTCAAACGGGATGGTATTGAACCCCAACCACCAGAAGACATTGTTCCAAATCTTACGCAAAACATTACAAGTAAAGAAAACATGATGAATATCTTCGACCTCCTTAAAACAGAAAACACAACATCTCTCAAGATTGTTAGTAATGATGCCTTTGTGATATAAAGCGTCCCTTGTTGATAATTTTTGAAGCAACAATCTCCATCCAAAAATGCTAACTTTTGATGGGACATTATTCAACCAAAGCTTCTTAAAAATTTCTGCCGTGTTTGTCTCATAAATCGGGGTAGCAAAGTTGTTTTGTAATGCCGTATATGCCGACTTGACGGAGAAAAAACCAGCTGTGTAGGCTATCCACCCGTGCCTATCCCTAACACTCTTTGGCCGAACATGAACCAACAAGGAGTGGAGGTCGTGAGTTGCTACTGTTTTGGTATTGGTTAAATCGGGATGCCAATCATACTTCCACGACCAAATATCACCTGTCCAAGAGCCCATATGCGAGACCAAACCATCAGAATAACTGATTTTCAAAGAAAGCCGAAAATAATACACACAAAGGAGACGTTCCATTCCGTTTTTTTAATCCAAAAGGTGATATCGTTACCATCACCTAGACAACTACTGATATTTCTACCAAACCACCCGCCTTCCACCTCACTACCTAACCTCCAAATGTCTCGCCACCAAATAGAGGCTTGTTTTAGACCATCCCTCCCTTCTTCAAGTAAAAAATTGTCCGCAAAAGAGCCATGACAAAAGCGCAATAAATCATACGAGGGGGCTTCTCTATCCTCTACACACCTCCACTTCCACTTCCATAAAATAAAAGAATTGAAAATCTCCAAATTTTTTATTCTCAATCCACCATTTTCCATTGATTGATAAATACGATCTCAACTAACCCAACACATTTTATTACTATCCATTTCTCCACTCCATAAAAATTGCGTTGTAAGCACACTATCTCCTTAATTATGGACCATCTATAACTGAATATTATTAACTAAATATATACTTTTAATTAATGGCAATGTATATATTATTATTTAAACGTATATGAAAATAATGATTTTTTTTTTTACAATAATGACTTAGTTGACTAAAATTTATTCAAGTACATAATCATATGAGCATTGCTCTTTTTCATGGAAAAATAAACATATCATCAGTCGCATCTTAATCATCACATAATTTACTAAGAATGTTATATCCTTAAGAAAATTATTTAACACGTTTTATGTTAAAATAAATTTTATTTAACCAAAATTATTAGTTTGTCCAAAATATTGTAATGAATTTGGCCTCTTTAGTAGGTTTATAGGGGTTAAATTCATAACTCCTTTGAATGAAAAAATTTGACTGGTCACAAATTTTTCAATAGAGATTTGTGATCCCTAAATAATAGCGAAAACTTTGTACCTATATCATGGTAACAAACTAAATAATTTATGGTTAGTATAATTAGGTAGATTAAGATACAATATACAAAAGTATATGTTTTCATAAGATATAAGACAAACAAATATTTTCACAAAATCTTTCACATGAGACCGAATAACTAATGGATGTTATAAAAAGAATATGTTTTGGTAAGTTTTTTTTAATAAGTAAATATTGAATTATAAGGAGTATAAGGTGTACATTCATCTCTTACAATTTATGAATCACTTTAGATGTCATTGATATAAGCTAAAAAATTATTACACCAATCATAAAAACAATAAGTATAATTTATCTTTGGTAATTTTTCCCTAAACATGATGTTGTTCCTTAAACACCAAATACTCCAAATAGTTTGCTAACAAATTTAAGTGCCGGACTTTAACATATTTCTTACTTTTCAACAATAACCTAAAAAGCATTAAAAGGACTCCAAACTTCTCCTAAAAAATGATAACATCAACTGGCAATCATCTAAATATGTTCTCCCACACCATGTAACATATGGTTTGGTAAGTAATTGAATTCTCAATTACTCACAAAGATATAATGGTTAATTTGATCCTAGCGGCCATGAATAATTGCTTTAATTTGATATGCTTCTGTAGGAATCGATTGAGATTCAAAAATAAAATTATTGATTGAAAAACTATTTTCTCTAAGATGATTTTAAATGCTTCTTTGTCTGGTAATCTCACTTTAATGGATTCAGGTCCTGCAATGACAAATTTTTGTATTTTTAAAAGTTTCAATGTACAAAACCATCCTCCTTATATAGCCCTTGTCATTACTGAAATTATTTGGCAACCTCCTCTTTCAATTTGGTTAAGTGTAATTCGGATGGTGCTTGAAAGTATAACCATGGCCCTTGTACTTGTGGAGGTATCAACCTAATGATCTAGATTGCTTTCCTTGCAACCCGAGTGTTATAGTGGCCCTTTTTCTATTGAGCTTAATGGTGCAATTAATGCTACTGAGATTTTTCATAGAGGTTGGAATCATTTTTCCTAATCTTGGGAAAGGCTGGTTTATTTCCGTTTTAATTTTTTTTTATCGCATATCTCTTTCTCATTTTGTCATGTTTGTAGAGGTTGGCCTCCATGGGATTCCTCTTTTTTTTTTTAAAAAAATAAAAAGAAAAAATAATGATTAATTGTGATTCAGAATGTTAACTTAAGGTATTCATAATGTTTGATTTATCAGCTCTACGATAAACATTTTACTTTATAATTTAGGTGTCACCATCATAATATATAATAATTACTATTTTCCCATATTATTATTATTATTATTATTATTATTATTATTATTATTATTATTATTATTATTATTATTATTATTATTATTATTATTATTATTACTTTTAAAAAAAAAATCCTTCATAATTTAATGACTTACTGTTGATTTATTTTTATTTTTTTTAGTTAAATTTAAGAACTTTGAATTTAATTTTTGTTTGTATTCATTAGTTTTTGTTGCGACATGCTATGTTTACTCCCCCATTGCTAGTAGGTATCCATCGACCATCATACACTTTTTTTGTTTAATATAATGCTCTTTTTTCTTAAAAAATAATATAATGCTCATTAGTAAAAAAATGATAGTGACACATTAAAATTGATAGTATTTTTATTATCAAATAAAAGATTGATATACTTTTTTTTAATTTTATTTTATTTTTAATGGCGATATACTTTTTTTTAATGGATACTTTGTTTTATTAATTATTAAGGCAAGATTAGACAGTTTTGATACTAATCACGTCAACACTTAAACAGAATTTAGTAAATAAATAAACATTACTAACACTCATGCATGCATGGTACGAAAATTAGATTTAATTAATTTATCTTAACTACATTGTAATTCTGCGTAAATAAAAAAACTACAATATGTTACAACATACGGATCAAAGAGCACGAATGAAGAGTATATGTTATTTAAAGAAAAATTCCTTTTGTTAGTTACAAGTAAGTAGTCAAAAGAAAAAAATTAATGACATTAAATAATTGGATGATAAATACGTATATATGCAACAAAACTATACTTCAAAGCTACATCTGATTGTTCACCTTAATTAATAATATTGTTTAATTATTTTATATTTTATTTTTTTATTCATGAGTGTGTGGCTAAATAAATTTTATTTGAAATTATATATGAACAAAAGATAAACGAATAACAATTTAAAAATAAAGTTTGCCTTGGCAATATAATGTTAAATTTGTATTGCCTGCAAACATACTCCCTCTATTCTTAATTATGACCAAAAATTGATCAATAAAAATTAGTGTATATATTTGGTTCAAAATTCACCTAAATACATCAAATTTTTTTACCAACTTTTGCTTCCAATTAAGGAGTACTTAATTTCATGATAATTGATCCATATATTTTTAATTAATGCAAATCTAATCAAACACTTTGTTAGTTTAATCAATTTATCTTCCCATCTACCATATCAAAATAATACATCCAATACTTGTATTGAAGACAAAGATGGTATTCAAAGCATTATTTTGGGTTCATTTTGCTTCACATCTTACAGCTATGAAATGGGGTCATGAAATTTTTGACTTCCATACTAGCCGATATATATTTTGATGAATTCCATGTTTGTGCTTTATAAAATAGGTTAAGGCTAGTGCTCAATTATTGAAATATATATATATAAAGTCACTATTTGTTATTGAGTCCAGCTACCATTCATGAGTTTCCTCCCAATAATTTTGTGTTAGAGGTTAGGAAATAACCTTGTGAGTTCATATTATATACACCACAAAAAAAAAATGTAGGCTCCGTTCGAATTAATGGAATATAATAGAATGAAGCGAAGCAGAATAAAATGAAGTGAAATGGGATGGAATGGAGCGAAATGGAATAAATATTCCATTCCATTGTTTGAATATTTTTTTTTATAAAAAGAGTAACAAAATTGAAGGTAAGTTGTGGTATCAGATGAATTCATTCCATTTTATTTTATTCGCTCCGCTCCATTTCATTATTATTTTTCAAATTCAAACAATAGAACATTATTATATTCCATTTCACTCCGCTCCATTCTATTATATTCTATCAATTTAACTGGAGCCTTAGGATCTATATTTGTACTAAAGTCTAAAAATATTCTTAGACTTTCTTTTTTTTGCTCTAGAAAAATGTATATTTATCATGTTGTTCAAATATATAGTAAACAAAGGTGTGCAGTGTGCCCTTAAAAAGGGAAGGCAACAAAGTGGTATGGCCAAGAAATCAAAATAATAGAAAATTATTAAAATAGAATTAAATTTCATTTTTTTTAAAATCACTAGCTATATATTCAACAAGAGAAAGACTTACATAGGCACAAACCCAAATAATATATATTTGGGCACACATACACAAATCCAAAAGTTTAAAACAAAAATAATATTGTCACATCAATCAATATCATTTTATTTTTTTTTTCTTTAATTTCTTTTGAGTTGTGTGAGTGTGCCCAACACTTATTATTTGTGTTTGTGCGTAGGTTAGAATTTCTCATTCAACAATGTGATATTTTAAAAACAAAACTATAAGTATAGCTAGCATTTCTCTATAAAATAATTGCCAAGATGTTTTACCAAAGAATATATAATTAATAATTTGCTCTAATTTTTCTGAATGTCTTTGGATTAAGAAATCTTTTCTAATGTATCGGTTATGTATATATGTATCTAATAATTAATACTATTATACTCTCTTTTTTTATTATTTGTTTAAAAAAATATTAAGAACACTTGTGAACATTGTAAAATCCAAAACACAACACGAGTCACAACAACAGCTATGTAATAATTTGTAATGTATGATGTATCTATTTTTTTGTTCTGTTTAAAATAAAAAATATCATACAATCCAAATGTCAAGATTGAGTGCATTTGTGAGTATTGTAAAATCCAAGAACATGACATGGGTCATAAAAACAGCTAAGAAATTAATAACAACATTAGTACTGTCACAAAAAAAGAGCTAATAAAACCCTACCACAACTAAGCCAGGTTAGTATGTGTTAAAAAGATGTACATACATAAGGTTAAAAAGGTACTAGTACTATAGACTACTGTAACCATTACTTTTTCCTTGCATAGGCATTATTATTTAATTCAAGAAAGGGGCTAATAAGATTAATAATGCTCACCAACAAACAAAAAACAAACTTAATAAAGTGGAATGCAAATAACTTATGAACCACATACTTTCATATGGATACCGGACACGATATATATATATGTATATATATATATATATATATGGATATTTCGACATTACTAATGTAAAAAAATATATAACACTAATATTGTTACATATTTATTAGAAATCTAAATTGACAATCAAAATACATACATATTCATTTAAATTGAATAAATTTTTAATTAAAAAAAGTTTTAAGGGAATATATGATAGTTTGTAAAAAAAAAAAATGATAATACATTTGACTTTTATTTATCCATCTACTATCAAAAAACTAAAAATAATGTCTTTATTCGACACGAATCGTACGAATGTCATACGAGTATCGAACACCGAATGTCATTATTAGTGGAACAAATTAAGTTTATGTCGTGGTTTTGGTTCACAGATCGTGCTAGTAATGATGTTGATATAGAGTTTTCTATTTGATATAATAATTCTTTAGTATGTCTTCAAAGCACTTAAATGTTGTTTCTCTTTTGAATCGTAAGAGTTGAGTACTCATTATGCTCCTTATAATTCAATATTTTGCTTGGTGAAAAATAAAACAAGAAGTGAAAACTAAACACATTGGCAATCATATAATTAAGGTGAAATTGTATTATAAGGATTTCACATTCTGTAGTTGTGATGTGTTTGAAATAGACTGTTCAATTGGTAAGCTGAATAACATTAGAAGAGTACTAATCAAACTCTAAAAAACTAATATAGAATACATATGTACTTAAGTACATTCAATAGAGTAAATAAGTTTGTTGCTCTTTGAATTTATGGTCAATAGACAATTTTTTCCCAGAATCTTTTGAAATTGCAAAATGGCTCCTCAATTTGTTTCATCAAACGAGTTCAAACATAAGACATGGTAATGTGTAACATTAAAGGATGATGTGTTCATATCCATGTCATATGCCACATATACTAGGACCAATTTGCTTGAATTTCAAGCTAAAAACCTATAAACCTATAATCACAACAATATTCATTCATTTTTCATCATCTTCTTCCCTTATTTTATAAATCTGAATGCTGAGAAACCAAAAGATGTTAGAATAATCACGTCATAGTGATGAAATAAAAAAAAATAATAAAAAAAACCTTAACAACATGCTTAAGGTAGCAACTCACTATCTCCATTATTTATTTCCATAGTAAGATAAATATAAATAAAAGAGAATTCGCTTTTTATTTTTCTTCTTCCATTAAAAGGAAAGTACAAATGATTAAGAATGTTTTAGTACAATATTTCATATTAAAAAAAAAAAATCCCTAAATGTAATAGGCAACGAAAGTAGAAACATAAACTTCAGCGTATGTGTTTTAAAGATTATTTAAAATTATCACTAGGTAGCATATATGAACCAATTAATGTTTGTAGTCCTCATTGGTCAGATTAAAATCTAATCTAATTTAATATAAATATAAATTAAAACATTTATGAATCATGTACTATAATTAACCATTGTAATCTTGTTGCCGTCAAGATTAGTCTCCTCATTAACTAAAATCAGAAAATACAAAAACCATACGAGAAAGGGACAAATGAGCTACAAAAATAAAAGATGAAATAGAAAAGTCTTCTTTAACCTTTATTCTTGTCTTTAAAAAGCAAAACATAACTATATAATGTAAGCTTGATAATCAAAAGCACTTTCTACTTATATATTATTATTTCACGTCATTTGCATCGTCACTCACACAACTATTTTTCTACCATTCAAAATTGGGTAAATTAAAACAAAAATATTAGATTCAAGTGAAAAATGTGAGCTTTTCCTTTTGAATACATTGTTCGGAAAAATTAGAGGGTTCATATTCCAAATTAAACAAGGGTAAATTAAACACATATTTTCTCCTTGAAATTATAATTTATTTTAGAGAAATGCTAATATCAAACTCTTAAACACACTCCAAAAAAAACACACTCCAATCCTCACACTCTCTCTGATTGGGCCACGTCATCCACCTTTTTACCATTTTATTTGGCAACCTGATCTTCAGGTTAATGTAGCGTTTTTTATTTATTTTTTTATAACTTTTGTTTGGTTTTTTTTTTTGGTTGTCTTCTCCATCCAACCACCACTTCTCCATTGTTAATAACTAAAACCACCACTTCATCCATCTCTTAATCTACCTCCATCAAACCAGTCAAGTTCACATTTGTTGTGTATCTTTGCATAATAAAATATCAGAACAACCTTAATCCAACATAATCCTTTTCTTTCACCACATCCATTCAAAACCAGATCTCCCATGTACAATCACCACAACGCCCGTTGTCCTATTGCCGCTGTTGCGCTCCTTTTTTAGAGATGCAATCGACCCATCACGCACCGCGACACCGCCTTACGCCATGGCAACAAGATCGATGAGTCAACCATGTCTATACCTCTTATCGTCGTTGTCAAATTCGAGCATCATAACCGCCGCATCACCAAGGAAGCACCGTCAGCGGCGACAGAGATACCAGAAGAGGTCAATTGGTGCAGAAAAATAGAGGTTGCAGGGTCATGGTGATAGATCGTGGTTGCAGTGTTGTTTGTAAATGAGCAACCAGGAAAAAAAATTAAAAAAAATAAAATAAAATACTAACTTGATTAGCCGGTTAACAAGTTAAGTATTAAAATAAAATGATGATGTGGTCCAATTAGAGAGAGTATGATAAATGGAGTGTGTTTGAGAGTTTAACTGTAGCATTTCTCTTTATTTTTAATTATACATTAAATTTAACAATCAAATATATTTTTACATAGTCAATTTAATACAAGCATGTGCAATGCTGCCAGATTTGTTCTGTTTGTTTTCAATTTCAACATTTCTTAGAGTCAGTTTTTTACTTTCTTAGATTTTTATTACAAGAGAAAATGTACTTTTTAAGTTCATAAAATAAAATGTTTGATGCATTTGATCTATAATATGAATTAGATATATCAAATATTCTATGAATTTAAAAAGTAATTTTTTTTTATAAGAACCGAAGTTATACGTAGGAAGGGTCTTGTCCTGATTTGGCATGCTATGAGTGTAAAGTATTTGGATGTCTTGCAATAATGTTATCTTCTCTAATGAGGTTTATTGTTTTTATTGGTGAAAAGAATTAAATTCTCCCCTTGAAAATAGTTTAGGGATAGCTTTAGATCCTCTTACACTTTTTACGAATGAGTTTCTTATGTTTGATTTGATATGGTTGCGATTGGCATTTCTCTCCATTAGCTTTTATGGTTTTTTGGGGTCATTTTCTTTTATTTATATTGATTGGTTGCTATTTTCTTTTAAAAAAATGTGTACTTTTGCTCTTTGTATTTTTGTCCACTTATTCTTTTTGTTTTTTTGAAGTTGTTTTCATTGTACTCCATCCGATTTCATATATAATCAAATATTCTTTTTTTAAGTTCACTAAATAACTGATATATTTAGTCTGTAATATGAACTAGATATATCAATTATTCAATAAATTTAAATATTTCTCTTTTTCTTAGAAAACCCTCTGCCTTCTCTCTAGTTCCAGATCCACCGTCCACAATCCCTTTTCATCCAAATCGTCTCCTTCAAGATGTAGCCACCACCTATTGGTGGTGCGGCCGGTCTCATGGGTCGTGTCACCATCGGCTGTCGCCGGTGTTCCTCCGCCGCGATTAGTCTGTCAATCGCTCTTTATTCCGGTTTTTCTGCATCTTTTTCGTTCTCTGTTTGGTTTTTCTGCAGCTACGTGTTCATTCTTCTGTTTTTGTTTTTCTACTTCGTTTTCTCCGGCCGCCATGTTTGTTTCTTTTTACTGTTTCAGTTTGGTTCATTTTAAGTGTTTGTTAATCTTGTTTTTGCAGTTTGCGTTTTTCGTTGTTTTCTTCTTTCTATCAACCTTGTTGTTTCTCCTGTTTACTGTTCTTTTCTTTATCGTGGTTGCACTTTGTTTTTTCGTTTCTAGTGGCAGCATATTTGGTGGGTGTTGGTGTTTTCCGTCAGGAGTTTGGGGGTTCTTAATGGGTCACGCGGTATTGGTCCATGATGGTGGTGGAGGTTTTGTGGTGATGTAGTGGTGACGTGGTGGAGGTTGTGGTGACGGATCTGTCTTCGGTTTGGTGGTGTTGGTGTTGGATGTGGTGGTGGTGACAGTTTGTGTTTGTTTTAGTCATGGTGGTGGTTGGTGCGACAGATGAGGTGTCGTGCGGTGATGTTGTCTCATCGGCGTTGGATTTGTTGATGTCGTGTGCGTTTGGCTTCCTTGATATTAGTTTCTTTAACCCGCTATCAAATCTGTTGAGATTTGCCTGACTCTTTTGGGTCTCTGGGGGTTTCTAAATCTTTGTGATTTGCAGGGTTCTTTGGGATTTTCAAATCCGATTCCTTGTATATGGTTGTCATTTATCGTATAGATGTTGATTGTTTAGTTTTCTTCGATACAGGCGTCTCTGACCGCTTTCGAATCTGTTGAGATTCGCAGATCTCTCTTCTGAGTTGCTGTTGGTTTCCGAATCTGTTGAGATTTGCAGGATGCTTTGTATCTAGATAACCTCTTCCACGTTGATGTCGACTATTCCTCGGGTTTGCTGAGACTTGTTCGCCTAGGTTCTCGTTCTACTTTCGTCGGTTAGCTTTTCGCCTTTAGGAGCTGGTTCTGGATTCTGATGGGTCGATCGCTTTTGAGATCGGAAGTTAGTGTCTAGTTGTGGCAACTGTCTGGGCTGAGTTGGTGACTGCTCTGGTATTCGGGAATCTGAGGGGTGCTTTTCTCATGGTGGTTTATCTATCGTTGCCGAGACTTGTTTGCCTGGGTTTTCGTTCTACTTTTGTCTGGTCAGCGGTTCGCTTGATGGAGCTGGTTCTGGATTCTTATGGGCCGAACGCTTTTGATTCGAGTTCGGAAGTTGGAGTCCAGTAGTGGTAACATTTTAAGCGAGGTTGGTGACTGCTCTGGTAGTCTTGAATCTGTGGGATGCCTTACTGTTTTTGGGATTAGGAGTTGATTATTGATTAGGTGTCTGTTTAGGAGTTTTTTTTTCCTTTAGGTGTTCCGCATATATACGGCACCTATGTTATGTTGTTCATTTTTACCGATCTCTGTTCGTCTTGTGCAGAGACTTGGTTATTAATAAATTTTGCCATTTAAAAAAAAAAAATTTTAAAAAAAATCTTAACTTTTACTATATTCATGAGACCAGGGAGTATTTTATTTTTTTTCTTACATAGTCTTTTAAAATGACCATTTCTATTATTTCTCGATTTCTTAATTTGTAAAGGACATAAATATCCCTTTGTACTTTAGTTATCTTCCCGTTAATATATTGATTTTGCTATTAAAAAAACATTACACAAACAAAGTAGCTAACAACTTGAGAAGCAACAAAATTATAGGCATAAATTTTTGAATAACACAAACCTATTTACGGTCAAGGAATTTCAGACAGCTTACTATCAACAATATTACAAAGCAGTAATGCTACCATCACATCGTTTGTGGTTGGAACGAATAACTTAAATTTCAATCACAATATTTTAATTTTGAAAATAATTGAAATTCACCTTAAAATTTTGAACCATTCGATTCCAATCAAATGATTAATAATGCACTTATAATGTAAATGTGTACTAACAAGAGACAATCCAATTTCCAAGTCAAGAGAGTTGTCAAAAACAATCCATATTATAAAATTCTAAAAAATAAATACTATAAATTTGATCATATAAACTATATGTCAAATCAAAATTGATAAATGTCAACCACATAAATGTACTAAAAAATTACACATATATAATTATATATATTAGCCCCCTTGAAAGAAAAATTGCCAAAGGACCCCATTTAAAGGTTAAGTAATAAAAGTACTTACTATATGCAATAATTCAAATAAAATAAAATTAAAAAAGAAAAAGAAATCACACACTAAAAAAAAAAAAGGTAGGTAACATTCTGAACAGTAGTTCAAGACCACAATGAAAGTAGCGTGTTTTCTGGGTCATGCATTGATATCATGTTCAAGTAACTATTCTCTTCATCATCATCATAAATGCTTTGATACCACAAATGAGAATAATCAACCGGGTCAAAAAACACAAACTCACTATCCGGGTCGGGTCCAAGTGATGGTAACTCAACAATCTCCCCGAGATCTTCGGGCGTCGAGGAGAAGAAAGAAGAAGATGAAGATGAAGATGATGATGAAGACGAAGAAGATGGTGCTGGTGTAAGTGATGGAGCAACCATGGAAGCGGCTTTCGCGGCTGCGGCTTGAACATCTCTTGGTGAGCTGGAAACCGGTCTAGGAAGTGAAGATGATAGTTCGGGGAAGTTAAGGATTGCTGATTTTCCTTTTATAGTAAGTGCAGCTGCGTCATGTGCACGCGCTGCCATTTCGGCTGTTGCAAATGTTCCAAGCCAGATTCGGTTTTTCTTTCGAGGTTCTCGGATTTCAGATACCCATTTTCCCCAACTTCGCATTCTAACTCCTCTATAAACTGGATGTTTAGTGTTAGTGTTGTTGTTATTTTTGTTTTCTCTTTCTCTTTTTTTTCCTCTTTTTTCTTCTTCACTTGAACATGTCAATGATTGTGGTGGTGATGATGATAATGAAGATGAAGATGAAAAGGGTGAAGTATTAGCATCAACCATTGTGTTTTTTTTTTAAGGAACAAAGTATTATGTTGTTTTTGGGTTGTTGATGATTGAATGTTTAGAGGGGGATGTAGTTAGTAATGATAATGAAATAAAGTGTGTGTTTAGCGTTTTGTAAGGGAGGGAAAATTATGTAGTTAGGATTTAGGAGAGGGTAGTAAGTACTAATTAGTGGTGTGAGATGAGATGAGTGGAAAAGGAAAGAAGGGGAGGGAGGTTTTAAGTAGAGGGAGAGAAGAGAAAGGGGTATGGAAATTAGAAGGAAAACAAAAACGTGGGGTTGAATATAAATGTTAAGGACCCCTCAAGAAAGACCCACACGAATGGCTCTCCTTTCTAAACCACATCATGGAATTGGTTGTTTAGTGTGGAGTGAGACATATCTTTTCAATATAGGGAAAGTCTAATATGGACCACTTGAATAAGTGGTTCATGGTGGATTAATGTTATAACGAATACGAATTTTATAAAATTCACCGTTGGATTGAAAGTTTATATCATATAGATCATCCATAAAAAAAAATTAGAAAAATTGGAAATCATTTGATATGTTATTGGGACTCGTTAAAATTTACGCTATTTAATAAACCGTTAATCTTTATGGGCCTCAATAACATATCAAATGATTTTTAATTTTTCTACATTTTTTTTATGGATGATCTATATGATATGAATTTTCAATCCAACGGTGAATTTTGTAAAATTCGTATTCGTTATAATAATATTAACAACTTGTCCACGGTGGACCATTTAGCATTGGCCATCAATATAATATACGACGCTGTTGTTATATAGAGGTAGTTCATTGCGAATTAGTGTTTAAAATTAATAGAAATTTTGATGGTAGTAATTGTTTAAAGTAGTTTTAAAAGTAATAGTTTTGTGTTTTTGTTCTTAAAAAAATAATATGATTGATATTGATTTGTTTTATATAAGTTATATTTTTATTTTTTGTTACTTTAGTTAATTTGGGACTAATTAAGTTATTATTCTAGTCTTAAAAATGAAGTAACCATTAACTTATACTTTTAAACAACTAATTATCGTTAAATTTTAAATATTTTTTAAGTATGATCACTTGTTGATATGATCTATATTAAAAATAAGAAAATGTTAAAAAGTGCCACCGGTACTGGTTAATTATATTAATAAAAAAAATTATTTTGAAAGTTATATCTTATCTTGAAAATGTAAAAAAATATTTATTAAATTTAATTTGATCTTTAATTTTTTTTTTTACTCTGCTTAACATGTGTCCCAAAAATATGTTTAGTCTATCATTACAATTTTTCTCAAATGGTTATATCATATACTATTCTCATATGTGGAAATATATATATAGTATAAAATTCATGAATGCACACAAGTGGCAAAGCATGTGCCATTCCTTCTAATAATTTGATAAACTTTAATAGAAGCTTCCTGCTAATAAAAGAATCTGTTTTTTTTTTAAAAATAAAAAATAAAAAATTGAATGCAAAATGTTTTTGTTTCTTTAAAATGTTTTTATTAATTTCTTCTAATAATTTTTTGTCACTTTCCATGATTATTTTACCACTTACTATTTTCGAGGAGATTTGAACTCATTATTTTAAAATTACAAGATTAAACTCTTATTATTGAGTTAACACCTCAAATGTACAAATAAAATTTCTTGTTAGAAGCTTAATTATAAAAGAATAGTTTTGTTCTCTTACATATACAAAATTTCACTGCATATTTTGACATTTTAAAAAAATGTAATTATGTCAAAATTGGGAAAAAAGAGGAAAAAGAAAAAAAAAAAGTAAAACAAGATGTTCACAAAATCATTCCAATAAAAAATTTAAAATTTGATGTTTGAATTATTAATCCTAAAAGGTCATGTTAAACAGTAGTTTCAGAACACTTGTTAAACATAATAAAGAAGAAAATTAAAGATAAAGTTAATGTTAAAAATATAATTATTTTGTATTTTTAGACTTTGTTTGTGAGTTGGGTTTTGGAGAGTAAGGAAGAGAAACTCTTACATGGGCACAAACCCAACATTTGTCTTTTAGGCACACATACATAATTTTTAAAAAATTAAATACAAAAGAATTGATTAATGATAGTTTATGTGACTTAATAATTTATCTTTAAATTTTTCTCTTTGTTGTGTGTGTGTCCAAGTAATATTAATTTGGGGTTGTGCCTATGATAGAATTTCTCGGTAAGGAAGGGGAATGCTTATTTTTCTTTTCTAAATTAAGAACATTATAAAATGCTTTTAAAAATAATTTAAATGTGATTGAAGTATTATGTGATAACTTATCTTTCTTCTTTCAATTATTATTTTAAAATAGTAACTATAAACCTACAATTTTTAAAAGAAAAATAAGTCTTCCCTTCCATTCTCCTCCAAAATCCAACTCCTAAACAAAGCCTTAAGGTATTAAATACACAAGTTTCAAAATAAAACTTCTATATTATCATACTTAACTAATGTTCCGTTGACACTGTTTAGCATTTTCCTAATTCTAATTCTATCTTACAAGATGTTCACTTTGGGAATATATCTCATTTAATTAATTATTTGAGAGTGTTGTTAGAATATCAAAGTAATTAGAGAAAACTAACAAATTGTTTTATTGATCAACAGATAAAATGAACAAATGAGACTAATCAAGTATTTATACTTGAGCTGTAAGTAAGCTAAAATGAATAAAGGTCCTAAAGTTAGTTATAACTAACTTCTAGCTTCCATAGCACACTTGTATTCTAACACCCTCCCTCAAGCTTAGGTTGGTAGATGTCTTTCAAACCAAGCTTGGAAACAAAGCCTGAGAACTTGGGACCTGGCAAAGCTTTTGTCAAAAAATCTGCTAACTGGTCTTCAGTTGAAACAGGTAGCAATCTAAGGATCCCTTGCTGCAGCTTCTCCCTAACCAAATGACAATCAATTTCTAGGTGTTTGGTGCGTTCATGAAATACAGGGTTAGAGGCTATGTGAATTGCACTTTGCCTATCACAATAGATCACAGGTGACTTGTCACATTGAATCTTGAGATCCTTCAACAATGATACTAGCCAAATCAACTCACATGTAGTGCTAGACAGAGCTCTATACTCAGCTTCAGAGGAGGACCTTGACACAGTTATTTGTTTCTTTGCCTTCCAAGATATGAGAGATGAGCCTAGGAAGAAACAATAGCCAGTGGTTGATCTCCTAGTTTCTATGCAGCCTGCCCAATCTGCATCAGAGAATCCTAGAAGTTGAAGATCATTGGTCCTGGGATAGATTAAACCTCTACCAGGGCTCAACTTTAAGTATCTTATAACTCTACAAGCTGCATTGTAGTGAGTCTCAGTTGGTCTTTGGAGAAACTGACTGAGTTGTTGAGTTGCATAGGCAATGTTAGGCCTGGTATTGGTTAAGTACAAGAGCTTACCAACAAGTCTTCTATATTGAGACACATCATTGTAAAGCTTGCCTGTGTCATTGTGAAGCTTCACTGAAGGATCTAAGGGAATGATAGCAGGTTTAGCACCTAGTAGGCCAGAGTCCTTTAGCAAGTCAAGGCAATATTTCCTCTGTGAGATGCTAATTCCCTCCCTTGATTGAGCAACCTCAAGCCCCAGAAAATATTTGAGGACACCAAGATCTTTGATCTTAAAATGAGTGTCAAGAATGAGCTTAATTCTGGAGAATTCATCAAGACTAGTCCCAGCAAGGATGATATCATCCACATAGACTAGTAGTGCAGTAAAATGGGAGTTTGATTGATGAGTGAAAAGAGAATAGTCAGCTGTGGGTTGAGTGTAACCTTCAGAAAAGAGAAGAGAAGTGAGTTTATCATACCACATACGACTAGCTTGTTTAAGACCATAGAGGCTCTTCAATAGCTTACAGACTTGGCCAGGCTTAGGAAGAGTGACACCATCAGGAACTTGCATGTAAACATCTTCTGCTAAGTCACCATGCAAAAAAGCATTATTAACATCAAGTTGATGTAAATACCACTGCTTAGTAGAAGCAATAGCCAAGAGGGTCCTGATTGTAGACAACTTGGCCACAGGAGAAAAGGTGTCAAAAAAATCAAGGCCTTCAATTTGATTGTAACCCTTGGCTACAAGTCTAGCTTTATATCTCTCTATAGTGCCATTTGCCTTATGCTTGATTTTGTACACCCATTTACTGCCAATAGGTTTGATGTGAGGTGGTAAATCAACAAAAGTCCAAGTACCTGTCTTAGTTAATGCCTCTAGTTCAACATTCATTGCCTTGTTCCAACTCTCAAACTTACATGTTTCAACATAGGAATTTGGCTCAGTGGTGTGTGTAATAGAAATAGTGTATGCATGATGTGTAGGAGACAAATGACACAAAGAATGATAGGCTGAAATAGGATACATAGTACCTGTGGAGAGTGGTTCTGAAGAAGAACTTGAGAGATTACACACATAATCTGAGAGATGCTTAGGCGCATGATTGTCTCTGACAGGCCTAATAGGAGGAGGTGAAGCAGGTGGTTCAGTTGTAGTGATAGGAACAGGTAGAATAGCAGGATCAATGGATATAACTGGGTTAGGTGGACTATGATTTGTAGTATCATTGGGCACAGAAGAAGGAACAATGGGGCTAGGATCAATATAAATTGACACATCAAGTACAGAAGCATTGGTAGGAGGTGGTGAATGATAGGTAGTGTGATAATGCCAAACAGGTGATGTTGGTGAGGTATAAGGTAATATGTGATCATAGTGAGTCACATTTCTGGATAGGAATACTTCTTTACTGTGAATGTCATAAAGGATAGTACCCTTGACACCTTGCTATAATCATCTACTGCAGTTAAGAAATAAGAGTAACCATTCGAAGAAGTTGTGCCAATGGGACCCCAAATATCCATATGTATTATTTCAAAGGGTTTTACAGCTTTATTTGAACTAAACTGATAAGGTTTTCTCTTGTGTTTAGCAAGATGACACACATCACAAACACCCTTATTGTCAACAAAAATTAAAGGAAAAATTGAATGTAAAGCTTCTAATCTATTGTTGGAAGGATGACCTAATCTAAAATGCCAAATGGCTTTATTTGGTATGATAGTGTTGTCAGATATATCAGTAGAACAAGCATGAACTTCAGTATCTTGCAGCTTAAGGTAGTATAATCCTTCAATACCTTCAGCTAAACCAATCATCCTCTGGGTTGCTATGTCCTGAATGGTACATTGAGTGGTATTAAAATTAAGCACATATTTGGATATTCTACTCAATTGTGACACTGAAAGTAGGTTAACAGAAAAACTAGGAACACAAAGCACATCAGTGAGAATGAAATACTGAGAGAATTTAACAATGCCTGAATGCTTTGCAAACACATGATTTCCATTGGGCAATTTGACTCTAATAGGAGTGATTTCAGTGTAAGATTGAAACCATTGAGTGGAGTTACATATGTGGTGACTAGCACCATAGTCAATGATCCAGTTGCCTAAGCTACATGCATTGAAGTGAGATGAAACCTTACCTGAATTCACTGATGTGTGACCAGTGAATTGACTAGAGCCAACCTTGTCTGAGGATGTAGGAGTTGGAGTTGAAGTAGGAAATGAAGTTTGAAGAAGAGTTATTAACTACAAGGCTTGTTCTTGAGTGATGATGTTGGAATTGTTGCATTCAGTTGTAGTAGTTTCATATATCCCTCCCTCAACTGAAGCATTATTGGTGGAAGTAGGATTAGGCTTGCGAAGGTGTGGAGGCAAGCCATGCTTTTGGAAGCAATTGTCCACAGTGTGATTTCCTCTACCACAGAAAGTACAAGTACGGGAAAAAGGCTTGGAATAGGTGCCTTTACCCTTAGCTGCATTAAGGAGAACCTTGGAATCATCAAGAGGAGCAAGTTGACGTTCATGCTGCAGAACAAGAGAGAACACCTTGTTCATAGGTGGAAGAGGATCCATGAGTAAGATCTGCGACTTCACAACAGAGAATTGATCATTTAAACCAGTCAAAAAACGAATGATGTAGAGTAAAGTGTGATTGGCGCGTGCGGCGCGCATAGCTTCACAAGTGCAACGCTGAGGACAGGTGCAGGCCGACATAGGAAGATAAATTTCAAGCTCTTCCCATAGAAGCTTCAAATCAGAGTAAAACTCTGTAACTGAACGGGAATCCTGCTTAAGAGCATAAATCTCTTGTTGAATCTCAGAAATGCGAACAAGATCAGCTTGAGAAAATCGTTCACGTAAATCATTCCAAACATCTAACGCATTATCCATGTATACAATGGATTGAGCGATGGAATCGAAAACGGAATTCATAATCCACGAATGCACTAACATATTGCAACGGTTCCAAGCACGAAATGAAGGATCAAAACAATCAACAACCACCGGAAAAGTACCGTCAACAAATTCGAGCTTAAGCTTACCTCCAAGAGCTCGTCGCATCGAACGTGACCACGAGTGATAGTTAGCGCCGGTGAGAAGAGGCGTAACTTTAACAGAGGAAGGTCCATCACTAGGATGAACATAATACGGAGAAGACGCGTCGAAAGATGGATCAACTGGCTGAACACAAGGCGGCATTGTCGCCGGAGAAAGAAGAAAGATGATCGGAGAAGAAAACGGTTAGAAACCGGAAAAGTTTGTTATGGCAGCGGAATTGGATCGGAAAAGGCTCTTGATATCATGTTTGAATATCAAAGTAATGAGAGAAAACTAACAAATTATTTTATTGATCAAAAGATAAAATGAACAAATGAGACTAATCAAGTATTTATACTTGAGCTATAAGTATGCTAAAATGAATAAAGGTCCTAAAGTTAGTTATAACTAACTTCTAGCTTCCATAGCACACTTGTATTCTAACAAGTGCAACAAATGTGATTACAAATTTTATTCTTGCGTTATATATATAGAGAAAATTCGTTAAACGACCATGAAAATTTCGTTTGTAAGACAATATATCCCAAAAATATATAAATTATGTGACTCTTGACTAGTTTAGTGATAATTTTAAAATTTACTGTTAGGAAAACAATTTATACAAAATGGAAAAACTTATAAATTTTGGTAAAATCTTTTTAGTGTTTTTCTATTAATTCTTTATTATGAATATGAAATTAATACACATGGAGGTGACGAAGGAGGAAGGAAGATGGTAACGATTTTTTTCGGTACATGCTCTTTAAAATTACAAAGGGTCATGCTAAATAGTGCACCCGGTGCACCAATTAAGCATATTAAAAAAGGAAACAAAAAGATAAAGTTAATGATAAAAAGACAACTTTTTACATCAAATAACAAGTTTTAAAAAAATATTTCTATATTAATATGATTAATTAATGCACCAGATGCACTGTTTAGCATTTTCAAATTACAAAATAATACATGCTCTTTGGTCAAAAAACAAAATAATAATGACATGTTCTGTTTTTCTTTTTTTTTCAATAATAGAATATGTACTACTGCAATATGGTGTTAAAAGTTATTACATCCGTCCTTATATTTAAGATTTTTTTTAGGTTTATTTTCCCTTTTATAAAACTTTTTTGAAATTTTTAAACGATTAATTATTTTTTTATCAATATATTATTTAAAAGAATATAATTATTTTGGTTATTTTTTTCCAAATATGTATTTTGATATTAAGAGTTCCATGTCGAATATGTTTATTAGCATTAATAATTCTTGACAATGGATTCTCTCAATTGAAATTTCCTCAATTTTCCTTAATTGTTACATATCAATCATTCAATTCAATCTTATATATTTTTATAATTTTACTTCTCTTTTTCTCTCTCATATTTAATGGTGGATGTGTAACAATTCAAAAAAATTAAGGAATTTTTAATCGAGAATTCATTCTCGTATTGTTGCGGTGTTCATTTGATTCTTTTCGGAAGATTATTTTCAGCCAATTACAGATTCAATCAATGATTTGGACATCAACGTTGCAGATCCAGAAGCATGGATATTCCGGTGATTTTAATTTTATCATATTATTTGTAGTAGCCATTTTGCCGTTGTATGCTATTAATTCGGATGCTGTGACTTTGTTCGCAGATTCATCCTATATGTTTTTAGCTAAGTTGAATATCACTACAAAAAAACTGGAAAACAGCGACGGTTAGATTGAGTATACGGCGGCAGTTAGCGGCCTTTATAACTGTCGCCCCCATACTCAATCCAACCGCTGCTGTTTTCCAATTTTTATGTAGTGTATGTGGTTGTATTTGATTATTATGTTGATTTGAATGAATGAATATCATTTTGTTTGTGTCAAAAAAAAAAATACTAAAAGTTGCTATAACTGGTTACTCTCTGGGGGACCTGGTAATAACTAATTATCATTTACACTCTTGATCTTGGATATGAGAACTTCACCTTTCTAACAAGATCAAATTCTTCTTTTAGTTGGCTTGTCACAATTTTTTGCCTACTCTCTCTTTACTCAATCACCGCAAGATGAATTCTTCTGTTACTTGCGCTCGTTATGGCCTCCAAGATGAGTCCGTTCTTAAGTCAACTCTGCTTCAACATTCGAGTTATTGTCGAAACCTTCAAAAAATGTTTCTCCCTCGCTTCTAACAATGAGTTAGTTGATAGATAAATCAAGTGGAATAATAATAACTTTTCTTGTGTCATTCTTAATGTGGACGAAAATTGTCTCGATTCTCCCATTCAATATGGATTTTGTGGAATTCTTAAAAAAAAAAATCGGCCACTATCATGCAGATTTTTCAGGATTCATTCAATGATCATTTGACATTTTGCACGCTGAACTGTATGCAATCTATAAGGGTCAAATATTTCTCTATCTAGAGTCGTATTCTTTAGGGAGTGTAAGTGTACTGAGGAGGGAGATGATTGGGGATAGTCTATGTGTTGCACAACAATTTTCACACATTACTCCTTATTGTTATTAGACAACAATTCTAGTTTTTGTTACTTAAAATTTTCATGTTATATTTTTGTTTTCTTTTATTTTTTTAATAAAATCTCATGACAAATGACCTAAACATAAATTATTAAATGGATGCGATCTATCTTTATACTTTACGGACCAATTTTTAGACTTGTTTTAGATACTAAAACCTCACATTAAATGAAAGATTAATTATACAATGATATATCTATAAGTGGAGTGTAATTTTCATGAGCTTATTCTGTAGAATTAAATTAGGTTTAACATTTTTTTTGGCTTTGTCCTCTTCATGTAAAAAAAAAATAATAAAAATAAAATAGGCTTAACTAAAATTTCTAAAGTTGATGCTTTTAATGTTTTTATTATAAAATATATATTGATAATAATTTATATAGATAAATATGGTTGGTTGGAGGTGGCGAAAGAGGAAGGAAGGTGATGAAAATTTCCCTAAATGATCTCACAAACAAACAGGCTGGCAGATGCAGAGACGGCTCTGGAGATTTTGCATGGTGGCAGGCATCCAGTAATAGTATTTATCAAAGTATAATAATTGTTTTTTATCAATCAAACAAATACATGCACAAGAAAAAAAATAACTTGCAAATTAAACAACCAATTAACGTCCAAAGGCTTCAGTCTTCAAGATTACATTAGTGCTTAAATTAATTTAGTAAATTTTTTAATGGCAAATATAATATATATAAATATAAAAATGAAGAAAATATAAGAAAAAGTTCAGAAAATCAAGGTGGTATCAGTAGTATACTCCATCAAAGTCTAATAATTTAAAAAGTAAGAAAAGAAAACAAAATAAACCTACAACAGAATAAGGAGGAACACCACCAAACTATAATCCCTCAAAGTCACCACAACGAGAAGGAGAATATCCTCGAGAAGAGAGAGACAGAGATTAACCACAGGTAGGACAAAACAACAAGAAGGCCTTCAATCTGCCCGACTCATATATCCAAACCCAACAAGACACCTAAACAAACTCTATCGATTCTAGTATAAAGTAGGGTGGATACCCCACTTATAAAAGGAACGGGGGAATCATGATTTTTACCTAAAAACCACTTCCAAATATAAGTTTCACCTTATCATTACTATTAACATTTGTCCACATATATTCACTCAATTGATTAAAAGTTATTTAACTTATACCACACAAATGGGATTGGTTACAATAAAGATTCTACTAAGTTTCACGCGGTAATAAATATTAACATTGATTTAAAATTCAAGAGTTTATAATCGCATAGTAAACTTATATAATAAAATAATCTCAGTCGTGAATTTAAATCGATCAATTAATTAAAAACTATATAACTGTATTGCACAATTATAAGGTGAAACTTCAATGCCCATATATAAAAAGTATATTAAGGTAGTACATATATACTCCTATATTCTGATTTCTGACTTTAGTAAGACCTGAGAACTCAATTCATGAAATACAACTCATAAATAATAATGCCTAAACTTAAGTCTAAGCATAAGCTAGCAATCCTCATCTCTTTGTTCTACACAAGGAATATTTATATCAGTATCAATTTATTATCATAATTAATAGTTCACTTACCTCACTATAACTATCTTACTCTTATTTACTATTCAGTGATTATTCAGTCAGAAGATCAGTGACCGGTTTGAATATTAATTATTCATTAACCTCTTTTCTTTTTTCTTCACCTATATATAACCCTTTGCGTCAGTTTGGTTTGAGAGAAAGAAAGAGAAAGAAAAAAAAATTGCGAAAAACAATACATAAACTTGGGCTAATGTTAATTTATATTTATATATTAGTTTTTGCAAATTTTTTTTCTCCCTTTTTGTTTTCTTCCGACCAAACGGACCATTTGTGTTTGTACATGATCTAAAAAGTGGTGAAACTATTCTTGTCCCATCCTAACTTTTTATCTATCTATTTCGGATTTGGATTGAGTGCATTCATTTTCATGTGCAGTCATGCATTCAATATAATATCCACCACACAAGACTCATCTTCATAAAAATAACTTAAAATCCAACCACTTGTTAAGTTGACTGCATATGAAAATTGAATGCACTCAATCCAAATCCGTTCTTTTGGGTACCCATTAAAGATTCTCTAACACTTTCAATATGACCAATTTACCCTCTTGAGCATTATGCAGATGACTATTTACTTATGTGAGAAAGTTTTGCTTGAAATTAAATCACATTATTTTTTACTACGTGTCAACTTATTGTTAGATCATAAGTGAGATTTTTTTATTAAGATCATAGGTAAGATTTACACACACCGCAATTAAAATTTTAACATTATTTTCCCTCATATGGACCAAATATCTGAATTATAAAAATTAATAAAAAGTTTACCTCACATGCAATGTTCCATAAATGGATGAAAGAGATGACTTTCGATCCACACTTCTTTTGTTATCTTACACTTTATTCTTTAAAGAAATGAAGTAATTACACTTCTCATATTGACTTCTTGATAATGCCACACAACAATGTTGCTTTCTTATAGGCAAAAAGTATATATAAAAAGCTTAATCAATCCCACTTTTAGTCTTATTATGTAGAATTTTTTATGATGCGTAAATTTACACGTGTTAAGAAGTTTAAAAAAGTAAATTTATATGAGAATTTGTACATCTTTTATCGAACACATAACTTTTAAATAAATAATTAATATTTTTTTAATAAATAGTTACTTTTTTTTGTTATTTTAACATGTGCAATATTACACATGTTAGACAAACTCTATTATTTAATTATAGTCCCTTCGTAAATTTTAAGTTAAGTATTTTTTAATCTTTAATTATTATATTTGTTTTAACTTAATTCAACATATGAAAAGCAAAATAAAGACTCTGAGCTTAACTCAATTAATAAAAACATTGCATTATATATGAAGGAGGTTGGAGTTCGAATTTTGATTATCTTATTTATCCACTTAAAGAGTGAAATTTTTAGCCACTAAATTACTTTAAAAAAAAACAAAACAGAAAAAAGGGGTAAGATATTGCAAATTAAGTTAAGTTCTCAATATAACTTTGATGACGACCTTCAAAAAAGAAAGAAAATTAAAGGGCTTGATAATTAGTTGAGCCTTTGTACAAAAATGAAGGAGGAAATTTTTTAGAACTTATAATCAAAACTCCAAGAAATCTAAAAGAAAAAAAAAAATCACTCCCCAAGACTTTGAGGATGATATTTATCTCATATGCTTTCTCTAAGGGTTTTCTTTTTACTACCTCCGTCCCATTTTATTAGACATATTTTAACGAAATGTACTATTTATATTTCTTGTTTTGATCATATTTTTTTTAAAAGTATATAAATATAAATATTATTATATAAGATCTTGTTTGATACTTCACATCGTTTTAAACCTCCTACGTCGTCGGATCGTCGATTGCAAGGTACAATTTGGTGTGTTTTGGATCCATCTCTGTTGTGGGTGGTTGGTACGTTTTTAGCTTTGGCCGCCACCTTCCACGCCGGTGGGTTTTATGCTATTTCCGTCATCGGAGTATCGAAAACCCCTTTTGGGTTGTCCTGCTACCTGTGCCGTCGGTGACAGGTTGGGTTCTCTGAGGTTCTGTCGTTCTGTTGAATGGTTTTTCTACGTCGGGTCGGTGGTGGTTCTGTTAGTCCCGATGTTGTTGTTCTTGACTTTTGTTGCTTGCATCTGTTTTGGTTCCTTGGATCTAACACTTTGCAGGGGCTTGCGTTTGATTGGCCCGAAAGGGTTCTTGATACCTGCTTTGATTTATCATAGGGGGTTATGGTACGTGAATTTGTCCGTGTTGGCGGTCAGTTCATTCGTTGTTTTATACCTTTACAAATATTGACACGTCATTTTTTGCTATTTGGTTTCGTGCCCGTACGCGGGTTCGCTGAATAGTGTCTGATGTGTTAGTGTATGTTTTGGTTTTCACCTGTTAAGGTTGGATCTATAACCACTGTGTAGCTGGTTTTATTTGTTTTATCTTTAATTGCTACAAAACGGTTAACTGGGTCAGGTTGATGTTGTAACACCCCGTTTTTCAAAGGCCCAAAGGTAGGCACTTTTTTTTTTTTTAAAACACGAGACAGAGTGCGCGGAAAATATTTTACAAGAGCCGGCATTATTCATACAACAGGACTAAAGCAATAATAGTACGACCAACAAGGTGACTGAAATAGTACTATATGCATCATAGTGCTTCTCGGAGAAGCAAAGTGTGTACCTGAATACTTACATCCCAAAATATCGCAGTCTAGACCACAAGTATAAGTATTCAAATACAGTCATCCCAAAGAGTCAGAATTCTACTATAACCAAAAGCACGGTGTACAAGACACACCGGCACACCACCTAACTAGGTCCAACATGCCACTCGATCACTGAGGGCCCAGGAAGCCACCGTCGTCCTCACGACCCACAGTCTCAGACGGGAAACCATCGTCTAGGTGGGGGTAACCCGTTCATGTTTCATTGTAAGGGTCACCACACGTATACATACAGATAATTCACACAAGATATACACATACCAAATACGGAAAGCAAATAAACATTTAGCATTTCCTCCTCAACAGGCATTATAATTCAAATGCACACAAAGCCTATCAATGCAGACTCTACAATGAGCGTGGCACCAATCACTGGCTGCCACATGCATGAATTCCGGAATTTAACCTTTCCGCAGAGAGTCGTAGGTCCAACCCCTACTAAACCCCGTAGGGCAGGTGAAGCCACACAGACTATAACACCAAGGTGAAGCCACACAGACTCTAACACCAACTCAATAAAAATCCCGCAGGATTAGGTGAAGCCACACAGACTCTAACACCCGGTGCTTAGGTGAAGCCACACAGACTCTAACACCCGTACACGCAACTATGAAATGCATGAGCATATTTTATATTTCAGCATATATAGGGCAGTCACACAGACAAATCCCCGGTGAAGTCACACAGACAAACACCCATGTAGTCTCCACTGACATACACGTTCCATACATGCTCATGCAACAATCAATATACATACACATATGTAATCATCTCCACATACCAATACATATATTCGCAAATCATAAGTAAGACATACGCATGTATTTTAAACAACTTCTCGTCTCGAGAATACATAATTCATACATGCCAAGCATTCAAAACACACCACAACAACAAACATACACACATGCCATTAACGAAAAGTAAGACGGAAATAAAGGTGCCCTTACCTCAGCAAGTTTTCCTTAATCCTTTTCTCGTCTAATCTATTATACGCGCTACCTAAAAGTTAAGCAGCGTACAATCAGTAAAAATACTCCTCGATTATCCTATCGAAACGAAACTTGCTCTCAAAGTTCCAGAGAGGTCTAAGGTACTTTCTAAAGCTATCCCTCAGTGATTTCAGGCTATTCTCATAGTGTTTAAAAATTCACGAAGTTAATTGCACTATTTTTGTTACACGAAATTCATTTTGTTTTCAAATCATTAACTAAAACCATTTTGGATTCTCAACTTCAAAGACTTGTTTCCCACACGACCAAACCATTTGAAACACAACTAAAACTTTTCAAAAAATATTTTTAATGAAAAATCGAAGTTTTCTTGCGTCGCAAGTTACAAGTTTTTTTCTTTCCAATTACCATTCCTATAACCATCTTTCTTCAAACTAAGATTGTTCAACCACATACCACACATTTCCACATCAATGTGGACTTAGAAAAAAAATTTGAACTTCCTCCCCTTTTCCCTTAAATGGCCACGGCCAAAAATCTCAAAATCACCCTATCACACAAAATTTTTCACTTCTAAATGCATGGTAATATCCCATAATACATAACTAGCACTTATCCAAACAATTTTAAAATTTTAGAGTAGAATCGCAAATTTTCGAAAATTCTCAAATAGGTTTTTCTTAAGGTAAAGTGATTCATTTTCTTTTCAAACCATCCCATAACCAATCAAACAATTCTACTATGATTATGGGAAACTATTTGCCTTAGAACAATTTTCGAAAATCGATTTCTCCGACCCTATAAGTGTGCCTCGGCCAAGGGAGACAAAAGGGCCAACACCAATTTTTTTTTCCATTTGAAACCCTAACATTCATCCATTAGTTTGTAAGGATATCTAATCGTTCAACCGACTAATTTTTGAGAATCGAACGAAATTTTCCCAAACTATGTTCTTCGAGTCGCTCAAGAACACGAAATAAATTTTTTTCTTATTTTTCAAAACAAAGTTCATAATCACATATCCATTTTGTCACAAAGCTCTAAACTAGCATCAAAAATCAAATCACTTATCAACTTATCATGATTATGATCTTTTCAATTTTTTTCTTAAAACCCTAACCAAAAAAATTTGTGAAAACTTTTAAATCAACCATGAGAATCTTAAGGCTAGGCTTGAACAAGCTATGTTACTACCAATCACTACCTCTCATGAAGCAATAACTAAAATTCTCATGAATTTGCTCAAGAACACAAAAATAAAATTCTAAGAACTTATGAGTTTTATGAGCAAGATAAGGAAGGAGAGGTCTAGTTACCTCAAGAAGAAGTGATCCTTGGCAAGCTTATGATCCTAGCAAATAATCCAAGCTCTTGAAGAAGGAGAATGAAATTTTTTCAATGGATGATAGTGAGGAAGAGTGGGTCGGCCGAGAGAGAGAAGTGAGGGGAGTATATATCATTTTGTCCTTTGATTCAATGTGACACAACATCCACACAATCATGGTCTTGGCAATTTGTGGCCTTTGGATCAAATAGCATAAAGTCCCTCTAGACTAACCCTAGCCATTAGATTAAATAGGTAATGATTACCTTTTGACAAAATATCTAGATATTTATTTGGCGCTCTCAGCTCTCGCTCGCAGGCGAGTCGTACTTCGCTAACGGTCTAACTTGCGAAAAATAGAAAACTTGCGAGGTAATTGTTTGTCGTAAAACATTTCCAAAAATTATTGCTAAACTTTATTCGCCGACTGAAATTTTAGTCCTAAACTCCCAAAAATATTCTGACTCCAGATTCTAACTCGTACAGATATATAAAGTCTGTAGTTAAATTTCGACGGAAAACAGAAACCGTAAATTTTCCAACAGCGGGTACCATTTTCTACTCGTTTTTCCAACAAACGGAGAAAGTCAAATCTCGAGATTCTGAAAGCACAGGAACGTTCAGATGAATAAATAAAGACTACGGCCAAAAGTCTGGGTTTTATTAATACATAGGGAAAAAGCAGGCTCCAACTCAGCAACTATGCTGTTATTACAACGATACTTACGAAATTAACTTACAGAAACCCTAAAACCTCTTAGCCACTACTCACGCTTATAACATGCGTACGATACAGTAGAATTATGGGTCTTACAGATGTCCCCCCAGTTTGTACTCCCTTTATTTTATGTTTAATATATTTCGGATAGGGTTGAGGGTTTCCTCAACTCTCCTTTTGCTTAAAAAAAAATTTGATTAGAAGAATATTTTCATAATATCAAATTTTTATAATTTTTGCTAATAGACAATTAAAAATAGTTGTAGTCAAAATTATATATTAGCATACGTACAATGATTAATGAGTTCATATATTTTGAGAAGAATGGAGTACAACATTTTGAGGAATGAGTTGCTTTTTAGTAGGTGTATTAGATATAATTAACTTTAAATCACTATTTTATCTCATAAAAAAAAATCGAGTCATCATTCAAGAAATATATTTTCATTTATTTTTGAAAATTGTAATACTAACTATATGATTTTAAAATATAAAACTCAATTTAAAAAATATATATATTTTAAAAATTTGCTATATTTATTTATTCAAACTTTTAATTTATTTTGTATTGTTTCTTAGTTTATGACAGCGTTTAAAACTTCATGTTAATGATATGAATAAAAAATAATGAAAAAAATATGACAAAAATAATGACTAGGATTTTCCATATTAATATTAAATGGGAGAATAATTTATTTGAAACAACTCTCAAGAAAAGAAAGTGTAATTCATATATATTAATCCATCCAATGGTCTGATTAATATTTACTCAATTTAGTATAAAGTTATGATAAATGAAAGAATAAATGTCGAATGTTGTTCATTAACTACTTAATTTTTTAATTCTGATATATATGGCAAATGATGAAAATGTCTTTCGAGATCATGTTCGTTTTCATTACAAAATTGCTCTTGTGTCATTTTTGTGTTGCATTAAATAGTTTACCCATTCTATTCGAGTATTTTGTAGTATAGCTTGCAATACTTTGTAGAGGTAGCATTGGGGCTACTTTTGAGAAACAAATTTTGAATATATATTGAATAAAAAAAATAAATAAATAAAAAAACAGACTATTACAAATGTAAAAAATATATATTTTGACACTTCTAATTTTTGGATTTGGATCTTGTGCACGTGTAGTTGTAAATTAATTAATGATTAGATATTATATCTTAAAGTTATATTATAAAAGTAAAATTTTAATCTTTAAATATGAAATTGCTCAATTGTACGAAGTCATACAATTAAAATCTTTCCCGATCCATCCCATTGTCATACTTATTTGAAAAAAAAAAACCAATAACAAAAAATAATTATAGAGGTTAATTTACTCTAAATTCTTTCTTCACAAAATAAAATCTAGAGGTTAATTTACTCTTTCTTGTAATTCCCCAGACACTAAAAAAATAAACCTTTCTTTACCATTGTTTCAAAAAATTGCACCACACTCGTTTCTCTATAAGCTTTTGATAAAGACATTTTTAATTGATTTATATTAATTGGATAACCGGATTTATATTTTTTTTATTAAAATCACTTGTACCAAAATTTAGGTTTTTAAAAACGATTTTTCTAATAGAAATTCTTGTATAAAAAATATTTTTAGAAATTTCTCAAAATAAGCTTTTATCCTACTAATTGAGAGCACATGTTAGCCGGTTACTTAACAAATCATGAACATTAGGAATATAATTTGGCTTCATACATTTTTTCCCCACGTACATATATATGGGACATCTTGTTACACCCATGATTTTTTTTCCTCATGAGCAGGGGCGGAGCCACCGCCCAGCATGCCTGGGCACGTGCCCGGGCTTGGCAGATATCATGTTTGGTAGAGTCATGGAAGCTTGAGTTTTTTGCTTATGGATGCTTTTGGTTATGGAAGCTTGAGGTTTTTCAGGTGTTATTGTTGTCTGTACAGCAACTTTAGTTTGTTTAGGTTGAAGAAGAAGAAGAAAAGGATTGGGTTGCTTTAACCCGGCCCATTCTATTCATTTACTCTTGTCATGTGGGTCACAGTTTTTCTTTTGTTTGGTTTCAATAGAAATGACCCTGATAACCTCACTTACCCCTACATTTCCTCCCAGGACACATGTGCAAGTCTTAATTTACTCTTTTGATTTAACAATTACTAACTTGTTTTTTACAAAAGATTTATTTTCTCCATGTTTTTTTTTTCACTTTTATTTTATTTCTAAAAAGGTTGTTGGAAACAATGTTTATAATTAATTAAGTTTTTTTCTATAAAATAATGTAAAAACTCATTGATAAAATAAAATAATGTAAGAAAGAAAGAAAATAAGTTCATTTTAATATCATGTTTTAAATAAATTAAAATCCATACTCATTTTGGTAATTACATGGTCAGAATCAGTTTTAGTTCAAACTATCCGAATAACATAAATTGATAAGAATCGCTTTTAGCTAATGTATCCAAACATATTATTATTTCGTCATTTTTAGGGGCCTCGAAAGCAATTAAGGGGTTCAATTAAGTAAATTTTTATATATTATTATTTTAAGCAATGAATATTATCAAGTGTAAATTGAGCAACAAGATCAGCAATGAATGGTTCAATGACTTGATGATATGTTACACCGAGCGGGAAATATTAAGTCATTTGATGATGTTAATATTATACGAACATGCACCACATTGAAGACTTGAAAAGGAAATTTACCACCTGCAGCTAAAATTGTGCCCAAACTCTAACATTTCTGGCTCCGCGACTGCTCATGAGTCACGTAATTTTGATGATGATTGATTTTATACACACATATGATATGCATGCTTAAATTATGTTTCTTGACTTTTTATACTAATATTGAATGCAAAATATTGAGTACAAAAGTACACCACATTAGGAAGCAAACATGAATAATATTAAAATACAGTATTTAGAATAAAGACATGAATAGAGAACCTCCTGTTACCTCAGAATACATCCCCTGTTTTGTACCTTAAAATAGAGAGTGACATATGTACATCAATTTCCATTACTTCCTTATGCTCACCACTTTGTTCTGCAATTAGTTTATTTATTTTTAACCTAAATGTTCCTTGGATAGGCGGACGTCGATCTCTTCGGATTATCTGATCTTGATCAAATGGTTAAGAGAAAGTTAGATAGTTTTTCAAAAAAAATTTGCACTTTTTTGCACTCCTTGTGCTAAGATCCTCTTCTTTTTTTTTTTTTTTTTTTTTTTTTTTTTTTTTTATAAATATTCATTTGCAGTTTCAAAAAAAAAAATCGCACTTTTTGGTTTTTGAAGTATTTCCTGTTGATATTTTTTGTCTCTATTTTTTTATTAAATTCATGCATATCATTCGAAATTTTAAATTTTTTTATGCGGTTATGTTTAGTATATATTATATGAATCTCTCTTGCAAAAGTTTAAACTTTTTTAACTAGAGATGAATTAAATATAAAATTTTTAGTTTTTTGCATATAAAAATTCATAAATAATTATCTTACGTTAAAAATTCTAAACTTTTATCGGAGATGTTCGTATAATATTATAGACATGAATAAAAATATCAATATAAAATTTGAAAATATACAAGAGTTTGATTAAAAGTTGTGATAGAAAATTTTTTGAGAATGAAAAAGTACGAAAAGAAATTTTTAGGAACTAAAAACAAAATTATGTAAATTTATAGGAATTATTTACTTATCTAATCCTAATTTTAAATATCAATTGAACCTGAATAATCTGATCGAATGGGAATCATGATCTAAATTATATGTACCTGAGCACACGATTAAACCATGAAGTAGGAGTAATAATGTTGGGGAGTTTGGTGATGCACGTGGTATTAATTGGTGTGAACATCATATTTTCATATAAAACATTAGGTTTATTGTTCATATCATTCATAATGAACGTAAGCCTACCAAGTCACACTTAAACTTATCAGTTAATTAGTTTGTTAATTGAGGTGACATGTATTCAAAACAATTAAAGATTTTGAGTGAAGATGCGGAGTCATAGTAGCTGATTGTATCATCAGTTGGATTTGATCAAAGCATTTCCCTAGACTTCCTAACTAGACGTGTAAAATGAACTATAGTATTTAATCACAAGTTGTGATCATGTATTTAATTAACAAAAATCACAATAGCTACTATCATAAAATTGTGTGTCCATTTTCTCACATGTTTCACTTTAGTTTCCAATTGTTGTTTACGGACACTTTGAAACTAAAGGGAACTAAATTTGCATTTTCTATTGCTCTAATTGGAAACGAAATTGGATTATCAAAAATAAAAGTAATCAACTATGCATTTGGTGAAGCAAAATAGTTTTATTATTATGTTTTATGAAATACATTTGTTGGTGAATGCGAAACACATGTTAGCTATAGTAATTATTGTTTTCTGAATGATGTACACATTTATTCGGCTTGTTTGGTTGGTTTTGGTTCGAAAGAATTATGTGGATTGTAGTACATGGGTAGAGTATTTTTGTACATTTTTTTAAATAAATGATAATATTATTTTTCTTTTATAAAAAATAACGATTAAATATATTTTTGGTTTCTATAAAATAGAAATCTTTTTCTTCTAAGTTTAGTTTTACTTAATTTTAATAAATTTTTATTCCTTATAAATTTTTTATTGCACATAGTTTTAGTACCTAGCTACTGAATCCAAATTTGTTCGATTACCGTTAAACTTTTAAATTTTTGAATAATTTTTTATATGCCTGGTTAAAATATCATATAAAGTTTACTTACAGACATTTAGAATTTTTAACATGACATAAATTAAACCTGAACTTTTTAAAAGTCAAAAGTTCAAGATAAATTATGATCTATAAATCAAATTTTAAGTTTATTTTTTAGAAACTTTTTATGATGTTCTAAATATACCTACAAAAATATTATTAAAAAATACAAGTTGTTTTAACAGTAGGGACTAAAACTCAATCCAGGTTAATTTTTTAGGAACTAAAGATTTGAAAAAAATTAAATAATAACTAAACTTAGAAAATCATCATTTTGTATGGAGCAACATATTTAATAAAAATTAAGCGAGAACTACCGCTGTGTATAGAAAAAGTTTAATTGGAAATGGAGAACTCAAAATTTTTAACAAAGATTAATCACCACTATCAACCTGAAAACACTAAATACTAATCTAACAACTAATTATTAAAATTGAACACTTTAATTATATTGCATATGAACTCCCAGACTCTGGTATCAATAACGAGGATCGGTTATATATATATATCGCGATATTCCAATATGTGAGGTGAATTAAATCTCACGTTTATATATAATTGCTCGATCTAAGTCCAATAAGAATAATTTTTCAACTACTCCTTGATGACCTAATAATTACGTCAAATGGAAGGAATGCATGAGAAATGGAAAAATAAATACAAAAAATAATAATCAATAAGTTGTACAGTACATATGTACCTATGCTCTCGATTCAACACTGTCATTGAGTTTGCAGGAATAGCATAATTAGGTACCAATATATATAGTTTGTCTAAACAAGGCAAAAACAAAATAAAAAAATTCTTTTATCTGTACATATTAATAAGAGTTTACCATTTTGCACCCTTAGAAAAATTATTGTTAGTTAGTCAAAAACAATTATTGTAATGTATACTAGAGTTTAACTTTGACACTCAACCTAAATATTTTTTATATTGTCAGCTAATTATAAGCCATTATTTTTTTATAAACAAAAAGATTGAATTATAAACCATTATTATAATTAATTGAAAATATTAACTTTAATTTGAATTAACTTAAAATAATGCATTTGATTTCTCTGGAAAGATGTACCAATTTCAATCAAAATAAAAATTGTTGAGTTAAAATAATGCAAATAAAACAATTTGAAATCATGGGCGGATCGTGGAAGTGGTTTCGGGTTAGTAATAGATCAAGTTCTTTGCTTTATAACAAATACAAAAATTGGTGTCACAAATTCTTTTTTCTTTTAAAAAACAAGTTTAGAAGAAAACAACTATACCATTTCAACCCTGTTAATTACTCTTTTAGTTATGTTTTCTCAAGTTATGATTTAAAGAACTTGATATCCACTCAATGAGAATATTGTTTTAGCTTCATTGTTGTTTTGATCCCTTTAATTTTATTATTTTATAGATTTAGTTTATCTATTTTAAAATTTGACAGTTTTGATATCTTTTTATCATAAATTTTAACTATAATATAGAGATACGTGACATATGATCCGATGATGAGAAAAAAATTAATATCAATAAAATTGCATATAAATTCCTTATAAAGTTAAACATGTTGTATCATTTAAAAAAAATGTTATATCACCATATTTTAGACAAAGTATAAGTTGGAGGGATAAAAATGTCAAATTTTAAAATAAGGGACCAATTCTACAAAATGGTAAAAATAGAAAGGACCAAAAATGCAATTAAACCAATTGTTTTATACACATATTATCCATTTAATTTTTATTTTTTTTAAAAAAATTAAAGAGTTAAGATCAAAGTAATATGTATATATATATTCAAAATAATTTCACATAAACAAAAAGACAATAAAGTAATAAGCTGCACCACTAATTTGAAGAACAACTCAAATTATAGAAGTTAGAACATCATTTTATACACATATTATACCCCTAAAAATGACTAAACTTTTGAGATATATCAACCGGATTATATTGGACGGAAAAGTTGAGGTTGAACAATATAAAAATAAAAGGTCTATAAATCAAGTTTTAGGGTGAAAATGTGATTTTAATGTTAAAGTCATTTATGTGATTGTTCTTAACCGAATATATTAATCCAACTCATTGAAACTTTTCCTCACGGCAAAACTGTAAATGTTTAATAATTTGAAATTCAAAATTTATACAAAATATTAAAATTGCTCCCCCAAGTTGTCTAATGTGAGTCAAAATGCACCCTTAATCAAAGAGGTGCTAATGTGCCACGTTAAGTAGCATTGTGACTTGTTTAAACTAATGTTACGTTAAACAGAATCTAAATTGCTATTTGGTGAAGTAATTTGGTATGTTGTATATTTAAGGTCTTAAATTGCTACTCGTTTTGTCTCAAAATGAATGTCACAATTTTATCACATAACTTACTTTAAATATATTTTTCTACTAATATATATATATATATATATAGTCAGGATCCGTTGACACCAATTAGTTTGACACCAAATGTTACATCTCTCAATAACGTTTTAACAGATATAAATTTTATAAAATCCACCGTTGGATTGAAAGTTTATATCATATAGATCATTTGTGTGAATTGTCAGACAAATTTAAAATCATTTGATATGTTATTGAGATACATCAAAATTAACGGTTTGGGCGTTTTTTTAAATGCCGTTAATCTTTATGCATCTCAATAACATACCAAATGATTTTGAATTTGTCTGACAATTTACACAAATGATCTATATGATATAAACTTTCAATCCAACGGTGGATTTTATAAAATTTATATCGGTTAAAACGTTATTGAGACGTATAACATTTAGTGTCAAACTAATTCGTGTCAACGGATCCTGACTCATATATATATATGTGTGTGTGTGTGTGTGTGTGTGTGTAGGAGGGTTGGTTTTAAGGTTAATTTTTGACGCAAAATCATCTCTTTAAATTGTTTTTTCTTTTCTTTTTATTTAAATAAGTGATTTTTACATATATTTAGTTTTTCTCTTTTTGATTTTGTCATCTTAGTGCGATACTATGCTGGTCGTCGTCTTGTTGTGACGTTATTTTGTTGTCCCGTCTTGGTGCGGTGTTTTTCGATTCAGATTGACAGATTATATATTCGACTTTCGGTTCAGATTGACAGATTATATTCGACTTGGTGTATATTCAACGATCAATGACTTTGGCGTTGTCAACGTTGCAGACTCCGAGGCATGAGTATTCCGAGCACTTCAACTTCATTATATTTGTAGGCTTTGTCACATTTATAGACATTTTGCCGTTATTTGCTATTAACGTGGATGTTACGAGTTTGTTCGCAACTTCACTCTTTTCAATTTTTAGCGATTTTAAATTGTATTATTCAATGTATTCTATCAATTTGAATGAATGAATATTCTCTTTTAATAAAAAAAATCTCTAACACTCGGACTGAGCAAGTAGTCACTTACAATTTGAATACCTAAAGTTTAGCACACTCTTCCAAGAATATATATATATATATATATATATATATATATATATATATATATATATATATATATATTAATAAATAAGTAATTACATATGAATTAAAGGCAAACGGACAACAAGCTGCGCCGCCAAACAATAAAATACCTTTTATTTTTTGTCCCAAGAAAAGTGCTTATAAGTTTCTTTATCACAATTGTACAATTTTCCTTTTTCTTTCTTCTTCTTCGTCATCTTCATCTTATTAATCATGGGCATATTGTGGGATAAGAATTAATGGACCCAAACAGTGTTGAATAGAAAGATTGTTGAGCTTGCACCTTCAGATTTCTTGCTACCGTACGTACAAGGGCCCAAACCATTCAATCTTATAAATTAGTGGAACCAATTATTATTGACTTTATTTTTCCTCTTATATTAATTTTGGATGCATGCAAGATAGTATTCACATGGCATTATTATAGTACGTATAATTTTTTTTGGGGTCTTCCTGTACATGCGTGGGACGTCATTTATTTTAGTTTCAATTTTGAGTTAAATTATACAATTTTCATTATTAGATGAATTTATATTATTTTTTATAAGCATAACCGAAATTAGGGCTGGAAATGAGTCGAGTTGAGTCGAATTAGTCTGAGCTCGACTCGGCTCGATAGAAATTAGTTCGGCTCAAAACTCAGCTCAAGTTTGATACGAACTATTTGTTTAGCTCAAGTTCGCCTCGTTTAAAGTTTACGAACCGTTTGGTTCAGCTCGTTAAGTTCAACTCGTTAAGTCAAATCACATAATTTTAAAGTCAATTTTTTGTCAAAACTTAAAAATTTGATCTTGAACATTTTAAACTATTTTTTTAAAAGAAAAAGCAAATATTAAATTAAAATAAAAGTCATCCAAGTGTATAATGGAGAAATGCGTACAAAATTCATACCGACATAAACTAATACAAGTAACAAAATTACAAAATTTGTACCAAAAAAATTACAAAGCAAAAATTAACAAAATTACACAATGATTCTCAAAATATTTTTCAATGATGTGTACACATAGGAACTAATATATATATATATATATATATATATATATATATATATATATATATATATATATAATCGAGCTAGTCCATGAGCCAAAGGAGTCGAATTATATATAGTTTATGTTCAACTCATTTATTTAACGAACTTAATTTTTAACTCAAATTCAACTCATTTAGTTCATGAACCAAGTTTACGAGTCAATTATCGAATCGAGCTTCAAACTATTCACGAGTTAACTCGGGTCATTGCCAGCCCTAACCGAAATCATTACTATGAAAACTAAATATTGAATACTACACACAAAAATTATTTTATAAGTTTAAACATGAAGTCGTCCACTTAATCATCTTAAAAGATGAATTTTGTAGCTCTATTAAATTACTTGACTAAAAAAAATACTTCACAAAAAGACATGCCAGAATAAAACAATTTTATATGTATTTTTTACACGATTAAAACAATTAAAAATTGATTGAATAAAAAATATGTATATGCACTATGCAGTATTTAATATTGTCAAAGTTGAATGGATCCAGGCTGGAATCGTGTACGAATCACTTTCCTTATAGTATTTCAAGTACTCTCGATTTGTCTTAGAGTTTTGACGTAGGAATACCCAGGATAATTCAGCCTTCTCGAGTTTGCACAAGACCGATGAAAACTTGAATGTAGCGAAGAGTGTTGGAATTGTGTTTTAGTGAATTTGTGATTATTTGTTCATATTTCTGAATTTGAAATGAATTATTTATAGGCTACATTGGTATTGTTTCACAAGGTAGCGACCCTTGATGAAACAATTCATTTTACCAAAAGTTACAATGTTTGGCCATTAGCAACATACCCAAAAGTTGCATGTTTTCATTCTGCAACAATTCATGAAGTGTTGCAACTTTCAAATTCAAAACTCAAAACACTCGCATTTACTCACTTTCACTTTCTTGTCATTTTAGAACATACTATTTGTAATTAATGCTCATAAATTACAGCATCTTCTTCTAATCACATGCGGAAACAAATAAATTCTTCTCAGACCAATGAAATGAACTGATAAATTTATTTTGTAGCAAAAGGAATTCAAATGTATTTTCATCGGCAATAATCATATATATCAAAAAACATTCCAACGTTTGTAATAAACTTTCTCAACAACTTTAATTTGTGTTCAAGACTATTCTTCAACAACTGATCTTTACTCTTCTCTAAGGATGCAAAAACTTGAAAGAATTATCGACTCTCTGAACATTTTGAAAGAATTATCAACTTTGTATCTTTTGAAATACTCAAGTGTTAAGGGTTGCTCTTTGCATTGCATTGACTACACATCTAATAGTATATCAAGTTAGAACACAAACTAACTTTAATTGATTGAGTTAGATTGTGGAAATCTCTTGCTTGTGTGCTTGAGCATTATGAAGCTAATCTCTTGCTTGCGGTGCTTTGAACATTTGAAGTTTCTTGCTTGTATGCTTGAGCAATTATAATCTTTACTGATATATAGTGATTAAACTTTCTTGAAAGTACAAGAGAACTGAACTGCTCTCGATTTGTGAGGGGAATATGGTATAAAATTGTTTTCTCAACCCTCTCTCTCTCTCTCCTTTTTTTTGTGTTTACTTTATCCGCTGCAACTTCTTTTCAAATACTCGATCAGATTCTAATTCAATTTAGAATATGACTAGTGCAAACACTTAGAATTTTTTTAAAAAGCCAACGTAATTAACCCCCCTGCTTCTTGTATTTTTCTCACCTTCAGGTATAAGTGTTGTTATGAAAAATTTTGCAACGACATTTAATGTCGCTGTCAAAATTGATGTTTTTACAACAATATTGTTATTGTCTTATTTTGCACGTCACAATTAGTTTAGTCGTTGCATTAAATATTTTTTTGTCAACGATTAAAGTTATTGTAATAAGTTTCTCTCTTTTTTTTCCATCACCAATAGAAATTGCTGGTGATAGTCTAGAAGTCATAGTTCAACTGACAAATGTCGAAATTGCTAGGTAGAATGTCGTAACCCGAATTCGAACCCGGAACCTCACAGTTGTGTGTGAGTTTAATTTCAGTGGATTACCACTTGATTTAAAACCAAAAAAAAAAAAAGAAATTGCTGCTGATATAATTTATTTTATTTTTTTTTATCAAAAAACACATAATCTAAAATTAACAGAACACTAGCCCTAGCATTAAGTAGCGATTACTCAAGTAATATAATCAAAAGTATTTTAGCGACAATAATTATAGTTGGGATAAATCATTTTTCTCAACGATAAGGATATTGTTGAGAATGATAATGACTCAAATTATTTGGTGACGTATGCATGTAAAAAAATTATATTCTTTTCAGCGACAACAATTATTGTTGGGATTAGTCACTTTTTCCAACGATGAGAACATTGTTGAGAATTGTACCAAAAGTAAAAAGAATATTGTTGAGAAAAATAATAACTTATTGTAGGGACTTAAATTAGTTGTTGTTATATGATTAATATTGTCAACAAATTGAATGCTGCTGAGAAAAAATAGCTGAATTTTTTTTATTTTTAGTAGTGAATGGTTAATGTCAAAATCCTTCTATTAAAAAGAAAAATGATAGAGAGCTAAAACTATTATAAGAAAAACATGCAGAGAGCTAATGGAAAGACAAACAAAGATAGATTTCATTCTTTTTCGTTGATTTTGAATGCCTTACAATGTCTCTCAAAGACAGTACATATAATGACTAGCAAACGGATCATATCAAAAAGGCTAAAAAAGTTAAAATGTAAATCTAAAAAAAGTCCAATTAATGTAACTATAAAAGCTAACTTAATAAATTCCTAAATTATTTATTTAATATAATGGGTGAATCATTTTATAAGTGATTTGATAGGGTCATATAAACATGTATAAAAAAAATTAAATAATGATGTCCTTGTAAGCTTAGCTCAATTAGTAAAAGATATTGTACATTTGTGGTTAACAAAAAAAAAATTAAATAATGCTTTTTTTTTTATTAGAAAAATTAAATAACGCTTATTTCGTTTCACAAACATAACAAAGAAAGGAGAAAAAGGAAACGAAGGACAAAGCAAAGAGAATGGCATTGACATAGGGTAGTCCACATTTCTGTTGGTAGGATTGCTGAGGACATTGTCT